>CM034352.1:56784173-58197285 GCA_019925275.1 Mytilus edulis | reverse complement strand
CCCCCCCCCCCCCCCCCCCCAAAAAAAAAGAATACATAAAAGACAATTATTCAATACGAAACACAATAACAACATATTCAGCAACATTGAATCAACTACAATCTAGAAGCGAACTAGTTGTATAAACAAGATATTAAAAGAGGAATGCATGTCAATAATACAAATATCTCTCTGAGTCAAAAATGACTTGTATTTAATCAATTACTGTCACCGAACAGCCTTCAACAATGAGCAATAATATACAGACAAAATAACTATAGAAAGTCTCGAAATAAAAACAATGTGAAACGATTAGATCGAAAAATTCCATTGGCTAAGTCATAACAACACAGTTCGGTCAATTACCAAAGACATATACTAGTACACTTTGTACAAAAAATTATTAAGAAAGAGATAAACTCCATTAGGTAAAATAATTATATACGGATTTGGTTCATATCGTAGATCGCATTTGAAACCTTCAGCGTTTCACAAAGAGACTACATTCAGTCATCTACACACAATAGTTTTACATTGGCTAGAGGTATTAGTGGGTGGGGTGGCAGGGAGGGGTTAAATATCAAAACACATGTTTAATAATTTTTTGCGCCTGTCCCAAGTCAGGAGCATCTGTTCTTTTTAGTCTTGTATGATTTTTAATTTTAGTTTCTTTTATATATTTCGGAGTTTAGTATGACGTCCATTATCACTGAACTAGTATACATTTTTGTTTAGGGTCCAGCGTAAGCAGGCCTCCGGTGCAGAATTTCTCGCTGCATCGAAGACTATTGGGTGGACTTCTGCTGTTATCTGCTCTTTGGTCGGGTTGTTGTCACTTTGACACATTCCCCATTTTCATTATCAATTTTATTACGATAACTATTAACTTGTGTTCTCTTACTATGAACATGATGAACAACAAAATAATTTTGTAAAAGAAAGTTCCGTTTTCCTAACAATAACATAATTCTATTCGTAGTGTGCATTATTTTATTTAACGTCATATTGTCCCAGGTTATTGTTGCTTGTTTGAAATTGTCTTAAATGCTAGTATTGTATTTATATTCTGTCAGTGTATGTTTAATTGTTTTGTAAGTGATTTTGTTGATCAAGTTGACATTTTAAAGTGTGCCTTTCTATGTTGTAGTGTTATGCTGCAGTTGCAGGTTAAGGTGAAGGTTGCCTTAAAAAAAATGTCTTAAGTCAGAAACCTGTTGTTCAGTGGTCTTCGTATGTACACTACAGCTCAGATGGATTTTGTTTTGTCCACCGGCCCACCATGGGAGTTAGCACCGGGTGGGCATGCAATATCTTTTGTTTAATCTAAAGACTTGCAAGTACAATCACTTGAAAAAGCAGATAAACATTTGTAATTAATATTTTTACAGAAAAAGAGATTATAGCTCGAGTGGGCACGGGTGGGCTGCCCACGGAGCAGGTGGAAATAGCAAAATCCATATGGGCTGTTGTGTATATGAAAGAAAATGTGGTATGATTGTCAATAAGACAACTCTCCACAAAAGACCAAATGACACAGAAATTAACTTCTAATTATGGTCATCATACGGCTTTCAACAATGAGCAAAGCCCATACCGCATAATCAGATATAAAATGCTCCGAAATGACGAATTTAAAACAATTCAAACACGAAAATTAACGGCATAAGTTATGTACATAAAATGAACGAAAAACAAGTATACATTGCATAACAAGTAACAAATGCTTCACGATATGTATCTAATAAATTGTAAAGTTCCTGACAAACTAATTAGAAAAATCATGTTACCCTTTCCCATCGGATGCATGCAGTATTCAACTGAACAATAAGTGAAACCTTATTTTTTCATTAAAGAAGTTTTACATTATCATTTAAAAAAAAATCGAATTAGCAACTTCCTTTTATGTCCCTTAGTTTACTGTTTGTTCAGAAGTCTTGAAAGGTATATTGTGATCTTAATTAAACATTTTTTAAACGTCTGTCACACTTACATCTGAAATAGAAAGAAGAATATTAAAATAGAAAATAATAATAGAAAACTTGATCTATGTTTAGAAACAAGTATATGTTAATGAACGGTTGTCCTTTTCTTTCTTATTAGTATGAGCGATTGCGGGTACTTAACATAAAAAAAAATATAAGATTTCCTTTGAGGCATTTCTAGTTATAAAAGGATTTATTTCGAACAACAAATTGTGTTCTATTTTTGCTATGACAAAACAATGAGTGGCATGACTAGTTTCTTGGTAAACGATGAGGTTGGGTGTAAATCGTGTATTCCGTTGATAAGAAAGTTTGGTGTAAAACGAAACCCTTACGATTTTAAGTATATTATTTTAAAACAATATTGAAGAATTAGGATATTATTGTAACAACTAAACAGCTACCATGCGGATGAGGCAATGTTTCACTCACAACAAGATCTTTAGAAGGCCACATGCTTTGAACACTTAATGATATATCTAGTAAAACATGTATTGTTGCCTTGAAAACTCAGACCGATTTATATATAGATAATATTCTCAGTTTGCAAGGACACAACTAATTTAGATGATAGATGGATATATATAGGTATATTTGTAAATATCATATGAACATAAAGATATGTTGTAGGATTGTTATTGAGACAAATATACCCCAAGGACAGTAAGGACATAAGGAGTGGTATGTATAGACTCATTGGGAAGTGTACACCCTTCAAATATTCCCAAAAACAATAAATATTGTTTTGCATAAAAAGGTTGATAAAATAATAATACCTCAAAAGCGGACTATCATGTTAAATTCCTAAATTATTAGATTATTTAAGCATCCCTGGCTTTTTAAATGTTCCAATCTTATGCAAATGGTAGCTTTTATGCTCAAACTCATGTTTCTTTTGAAGATTTAAGAAGAAATTAATAACAGCTACCAGGACTATATGAATTGCTTTGCACGCGTGTTTCGTTTACATTAGTCTTATCAGCGTCACTTACTGCCAAAAAAATGGAAAGTCATATATATATATGCTTATCAAATTACTTTGAAACTAAATGATTTTTCTTAGAAAGGAATTGATTTTTTCTTTTATAAAAGTAAGCTTCATATAGAGGACACTTTGTCAATTTCCAGGAACACAACTGATTGGGTGGATGGAAAATAATACGTATTACTAAATAACTTATCATATGCAAATAGGCTGGTGTTGTTGGACGCCTTATCAGATAGATAATTACCAAAGACTGATGGACTCGGGTGTATACAACTACGTCCTTCATGCCTTAGCAAAACAAATACCGGTTGCATGCATACAAAGACAATGCAAATAATTCAAAAGGGATGGACATTTTTTAAGCTCCGAAATTTAAAAATTTCGATGAAGTGTCGTTTCTGAGAAAAAAGACAAGATTGCAATAACCAAACGTAGTACGTACCTATTGTCATCGTTGGCAAACATTGTGTTAGTTGTCCGGAGAATCTCAACTGCATCCGTAAACTTTCGATGTCATTTATAGAACAAAGGTCACAAATACACACTACATTTGGTTAGGGGAAAACATATCGTCGTTATTCCATTTGACGTGGATTGATTCTAATAAACCCCATTATTGTGTTATTGTGGTGTGGTAAATTTGTGTATGCATGTCTTTTGTTTTTGAGCTTTGTCTATATGCCTTTTAGTATTTCTTTGTTGATATAAATTGTACTCTTATTTACTATTTTTAAATCACTGATGCAGGATACTTTATTAAGAGCTAACAACCATTAAGTTTGAATTTTAAATACAAATTGAGGAGAAAAAAATAAAGTTAATTGAAAGCAAGAACCTATTGATTGTCTTTGACGAAAAGATTTGACGATCGTTGCTAAATTTAACATCTAAAAGCAACTATAATACATTGTATGCGTGAGTTATGTGTTAAATTATTTGACAGTTCAGCAAGCACACATATAAATAGAACTTTTGGCCGTCATTAATATCAGAATATTAGTAGATGAATCATACAGGTGGAAAACATATTCAATTTGACAATACATGCAATATTCAACTGAACAATAAGTGAAACCTTATTTGTTCATTAAAGAAGTTTTACATTATCACTTTTAAAAAAAATCGAATAAGCAACTTCCTTTTTTGTCCCTTAGTTTGCATATTGTTTAGAAGTCTTGAAAGGTATATTGTGACATTAATTAAACTTTTTTTAAACGTTTTTCACACTTACATCTGAAATAGAAGGAAGGATATTAAAATAGAAAATAATAATAGAAAACTTGATCTATATTTAGAAACAAGGATATGTTAATGAACGGTTGTCCTTTTCTTTCTTATTAGTATGGTCGATTGTGGGTACTTGTTATAAACAAAATAAGATTTCCTTTGAGGCATTTCTAGTTACAAAAGGCAATACATATATTTCGAACAACAAATTGTGTTCTATTTTTGCTTTGACAAAACAATGAGTGGCATGACTAGTTTCTTGGTGAACGATGAGGTTGAGTGTAAATCATGTATTCCGTTCATAAGAAAGTTTGGTGTAAAACGAAACCCTTACGGTTTAAAGTATATTATTTAAAAACAAATATTGAACAATTATGATATAATTGTAACAACTAACCAGCTACCATGCGGATGAGGCAATGTTTCACTCACCAAGATCTTTAGAAGGCCACATGCTTTGAACACTTAATGATTTATCTAGTAAAACATGTATTGTTGCTTTGAAAACTCAGACCGATTTATATATAGATAATGTTCTCAGTTTGCAAGGACACAACTAATTTAGATGATAGATGGATATATATAAGTATATTAAATTTGTAAATATCATATGAACATCAAGATATGTTGTAGGATTGTTATTGAGACAAATATACACCAAGGACAGCAAGGACATAAGGAGTGGTATGTATATACTCATTTGGAAGTGTACAGCCTTCAAATAGTCGCAAAAATAATAAAAAGGTTGATAAAATGATAATACCTCAAAAGCGGATTATAATGTTAAATTCCTAAATTATTAGATTATTTAAGCCTCCCTGGCTCTTTAAATGTTCCAATCTTTATGCAAATGGTAGATTTTATGCTCAAAATCATGTTTCTTTTGAAGATTTAAGAAGACATTAATAACAGCTACCAGGACTATATGAACTGCTATGCACGCGTGTTTCGTTTACATTAGTCTTATCAGCGTCACTTACTGCCAAAAAAAAAATGGAAAGCCATAAATATATGCTAGTCAAATTACTTTGAAACTAAATGATTTTTCTTAGAAAGGAATTGATTGTTCCTTTTATAAAATAAAGTTTTATATAGAGGAAACTTTGTCAATTTCCAGGGACACAACTGATTTAGTTGATGGAAAATAATACGTATTACGTTATTGCGTTATTGTGGTGTGGTAAAATTTTTCATGCACGTCTTTTGTTTTTGAGCTTTGTCTATATGCCTTTTAGTATTTCTTTGTTGATATAAATTGTACTCTTATTTACTATTTTAAAATCAATGATGCAGGATACTTTATTAAGAGCTAACAACCATTAGGTTTGAATTTTAAATAAAATTTGAGGAGAAAAAAATAAAATTAATTGAAAGCAAAAACCTATTGATTGTCTCTGTCGAGAAGATTTGACGATCGTTGCTAAATTTAACATCTAAAAGCAACTATAATACATTGTATGCGTGAGTTATGTGTTAAATTTTTTGACAGTTCAGCAAGCACACACAGAAATAGAACTTTTGACCGTCATTAATATCAGAATATTAGTAGATGAATCATACAGGTGGAAAACATATTCAATTTTACAATACCACAGCGTCGCAAAATACTTTAGATATAGTCAATATTTTCTATGAAAAGAAGCTGTCTTAAATGTCATTTCAACTCAAGATGTTTTATGATTATTAACGCGTCATCTGTTGAAAAGGAGAATTTTACAAAGTGACTTGTTTTGTTACTCTGATACACAATCTTAATAATATATAGATATAGAAAGATGTGGTATGAGTGCCAATAAGACAACTCTCCATTCAAGTAACAATATATAAACGTAAACCATAATAGGTCAAGGTACAACCTTTAACGCGAAGCCGTAGCTCACACCGAACGGCAAGCTGCATTTTTTATTACATGTCCTCATTGTAATGCACTTAAATAAAGAACGTTAGCAATGTCTTAAACATGTTAGATGAGACGGGGAAAAAACATAATCAGAAGTACCGAGCTCCACAAAAAATGAGAAAATTGGGAAAGTCAAGGAAATGTTACGAAATCGCACGGTTGGCTTATCATCCAACGTAACTAATGGAAAACAACGGTTATAGTCCTAACTTGGTATAAAATAAGTATGTTTTTTCTATGGTCGGGTTGTTGTCTCTTTGACCCATTCCCCATTTCCATTCTCAATTTTATGTTGCGAAGAACGAGGAATTTAAACTTGGTTTTATAGTTAAGCTCACCCCCTACAAGTATCACAGTTGTTCATTGTTCTTAAATAAAACACTTTAATAAAATGTGGTGAGAAAACCAAAACATACATAACTGTTTTATGTGGTCATCATTACGTTCTATTAGACAAAACTATGTAATCAAAACAATCAAGCAATTAAATGTTTGAGAGCACATTTTCAATTATTTTAATATTTTTAAGTAATAATAATGTAGTTTTTATGGTTAGTTATATGTTAGTATCACCAATGTGCTGAACAACTTTTTAGTGTTAATTACACTCGCAAATTGAGAAATGTATCTATGTATCAGCTATAAAAAGTTTTAAAAAAATCCGAAATCCGAGGAAATTTCAATACGAAATGTTCGTAATTAAATGGCAAAATCGCCAGCTCAAACACATCAAACGAATAAATAATAACTATATATTCCTGACTTGCTCACAAAACATATATGATAAGTCACACGGTTGTTTTTTTTTCCTTCATATTTTTGTACTGGAACTTTCTATGCTACAACAGACAACAATGTATGATACTGTACAATACGAAACATATCCAATTTACTTATCAAAAAAAGAAAGTAAAAGCTGAAAAGAAAGTTAAATCATTTTATTTCCCTTGCTGCAGAGGATTGTTACTAAGCATGATATATAGAAATAACTCTTTTTTTATTTTATATGCTGTTTATATGTTGTAAATTTTGTCTTATAATAATAATTTGACCTAAAATATATGGTAACTGCTTGTTAGTTATGTTTTTTGTTTCGTCCTCAATAACCGACTGCACAGTGATACTATAAACTGCCGGTGGAAGATACTTAAAGTAACAGTCCATATGTCAAACATCAGATGCTATTAATAAAAACATTTAAGGTTGTATGTGTGTCTTTCGCCATCTTGGATTGTAAAAAACAGAGAACCTACGGTTCATATTTTCTATCAAGTTAGCAAAATTTGATACAGGAATGCAGATATCTAATGTGAATTTTCATTTAAAAGAACCAATTCATAAGAATATAACTTAAAAATATTAATATTTTCACAAGTGAAGATTATTTTTGGTTATTTTTAAATGTTTTTTAAGGGGAGATAACTCTAAAACAGTGCATTTTCTGAATGAATCTACATGGAATTTTCCTATTTTGTATTTTAGCCGGAAAAAAAGTACGGTGACCCTATCTTTTCTTTTGATATTTTCAAAACATTGTCTGAAAGCTATCTTTTCCTGATTTATTTTACAATTTTATCATTTTGTTTAGTTTCTAATCACAAAATAGTGTTTTTTTCCTGTATAATCCATACAAAATACCTGTAGCTTCAAAAAATGCGCGGTGACCTATCATTTTCATTATATTTTTGATCATATATCAATAGATACTACGTTTTGTCAAAGTATGAACAAATTCTATCATTTTTAATTTATACTCCCATACCACCTTAAATTGGATATTTATATTTTAATAAACACGTCATTTGTTGATTTCAAGAATTTTGTTATAATTCAGATATCGAAATGTTGTGCAGCTGTTTGTATTTCTAAACACGGCATTTGTTGATAATAATAAATGTATATTATACAATATTTTGGTACACTTATTCTATAACTTAAAATTGTAGAATGGATGGCGCATTATTTCGAGCGAATCAGTGCTTAAATTAAATTCGAAATAAAATTTGGATAAAAAAATATAGACTGCGACTAAATTACATTGAACCTGTCTTGCAATGATTTGACCAATTTATGATTTACATAACACCTTAAATTAACTATTATACATTGTATGTGTGGTTCATGTGTTAAATGTTTTGACATTTCAGCAAGCACACCCATAAATATAGTTAATGTTCGTCATTATGTACCAATATTAGATAAAAATATTATCAACAATAAGTATATGCTAATTTGACAATACCCCAGCGGTGCCAATATACTTAAAATAGAGTCCCTAGTATCAAATAACAGATGCTGTTATTAACGACATTTTAAATTAAATGTTTTAATATTTATGAACACCCTATTTGTTGACGATACGGAGTTTACAGTATGACTTGTATCATGTACGCTAATATAGTATATATTTGTTTAGGGGCCAGCTGAGGGACGCCTCCGGGTGCGGGAATTTCTCGCTAAATTGAAGACCTGTTGGTGACCCTCTGCTGTTGTTTTTTATTTGGTCGGGTTGTTGTCTCTTTGACACATTCCCCATTTCCATTCTCAATTTTATTACTTGTTTTTCCGACGTAGTCGGTATAGTTTCGGCTTGTGCCCTTTGAACTTAAGGACGTTTAACTATGGCAACAGAATACGCATGCTCGAAAATCCTTTCTGTAATTGGACAAAATGCTGTCATGGTGGGTGATTTGGTTGTGTTTGAAAAAACGTCTCGTTAATTATATCGTGATGGAAAGCAAGTGAAAAACTATAAATATTTGAACTAGATCTTACAAAGATTTATATTTTTATTAAAATAATTGTTTCTCCAATAGCTCTTTGCATCCGTGACAGCTGTTTATTCGGAACAATCGTATAATTTTTAATGTAAACTTTGTTGTACGAACGTACGTGACTTTTAAAACGCACCTACGCATGTGAGATTTCCGCGGGGTTTTGATGAATGTAAACAGAAAGATACGAGGACCGAGAATACTGAACATAAAACAGAGAAAACGTTTTTTAAATGGTATCTTTGTGCTTCTGAAGGTTATCGAAATGATAGTTTTAAACATATACTCTAATTTGAATACGTCGGATATCTTTTTTAAAGATAGTTCTTGTTAATAATATGTAGTTAGTTTTACTTCCGACATCTCATCGTAATGCACGTAAACAAAGAACTTTATAAATGACTTTGATAGGAAACCATCCTATTAACTGATTGTATGTGTAACTAAGTGTTAGTTGATACTACCAAACATATTTTGAGGGTATCACCACCCCAGTAGCCAGTACTTCGGTACTGGCATGAAAATACGGATTTTTTGTGTTATTAAAATTTACTGTTACAAAATGATAGAAATTATTATAAATTAAGGAATGTATCTCCCTCATGCAAAGCTCTGGTTCCTTTCACGGATTTGGCTATACCTTTTGGACCTTTTGGATTACAGCTCTTCATCTTTTATATAAGCTTTGGATTTCAAATATTTTGGCCACGAGCATCACTGAAGAGACATGTATTGTCGAAATGCGCATCTGGTGCAAGAAAATTGGTACCGTTAATTTTATTGTGTATGTCCATAATGTCGTTTTTATGGGACACATTTTTGTATTGTATCAGTGCAGCCGAACTTTCTAATCGAGTTTCAGGGGCTTAAATAAAATGAACTGTTTGTAAATATAAAGCAAAAAATTATTAATTGGTTCAGTAAAGCTTCTGCACAGATATTGTTTTGTGAATTATTATTCTGTACCCTGAATATTATTATTAATTCAACATGTTCAAAGATGAATCTGAAAAAGATAAAAATATAAACAAAACTAAACAGAAAATTACTAATTAAACAATGTTTACACCACGTGATTTATTCTATTAGATCTGAACTCCAGGAAGCGTTTGTATTGACGAAATTGAAATTGAAATCATCTACTACGCACCAAATGTATAAACTGTTATTTTTATTTTCATATTCACCAGAACTTGTTTAAAGAACATTCCCAATTTTAAAGGACAATTGTTCACAGGTGAAACTTTGAAACAAGCATATTTAACAATATTCTTTAAAACGAAATCTCTATCAGGAAATTAAATGAACGTCAACAACCCGATATAACAGCAAACGTCCTCTGCATAATCGGATTTAAATGTTGAATGCCATATGCGAAAAGCTTTAAATAATATCTGTCCTGGGAGAGATCGTTGAACGAAGAATCACCTTAACATGAAGAGGTCAACTTCCATAGGTTGTCAGTTCATCATAATTTTGTATCAAAAACCAAAACTGTGAACACATAGATCGCAGACATGCAACATAACTGACCGTAAAAAATGCATACAATAAAACAAAAAAATAGAAAAATTATACCAACAAACAAGTCGCTGCAGTTGATAGTAAATTATAAGAGATATAACGATTGATTGTTGGGTGTTAAACATCATTTGCAACACTAATTCACTTCTTCTTGTTGGTCAGTTTTTATTGGCGAAGGAAGCCAGAGTTCCCAAAGAAAACTACTAAACTTAGGAATACTATTACTCCTAGTCAACTAAGATTGGAAGTGAGCATACATGCCACGTGCGAGATTTAAACTCGTTATTTCAGTGTTGACAGTCTAGAGAGAGAGAGTAGTGTTAGTCCTGAGACCACTCGGTCACCCATACTCTAACATTATGACAGAAAGACAATGCATACCTTAACTATCTGTGTCCATCAAAACTTCATCTAAAATTGACATTTTTTAATAAAAGTTACGACAAAAAAAAATCATCTATTTAAATGGTTGTTTGTATTGTGTAATGCTCGCGTCACACTGTCCTGATTTTTATATACGATGAACACCCGAATGCTAAAATTGTAAGTTCGTACGAAGTTGGTCCCGATCTCGTTAAAATACCAAAAAGTGACCGAAGCAAGTACGATGAATAACGAAGTCTATACGATGGTGCTGAAATTGTATACGATAGCAAAAGATGGACATACGAAGGTTAACCGAAGACGGGTATTTAAGCTTCCTATCTCAGCCGTAGCCTACACGATGGATCACGAAGGCTACACGATGGATTACGAAGGCTACACGATGGATTACGATGATGTCGCGATGGCCATACGATGTCTAAAAAATACGAACAGAATTTCGACAACATATCGTTTCTGTACAAGTCTGCCATGCATGGCGGGTAATCGATCTTTTTGTCTAATTCTTATAAAACTTAGTTTATTATCCCCTCGCCTACTACATGTAAGTTGCGTGTAGATGAAATTGTTATGGACACTCTAGAACCAAAATGCTCAAAATTAGGTATGGTGTTACTCGTTAAGAATATCTTAAGCGCTATTGACTTTAAAGTTCAAAGGTCAAGGTCACAGTGGCAGTTGTAATACAAGGCAATATCACCCTTGTGGACACTCTAAAACCAATATGCTTCAAAAGATTTTAACTACATTTGGTATATTGTTCCTCCTTGTAATGATCTGACATTTTTTACGTTCAAGGCCAAAGGTCAAGGTCATGCAGATGGACTTGTTTTTTCTCCTTGAAATAGCATAATACACAGGAAATTGGTTGCTCATTTTTTTACCTGCTGGTTCTAAAGACAATATTAAAGGTATTTCCAGTTACTAAATGTTTTGGTTGATTTCTAAATAAATAGTTTATGTATCAAATATGCATATTCAATTTACCATTTTCTGCATGTGTCATATACAAATATAGTGTCCATATTTGTCCCCAATATGTAACATACGAGGGGATGCAACGCTCGGCATTGCCTTGTTTGAACTGTAAAATGTGTGCACTAGTCTGAATAATCACCCATAATTATGCCCATGTTTACTGATCTATATTAAAGGTAAGGTAATGGGTTCGTTGATCCCTTTTATTCAAAAAGAGCTCTTTCCAGGAGAATATCACAATAATATAGACAAAAGGAAGGATGTGGGGAAAGCAACAAAGGCGGCAAAATATGACGTATAGAAAACAAAATGGTTATGGAGTAAACATTCGTGTGACAACAACTCAGACGATACATAAAAAATCAGAATAATGAATACATTTAAAAAGTTTGTTTCCCTATATACGTGTACCTGCAGTGTTGGTGTACGAGGCGCGTTTATTTAAAGGAACCCCAGCATGTGATGATATGAAACAATCCAGATGGAAAAGGCCTGAACATATCGCTCTTATCATAACTAACGTTTTTGTCTTTTCGTGTTGTTGTAGTGAATAGAAGAAATTGAATATGTTCCGACATTGTCTAATGTAAATTAAAAACTATAAATTCTTTGTCACCTTTAATTATGTTACTTGATATAAAAAATTGACAAAAAATAATATTTTACTTGTAAAAGTAAATCCTGAGCCTGTAATAGCTGCTCTTCTTGTTCCATTTGAATTAATAGAAACAACGCTGTCGCCTTTCTTGTTCTCATAGAATCATATGATATCAGCTCCATGTTTTGTGAACGTCTTTCTTAACTGTCATATTGGACTGACCAGTGCATATCGCGCATGGCACTTTAAATGTATTTTAGCGCGAAAATTAACTTACATTTAACTGGATTTATTGCCGTCGTAGTTCCATCTTGTCGCCTTCGTACTTTTATTCGATGGCAACACGACGAGATTATGAGGTCTTCACGAAGTCGTGTTGCCGTCGTAAGACCTTCGGGTACCTTCGTGATTCATTCGTGTAGACATCGTTATGTCAAAACTGCCCGATGGAAACGATTGAAACACGAATGCAATACGATGTGCAAAGATGCATTCCCGGTGACATTACGATATTGAGGATGGTGATACGAACTCAATACGAACCCTCAACATCGGGCGCACCTTCGGAGATTTTTTAACATGTTAAAAAATTTAGAACCCTTCCCGAAATTGTCCCCGAAGGCTAGAAAAAGTAGCCGATGGTTAAAGATGGTTAAAGATGGCACTACGAATAGCCCGATCTGTATACGATCAGCCCCGATTTTGAAAATTTCCATGATCGTGTTGCCATCGGCGTAAAAATCGGGACAGTGTGACGCGGGCATAAACAACATTCATGGTTGTCGTTTGTTGCTGTGTATCAGTTCTGTTATTCATTTATTTGCGAATAAAGCAGACCATTCGTGTTTTGTCTCAACGGTTTTACATTTGTAATTTGAGGCCTTTTGCTAGATGACTAGGCGTCATTGTTTTAAGCATTGTTGAAGGCCATACGCTGCCTTATATAGTTGTTAAATTCTATTACATCTGATCTCTGATGGGGAGTTGTCTCATTAGCAGCATTATCACAACTTCTTATGTTAATAATACATGTATGCACCCCTTTCAATATATAATATTTCGACTTAACAATATGTTGCTGTGATTTTGTACCTATTAGCAGGAATGATTTATAAGTATGCATGTTTTAAGAGAGTGCGAATTGGGAACTATGGAAATATGACAATTAAGATTTTGTACAAGCAAAATAGAAACATAATTTCTAGAATGATATCATGGATAAAGGCAACAGAAGTATACCGCTGGTCAAAAGCAATGAATCGATTGAGAGAAAACAAATCGGGATTACAAACAAAACCGAGGGAAACACATCAACTATTAGAGGGAAACAACAAAATAGCAGAACACAGAAATGCAACAAAAAACAACATCAATGCAACATACATAAAAACAAACTATAAGATAACAACTGCCATATTCCTGAATTAGCACAGGACAGTTTAAGAAACAATGGTGGATTGAACCTGGTTTTATGGCTATCCAGACATCCGTGTTTTATGGCAAGGTTAAATGTACCGCTAAAATGAGCCTAAGTTTGTAATTTTGATTAAATTCTATTAAAACTAATGCTGTTAAATGGTATTGTTATAAAAAGGCTTTTAGTTTCGTGATGGAATTATTATTTAACATTTTTCATTTGACGACGCTTTTTTTGTCAGATTATACGGTTATTCTTGGACGATCTCTTTTATTGTCGAAGGACGTACAATGAAGTGTATGAAAATTAAGAGATGATTGTGGTATGATAGCCAATGAGTCAACTATCTATCAAAGTTCAAATAAAGCGGATGTCAGCAATTATAGTCCACCGTACGGTCTTCAACAATTAGAAAACCCCATATCGTATGCTCTGCTATATATAAAGGCCACAACATGAAAAATGTGATTGTTTAGGTCCACTAAACTAAAATTTTGCTGGAATAATATCTCATTGACAATTACACTACTTCTGCTTATTTTGATATTGTGTTGGGTTTTTTTTCAAAAGCAAAGCTTCCGGTGAGTTTTGACTTATCTGATATTTGGTATTTGATTTAGAACCACTATTCACTTTTAATTAACTTGGTCAAAAACTAATCGTAGCTAGTTGACCTCTACCTCTAGAGGTTGATTGGAAGGTCAACAATCTAAATGGTATATGCAAATGGAATTATTAATTTTTCAATAGTTCGCAAATGGCATTTCTAATTTAGTCGGATTATTTAGGGGTAATTTGATTTGAATCCAGTAAGTTTTTATACAGAAATGCAAATGTTTCTTACCAAGCTGCACTCTAAATGTTTAGATCAGGATCAATTCAAAGAAGATTTACTTCGATGAAAAAGATGCAACGTTACTTGATTACGATTAACTTCGTGCTTTTCAAAATTCTTTAAAATCGAAATAATGTACTTGACTTGTCTTGAATTGATGCAAACAAAGCATTCTGCATATGATATTAAAGTTCACCTACTCAATCTCCCAAAAGTAAATGCGATTGTCGAGGATATTTAACCGATTTCATATGCGCTTTAATTGAACGTAATGCCGTTGAATCTCAGCATCAGAACTGTTCACATATACATCATAGGACAAAGGAATAGCCTGAACAATGCTATAGTTGTAAGATGCTAGAAACGCTGGTATATAGAGTATATATTTCCACGTTGCTACGATATTACGGCATGTAATCCTATCAAATTTTCTCGATAAAGGGCTTTTGTTGATGATATATGTATAACATCCAGAGTTCCAAGTGGTAAAGTTAAAGTCATTCCTTCGAACACAAATTTGAATATGACTTTTGTATTTTTTGTAAATTTCACAAAATAATTAATGTCCAGCTGATTTCAATTTTTTTATGCCGTATATAAAGATATCCATATAAAAAAATGCATGTCAATACATGAGCTCTGACAACTGGACTAGTGCTAGCCTCGGTTAGACAACTTTTCCTATCAGTTGCAATTATGAAGTGGTTGATTAAAGATTATATAGTTACAAGAGGTCTACATCTACATCTTTAGTCAAAAAATGTGCGTGCTACTTTTCTACACGACACCTATCAGAAATAGATAAGACAAAACCAACCATATAAACAAGGGGAAAGATGCTACCAACAAAGCTCTTTTGACAAAAGATGCACAAATATATTTATAGATATCATTCTCTGCATTAAGGATGTATTCTTCTGACTTTTCAGTATCGTTCAGTCTCGTTGAAATATCGTTCTTGGATTATTTCCAAAACTTGTGATGCAAGTGGAAAGTATCAATGATATTTTTAAATATTATAATCAAACATAACTATGTGAAAAAAAATTGTGTATTTACTATGAATGGTTTTTGAGTAATCCAGGTTTCAAATTTTGCGACAATCAAGTCTGTATTTTTAGCAAATTTTTTGAGAAAATGGGTGAGGGATACAAAAAATGATTTTACAAGAATCATGAACATCCGATATCATTTTGGTCTTTTCAAATTTCGTAGATATGTATTTTATCAATCGTTTATAACAAAAAAGTTGAAATAATATGCAATGTGTTCTTAAAACTGAGAAATATCACAAAAATACAAAATTGACAGCATGGTAAATTTTACACAAAAAAGCGTCAAAATATGATAAAACTTTCTTATATTAACACCTACCTCTAGTTTTTTTTTTAAGTAAGATTTATTCAGATTGGTCCACTTCATCATTGTAGAAAGTATGAAAAAAATTGTGGAACTGTGATTTTTTTAAGGATAATAGCCCAAAAATAGGTAAAAATCGATGAAAAATGGGAAAATCATCAAAACTGGGCATTTTCAAAGGGCTGTAGCAATAAAAGAAGTGCACCACCATATATTTTTTTCTTCACCAATTATTTTGTTACAGTATTATAAACCCAAAAATCAGGTTAAGAAAAAAAGTTTAATTCTAGAAATGTTTGGCTCCTCAGAGGTGTACATCCTTAAGCACAGAATAATAAAATGAAGTATATGGCACGATAACATTGTGAAAAATAATTTCCTTTAGAAAAGGATATAAGGTTTGCTATAGTTCCTCCTAAAATAGTGACATTAGAAAATGCTACAATTAGTCATTGTCCAACAATTTCACAGTAACATATAGTACAAATATCATATTCTAACATGGTGGATTGTTTTTCACAAGTTATCCCGTTATCCTTCAGTAAATGCCTTTTTTTCACGAATGACATTTAAAGAGAATTTTGCAAAATTATCTTTTTTTTTAAATTAACAAACAGGGCTATATTAACAGAGTATATGTATATTACTTGTATACAAACAACTCGAATTTATCATTGCCTACTATCAAACATGAAGTATAAACATTTGCTAATGATATTTTATGATTATCGTGAATTGGCTTTTTGAATCCATCGCTGAAATTCTCAGTTGGTACAAGTGACGTCACTTTTCAGTATCTCGGATTATACATAAAGATTTACCTGTGATACTTTTCAATAATGATGAAAGCTGATCGTGGTTTAACAGTTTGAAATTAGCGTGAAAATTAACAGTTTGTACAAGGTTGACAGCTAATTGATATAAATTTTGTATCTGAAAAGACATTTATACACACGTGTTTACATCTTATATATCAAACAATTATAAGGTCACAAAAATCCTTTGTCCTGAACAATTTTAGTGAGCTGTCACATACTAATAAGGACTACATACTAAAACAGATTTGCCTTCAAATAATAATACCCTACATCTTCATTTTCACTGAACTATTTGTAGGTGTCTCATCCTAGATATTAAGATACCTTGAGTTTTGTCTTTTGACATGACATTCGTCAAAAACTGAGTTCTCATTTTATCAAAATGTTCATCGGGTTGTACCTAACAGATAAATATATGTATGCAGTGACCACTTCACATGTATTATCAGATTGATCTCCAGGGCAACGACGGGGGCTGCTATTGCCAACAGAGGCCACCAAAGTACCCATTCTTGTTTATACTCCGGTCTGGGTACAAGAGATGTGTGTAGGAATATGTAAATTACCCTTCTGATTTTCTGATATTTTTAGCGCCCTGAGTCAGCATCGAACTGAGGACTTTCAGCCCTGTAGCCATCGGTATGTTTCTTTTGAAAAAAGTAAAATCCCAAAAATACTGAACTTAGACATGTTAGAGGAAAATCAATTCGGAAAGTCCATAATCACATGGCAAAATCAAATAACAAAACGCATCAAAAACGAATGGACAAGAACTGTCATATTCCTGACAAGGTACAGACATTTTCAAATGTAGAAAATGGTGGATTAAATGTTTTATTCAAATATATACAATGAAAATTTACCAGACGTGGTGTCACAAACAGACAGTTGCATATGAACTAATTTAGGTTAACATTAATACAATATTTCTGCATTGTTATCTATAACTTTGATAACGGGATTGTCCGATATAAAATATTTTTCTAATAAGAAATGTTCTTTTCTCTGATTTAAAAGATAAAAAAGTGAAAGATATATTTTTCTAACAATGTTTTAAAAATAGTTTACTAAATGGAGTTTAACTTGAGTATTCAACACTACGAAATTTCTTCTTTTATAGATACTAAATCTTGCTATACTCATAATACATTTAGCGGATTTGATCAAATTCAAGGTTTTATCAACATTACACATAAAATTTATTAAAAAAATCCTTCAGAAAATCAATGAATTGTGACAGATTGCCACCATTAATAAACATATGTTCTAAATCTTCTATATAATTGTGCACATACTGGACATGTGTCATTATCAGACAAGTTACATTTTAAAAGTATAAATTTAGTAAACAAAGTTATATGAAGTACTTGAAAATAAAGTTCACTGCATTCACCCGGCAAAATATGTAAATCAAAATAAATATAAAAGTTCTAATTCTTGATACCTTCCGATTCAATAAGATTCTGATACAGGCGATTTTCCAACACGTTTTAAGAGATCACTAAATGTTCAAGTACTTCGTGGCATAGGAACTTCTTTATCTTCGGTATTAATCACTGGACCACGAATCCACACAATAGAACTGTTATAAACTACATATACAGTATGTAACAAAAAAATATATATTGCAATTGAAAATGGTGTTTAATTGCCACTTCCAAGCACCGTTTTTGTCTATTTCATGACGGGTAGCTTTTATTGGTAGAGGAAATCGGAGTGCTTGGAGAAAACCACCGACCTTAAATAGTGAAACTGTCATACATAGGCAATTAAGATTGGAGACGAGTGCACCCGCTCGAGCGAGTTTCGAACTCACAATCTCAGTGTTAACTGGCTAGTGGTTACAGTAGTAAAAACTTAGACCACGCGGATTGATATTCAAATGTTCATTCAATGTTTTCAGTAAATGAAATTGACTTCGGTGTCATGTCTATGTCTACAACGGCTTTTAAGTACACCCTAATTTGGTCTGTGATCACCAACAACAAACACCGATGCAATACAAAACTAATACTTTAAATAAATTGAAACACTGTCTTTTGTTAAGCAGACCACCATTTATAAAATATAGACTATTCGTGACAAAAATAATATAGCAATGTTCGCAAATGTTTTACATGCATGCGCTATGAGGAGAACGGTACCATACAAATAACACATAGCTGAGAGGATGATAGAGTAGATTGTTACCCCGAGAAAACATTGTCTACTGCGAAATTTAGGTTAATAATGCTTTTTCAAGGGTACCAATCTGCTCTTTCACCCTCTCAGTTATGTGTTATTTGATTAACTATACATATGTGATATCAGTAGTGTTTTTTACAGATGAATTTAATGTAAAAGTATTATCTATGGCGTCACGTACATAACTATGTTACGGGTAGTAAAAAAATCAACAGAAGTTCAAGAGTTGTCATTTTTTATTTTTTTTTTGACAGTCAAGTAATTATAATAAAATCTGTGCTAAAACTTAGAACTTAAGTATATTCGTAAATGTCTTGTTGTAAATTCAATTAATAACCTTAAAATAATCGATTTTTTATTGGTATAGATGAGAGGGTAAGATTCAAAATGTTTCCCGCTCAACCATGGGATAGAGTAAATTGTTTCCTTCGTATAAGTCAATCAAAATCTGGCATTTCAACGTGACGTATAATAAAATAAAATAGTAACTTTACTAGAATATTATTAATTTACGTAAAAAATATAACTAATGTATATAAACAAATAAACTTACAGTATTCCATAAATGTGTTGTCCAAGATAATAAGGTAAACTATGTGGTCAATATAATCAGACACAAATGCAACGGACTGGCAATGCTACCGTTCCGTGGAAAGGTATTTTGTTCAAAATAAAGGAAATTAAACTTGACCGCGAAATACTAACATCCAATCAGAAACAACGATTCACGTAAATCCCCAATGAATATTCATAGCAAATAAAGTGAATATCACTATACATAAAACTTTTACAAGTTTAATTTCAACTATACTAGACAAAAAAGAAACGTTACATGCTTGTAAGATCATTTAATTTTTTCATAACAAAAAAAATGATAACAATAAGTTAATGGAATAGTAAGCTAACATAATTTTGAAGAGAACATGAAATACAATTATGAGGATTGATAAGTAGTTAATGTGAGACATAAGGCCACCCCTCACCAGTTGGTCTTTGAACCTCTGATTACATGATTATTAAAAGATTACATTCGAAATATATAATTATAGTTAATAAATGAATTAAATAGATTTTTATATAAAAAAATCATAAACATCACTCTGCTACAGTTTGACTCTTGTCATTGCTCTGTATGTGTGCATCCAGTTATCGGGGTTTGATGACTTTAAAGGATCATGCAGCTGGTTGGTCCAGACATGAAATTCGGCCAAAACAGGTTTTTACTATGTTGTTTTCAGTTTGTTAACCCTTGAATATATATGTTTCACCTTATGTGTACTTATGTGGGAAAGTATAAATATGCTCCTTGTGTATCATACCAATTATTTGACTTGTTTTCACTTTACGATTATGTAAGCTCATGCTTATTTGCTTATGTGCATAGTGAAGATCACATCAGATGAAAACAAGACTACACCATTTAGTGGTCATTTAACGAAGTCAGCATCGTTAAAGTTGAAGTTTATTCTAAATTGGGAAAACTTGTGTTATATTTTGATATACTCCATATCCATATGAGTATGCTTGTATTTACTATTGGTTAATGAAAGCTCACTCTCAGTGCGTTGATGCGCGTACTGTATGTCATATCAAATTTTGCATAAAGGAAAGGACAACAACACCATTAAGGGGTCATATAACGAAGTCAATGTTTGTAAAAGTTGAAGACTTACTAATCTGATTAAACAATAGAAGCTTATTGACCTTCGTCATAGAAGTTGAATGGTGTTATTGACCTTTTTTGTTTTGTTGTAATATTTTAGAAGCTAAGAAAGTATTTGAATCATAGAATTCAAATCAGCATGCAAAATAAATGCAAAAGAGTGACAATGATTCACATATTTGTTTATAGTGGTAAATGTGTTCTTATAAATTCTAGTATCGATCATATGCTTGTTATGTTTAACAATGTGTTTGACAACTTTCATCTGGAACATTGAAAATTATCTACATGTTGTACATGTTGTATACATCTGTATAGAGCGGGGTAAAAAAGAAGGGCGCTACCAAAAACCACAATTCAAAAGGTCAGATACCACATTTAACAAAATAAAAAAAAAATGACAGAAAGTACTCAAATAATGATTAAAAAAACACTACAACCCCAATCCACGATTGATCAACACGAATCCTACCAGCACAAATTTTGGGAATCGAAAAATATTAAAACAAAGCGGAATAGGATGCGTCTACAAAGTAAGCTATTCCTGCTTTTAATTTATAATTCGACCTAGTGAATTCGTACTAATACTTAGTCAAAACGTCACAAGTGTAAATTGGACACAGTAAGTAAAATATGATACTGAATTACGTTGAAACACCTCACATCAAATTGGACAACCAGATCGATTTTTCAGTCATTTGACAGTTGTCACAAAGTTAAGATTTAATTTTAGAATTGTTTCAAAAGTACTTATCCAAAATATATCAACATGGTCAAAAGTACATGAATTTTTCAATCTCACAATGCTTGTGAAAACGTTTGACTGTTAGAGTTCATAATCAAATTAAATTTAGACTTTATTTAAAGTTTCAAAGAACCATACATGTTGCTCCATTTGTACTTCATAGTTTTGGTCATGAATTAACATATAAAATTGAGAATGGAAATGGGGAATGTGTATATACATGCTATACATAAAGCACATTATCTTATCCTCTAGTTATATATAAAGTGACGCCGTTGAATAGCTGTCACAGTTGGGAATATCAAACATTAATACATATTTTTCCTTAAAGAAAGGGATCTTATGTTTGTAATATTGTTCAGAATTAGTATCAATTTTCAGATTGATACCCGATAATGGCCATTTTTCATTTCTATTTTTGTTTATCAAATACGAGTGTTGATAAGAAATTCATTCCAATAAATGAGAACATCTGAACTAATAAATGGTAGTTATAATCTTTGAAATATTATATGATCGCTAACAGGAATCTCTGTATCAAATCAATAGAAGAAATAAAACAGCTGTATCTGAAAAATCACAAAGTGCAAATACTAAAATAGACTGCATGGCATACTTTTTTTTTTGTATTGTCTGTTTACATGAAAATATATTAAAATAACATCTCTACTCTTTAAGTGCTATTACTTCGTTAGTAGATTTAACTATTTTCTTAAATAGATTTCAATGAAATAAAAGACTTCTTTGAGATCTATTGTCATTCATGTATGCAAATACGTCATTCTACGTTTTTGTACGTAGTAAATTATTGCTATCAAAAGAAAAAAATCATCGAGTTTTGAGTTGAATGAGTAGTACAACCCTTAATCTTTTATTGTGTACAGCATAGCATAAACATTCAAACATTTAACAGATACAAATAGCATTTCTACATCTTTGATAAATACGTGGTTGTTCGCCATTACATTATTTTGGTATAAATTGCTACAATGTATATGCATAAACTAAATGTTGATAATAAACAACAATGATGCCACAGTCTGACAAAAAGTATGTTCCTTGTATTTCAATTCTAAATATGGTTTAAAAAAACAAATTAAAATTGAAGCATTACAGAAAAAGTTTACATTTCGCGTTGACTTTCATTTGTTATAATCTAAATATTTGGTTTTATGTATTTGACCTCTCAATCCTACTATATATATAGTTGTGTTGATGTTTAGACGAGTTGTATATGCAGAATGTACACAGCCATGTATCACCATCACTGCTGGTGATCCGATGGATAAATCTGTTCAAGAGTTGTCACTGGTTCAGACGTACTTATAAATATAATTACTTCTGTGATTGTATCTTACATTAATTTGTAGGATTCTTTACTATAGATACTTTAGCTGATCTGTTAAAATAACATCTTCATGCCTTATATAGCATGTACTGTGGTACGACGCTAGATTAAAACTGACGTGGAAAGGTAACACCCGGCTAC
Organism: Mytilus edulis; assembly: GCA_019925275.1. Lineage (NCBI taxonomy): Eukaryota > Metazoa > Mollusca > Bivalvia > Mytilida > Mytilidae > Mytilus > Mytilus edulis. Next base: position 58,174,441 of record CM034352.1, on the reverse strand, counting down.
CGAAAGCTTCATTTTTATGAAACCCAGGGTGTCGTGTGGTCTAGCGCACCGGTTACAGTGCAGGCGATTTGGTGTCACGATATCTCAGTAGCACGTGTTCGAATCCCGGCGAGGGAAAAACAAAATATTTGCGAAGGCAAATTTGCAGATCTAACTTTGTTTTGATGTTAAGACGAGTTGCATATACAGATTGTAAAAAACCATCCATCACCATCACCATCACTGTTGGTGATCCGATGGATAAATCTGTTGTTGGAGAGTTGTCACTGGTTCTGACGTACTTGTAATAGTAAAGGATCCTACAAATTAATGTAATATACAGTCACAGAAAATAATTATATTTATAAGTACGTCTGAGTCAGTGACAACTCTACAACAGATGTATCCATCGGATCGCCATCAATGATGGTGATACATGGCTGTGTACATAATGTATATACAACTCGTCTAAACATCAACCTAACAATGTAAGATCTGTAAATTTGCTTTCGCAAATTTTTGGTTCTTCCCTCGCCGGGATTCGAACTCATGCTACTGTGATATCGTGACACCAAATCGCCTGCACTGCAGCCGTCCCGCTAGACCACACGACACCTGGGCTCTCAAATAAAAGAGCTTTCGCTGGCCGTGTGTTACCTTTCCTCGTCAGTTTTAATCTAGCGGCGTACTACAGTACATGATATATAAGGCATGAAGATGTTATTGCTACAGATCAGCTAAATTATCTATAGTAAAGGATCCTACAAATTAATGTAATATACAGTCACAGAAAATAATTATATTTATAAGTACGTCTGAGTCAGTGATAACTCTACAACAGATGTATCCATCGGATCGCCATCAATGATGGTGATACATGGCTGTGTACATAATGTATATACAACTCGTCTAAACATCAACCTAACAATGTTAGATCTGTAAATTTGCTTTCGCAAATTTTTGGTTCTTCCCTCGCCGGGATTCGAACTCATGCTACTGTGATATCGTGACACCAAATCGCCTGCACTGCAGCCGTCCCGCTAGACCACACGACACCTGGGCTCTCAAATAAAAGAGCTTTCGCTGGCCGTGTGTTACCTTTCCTCGTCAGTTTTAATCTAGCGGCGTACTACAGTACATGATATATAAGGCATGAAGATGTTATTGCTACAGATCAGCTAAATTATCTATAGTAAAGGATCCTACAAATTAATGTAATATACAGTCACAGAAAATAATTATATTTATAAGTACGTCTGAGTCAGTGACAACTCTACAACAGATGTATCCATCGGATCGCCATCAATGATGGTGATACATGGCTGTGTACATAATGTATATACAACTCGTCTAAACATCAACCTAACAATGTTAGATCTGTAAATCTGCTTTCGCAAATTTTTGGTTCTTCCCTCGCCGGGATTCGAACTCATGCTACTGTGATATCGTGACACCAAATCGCCTGCACTGCAGCCGTCCCGCTAGACCACACGACCACCTGGGCTCTCAAATAAAAGAGCTTTCGCTGGCCGTGTGTTACCTTTCCTCGTCAGTTTTAATCTAGCGGCGTACTACAGTACATGATATATAAGGCATGAAGATGTTATTGCTACAGATCAGCTAAATTATCTATAGTAAAGGATCCTACAAATTAACGTAATATACAGTCACAGAAAATACTTATATTTATAAGTACGTCTGAGTCAGTGATAACTCTACAACAGATGTATCCATCGGATCGCCATCAATGATGGTGATACATGGCTGTGTACATAATGTATATACAACTCGTCTAAACATCAACCTAACAATGTAAGATCTGTAAATTTGCTTTCGCAAATTTTTGGTTCTTCCCTCGCCGGGATTCGAACTCATGCTACTGTGATATCGTGACACCAAATCGCCTGCACTGCAGCCGTCCCGCTAGACCACACGACCAGCTGGGCTCTCAAATAAAAGAGCTTTCGCTGGCCGTGTGTTACCTTTCCTCGTCAGTTTTAATCTAGCGGCGTACTACAGTACATGATATATAAGGCATGAAGATGTTATTGCTACAGATCAGCTAAATTATCTATAGTAAAGGATCCTACAAATTAATGTAATATACAGTCACAGAAAATAATTATATTTATAAGTACGTCTGAGTCAGTGATAACTCTACAACAGATGTATCCATCGGATCGCCATCAATGATGGTGATACATGGCTGTGTACATAATGTATATACAACTCGTCTAAACATCAACCTAACAATGTTAGATCTTTAAATCTGCTTTCGCAAATTTTTGGTTCTTCCCTCGCCGGGATTCGAACTCATGCTACTGTGATATCGTGACACCAAATCGCCTGCACTGCAGCCGTCCCGCTAGACCACACGACACCTGGGCTCTCAAATAAAAGAGCTTTCGCTGGCCGTGTGTTACCTTTCCTCGTCAGTTTTAATCTAGCGGCGTACTACAGTACATGATATTAGGCATGAAGATGTTATTGCTACAGATCAGCTAAATTATCTATAGTAAAGGATCCTACAAATTAATGTAATATACAGTCACAGAAAATAATTATATTTATAAGTACGTCTGAGTCAGTGATAACTCTACAACAGATGTATCCATCGGATCGCCATCAATGATGGTGATACATGGCTGTGTACATAATGTATATACAACTCGTCTAAACATCAACCTAACAATGTTAGATCTTTAAATCTGCTTTCGCAAATTTTTGGTTCTTCCCTCGCCGGGATTCGAACTCATGCTACTGTGATATCGTGACACCAAATCGCCTGCACTGCAGCCGTCCCGCTAGACCACACGACCACCTGGGCTCTCAAATAAAAGAGCTTTCGCTGGCCGTGTGTTACCTTTCCTCGTCAGTTTTAATCTAGCGGCATACTACAGTACATGATATATAAGGCATGAAGGTGTTATTGCTACAGATCAGCTAAATTATCTATAGTAAAGGATCCTACAAATTAATGTAATATACAGTCACAGAAAATAATTATATTTATAAGTACGTCTGAGTCAGTGACAACTCTACAACAGATGTATCCATCGGATCGCCATCAATGATGGTGATACATGGCTGTGTACATAATGTATATACAACTCGTCTAAACATCAACCTACCAATGTTAGATCTGTAAATTTGATTTCGCAAATTTTTGGTTCTTCCCTCGCCGGGATTCGAACTCATGCTACTGTGATATCGTGACACCAAATCGCCTGCACTGCAGCCGTCCCGCTAGACCACACGACCACCTGGGCTCTCAAATAAAAGACCTTTCGCTGGCCGTGTGTTACCTTTCCTCGTCAGTTTTAATCTAGCGGCGTACTACAGTACCTGATATATAAGGCATGAAGATGTTATTGCTACAGATCAGCTAAATTATCTATAGTAAAGGATCCTACAAATTAATGTAATATACAGTCACAGAAAATAATTATATTTATAAGTACGTCTGAGTCAGTGACAACTCTACAACAGATGTATCCATCGGATCGCCATCAATGATGGTGATACATGGCTGTGTACATAATGTATATACAACTCGTCTAAACATCAACCTAACAATGTTAGATCTGTAAATTTGCTTTCGCAAATTTTTGGTTCTTCCCTCGCCGGGATTCGAACTCATGCTACTGTGATATCGTGACACCAAATCGCCTGCACTGCAGCCGTCCCGCTAGACCACACGACACCTGGGCTCTCAAATAAAAGAGCTTTCGCTGGCCGTGTGTTACCTTTCCTCGTCAGTTTTAATCTAGCGGCGTACTACAGTACATGATATATAAGGCATGAAGATGTTATTGCTACAGATCAGCTTAATTATCTATAGTAAAGGATCCTACAAATTAATGTAATATACAGTCACAGAAAATAATTATATTTATAAGTACGTCTGAGTCAGTGACAACTCTACAACAGATGTATCCATCGGATCGCCATCAATGAGGGTGATACATGGCTGTGTACATAATGTATATACAACTCGTCTAAACATCAACCTAACAATGTTAGATCTGTAAATCTGCTTTCGCAAATTTTTGGTTCTTCCCTCGCCGGGATTCGAACTCATGCTACTGTGATATCGTGACACCAAATCGCCTGCACTGCAGCCGTCCCGCTAGACCACACGACCAGCTGGGCTCTCAAATAAAAGAGCTTTCGCTGGCCGTGTTACCTTTCCTCGTCAGTTTTAATCTAGCGGCGTACTACAGTACATGATATATAAGGCATGAAGATGTTATTGCTACAGATCAGCTAAATTATCTATAGTAAAGGATCCTACAAATTAATGTAATATACAGTCACAGAAAATAATGATATTTATAAGTACGTCTGAGTCAGTGACAACTCTACAACAGATGTATCCATCGGATCGCCATCAATGATGGTGATACATGGCTGTGTACATAATGTATATACAACTCGTCTAAACATATATATATATACTGAAGAGATTTTGTATATTTCTGTTTTCTGTTTTACATTAATTTTTCGTTTTCATTTTGTGCTCATCACCCTTAATGAATTCTTTCATAGATTCACAGATTTTGTTAAGAAGTTTGTTGTATCTGTAGAATTCGTAAAAATGTTTGAAATATCACTTACTAATTTTAAGGTATTGTAGTTCACAAAGAAAGTAAAGATTGTTAATTTTTGGTGTTTAGAATACAATCAGCTACACAAACATAAACCTATACGAATAGTAAGAAGCAAATGATTCTTTCTATGCAGGTGATTTATCGAATGTTGCTTAATATAACAACGAAGAACAACTAAAATACATTGTATGCGTGGGCAATGTGTTAAATGTTTTGACAATTCAGCAAGCACACACATAAATAGAATTTCCAATTTTCATTAATGAAATTAATGCTAGGAGATAAATCATACTGCTAAGAATAGGTTGAAAATATATATTCAATCTTTTTTTTTAAGTTAGTATCATAATAGTGCAGAGAAACTTTGTGTTTGGAATTTTTCTCTCAAGTTGAGAAATGGTTATATGCATTTGGTATGCTCACCTATACATATAAGTCGCACCGTTATTTTTTATGTAATTCTGTACTGGAATTTTCAATATTGATAAAAATATAAATGTATGATATTCAAATTTGGCAATACACAATATATTCAATCTACAAATTCATCAGAAGAAAAATGCTAAACGGACCGTAAAAAGTTAGATTTTTTGTTTCGTCAAGTTATAACCGATTGTATAATGCTACTGCTAACTACAGGTATGAACAATTTTGTATTTCTAGTAACAGCTCATGTAGTCAAAAATAAGATGCTGTCAATAACAACATTGCAATTTAAAAATTTATATATTAATGAACACACTATTTGTTTGTATCAATGAATTTGTAATAAGTCAAGTATATATATTATTTGTATTGCTCATTCAGATACAACAATACAATTCTATAACGTATTTTGACATTGATAATGTTATGACATGCATAACAGATGGGTTATTTTGTAGACCGAATATTTAAAGTTATATCTAAATGCCTGCAAACCCTTTAAACGCCTCAAAAACAAACACGGACACGAAGTCTCTGATCAATCTTGTCTTCGGGGATATTTCATTACCTTGTTCAGGATATTTTCGTATACAGAATACAGAATATTTTTTTTAAAAAGTGCAAGTTTCTTTTCGGATTTTGTGATATAAACTATACGAGAAAAAAAGTCAATCGGATCATTGATATACTTCGCGAAATGAAAACACTCTTTGTAAACTTCGTACATCCGAAGCGCTTTGCTGGATCTACCTTTATCAATAATTTTAATCCTAAACATATAAATTCTAGGGATGAGTAAAAGGTATCAGGCTTATAATTGGATATACCAGATGTTCGTTTCATCTACATAAGACTCATCAGTTACGCTCAGATCAAAATTGTTAGAAAGCAAAACAAGTATAAAGGTAAGAGCATTGAGGACCAGAACTTGCAAAACGTTGTGCCAAATACGGATACAAAAAACTCAGTAGTATTTTGAATTGTTGGCGAACAAAAAATTATGAAAATGACCACAAAATTTAAATCCAAGTCACAATTTGTAAAAAGTTAACCAATCAAATTCAAAGTACGGTCTGATCTATATGATAAAAACTAGAAAAGAGAAACACTAAAAAGTCTTATGAACCACACCAACAAACAACAACTACTGAACATCAGATTCCTGACTGCGAACAGGTGCAAACAAATGCATCAGGTTTGAACGATATAAAAGCCTGGTAGCTATTTTTTGTTCAAACATATAGTCGAATTGTTCAAGGCTTTTTTCAATCTTTAAAAGAAAATAGATTTTAAACGTCAAGGCTACAATTTACACCAAAACTTGAATATTTAAAATCCAGGGCTGCAGTAAATACGCTTATTTAACATGTGCAACATGATAAACCGCTTTTGCTTGGTGTAGTATTTCTATTTGTATCCATCTGATCATCTTCGCTAGCCAGTGGTTACGATCTACTTTCCTCCTCTCCACCCTTGGCAGATTAAGCCAACTTTTGTGATAACAATGTTGCACCATCTATCGATAGATTAAAGTCACGCCCATCCAAAATACATATTCTTGACCAATAGTAGCACTTGAACTCTTCAATTTGGCGGTAACAGCACGGTAGCGTCTAGATTATTCACATTTGTTAAAGCAGGAAACAAAACTATACCTTGACATTCATGTATTTTTGCAAGAAACATACACAGGAACTTATATAAGTTGATTAAAAAACATTCAAATTGTCACTAAATATAGTCGTATGTTTAGTAATATAAAGACTTGTTGCACAATAAGCACGTGGCAATTGTTTGCATAAATTTTCTACATTTTCGCGTGATCATGCTATAGACGATTGGATGCAGCGAATTTCGACTGCAACAAATGAAAATCATTACCTTGTGTCTCCGAAATTCTATCCGCCAAGGGTGGTGAGGAGGTAAGTGGATCGGAACATTTAGCTAGCGAAGATGCCATCTGATATGTTAAGTCTTTTTCAGGGTTTGAATCGCGCTAACATGTTTAACCCCGCCACATTCTCTATGTACAAAAATGTATGTGCCTATCCCAAGTGGTTGTCGATTGTTGTTGTGTTACATATTTGTTTTTCGTTCTCTTTTGTAGGCTGTAAGTTTTCTCCTTTGAATTTTTTACATGTGCCATTTCGAGGCCTTTTAAGGCTTACTAATCCTGACTATGCGGTATTGGTCTTGCTCATCGTTGCAGGGCGTACGGTGACCTATAGTTGTTAACATCTGTGTCATTTGGTCTTTTGTGGAGAGTTGTCTCATTGGCAATTATATTACTTCTTCTTTTTTATATTTGAGGTAGTTTTATCTCCGTTGCTATGCAAATGTTGTTTTATTTATTTTTACACCTACCAATGAGTGTAAACATACCACTCCTTATGTCCTTGATGAATATTTTTTCTCATCAACACTCCTACATCATATCCATATTTTTATATGATATATACATTATATACTTATATGTATCATTTATAAACAAAAATAGTTGTGTCCTTGCAAACCGAGAACATATTCTATATATAAATCGTTCTTAATTTTCAAGGCAACACTGAATGTTTACTAGATGAATAATTTAAAAGTGTCTAAGGCACTTGGTTTTCTAAAGATGTCAATGTGAGCAGCGCTTAGCAGTCTTATATAGACTACATGCTCGTCTGAAGCATTACTTCATAAGTATGGTAGCTATTTAGTTGTAAAATAAAGTATCATAATTGTTCAATATTTATTTTTATAAGAAAATGTCTTTAATCGTAAGAGCCTCCAATTACACCAAAAATGAAATAAAGATTTAAAGGGTCACGAGGGAATGTGGGCGCCAATTTTGGTCGCACAATATGTAAAAAAACATCCACGTAAACCGATCTTTCATTATTAAATCCTCCGTTAATAAGAATTCACAAATACCGAACTCCGATTAAAATTCAAAATGGAAAGTCTCTATTCAAATTACAAAATAAAAAGCTGCAACATATTGAACGAAGGAACAACCGCTGTCATATTTCTGACTAGATATAGTCATTTTCTTATGTAGAAGTGGTTGATGAAATCTAGATTGATAGCTAGCTAAATCTCCCACTGGTATGACAGTTGCATAATATTCCATTATACTAACAACAACGTGTGAACAAAACAATAAGACATAAAAGGTAAAAAAAATGTAGTAAATTCATCGTTTAAACTCATTCACCATGAATGTTCGTTTAATTAGTTACCACACATAACGTCAGTGTGTTATAGTTTCTCATTCATTGAATGATATCAAAATCATCAAAATTAAGAAACTTTCCATAGAAATAAAAATATGTTAAAATCAAACATTTCGTGTTTACCCAAAGTAAGGATAAGTCGATATTGAAGATGTTGGCAAGTACACATAAATCGATCTTAACCTTGTCACACACTGTTACTCTTTATAACGTGTCTTTAATACCAGGCGTACATTTTTATGTACGCCACATGTACTTTACCTATCAAGAAAAGTATTACAAAAGATACTAGACGTACATTTTATTTCATTAGTCGAAAACAAACTGACAATGCCATGGCAAATAAAAAGACAAAATGACCAATAAACAAACAATAGTACACAAAACAAAAACATACAGAACTAAAGACTGAGAAACACGAACCCCACCAAAAACTAAGGGTGATCTCAAGTGCTCCGACAGGGTAAGCAGATACTGCTTCAGATGTGTAACTAGCCGTGTTGTTACCCGGAAACAAGTCTAATTCGGTAGATCATTTCAGGTAACTAAGTTATATCGTTAAAAAAAACATGCACATGATCTTGTTTGGTTTTGATTTGATTTTTAATATTTGCGTTCGTAATAATGTAACAATATATTTAACAGTATACAATATTTCATTACAAATTTAATGGTTAACAATAAAACAATAATGCAATACTATTGCCAAAGTTGCATAAATATGATAATAACACATGAGTGTACAAATCACGAAAGGACATTGTTTTAAAATAATAACAAATTTAGCGTTTTATATTGATGTCTAATGTGACCAGTGTTATAAATGTATATCAAAACTGAGAATACCAAATACAGACAGCCACTTATGTCAGGACACACCTTGTTCGGTTTTTTGGAGGCAATAGTAACAAGGAAAAAGATTCCAATCAAAATGTCATTTATTAAAAACGACGATCAAAATTAGTTACAACAACAGGGGAGTTAATCTTACAAATGGTAACATTTAAATGCCCCTGATTTAACTCCCCTGATAAAAAGCCAGCCTACAAAAAAGGTGGCGTACAAAAAAGGCCGCGTTCAAATAAAAAGCCAGCCTACAAACAAGGTGGCGTACAAAAAAGGTCATACAAAAAAGACAAATAAATTAAAATAGGCCACTAACAAAAGGTGGCGTATAAAAAAAAACCAACATAACCACGATCAACAAAGTGGAAAAATATCATATTAATGAAGAAAAGAAAATTAAAAACAAATTATAAAACCCACCTCGTTTATACAAGGTGGTAAGTCATTTGGGTAGGTGGTGGGATCAAAAATTGTCCAGAGAAATTTTTGCGAACTTTCTTGTCGCAGATAAATTTTTACGTCATAACATATCTGTTATTTGATTGGTTGGCTAAATATAAAAAATAGATAATTCTATAATATACACTTAGTTCAAATTGACTGTTCAATTCAAATAGAAATTGTCCACATAAACATAAATGAATTTATAAAATAAATTAGATTTTATGTCTAATGTGACCTGTGTTATAAATGTATATCTAAACTGAGAATACCAAATATAGACAGCCACTTATGTCAGTACACACCTTGCTTGGTTTTTTTGGAGGCAATAGTAACAAGGAAAAAGATTCCAATCAAAATGTCATTTATTAAAAACGACGATCAAAATTAGTTACAACAACAGGGGAGTTAATCTTACAAATGGTAACATTTATTTGCCCCTGATTTAACTCCCCTGATAAAAAGCCAGCCTACAAAAAAGGTGGCGTACAAAAAAGGCCAAAGCGAATTCAGTTTTTCCTTTAAGATGAATGAGCCCACGCCATCCAGTTTTATATGTAGTTCGTTTAAAACATGAGGTTAGCTAAAATAAATAAAATAAATATTGCAAGTAACTTTAAGTTTACACAAATGAGGGTTAAATACCTGACCAACAAATATTTATAAAAATAGATCACACAAAGAAGGCACTTTTATGTAACTTTTTTTAGTTTGTTTCATATTCTTTTACTACAAATCTCAATCAAAACATAATATTTTCAAACTTATTTGCATCCTAATTCAAAATTGATGATTTAATTATATGTTTCTTTTAACAATGCTCGTTGACGTTTGTATTCCTGTAAACTACAACTTTACTCGTATAACCTTTACATCTAACTATGTGTTGAAATATACTACAATAGGCTATTTTCATATTACCGACTTTTGTCTCCTGATTATATAACTTTTTAACAGGTTATCTTTTCTGTTATACATCCTTGTGCTCGGTCAAGTTAGAACAACCACACCAAGTAAAACCAACAATACAATTCATGCAATTTGAGAAGAACATTTTCTGTTTTCTAATGATTTTGTCGTGTTACGAAAATATAATCAGGTGATTTTCTTCAGAAATTGTATCATTTAAAAGCATGAATTTACTTTTTTACATAACTCTTACTTGACCGAGAATCAGGATGTCCAACCACAGAGAAACTACCTGTCAAAGTTTTTTTTAACTCTGAGTCAAAAGTCGGTAATATGGAAATAGTATATCTAATGTGCTTAATTAGAATCATGATCTATACATTTTGGTAACATATTAAAATCATAGGTCAAATAGATTTTCACATTGTGAAAACGGTTTTGATGAACGCGTTAAGATTTTACTGAACAGTCTTTTTGCTCCTTTAAATAGAGAATGTTTTTTTCCTGTGCCTTGTGTCAAAATAGCTGCTTTTTGAATTGCGTCTGGATTCAGCTTCAGTTTTATTTGTTTTAACAGTCCAACTAGTAGCTCGTCAACTTTGTGGTTTAACACAGCTGATGTTTCGATGTATTTACATTCAAATTCTTCTGCAAGCTGACGTGCTTCTGAAAAGAAAATATAAGTATTAGACATGATGTTTATTAGTATAGAAAATATAGTCTATCGTCGTTATTGCATGTTATTTATACATGTATATGATGTACAAGCAGTCATTGTTTAGTGCATTTGAATATGCATATGTGTTTAAAAGTATTATTGATCTTTCAAACAATAAAATTATAGTGTAGATAATTCATGTCATTATGATTATTAAAACATAGTCAGTGCTAGATGTCTTTAGATGGATTTTGGCTTTGTTTTTTTGTTTTTTCCAAAGACTGGACTTGAATCCTTCCTAATGAAGGAACATCTATAAAAGCCCTTCGAACTCATGAAATTTATAACGTTTTTTATATATTTTTAATGACATCTTACCTTCTTTGGTAACTTGTCGTTTCCTGACTAAATCTATTTTGTTGGCAACTAATATTATTGGTCTATCACTATAGAGTTCATTCCGTAGATATTGTAGAAAACCCTCTGCTAGTGAGAATGAATCGCTATCATGGACGGAAAACACAACAACATAGGCATCCGCTGATAAATCGTCGTCCTAAATAAAACAATTCATAAATGTTAGCTTGAACATTTTGGTCTTACCATGACTTGATGAAATGCAATTCGTGCATATTTTGATTTAATTGTGAGGTTAATAACAGGTTTTTAGATATACGTATTGATATACTTGAAGAAATAACACTATATATCGTTTTTAGGTGACACCTAAAGTGAACGTCATATTAATTATAACGCTAAAAATTGTAATGCTTTTCTTAAAGTTCATGAAAAAAATTATACTAGTGCTATTTTCTAGTACATCATTCTTTTGTCATTCGATCAGTAAATATTGATATATTCCAGTAATAATAAACCTTACAGAAATTAACGGTTAATCGGAAACGAAAATAAACACAAACAAAGTGACAAAAAAAATAAACATAAAAAACTTACATCAGTGGATAGAAAATCTATAAATTCCATTGTTGATTCCTCATTGTCGACAACAACGGTAAGTGTTCTGTTGTCAAATTCATCTACAAATGAACAAAAAGTGTAAGACGAGGAAAATATTATCTGTAGTTACTTTGATTGATGTACATAATTAATAAACGTATTGCATTGAGATATGTCTATATGACGAATCTGATTTCTTATTGATGGCTTTTGTTTATTTTGTCATAGGTTTCTGTCTCGTTGGCATCTCTTCCATATTTCCTTTTTTTTTTGGTTCTTTGGTTATGTGCTCTATATATAATGTAAATCTTTTCTAATGCTATAGACAATCTAGTTTTCTTTTCAGATATTTAAAATCAATATACAGCTATAGATGTTGATTTTAAAAAAAAGTTTCGTTGAAACTATATTTTCAATAAGATAACTTACCAGTAACTGATTCATTAGGCAACATGTACTCCGAGCTCATAAACCGATTCTCTATAGCTGTTTTACCAACACCATGAGCTCCCATAATTGGTACCCTGTAGTATCCAGTTGAATAAGATGATGAACAACTCCAAGAAGAAGAATTCGAACTTGCATTAGAAGCATCACTTGTAAGTCTTGATCTATAGTTAGATGACACTGACGAACCACTGCTCTGTCTGCAACGGAATGGAAGACTGTTATTCAAAAGTTCATCTGACGTTATATCAAAAGACCGTCTTTTAAATTGCTGTTTTGTGTCATTCACATGCAAGACATTATAATATCTTGGTAATGTGTCCATAGGAAGATTAAAATTTATATTCCGCAAATCTTTGTTTATAACATCATATGAATGTTTGTTCTCTTTCTTCAAAGAACTAGTACGAGAAATCGGTTCCGAATGTGTTTCTTTCCTTATAACTGATGATACATTTTGTAACTGTTCCGAGAGGACACATGTAGTTGTATCAATAAAATGCATGTCGTTGTTGTCTTGCATCTCCAAATATATATCTTCTATCATAACTCACTATAATTAGAATGCTGCACTAGAGTAAAGTTTCCAAATAATCCAAAGGACTTTTCAGTCAACACTAATAAACAAACCTTCTTCAATGACATACAAAACACTGATGTACACGATTTCGAATATCATGCGATATTTATACTATTTCATTGAGAAGGTTAAGTGATCACGTGATCTCAAGTTATGAAAGATGTTCATGTCAGTCATCGATTGGTTAATCGGATTTCTTTCTAACGAAACTGATTCCATGCAGCATAGAGTATATAGAGTTGGATAATATCTGTTCGGATGACGAAATTAGAACAAATGTAAACGCCATGTAATATAAAGTAATAGATTTTATGTATACCTTTGTATAACTTAGGTGATACCAGAATAAAATGATATATAAAAATAAATAAATTGTGTATCGAAATTCATAACGTTTTATTCATTCTAAACATGCAAATGTTTATGAAAAAAATAAAATAAAATAAGGCAATCGTATAATAATTCACAACAAACTGAAATGAAAAAAAGCTTGAAATAACAATTGACACTGAAAATATTTATGTTGCATTATGTGTGTAAGTTTACGGGTATATAAAACTGTCAAACCTCAATGTTTCCTTATTTTCTTCTTTATTTTTTTTTCTTGGGGTGTTTTTTTTTTATTTGGTTGTCTATCTGTTGTCAATTTTGCAGAAAAAACACACAGTCTTTCTAGTGGAGTCATGTACAAGAAAAGAAGTTGTTTTGAATTGCAGAGTTTTTGACGTCTTTTTTTAATCGCTTTACATTTTGTGAAGACAAAGGCGTCTAAAATGGATCAGCGGTATATATTTCCTAATAGAATTTCCCAATACTGTCCCGGTACAAAATTGAAAATTTTACTATTTATTATTATTATACACAAAAAAGTGTAGGTCACCGTGCTATTTTTCAAGGTATAGGTCCAGCAAAATTGCCCAAATTTGCTTAGATAGTTCATGAAAAAACACATTTTTGTGCATGAAAAGAAATCGGAAAAGAAATTTCCCTATCATTATATTTTTTTAAAAGTACCAGTCGCTAAAGGAAGTACATTTCAATGTATTTCAGGTTTCACATATAATTGATTTAAAGGAATAGATTGGAGGTATCAAATTATGATTTATCAAGAAATGAATATAATCCGTATAGCGGATATTGAGAGTTGCATAAAAAAAATCAGCCTTATGCAAATACAGAAACTTCCCATTACTGGACATTGCTACCAGTTTCAATGGCTGTATGACCAATACCGCTCTATGAAGGATGTTATTATATTCCAATTGATGAATTACTTCATTTACACAGTTATGCTTTCGACACGAAACTTTCACCTGCAAAGTTATCAGAGAGAAGGATGGCAATCAACAACATACAAAAAAATGCTCATCATCATGAATAGTTTTAACAATACGACGCTTTTGTTACAACTCACAAGAAAAACGTTTTCTAGTTCTGATATTAAGTATACCTGAATGGCTACATATTCTTATTCTATTGGCCATGTTGGAGCAACAAGTCATATAATTTGTTTTGTTCAAAAGAACCTACCAGTATATTAACTTGCGTCCTACCAGCGACAACCCTAATGATTCTTATTATACGTTATTTGCTCTTATCCATGACTATCTTACAGTTCTGATCGTCCAGATGATGGATATTCAAGCTTTATAAGTAACGAATATGATTGTACGTGTAGTATTTGATTTTAACCTACTAAACTATTATAAAAACAAAAAGAAAAGCATATATAAGTGTTTGTTTTAACACTACTCATGCACTGTTTTTTCAATTATTCGTTCTGAACAATCTGTAAACAACATGTTATACAATTATTTGTTTCGTCAAATCTGTGAACAAAATATAATCTCTAAAGAATGACATATATTTTTAAATATTATCAAACACTCTATATAAGGAAATGTATAAATTGAATTACGCTCATACAAATCAAACGATTATATGAAAACTGTCATATTTCACTTGGTACGACATGTTCTTGTGTAAAGGACGGTTGATGTATGATCAGCTATACGTATGACAGTCGCAATAAATTCAATTATATTGAATATGATATGTGAACACAAAACCATAAAAAAACAGGTTAAATAGGAAAACATGTCAAAAATAGGGTTGCAGCAGTCAAAATTGCGTTATGATGTTATTCTTTATGAAAACAAACAAAATAATAAACAAAGAAAAACAAAATGCCATATAGACAAAACACATAAGGGAAAATGTGAGACAAGAATACACTATGACGGGATATATAAGTCTGGAGCCACTTCAAATATTACCAAAAATAAACTAAAAATTAAAAGTAGCTGATAATCTACATGGGGGACTATTTGAGGAACATGACATTTAATATCCATTTGTTTGCTGTGTTTGATTTTTTGATTTTACAATGGGGAAAAAACATACCGAGTACAAACTGTATGATGTGTTCCTGGATATCGCTTTATATAGGGTTTTTTGTTTCTACCTTCACTGCATTTTATTCATTATCATAATACTTTTGAGTTTTTGGTTTCATGAAGAACTTCCTCGGTTAAGGTTTTTCCAAAAAGTCCGTTGTGTATATAATTAGATTGCTTTCATATGCATAAGATGTAAACTTTGAAGTATTTATTTAAAATATAACTGGAATTGAAAGAAAGTGATGATTTATGTTAATTGAATTTTTTTTTAATATTAATTTAAGGAGGTGTGAAAAACATTATCGGTCGTATTTTGCACCCGTTGTGAATAATTAGTTTTAAAGTGTATGAAGGTTTATATCTTAGAGACGTAAACCAACATTCATTTTATTTCATAGCAATATGGAACATTTATTGAGAAAAAGAAGGAAGATTTAAGTCTTTCAATTTAAAAGGGTAAGATTCACTTCCTCACTTAACATTGACCTTCAAAATTCACAGATATTATCTTATGTAGTTACTACGGACAGACAGAAACTTAGTTCCCTATGTGGTCAGTTAGTTAAACTAGTTAAATTAGTGCATTATTCCATTTTGAATCATATAATAATAAAATTCTTCTAGATGTAGAACTCAATCATATGTAAGAATATATTTTACATTTTAATGCATTTCGTATATAACGATAGTTCCCTTTGGACGTTGAAAAATATATATCAAAAGGTTAGATTTCACGTTCAACCAGTCCATAAATAAGAAAGCCACCATTTGGAGTTCATTTTTTTTGTAATTTTCTCACAAAATTAAAACAAGACACATTTTAAGCCGAAATTTTATTTTTTTTGTCAACATTGAAACATTTCTGAAGAGAACTAAAGATATATGCACGTCTAGTGATACCATGTATGTTTGTAACAGTAAAATCTACGTTTTAAGAAGGCCAAGCATACAGTTATCTTCTAATTTTACAAAATAAACGATAAAATCTCACGGTTCTTTATCTACTAAAATAGTAATATTGTCGATCTAGTCTCGTTTGTGAAGTTTAAATGATAGTTAATGCAACACTGTTATGACTTATGCGATAGGAACGATCCTATTCTTTTTTTCTAAGTTTACATCATTTTATAAAACATGAATAAATAGTTCGAATAGTAGCGATGAAATCTTTGATCAGCACATTATATCAATATTGCTGTTCAATTAGGGTTCAAAATAATGGAACTGAAACTTCTAACAAAATGAATTGTGAAATAAAATATAAACATTGTACATGTTGTATCTAAAACAACAAGATAAATAGACATTTACAAAAAGACAATTTACATTAGAGGGGAGATAACTCCAATTATCTTACTTCAAGAGCATATTAAACAAATTTCAAAAGATGAATAAATACATGTGTTAACAACAAAAAACTGACCGAAAACCCTACACGAATATAAAACTGTCAGGTATTGAGCTCTTAACTTGAGTAGTTGCTGAAAACTGTAACTGGTGTGTGGTGTTTATCATTCCTACTTACTTTATAAAAAACAGTAATAACGGAATGCATGTTTTCAACGTCTATATGCAACTTCAAACGAAGTATAGATAAAGCAGAAGAACAAATACAATATTAATAAAAACAAAGGATTGATTAAGTGCATTATCACCAGCTTCTTTATATACAAGCAATGCGATACATTATTTCAAAGAATTGAAGTATATCGATTCCTTATACAACATAGAAAGGGCATATTTTCATATACTAAGACATCAATTGGTATGTGTATTTATATGAATAATGGCAATGCCAATGAACTAACTCTGAACAAGATTCCAAATGCCACAGATGTAATTCAGGACTAAAGATTTGTCATTTTATAGCTTTCAAAACGAGTAAAACTGAAACCGCATTGTCAGCAATAAACGGCATAAGTCTCATCTAATTCGAGCAATATTATGGTTCCATACTTTATTATTGAAATCCCTTGTTTCAGTTTGTGGGCACAGTGCCTGAGTGGCTTTTATAGATTTAATCCACTATAACTTGTCTGTAAACACTACTGTTGTTCGTTCGAATTCCGCATGTGACAGGTGGCAGATGTGGTCGACTCCATTCTTAATTTACAGGGAATGCCACTTTTCTGGCAGAATGTTAATTCCCTGCATTCTGGCCACCTCAAACCAGAACTAAATAACCTTCAGATAATTGCAAAAAGTATGGAAAGTGTCGTTAAACACCATTTCAATCAAACAACAAACCAATCTAACTTCAGTCAAACCGACGTGACATATAAGTAAGATCAACAATTCTTACATCGTAAATTTGGTTTTGATACACACGACTGCTATTCTCACAAAACATCTTATATGTGAGTTATTGTCATAAAAATTCGTATTAGTCAGTTATTCTCATTTTGACACTAGAAATTGTTATCCACTCTCCTTAACACGGTCAGGAGATTGAGATGCAGTGGTTATCGATGATTCTTGTCTGTTATAATTATGATTTGTTATTTGCATTGTTATCAACTAGGCCGTATTCATGTCGTGGCCTTTTATGTCAGAGCACACGGTCTGGAGTTTACTTTCTGATTGTCCATAACAAGGTCTATTCTTGCTGAATCCGTAACTACTAACTTCTAAAAGCACAGTTGTGATGCAAACAATTTCAATACCCTGATGTAATGCTACTGGAATTATACAAGGAGCATTTGCATCATGATCATATTCTGCTATGCATCTATCATCAGTCTAAGGATTTCAAAGATATATCATGTGAAAAGACATAATGTAACCTATATCAAGCAGTTAGTGTGAACGCCAATAATGTATGAACGTAGTTACTAAATAATTGAATAATTTTAGACATGTAATATTTTGACTGAATTAATATGAATCCAGCATGTTGAGAAACAAGTTTCTATATAGATAAATCAAGGACTGATTTAAGGTAACGACTGAGAAAAAAAATTATAAATGTCATATTTTGGATTGGATGGTTTATGATTTACCAATCGCGAATGATGTCAAGATTAAATTATAATTATTTATAACGCTTTCCGTAGATCAAAGCATGTGATTATTCCTTAAATTCATTTACTATTAAACAATTAATGTATGAAGCTGTATCAATAATTAAATTTAAAGTTCGGCTTGAATTCATGATGTGTAAGGATTAAATAAACAGAATTATTCAGTAAACATTAAAAAACAAGACAGTGTATTATTTATATAAAACATGTGTCTTATACTACATGTACTATTTAAAATGAAGTGAAAGTAAATCCTTTTGACGTCCTGGAGTGACGGCATCATCGATATCTGAAGTGGTTGTATGTCAACAATCGCAGTTAGCCTTGTGTGAATATATAGAACAGATCTAGCTGTTTAATCATATTATTTATAGCATCAAAACAGCACTTTGCACTTTTGGTGTGTTTTTAGCATTACCATGACGTCCACATGTACAGTTCAGACATTGCATCCCGAAATGCAGACATTTTACGATCAGTTTAATTGTATTGTAGATGTTGAACCTCTATAAATGATAATATAAAAAATAACAATAGTATTTGAAACGAAGGTATATTCTTTCTAAACAAGAATACTCATGTCAATAATAGTAAATGTAAGGCAGATTGGATACTTGTACAAAAAATATATTGCATTTATCATCAACTGATACGATGTTAAGAAAGGTATTGAAATTTGACGTTTTTTAGCCCATTTTGATATTGCTATTGGCTATTATTAATCTATACGATCTTCCCTAATCGTTTTTTTTTACTGATAAACGACATTCTTATGGAACCAACTGTGTCCCTTTTCTTGTCGACTTGTTACGTTCATTTTATGTGGTTTGCTTCATTCTGGATTTTTTTCACAATACAAAGTATTTTCTACCACAGGAATAGATTATTTAAAGAAACATACTTCAATCAAGATTCGGATTAAGGTTGTTCTTTCCCTGAAAGTAAAAACACTTCTTAGATACTTGAATGACTTTAATGATTCAAGTATAGTATACGTAAATGTACAGACAATGAACAAAATCATGTTACCTATAATGACGACTGAGATAATAAAATTGAATGTCAAAATATGCATTGACAAGTGGTGGTTAGAATTGAAAAAGATACCAAGCTAAAAAATGTCTTCCCCAGGCACGCATTGTGTCTATTCAAGACTTATCGGTGGCACTCAAATTGTTACAAATATTCTTGAATTCCTTTGTGACCAATGTCAATGAATGCGTTATCGGAATTTATTGAAAAGTTATAAGAAATAGTCTATAATTATATCGTGAGACGTCATAATTTAACATGAAACCTGGAATAACAAATACAAGTGTTTAAATAAATATTCACTTTATACTTGTTTTCTACCTGCAAATGTATTTTTGGTCTTTGCTGAAGATGTTAATTTTAACAAAATCAATATATTGATGTCAAGGTAATATTTCTAGCCTAATCTGGATCTGTCGGTATGAAATTGTTGACGATTGTCATATTAATTGTGTTTTTTTTTTCAGAAACGGAACATTTCACGTATTTGATTTTAGATTACCTATGTATTACTGGTTAAAAATTAGGTCAGGGATTTCGGTACCACACATTACTTAAAACCTGTACTAAATTCTTCCAAAGATTTGGTTTTGAAGTTTGTTTGTACCTGAAGAAAACTGCAACGCAACAATAATACAATTTAGTAAAAAAAAAATCTGCAAAATTGGAAAAAATTGTACAGAAATGAAATAGTGACAGAAATAGATACCTTTGTGCGAAAAATCAACAAGAAAGTTCGTGAGTCCTTCGTATGAAATTCATAATATTAATAAAAAACCTGAAAAGGAACCATTATGTTTATTCAAACGCATTTGATTAATTGCCTTTAAGTCACAGAATTCTGTATAAGCTGGATATCGTAATTGTACCCAATAGTTTTATTTCATATTTAAAAAAACAACAAGTCTGTCAATCTTAATTCTCGTATTGAACTCATATATTTGCTGGATAACCCTTAATCATAATCGTAAATCAACAGGAATTCATACGATAAAGATGATTATAAAATTAAAATATAAATTATGACACGATGGTTGGTCTTTCATTTGATCAATCCTGACACCCCCCCCCCCCCCCCCCCCCCCACCACACACACACCCCCGCGGTGTGTGGCGACAAGAAAACCTTAAAATATGCATTATCTGATATATATACCGTCACAAATTATTCTGTTTTTCACGATTTTGCAGAAATTAAACTAAACTAAAAACCACTCATTAAGATTTAAACTTGTGTAATCATTGTCCGGTTATATCAGAATAAATCCGCATTACCACCATGAATGATATAGATTTGTTAGCGCGGGACCAAATTACACATTCAGAAGTAAGTGATGAAAAAGAAAGCGATAATCTAAGTTATTTTTGTTTTTACTCGTAATCAATTTAGATATGGTCAACCAGAGACAACAAAATCCCTTCAAAAATGGTTGAGGAATCCATACCGAAAAATTCTGTCAAAAAATATCCATGGGGTTATAATGTTTACGCCGTTTACGTCCGATATCAGAGAATTTCGGAAATCCTCCGAATTATTTGCAAAAAGATTTGTAACACCTATCGGAGCACCTGAGATCTCCCCCAGTTTTGATGGGGTTCGTGTACCTTAATCTTTAGTTTTCTATATTTTGTCTTTTGTAGTATTATTTGTCTGTTTGTCTTTTCAGTTTTATTCATAGCGTTTTCAGTTTATTTTCAATCTATGAGTTTGACTGTCCCTCTGATATCTCTCGTCCCTCTTCTACAAATGGACAACCAAAAAATGTCCACTTAGTGAGAATATTTCATTGCAGAGGCAAACAGAATAGAGGTAAATATCCGTCCAACAGTATTTATGACCTGTTTTCCTCTATACAGGAATATATTCGTTTTCAAAAGTCATCTATTATAATGTAATGAAAGAACGGGCAACTCTCGGCCTTCATGCAAATACGCGCAAGCAGGCTCATTTGATATCGGTAGATGATGAAGAAATTACATTACCTGGTGAGGGTATCTTGGGCGTGGATAATCTCTAACAGCTTCTAAATACGTTGCTTTATTTGAGTGGTTTGCATTTTGCATTTAGACTGTGAATTCTTATCCGCAAATAACTTGTCCGTTTCAAGATATGGATGCTAGATTAAGATACCTGTTGTACAAAGAGAACGTTTCCAAAGCTAACGTATGTTGGCTTAAGCACAAAAAAAGTTGCTCCAAAATGTGTCTGAGCATTTGAAAATCAAAAAGACAGGAATACATGTATTGTTACAGTATTTGAAAAGTACAAGTCACTTTGGTAAGTAGCTAATTTTATATAAAAACATTTATAGAATTGAGTTTGAGCAATTTTTCTAATGCATTACGTTTAAATGTTTTGTTGGCTTGCTTGCTTTATTTGTGTAAATTTGTACAAGCTGAAGCCACACCCATCTATTATTTGCAGATGTCAATCTTGATTACAATGCTTGAACAAAAATTTGAATAAACAAAACCAGCAAGCCTACCAAACCTTTTAACTTCATGCAATAGGATAATACCTCTAACGTTGAATTTTTTTAACACTTACAAAAAGAAACCTGACAAATGGTATTTTTAATACGTGAAAATGACAATAGAAGAGGGACGAAAAATACATGTATCAGATGAACAATCAAACTTATAGATAGAAAATAAACTGACAACGCTTGTGGTATCCATCTCCCCCAATATTTTAAATACGAATCGCGCTCTGGGCCGCTTTCTGTATAATGGTATAGAACATGGGCAAATATGGAAATTTAATCTTGTAAAGAATATACGGTACAAACAATGTAAAAAGCTTTTAATAAAAGTATAAAAACAAAGGCATAAGAAAATCGTCTGATGTATATGTAACACATCTAAACAAAAACAAAATACGAAACAGACATCCAAAGGTCTCATTAAATTTTGCAATACGAATCCACAGGATTCCATACTGTTTTCTTGAATATATCTTCTCGTGCTTGAATATGATAAAATCTGACATATTTGTTTTAAAAGTGTTTTGAACAATTTTTCCTAGTTGGTATTATCTAACTTAATGTCCTTTTAATATACATTTTAATAAATCATCTTAAAATTATTACATTTTGTGTGTTTGAAGTAAACATTTTAATTACGTTTTCTGTTATTTCAGCCCCAAAAATGGAAGCACGTCTTAATAATACTGGCATAGAAAAAGAAAGTGGGGCTGAGACAACAAGTAATAAAATAGTAAATTGAAACGTTATAATGTCTAGTCTTTTATTTTTAATATTCTTATATAGCACACACACAATGGCATGAACAAAACACAAAAAAGATTTCCTTGTCTGCATTATATTACGGAATATCTGTTCTTGTTCATTGTTATTTGAATTGCTTTTATAGAGAACTAATGATTGATACAAATATGTATAAATATCAAAGTACAGAGACTTCAGGTAACGGTTTAAGATAAATTGCATCCGTCCCGATCACGAATTATAATCAGAATTATAATGGTAATCAGATGTATGATAACTCGTCCACTCGTCTGTTTGTCCGTAATACTTGAGTTACTGGTATTTTATTTTTGGTTTTATTACATTTATTGTGATTTATGAGTATGCAGTTAAATAACAAAAAGTGCTAACGTTAACACAAAAATAATTAAGCTATGTATTACAGGTCATCGTAACAAAGTAGTAAGAGTTTACAAAAGAACTGTTGCCGATAAACAAACTCGGCTGAACTAAACTAAATACTAAACTCAGAGGAAATTCCAATCGGATAGTCCATAATCACATGGCAAAATCAAATGACAAAACACATCAAAAACGAATGGAAAAGAACTGTCATATTCCTGACTTGGTACAGGCATTTTCAAATGTAGAAAATGGTGGATTAAACCTGGGTTTATAGCGAAAAAATTCTCACGTGTACGACAGTTGCATAATGGTAATATTCAAGAGCTTTCTACCGCGACCCAGATTTTGTTTAACTTAATCAGTATCGATCTGAGTAAAAAGACCTAATAGATCAAAGGTGTATGCAGTGTACACATCACAAATCTTGCCAAATGATATTGCGTTATATTTTCTGAATATACAATGTACATATATTGTGTTTATCCTGAAATTACTTCCTACACTTGAATTCAGTTATTTAAATCTAAATTATTGTCTCAGATTTCTCAAAGAAATCGACATAGTTGAAATGCGGACCGCGAAGAGGACCAAAAAATGCATAGGTTTGTAAAATGATATATTCATGCTACCGCTTGCTCAACATGAAATAGGGGTAACAGGAGATATTTGTACAAGTACAAACAAATCAAAAGTTATTTTTTTACCTTTTATTTGTTTCGTACATTAATAGGCTAATTGCAGGATAAATAGCTGTTGAGCCTATGTATCTTTTCTTCTTATCTTCACAGTTTTCCTTCATTTGTCTTTGTGCAAGTATGTTCATATTAGTTGTATGACTCTTAACTCGGTATTTGCGCATAAAGTTCTCGAGTATTTTAACAGTGCGATTCGAACGAAAATGGCTTTCACCCTGTTGCATTTGATCGGTGAAGTGTTGCGTTTTGTTATACCCATTATTAATTTTCGGGAATTAAAGCCCTCTCTCAGTTCGCTTATGCGCATACTAAAGATCACATTATATTTCGCAAAAGAAAAGGACAATGACACAATGAAGGGGTCATATAACCAAGTAAATGTTTGTAAAAGTTGAAGACTTATTAATCTGATTAAACAATAGGAGCTTATTGACCTTTGTAATAGAAGTCAAATGGTGTTATTGACAAACAATTATTTAAAGGCAATCTGTTAAAAGCAAAAGGTATATGAATCATGTAATTTAAAATCAGCATGCCAAATACACGCAAAAGAGTGTTTATACTTGTAGCTACAAGGACTTCACATTTTTTATATTTGTTTTTTTTATAATTCTCAAATTGATTATATGGTTGTACTATTGACATAAGTGTAAGGCGACATTCGTCCTGGTTAATTACATTGCAAATTATCTGCATGATGTATGTCTGTATAAAGAGGAAGATGATAAGAAGGGCACTACAAAAAACTATAATTCCTAAGGGAACTAAATAATACTTGACAAAACAAAACACACAATATATGATTGAACAATACGAACCCTATCGGACTAAGCGCCTCCTGCTCAAAATGCATCACTCGCCCGCCCTGCAATTTCGTACTTAGACAAAACGTCAGAATTGTGAATAGGACACAATAAATAAAATATGTCATTGAGACACCATACATTGTATCGGTCAACGAAATCATGATGATCATTATAAAGCTTAAGTCACCGAATTGAAATAAAACTAGATTAATCGATCAGTTAACAATTTTTCAAAACAAATTTCAGCTTTAATTTCAGAATTGTCTTAATATTCCTTGTCCAAAAAATATCAACATGATCAATGGGACATTTATTTTAACTTAATAAAACAAAACAAAAAGTTAATATATACATTTAATCTCACTTTGTATGTTAAAACGTTCGACTCTTAAAGTTCCTTTTAAAAATTGACAAAAGTTTCAGAGAATTATAAATCTGATCCGCGTATTCTTGTGAACTTTGGTCAAGAACTAAAATATACTTGAAACACAGTATCTTAACCTTTACGTATATATTGTCCACGTTGAATGGCTATCACATTTGTGAATATCAAAAATTCATAATTTATTTCAATAAAGAAATGGTTTTCAATATTTGTAATTTTATTTACGTGTTGTTATAAATTTTCTTAGTGATATCTCTTTATAGCATTATTTCTTTTTCTATTTTTGTTAATCCAGTACGAGTATTGATCAGAAATGCATCCTTATATTTGTGATCCTCTGAGCAAAGACATTGTAGTTACAATCTTTGAAATCTTATATGATCTCTTACTAGACCTAACAAGAATCTCTGTTTCAAGACAAAGAAGAAATTAAACAGCTGTATCTTACAAACCACAAAGAGCAAATGCTAAAATAGGCTGTATGGATTGAATGTTGTTGTATTGTCTGTTCATATCAGAATGTATTGAAACTCCTACCATCTCGGGTTCGTCTTAAATAGATTTCAATGAAATAAAAGACATCTTAAACTTGTAAAGATTTATTTCATTCTTGTAATCAAATACGTCATTCTAATGCATACGTTCTTTTACACAGTACATGATCGGAAACAAAGAAAAGATCAACATTTAGATAAACGATGAATGAGAAGTACAACCCTTTATCTTTCTTTATGTAGTATAAATATCAAACATTTAACGGACATATATAGCATTTCTATATCTTTTATTAAACTTATTAATGCATAGCTGTGCGTTATAGCATTATGTTAGTATTCTCTGTTTTTTGCACAACACAATTGTTGAGAGTGAACGCTAATTTTGTCACAGTCAGACAAAACCAAGTTAACGACTCTTAATTCCTTGTATTTCAAATCTGCATATGGTTTTGAAAAAGGAATAAAATTATATCTTGCACAGATAAGTTTGCCTTTTGTGTTTACTTTTTTTATAACTAGAACATTTGGTTTCTCACTCGTACTATATAACTATAGATATTTTATCTTTGTGTTTAATGGTATTCGTTCGTTTGATGGGTTTTAGTTTTTGATTTTGGCATTTGATTAGGGACTTTCCGTTTTGAGTTTGAGTATTTTTGTGATTTTACTTCGTTTTTTTCTGCAGTTAACCAGATTTGCATAGGTTGCTTTTATCCTGAATTAAATTCTTTCAAAGATTCAAAGATTTAGTTTAAAATTTTTATAGTATCTGTATAATTCATATTTAAAACGGGATATCACTTACTAAATTGCAAGGTGTTATATTTTGCAAAGCACGTTAAAGTTATTTAGTTTTTGTAATTGGTGGCATTTGGTGTTAATGGTAGTTTTTTATGTCTTATTTTCTGTATATAATTTTCTATCATCAGGGGATCGGTAAGCTTGACATATTGTAGAGACCCTCTTATTGGCAAATGAGACTAACACAATGCTTTGTTAAAGACAAACAAGACGTTAACAACACTGTGGTTGCAACTGGAAAAGCAGGATATACTTACCCATATAGAGGACCCGATATTATGTCCAGTGTTTGATATCTTTCATTTGTCTATGTATTGTTAAGTAGACTGCTGTTTGTCTACGTTGCATCTTGAAATTTGTTTGCAATATATTGTCGGTTTTACTTAGGTATCTTTTTTTCAAGATTATCCATTAGACTGTAACAGTGTTTTTTTTTATTTCTACGTTTTTCTAAAAGAAAATAATCTTCTGAAATATAACATTTTAAAGCGTGGGTTTAAATTTCTGTTCAGAAAAATATTTATATCAATTAACAGTACCCCGTGTAAAAACTGTTATTGTTAGCACTAATTTCAAACTGTTAAAGCACGATAATCATTCAGCATTATTGATAAACATGATAATTTTTTATATATTATCAAATGTATTGAAAAGTGACGAGACCTGGAACAAACTGAGCAATTTTAGCGCTGATTTCAAACAGTCAAACTACGATAATCATTAAACATTGGATGACGGATATACTTGTTAAATACCATCGCCGGTATTCGAATTTGATATTCTCACTATATTTAACTGTGAAATTGTTGGACAATGACCAATTGTAGCATTTCTTTAACTATTTAAAGGGAAAATTCGCGATTTTTTACTTTTCATCGTATTTTGTTCATAATAACCTAACAAATATATTCACCAAGTTTTATTTTGATATGAAAAGTAAACAAGAAGAAAATTGGGAATTATCAATTTTATTTATTCAAACTTCTTGACTTAGGTGACATAGTTTAAGTCTTTTTGCATGCCAGGAGTGAAATTAATCTCATTTAAGTCTTGATTTTTTAATGAATTTACCCTTTCAGCTATTCGAAAAAAAAGAATGTTTAAAAAATGGACCGAAAATTTAAGAACCTTCTTGGAATGGAATCGAAAAATTACGAACAAATATTCTTTTCACTGTGAAAACATCATCAAAATTTATACTTAATCAAAACGGGACTGTCCTTATTAAAATAGTCTTTGTCTCACAACGTATAATACTTTAGCTATTTGACCAACGATGTTTAAAAAAAGACAGAACCAATTTAATGTCATCTTTCCCTATTTTTGTACAGAATCATAAGTCTTTTTTAACTGGCAAGCATACCCTTAAAGCGGACATGCAGTTTTTTCTTTAAATTTCTGTTATTTAATACCAAGAAAGAAAAAGAATCCCTAAATTAATTAGAAACTTTGATACTCAATAGTTTTCCTGGGAAAAAAATCACTTCCCTTGGGGATAATAAGTGTACGTACCGCGTCCAGTGACATATATATTACATACATGTCGGAACAGGAAATTTAGTATAAAACACTTCCAGGACCAAATAAAAAACAACAGCAGATGGTCACCAACAGGTCTTCAATGTAGCGAGAAATTCCCGCACCCGGAGGCGTCCTTCAGCTGGCCCCTAAACAAATATATACTAGTCCAGTGAAAATGAACGCCATACTAATTTCCAAATTGTACACAAGAAACTAAAATTAAAATAATACAAGACTAACAAAGGCTAGAGGCTCCTGACTTGGGACAGGCGCAAAAATGCGGCGGGGTTAAACATGTTTGTGAGATCTCAACCCTCCCTCTATACCTCTAACCAATGTAGGAAAGTAAACGCATAACAATACGCATATTAAAATTCAGTTCAAGAGAAGTCCGAGTCTGATGTCAGAAGATGTAACCAAAGAAAATAAACAAAATGATGTATACATGTATATATTTTAAATTGCGCTATAGTTCCGTAACTTTCTATCCAGGTGTATAAACGAATGATCGACAAGTGCGTGCATTTTTAAAATCAATATTTCTGGTATGATTCAAACTGTCACTATTGAAAACAAGTATATACTTACATTTTCCCAAATTTACTCTTCGAAAAAATATGTAAATGTATTTTCATTTTATCAATTTTTATTTTTTTTGGAATTATTAAGATTTTTGTAAATAATATTCTTTACCCCAGAAATGTTATTTATAAGCAAGCGTATGTGTTTAGTAATGACAAGTATATCACTATCGGACTCGAGACAGGGATGTATATTATAAACCTGATAGTTCAAGATAGAAAGTTACTAGTTATCGGCCGTGTACACTGATCAATTCCCTCAGATGTTAAACGATGCATGAACTTGCAAGCCAAACAGGAAATCACTTGAATACCTGGACGTTTCACCTCACAATACCTTTGGGAGTAATACCTTTAGCCATATGCATGCTGGTGATCAAATAAGGGAAGGTCCATTTTTTTTTTAAATCAGTTTATTACATAATAGAATTATGAACAAATTAGATTTTCGAAAATAATTTTCACGGAACACTTATTTATGATCATTAATGAATTTGAACTTTGACTTTTTAACAAATTTCCTTAAAAACAGTTTAAAACCGACAGATCATGGTTATTTAAAAATAATATTTTCCGTATTAGGTTAGTTAGTCGGATAAAACAACCGTACGAATGACAAGATATCGACACGCAATTACGACTACATTAGGTTACTATAGTTTTGGTCCTTTGTGGTTTATAGACATATCGTGGTTTCGAATCGGAGAAGATGACAAAATGGCTGAACGCAGAGAATTGATACTTGATACTTAAAATCGATGGTGATATCTTATCTAGCAAAAAAAAACTTTGATATTAATAAAGAAGAAGATATATACTCTTTTTGCCGGCGTTTTGAGAATCTTACAATTGCATCATTGTTCAATAAATTTTGGGTTGAATTACATTGCGTTAAACGAAAGCACATATGAAATCGGTCATATATGTTGGTTTGCCCGTTTGAAAGGTTTTACATTACTTTTTTGGGCCCTTTATAGCTTGCTGCTCCGTGTGTGCCAAGGCTCCGTGTTGAAGGTCGTACCTTGACCTTTAATGGTTTACATTTATAAATTGTTTTTTGGATGGAGAACTGTCTCATTGGCACTCATACCACATCTTCCTATATCTATTTACAATTGCATTAACTTGTGGGAAGATAAGTGAGTGAACTTTAAATTCATATGCAGCTTACTTTGTTTGAATTAATTCAAAACAGGTCACTGACATTATGTCGATCTAAACTCAAACTTATAAAACACGATATTTTTTGTTAAGAAGAAACGTTGCATCCTTCTTCCTTTGATCTATGTGTTTACAATTTTGAATGTTTTATACAAAACTCTGATGAACATAAAATGTAAGGAAGTTGACCTCTTCATGTTCAGTTCAACGATCTTTATCCGGACATTTTTAGATTTAATTTAAAGCCGTTCGCATGTGGCATTCAAAATGTTAATCCGATTATGCAGAGGACGTTTATTATGATTTCAGATTATTGACGTTCATTTCGTGAAACAAAACTTGTCTTACAAGGATTGTGGTCAAATATGTTAGTGTCTACACTTATCACTATAAGTAGTAGTCCTTTAATGTTGTGAATGGTTTTTTTTAATTCTTGGTGAACATAAAATTACATATACCAGTTTATATATTTGTTGTGTAGTAGATGATTTAAATATCTTCATCCTGCATATTGGTGTAATGTAAAACATCTCTCTCGATATCAATTCTTATAAATTACCGAATTCTGACATCGTATGGGCAACTGGCAAATGTTGTTTATACGAAACAAACAACCATTGAAATATATGATGTCAATTTCTTTATCGTATATTTTAGTAAAATAAATTTATACAAAATAATAAATGTATAACTTGTATTTGGCACCGCTGGGTATTTTCAAATTAAAACTAAGTTTCATTTAATGGCGGTTGCAACATGATGTACAGGATCGTCCTCCCTTTTGGAACATCTGCTATCACCTCCAAATTTTGGTGGGGTTCATGTTGTTTAGTCTTAATTTTTCTATGTTGTATTTGTGCACTATTGTGTGTCTGTTTGTCTTTTCTTTTTTAGCCACGGCGTTTTTTATCTATGAGTTTGAATGTTCATCTGGTATTTTTCAACACATTACCGATAAACATGTATACATGTACAATGCATCTCAACAACTAGCTGTTTACAAGTCAGGAGGCTCTGGCCTTTTCAGTATTGTTTGATTTTTTTTGATTTTTTTTTTCAGAGTTTAGTATGAGGTCCATTACTACTAAACTAGTACATAATTTTGTTTATGGGTCAGCTGAAGCACGTCTCAAGGTGGGGGATTTTCTCGCTGTATTAAACACCCATTGGAGGCTTTCGACTATTTTCTTCTCTTTCGTGGGGTTTGTTGTCTCTTTGACACATTCCCATTTTCCATTCTCAAATATATAGGACAGTTTTGTTCCGTTAGTTTTGTTTGTTGGAGTAGCAGATTGTTTGATTTTGTATGATTTCATTAACTTGCTCCTTTTTTTCAATTCATTCGGTGCTTCTGATAATATTAAATCTTCTCACTTCAAGTCATTTCCAACGATCTTTATTCGAGTGAATTGCAATGACAAAATATTAAAAGTTATGTATTATCAAATCAAATCAAATCAAATATTTTATTGTCATATAAACTTTACAGTTTGTGACCAACATATATTAACACAATAAACACAATAAACATACATATTAAACATACACAATAACAACAGCATCAATTTTTTTTTTAACAACAAACAAGTTGTTAAGAGTCGCCTGCCCTCAGTTCTAATGACTTTTTCAAGAAGGATCCTAACTTATTTGTTTGTAAAGGCGATGATGGATTTAGTAAATATTGAATTTTTTCTTCTTCATTTAAATTATAAAAGTTATTATTTTCAGTACATATGAGATGAAAAAAATCATTTCTTAGAGTTTTATTATACTCACAATAGAGTAAAAAAATGTTTCTCATTCTCTAGTATTTTACATTTATGGCAAAGTCGTTTCTCTCTTGGGATTTTAAAATATCTCCTCTTTTCAATCAAAAGGGAGTGATCACTTATTCTAAATTTAGTGATTAATCTCCTTATCTGAAAATTAGATGAATTAAGATAAGATTCTAGTTTGTAATCTTTTTTAATTTTTTTTATAATGAAAAAATTTACTTTTATCATCAATGTTTTGAAATTTTTTTGAATTAAATCTTCATATCTATTTTTCATTTTTAACTTTATATCGTTTTTATTTTAATTACATCTTTTATGTCCTTACAAGTAGAAAGAATATTAAGGTCAACATTAGTCTCTTTAACAATATTTTTTGCATATGTATACCATGAGTAAGTTCCTGTCAAATCTAGAGACTGTGCTAGACAGAAAGCTTCCTTTATCAATGGATTATTATTATTATTATATAGTCTAGCTTAATATAAAAGGGTTTGTGTTTTAATAAAACATTCGATAGGCAATCTCCCTAATTCAGCTCTTGCTCCTAAATTGGTTGCATTTTTTCTTATTCCTAGAGTAGATTTACAAAATTTAAGATGCATATTTTCAATGGGGGTTTTGTCTATAAAATCAAGTTGATTAATTTCTTTTCCTGAAGATAAGGCTCTGTTATTGGCTCGATGAAAAGAAATATATGTGTCCAAATATGTTACTTCTGAATTATAGGTCATAATTGGTTTTACTAAAGAATCAAAAAGATTATTTGCTACTTTTATAGGTAGATTATTCAATGATTTAGTATAGGATTTTATTGCAAAAAATACTTTTTTTGCCTTTTTTGTCAACTCTAAAGTACTTTGTGATAAATTTCCATTACATTTTATCAACATTCTCAAAAATGAATATTCTGTTACACTCTCTATGACTTTATTCTCATAGTAAATATGTGATGTTTCACTATTATGTTTTGACTGACTAAAAATCATGGATTTAGTTTTGTTTGTATTCAAAGAGAGTTGCCATTTGTTGCAATATAATTTAACATTATTTAAACTGTTTTGAAGACCCTCTTTTGATTCTGACAGGATTAAAAGATCATCTTCAAAAAGAAGGCATCCCACCTTACTATTTATAAGCTTAAGGGGACTTGAATCATTTCCCTCAAAAAAATTTACAATATCATTTATAAAGGCATTAAATAAAGTGGGGCTTAGTGTGTCTCCTTGTTTAACCCCTCTAGCAATATTAAAATATTCTGATACATAATCTTTATATTTTAAAGATGATTTAGTATTTAAGTATTGTTGTTTTAAAACTCTATAAAAAGACCTGCCAACTCCCATTTTACATAATTTATAAAGTAAAGCAGTTCTCCATACTGAATCAAAAGCCTTTTTCAGATCTATGAAGCAGGCATAAATCTTTTTTTTCTCTTTATGTAAATATTTATTTATCAAGGACTTTAATAAAAAGATGCTATCAGCTGTTCTGTGATTTTCTCTAAAAACCAAACTGACAATCACTTAATTGTTTGTCAACAATCTTGATTAGTCTATTATTCAATATGGCATTTTTGGTAGATTACTTATAAGAGAAATTCCTCTATAATTATTAGGGTCTAACTTGTCACCTTTTTTATGTAAAGGGATCATGAAAGATAATTTCCAAGAATCTGGATAATTACCTGTCTTTAAAATCAAATTAAAAACTTTTACAATAGAATTAATTATCACAGGTTGTGAGTGTTTGAGTATTTCATTCACAATTCTATCTGGGCCTGCTGATTTGTTTACTTTAAGGTTTGAAATGACCAATTTTACCTCAGCAAATGTAATTGGTGCATCAGTTTCCATATTCAATTCAATATTATCTTCTAGAATGTTTAGTTCACGTTCCAGTTTATTTACAAAGGATTTATCATATGAGGCTGGTGTACCCTGATCCTGAAAATGTTTTATGATCACGATGTGATATTAGAGGACAAAAACAAGTCAACAAATGACGCAGTCATTATCATATAAACTATCAATTTCAAAACAACATTAATGATTTCAGCTGTCCTTTCAAAATATGGAATTTATGTAAATTATTTTGTACCGTTTGGATATTGTGTTGGACATGACGATCGAAAAGTTTATTTATACCTGTACTTGCCGAAATGTGAAAAGATTTAGCATATTACCCACACAGATTTGCTCTTAGGTGTTATATTCAACAACAATCAGAAAATCCCCCGGACAGAAAGGGTCAATTGTTTCTTAATCTTTGTTAGGATTTCGTTTTTTGTCTAAATTTGTATTTTGAATGTAACCTTAATGGTTCTTTTTAAATTGATTATGTGAAAGTTATCGAGTGTACTAAAATATTTTCTAATGTTCAATCATTACAAAAGACGTGATAAGAAATACCAACAGCTGCACAAACATTTCATAGACACACAGGGTGTAAAAAACCTTTATAATTTAGGTTGAAATAGGTGCAGGTAACAAACTGATCATGTAAGGGACTTTACAAACTGTGTTCTTTGTTCACTCTCTCCCATACGAACCATTGCAAGAGGTGTATGTAGTTTGTCCTTTTTTTCGACACATGCCATCTAAAATTTTAATAAATTATAGCAAAATATGCCCTACGCTTACTTAAACGAGTATTCACCCCCCCCCCCCCACCCCCCTTTATGCATGTTATGTCCTTGGTGAATATTTGTCTCAATAACAATCCTACAACAACTCCTTATTTTCATATTATATATACACAATGTTTTTATATGTATATATCTATCAACTAAATAAGTGTTGTCCTTGACAATTGAAATTATTATTCGTATATAAATCATTCTTAGCTTACAAGGCGACAATAAATGTTTAACTGGTAAAACCAATAAGCGTTCAAGGCATTTGGTCCTCGAAAGTTTTGTTAATTTGTCTTATTTAGATTAAACAGTCGTCTGAATCATTACAGCATATGCATGATAGTTCTCAAGTTATAGCATAAAGTATGATAATTTTCAATATTTTCGATAGGAATATAGTTTAAACCGTGAGGTCTTCTATTTACACCATAACCGGAGATGGAATAAAAAGAGACAATGCCTGAATTGGTGGCCAATGTTGGCCAATGTTAATTAGGTTTTTCGAATTAAACAATATGCCGAAAAACGCTGCTTAATAGCAAAATGTGTGAACGTGAAAAAAAACAACAGAGTTGATCCTGTGTCAATTGAAATCATACCTTTTTTTTGTTAGAAGAATTCGCAAATTATAAGAAAGAAAATTACAATCATTCTTTAACGTATACTTGTTTGTAAAAACTGATCACGTTTTATATCTTTAATTCATATTTTAAGTTCCTATTGTCTATACGTTGAGCAATGCAGTTTGATGAAGGTCACATAATAACTCTGAAGACTTCTGACCAAACATCAAACTAAGGGACATAATCATAAGGAACTAAAAAAATTGGATCTTTAAGGATAATATATAAGTTCGTAAACGAAGGGTATGTGGTGTTATATTATTGATCAGCTGAATACAACATGCATCCGAGTTTCAAAGGCTGATTTGTTTTAATTTACTTTAGTTAAAACATATTTATTCATAGTGAATTGGAAAACAAATTATTGCAACTAATATTGATTCCAGTCTACCTATCAGGTGACAATATTATATAAAAATTACTGACAAAACGTACTGCTGATTTTAAGAGTTGTTTCCCTTAACCTGGGTCTGCCACCTTAATTTTTCAATACGTTTTGATGAACTTTACAAGTTCAGTTGACACATATGTTGAAGGTTTACTAGTCCTGAACATTTTAGTCGTTATGATAAATCATATCTTAATGTTTGGTAAAAAATACTGTGGTGATATTAAATGGCCCCGTTTTAAATAATCCTTATACGGAGATGAGAGTACACAATTCGCCATAGTAATATCAAACGATCTCTATGATTGTAAGGTTCAGTTCCACACGCTAATCGAAGCAACATAACGTATTAAACAACAAAAGATATATCAAAGTCCGTTAGTTTCATAGTCTTTGATAGTTATTGTAGAGTTTGTACTCATATTTTTATTAAATGGATCCCTAGATACCAGGCGTATATAAAACGTACACCAGATGCACGTTTCGTATAAATTAAAGTGGATGAAAGGTACCAGAGGTCCATCCAAACGTAAAAGTAAATTACAACAACGCCATGGCAAAAAATAAGCCCAACAGACTCAGGACGGGTAATCATATCCTGCTCCACATATGGCACAATCGTGTCGCTCATATAAGTAAGCCAGTAATAAGTATAATTCGGAAGATCACATCCGGGAACTAAGGTATATCATAATCTTTTTGAAAAGAAAACATTCTCATCTTCTAGTTTGTTTTTCATTTATTTTTTAATATTTTCATTCGTAACAATATAAAAGTTTAACAATATTTCATAAAAAAAACCAATTCATGGTTAAAAATTAAACAATAACGCAATACAATTGCCATAGTTGGTTGCATATATACAAATCGCAAAAAGATATTTAAGGAAAGTAATAATATATCAGGCATTTCAAAAGTTATGCATTTAACACTTGAGATCAGATAAAATAAGAAATACAACAGTTCTAGTCCTATCAAAGTATGCTTAAACAAGGGCTAAATACCTGACCAATATATCTACCAAAAAAAATAAAAATAAGA
Source organism: Mytilus edulis (assembly GCA_019925275.1). Taxonomy (NCBI): domain Eukaryota; kingdom Metazoa; phylum Mollusca; class Bivalvia; order Mytilida; family Mytilidae; genus Mytilus; species Mytilus edulis. Next base: position 58,138,403 of record CM034352.1, on the reverse strand, counting down.
CACTTTAACTTATCATTTTTTGGTTGTTTTTTTTTGTTTTACATTCCTTAACAACAAATCTTTACATAATATTTTCAAAACTATTTGCATATGAATAAGAAATTGATGGTTTAATTATATGTGTTTTAAGTATGTTCGCTTACGTTTGTTTTCCTGCAAACTACAATTTTACTTGTATAATGTTCATATATTTCAATTGAATATGCAACAAAATCATAGGTTAAATAGATTTTCACATTGTGATAACGGATTTGATGAACGTCTTAAGATTTTACTGAACAGTCTTTTTGCTCCTTTAAGTAGAGAGTGCTTTTTTCCTGTGACTTGTGTCAAAATAGCTGCTTGATGGATGGCCTCTGGATTAAGCTTCAGTTTAATTTGTTTTAACAATCCAACTAGTAGTTCGTCAACATTGTGGTTTAACACAGCTGATGTTTCGATGTATTTACATTCAAATTCTTTTGCAAGCTGGTGTGCTTCTGAAAAATAATAATACATAGTTCAAACATTATGCTTATAAACAGACTCATAAACCTCTGTCGTAATATCTTTAAAAAAAAAGAAGATGAAGTTTGATTGTTAATGAGACCACGCTCCCATAGATACTAAATGACACCGAAATTAACTACTATAGATTACCGTATGATCTCCAACAATGAGCAAAATCAAGTCCGCATGGATAGCTATTAAAACTCTTAAAGTAACAACTGTTCAAACGAGAAACTAACGGACTCATATATGTATAAAATTATTAACGAAAAAAACCAACTGTTTAACTGGACTTTGTTAAATATTTTGCAATATATACATAGTAAATTTTAAATAAACATATTTCCAAATAATTTCATTTACATTTATACAAAATGAAATAAAAAAAATAAATAAAGTGTAGCCACAGTCATGACAGAATATCTTACGTTCTTTGGTAACTTGTCGTTTCCTGACTAAATCGATTTTGTTGGCAACTAATATTATTGGTCTATCACTATAGAGTTCATTCCGTAGATATTGTAGAAAACCCTCTGCTATTGAGAAAGAATCGCTATCGTGGACGGAAAACACAACAACATAGGCATCCGCTGGTAAATCTTCGTCCTAAATAAAACAATAAATAATATAATAAAAATCATTTTGATTTTTCCATGTTTTAATGAAAAAGATCCGTGCATATTTTGATTACATTTTGGAAGTAAAAACCAGTCTTCAGATATCGATATTGATATTCGTGAAAAATCAAAGTTGATATCGTCTTTTTTTTTGTGTTTATGATATAGCACAAATCAACGTCATCTCAATTGTTATGCTTTCCTTAAGTTTCTTGAAAAAAAATATATTAGTATTAGTTTCTAGTATATCATTCTTTTGTCATTCGATAAGTACAAATAAGACATTAATATCTTCCAGTCAATGTATGTATACATATACAGAATTTCACGAAATCGGCATCGAGAACAAAACATAACAATAAAGCATAAAGCAAAAGATAAGTTATACTTACATCAGTAGATAGAAAATCTATTAACTCCAATGTTGACTCCTCATTGTCGACGACAACTGTAAGAGTCCTCTCGTCTAATTTATCTACAAATGAAACAAAAGTTAAAAACGAGTGAAACTGAATCTATGGTCATTGAATTTTTTTTAATTGATGTTTTGTTTATATAAAATGTGGTGTTGATGGAATTAATTGCATCGCACTTGTTTAACTTAGTCTTAATTTTGGAAGAATATGGACGGTTGAAAAGTTGACTTATTGCATTAAAATATGTTTACTATTGATGTCGTCTTTTCTTATTGTTGTCATATGTTGCTATCTTGTTGTAAATTTTTCGTTCTTTTCTTTAATTGTGGTTATATACTATAACTGTTATCTAGTTTTACATGCAATATAGTTTTCTTTTCAAATATGTAAATTAATATACAGATATATATGTTGATTTAAAAAACGATTTGTTGAACTCCGTTTGCACCAATTATATTATCTGAATTCGATAAACCAGATTACTTACCGATAACTGAATCATTAACCGACATGTACTCCGAGCTCATAAACCGATTCTCTAAAGCTGTTCTACCAACACCATGAGCTCCAATAATTGGTACCCTGTAGTATCCAGTTGAACAAGATGTTGAACAACTGCAAGAAGACGAATTCGAACTTGCATTAGAAACATCACTTGAAAGTCTTGATCTATAATTAGTTGTATCGATAAAATGCATGTCGTTGTTATCTTGCATCTCCAAAAATATTAGTTCTGTCATACTAAATGCAATTAAATTTGTGCACTATAAACAAATTTTCAAACAATTAATTCCAAAGCGCTTTTCAGTTTACAATGATAAACAAACCTTATTCAATGACATACAAAACACAGATGTACACGATTTCGAATATCATGCGATATTTATACTATTTAAATGAGAAGGTTATGTGAGCACGTGATCGTCAGTTATTAAAGATGTTCATGTCAGTCATCGATTGGTTAATCGGATTTTTTCTTAAGAAATTGATTCGGCGCAGCATGTACATGTATTATGTTGAGTTGGAGAAAATCTGTTTTGATAACAAAATAAGAACAACTGTACAACGCTATGTAAAATAAAACAGCAAGTTATATGTATACCTTTGTTCAACTTAGGTGATAGAGAAACAAATGATATATACGAACATAATGATTTTGTGTCTAAATTGATAATGTTTCAGTCATTCTAAACATGCAAACGTTTATTTAAAAAAATAGAATCAAAGAATCTGTCAAACTTAAGTAAAAAGAAAACTGACCACGCCATGGCCAAAATAAGAAAAAGACACACAGATAAATAGTTCGGGAAAAGTGGACGGGATTGTATATACAACATTAAGAACATATCCGTTATCATCTGTGAATCAGATATTCCATTTCTATTTTGTTTCAACAGGTGAAGATAAAAAAAAGGTCCGCAAAAAGATCAAATAATAAAAAAATTGTTAGATTAAAAGATTAGTAACAGATAATAGATGAAAGCTATTCCAGTTCTTTGTGTAACAAATGTGATAGTACATGTAGTATTTGATTTTAACCTACTAAACTATTATAAGAATGGAGAGACATATATTAAGTGAATGTAACATTAGTTATAAACTGTTATTCAATTAATCGTTCTACGTTACATGTAAACAAACTGTTTTTAAACTATTTGTTTCGTCAAATCTGTAAACAAATTGTTTTTCAGTTATTCAGTCCGTCAAATCTTTCAACAAACTGTTATCTATAAAGAAATGACATGGTTTCTTAAATATTATCACCAACACTAAATAAGGAAATCATTGGTGAATAACACCATGTTAATAACAAGTTTTTTGAAAAGTATACGTGCTAAAGTAATGCCGATTCTAACATTGAACAATCGTAACACAATATGAGGTTATACAAGTTTCATAACTTGAAGCAGAGTTCGCATATAACCTCCACAAGAAAATTAGAGGTAGCTTCTTGCAACGCTTTTAAATTTCGTTTTGTTTATATATTTCTCTTATTCTTACTCAATTTATCTCTTTCCTGACCTATTTATTATTTTTATTTAATTAACAATTATGACGTCATGGGAAAGGTGACGATGCCTGATGACGTCACGTAGAAAGAACATATCGGTTTGCAAGTCGCTCGCAAAGATTAAGGATTAAGGTTGTCTGCATATCGTCTTAAAATCATTAGAGAAATTCACCACCATATCTCGGGCAATACGATATTTATCAATTCTTAACAGTTAGATTTTAAATACTTAAAGGGGCACTAGCTACGAGATATATAAAAAATCTAAAGGAAGACTTTTTTTGTTCAATCAATAATGAAAGTGAAAAAGTGAAATAATAATTCGCTTTTAGCAGCCAAACTGGTTCAATTTTGTCAAATTAAGTGAGGAAACATTAATAATTACTTATTCACTTGCAAGTGAATAAGTCGACCTCATTAAATCCGTATTCATGTGAACTTCAATTTAATCCCTAGCTAAAGATTGACAACGCATGCATTGTACGTGTACTTGTTATTTAAAGAAAAAGAATGCCAACAATGAAAGTGAAACTACGGTAAATCATTTGATTACTGATTCGATCCATATAAAATCATTCTTATACGGTTAAAAACAATGAGAAACATATATGTTTAATCTATAAAATAAACTCAAACAGACCTATAAAAATCCAATTGCAGTGTTGGTTTAATCTATTCATATCTTTATTTATGTTTACATCTCTTATATGGTCATCTGTTGTTAAATCGATAGTTAATTAGATGGGCGTCAGGAATAAAAAAAAAAAACACACGAAACGAACCTACATGTTATCTACCCCATACTCTGTAAACTGTTTATTTTAGACTTTTGGTAGTTTGGATAAATGTTTTACATTGTTATAAATCAAATATGAGAATTTGAGTCAAATCGGTGACCATGAATTTGACAGCTAGTGCCCCTTTAAAATGTTCGGCGGGCCTCGTTTTTAAATTTTAAATTAAACTATCTCGAGCGGATAGATATCGCAAAACACTGAATGCAGTGGTACAATTTATATTAATGACGTGCAATACCTGATATTGAAGTTTATTCTTTTAATTTCTTTAATATCCCATGGACCTTTTCATAAGAAAACTGTAGAAATCAACGTGTCTGCTACATATCTCTATATATTCCTTGCTATGAATACAAATGGACGACCTTAATCAAAGAAGGACGACAGATACAAGTTCTTTTGGAAAAATTAAAGACACATGTATCACAAAAAGAGGGACGAAAGATACCAGAGGAACAGTCAAACTCATGAATCGAAAATAAACTGACAACGCCATGGCTAAAAAAAAAAGGCAAACAGATAAACAATAGTACACATGACACAAAATAGAAAACTAAAGAATAAACAACACGAACCCCACCAAAAACTAGGGGTGATATCAGGTGTTCCGGAAGGGTATTCAAGGTTTGCTGTTATCATCTTTTTGTCGGGTTTCTATCTCTTTGACAAATTTCCTATTTCCATCCTCAATTTTATTTATGACAAACATAAGTGTTTTAGTCTTTCTATTGTTTAACGAGGTCATTAGTTTTTCAATGTGAGTTGCAACTGAATCATTTTATAATGCTATTGGTATTCTTTGCTATCCTTGCGAAGAACATGTAATCCATTAGAGACTGCCTTTGTTTGTTTTAAGTCTATGTGTGTTCATGTGACAGCAATCTACTAAACATCAAAGTACACGGAGTGAAACAAGTATAGATTACCAACGAAACCTCCAACGACGACGAAAATCATTACGTTTAATCGAGTTTAAAAAGACCTTAAAAATCAAGAGATATCACGGCAAATATTTTTTTCCAAGATCAAAACTATGACTTTAACGAATACATCGACAACAATGCACAACAAAGTCGCTGTTATTGTTCAACAAACCATCCGCTTTCAAATGGACACTAATTATGAATGTACTAGTATATATAGATAACGAAACATAACTATATTCATGAAAAAAATTATATGCAATAAAGGTCGCAATTACAGAAAGCTAGCCTTAACTTAAGTTCTGGAACGATACTTAGTATTATGAGTTTTGTGTAGGCATAACGTGTGACCGTCGTACAAAATATTACTCCTGGTATCTATGTTGAGTTTATTCTTTTTAAAATTTCTTCAATTTTAACTCCTCTCGTGAAGTTAGTAAAGTTCAAACATATTAAAATTCGAAAAATCAAACAAAGAAGAATAACTCTTAACACTTTAATACCATTAGTTGTTGTAAATAAAGAAAAACAAGACTAAAACATAATAATAAAAAAACTAAAAGAAACTACCTTTTCCTTAATTTTAATTACATTTTTGTCCCATGAAAATAGGATCTTTATTTTTCATTTATACTATATAGATGGTCTGAGTACACAGTTATTTCGTAGACAATAATTGAAAATTTAAAAAATCCCACCTGCGCTTTCTCAATGATATTTTTACAGTGTGTTGTACTACTTTTGGAACAAATTAAATCAAAATTATAGAAAACTTCATCAGCTCTAACTCAAAATATGGACAATTTTATGTTAAGGGGGTCTTGAAATCTTATAACAACTTCCGAAGTGCTAATTTTTTACCTTTTCCAGCTGGACCTAATCACTACTTTACATTAAAATTTATGACCCAATTTTTTTTACAGTATCATTTCACTCCCCTACTTGCTATATGAGGCAAAAAACATGGAGAAAAAAATTTGGAAGCGGTATAAAAAATATTAGCAAGTAACACACTTTCCACACTAAGGACTTTATTCGTGGACAACAAAAATCAAAGGACGATAACTGTGTACTTGGACCAGATATAGGAAGATGTGGAATGACTGCAAATGAGACAACTCTCCATCCAAATAACAATTTATAAAAGTAAACCATTATAGGTCAATTACGGCCTTCAACACGGAGCACTGGCTCACACCGAACAACAAGCTATAAAGGGCCCCAAAATTACTAGTGTAAAACTATTCAAACGGGGAAAACAACGGTCTAATTTATATTAAAAAAAAACGAGAAACGAGAAAGCCGTATAAATTACATAAACAAACGACAACTACTGTACTTCAGATTCCTGACTTATGACAGGTGCATCGGGATTAAGCGTTTTAATGGTAACAAACCTTCTCCCTTTTACTGAAACAATAGTATAACATCACAACATAGAAAAGTACTGGGATTAAACGTTTTAATGGTACCAAACCTTCTCCCTTTTACTGAAACAATAGTATAACATCACAACATAGAAAAGCGGGATTAAACGTTTTAATGGTACCACACCTTCTCCCTTTTACTGAAACAATAGTATAACATCACAACATAGAAAAGTACTATGTACTATACTATGTACTGGATAGTCGTAGAAAATACTATAAAACGATTAAAATGTCACTATTACAATATACAATAATTAACAACTTGTGCTATAGTTTTGGTCATTTTGATAATACATCTACTTTATAAAATGGACCATTATTTGGGCCAGCAATATCGTGATCAAATTCCTACGTTCAGAATTATTATCATGAACCCAACAAAACAAAAAGAACAAGTTTCAGTTGTTGCAGTGCAATTATCAGATACTGCTCTACAATGCTCAACGAGTGACACCTCTCGGTCACCTATATTTAATGATACAACTAAAATGTATCAAGAAAATATGACAGGATCCTGGCAATGACAGTATACTTTTTTTTCTTTTATATAGATAATGCGTAACGGTCTTTCAAATTATGATATCGTTCAAAAATTATTTGGAACAATAATAAACACTTTACCATTAAATTTCAAAGTTTATTAGCATTTTTTTAAGAACAATCATTTCAGAGATATTCTAATATAGACATTTAAAATTCGCAAAAGGAAAGTAGGATTCGCCACTTTTAGGAGTAAAGATAAGTTTTCTGACAACTTTTCATTTTTCAATTCTGAATTTAAGTCAAGATCAGAAGCATATTTACCATTACATTTTGTATATGTGGTATTTTTTTTTTAAGGAAAATATAATGGTATGTATTTGTAAAGTTTTAAGTTGCTTATAAGACAAGAGGTCGACGTCTACTATTGGCGGTTTGAAAAATTGAGATTGACAGAGACTATTTAGAAGTGATTGCATTTCTGGACAGATTCTGTTTTCATCATCCGAAGTTTGCAATTATTTTTAAAATATCCATTTTTTTATCTTCTCATACACTGGTAGTTTGATATCTTCCAACCTATATTGATTGTGAATTGTTTATTAAGCATAACACATTGCGGAAGCATCAGTTTTGAAACTGTTACCATGGACATCTTGGTATAATGGAGCTTATCTTTCTACATGTTGTCATCCAACTGATGATGTGACCTTAACAATTTAAGGATGTATTGTTCTGACGATTCAGTCTCGTTGAAATCTAGTTCAGAAATTATTTCCAAAACATGTGGTGCAAATGGAAAATAATACTGAACTTCATAAATTTCATAAACAAACTTATCTCTGTGAAAAAATATTTACAATAAGTAGTTTTTGAGTAATTATTTTAATACGCATTTGTTAAAAAGAAATAACAAATTTAAAAAATTGACAGCAAAAAAGCCCCAAAATATGATATTAACAGTGACGCTCACATCAAAATATTTATAAAGCCAAACAAGAACAAAGTTAACGTTGAAGAGCATTGAGGATCCAAAATTCCACAAAGTTGTGCCAAATACGGCTAAGGTTATCTATGCCTGGGATAAGAAAATCCTTAGTTTTTCGAAAAATTCAAAGTTTTGTACACTGGAAATTTATAAAAATGACCACATTATTGATATCAATGTCAACACCGAAGTGTTGACTACTAGGCTGGTGATACACTCGAGTATTAAACGTCCACCAGCAGTGGCAACGACCTAGTGGTGTAAATAGTTATCATATAAAACCCAAAAATCAGCTGGGTTAGTTTATGTCTAGAATTTATTTGGCTTCTCAGAGCTATACCTCCTTAAGGTGACTGCAATGTTAAAAAAAAATGTTGTTTTTTTTTTCTTCTCAGTTTTAAATTTCGTATAAACTGATTAACAAACAGTGGTAATGATGGCTTGTTCATATACGATGTATGTGTCAAGAATTAAGAATGCCAAATGAAATATCATTGTCTTTTTAATACATTTTAAGATGAAAATTAAAAATTAAAAATTGAAGGAATTGTACCTTTTTTTTTAATTATCAACAAAGTTTTGAAAAACAATAGTTACGTTAAACAACAAAGTCTTTATTTGTTTAAAGAGTTGTCATATTTGCTCTTTTTTGTTTGTTACACTAATCAATGTGACCGACGCAACGGAAATGTTTAAGGCTTCAATATCAAGTTAAATGAAGTTGTTAAAAAACATGTTGATTTTCTATTATCATGGTATTCATCCTTATTTACATGACCTATGGTAAGTTGTCAACGTAAGGACTGACCATGATGAGGTAAGTTATAATCTTCCTTACGCACAATTAAAGTGATAAATATTTAGTCACACCTATGAAAATGTTTTATTCACAAGTATTGTTGTATCGCGGTTTGAGTTTTTAAACCTGATTTGTTTTATCTCAATCGATTTTTGACATTTTAGCACACCGGTATACTACGGTTGTCTTCATTTGCCCTTCTTATATATTCCTCTTAATTTTGACAGCATGCACTATTGTCGATAATTCTGCTAATATGCCTGGTCTATATGCCACTTTGTGCTTCTTTGTTATATACATGTAATTCTTTAAGTGTTTTTAATGATTAGGTTGTTAACCAATTATCTATAATGTCTGTTTGTTTTGTTCACACATCGTTGTCAATATAATGAAATTTTGTGCGGCTGTCATACATGTGAGAGACTTAGGTTGCTTTGAAATCAGGTGTAATCCACCCTTTTCTACATAATTAAAATGCCTGTACCAAATTAGAAATATGACATTTGTTATCTATTCGTTTGATGTTTTTCAGCTTTTGATTTTGCCATTTGACTGGAAACCAACGATTTTTTCTTAAATATAGCTACACAAAAATTGAGTACATACACAAGTGCGTTAATGATACATAATCTCACTGTTTGTAGAGCAATGACCTTGACGAAGGTCACAAGGTCAAATGTGATATGAGCGTCACTGATGAGTCTTATGTAGACGAAACGCGCGTCTGGCGTACTAAATTAGTATGAGGCAGGCATTACCTGTGAATGGGGACGAAGTCTGTATTATTTTTTTTTTAATTCAAACATGTTGATAAAAGAAACGGAAATACCGTAACGTTTCCGATATTGGTTCTGTTGTTAGGGATTTAGTTGTGACGTTATTTAAGTTATGACGTCATAGTCAATGTAAACAAACAAACGCTGTTATCCAGGTAACGTCTTTTTCATATCAAACAATTATTAAAAATGATTGGGTGTTAAATTCCTTCCTATATTTGTTGATATGTTGATCAATATATATTTTATTCAAAGTCTCATGCAAACAAGACCGGAAACGATAGACGACCGGAAACGGAAGTAGATCTGAAAAAAAAAGTTAACGATTTTGAGTTCATTAGTAGAATGAAAAATTCGGGAAATTTTCCCGAAATTTTTGATTTTTTTTTTTATTGATTTTTCTACCGGAAGTCCCCATATAATCCTGGTACCTTTGATAACTATTTGTATTCGTTCTCAACAGTCCATGCCAACATCTTAATAAAAAACCCAAACTATCGCATTTTAATCTTAATTTAATATCTAGGTAAGTCCATTGAAGGTAATACGTACTGCATCATCTGCGATATATTTACTGTGGACTTTTATTTTTCAGATAACGTAGATATCAAATCTATTTTGTATATATTTAATAAAGATCCAAGATACAAGGCTTAAATGATATGAATTACTCCGTTACAATTCTGACGTTTCGTGTTTCTAAGAATTATTAATGGTGTTCAAAACGAAACAGTTTGGACGCCTTATATTTGCATTCGTAATAATATAACAATATAATAAACAGTATAACAATCTTGAATAACATTTCCAAGGTGCTCAATATGGCAATGCAACATGAAACATGTGTAACAACATTTTATTAAACAAAAAGTCAACGACACTGAAAGGCAATGATAACATTCCAAACATTTTATAAGTTGTCACACTTTATGTTAAGTTATATAAGGGAAACATAAATCTATAAGTCTTCTTATACAATACAAAAATAAAGGCAGAGTAAATGACATCCATTTTTTTATGATAACGTTTAGATCGAAACGATAAGACACTTAAATGCAAACATGTTTACCATTTTACCAGAAGTCTTAATCTAATAATTATATTTTCCATAGTATTTGTATAATGAATAAGAATTAATGATATGATTATATTCTTTAATGAAATATGTTTATTGATGTTTATATTGCGCTGAATCACATAATCTAATATCGTGTATATATAATACTGCATGTTATCGTTGAAATATACTGGAATTGAGTAATGCTTAATTAACATAATGATATAATTCATCATCTTAACATATTATAAATTAAAGAAGAAATAAATTTTCACATTGTGATACAGGTTTCGAGTAACGTTTAAAGATTTTATAAAGAAGTCTTTTTGGCCCTTTTAAAGTAGCATTCTTTTTCCCTTTTCCCAATTTCAAAATAGCTGCTTTTTCGATGGCTTCTGGATTTAGCTTTAATTTTATTTGTTTCAACAATCCCACTAGAAGTTCGTCTACTTTGAGGTTTAACACAGCTGATGTTTCGATGTATTTACATTCGAATTCTTTAGCAAGCTGGAGTGCATCTGAAAATAGTAAGACAAAGGTTAAAATTCTACGTTTAACAGAATCTAAAACTGAATCTATCGTATTATCGTAATTTTTTTGTAAACTATTTTACTTACTGTGTTAGATTAAAAACAAATTATGTGTGGTGCAATTGACCTATAATAGTTTACTTTTATAAATTGTTACTTGGATGTGTAGAGTTGTCTCCTTGGCACTCATAACACATCTTCTTATATCTGCATATTTTTACAATTATCACAATCATTGAAAACAAATGATAGCAGAACATGATAAAGTTATGAATGGAAACGCGAAATGTGTCAACGAAACACCAACCCCGCCAACTGAGAAGAACACAAAAAACATGAAAAAGATTCACCACGAATATGATTAACAAAACGGTTATTATGATGATTATGTAACACATAAAAAATGTCGACATCTTACCTTCTTTGGTAACTTGTCTTTTTCTGACTAGATCTATTTTATTGGCTACTAGTATTATTGGTCTGTCACTATCAAGTTCGATTCGAAGATGTTGTAGAAAACCCTGTGCTTGTGTGAATGAATCACTATCGTGGACAGAAAAGACAACAACATGGGCGTCTGATGGTAGATTATATTCCTGTAGGAAACAATTCATAAATATTAATTACAGCATTGCCGTTTTTCCTCTTCCTGCTGAAATAAATCAAGCAATTCTTTATGTATCAATGAAGTTTTTCATCTACTCAATTATCACACAAACAGTTGTATTAAAGTAAAAAAAAAATTTTATGTCTGACAAACCAAAGGTATGTATCGTTCTGTGTAATTTCCAAATGTAACAAGTAAACGTTAGCTAATGTATATCCAAAAATATGTTATGCTTTCCTTAAAAGTCTTGACAAAAACAGTAATACTGATTTAATATGATTTATCATCTTATGTTCAATCTGTAAGACAAAGGTTGTCTTCTCAGCCTGAATGTGTATACAATGCAGCTAGTATCGTTCAACGGTACAGAACATCATTAATAATACCAAAAAGCAAACATTTCAATTTACGTTTTTTGATTGAGTTAAGCCTTCCAATTGATATTGTATCGTGTGGTTTTCTATGTTGTGATGTTATGCTATTGTTTCAGAAAAAGGGAGAATTGTTATTTGGATGGAGAGTTGTCTCATTGGCCGTCACACCACATCTTCCTATATCTATGAAAAGGGAAAAAAATTATAAACTTACCTTAATTGAAGACAAATCAATAAATTCCATTGTAGATTCCTCATTGTCGACAACGATAGTGAGTTTGTTTTCATCGAATTCATCTGCAAATGTAAGATGTTAACAAAAGTTTTAGACGAGTTACAATGCGTCATTGATGTTGTCTTATGTCTTTTTATCATTTGTAAAATGTGGTGTTGATGGCATTACTTTGATTTTTGTTATCTTATTGCGTCAGTACTTTTACAGATTGTGAATATGACGTATTGCATTAACACCTATCTACTATTGAAACTCTATGATGTCCTGCCAATGTTTATTTAGGTCATGTAATTGCTGTCTTCTTTTGCATGATTCCTATCTTTTTTCTTCATTTTTCACTTTCTATATACTGTAATTTTCATTTAATGATATAGGTTTTCATGTCTAATAGTTAAAAGCGAATGATGAAAATTATTTTTGAAAAAGATGCTGATTACAAACAAATTATTTGAACTCATTTTGGACGACATTTGTGTTAATTTTCTGATTTAGATACACAAATTAGCTTACCGATATCTGATTGCATAGGTGCCATGTACTCTGAACTCATAAATCGATCTTTTAATGCTGTTTTTCCAACACCATGAGCACCTATAATTGGTACTCTATAGTATCCAGTTGAGTAAAATGATGAGCAACTCCGAGAACTGGCATTAGAAGCATCACTTGTAAGTCTTGATCTACAATGAGATGAAAATGACGATCCGCTGCCTTTTCTACGATCCGCTGAAAGAAATCTGTAGTTAGATGACACTGAAGAACCACTGCTTTTTCTACGATCCGCTGAAAGAAATCTATAGTTAGATGACACTGTAGAACCACTGCCTTTTCTACGATCCGCTGAAAGAAATCTATAGTTAGATGACACTGAAGAACCACTGCTTTTTCTTGACTCAGCTAGAAGGAATCGATAGTGAGATGAAACTGACGCACCGCTGCTTTTTCTACGATAAAAAGGAAGACTGTCGCTTAAAGGTCTATCTTTTATTGTTTCAAAAGATTGCATTGTTTTAGACTTTTTATTTATTCCATTAACAAACAAGTCATTTGAAGATCTTGACATTTCGTCCAAAGGAAGATTAAAACTTATATTTCGCACATTTTTTTTTATACAATCATTCTGCTTTTTTTTCTTCAAAGATCTTGTTCGCAAATTTGGTTCTGATTGTGTATCTTTTCCTATTACCTGTGTTAAAAATTTCGGGAGAACACATTTTGTTTTATTGAAATATTGCACTTCGTTGTTGACTTGCACCTTTGGAAATACATTTTCTGACATTGCACGATACAACTTAATGCACTGTAGTTAAACAATATAATTCCTTAACTTCAAAACCAGGTTTCCATCTACACTAATTTTCACATCATCTTAAATGGCATTTAAAACATTAATGTCAACTTTTTCGAATGACATGCGTCATTTATACCATTGAAAGAGCACGCGCTTTTTAGTTACGCAAATGTGCATGCAAGCAATCTATTGGTTAACTCATATATTTTAAAAGGAAACTTATTGCATGCAGCAAATATAGTGTTAACTTGAATAAAAGCTGTAAGATTAGAAATAGGAAGACGTTTGGTTGGTAATTTATTCAATATAATATCTGCAATAAATTTAATTGCTCAAACTGTTAAAATTATTTTGCATGAAGTTTCAAAATGAGTTAATCATTTAAGAAATATAATAGAAAAAAAAAGAAAATCAATGAATTATAAGGCAAACTTATTAGAATTCACAAACGCAAGTGTATACAACAAATATCATAAGTCTCACAAGTCTCATTGCGAAATGATTTTTTTACAAGTAAAACTTTTTTTCCTGCATTTTATTTGTAGTTTTGATTTCACTAATTATAGGTGTTTTATCAGTATCAAATGATTGTGTGCGTTAGGTATGCAACACATTTAAATAAATATTTTTGAAAAGGGACTAAACAAATCGTATATGACTACATTCTGACTATTTAAAAGTACTGAATGGACCGAAAAAATTTAGATAACCATTCACCAAATGCGAAATTACGAATTTTGCACTTTATATACTGAATAAATAAAAAAAAAAAGAGTTATTATTGAACATTTTTATCATAATATGTAAAACAAATACTACTTTGAATCATTTTTCTATTTACATCTTTACATTGTTATGATTAACTTAGTGAGATAATATCTTTAAAAAAAAAAGGACCTGGTATTTTGACTTGACTAAGTTTTTATTCATAATTTTGAATAAGTATCGGGGTACTTGAATATTTATATTCAGCAGAAAATTACTTATTTTTAAATTCATTGAATCAAACAGCATAAAAATGTTTTATTCATTTGAGCTGTGTGTATATACGATGATCATTTAATGTTCTAATTGGTAAGAAATGGTTTACAAATCAAATCGAAATAAAGTTATATTTCATTTATATTAATGCATTGCATTGCTTATATGGATTAAACATGTCAAAGGTACCAGGCTAATAATTTGATACGCCAGACGCGCGTTTCGTTTACATAAGACTCATAAGTGACTCTCAGATCAATAAAGTAAGAAGACCAAATAAGTATAAATAGTTGTGCCAAAATTCGGTTGAGGTAGTATATGCCTGGGATAATAACATCCTAGTATTTCGAAAAATTCAAACTCTTGCAAACCGTCGATTTATAAAAATGACTCTATAACTGATATTCATGTCAACACCGAAGTTCTGACTACTGGTCAGGCGATACCATCGGGTTTTCCTACCGTTTTAAACGTTCAGCAACCAGATAAAACTTTTGCAATCAAAACTACTATAATGGAGAATGGAAATGGGGAATATTTCAAAGAGACAACAACCCGACAAAAGAGCAGATACCAGCCGATAGTCACAAATGGGTATTTATTATTAATGCTTCGAAATATAACCCCCCCCCCCCCCCCCGAATAAAAGTCCAAACAGCTTTAAAGATATGAAGAATTACGCAATTAGTATGAAACAAAACAAAAATTATAACTAAGATATGCTTTAATAGACAATTGAAATGCATATATGTCTTCAATCAAGTACATTGATAACGTACTTTCCTATCTAATATGATACCAAGGAAGATAAGGGAATAGAAAAAATGTCACTATAGGTCTTTTACTATCAACCAGTTAAATATTTTACCTGACCTTCATTCCCTACGGCCTCTTTCTAATTACGTAGAACACACCTTCTCTGTTTTTGTGACTCATTAGATACAGTGTAGGTATATCACTTGACCCATATATTTCATCTTTTAGTACTGTTATTTTTTTGTGTTATAAAGTCAATCTGTAGCTTTGATATATAAAAATAATAGAATCTGAAGCAAGACGATGTATGAAATAATCTTACTTTGTACGATATCAAGACAAAATATTCAACTCAAACACGCCCTAACATAAAAAGGTGCACTCGATTTTCTCTTTTCGATATAATTGTTATCCATTTTTTGGAATTTTTTCTTGAGTCACATAATAGAAGGGCAGACACGAAAATTTTTGAACTAATAGATTGATATGTTTTCCGTCTGTGGTAATTTTTCCAAAAAAATCGGAGGTTATGCATTTTCTTCATCAAACTTGAAAGATACCCATGTCGTCGACTTGAAATCTAATGGTTCTGCTTAACTATGTACTAGATAAATTGAAAACTTAATATGCAAATGAAGTTTTTAGAATAAAACACCTCGTAATTGAGAAGAAAATTGTAGTTTTGTTTGTTTCTATTAATTTTTTTAAATTGTGTCACTATAGTAAACAATACAGTACACATTTATCGCCTTCTCTAACAAAGAGCTTCGATTCTTGTGTTCTATTTCTACCGGGTTTCCGACTGTCTCAAGCATGGTTGACCTTGGATGGATTTGGCTAACTTTTATATATTGTTGTGTTATATAGCTCCTCAATTGTATTAGTTCCTATACATACTCAGCTTCCAAATATTCGGTTTTGGCGTTCATGATGAATATTAATCAAGAAAAGTGCTTCTGACTCACGAAATTAATAAAATGTTGTTTTCATTGTCTTAAGAGGTATTTTATCATGTAAAGAAGGACTTTACCAAATCCGGACAGAATAAGAACGTAGAACGGCCGTTTTGTATTCATAATATCCATTAGCTTTAAACCAATAGTTGCCACGCCATATCATAACAGTTTAACAATGTGTGTATTGCTCTCAACTATATAATGTAATTGTATAAGATTATATAAAACTTTACGTTATTGTTGAAATGTACTTGATATAAAGAATGCTTCAATAATGATATCGTATATTTACTTGTGCTCACTTTTTATAAATCAACGTTATAGCACATTTCTCTATGTGATTCAGATTTGGAGTAACGTTTAATGATTTTATTTAAAGGGGCACTACCTACGAGATATATAAAAAAATCTGAAATTTTTGAACTACTGGTATATGTCGCCGAAATTAGTAACTTTAATGCTTTTGCGTTATATACTGAATTGTTGTCCCTCGCTGTTCTTCATAAATATATAAAAATAGTTAAAACAATCTGATCAAAATTACGGCGCTTTGTAAATACAATACAACTGATTTAATTTCATTAAATTACATGTAAGCATGGTTCAATAATAAATATATAACATAAATAAAAACTTTAAATACTATAAAACAATGCACCTTTTACGTGATCCAACATGAATCAACTTGTTCGAGAATATATACAGTTCGTTGAGCGGAAAGGCAACTGCAAGTTTTCTGCAAATGCAAAATATTGAACAGATGTTTAAATTTAATATCCATTGCGTCGAAATATTATTAGGCCATTCGAAAGGACAGTTATAATCTACTGGTCTAAACGTGTTCATGTTAAAACAAGAAGGTATGGATGCTTATAGGGAAATGATCCACAAAATACAACGTTGCAAGGATATAGTAAACAAAGTACAACAAAGACTCCATTAAGAAGGAAAATATAATACGTATGATAAAATTGAAAATACGGTAATATCAGAATGCAAAAACCAACCTAGATAGGAAAATTCCTCTTGAATAGAATATCGAAAATAAAAGAAGTGATTACCTGTTTGAGTTACACCATTATTGCAAATACAAATTAAAACAGAAAATAAAGACAGGTTTTCTAGATAACGGATGTCAGTTCCTAAAAATGTTATCTACACTGTTTATTCAAACTTAAATCATGAGTTTGCTAAGATAGGGTTAAAAATATACTCAAACATGTTTGTACAAATATCTCATAATTGACTACATAGGGTGTTTTCACTGTTTTGTCATTTTGTTCACACTTTATAACATACTGTTTGTTTGGGCCAGTCATATATTTGGTTAAATTGATATGATCTACTGCATGGTCTGTTGTACTAGTTTTAAAAACAATAGGTTGGTCATTATTTCTCATATGCACAGCATCAGTGACAAATACGTAGAAACAGCTATGCACATGGTTGATATACCTCTTCTCTAATACATTTGCCAATAAAACTATACCCATTGAACACAATATTGATTTTTTTTTCTGCCAAACATTCCATCCCTGCACCTGATATGAAATATCTAAAAGCAGAAAAATCTTTGTTTAAAAATGGTGTAGTATATATCTGATTTGTAGCTTCAAATTTCAATGTAAACGAGAGAAAGAAGACAAAATTTAAAACTATAGTCGGACACCATCCCAATTACGTTGACAGTTATGTTTATCTTTTCAGATGACAATTGAAATGTGCCAAATGTCGAAATCTCAATCCAGTCCTCTTCTCATTGAATGTAATATCTGCAAAGTATCAGTATCTAGTAAGGTTTACCTACAAGAACAACCCGACGGGTGCAGAAGGTGTTTGACACTCTAAAGCACCGTAGATAATCTCTCCTGAAAGTTGATTGGTAATGGTTTTCTACGTTATGCTTTGTATACATTTTTGGCCTTTTCATTGTTCCCATAAAGTAGAAACTTAATCTTCGACTAACGAGTTTGATATCCCATTTTTGTAGGCTCAACCTCCTTTTAACACGAGATATGATTAGAACTTTATTCAGACGAAATGTTAAAAAGAAATTTAATAACATGGATATGTTTGTTCATTGTTGAATATAAAAGGATAAATTTATAAGCAAGTACAAGTTTCAAGGTTGTAATATAAAATAACGTGTACTATTCAGAGATTTTTTTCCCAAACTTAATATTTTTTCGATATGGGATATGAAATGAAAGTCCACGCTTAGACCTGCCGATGACTGCTTAAGGTCTTCGTATTTATAATGTTAAAAAAAAGTTTCGAAATAGCAGTTAAAAGATAAAGATTTTGTTTTGACATCATACGAAATAAATGAGAAATCAATCTTCTTGAGGTAACAAACGTTAATCTTTAAATATATTCAAATCAAATATGAACTATTTGTTGTAATATTCAGTTTTTGTGATTCTTCGCGGCGTAATATTTAGCATGATCAAACACACGGAATTGCAGAAATAGCAAATTATCATTTCAAAAATGAATCTTCATTTGAAATTATAAGCCTGTAAATGCAAGGCGATATATGCTAACCTTTCTTGTGTTTCTTTATCTGATATCTTTTAATAGAATAGATGTAAAAAAAAAAATACAAAATAACTATTGGTATCGCAAAACATCTTAAAGTGGATCATTTTTGTTTAATATATATCAATGATATATCTTCAAAAAACATGAATTGTATGTATAGTTGAATAAATAGAATATACTCTATAAATAATACAAAAATCAGTAATAAAAACTATAATTGTTTCAATATTAGTGCAAATTAATCTATTTAATTCAAAATGGATTGTCTAGATTTTTATGTATAGCAATTCTGGCAAACGTAGACCGACATTTATTAATACTTTTTTTGTGTGTATTTTTTATAAGTCACCTCAATATGAAGCAGATTTGATATGTCGTCGTAGTGACGTAATAGTTTAAATTCGTTACCAAATCATCGAAAGAAATTATCACTTAATCTCCCCAAAGATAATGTGTGAATTATATTAACCATTTAACGTATTTTCCTACATAGGTAACAGATTGTTAATTGGATAATGTGGGTGCGAAATGTCAATTTTTTCTAAGAGTTTTAAATATCTTTCATGTTGTACATTAGCAACTAAAAAATAGTTATGTAAACGAAAAAAATATTAGAAGCTCTCAATAAATATGTACCAAATTAGAAAAAAATGATAGAAGTTGATTTTAAATGGTAGATTGTTTGATTTCAAACTAACTTTCATTATCAATTACCATGATTGTAAGTTACCTCGATCTAATGGAGATTTAATATCTCGTACTGGTGACGTTATAGTTTAATTTCGTTAACAAATCATTGAAAGAAATAATCCCCCAATATCACTAGAAATAACAAAGGGTTCCCTCAAAGATGTTGTGTGAAATTTAGGATTATTTTATAATAGAAGAATGACACTATTTAATACATTTTACCCAACATTTAACGCGCGTCTGGCGTACTAAATTATAATCCTGGTACCTTTGATAACCAATTAAAAGGTTGTAAGTTGGATAAGTGTAGGTGCAAAATGTCACATTGATTAAGCTTGTTCCAATATTATACTTTGCAAACCTAATTGTTATGTAGCATCAGTAGAGGGAACGATAGCCATGTAATAGCATGGAATGATACAAACTATCAGATCAGAATATCCAGTGAAACTATCTGGCTCTTCATCGAAAATGAATGAATAGAAATTTGAATTTCTTTTATGTTCACAATATGATTGTATAAAATCAAAGAGCTCTGCAATTTGTTCTTACTCTCTCACAGAATCGTTTGAATATAAAAATAACCACATATGTTACAAAAAGAAATAAATTCGACTCGACGACGTTATTTATATAGTAAATAGTCATCAGAGGTACAGGATTCTAATTTAATACGCCAGAGGCGCGTTTCGTCTACATAAGACTCATCAGTGACGCTGAGATCAAAATATTTATAATGTAAGTACAAAGTTGAAGAGCATTGATGGCATAACATTCAAAAATGTTGTGCCAAATACGGCTAAGGTAATCTATTCCTGGGGTAAGAAAATCCTTAGTTTTTTGAAAATTCAAAGTTTTGTAACAGGAAATTCATAATAATGAGTAAGTGGTTTACTGTCTACCTGATTACATTTAATTTTCACGATCGTTCCAAAATATACAAAAAAGAATAACAGTTGTCTAAAAATAACCAATGAATGTAAAACAATTCAAAACAAAACTAAAGGCCAGACTTGTGTAAAAAAAAAAGACGAAAAACAAAGTCGACAACCACTGACTTAATACAGGCAAATGCAGAAAGTGGCGGGGTTAAATATGTCAGAGAACTTTTCTATTGCGCTGTTAATAAATACATTGCCATTGTTCAGGAAAAAACAGTCAGATATCTCTACCTTTATCCGTGTTACCTTGATATTAATATGATAGATATAATACAAAATAGTATTGCTGTTGAATGGAAATATGTGGCCGAAAATATTTTCTTGCAGATAAGTTTTGTTAGCCAATGTCTATGAACATACAACATCTCTGGAGAGGAGTAGCTTAACCAGTTTCGCTTATAATGACTTATTTGTAGATCTTATATGTTGCTGATAATTTTTTGTCACTTTCAAAATTTCAGGTAATGACATGTATAGCTTTATAGATATTAAGTATATTCGCTAAAATTGGTAAAAAAAATAATAATTCCCAACATGATGTGGATTGACGATTTCGGTCATTTATTGTTTTCATCTTAATTTTTCTACTATTATTGTAACACGTGTTGATGTTATTTATTAAAAAAGCATGAGGAAAGTAAAAGGTTGATTAGTTTACAGATGATACCATGCCTTTTCTGTAATGTCTGAATCCTCTGTACAATTGTGTACACACACTGATAGTTTTTCAGCTTGAAATTGAAAGGGACACGAAAACAGTGAAGGGCATGGCATTTGTAGAATTTGAGGTTTGTGTATTTCATTTTTTGTGTATGTTTGGGTCTTTAATTTTTTGCCTTTTTTTTGTGGACATTTATCACGGACTAATACATTTATTTGTTTGTATCTGATACTATTGAAATAATATAATGACATTTAAAAAAACATTTGGAGTAAAACTTGACTTCTTTTACATTTTTCTTTGAAGTGCATGTAAACTAATCTATATCACAAACTCCTACCTCGAAATTTCAAAAATATAATATGACGAAAGTAAAAGATTATCGAGGCCCCTTACAACACACAAAAATTCTATGAAAATAATATTTTAAATTTACATACTACAGACTGTATCAGTTTTACAGGATAGGGAATAATGGCCCAAAAAAATGAATACAGTAATTTAAGCTCACATTAAATGAAAAAATTGTGAAAATAAAACGACTATGGGGAGGGATTACCACCAGCAGACTGTTTTAACTCTGCCACATTCTATATGTGCCTGTCCCAAGTCAGGAGTTTGTAGTTCAGTGGTTGTCTTTGGTCCATATTGGTCATTTTTTTTCCTAAATTGTTTTAGGCTGCTTGTTTTCTCAATGGAATTGTTTCGTTATTTTTATTTCAGAGCCTATTATAGCCTACTATACGGTATAGTTATATCATTGTTGAAGGCTGTACAGCTGCCCATAATTGCTCATATCAGATTCATTTGTAATTTGGAGGATAGTTGTCTCATTGGCAATTATACCACACCTCCTTATAAATTTATCTATACTATTAAACGAGAAGACCTCATTTTGTGTGTCGCTTCTCTTCTTTCCACAATAAATTAATCAACACGTCTCTGTGTCCTATAGGTACAGTGCATAGTCGCATTTGTCATCCATTTATATGATTATTCAGATTGAGTTATTTTGGGAGAAAAACGAGAAAAAAGGCATCCGGATATTGTCCCGTCATTGGACGAAATTTTAAGTCAGATAATACTTCCGGTTTGCGTTTTTCTGTATACTTTGAACATACATATACTACGAATAAAGTGTATTTTAATTCTATCTGCTATCATTTTCAAGTTTACTATCCCCGACGGTCACAGAGTTTATTAAATGGAGAGGGTCTGTATACTATAGCAATTGACCACCATGGGTCGATTAGTAAACTTGGAATTGAAAGTAAATACACTTTATTTATATAGTAATGAATGTTCATAATATACAGATAAGCGCTAAAATTATTCATGTTAACTTTTGATACCTTTTCTGAAATTCTCCATCATTAAATCTTTTACAAAATTCATTTATTACAACAAAAAAAGATATGGTATGATTGCCATGTTGAGACAACTCTCCACAAGAGACCAAAATGACACAGAAATTAACAACTACAGGTCACCGTACGGCCTTCAACAACGAGCAAAGCCCATACCGCATACTCAGCTTTAAAAGGCCCCGAAATGACGATGTAAAACAATTCCAACGAGAAAACTAGCGGCCATATTTATGTACAAAAAAGTGAACGAAAAACAAATATGTAACACAAAAACAAACGACAACCACTGAATTACAGGTTCCTTACTTAAATGTTCATAACATACAAAATGTATGTTCATATTGAAATTGATAGAAAACCAAAAACTGGGAATTTTGGAAATGAAGGAGGAGGGATTAAAAAAACATTTTCCCGTCCCCAATAACCTATGACTTATGATACATTTGCTGAAATTCTCCAGTCATTCAATATTTTACAAAATTCATTTATTACAACAAAAAAAGATATGGTATGATTGCCATGTTGAGACAACTCTCCACAAGAGACCAAAATGACACAGAAATTAACAACTACAGGTCACCGTACGGCCTTCAACAACGAGCAAAACCCATACCGCATACTCAGCTTTAAAAGGCCCCGAAATGACGATGTAGAACATTTCAAACGAGAAAACTAGCGGCCATTTTTATGTACCAAAAAGTCAACGAAAAACAAATATGTAACACATAAACAAACGACAACCACTGAATTACATGTTCCTTACTTAAATGTTCATAACATACAAAATGTATGTTCATATTGAAATCGATAGAAAACCAAAAATTGGGAATTTTGGAAATGAAGGAGGAGGGATAAAAAAACAACATTTGCCTGTCCCCAATAACCTATAAGACTTATGATACATTTGCTGAAATTCTCCAGTCATTCAATATTTTACAAAATTCTTCCAACAACACTTTACATACTTTAAACTACGCCCTGAATGCCCGCGATTTCGCGGGTGTGTTCTAGTGTAATATAATACCAACAACAGAAATGAATGATGTACAGAATAAAGAAATCATTCCATTACAAAAAATATTTAGAGCAATTTTCATGGAGCTTACAAGAGGATAATTGTGTTTTAAGTATAAAAAAGTGTCCTCAAATATTAACGAACACAGAAATTGAGGACCCCTATCATGGCACTTATACTATAATTTTAAGAAAAACATTAGTTTAAAAATGATAACAAAACCATTATAAGTATAATTGGTCCAAAGCACTTTCCTTGATTTTCCTTCACCAGAAATGCTCAAAGACGTATATTTGTAAGACAAAAATCTTAAAGCAGTTGAGGAGATATCTATACTTCTAAAATAATGAAGTCTTATTTTTAAACCAGTCTGATGTAAAAACAACGTTTTAAAGAATTAAACTTTGTGTTATTACTAATATAGTTAAATCGTGTTTCCATGCACCGCTGTATTTCACATAGTTAATATCAGCAAAAATTAACAAGTTCTGGGTCGAATATGAACCAACAGTAGATGTCACCTGTTAACTACTCTGTCAGGCACACCACTAAACGGTGTAGTTGGGATTTGCTTGTCTATTCATGGGTCATAATCACATCTGAACTTTATGAGGGATTGACCCTGAGAAATTCAAGAAGTAAGAAACCAAGGACATGTTAAAACAGAGAGAATTTGAAAACAGAGAAAAACTGTGCACTTCTTGATTATTATTACTTTTCAGATGACAATAGGAAAACCTAAACTTCAGGCTTAAAATAAGGCGTAGGTACTTTTCAATTTGTTAGCCAGCATGCAGTAATAACAAACATGCATCAAAAATTTAATATTGTAACATGAGTGCACACACTGAAATGTCTCGCCTTCTTTACTAATCATTGATATTATGTTGACAGTCTTAAATATGAAGCTTTGTTACAACTGTCATATAAACCTAACATTAACCCAGAAAACTAAACATTGACTAATAAACCATTTAAATGAGGTCAAGGTCAGATGAACTATGCCAGGCAGACATGAAGAGCTACCAATTCTTCCATACAACAAATAAAGTTGACCTATTGCTTATAGTTTAAGAAAAACTAGGCAAAACACAAAAACTTAACACTGAGATGAACAGTGAAAATGAGGTCAAGGTCAAACAAAACCTACGAGGCTATTATATAGATCATAAAATATTTCCATACACCAAATATAGTTGACCCTGTGCATGAAGTATTAAAACAAAAACTCAAAAACTAAATATTGACCAATGAACCATGAAAATGAGGTCAAGGTCAGATGAACCATGCCAGGCAAACATGTACAGATAACAATTCTTCCATTAAACAAACATAGTTTTATTTTTATTTTATTTTATTGACCCATAGCTTATAGTTTAAGACAAACAGACCAACACACAATCAAAGTGATGGATATCACTCATGGAAAGATTGGAAAAATAGTTTGAATAGTTTCATATCAAAGTATGGTGGGGACAAAAAAAAAGAACATTTATAAAGCTCTAATGCTGAAAATTACATAAACGGCAGGTCTTAAAAGAAGGAAAAGTGCTTTTCCAGTATGTATATAAAATGAGCTCAAATTAAATAACATGGGTCTCAAAAAACTGCAAATCTAAAATTCTCCTAGTAAACTTCACCAACAATCCTTGTAAGACATAAGACCAACAGATAAATTTAAAGCTAAGTACTTTAAAGTGTCAACAACAAAAAACTAAAAATGTTGCTTTGGGGCATTTTGTAAGTTGAAACATAGGTTATATGACATTGAAGATTAAAAGGTGTAGAGTGCTTTTTGATCAATTTATAAAGTATTTTTCAGCACAGAGCATTGAAAATTTTCAATTTAAACATATTAAATAGAACTATTTTATTGAAATGTTGATTTTATCTTTTGTGATTGCAAAAATATATACTCACTTCTTCTAAATATTCAACTGACTAAAATTGTTAATAGACATTTGAAGAGGAATAAATTTAAACAAGAAGCTCTCAAGAGCCTGAATCGCTCACCTTAATTTTTTTGGTTAAATCTCTCATCAATGATTATTTTGGCTTTTCAATTTATTTAAATGTTCTTTGAATTGTCCTATTTTCTTCAAAAGCAAAAAAAAAATCATTTTCTCTATGTTCTATTTTAGCCATAGGAGCTATGTTTCTTGACATACAAGGAAATAAAATATAAAATTTATACTAGATACTCTGAAACTCATTTAGCCTAAGTTTGGCTGAAATTGATACAGCAGTTTCATAGGAGAAGATTTTTTAAAGTAAGTCAACATGATGAACAAATTGTGAAAAAAAGTCTTTAAAGGGCAATAACTCCTTAAGGGGTCAAATGACAATTTTGGTCAAATTGACTTATTTGTAGATCTTACTTTGCTTAACATTTTTGCTATTAACAGTTTATCTGTATCTATAATAATATTCAAGAAAATAACCAAAAACTGCAAAATTTCTTTAAAATCATTAATTCAGGGGTATTATACCTGAAAAACAAGTTACCCAATTCGGCTGAAAATTTCAGGACAGGTAGACCTTGACCTAATAAATACTTTAACTTCTTGTCTTATTTGCTCTAAATGCTGGAGTTTTTGAGATATAAGTCAAAAATTGCATTTTACCCTGTGTTCTATTTTTAGCCATGACGGCCATGTTTTTTGACGTTATAGAAAATAATACACACACTTTATTTTATACACCCTACTGATCATTCGGTTGAAGTTTAGTTGAATTTGGTTGAGTAGTTTTAGAGGAGAAGATTTTTTAAAGTTAGCAAATATGATGAACAAATTGTGAAAAATTGTCATTAAAGGACAATAACCCCTTAAGGGGTCAATTGACAATTTTAGTCATATTAACTTATTTGTAGATCGTACTTTGCTGATCATTTTTGCTGTTTACAGTTTATCTTTATCTATAATAATATTCAAGATAATGACCAAAAACTGCAAAATTTCCTTAAAATTACCAATTAAGTGGCTGCAACCCAATAATGGGTTGTTTGATTCATCTGAAAATTTTAGGGCTGATAGATCTTGACCTAATGAACATTTTTACCCCCTATCAGATTTGCTCTAAATGCTTTCGTTTTTGAGGTATAAGCCAAAAACTGCATTTTACCCCCATGTTCTATTTTTAGCCATGGTGGCCATGTTTTTTCACAAAATGGAAAATAAAACACAATCTTTCTTCTAAATACCCTAAGGATCATTCAGCTAAAGTTTGGTTGTAATTGGTTCAGTAGTTTCAGAGGAGAAGATCTTTGAAATAGTTTACGACGGACGGACGGACGACGACGGACGCCAAGTGATGGCAAAAGCTCACATTTCCTTTTAGGAAAGGCGAGCTAAAAAAGAATGTTTTGTCATACATGTAATTAAAAGTTTTCAAATTTTACCAACTGTTTCAAGCCAATTACTGATAAAAATAAAATAAGTGAACAAACCTAAATTGTTGATTAATTACAGATGATTATTGGAAATTTATCAAGTAAATTATAGACCTTATTAAATACCTTTTATATATTCATATTTATATTTTTATTTATATTTTTATTTACATTTTTTAATGATAGTTCATTCTTAATTAATCATTTATTTTTCAGACATAATTTACAGAATCACTTTATGAAGTGTAGATCAAAAGTAATAGGCAATAGATAAATGTATTATCCTTATATATCAAACACCTAATATATACATGTGAGTATTCAAATATAACTTCAAATATTTGAGTATTGAGATGTATATTGAAGGGTCTGTATAATTATGTAAGACTGAGATTGATAAGTAATGTTGTCAATTTGATTGGCAGTTAAGGAGGTGGAGCATTGTAATTAAAGGTCTGCCTTCTCTCTGATCGTTTGGTGATAATGACAGTTGTCAATCATACTAGTATTGTATCAATACTCAGTTACTTAATCAAACTAATTAAAAATATGGACACACCTTAATGACATACATTCTGGAATGAACTGCTCCAAAAATAAACCATTTTTTTCACAATTTGTACATGTGTATTATTTGCACATTCATGAGAACTATATGGAACTATATTTTAAGTGCAGTGAATACATTTAGTAGCTAACCTGTCATGTTGTGAGGGAGGCAAGTGCCAATCTTTCCAAAAACTTAACACTGAGCAATGATACACCGAATATACTAGACCTATTGCTTATAGTATCTGAGATATGGACTTGACCACCAAAACTAATCTTGTTTACTGTTCCATGAAATGAGGTTGAGGTCAGATGAAAAATGTCGAAAAGTCATGAGGAACTTGCAAGTTATGCACATACCAAATACAGTTATCCTATTACTTATAATAAAAGAGAATTGAACATTATAAAAAATCTTAACTTTTTTTTTAAGTAGTTCATTAACAAAGAAAATGAGGTCAAGGATATTGAACAAGTGACTGAAGGACACTTCGTAACATAAGGCGTCTATATACAAAGTACGAAGCATACTAGTCTTCCACCTTCTAAAATATAAAGCTTTTAAGAAGTTAGCTAACACTATCCCTATGTTAAGCTTTCTGCGGCTTGGCTGGACAAAAAACTAATATTATATAAATTACACCATTCCAAATTTTCCACATAATAATATGATTAATTTATGTATTAGCAACTTCTGGGTAGAAGGGTTCAAACAGAAAAATTTAAAATACAGAAAAAACTGAGCACCTTATAATCAGCATCATATTATTTGATGACTAGACCAAAACAAATTACCCAGGTTTAAAATAAGGTGCAGGAACTTTAATACAGTCACTGACCTGCAAGTGTGTTGTAATAACCGAAAAGGACCAAATACAAATTGCCAATTCCATTAAAGGTCAACTGAGTTAGCTTTAAATAAATCTTATTTTCTTTACAATATTGACATTTATAAACGAAAAGAAAAATTACACAAAATATCTGATGCTTTATATGACTTCAAAGTCAAATGATAACGAAAACATAAAGAAAACTGTAGAATGTATTTTCAACCATATCTCCTTTCTAGAAATGTACAAACAGATGATGGATGCTGGACAATTACCTATGCAACTGTTGGCATTAGCTCACATGTCCCTATATATGGCACAGGAGTGGCAAAAACATGTTGAACACATCTGTCCTATGATGACTAATCAATATTATTTATTCTAACTACAAACATAATAGTCCTTTGAAAGCAATTCATTCTATTTGCTGGTTATGTAAGACCATCATCTATTTGCAACCAGACCGAATTTTATGGATTGCTAAATTCTCTAATGATCCACAGACCTGTCCACATCCAGAACAGCCATATCCCTCAGCACTGAAAAAATATAAATCTTTTAAAAAGAAGATATATTTCTATAAGTAATGTATTTGATAAATTTATTTGCATAAAGCATTATCTGAAGTTTTATTTTTACATATATAAAGTGAGACATTTATCAAATTTGAAAAAAGGTAACAAAGCAGAAATCACAAATAACATCACGACATAAAAGTCTTGTTTTTTTTATTTTGCACATCTCAACTTTAACCAGACATAAATTAAAATATTAAATTAAAAGCTCAAATTACAGTTTAATGTTAGGTCAAATAATGCCCCTCTTTATAGATTATGAACAAATAGGTAAAAGTTTCAGAGTCATGACTGAATAAGCCATACAATGTCCAATGAAATAAATCTGAGATGCGCTTATATAACTTCATACCAAATACCACTGACTGCCATTCATGGTTCCTATTAAAACTAACCTAATAACATGTAAACTATGCATATTTAAGATCTCAAAAGACTATCACTGAGTGGATAGTGTCAAATATTTCATTGATATGGGATAAACAATTGCTCATACAAATGCATAGTGGTACACATATCTATGACTTACCATAGTGGTTCCCCTCAAAATGGCCCGAGAACACATTTATTTCATTCTAGGCATTTCTTAAAGACAATCAATGAACATTTTAAAAATCCCACCTCAATAATATTTACTTTAAAATTCATGACTCAAATTATTTTACAGTGTAGTTTCGTCCCCCTACTTGCTTTTTAGGCATAAAACATGA
Source organism: Mytilus edulis (assembly GCA_019925275.1). Taxonomy (NCBI): domain Eukaryota; kingdom Metazoa; phylum Mollusca; class Bivalvia; order Mytilida; family Mytilidae; genus Mytilus; species Mytilus edulis. The sequence continues at coordinate 58,108,620 of CM034352.1, read as the reverse complement.
CAAAATAAATTAGGAAGGGGAATGACACAAATTGCAACTTATACACTGTCCACAGTAGGGACTATGTTTGAAGACAATGAAAAATCAAAGGACAATAACTGCATTTTAAGGGTGTAACACAAATAAGATGTCCTTTATCATACTCCCTTTTCAAATAAAATTTTACATACCTTGATGGCAAACTTCGACCTCTTTCCTTCAAAATACGGATCTCTCTGGATTGTTTTTTAATCTCATCATTTCTCTTTTCCAGGTCCCTACAAAATGAAAAAAAAAGAAAAGTTGATATTTTACTGACAGCAAATCATTCTCTGTCACCACTAATCAGATCGGCCTTTTTTGTGTGTCATGAAATTTCAGAAAGACATCTTTTCTTTTTAAAGACTGTACAGCAACCTCTTCATATGTATATGTATAAATGATGTGGGTACTAATAAATGAGACAGCAACCCTAAAAATCATTTAAATATAAATTTACACTTAAATATGCATACGCTTATACAAATGTATGTCTTAATGTGTATCTGTGTTTTTGTTAGATGTCTTTTTGCATGTATTCATCTGATAAGTTAAGCCTTTTTCAAAAGATTTTTATAGTTAGTTCTTATGTACATATTGTATTGTTATACTTCTTTTCAAGGTAAGGGGAGGGTTGGCACTTCTTCAAACTAGTTTAACCCAGCCACATTCTGTTTGTGCCTGTACCAAGACAGGAACCTGTAATTTAGTGTCTGATGTTTGTTGCGGTATATTATAAAAAAATAAACAGCTGCGCCATGAGCACATGATACGCCCGACGTCTTGTGTGGAAGTTTTATGCAATAATCATAAATAGTTTCTGAAAAAGTTTTAAGCAATTACCATTTATTGCTTTTGAGACACGGCGGGACATGTGAAACCCCCCCCCACCCTGTTTTTTTTTACAAATATCACTAAAATAAAATTTTGAATCAAACCAAAAAGTATACAGATCTTTAGATTATTATAACAAAGAAGTGTGTACAATTTCAAGCAATAATCATAAATTGTTTTTGAGATACGGCGCGACATGTAAAAAAAACCCTCCCCTTTTTTACAAAATACTCAATAACTCAAAAATATAAAATTTTGAGTCATCACCTAAAAGTATACAGATCTTTAGATTAATATAACAAAGAAGTGTGTAAAGTTTTAAGCAATAGTCATAAATCGTTTTGGAGATACGGCACGACATGTAAAAACCCCCTCCCCTTTTTTACAAAATACTCAATAACTCAAAAATGAAATTTTGAATCATCACCAAAAAGAAAAAAGATCTTAAGATCAATATAACAAAGAAGTGTGTAAAGTTTTAAGCAATAATCATAAATCGTTTTTGATATACGTCGCGACATGTAAAAAACCCTCCCCCTTTTTTACAAAATACTCAATAACTCAAAAATGAAATTTTGAATCATCACCAAAAAGTATACAGATACTAAGATTAATATAACTAAGAAGTGTGTAAAGTTTAAAGCAATAATCAGGAATAGTTTTTGAGATACTGTGCGAGATGTGGAAAAAAACACACCCCTGTTTTAGTTACAAAGTGCTGTAACTCAAAAAGTTTAAATCTCATTTTCACCAAAAAGTATACAGATCATTTGACCATCATAAAAAACAACTATAATAAGTTTCATGAAATTTAGATAAGTCGTTCTCAAGTTACGGTGCGACATGTTTACGCCGGACAGACAGACGGACAGACGTACGGACAGACGGACGGACACTGGACATTTGTATACCATAATACGTCCCGTCAAAATTTTGACAGGCGTATACAAAGAAGATGTGGTATGTCAATGACATGAATGAGACAACTCTCCACAAGAGACCAAATCATTTTTTGTACATAAATCAGGCCATTTTTATCATTTGAATTGTTTCACATTTCTCTATTGGGTTTCTTTTAAATTTATACCTTATATGAGTTTTACTTATTGTTGTACAATGAACTTTAATACTTTTTTTGGGGGTTAGTTGGTCTCTTGTTGAGAGTTGTCTTATTGGCAATCTAATAATACCCTGTGCGTCGCCAATGCCGCAATTTGCGATTTTTTATTTCATCTGGCGAAAAAATATAACTGCTGGCAATATTTCTAGAGCCAACATTTTCTTATGAGAAAATTTTCATTTCTTGACAAGATCAATCTTCATCTTAATAGGTAAAAGTTAAAAAAATAAATTGTACACAATTTTACCTGGTGACAAGTTTATGACCTCAAGCTAATCAACAGTTACAACAGGTGTCATAATTTGTTGTTACAGGTAATCCATTTATCGGATGGGTCATTAATGGAAATGGTCAGTGGGCATTTTGTCTATTTTATTTGTTTAAATTGTTTTATTAATGATAATATTGTAGCCTGACACAGCTTCCAAATATCCTTCAGTGAAAAATAAATAGTAAACCTTTTGAAATATAAATTTAACCTTTTGAAATCGTATGTTTGACATCGTTAAATTACTGAAATATTTATATCAAACGCAGTTGATTAGTTGTAACAGAGAATACACATCATTGGTTTGAAAAACGTGGTAACTGATGTAGCCGAGTTCAAAAAAATTAATGGGTCACAATATATTTCAGATTGTCTGTTGTTTTGATGACAAAGATTATATCATTTTTTTAAATTGATCTTTAAAACTAGTTTTAATCCAGAGGACAGTAAAAACATTGCTTGACTGTACCTTAAATTGAATATCTATATCCAAATTAAAGCTGTAATGGATGATCACAAATTGAATGATTTGTTTACAATTGTTGAAAGCCATGTGCTTTTTGGCGGGAAAATTCGGGAAACCCCCTCAACAGGAAAAAGTTACATTTCATTGTTATTTATAGGCAGTAAGAATTTCATTTTAATTGACTGCTAAGAATTATTCATGAAAAATCATAATTTCTTGGAGTGAAACTGATATAAATACTTTAATACTCTACATCTACGGCGGTGTAAAATAGAAAAAAAGGGTTGTTTTTTTTTCTTTTTTTCCATACTATATTTAAATGGATTTAAATTCTGAAACACTCAATGTGGTTTATAATTCCTTTATTATTTCCATCATAAGCCAAAACAAGCTACATGTATAAGGTATTTCAAATATATAGTATTGCCTTTATTAAAACATTCTAGACTATTTATAAGTATGTACCTGTAGTAGAAAAAAATATGGTAGAGCCTAAAAAAATTCTACTGGGCATTTGAAAAAACTTTTGGGATATAGGCTGGCCTCTTATTTTGTTTTCTTCATTCAATTACCCATTTTTTCCTATTTTTTATATTTTATTTCAAAGACATTTTCTCTATTCTGTAGCATATATATACAGACCATAAGCTTATTTATATTCTTCTACATATGAAATACTGACTAAAGAAAATAAATTACACATGTTGTTTTGTTGTATGTATATAAACCCTATGCAATAACTTACTTAGTATTACATGTTAAATGATGGAAAGTGCAGGCTGAGTGCATAAAAAAATTTAAATTAAACATAGTTTAAATTTTTGTAGAAAAAATAAAGACTCTAGATCGATCTAAAGTTTGCTCCAAGTTTTCAAAACTGGCGACAAAATATAGAAGCTGGCGATTTTTCTGGCTCCATTTTTTTGAGAGCCAGAGCAGCCCCTGGCAATCATTATGTTCATTTTTTGTCACTAGACAATTTGGTGCAAGTGTTCATGTTTATCCCTACACAATTTTTTTTAAATTGGTGTAAAATCAATCAATTAAGACATATGTTATGTATATTGGCCTGATTGACCCAGGATAGATGCACTTTAAACCCCTTTAAACATGTTAGATTTCAAATTACCTACATGTGTATGGCTGTATGCATGTTTACATCAATTGGTCTTTATATTTTAACCAAGGATAAATTTCTATAGCATATATACATACTTGTTGAATGTCTTAAATTTGTCTGCAAGCTTTTTATTCTCTGCATCTTTCTTGTATGTTTCATTTTTCAAGGTTGTGTATCTATAAATTACATTTAAATAATAAATAATGTGAACAATGTAATACTGTTGTAATTTATATGTCATTAAAACATGCGCATCTTATTCCAGGAATATTTATATATGTGTGCCGACCAATTAATTAAAGCTGAAGTCATTCCTTAGTAAATTTTACGGACACTATCATGAGTTGACCGTTATGGAATAACCATTTCACAGATGATATCGGATATGTTCCTTACGTCATAACTACATTGTACATGTTGTACAACCCCCTTCCCTTTTAATGAATGTGACCTATTGAACTAGGCTATTTACCAGGTTTGTAATAACATGAGCATCACAACAGGAGCACCTGAGATCAACTCCAGTTTTCTGCTAGGTTTTTGTTGCTTAGACTTTAGTTTTCTATGTTCATATGTTCATTATTTTGTCTTGTGTAAAACTATTTGTCTGTGTGTCTTTTTCATTTTTAGCTATGTCATTGTCAGTTTATTTTCCATCTATGAGTTTGACTGTCCTTCTGGTATCGTTTGCCCCTCTTTTGTAATTGTGAACATGTGATTTAAGGAGGGTTTAGGTTTAGGTTTTTTATGGTTTAATATATGCCCAAAACTATTTGTTTTTTATAATTAATTACATTTATCACAGTACTGAAAATGGCATGAAACATATTTGTATTGATATCTGTAAAGCTACAATATTTTCACGAACATGATGAATTTTCATGACTTTGGTACATGTACATGTATAGATACTGAAACTTAAAGAAAATAAATTCAAATTCAAATTTGTTTTCATTATTTACTGGCATAAAACACATTTCCTGTATTCATAGACACATGTAATAAATTATATTGTTAAGAGCAAAAAAATGGAGATATAAACAAAATATTTTAGTGCATCCAGCATGCCTTCAAATGATTGAATTTGTTTTTAACTTTTTAATGTCTCATTATGATTCTTCTGGGTTAAAAAATGTTTAATAAATGATTCTTAAGAATTTCTTTTATTACTTACTTTGACTGCAGACTTAGCCTTTCTAGTGATAACTGTCTGAGTTCATCATCTTTTTTCTCTAGGTCTCTGCCAAATAAAAAAAGAAACTTATATCAATGATAACTCATGCATCAGGAACATCATTTATCTTGCAAACAAGTTTTTTGAATATTTGAAACCTATAAATTTTGTCTCAAAATTCAATAACAATACTAAGCGACATCCTTAAATCTACATATCACCTTTATTTATTTTTGCATTGTTTTTATTTTGTATTTGTTTACATTTAGTTTCATTGTAACGCGCCAAATGTAATGTTACATGTTTCTGTTCTTGTCTATGAATATCTTGAGTATTATTTCACCTTTAAACAACAATTTTGTAAAAAATATGGAATACATGTTCCTAGGTACTGGAAGATTATCTCCAGGAACATCCATATGGTTTTAAGTAGTATATCTCTAACAACAATTTGCTGCACCGAGTTAGAGTGCATGCTGACAATATCAAATAGACTTGATGACTAACCAATGCAAGTCTTCATATCAAAATGCAGATGTATTGCTCGAACAAATCTCTAATGATGCAACTGGTATGCTGAGCATCTGATTGCAGTGCACCAGGTAGATTAGTATGCAGAGTAATTGTAAGTAAATGCAGTGTCCTTAGGCTAAGTAGTATTTTTTTGCACTGAGCGCTAAAAGAACTGTTTTATAAACATGGTGTAAGTAAGCATTTTTCACTATTACTTATTATATTTTGTTTTTATTTCATTGCGCATAGTCATATATACATATACATGTCATATGTTTTATGAACTGATGTAAAATGTAAATACTGTATCTATTGTTTGCCTTTTACTGAAACGGAAAATAAAACAATTTATGAACTCAATTATGGTTCATATTATTAATTCATTCAACAGAGGCCCAAATAAGTCCCATGGGTAGCCTGACTGCCAACACAACTAGCACACACATACCAATAAAAAAACATACATACACAATCATATCTCATGTTTAAAAACTTTCAACAAGTCACAGTTAAAAATGGTCTTAACATGCCTGTGCATCTTTAAATCTTTAACTTTTTTGTCATATAAATTCTAGTATACATACCTTTGAAGAGTTTCCTTGCATCTTTTGTTTTCTGACTGTAAATCTTCAATTTTCATCTTCTGAACAGGACAGTTTATACATAAGCTGTTAAAGAAACTTCAAAGGCTAAACTGAACAAGTATAACGGTCTAGAAAAATTCAAATTAACTACAATATCAATATCGCATATACTGCTCATGAATAAATATTATGATTGATCATGTTGATCGTTGTTTAATGCCACTTTCAACACTAGTGTGCTATTTATTGGCAGTAGGTGCTTAATAACAATATACATGTATATTGAAAAAAACTTGGTCTGATTTACAGTACCCGTTTGGACTTATACGTGTAAATACAGAAGTCGGAATCCGACTAGTTGGAAAGGTAAAATCGGACATTTTTATGGCAGGTATTCTAGTATTTACAATATACAGTCAGGGGACTTATTGAAATAAGTGATTTTTAAATGACTTATTTAAGTAGCAAATTCGAAATTTTGTCATAAATTGTGATTTTGTAGTTTACCAAAATTTTTAACACATACATGTAGGTTTAGATAATATCTTTTCATTAGTAAAATTAAAAAAATGAACTTTTTGCTTCTTTTATGTACATGTAGAAAGGTTTGTGCCTTTGGTGCAATAATTTAGCTGCAAATTCTATTTTAGGGGATAAAATGCTATAATAACGGTCTAACTTAATGAACTGATACTTTCCTAACAGATTTTTCCTGTAAAGTCAAGGTTTAATCTTTCAGATTATGTAATAAAATTCTATTTTTCGCGATAAAAATTTCACTGTTTGGGGGTGTTGAAATTACATGTATTAGGGGTTATTAGAATAATGATACTTAAAGAAGTGATTTTTTGGAAGGAAATTGAGGTATGATACTTAAACAAGTGATTTTTATGTCATTATCCTAGATTCAGTACAAGGTCATCACCTGATTTTTGTCATAAATTGTGATTTTGTAGTTTTACCTGGTCATCAAGACAACACAGATGTTGGTTCTAATAATTTTAGCAACACAATTAGTCCCTGGATCATTAGTATTCTATATTTAAAACTACAATAAAATTAAATCACTTAGTCTAGTGATAAAATTGTACTACTTAAATAAGTGATTATTAAAGAAACACAACCCTTACTTCCAACCTTTATGCACATAATGTTACTTGAATCAGTGATTTAGAAAATCACTCATTTAAGTAAGTCCCCTGACTGATATACAGATCCAGGTGTGACCGGTGAATAATGTGTCCTATGATCTTAATCTGTGCAACATGACCTTAACGCTTCACTGATTTCAGTTTACCTTAACTGTGATTTTAATTGATTGCAGGTAAATGTACAGATGACTAAAGAGAAATAATTGTGAGAGGAGATTAAATAGATATTATTATAATAAAAATCATGCTTTTAATTTGTTTAATTGATTTTGTCTTTAATTTAGTGGTCTTTAGTTTTCACTGTAAAGTGAAATATTTACAATTTACAAATTATATAAATAGTTTATTGGCACAAACATGACAAGCACTATTCAAATAATTGGCAACACATTTTTACTATCTTTGTTAAAAATCGTTTTTCTTTCATTTTCAAATTATAAAAAAAATTTGATCCCATATTCATGATATACAATGATATACATGATATATTTAATTTCAAGTTTTATTTTTATTTTTTCTCCTCAAATATAATAGAAAACAAGAGGCTGTCACAACGACAGCAAACTGGATTTATTAACATTTATTTGTGTCCTGGCAATATCACAAGAACCATTACTGATGAATGGTGAAAGTGAAAATCGTCAATATCAAATTTGACCTCCATTTTGTCATCAGTATCAACATATTAAAATTTGAAAAGCTTAGATTGAATGGTTCATGAGTAAACATGGTAAATGCAACAACGTGAATGGAAACGCCATTTTACAATCTTTCAAGAACCATAACTCCTGAACGGTAAAAGTCAAAATCGTCATTATTGAACTTGACCTCTATTTTGTCATCAGTAACAACATATTAAAAAGCTTTGGTTGAATGGTTCATGAGAAAATGCACGTACACGACGGGAAACACCATTTTTCAATCTTTCAAGAACCATAACTCCTGAACGGTAAAAGTCAAAATCATCATTATTGAACTTGACCTCCATTTTGTCATCAGTAACAGCTTATTAAAATTTCGGAAGCTTTGGTAGAACAGTTCATGCAGAAATGCACGGACACGACTGGAAACTCCATTTTTCAATCTTTCAAGAACCATAACTCCTGAACGGTAAAAATCAAAATCGTCATTATTGAACTTGACCTCCATCCTGTCATTAGTAACAACATATTAAAATTTGGAAAGCTTTGGTAGAACAGTTCATGCGTAAATGCACGGACACGACTGGAAACTCCATTTTTCAATCTTTCAAGAACCATAACTCCTGAACAGTAAAAGTCAAAATCGCCATTATTGAACTTTATCTTCGTATAGTTGTCAGTAATCACATATTAAAATTTAAAAAAGCTTTGGTTGAAAGGTTCATGAGTTAATGCACGGACAACATTTGATTGCCGCCCACCCGCCCGCCAGCCGTACATCCCCAAATCAATAACCAACATTTTTGTCACAAAAATCTGGTTAACAATATTTTACATTTATCTACATGTATCCTATTAAAATACTAACACATTCTAACATATCTGTACAGGTAAAATCAAATTCTAATCAAGCTGGTACAGATTGATTTACCCACCTGGATATTGCACAGGTTAATATCACAGCAGGTGTTTATTACACTGGGACAACTGTCCGACCAGTCTGACATCTAGACGGATTAAGACATCCATAAAAATAAGTCCCTATACGTTCTGTACATAATCCAACTTTATCATAGTTATATGACATGTCATACATGTATTTAAAGCTACATAATGTAGTGTACCCCTAACCCATTTTTCTTCATTATACAAATCAAGCTTTCATCAACCACCATCGACCATGATCGATAGGCTTAATAAAAGCATCATATGTACCTGTTATCAATCTTCAATTCCATATAGTCCTTAACTTCTTGATACAAGAATTCATCTTTAAAAGTTGGTACCTGTGCTTCATCAGGTTCTTCAGGTATATTGACCAATGTTTGAATATCACTGTCAATTGATCTATAACTTGAATAAAATGTCACATCATGTCTCTCCAACAAAACATTCTCCAATTCTGATAATATTTGTGTGTATTGCTTATGAACTGAGTCTGTGTTGTCAACAAATGCTTTTAAATTTTCTTGCTCATTTTTTTCATTGTCCTCTACTTCAGTTGCTTTGATACTTCTCTTCGATTCTATACATGACTGAAGATCTTTGCTGACGGATTCAATATGATCAATACATTGTTTGCTCTTAGCATGGAGTTGTTCAAAGTGAGTTGTCTTGACTTTTTCTTGCAGGGTAGATATTGCATCAATTTTCAATTTTAATTCTTCAATATTTTCTTTTGCTTTTTGTCTTTCTTTTACTACAATTTCAGTTATTTCTGAGAAAGGATGTGTGTTATGTGTAGATGTTACGCACTTACTGCAAATAAAAGTATCGCATTTAACACAGTAAAACAGGAATTCTTTATCGTGTTCTAAACAGTGAGACTTTTTGTTGACAGTTGAAAGATCTATTGTATTAATATCTGCGATTGTGTGTCCACTCAGGGATGGGATCTTATCATGCTTATTGCGACAAACTGTGCATAAAGCCTGTTGGCATTCATAACAATAATATGCTCCATTCTGTTCATCACACAGTGAACATTTCTGCGCCGAAACCTGTGCCATTTCAGAGGAACAAATAAGTATAGGGATAGAAACTTTAGATACTACGTTCAGAAGTACGGCACCTTTTTCTATAGATGAATTAGCCTCCTGCAAATAGGAGCACCTCCATATGGAGTTTATACCCATTACATGACTGAGTACCAGTATGTCATAGCACATGATAAAAAATATGAAAACTGGAGTCAAAAGTATGTCAAAACATATGTATACCAAGAATATACACCTTAATCAATATTTAGTCTAGCAAGGTATATAAAATAGATTGGGTTGTAATAAAAAATTTAACAAGAAGTGTACTTAGTTCCTATCTCACTCCTATATTTGATGAGGTTTTCTTGGTTTCAAGAAGGTATTTGCAAAATGATAGATGGATTTATTCAAAAGGTGTTTTATCGGCAATAAAGTTGAGATGGTCAATGTCACTGGCAATTTCTTTGGGCGGCTTTATCCTGCTCTATGGTACACAAGGATATAATCCATAAAAGGTTATTTCAGAGTTGTAAGTCAAAATGGGCTTGACCAATTTACCAAAGAGATTTTTTGACACCAAAATAGGTAAAGAGCCCAGAGAGGCTGATTTTGCTCTAAAGGAAAATAAAACTTCCCTGGCCTCCTTTGCCAGCTCTTCGAGACTATGTTTGAGGTTACCATTACACTTTTTAAATAAGCAACCTAAAAATTTACTTTCTGTATTATGTAATTATCTTTAAGTTTTATAAAAGGGGGAATTATCCTTGTGTGTTGTTGGATAACCAGAGTTTTTGTCTTTTTAATATTTAAGGTTAGTTGCCAATCATCACAAAAATTGTTAAGTTTATCAAGACTATTTTGTAGGCCTTCCCTACTTTCAGACATAATTAAAACGTCATCTGCAAAAGAAAGTGAACCAATATTAGAGTTTAGTAATTTTGCATGTTTACAGTCTTCAGTGTTAAAGATTGGGCTTAGGTCATTAATAGTGATATTAAATAGGGTGGGGCTTATTAAATTCCCTTGTTTTACCCCTCTTAGTATTTTAAAATATTCTGGGTGTTTATGGTCAATCTTTAGAGCTATTTCTGTTTTAGAAAGCATATTTTTATATGAATGTAGGACAGAAAGTCACAGGACAAAAAGTCACAGACAAAAAGTCACGGACAAAAAGTCACAGGACAAAAAGTCACAATTCTTTTTTTCTGATTATTTTCTTTGAATAAAAACCGCTTATTTCTACAAAAATATTTTTGTATTTTTCTTGAACTATTGTCTATAAACCAACTTTGTAAACAAAATTTATCAAAAAAATATCAAAAATGATCAAATAATTGTTAAAAAAACAAAATGTCAAAGTGGCTTGGCACTTAAATGGCTTCATGGTGCCAAGAAATATAACTTTTGCATGTTTAAAATAAAATAAATCTTGATTTTTCAAGTATAATGACACATTTCCTAAACTTTTATATGAATATATGTATTAAAAAATAAATATTTCAAGATATTTCTCTTAATATATTCAAACAATTGCCAACAAATTGTTTGTGACTTTTTGTCCTGTGACTTTTTGTCCTACCAAATTTGTGACTTTTTGTCCTGTGACTTTCTGTCCGTTTACCTTTTTATATATATAATAGCATTGTATAAATGTTTTCCTACTCAGATATTAGCTAACTATAGCATACCATCTTTCCATACGGAGTCGAAAGCTTTTTGGAAATCAACAAAGCATAAATATAATTTATTTTATTTTTATGAAGATATTTATTTATTAAGGTTTTAAATACAAATAAACTATCTGATGTTCTGTGGTTTTCACGAAATCCAAACTGTGAATTAGAGTACTTATTTCTCATCAACAAGTTTAACCTATCATTTAAGATGGCACTGAAAATCTTTGCCGTACAATTTATTAATGAAATCCCCCTGTAACATGTGTAATTTTTTTTCACAGAAGGGCCAATTTCAAAAAGTGCTGAAAGAATAAATTAAATTAACTATAAAAACAAAAAATAAAAGGTTTTTGATTAATATCTCGATTTTCATATATCATGATATGTGTGATAAAAAGTTAATTTAACCCTCCAAAAAGGATGGGATTCAAATCCTGAAAAAAGATATATGGTTCATAAGTGTTTATCTTTTCTCGTTTTCTATATAGATTAGACCGTTGGTTTTCCGGTTAAATGGGTTTCACTAGTCATTTTAGGGGGCCTTTATAATTTGACGTTCGGTGTGATCCAACACTACAAAAATCTTAAAGTCTGAAAAGACCAATTTTTGTCTTAATTTGAATGAATTTTTACTCGACATTCTCCAAAAGTATGACTTGTGTCTTAATGGGGTTTTTTTTTCTCACAAATACTCATTTGTATTAAATTTGTATGAAATTTACTCGACATATTCTTGCCATTATTAGTATGGTCTTAACATTTCATGACACATTCTTGACCTTTGAATACTGTCTTGAAATTTCTCGACATATTCTCGAAATTCTTATTTTTTTCTCAGTATGGCTTGACATATTCTGAACATTTTGAATTGTGTCTTTAAATTTACTTGACAATTCTGAGTTTTACAAATCATGACCAATATTCTTGATATAACTTTAATCTTTAATTCTCTTTATATAATATACTGTTGCATTGTTGTTTCAAGTTACACTTGTTGCAACAAAAATAAAAGATGGGCATGTAAAATAATTGAAAATTTGGGTATATAAATATTTTTACAAATAAAAATATGCCTATGCAATTTAAAGTATTAACAAGACAAATGTGGGTTAGTTGATATAAAACAATTTAAATGTGAGTTTTTAAATAGTTACACATATTAATTCCTAATCTTATAAAATAATTACTAAATGATTAAAAGCAATCATACTGTAGACACATTTCATTCTACAGTCACAATATTCAATGTTAATATGGTAAATAATTATTGTACCAAATAGTGGTTTTGATAAATATCAAAGTAATATGGTATCCTAATTCATCCAAGGATTTGTATAGTCTTTCTATACAAATCCTTGATTTAACAGGGGAAAATTTGTGTAATGTCATCTGTTGGAATATATATTAAGTATTACACGTGGACAGGATGTTCCCCATAGAATTAAGGTGTTCCACACCCTAGGGTACACGCAGCTGTCATATGGAAAATTACTGCTTTACCTGTAATCAGCCAAACAACTTATCAGTTGACCGACCATGCCACTACAATTTAAAAAGTTTGTTGATAGATTCAAAGCATCACTTTAATTTTTAAAAAAATGAATTAAAATAAATTTTCTTCATCAAAATTATGAAGTTAATTATTTTAGCCAGAGACATATATATGTCTCTGTTTTATCATAAAAACAAATTGAATAGTTTCCCAAAGTTTAAAAGAAATTGTTATCTACTCCAGGAATAATAATAAAAAAACTGTATATACAATGTATATGGGTCCCATCAATGATTTCTTTAGACATCATTGGTCTTATGATAGTTATCAAAAGTACCAGGATTATAATGTTATACGCCAGACGCGCGTTTCGTCTACACAAGACTCATCAGTGACGCTCATATCAAAATAGTTAAAAAAAGCTTATGAAATGGATCTCAAACAGACATGCATAATATAGATCTAAACATTTTTTTCTTTTCGGGAGGGAGTTATCACAAATATTTATTTTTGATAAAAAAAAAATTTATGGAATTCAACACTTAATTTTGAATAAAAAATGTTTTTGGCTGTTCTAAAAAATGAATTAGGTTTTTGAATCAAGATTGGAACAAATTATTTGACCTAAACACAACACCCCCCCCCCCCCCCCCCCCCTTTAGCCACACAAACGCAAAAGATGAATTGTGGGGTCCAAAAGAGACACATTGTCACATTTTCAAACTGCCTCAAGTCACCAATTTTGTAAAGCAAATTTGACTGGCAGTTTTGCGAACGGCAAAAACCTAAATGCTGTTTGTTTGTAGCTCTGACATATATTCCAAGTGAAAACAATAAATCAAACATGTTATAAAAATAAATCAAAATTAAACGAAATGGGAGGGGTTATTCAGGGTATTACAACTTAGTTGCACCCAAAGGGTATCTTACAATACAAAATTAATCATTGATTCTTCCAAGTTAAGTTTAGCCCTAATAAAAAGGAGTATATAACAGCAATAGAACGTCATAATCAGTGCAGAATGAGTCTGTACACATTTTTTTTGCGAAATTTGTACTGTTGATATAGTGTCAAGACATATTTAAGACTTTCAAGAATGTTTCGAGTTATATTCAAACAGCTTTAATACTGTCAAGAATGTGTCAAGACATATTCAGTCATTATGTAAAATGTCAAGAATATGTCAAGACATATTCAGACATTATTTAAAATGTCAAGAATATGTCAAGACATATTCAGACATTATTAGGAATTTCAAGAATATGAAACTGATCGAGACAAATTTTAGACAGTCAAGAATTGGTCAAGACTAATGCAGACTCTTATCAGACGATAGAGGATGTGTCGAGAAATTTTAAGACAATGTTCATACTGACACATGTGACACTTGTTAAGAAAAATCAAAAACCTTATTAGACAAATTCATACTATGCTAAGAACTTTTAAAAATTATTCAGACAAGTAAAGAATATCGAGTAAAAATTCATGCAAATTCAGACAAAAACTGGTCTTTTCAGACTTTTTGACTTTTGTAGTGCAATGTTCTGTGCTGAAGACCGCACTATGACCTATGATGGTTTACTTTTACAATATGTCACTCATACCACATCTTCTGATATCTATATATAGATAGTAAATAATCATATAGTTGGAGAAGACTACCTTTCAAAAGGTTCGTGTTGGTTTCTGTAATATATATTCTGTTAAGTACCATAAAGACATATTCTATTTTAGGGTGGGGTTGCAGCTCAACTTTCTATTAATATTTTTGATGTTATTTGATATTTATTCATATGAATTATGCCAAACTGTCAAAGTGTAAAAAAATGATGAAATAATCAACTGTGTCAAAACTGAAGGACGCCCATGTAGCGTTAAATCTCTTTTGGTGATTTTACACTATTGTTGCAGATAATGGTGAAGGTTGGTACCTCTTAAAACGTTAAATCCCGCTGCATTTGTTTGCACCTGTCCTAAGTCAGGAACCTGATGTTCAGTGGTTGTCGTTTGTTGATGTTGTTTATAAATGTTTCTCGTTATCTATATAGATTAGACCGTTGGTTTTCACGTTTGAATGGTTTTACACTAGTAAATTTTTGGGGTCCCTTTAAAGCTTGCTGTCCGTTGTGAGCCAACGTTCCGTGTTGAAAACCGTACTTTGACCTATCATGGTTTACTTGTTTACTTTACAAATTGCGACTAGGATGGAGAGTTTTCTCATTGGCACGCATACCGCATCTTTTTATATCTATAAAAGTATAAAATTGTGTTTGCCTTTTTTATTTTAAATCTCAATTTAAACAAAAACAAATAAATTTCCCTATGTACATTCCAAATATGTCACTTCAAAAGTTAGCTTTATTCCTTAAACTGTTAATTCATGATTTAAAATTGAACATAAAACATATCACATTATTTCTCATATTTCTTCATTTTTTCCTCTTGAAGCCTCACTGAAATGTTTAACGATTAATGTTTCTAGTACTTCTTATAGCTTGGTACATGTGATCAACATTTCAACTTTACTTCTCGACGTAGACGCAGTCATGGTCATCTGTATTATGCATCATCTACTCAGAATAATGTCCCTATTCGTTACTTGCTACCCTTTATACAAAAGCCTATAGGTATTTATCGTATTCGAACGAAGCCTTATACATTACCCCTTTCAAAACTTCATTATCTGTACAAATTGTGTTTGGAAACCACTGTTACTAAGCCTCATTCAAACCAATACAAACTTACAGCTATCATTTCGGATATTGAAAGTGACATACTTTTGAAACCAGTTTGCACTGGAAAAGATAAAAAGGAAAAACGATTCTTTCTTCCTTTGCCAAAAAGATTTTGATTCCATCAATTTGGGTATTATCCTTCATCATAAATCAGTTCACTCGAAAAAATACCTCCTTATTTTAGAGATCAGTCTGTGTCTATCATTTCTTGCTTTATACCAAAGCAATTCCAACTAAAAAAATAAACAAAAACACGTGTTGCCGGATCTTAATATTGACGACCTGTGCCATTTCCCGTTCATATGCAGTCCGGATGGTCACGTTATTACCGGTGATCTAAAAGTTGTCAATAACACTTCTCTGCGAAATGTGTTATTCAAAGACCCGAAATATCTTGAGCTTATATAAATTAATTTGAAACAGAACTTCAAAGTACTAATGGGTTCAGTCTAGGACTATACCGGACATTATTGTCCAATAAAGTAGATACTCTTTCCGAATGGCGGTCGTTAATACTAATCAAAATGAAAAAAACTCAAAGGGTCTATTGATACCCTTCCTACATCAATCGTTACAGACTCAACTGATACAAAACACTTGTCCTATCTCCATGACAAATATGTTGTTGTTCCCGAAGATAAACCCCACAAACAACCTCGTTTTTGTGTGTAAATCACATTAAATAAACTGTAACAGTTGATAAATGAATTAGGTATTGACAATTCACGCGGTAACTCAACATATACCCCCGCGACACTGACCAAAGAGGAAATCATGAATAATAACTCGGATTTGTTTTCGCTTAACCGAATTGTCACTATAGAACAGCGGTTTACTACTGTTGCCTTTAATTATTTATGTTCCTTTGAAATCTCGACCAAAGATGAAGGAATGGATCTACCATTACTGTATTGTATATACGTAAACTACATAAGTTTCAAATAACGGTACATAGCTGTCTGGGTCTTTTAAGTGCTCCACGAAACCTCTTTTTAAATGATTAACATCAATGTTATTAACAATCAAAGCCGGGCTTCAAAGTTATTGTGAAACTATCTATTCTAGAGGTGGTAGATGTGGATACTAAAATATCACAGGATCTTTTAGAGTTCAAACAATTTAACACTCGTTCATCTTGTAATAGTTTTAAAAATTTGACTTTTCTGCACTTTACACAAGTATTTCCCATTCCAAACTAAAAGACAAATTGAAAGAGTTGGTCCTGCTTTGTTTTATTAAATTAAAAAGAATGGCAAACGAAGATACCAGTATATTGTCTTAGGGAAGGATACATCCTTCCTTGTACTTTATATAAAATAAACACACACTCATTCAAAAACAACAAATTTTCTGAAACTGAATAATTGTTACGTTAGGAGGACGAAAAAACGATCGGCATTCATATGGGAACAAACTGTGCCCTTCTTCTTGCCGACGTGTTCCTATATTCATGTGCAGCTGACTTCATACAGAAACTTCGAAATCTGTATTCTTTAACTTAACTTTCCTATATATACATGTAGATGATGTGTTCTCACTAAATAACTAGAACTTTTGTAATTATTGTACACGCATCTATTCAATCGAACATGAGATAAGGAACACAACAGATACAGTTAAGTTTGTCTCATATCTTGACTAGCATCTAAAAATTGACAATGAGAGTCGGTTGAAAATTGTAATTTAAAATTTCCACATTTAAATGCAATGTCTGAGTTTTAATTCCTGTTCCTGAGATTGGCAAATTTGGCAAATCTATAAATTTTTATGATTATATAATGCTTTGTAGAAATGTTATGTGGTTTCGACCTAAATGCTTGTACTTCTGCATACATGTATTAACAATTCCAATGTTGTTTTCTATGTATACAACTGTGTAATGTCGTCCTGAAAATGCATGAAATATTTGCCATTGGACGTTAAGCAACAAAAAATCAATCAATCGACTATGTAATGTTTATTTAAATTGGTTAGCCGTCAATCTTGCTGCAAAAGAAAACATGTTTTCGTGACATATGGCAAAATTTGGGGTAGTTTGCTAATATGCATATCGGCCATCGTGCTTAATCATGAAGACAGCCATTACAATAGAATTATACATGCCACTTAAATGAAATTGTAAATAAGCCAATACCTTAATTTGTCGAATCAACAGTATGTCTGCATACAGTAAAATTCCACATGTGTTTGCCTTCTGTTCGTGTATATTGTCTGCTTTGAATTTGTTTAGCCTTTTCAGTTTAAAAACCGGAATCGCAACGGTAGTATAATAATAATTGTTGTATAAAATAACGAAAAATTGGTAAAAAGGTACGATTCAAAATAGAAATTTTAATACAACATGTACAAGAAGATATTGTTTATGATTTAGCCGCATATAGGGAAACCTCCTATCAAGTTATCTTTCTTGCTTTTCAAAGTTTTTGTCTAAATTATTTAAAAACATGATGATTTCATCCTTCATATTTCGTAAATAGTCTATGTTTTAAGAAATTTTTTTCAAAATTACAAACCATATTTGTAAATATTCGCCAAAGTAAGTTTTCAAAGACACGTATATTTTAGCTCCAAGACGGAAAAAGACTGGATTATCCGCATATATTAAAAATAATTTAAACTTTCAATCTTCTTCTTAGGAAAGTAGTTCAAACTAGAGGGCTGGTTAAAGTCACAAGGTATAAATCATATGAATTATGTACCTGGGATTTTGCCATATGAGGAACTTCTTCGCAGATATCAAGACAAGGCAATAAAAGAGACATTACATATACAGGTTAAATTAATTAGACTGATAACGAAGGAACATACCTTTTGTACAAAAACACAACCTCTTACAAGGAACTTTTAAACCTAATATTGTTTCACAAATAATCATTTAAGGTAGCACAATACAAAGATTTGTTCACTCCCAATCAGACAACTTTAAACTGATGTAATTCATTTCATCCTTCTTTATATTTTATAAATGAGGTACCAAAAGAAAGAAGAAAGATTAATCTTTCAAATTGTGATAATTTCATTATGACATAATTATTACATAATCAATTATTATGTAATTAGTTGCTATATTGTGATGTCCACACTTGAATGAGTTTAGCTTCTTTGTTATTTATAGCATCCCAAAATATTTTATAGATTCTTGCACAACACAGTTTGACCTCCAAAACTGTGTCTCAGATTTTTCCTATTGTATTTCATTCTCTTATAAATCTTCAATGAAGTTTGCAACATCAATTCATAAGAGATCACTAAATTCAATGTTGCATAAAATTTGTTCTATTGATGTTTTTGGAAATCTGAGACACAGTTTTTGAGGTCAAGCTGTGTTGTACAATATTTCGGGATGCTATGAAGAACAAAGAAGCTAAATTCATTCAAGTGTGGACATCACAATATAGCAACTAATTACATAATAATTGATTATGTAATAATTATGTCATAATGAAATTATCACAATTTGAAAGATTAATCTTTCTTCTTTCTTTTGGTACCTCATTTATAAAATATAAAGAAGGATGAAATGAATTACATCAGTTTAAAGTTGTCTGATTGGGAGTGAACAAATCTTTGTATTGTGCTACCTTAAAGCCGTAGAGCAATATTAACATCCATGTATATGTCTCTAATCTAGGCTTGGTTTCTGTTTGTTATCTTGATTCGTGTCTTCCTTGTCGATTAACAAGATTGGATCATCAGTATACAGATGTTGCTTGAATCATAACATTTCTACAATCATCCTCAAAATTAGCATAAAGTGCTATTGTTTTTATAGTGGATCGATGACGAAGACAATCTAAGAACTTGAAATTACAAATAAACAACCTCGGGACACACGAAAAGCTCATTGGAAAGCTTAAATCATGTACTTTTTTTAAACCTGTAATTCTTTCAAAATGAATAATCCGTACAATAATGTATGCAAGTAGTATCATTTATCAATGCTTAAAGGGGCACTAGCTGTCAAATTCATATTCACCGATTTGACCCAAATTCTCATATTTGAATTTAAACATGCTAAAACGTATATCAAAATAAAATGTCTAAATTACACAATTTACAAAAATATGTATCAGCATTTCGTATGTATTTTAGTATAGACGCCATCTAATTAACCATCGAGGTAAACTTCCGACAACTGCCGACGGTAATATACAATTCAATATATTACATAAACTAAGATATAAATAGATAGCGTGCAATTGGATTTTTCTAGGTCTGTTCGATTTCATATTATAGGTTAAACCAATATGTTAATCCTTTTTTTATCTGTATAATAATTAATTTTTTTAGTTAAAATCAGTCAATCAAATGGTTTACCCTTGTTACACTTTCAATGTTGACATGTTTTTTTTACTTTCGGAACATGCCTAAATCATGTGTAACACAGTGGTTTTCCATTCGTCAGATGTGTTTGAGTTTTTGATTTTGCCAT
Source organism: Mytilus edulis (assembly GCA_019925275.1). NCBI lineage: Eukaryota > Metazoa > Mollusca > Bivalvia > Mytilida > Mytilidae > Mytilus > Mytilus edulis. The sequence goes on along the minus strand of CM034352.1, from coordinate 58,088,416 downwards.
TTTATAAAGGACTTTCCGTTTTGAATTTCTTTTGGAGTTCGGTATTTTTGTTACTGTAAATTCAAAAATTATAGCGAGGTTTTTATTATTGCGAAACATGCGACAGAGTTGTAAACGCAATAATTTAAACTCGCATTTTGAAATGTTTTATAAAAATTAAACAGGATTTTTCTCAAAATCGTAATAATTGAAATGGCATTTAAGTCTAAAATGACAAAGTCGCAATAATAAATGCACGTAATAATTTCTGAATTTACAGTACTTTAAATTCTACATGTCTTTTCTTCCACGAACTTAAAAAGTATTGTAAAAAGACTAAAACCATTTTTCATTCAACGAAAACCGGCTTTCCGTGTCATTTTACTTAATTGTCCAACAAAACTCATATGGCGAACTATTATTGGGGTTGGCAACATTTGTCGACTCCCTTACTTTGTTTTGCTACGTCGCATACATGTTGCTAAAACACTGACTCAAATTGCGGAAGCTTCTTTTATATTTATTAAAATTTAACATGTTTAAGTTGTGCGATTTCTTAATCCTGTATTTTTCAAAAGTCATGCAACACAATAACAAACAGCCCCTTTCAACAGTTATACCACTATCAACATCAACTTTTATAAATTCCACATATATAAGTGAAATCAAATGCACTCAAGAAATGAACGATCGGCAGAATTTTGATGGCACCTTGATCAAGAGACGAAACAATGTTTCGGAGTGGGATAAATCGTCTGTTATCCTTCAAACAGCCAATTGTTTCAGTCTGAAAACATACCTTTATTTTGTATTTTTGAGCATCAGGTAGAATGTGTCTACTAGGTAATTTCAAGTACCCTATGAACGCCATATCATACGCATATTTCATGAATCTATCAGTGAATATTGGTCTATTTTCAAGTACAGGTACGGATCGGAACCAGGACATATTAAAGGCGTGGGGAGGTGTTCTGGCAATTCAGCGTTTGTAGTAATAACTGTTAAAGTCTATATATAGCCTGTCCGATCCATACAGCAGCATCATTCAGATTTGCTATTTTTCAGAAGACGAACTTGTCTTTAGTTTTTACACTTTTTAGGAAACATTTTCGTGCAAGTTATAGTTTGATGTATCGAACACTACTTTCAACAACAAAAAAGAATTGGATAAATCTGGCATCATAACTCAGTTACCTTATCAGCCGAATTCTGCATACTTATTTTAAAACAAATCTTGTGATACCTAAACATTACCAAGCAACATTCTGTATCATTACAAATTGATTCAAACAAATAAATCATTTCGTCTAATTGCTGCAGCAAATTGCCAATAAGCAGAATTGTCCTTCCAGATTATGTTTCTATATTCAAAGTTGTCTCAAATACATCATTTGAGATAATAGGTTTCAATTCACATTTCAAAGCGTATACTATGTTTTTGTTTTTGTTTTTTTTTATTTCAAGACTAACAAATTAAATTGTAACTATCACAACAATATTCGCTCAGTAATATATAGCTATGGATATTAGATAAGGGATAGGGAACAACGTGATCGTCACATAGTTTGTTCACTGTATACATATTTAGCATACTTCTTGAAATTGTATTTGCAACAAAACGCACATATTCGAATTGAACATTATCAGTGTCCTTACAAGGATAAACAAGAGTGCACACATAAAATGTCTTGCCTGCTTAACTAATCATGATGGAATTTATGTTGAAGTCTGTTGTATGAAGGTTTTTTACTTCAAGTTTCAAATACAACTTACATTATCAATGATTCATAAAAAAGAGGTTAAAGTTTAGATAAACCCTGCTTGTGGTATGATTCCAAACTCCACAATAGATCAAATGGCACAGACATTTACAACTATAGGTCACTGTGCGGTCTTCAACAAAAAATAGACAAACATGTGTACCTTACATTCATTCCATACATCAGTTATAGTGGCCCTATTGCTTAGTACCTAAGAAATAGACCAAATCACTGAAAACTTAACATTGACCAATTCAACCATTAACATGATGTTAAGTTAATATGAACCCTGCCAGACAGACACGATCAACTTACAATCATTCTACACACCAAATAGTTGACCTATTGCTAATAATATCTGATAAATTTGCAAAATTACACAAACTTCAAATTGACAAAACCAGGTGCTCCGCAGGGCGCAGCTTTATACGACCGCAGAAGTTGAACCCTGAACAGTTGGGGCAAGTATGGACACAACATTCAAGCTTGATACAGCTCTAAATTGGGATTGCGATCAAATTTTTGACATAATATGAGTTTCTGACTCAAAACAAATGTCAAAATTTACAAATCTATTGCGCAATGTTGTGCAATTAAAGATTTCTTTTTTTAACTTTTCAAAAGTTTAGAATTTGAGTAATATGAAGAAAAAAAAATGAAAACTAATCCCCCCCCCCTTTTTACAATTAATCCACAATCTGACATTTCTATATACATAATATATAAGTAGTGTAAGGGAGGTAAATCCGAACATACACTACTTATATACCCAACATTGCATGTTAAACGTTTTAGAATTACCCTCCTTACACTGCTTTTAAATTGTATTAATTGTCCTATTGAACAGAAATAGCCAGTTTTTCCCATTTTTTGCCCCTTATTCGGAAACATTTTGAGCCTCAACCCCCAAAGTCAATGCTAACTATCCCTTCATGGTATGGAAACTTATGGTTTAATTTCAGAGAGATTCATACAATTAAACATAAGTTATTGTTTGAAAACTACAAAAAAAGTTTCTTTTTGGCCCCTGATTTCTACATATTTGGGAAAATTAACCCCAAACTCAATCCCAGCCTTCCCTATGCTATATGGAACCTTGTGGTACAATGTCAGAGAGATCCATACAGTTAAACACAAGTTATAGTCCGGAAACTAGGAAAATGCTTGTTTTTTGCCCCTTTTGTGCCCTTAATTCCTAGACAGTTTGCCCAATAACCCCTTAAAATAAATCCCAACCTTCTACTTATTGTATTAAACATTGTGGTACAATTTCAGAACAATTGAAATACTAATACACAACTTTTTGTCCTGAAACTAGATAAATAAAATTGAAAATGGAAATGGGGAATGTGTCAAAGAGACAACAACCTGACCATAGAACAGACAACAGCAGAAGGTCACCAACAGGTCTTCAATGCAGCGAGAAATTCCCTCACCCGGAGGTGTCCTTCAGCTGGCCCTAAACAAATATATATATACTAGTTCAGTGATAATGAACGCCATACTAAACCCCAAATTGTACACAAAAAACTAAAATAAATATAATACAAGACTAACAAAGGCCAGAGGATCCTGACTTGGGCAAGGCGCAGAAATGCAGCGGGGTTAAACATGTTTATGAGATCTCAACCCTCCCCCTATAACTCTAGCCAATGTAGAAAAGTAAACGCATAACAATACACACATTGAAACTCAGATCAAGAGAAGTTCTAGTCTGATGTCAGAAGATGTAACCAAAGAAAATAAACAAAATGACAATAAAAATGTTGTTTTTTGGTCCCTTTGGGCCCTTAATTTCTAAACCTTTGGAACCATAACCCCCAAAATCAATAACAATTCCTTTTGCGGTGATAAACATTGCATTACAATTTTATTGATTTCTTTTTACTTGTTCAAAAGTTATTATCTGGAAACAATCCGTCTTCGGACGATGCAGCCAACGACAACGAAGCTGACGACGCCGACTTGATACCAATATACCAAAAAAAAATTTGCGGTCGTACAAAAACATGAATATATATAAATCGAATTTGAAAGGAGCGGTTATTTCAGTACTACAATCTATGAAAAACAAGACAATTTTAATTTTGAACTAATCAATTTCCCTCCGACTTTGAGTAGCAATATACAACAACACCTACACATGGAATATACATTTCCAAACTGATGTCGTATTGAAGAGCTTGTAGCTACTGCTCAGATTATTATATATATAAACAGTATCAGTGTCTGTGCAGGAAGTTGATGAACCAGGAGTATGTCAAAGACATCCCGTCCTTTTTCTACCGTGAAAAAGTGTTCTTTTATTTGTCTTTTAATACGGTTACTGCTTAGTATATTTTTGGTAATTAGATATAGGAAGATGTGGTATCCAAATCACAATTATAAAACTAAAACATAGGTCAATGTACGGTCTACAACACGGAGACTTTAATATTTATTTCACGGGCCTCAGTACATATACACTACGACATTCTGTCACTGTTTTATTATGTTATGGTAAATTTGTGTATTCTAGTCTTTCAAATATGCTAATTTGCTTTGTCTATATGCCTTTTTTATTTTATTTTTTTACATATTTGTTTGTTTTTAAAGTGATTAATTATAGAGCATTGTTGACTACAGTTCCTCTATTTTTCCCATTTTATCTATTATGTCTGATTGTTTTGTTTGCACATCAGTGTATATATAATGGAATTTTATGCGACTGTCATACAAGTAAGAAGTTTAGCTAGCTACAAAACTAGGTTTAATCCACCCTTTTCTACATACGAAAATGAAAAGAATCTGACAGTTGATTTGCATTCGTTTGATGTGTTTGAGCTTTTGATCTTGATAATTGATATGGGATTTTTCTGTTCTGTTTTAAAATCACTTTATAACATTTGTTGTGAAATTTAACCTCACAGAAGTTATATTAATTTTTCACTATGGTGACACTCCTTTAAATAATACATATCTCTCTCTAGCAAAGTAAACCGATGGTTTTTCTAGGTCTAGGGTCTTTAATGTCATAAGGCTCAAAATGTGAACCGGCAATAATCGGAAAGAATCTTCATTAACATCAAGATTATTGTAAGGATACGCAACTTGTGACATAACTTGTTAAGTAGTACTTTAAATCTTCCACAACCCCCATGTTCCTTATATGCAAAACGCCTGCTGAAAATGTGCTACCAAAAACGGATTACTAAGTTTGATATACAAACATTATTGGTGCCAACAATTGCCATTTAAAGGACGGACACAACGGGACGTGTTTTGTCTGAATAAAATGAATGCATAAAAAAACCATGAAATTTTTATGAATTACATAATGTAATTTGTATTTTACGTCACAATTTAGCTATAACGAAGCATTTTTATGAAAATAAAGAAAACAATGAATACATGCAGTTTTTCTTCTAGGTTTCTTTTTGCGAAAAAAATCGAGCGCAGCCAAGAAACAAAGGTAACCCAATCAAATATAAGTTATGTATAATTGCTAAACACCGATTGTTTTTTGTTTTTTGTTTTTTGTTTTTTGGTTTTTTTTGTTATTGATAATAGTGACAAGTGTTAGATCGGGAAATAAACTCATCATAGATACCAGGATTAAATTTTGTATTTACGCCACACGCGCGTTTCAACAAAACACTCATCAGTCATGCTCGAATCCAAAAGAACTAAAAAGGCCAAATATAAAGTACGAAGTTGAAGAGCCATAAGGACAAAAATTCAATAACGTTTTGCCAAATACAGCTTATTATAGGTAATCTTTTCATGAGGTAGAAGAGCCCTTGTATTTCAAAATTAAAGTTTTGTAAACAGTTAATTTATAAATATAACCATATCAATGATCATTCATCTCAGCACAAACGTGCTGACTACTGGGCTGGTGATACCCTCAGGGATTTCAAACTCAACCAGCAGTGGCATCGACACAGTGGTTGTAAATAAACTCATAATAGAAACCAGAATTAAATTTTGTATTTACGCCAGACGCGCGTTTCATCTACAAAAGACTCATTAGTGACGTTCAAATCCAAAAAAGTTAAAAGGCCAAATAAAGTACGAAGTTGAAGAGCACTGAGGACCAAAATTCTCAAGGTTTTACCAAATACAGCTAAGGTAATTTATTATACCTCAGTATGTTTTTTCTATAAAAAAAAATAATGAAATAGTTGTGTTATTTTATTCCACAGACAATTTGACAGTCAATAGTTTTAAAGACTATTACCCCGGTTAATAGTTTTATAATCATCTTTCCCGTACTTTTTCATGCTTACTTTTCAATAGACAATAATGATGTCATTGACTATTTTGCTTAGCAACGTCAAACTCTGATATTGTAAACGGTATAATCTGTTTGTGTCGATTGTAATTCACATACAAGAAGCAATTATAAAAGAAAGAAAATCTTCGCGCGCATTTTTCAAAGATGTAAAATATAGTACCTTATTCATAATATGGGTTCGGTCGTCGTATTCTAAAATTGAAATTTGCGTTTGTGTACTTTAGCTTAAATTTATCATATGCACGGAAAATTTAACACAAGTATTTCTAGTCTTGATTGCAATAATGAATTAATGAAATATGTACAAATACAAGAAGAACTATAAAAAAAAACACCGTATAGTTCATCTTGTGCATGTCAAGTTATGTGAAATTTCAGATGATATATGTACAGTTTTAGAAAATAAGATAATTTGGTATATAAAAACACTTAATGACTGTGTTGTTCAGTATAATAAAACACCTAATGACTAGTGGTGCGGGTAATAGCAAGTTTGTTGTCCCTTCGCATACTAACTATTGCTTTCGGCTTTGCCTCGAGCAATAGTTGGTATCTCAGGGACAACAAACTCGCTATTACCCTCACACCCAGTCAATAGGTGTATACTATTCCTTAGGTAGAAAAGCCTTTGTATTTCAAAAACTAAAACGTTTTGTAAACAGTTAATTTTTAAATATGACCATATCAATGATAAATTCATGTCAACATTTCTACTGGGTTGATACCTTCTGGGAAATTAAAACTCCACCATCAGTGGCATCGACCCATAGGCTGTAAATAAACTCAAATTCTGTTTGTTTTTAAAGACTTCCTTGATTTAGAATTAGTTCACTTTGTTATTTAAGAGATGTATACAACAGAAAAAATGACATGAAATAAAAAGATTTAGTATTATCCTCCTTCCCTACGCCTATATTACCCTGCTCAGGCAATCCGTTATTCTCGTATCACGACTTTGAGACAAGAGCAGGCATTATCAGCGACGTCACAATGTCTGAGGAAAAGTAATAAGCGACGTCACAATGTGAAAGGAGACATTATCAAGCTTATTTTCGTCAAAAGTAAAAGGGAGGAGGAAATGACCACTAATACTAGTAGAACGATAAACAAATAATCGGGTATTCTTCGGCTGATATTCTACGATATCAATGTGTAGAAAACCCGATAATATATAAAAATTGCCAATGAACAACTTTTACAAAAATAAAAATAAGAAAGTTAATTAACAAAACTACAGGAAACCATGAACCCTTTACCATTTAACAAATGCCTACCGGAATATAGTTTCAAAGGGTCTGCCAATATAAGATGTCGTCTATCAATTTGTTTATATATATATATATTTACACTAGAAGATGCCTGCGAAATCGCGGTACAATTTAGCAAGTGTTGAAGCAAAACAAAAAAGTTTCTAAATTTCGCAGACAGTACGATGACTAATCATGCACGAAACCATTTAAGAAACGGATCAACAACGGTCGTTTTCTGTGGAAAAAGTTTGTTTTTAAAGACAAATTTAGAAGTACCAAACACTACATTTATATGTCACATCACACATATTTTCGATTTTATTTTTTAAGAGGAGTTGCGGCTCAATGAAATTGGTCTCATCCTTTAGTAGTATAGATTCGAATAATGATATTCTATGTTAAAAAATAGAAAGAATTATCTTACTAAATAAACAAGATAATTTTGAAACAGAGAAAAAAAAGTGCAATATGTAGAAAAAATACAGTTTTCAATTTAAAATAAGAATACATATAGTGAACAGTTTAAGATAAAAAGATAGAAAAACTATAAAACCAAATGAGAAAAGGATTAACTCATCAGATTGACACTTTTGTCATAAATAAGGTTTTATCCTTTATTGTTCTTTTAACGGAAATTGCTATATACGACTATTGAAAAATTGTAAACATCAAAAAGTAATAATATTGAGCTTTCATATGATGTAAATTTTATCCATTGTTGTATGTAAGTTCCCTAACTAAGAGTGGTTTCGAATTATATGGCACGCTCATTGTAAGTCAGTAAATCAATTTTATTCTGTGTATTGATTCAGAGTCCTTTCCAGTTCCTGATGATATCTGTTATGTGATCCTCCCTTTGCACGCGTGTTGATAAAATGGAGTAGACGGTATATATTGTCCACATCTACGGCAATAATTAGGTCTGAAATAAAACAAATGTTAGTCAAATCATTTGGAAAGTACTTATAAAAAAGGTTAGCGATATACTAACATAGTCGTTTTGATATATATAATAGTTTTATGCATGACTACCCATCTTATTTTGAATACTATACATGTTTTGAGCAACAAAGAAGCACAATTTCATTGTATTTAACAAACACACTTAGTTTCAAATATTGTCCGTTTTTTTCCCAGAGCAACAGTAAAACTGTCTGGATTCGAAAAAATTTTAAATAAGAAAAAAAGTATTCTTGACTTTAAAAATAACTGTTTCTAGTTTATAACTGTAATCAAGTGACTAAAATTTTCTGTCCGTTTTTTCCCAGAGGAACAGTAAAACTGTCTGGATTCGAAGAAATTTTAAATAAGAAAAAAAGTATTCTTGACTTTTAAAATGACTGTTTCTAGTTTATAACTGTAATCAAGTGACGAAAAATTTTCATATATTCCAAATAAATCACAAAAACATATCCAATAGTAGATATTTCATTCAACTAGGAGTAGATCCGATTATTCAATGTATTTCCTTAATAATTGTACTTTTGAAATAAGAAAAGTAGCCAATACAGATGTCCACTACAACAGAGTATAATACTAAACTTACTGCGAACATTTGAATTGAAACAGGTCGTCATTTTCCAGTTTCAGCTTTTGTAGCTCTTTAGTTTTGCTTTTTAGCTCACCGTTTTTCTTTTCTAGGTCTCTAACGATTAAATGAAAAAAAATGTAAAATACAGGCAAGATGACATTATTACAGGTTTTATCATGTTCCATGCTTTGGCATTCCCTTTCGGGTGTATTTGAATGTTCGTTGATAAACTTAGCTCTAAAGATATCTTATAGAGAGCCCGAAAGAAGCGCACATGCATGCTTAATAAAACATACCTACATAACCAGTTAGTGAAATTTTACAATGATGAACACATAATGAAAGTTACCATTTAGTGCCGTCTTCCCTTTAGGAACATATAATAAAAGTAATCATTTATTTTTTAAAATGTTCCTCGGAGGACCTCAAATAAAATCATTACTTACCCGAAAGTTAACAACTTACTAGATGATAACGATAAAATTCCGGTTAGCAGTACAGTTGTTATTTCATTACCCAAAACGTATTAATTGCTGGGACGAATACTCATTATACTGCAAAACAGGAATGATTGAGTCATTAATAAAAGAGGGGCGAAAGAAACTCATCAATCGAAAATAAACTGACAACGCCATGGCTCAAAATGAAAAAAAAACAGATAAAAAATAGTACACAAAAAGCAACATAGAAAACTAAAGACTGAGCAACATGAATCCCACCAAAAAATGGGAGGTGATCTGAGGTGCTACGGAAAGGTAAGCAGATCTTAAAATATGGCACACGTCGTGTTGCTCATGCTATTACAAATCCGGTAAATAGTCTAATTCGGTAGGTCACATTAATGAAAAGGGAAGGGGGTTGTAGTAAGACGTAAAAAATCTATTCGATTTCATCTGTGAAACGGTTATTCCATAACGGTCAACCAACTCGTGAGGGCGTTCGTAAAATTTACGAAGGAATGATTTCAACTTCACCATTTGGAACTCTTGGTTTAATAGCTTCTTTGTGAGCAGCAACCCTCCATCAAGGAAATCATACTAGGAAATACAAACGCAGGAATATCGTATCAATTGGGAGATATATACTCCATATGCAGACGATGCCGGAACGTTGCTACATAGAAATGAAAAATTCACAATTTGGAAGCTGAAATCATCTCTTTTGACGTAAAGTTTTGTTTTCAACGGACCCTCGTTGTCAATTGTTACATGTAAGTCAAGATATGAGACAGACGTAACTGTATCTGTTGTATCTTTTGTCTCTAGTTCGATCAAATTTTGAGTTATTTAGTGAGAGAACATCTTTATAGCAGAGAGTAGAGTTAAAGGCTATTGCTAACTTCCTATTTTTAAACCTAAGAAGTTTCTGTACCTTCTATCTAAGTGCCATTTTTATGAATGTTTTGTCAGAGGAACATTCAAACTCAGCTTAATTTTTCAACAAAACTTGTAACATTTATTATGTCTCATTCATCCAGTTAAACATTTCCCAAAATTGTATAATATTAGTATTATATGTATCATCAATTCATCACGCATGCAATGCTTGATCTACATGTGATTCATCGAATATTAAGATTGTAGTCATTTAATCAACCTACGAACAGAATATTAATAATACAGTTTCTAGGAAATATTGACGTAAACAATGTTAAATATTCATGCGTTTTTAACACAGCGACACAGAGAAGCTATACATTAAGTACAACTTCAAATTTTACCGCCGTTTGTACGAATTCAAGAAAACAATCCGGAAATTACAATCTACTTTGGATAATTATATAGCAGCGCACTTAATAGCTAGATGATTTTATAAGATTTATAAGCTGATATAAAGTAATATTTTGAGTCCTAAGATACATATGCGATATGATATTACTTGTCATAAAATGTATATACATGGATTTTTTTAAATGTAGACAGCGAGTTGTGATTATGTTGACTTGATACATTTATAATTGTTTCTTACACAACCTCTTCGAACATCTCTTAAGTTTTAGATACAACGATAGACATAGCGCGTACAATAAATGGTGTTTAATCGAAGCCACATAAAAACTTCATCAGCAACTCCATTTAAGGTAGTTCAGGGGTATAGAAAAAAATGACAGAATTTTCTTATACTTTGCCAAAATGAAGATATAACTATGCTTTTTTACAAAAAATGAAAAAAAGTATAAGTCACCGCGCTATTCGTCAAGGTAAGAGTCGTTCTAAATTGCCAAAATTTGCTTAGATTGTTCATGAAAAAACAAATGTTTTGCATAAAAAGAAATCTATGAGTCACCAAACTTGTTTTCTTGCTACAAGTAAAAAATTTCCCTATATGTCCAGTATAAGTTTTGTACTAAAAGAGTTATCTCCCCTTAAATGGCTTATTTGAAAAATTAATTATTAAAGCACAAATATCTGGTATTTGTTAAAACATTTATATAATGCAATGAGTTACTAAGTTTTCTTTACATAGATAAACAGTACAACCAATATATTGCAAATCTGTCTCCAAATTTGCAGATTTGGGCAAAGAACTATATCCGATTTTTACTGTGATTGTACAATTCAATATGGCGGTATACCCCTGAACTACCTTAATATATGCAATAATTAAACGATTCTAATAGACATGTCTCACCCATGCGTTTAAGAATTTTCTCATACCTTTTAAAAGACTCCTCAGATGTTTTGTACTTCGACTGTAAATCTTCTATCCTCGTCCTATGTATCGGACAGTTTTCACACAAGCTGAAAAATAGGGTGGTTAACTGAGAGATTTGAAAAGAACTAAGTCTTACTAAAAATGTCAACGTAATCTCCCTTCTGTTTTGAATTTCATAGTATCAATTTGGTCTCTTTTTTAACAATGTTTAACAAATGTATGCAATAAACAGCATATGCTGGTAATGTGACAGCTACACAGATTTTACTGCTTATGTGTTAAAAGGTAGATATTTTTTCAACAAACCAAATGCATTTGTCTTTCACAAAACTACACTGAATTGTGATTTACATTTATTTGTTTTAGCATTCAAAGTGCAGTCAATATTATCCAAAGTTCAAATAAATCAATGGTGTGCTCAGATGGAAGTAGCTTACATGAAATATTTAAAACTATTGAGTTGAACTGCACTGGTAAGGTGATAACTCGGTCACTATAATCCCAAGTGATGTCAACCAAAAAAGTTGTAAAGGGGTAAAATCATTCTCCTAATCTAGATCAGTCAAAGCGTCACCTTGTGAATGTATTCTCCAATGCAAGAACATTTTTAACTGACAAACAGGAAAATGTCAAAAAGTAAAGTAGACACATTCGTGTATGTCCTTGATCCTCTTATCGTTATCATCAGTTTACAGGAATTTTTTCAAGACGTAGATCTTCGCATCCCTTTTTTATTTTAGTTTCTTGATGATCAATCTTATTACAGACTGAATAAAACGATTTTAAGGGCAATATAAAATTTCGAAAAGAAAAGTAATCATAACTTTTATTAATGATTTCTTTTTGTTTTTGGATAAATCTTCTTAGACAAGATAGTGACATATTATCCATGAGTGACATATAGAATATAAAATAAAAAATATAACTTGTATTGGCTTACAAACCCCCTATCAAAACACGTGTGCTCTAGAATTAAACGTTCATTATTTGAGATAATTTTATCCTTGGAATGCTTTGGGAATGGATGGATTCTATTTTAATAATTTGCTTGATTTATAAATTATTTCTGCGTCTTAACACTTAAACAAAAGAAAACTGTTCAATAAGTCAAAAATTTTATGTATTGATCTGCTAATGAATTATCAACGCATAAATTGACAAAAATACAACTTGAATGAACTTCAACGGAAGGGTAGACTGATAACATCGAAAGGTCTTAGCATCATACCCCTGATGTCGAGTCATCACCCGCCGTGAAATCCAAACTCAGTCAAAATGTCACTGAGACAGTAAAAAAAAGGACACAATTTATTAGACAAAAGATCAGACAATGAGACTGTTATTTGATAAATATGTTGTCGACGACTTGAATATTTTCAAAATGTTCAATATTTTGTATATACAATGATATACAATTAGATACAATATGGACTAAATCTTCTCTCTGGAACTTCGAATTCTTTCCTGATTTAGTGAAACATTTTGTATTCTTGTTTTGTTTTTTTCATTTTTGCTAATGTGCGTTTTCTACATAGAACATGCAGTACTAAGTCAGGAATATGACAGTTGTTTTCCTTTCGTTTGGTGTGATTGAGCTTTTGTTATTGCCATTAAATTAGAGACTTTCCGTTTGAATTTTCCTCGGAGTTCAATATTTTTGTGATTTTACTTTTTACAGGTTGCTGTTTTGACCTGTAATTGTTTACTTTCTACACACCACTATGACTTGAATTTAGAGTTGTCTCATTAGCATTTATACCACATCTTTTTATTTCTAGTTATGCAGTTGTTGAACTACTTAGACCGATCGGATCACAGAGGTTCCTTCATCAGGAAAATTCTAGTATAGTGTTTAAATATTTTAGTATTTTTGTGATTAAACTTGTTTCTATAATTACTTCTTTTTGTTCACTGATTCATAATTTTATGAACATTAATAAGAACGCGGTGTGTTATTGTAAGACGGAGGCCAGAGGGTGATCTTACACTGACACACCAAGTCCGCATTTTACATCCCAGCTTTTCTAGACTATATAAAAAAAACAATTACATTGCATAACATCTAGTCTAGATCGCCAGACAATCATTGAAATATAGTTTATATATAAGTATTATATAAGATACTAGTATACCCTTTTAGAGACACCGACACAATGCAGATTATATGTTAAACACGTATGAGGTTGTGTTGTATTCCTAATTACAAATATTATACAAAGTAACAACACTCTATATACCTTTTGTCAATCTTTGAATCCATATATTTCATAATTTCTTTGTACAAAATTTTATCCTGAAAATTTGGTTCTTGTGCTAATGGTGGTTCTTCCGGCATATTTTCAAGTGTTTGAATATCGCTCTGCATTGATATATAACATGAGTGAAATGTAACATCATGTTTCTCGAACAAAAGGTTTTCCAGTTCTGATAATATATGGGTGTATCGCTTCTGAACTGAGTCCATGTTTTTAAAAGATGCTTCAAGTTTATCTTCCTCATTTCGTTTATTGTCATCTACCTCGGATACTTTGATACCCCTCTTCGATTCTATAAATGACTGAAGATCTTTGCAGACAGATTCAATGTTTTCGATGCATTGAGTGCTTTTTGCATGGAGCTGTTGATTTTGGTGATTGGTCTTGACTTGTTCATGCAGGCTTGAAATTTTATTGATGTTTAATGTTAATTCTTGAATATGCTCTTTTACTTTTTCTCTCTCCTTCAGCACAATGTCGGTTATTTCAGAGAAGTGGTGTGTATTATGTGTCGACGTAACACACTGACTGCAAATAAGATCACTGCATTGAAGGCAGTAAAACAGAAACTCTTTCTCATGTTCGATACACTGAGACGTTTTGTTGACTGTTGAAAGATCTATTGTATTAATATCCACGACTGTATGTCTATTTAGAGCTGGGATCTTACCGTGTTTATTTCGACAGTCAGTACATAATGCATTTTGACATTCAAAACAATAATAGGCAGCATTACTTTCATCACATAGTAAACACTTCTGGGCCGAGACCTGTGCCATTACCAGGAAGGTGTATTTTGTCACGTGGTTTAGATCGTCAGATCAATCAAGACATATACATATTGCAATATATTATACCTAGCCTTTAAATAAATGTGCAGTACGAATATAATTACACAAAAAATCAATAAACGTTATAATGGTTCAAGTTATAATGGTACACGTTTAATACTTATGCTAAAAATGTTTCATGCATAGCCTATATACCTGTAGGTACCTTACATTTTTTCAATTTATTAGAAAATCTTAAATTCAGTTATTTAAATCAAAACTCTCTGCATTTAAATATTAGTGAAAGCGAATACACATAGACAATATTGATCTGGAATACATCATTCTATGTGTATTTTGTGTTTTCATATAGGTTTTAAAGTTGACTTTAGATGAATTTGGCTATTTATTTAATGTATTTTTTGTCATAGCTCTTCAACGGGTTCGGTACTTATACATCTTCGGATTTCAAATGTTTGGCTTTGAGCGTTCCTGATGAAGGTTAAACCAGAAAAGCACCTCGGATGCATGAAATTTTGAAGATGATTGAATGTTATAATTAGATAGTACTCAGACTTATGGTTTATGTTTGATCCTCAAACAATATTATATATTGCAACACAATAAGGAGAGTTCCTAATTCCTAAGGTGAAATATTCTTCGAATTAAATAAAAAAAAAAAACGTAGTTAATATGGCATTGCAAATGAACATCAATGGGGATGGGTTTTTTATGGGTCCGGGGGGTATTTGTTTGTTTTTTTTTAATCATGGACAGTTCAGATCTTTTGAAATGTGGCAGGATTTAGTAGAGAAAATTAAAATATGACGCTTTTGAAATGAATCCGTTTAAAGTTCATGAGATTCAGACTTTTTTCACTACAATTATTTTCGTAATATTATATAGATATAGGAAGATGTGGTTTGAGTGCCAATGAGACAACTCTCCATCCAAAAACAATTTATAAAAGTAAACCATTATAGGTCAATGTAAGGTCTTCAACACGAAGCCTTGGCTCACACCGAACTACAAGCAAATAAAGGGCCCCAAAATTACAAGTGTAAAACCATTCAAACGGGGAAACCAACGGTCTCATCTACATAAAAAAAAGAGAGAGAAACACGTATAAATTACACAAACAAACGACAACTACTGGAGACTACTGTACATCAGATTCCTGAGGTAGGACAGGTGCAAACATTTGCAGCGGGATTGGATTAAACGTTTTAATGGTACCAAACCTTCTCCCTTTTTCTAAAACAATAACATAACATCATAACATAGAAAAACACATGTCTTGATAAAATATCAATTGGCAGGCTTAACTCAATCAAAAAACGTAAATTAACACACTATGAACTAATACATTTGATCTGCGATATCTGAATGCAAATGCACAGTTAGTAAAATATTAGGGACAAACATTCAAGTCCAAAAAGCAAACAAACAAGTCCAAACAAAGCCATGGCAAGACACCACTGCGAAATCCAGGTTACAAGATTATATTCAACTTTAACAGCAGTATATTCTTTTGTTATATGCAATACATTTTGAAACTCATATTTGCATTGCAATTTTATAATTATAAAGCATTGACATATATTCTTTACATTTCGAACAAAAGCTTCGCATCACTTAATTATATTTATATGTAGCTTGGTTATGATTCATATCGAAACTGCAATAATTAAGTGTGATGGTACGAAATTGGTATATGGTTAAAGGTCCTTCTAATAAAATAAAACATGACATCTAATGTTTTTATCTTTTGTTTAAGCAGGAATATCTTACTCTCATCCACAGCATTTGAGATATATAGCTTTCACCATTTGTAAGTGTCTTCCAATATTTATTCACTCGAGACAGTTAAATTTTAATATTTAAAGCATGTTTCTTTCCGAGCTTTTAAATAATGTACACTTAACTGTTGAGAGTAGAGAACTGTCGGAAAACGAGTTAGAGAGGTGTCTAATATGATTCCCCAATGAGTTTTATCTATCTTTTATCTAAGATTTGAAGAAAAATATTTTCTTTATATGTAAAAACGCCATTCTTCATGACATCGCAATAGAAAACATACAAGGAACCAAGAAAATTGTACAACATAATTAAATTTCGACCAATCATTTGCCTAGAACAGATGAGGAAAAAGAAATTTGAAAGTAGCACTTTAATTTTTTTTTAAATGGTGTATGGAATTCATGTGAAAATCTTCCAACAATAGCAATTTAGATAATTTACTATATAATGTTTGTTTTAACAAAACAACAATTAAGTCGACGAGTAACATACTTGTTTTCCGTACGAAATTTAATTTGCTATCAGAATAATTCATCTCTATTTTATGTTCCATTCTTTTATCTTTCGTTTGATAAAGGATGGATGGTAACGAAACGTTCATTGAACAATCAAATGCATTTTCATGACGTTAACATATTAATTTGGTTATAAATATGAGCCTACATTTCTAAGACACTGACACCCTGAGTCGCATTTTCTACCTGTTTATTCACAATGTATTATGTCATCATTCTCTATTATATTACGCTGGCCTCCAGCTAACCAGCTTTGCTATTATCTCTAAATACTCCCCAAAACAACCTTTACAAATTTAATACATGGGTTATCTATTTTTTCATGCACACATTTAAACCATGAAATGATTCGAAATTTATTTAAATTATTCTCCCAATCTTTGCACCCAAAATAATTAATTTGATTACAATTCCTTTCCCATCGATGACTGTAAGACATTGTTTAATCGTTTGATTTTTTGTTGTTGTATTTTTTGTATTTGTGAAATTTCCGTTAACCCTAGCCTTTCATAAAATATTATGTTTTAAAGATTATAAGTCAAATAATACTTTCAATATGTTTTCATCAATTTGTACAAAAATAGCTAGGTATATTTATACTTTGTAATATAAACAAAAGATAAAAAGTGACTACCTGATCAAAATTTAAAACAAATAATTTAGATAAACAAGTAACTTTATATAATTAGAACAGCCGGCAAAGTTCGGGCATATACTTTATTGATCTATTTTTAGACAAAACATAAACGTATCTCTGATTTATATTAAAAATAAATGATAATCAGTATTTCTTATCCATTATAAAAGCAATAGTTGGGCGAATGCATACATACGATTGTGTTAACGAATACAAATTGAAGGTTGCATAAGGTCTTGTTTTATTCTTAATAACGATATGTAATTCTCAGCGATGTTTGTGTTAAAAAAAGAAACACAAAGAAATGGTAATGCAATGGTAATGTTAACTGAAAAGATCTTGTGGTGGCAAATATTTTTTTAAATTACCACAACACAACGTAATCACAATTCAGCCTTGAAATTACTTATCATTAAAACATATTACGCTGGCTATGCGGTATGGGCTTGCTCATTGTTGAAGGCCGTACGGTGACCTATAGTTGTTAAAGTCTGTGTCATTTTTCTCTCTTGTGGACAGTTGTCTCATTGGCAATCATACCACATCTAGTTTTTTATATTCAAGTCAAAAACTGTTTGATACTTTTGCTTGAATAAACTATGGGCCCTATTGCGTGAGATGATTGTGCAAAGACCAGACGTGACTTTCGATAAACCGGAAGTGGCAAATTATCTCCTGTTTTACAGGCAAAAGTATATAGAAATTATATATGTTGAGATCAGTGTAAAAGAAGCTTTCATGTGAGAACGGAAATGATATTCACTTCACAGTAAGTAGCTTATTATCTCCCTTATTTCACTCAAAAGCAAATAAAAATAATTTATTTATCTCATCAGTTTGAAAAAAACATATTACTGACTACCAATTTTTACTTTGACTAAATTGGAACTAGCTTCTTTTCACTAACTTTGAAAATTGGAAATAGTTCTATATGTTATATAAATGACCTTCATGTGTCTCATACATTTAATCTTTACCAATACCTTCAAACGTGCAATGCTAAATTTATTAACAAGCATAAAATACGTGTTTAGCAAAGGTAATAAATTGAATTTGAACACATCAAGTTACAGATTGTTCATACTGAATACCGCATTTGTAAACATTTGTAAACAGAAGGTTTGTGACACGGTTCACATGCTCGCATACTTATGGTGACTTGAATAACACCGGTATCACTCAGATTACAATTCTACCTTGACAGGTAAGTTTGTATTTAGCCTATAAAACACTTATTTAGCCTTGAGAATTGAAAGGTCAGTTTCCCATTCATACAATAGAGGTTGATAAATTTGGCTTCATGCCATTTACCTTGTCTAAAATTAAGGTCACTTTATTGTTATTGTGATATTGTTAAAGTACAAAAGAACCCAATATTCTGACCAATACTTAAAACTTTGTGCATCTTGATTTAATTGTTAAAAATCTGTTAATGTTGAATTTTAGGGGTTATTTTAGGCCTTTTAATTGCATATTTCATTTTTTTCTTTACATGGTAGTTTTTTTTCAGATATAAAAAAAACTATCTGCTTGACTGTTATAGAAATAGACTATGCTTCAGGGTCTTGTTTTTTGTTTACACCAAATCTGACAGATTATTATTAAGTTGCAAAATATTTTAAATGAGAGCTGAAATCTTTTCTATCTTAAAACAGAGATATATTTACACATACATGTGTATATATGTCTCTGCTTTAAATGTGCATTGAACAATGTTGAAGGTTAAAATAATCATAATGTGAACAAGAATGAAGAAAACATCTAGGTCCCAAAAAAAAACATCATCAACCAGGATATAATATTCTAAATTTTAATTTATTATACTAATATCAGTTGAAATCTCAAGCCACTATTTTGCATGTTTACAATGTAGGTCATGTCCCAACAGAAAATCAATGAATTTGACAGTACAATGTACTCTTAGCACAAACACATAAGGTCACTGTGAAATAGACATCTAGGGAAATAGACATCTAGGGCAAGAAACAGTCAGTTATACCAAACCAGTTTGACTAGATGTCTAGTTTAAAACCAGTTTGACTAGATGTGTCCTATATTTTGTTGTTCATTTTCTCTATTCTCTATTTTTTGTTGCTATTACATTTATTCTCTATTCTGTAAACCCCATTCTGATCCTTATAGGTAAATTTCTATTGTATGAATGGGATAAACTAACCTTTCAATTCTCAAGGCTAAATAAGTATTTTATAGGCTAAATACAAACTTACCTGTCAAGGTAGAATTGTAATCTGAGTGATACTGGTGTTATTCAAGTCACCATAATAGGCTCCTGTCTAACAAATGACTAAAACAATTAGCTTCTGCTCCTGGTCACGTTTATTAGAATTTTGAAAATAACATGAAACATATTTTTACATGAACATGTATATTAGTGACTGCACTGTTAAAAAAATCTTTTCAGTCTTTACCTTATAAGATTACTGTCGAATATACTTCGACTTGATATACACTTCTTTAAAGTGGTTATCACGTTTTCGATAAACAAATTGAGTAGTTGCTGATAGTTTCCCTTTTCATTGTACTGTACACACCCACGAAATCGCTGGCATTTAGAGCTTGGTTAAAAGTATGTTAACGGTTGAAGGAGATTTTCAGGACAGGAATAAAAAGTCATAGATAATTTGTGACATGACAATTCTTTCAGCCTCCTCTTTTTATTTCAAAATCCTTTTTTTTTCTAAAAGTTTCAATTATGTTCGCTTTATTCTATATGATAAGACATATATCAAATATACTATAGTCTCTTTAAAATACATGACCTCAATTGATAGTTAACTTGGAATTGAAAGTAAATAGCAAATACAATGTACATTTTATTCATAGTACAGATCTGTATATGATTTTCGTAGTATACAGACAAATCGAAAACAATTGTCTTGTCCCGTAAGTACCTATGCCAATTGTGTGTAATTATAGTCCTAAACGGAAGTCTTGTCTATGACTTAAAACTCCGCCCGATGACTAAAACAATATCCTGGCGCCTTTATTCGCGTTTTCCTATTAATATAAACTAGGCAGAATAATCACAAGCGAGAAAGACAAATGTGACTTTGCATGGTACCTGTATGACACAAAGGTATGATGGTTAATTTATTAAAGGAATTTCTGTCAATGAAGAAATAACATAAAAATGTGGTGCACACTGAATAGCGCGCGTAGCGGGTTGTTTAACAGTCTGCACCACATTTTTTTATGTTATTTCGAGTAGACTGACAAGATATCTTATAATTTGATTCTAAATTCCGTTTTAAATCTGCGTAAATCATGAAAACACGTTGATGACGTCATGGTGAAATGACAAAATTGTGTCTATGATGTGATAAACAAAACGACGTCAGCCAATCAGAAGACGCGTTACATACAAAATTTAATTATTGTGGTAGGAAGAGAAGCGACCACAAAATTATGTCTTCTCATTTAATAGTATAGATATAATTTATCTGTTCAACCTGACCATTTTCATACATTTTTTGTTAACATATTGATCTTTTAACTTACTCTTTCTTTTTCAAATTAGAACAGCATATAGACTGAGTCTAATGATAGAGTTGTCTAGCATATCATGACAGTCTACTATACTTTTATATTTTGTTATATAAAATAGTTTTCGACATAATATCTTCATGTGAATAACAAAACAAGCTAATGCAATCTTTACAATTGTGTATTGTATATAAAAAGTAGTTATTTATTAAAGTACAAGAATAGAAATAACAAACCACCTTCACATTTGTACATCTAATAAACATTACACATACTTAAAAAGTGCAATTTATCGTAGAAAAAGATTTGATTCGCTGCACTTATTTACTAACACATACATATTTCGATTTAAAGCAATGTTTTGACGTATGCATATAAAGAATTGTGAGAAACATTCCTGTGCACACTTTTTCAGACAGTAAATTATTGACATTTGAAATTAATCCTTTTTGGTTAGATGCAACAGTTTAATGCATACATCATTTTTGTTAATATGCTAGCTTGTCTTAGTCTTCTTCTTCTTATCATGATCAGGATATTTTCATCTCTTTCAAAATCATTTCGTCTCCGTGTTGATTATGCATAGGTATTTACTTATTGCACAAATATCTATGTAACGAAAGTTGAGAGCCTTTTAAAAAAAACTTTCCGCATTTAATACAGCAATTTTCCTGTAAATTTGATTTTCTGAAATAAAAGACATTTTATTATAAAAAAAACATACTTCTATTTAGATAAATGTGACACTATGTAAGGATAAATCCAGTAACCTATCACAGTCAAGTCTGACGTTAGTTCACAGTAAAACAAATATTATGTAGTTGGTACATATCTGCTTCACTGGGGATCCAATGGATGGATTTGTCGTAGAGTTGTCACTTGTTTAGACGTACTTATTCAAATGATTAGTTCTGTGACTATACCTTACGATCCTTTATGATAAATATTTAGTTAATTTGCAATCAATTCCATCTTCATGCCTAATATATCATATACTGTATTACAACTGTAGATGTATCATTATTTATATAAATATAATATATATTTTCAGCTGTGTATCAACTTCACTGGATGAATCTGTCGAAGAGTTTATACTTGTTTAGACGTACTTATATATAACTCGTCTAAACATCAACCCAACAAAATTTTTTGTTCTTCCCTCGCCGGGTTTCGAACCCATGCTACTGAGATATTGTGACACCAAATCGCCTGCACTGTAGCCGTCCCGCTAGACCACACGATCACCTGGGCTTCAAAATAAACCTTTCGGTGGCCGTGTGTTACCTTTCCTCGTCAGTTTTAATCTAGCGTCGTACTACAGTACATGATATATAAGGCATGGAGATGTTATTGTTACAGATCAGCTCAATTATCTATAGTAAAGGATCCTACAAATTAATGCAAGATACAGTCACAGAAAATAATTATATTTATAAGTACGTCTGAGTCAGTGACAAATCTACAACAGATTTGTCCATCGGATCAACAGCAATGATGGTGATACATGGCTGTGTACATTATGTATATACAACTCGTCTACACATCAACCCAACAATGTTAGATCTTTAAATTTGCTTTCGCAAATTTTTTGTTCTTCCCTCGCCAGGATTCGAACCTATGCTACTGAGATATCGTGACACCAAATCGCCTGCACTGTAGCCGTTCCGCTAGACCACACTACCACCTGGGCTTCAAAATAAACCTTTCGGTGGCCGTGTGTTACCTTTCCTCGTCATTTTTTATCTAGCGTCGTACTGCAGTACATGATATATAAGGCTATATATATATATGTGTGTGTGTGTGTGTGTGTGTGTGTGTATCTATGCTTTCCTCCTTCAACCCGAACAAACCAGAGGTGCATTCACTTGAATGCCTCACAACTTGCTAGTGTATATTTGTTTGTAGTGACTAGCGGTTTCGGTGTATATGTCTTATATATAACTACTTACAATAGCTTTTATTTTCAAAATGTATCTTTTATACTTTAATGTTTATTTTTTCATTCTATTCCTTATTATTATCCACTATATTTATACCAACTTTCCTTGGCTTGAATAGAAATGATGGTGTACTTCGCATAAGTCTGTCAATCGACATTAAAGAAAGGAAACAATTTAGTTTTTAGTTTAAATAAATATATACAATTATATTATATATAATACCTAGTATTTTACCTATTACCTATAGGACACAGTTATCGTCCTTTTATTTTCGTTGTCTCATAAATATAGTCAATAGTATGAACAGTGAATAACTTGCCAGTTTTTAGCTCCACTGGGCCAAAGGGCCAAGTGAGCTTTTCTCATCACTTGGCATCCGTCGTCCGTCCGTAAAATGTGTAAAATGTAGATTTTGGCTTATATCCTTGAAACCAAAGCATTTAAAGTAAATCTGACATGGGGTAAAATTGTGTAGCAGATCAAGATCTATCTGCCCTGAAATTTTCAGATGAATCGGACAACCCATTGTTGGGTTGCTGTCCCTGAATTAGTAATTTTTACGAAATTTTGCCGTTTTTAGTTATTAACTTGAACATTATTATAGATAGAGATAAACTGTAAACAACAATAATGTTCAGCAAAATAAGATCTACAAAAAAGTCAAATGACTAAAATGGTCAGTTGAGCCCTTAATGAGTTATTGCCCTTTATAGTCATTTTTTTGTAATTTCTGTAATCTTTTTCAAACATCTTCTCCTCTGAAACTACTAGAACAAATTTAACCAAACTTGTCCACAATCATCATTAGGGTATGTAGTTTAAAAAAACGTGTTCGATGATCCCGCCTGCGAATCAAGATGGCCAACATGGCTAAACAAAGTACATAGGGTAAAATGGAGTTTTTGGCTAAAATCTCAGAAACCAAAGCATTTAGAGCAAATCTGACGGATCCAAATTTGTTTGTTAGGTCAAGGTCTATCTGCTCTGAAATTTTCAGACCAATCAGGCAACCCGTTGTTAGGTTGCTGCCCCTGAATTTGTTATTTTAAGAAAATTTTGCAGCTTTTGGTTATTATCATGAATATTATTATAGACAGAGATAAACTGTAAAGAGCAATAATGTACAGCAAAGTAAAACCTACAAATAAGTAAGTCAACATGATCAAAATTGACCCCTTAAGGAGTTATTGTCCTTTATAGTCAATTTTTAACAATTTTCATTAATTTTGTACATTTTGTTAATTTTCACAAATTTTGAAAATTTTTACAAGTTTTGTAATTTTTTTACAAATTTTGTAATTTTTTTACAAATTTATTAAATTTTTCAAAATATTTTAACTACTGGGATAGATTCATAGATTCATTATAGATAGAGAAAATTGTAAGCAGCAAGAATGTTCAGTAAAGTAAGATCTTCAAACACATCACCAAAACACAATTTGTCATGAATCCATCTGTGTCCTTCGTTTATGATATGCACAAAGACCAAGGTGAGCGACACAGGCTCTTTAGAGCTTCTAGTTTCATACACTCATCAAATTTATTTATTTATATTTTAAGTAGTATTTCGATCTAGTGAAAAAGGCCAAAAATTAGTATGTCCGAAGCTGCGAAAATGAATTGTAGACCTCTTTAACATAGAATTGTTAAATTTTTCAGCTAGAGCTGATAGACATTTCTATAATTTAAATATAATTTGTCTCAAAAGTAGTAGACTTTTTTGTAAAATTCTTTTTGAGATGGAGCAGGTGCGATTTTTTTTAAAAATTAAATGTATTGTCTTAAAGAAATGCAGTACGAAATAACTGTGTTATCGGGCAAGTGGTAGTTTCCTTTGTGTCTAAGATTACTTCTTGAAAAACAATGCAAGCTTTCACAATCATTTGGCTCCTGTCATCTGTGGTATGTCAGTACGTCTGTTGTCAATTTTTTTTTTATTAAATTCGCTGGAAATCCTGGGCCGAATTCTTTCAAACTTCACCTAAATGGTCGACAGGGAATCTTTTTTTTTAAATGTATCTATGGATTAGATCAATTAACAAACATGACGGTTTTAAATCGATCATAGGGGTAAAAGGAAATTTCTGTTTTCATCTAAAGTAAAAAAGCAAGTAGTGCAAAACGTACAGGTTTTACATGATCAGCAGTCAAGGTCTATCTTCTAAGAAAAGAGTAAAATCACAAAAGTACTGAACTCCGAGTACAATTCAAAACGGACAAAAATTGTCATATTCCAGACTTAAGCTTGGTACAGGCATTTTCAAATGTAGAAAAGTTGGATTGACCTTGGTTTTATAGCGCTAAACCTCTCACTTGTATGACAGTCGCATCGAATTCAATTATATTTATAACGATGCGTGACCAAAACAAACATAAAAGGTAGAATTGTCAAAATAGGGATACAGCAATAACCACCGTGTCAGAATCTCAATCAGAACAAACACAAACAAATATTGAAAAAAAGATGCACAAAAAAGGATATATAAAATTTAACAACCACATGCAATGCTTACTTATATATGTATTTAAAATCAAATAAAATATTTGAAGTCCTTTGACTGCATGGCAAGGTTCACACCAACTCTAGTTTAAAGTCGCTTGTTTGACGTTAGAATATTACGTCACACAGGAAGAGACATAAAATAACTGTGTCATTCAAAGTGTTTTCAATATTATAATAGAACAATAACATAATAGCATTATAATAAAACAATAACATAATGGCATTATAATAAAACAATAACATACTGGTGGGATGTTAAAAGTACATAGTCATGTCGTATGTATAAAAGAAAACACAAAAAGTTACACGTTCAAAGCACACAGCAAAAATGAAAGATATTACAAACAACACATTGATATGAAATAATTTTGATGTTCAGAAAAAATTAACAACGTTCTGGGATTAATGCCGCTGAAGTTTATTGTTTACACGTTTTGACAGGTTTTTATTAATCAAAATACAGTGAGAGCAAAAACCATCTTGGTACAAATAACCAGTAGGTAAAATTTTATCTATAATAATTTTTTGAAAAATAAAAAAAACAATTCTTGAGCAAATACTTTTTAAATGTAATTTTTGGAAACAAAATAACTTTTTGGTTAAATTTTTTGCAGACTATAACAGATCGATGGACATTTTAAACTGTAACAAAATACTAAATATAAATATCTATGAATAATTCAACATGACAGAAATCGTCAACTGTTCTTTCATAGGATTAAAGTCATTGTATGAAAATATTAATCCTTTTTTGCACATGACTGGACTCTGTAGTTAAGAAAATCATTCAATGGTTAACAATGTTCGTTCTACATATCATTCAAAATGGACACAATCGTCGATTGATCCCTTATAGGAGTATTGTCCATGAAAGAAGAGTATTACCTATTTTGAGACAAAAAAATAAAAGTCAGGAAAAATAGGGGGAAAAAGGACAAATGTACAGTAGATCTACAAATAAATTAAACGTGGCTCAATTCGTCAATTGAACCTTTATAATAGGTATAACCATTTGAAGATGTGTTTATCCTCTCTTTTTGCAGAACCTTTAATAGTTAGAGACAAACTATAATAGCAATAATGTTTAGCAAAATGAGATCTACAAAAACTATAAATCTACATTGTTGAAATCGTCATTTAACACCTAAGTCGCTATTGTCAATGAAAGATGTTTGTAACCTCTTTATGGACATTTTACAGAAATCGGAATAAAATTGAAGACCTTGTGAAAAGAAAAGATGTAAGGCATGTATGTATTTAATGATTCTTTGGTAACAATTATGATATATAATGATATATATTGAAAATGTTCAGTAAAGTAAGATACCAGAAGTCAGCCTGGTTTAAATTATCAATTGAAACCTTCGAGGTGTTATTGAAATTGAACGCTGATTTTTATTCATTTCTACGTTTTTCATACACACTGTAATAGATATAATCTATTACGAAACTGTGGGAATTAAACATGCTCATGTTT
Organism: Mytilus edulis; assembly: GCA_019925275.1. Lineage (NCBI taxonomy): Eukaryota > Metazoa > Mollusca > Bivalvia > Mytilida > Mytilidae > Mytilus > Mytilus edulis. Next base: position 58,061,564 of record CM034352.1, on the reverse strand, counting down.
TTAGAGTACAAATTGTAAACAGTACGAATGATCATCAAGACGGCAAACATAACTCAATTTAGAAAAATAAATCATATATTACCGTTTGGCTAGTTCAGACTCTTCAGACCCATGCGTTCCTGTTTTTAAATATTGGATCTCTTCTGACAGTCTTTTCAGCTCGATATTTTTCTTTTCTAATTCATCATTTTTTATTTCTACTTCTCTATGAATATAAAGGGTTGACATATATAGAGTTTTTGAAGTTTCCGTTTCTTGAAATTGGCGTTATGGTGTAGACACTTTTCTATTGCACTTATTTTATGTCAACATCTTAATGTATTTTGGGCCCGAGTGGCCTACACAGCTATTTTTGCATAGGTACTATGTTTGTACCAAATATCTGTAGTACTGGAAATCTACTTCTAATATGCAGTACTATTTTGTTACTCTAAAATTATTGTAATATTTAGGTACCTGTATTTTACAGTACTTGATTTATATTTGAAAATTTTAAAAGTACTTCATGTGTTTGGTTACAACGTTACATTTTCATCATTTTGATAGTATGTCTATTCCAAATCTCTTAAAATTATGATTTTCAAACATGGAATATTGTGATCGCTTCTGGTATTATTTCTGTACCAAAATTTTAAGTACAAATCAAGTACTGTAAAATACAGGTACGTAAATAGTACAATAATTTTAAAGTAAAGAAATAGTACTTAATATCAAAAGTAAATTTTCACTACTACAGATTTAAAGTACAAAAATAGTACCTATGCAAAATTAGCTGTGTAAGTAGTTACTACTGTAATCATCAGCCAATCAACACTGAGATTGTGAGTTCGAACCCCGCTCGTGCGGGTGCACTCGACTCCAATCTTAATTGACTATCGGGTCGCTGGATCTCCGCTTCATTGATGTAATCTCAAATGTCGTTTTATGCTCATATATGTCTACGTAATCTGATATAATTCAGCAGTGATAGTCAGTGGTAATTCATATTGTTATTTTTTTGGTGTCGCAAAATTTGGTATTTAATCTGTATTTATATGCATAAAACAAGGGTCTGTCATAAGTTTTGGGGTGTTTCTCTATTATTAAAATACCAAAAGTTCAGTTTTAGATAACTTTGGTTTTTGAAATATGGTCTTAGAGATATTTACAGCTTTTTTAATGTAATATTTTATATATGTCAGACTCAGGTCGACGTCTGGCCTCTAATCGACGTCCAAATCTGACGTCATTTGTTAAATCGACGTCCAATGTGATAACATGTATTGCATTATAATCTTCTCTAATCGATGTCCAATATCAATAAATAATAAATTACTGCACTTACACTTATACATGTACATGTTTTGTAAGTGTTATTTATAACTGAATTTTCAAACAGTTATATAACTTTCCATAGGGATTTTTCAATGGTAATTAAATGTATTGATATTCATTTGCATCATTTCTGTCTGAAAAAAGCATTATTTCAGTGTATCATTTATTCTTAACGTGATCTTTTTTTATCTTGTCTGTGTCGCTTGTATTTGTGAAGTAGGTTACAGAAACTATATCTGATTTTCTTATATTAGTACCAAAGTCAAAGAACTAACATTAGAACACATTACAGAAAATGACAATCAGACAATCACTGACACCATTAATAACTTCAACATGTAAATGCAAATTAACATTATGATAAAAAAAAACGTTCATATTCTCGACCTAATTTGTTGTTTTCCTTTCTTGTTTAAATAAACATATAAAAACGTGTATACATTGTACGACAATGAGACATCAACCCAAAAACAAAGATTACGGAAAGACATCTAGAAGGCAGTACATGTGTACAGACTTTTACAAAAGAAGAACAAAAACCTCTGGCAAATGGTTGATAAGTGTTATAATTTAGTTTTTTACTAATATTGTCAACAAAAGACGTCGATTAGAGAAACATAAATTTGCCGTCGATTTGGAATGTTATTTTATTGTGACGTCAGATAAGAGACCGGACATCGATCTGAGTCTTACCCAGAAGTCAGCAGTTTTGTGTTGACTTGAGTACTTATTGATATGTTCATAATTATAAATTAAATGTTAACAAGACATTAACAATCAAAACCAAGGAGTAAACAAAGACTCACAAAACCAAAGGACATTCACATCATAATAAATAAGAAACAAAACGAACTCCACTAAAAACTGGGAGTGAAATCAGGTGCTCCGGAAGGGTAAACATTCCCTGCATCGTATACGGCACCCGTCGTGTTATTTCTTTGCTTAATTCAGTAACGATGGAAGGTTATTATGACTGAGCAAGAATATCAGATATGATTTCTCACACACTTTTGTCATAATGGCCAATCAGCTCATGACGGCGACCATAAAATTTCTTGAGTGATGACCTTAATTTGATTGATTCATAGCCCTGTCTTAGCAACTTTTGAGAAAGCAGTATTCCTCGTTCAACAAAATAAACGTACTTTGAGCTAACTCTAGAGTAACGTATCAATTGAGCTGGTGCTGGTGCCGCTGGGATGTTGCTACACAGAAATTGAAAGTTGACTATAAGAAAATTAAAATCATCGCGTTTGTCATAAATTTTGGTATTCAACCTACCATCAGTAGTCATTTCGAGAAAAAGGTCTAAATATGAAAAATTTGAATTTTGAAATTCTAAGGCTTTTCTATTTCAGGAATAGATAACTTTAGCTGTATTTGGCAAACATTTTAGGAATTTTTTGGTCCTTAATGCTCTTCAACTTCGTATTTTTTTTGGCTTTTAGAATATTTTTTATTCGAGCTTCACTGATGAGTCTTTTCTAGACGAAACACGCGTCTGGCGTAAATATATAATACCCATCCTGGTATCAATGATGAGTTTATTAACATATATATTAAAACTTAAATATTAATCATATATGGTTATAGCATATAATAGTTATCAAAGGTACCAGGATTATAATTTAGTAAGCCAGACGCGCGTTTCGTCTACATAAGACTCATCAGTGACGCTCATATCAAAATATTTATCAAGCCAAACAAGTACGAAGTTGAAGAGCATTGAGGATCCAAAATTCCAAAAAGTTGTGCCAAATACGGCTAAGGTAATCTATTCCTGGGATAAGAAAATCCTTAGTTTTTCGAAAAAATTAAAGTTTTGTAAACAGGAAATTTATAAAAATGACCACATAATTGATATTCATGTCAACACTGAAGTGATGACTACTGGGCTGGTGATACCCTCGGGGACGAAACGTCCACCAGCAGTGGCATCGACCCAGTGGTGTAAATAGTTATCAAAGGTTCCAGGATTATAATTTGGTACGCCAGACGCGCGTTTCGTCTACATAAGACTCATCAGTGACGCTCATATCAACATATTTATCAAGCCAAACAAGTACGAAGTTGAAGAGCATTGAAGATCCAAAATTCCAAAAAGTTGTGCCAAATACGGCTAAGGTAATCTATTCCTGGGATATGAAAATCCTTAGTTTTTCGAAAAAAGTAAAGTTTTGTAAACAGGAAATTTATAAAAATGACCACATAAATGATATTCATGTCAACACCGAAGTGCTGACTACTGGGCTGGTGATACCCTCGGGACGAAACGTCCACCGGGAGTGGCATCGACCCAGTGGTGTAAATAGTTATCAAAGGTACCAGGATTATAATTTAGTACGGCAGACGCGCGTTTCGTCTACATAAGACTCATCAGTGACGCTCATATCAAAATATTTATCAAGCCAAACAATACGAAGTTGAAGAGCATTGAGGATCCAAAATTCCAATAAGTTGTGCCAAATACGGCTAAGGTAATCTATTCCTGGGATAAGAAAATCCTTAGTTTTTCAAAAAAATTAAAGTTTTGTAAACAGGAAATTTATAAAAATGACCACATAATTGATATTCATGTAACACCGAAGTGCTGACTACTGGGCTGGTGATACCCTCGGGGACGAAACGTCCACAAGCAGTGGCATCGACCCATTGGTGTAAATAGTTCATTTGTAGTTATCAAAGGTACCAGGATTATAATTTAGTACGCCAGACGCGCGTTTCGTCTACATAAGACTCATCAGTGACGCTTAATCAAAATATTTATCAAGCCAAACAAGTACGAAGTTGAAGAGCATTGAGGATCCAAAATTCCAAAACGTTGTGCCAAATACGGCTAAGGTAATCTATTCCTAGGATAAGAAAATCCTTAGTTTTTCGAAAAAATTAAAGTTTTTTAAACAGGAAATTTATAAAAATGACCACATAATTGATATTCACGTCAACACCGAAGTGCTGACTACTGGGCTGGTGATACCCTCGGGGACGAAACGTCCACCAGCAGTGGCATCGACCCAGTGGTGTAAATAGTTATCAAAGGTTCCAGGATTATAATTTGGTACGCCAGACGCGCGTTTCGTCTACATAAGACTCATCAGTGACGCTCATATCAAAATATTTATCAAGCCAAACAAGTACGAAGTTGAAGAGCATTGAGGATCCAAAATTCCAAAAAGTTGTGCCAAAAACGGCTAAGGTAATCTATTCCTGGGATAAGAAAATCCTTAGTTTTTCGAAAAAATTAAAGTTTTGTAAACAGGAAATGTATAAAAATGACCACATAAATGATATTCATGTCAACACCGAAGTGCTGACTACTGGGCTGGTGATACCCTCGGGGACGAAACGTCCACCGGCAGTGGCATCGACCCAGTGGTGTAAATAGTTATCAAAGGTACCTGGATTATAATTTAGTACGCCAGACGCGCGTTTCGTCTACATAAGACTCATCAGTGACGCTCATATCAAAATATTTATCAAGCCAAACAAGTACGTAGTTGAAGAGCATTGAGGATCCAAAATTCCAAAAAGTTGTGCCAAATACGGCTAAGGTAATCTATTCCTGGGATAAGAAAATCCTTAGTTTTTCGAAAAAATTAAAGTTTTTGTAAACAGGAAATTTATAAAAATGACCACATAATTGATATTCATGTCAACACCGAAGTGCTGACTACTGGGCTGGTGATACCCTCGGGGACGAAACGTCCACCAATACACTTTTGCATTGAACATATCAAGAATACACTTTTATATTGCACATAAAAAAAAACTCATAAATTGATTATATCATATTTGCATGTATCTCTATGGATTTGTATGTATTTTTATGTATTTGTATTAAGATTAGGTATGGTCTTCAATTTAAAGAGAATACATACGTTTTCAAACTTTTCATACTGTTCGAAATTTGTTTAATCTCTGCATCTTTCAGGTGAATTGCACTTGTGTGTCTGCAAAACAATGAATAATTAGAACAATGTTACGCAGCTGTGATTATTGTCGTTAAAATAAAGGAAAGAATTAACTATTACCGTGGTAGCAGACATTTTTGTGCACTATGTAAGATGCAATGGTCAATTTTCAACGATTGAATCCGAGCAGGACAGAAGAAATATAAAAGTGCAGTATCAATCCAAAATTACAAAGTCATACAATTGTTTGAAGCGAAATCAACAAACATATAGAAATTATTGCATTGACAGTAATTCTTTATTATTGCATTTATATTAAGTAATATTGTCTTGACTAGTTTATTGCAATAGACAACATTTATGGATAAGAGAGTGACCCTTTTCTATAATTGCAACTGATACAGAATTGGTGCATCTTTGTCTCAATTTTGTCGAGCCTTCGACTTTTGTCGAAAAAGCGAGACATAGCGATCCTACATTCCGTCGTCGGTTTCCACGTCGGCGTCGTCATTTTTCTTAAGAAAGAATCAAGAAGTGAATTTTGTGAGAAAAAAAAATCTGTTTTTTCCGTTTTTAACTTATAAATTTACTTAGTTTTTCTGCCAGGAAACATTACATTCACTCTGTGGTTAAAATTTTTAAAATCTTAATAAATTTCTAAAAACTGTCTTGGACAGAAGCTTGTTTATTATCATAAGATAGTATCCAGAAGTAAATTTTGTAAAAGAAATCCCGTTTTTCCATATTTTACTTATAAATGAACTTTTTTCAGCCAGGAACCATTATATTCACTCTGTGGTTAAAGTTTTTAACATTCTAATAACTTTCCTGAACTATTCTGGATTTCTACTAAACTTGGACAGAAGCTTCTTTATGATCAGAAGATAGTATCCAAAGGTAAATTTGGAAAAACATATTCCTGTTTTTCGTATTTTACTGATGAATATAATGAACTTTTTTTCTGCCAGGAAACATTACATTCACTCTGTGGTGAAAGTTTTTGAAATTTTAATATTTTTCTTAAACTATCCTGTATTTTTACCACCTTGGACAGAACCTTGTTTATGATAAAAAATCTAGAAAAAAATGTTCCTGTTTTTCAGTATTTTACCTATAAATGGACTTAGTTTTTCTTCCAGGAAACCTTACATTCAGTCTGCATTTATGGTTTTTAAAACATTTATTAGATTCAAAAACTTTCCAGTATTTTTTCCAAACTTGCACAGAAGCTTCTTACAATGAAAAGATAGTATTTTATTATGTTTTTCCCTCATTTTTGTTGAGCCTGCGATTAACAGCAAAAATTGGCGAGACACAGGCTTCCGCGGAACCCTTACAATTTTTTTGAAAAATTGATTGATTTATTGTTGGTGTTTAACGCCACTTACATCACTTTTTCCTAAGGCATGACAATCAATTTTTATCGACAGAAAATCTTACAATCCAAGCCAATAAAGATTGGAATCAAACAACCCTGCCACGTACGGGGTTATAATTCACAACTTCAGAGTTGACAGATGAGTGACACAGAAGATGCAATCTTTAGAACACATGGCTAACAAGACCGTTGTCCAGTTTTGTAGATTTGTTGCCTGCATTTAGATGCAAAGTAACTTTCCGGCATCTTGTTTATTTACCATTATCCATGCGTGAAAATATCGTTTAACTCGGAAACTAACATTGCGTACCACTTTTTTAGGAAAATATTAAAATAGAATATCGGTCAAGATATTTTTTTAACTCAATGGACATGCTCTATGTTTTGTTCACGCATCATTGTAAAAATAACGATATTTGATGCGACTGTCATAAAAGGTAGAGCTTTAGTGCTATAAAACCATGTTCAATCCACCATTTTCTAAATAGGAAATGCCTATTCCAAGTCAGGATTTGACGATTGTTATCCTTCCGTTTAATGTATTTGAGCTCTTGATTATGCCACTTGATTAGGATTTATATCTAGAAATTGACTATGAGCGTCGGTTGTAAACAATGCTGTACGACAAAAGAGATGATTTCAGCTTCCCAATAGTGAAGCATTGGGAAGCTGAAATCATCTCTTCATAAATTTTGCGGACGCAATTACGAGTTGGTTGACCGTTATGAAATATCTGTTATGTAATTGATATCGGATATGTTCCTTATGTCGTAGCAACAATCCCGTTCCCTTTTAGACTTGTTACCTTTATTTGTGACATTTGTACCTATTGTGTCTGTTTGTTTGGTTCACGCATCATTATCAATATTATTAAATTTGATGCAGCTGTCGTACAAGTGAGAGGTTTGGCTCTATATAACAAGGTTCAATCCACCATTTTCTACATTTGAAAATGTCTGTTCTAAGTCCGAATATGACAGTTGTTGTCTATTCGTTTGATGTGTTTTATCCTTTTGTTTTGCTATTTGATTAGGCACTTTTCGTTTTGAATTTTACTCAGAGTTCAGTATTTATGTGATTTTTTTTTTCATCCTTTTTATAACTGGTGCAAACACTAATGAGTCTAAAATAACTAAATGTAGACTGTCACTGAAACATCTAAATATTGTAATTGGTTAACATTGTCGTAACCAATAGATTTTCGACAGATGACGCTCTTTTCTCCTTGGAGTACTCCCAATGGACGGTTTCGATATTAAGATCGTTTTCATCAAATTAGGACCAGGAGCTGAATCAAAATATTCCATTGAAATTACAATCGAAAACAAGCGTGTGAACCTTTATTCAATTCAGCTAGAACAATATGAGAACGCACTCACAAATAGTAGCATTATTCCTTTTGCTATTGAATGCTCAAATAATCAATCTTTGAAAAACGTAGAGAAATCAACGTTGTCAAATTCAACATACATTGAGGTATCTCCAAAATTAATTAATTGCACTGTAAGCAGGAAATGATTACGTGGCTAACAGAAAAGAAATTGGAATATGTTTCTTCTTCAGTCAATGTTGATAATTTTAACTTAAACTCTATCAATAATTATATAAACAATCGATGAATTTTGATAATAAATATGATTATTCAATTGTCATTGCGATTTTTTTGTGACTGCCTTCTAGTACCACATCAATTTTTGTACTGTTAGACCAGTTCTTGTCAACCAGAAACGGTGAATTTCATATTTGCTGCTTTTATCTACTTGAATACATAGCCAGTTGAAAAATGTTTGCTTGGAAAGATATCTGCAAACCTTTATGCTTTGAAAACAAATGGTTCTTTCGTCTTTTCCCCGCGTACTTACTTCACTTAAACGATTATTATTAGATATATAGTTCTCCAAAAATGTTTATTTTTTTAGCACGCCTGTCGTTCATCTAAATGTAAGAAATATACGGAATTTTATATTTGCTGTATAATGTGAAGCAATAAAACATCGTTTTTGTTGGTTAAATTCAAATATTCAAAATAAAATTATTCAGATGTGAACAAGTTGTTAGTCGTCATTGTGATACTATTATATTTAGTCTTACTTTTGTCCTATGTTAAGGTAAACCCAGAAAACTGTTCGCATATAAAGAGGGTTTTTTTTCCTCATTTTTGTCAAGATTGAAGTTCAAGTTTTGAAATGTTTGTTTTCTCTTATATTTGAGTGTGAATTCACATTACTATAAGACGTGTCACAGTACTTTTCTATCCCAAATTCATGTATTTGGTTTTGATGTTATATTTGTTATTCTCATCGGATTTTGTCTAATGCTTAGTCCGTTTCTGTGTATGTTACATATTAATGTTGTGTCGTTGTTCTCCTCTTATATTTAATGCGTTTCCCTCAGTTTTAGTTTGTTAACCCAATTTTGTTTTTTTTGTCCATAGATTTACGAGTTTTGAACAGCGGTATACTACTGTTGCCTTTATTTATATATTATGTGTTAGAATTTAGTATTTAATTAAATATACATATTATGTTCAGAATGTATTGTAACCGTCCAATTCATCCTTTAAGATTAAATAAATTAAGGTCTCACCTCCATATTGAAGTGTTAGAATTCTATGTTTTTTCTAGTTACTCAACATCATGTTATATCAAACAATGCCTCTGACTATCTTTATGAACAAAAAATATGAACATTTACGTACTCTGACTGCAATTTTTTCTGTTCGACCTTGGTATCTTCTGACAACTTTTTGATTTGATCGTCCTTTATTTCTAGATCTCTGTCAATTTTTATATATCCTGTATAATGGAATGCGACTTAAGCAAAATAATTTGTTTTGTGTTTGTTATCCGCTGTGAAAATAATGCAAATCTACCCTCAACCACAATTGCACACATAAATACACACGCATACATATCTACTTAACGACAAAGCAAAAATAATATAATAGAAAAAAGATAGTGGCCTTGCCCTTGTACACCAAGGACTTTTAAAACCAGACACAATAAAATGATGTGTGTCATTCGTGTACCAAGACGGTTTTATCATCTGCTATATATCAGATTCTAAACTTCACTATTTTTAGTATATACCACTTTTGATAAAGTGTTTGGTATGACTATACGTTTTCACTTCTGTTCTCGTACTATTGATTTCCGTCTTACAACAAAATTATTTTTTTAACCTGTGTACGTTTTCTTATTTGGCGGCATTTTCTGCTAGATTATGGTTGTCTTTTTGACATTGTTTTACATCTTAACCCTTTTTTAATTTATTTTGTATTTACATGAAGTCATAGATCAAATGTATTCGGTCAGTGTATGTTCAATATGTCTTTTGGTTGAGTTAGGCTATTTTAGTTAATATACTATAGTGTGTTTTTCTATGTTGTAATATTACACTATTGTTTCATGGTTAGGGTGAAGGTTGGCACCTATCAAAACGTTAAATCCCGCTTTATTTGTTTGCACCTGTCCTGATTCAGGCACCTGATGTTCAGTGGTTGTCGTATTTTGATATGGTTCATAAGTTTTTTTATATTGATTGATCCTTTGATTTTCCTGTTTAAATAGTTAAACAAAAGTCATTTATTTTGCCCTTTATAGCTTTCTGTTCGGTGTGAACCATATATCCGTGTTGAAGACCTTTTTTTTTACCTATAATGGTTTACTTTTACAAATTGTGACTGGAATGGAGCGTTGTGTTATTGGCACTCATACAACATCTGGTTACGTAAATCTATGAAGTTTTGGTTGATCAATCTTTTATTGAAACACACTTTATATTGGGGTTTTTTTTCTTTTTGATCATGGTGTCGCCTGATTACATTTGAATTATGCCTTTGTTATACCTCATTAGCATGTGTTTTTTAGTTCATTGTCTATCAATATGTACCTTTGAAGAGTTTCCTTGGATCTTTTGTATTCTAAATGTAATTCTTTATTTTTTGCTTCCAGAACCGAGCAGGTTTGACATAGGCTGAAAAAATAAGATGATTTGCAGAACCGATTTTTTTCTATATTCACAAACCATATAGACACAATACAAACACTCATTTTTGAACTATTTGTGAATCATCTTACTTGACTTTACAATATATTCATCGAGCTTCATATTCACCTTTTGTCCATCTTCGACCCCATATATTCCATAGCTTCTTTATACAAGACTTCGTCATCAAAACTTGGCACTCGTGCAAAGGGTGGTTCTTCAGGTATACTAATCAATGTTTCAATATCACTTTTAATTGATTTATATCTGGAATAAAATGTTATGTCGTGTTTCTCTAATAAAAGATTCTCAAGTTCTGATAATATGTGTACGTATTGTTTATGAACCAAGTCAGTATTCTTAAGGAATGATTCAAAGTTTGATTTTTCAATGTTTCCATTATCCTCTACCTCGGTTGTTTTGACACTCCCCTGTGCTTCTATAAAGGAATGGAGATCTTTACAGACGGATTCGATGTGTTCAATACATTTTTTGCTTTCAGCGTGAAGATTTTCAATATGTTCACGCCTAATTTTTTCCTGCAGACTAGATATTGTCTCAGTTTTCAATCTCATTTGTTGCAGATTTTCTTTAGCGTTTTCCCTTTCCTCTTCAACAACATCACAAATGTCTGAAATTGCATGGGATCTGTGTGTCGATGTTACACACTTACTGCAAATAAGATTACTGCATTCCGTGCAATAAAACAACATTTCCTTATTGTGTGTATCGCACTGATTTCTTTTATTCAAAGTAGAAAGGTCTATTGTATTAATGTCTGCGACTGTGTGTCCACTTAGAGCTGGAATCTTACCGTGCTTACTGCGACATGCAGTACATAAAGCATGTTGACATTCGTAACAATAATTAGTTCCATTATTTTCATCACACAATGAACATTTCTGCGCCATAACCTGTGCCATTACAAGGAAGTCAATTTATGCACAATTCACCTTGATAACATCACGTGATGTTGTACAGTACACTTATTTATAGGTATCTAAGGAACACCTCAAGTAGGTAGATAGATTGATTACAACAACACAATCATTGATAAATAAAATCTAAATCAATATTTTGAACAACTTATCTCATGAATTATTTTTAAAACATCATTCAATTTGTCTTGTATATTTATATCCTGCACAGCCGAGTGCTCAGCTATGCCAGAATTTACTGTCGGTTAGAAGACAAGGGAATAAAGGTAAAATATCTATATCCGTTAGAGTTAAAAAAAAAAAAAAAAAGAGTCTTGATAACTCCCCCTCAACAAATAAGAGCATTGTGTATCATTGAGTAGTATAATGAATAGAGTTATCAGTGTGTTTAGTTGAAATTAAAATTAAAATTATAATTATTTTTTTATCATTTAATTTGAAAATTTATTTAAATATTAAGTTGTAAATGAAGTTAAGCCTTATTTTGTACAAATTATAATGTGTACAATCACGTTTTGTACACAATAACAATTTGTACAAAGTCAAAATGCAACTTTTAATTTTTTGGAACTCTAAATAGTTTGTACAAAATGATAACTTGTACACAAAATATATATAGATAAATAAGCATGATTTAATACATTAAATACTTGACTTCATATTAGGAAGTAATAACAGGGTCGACGCATCTTGCATGAAGTTCGTTCAAATCAGATTATTTGCATCTCAATTTGTTATGTGTTTCTTAGATTTACTAAAAATAGGTATACATGTACTACCCTTAAAATGTTTCTATTTGATTCTGAATTTATATAGGTACATAGCTTTATCTTTCTTATATGTTTTACGCATTGTCAAAACTTTTATTTCGATTTTCTCTAAATGTTTAATCAATTGTTTTAGATGAAGTCACAAAATATATATCAGTCTAATTGAAAAACGTAAGGGTATTTGAGGTTTTTTTTAAGAATGTAGTAACATCATGACATAATAATCTCTTTAATAACATTATTGAACACCACATACTTATTATTGTCAATGTGACATGCAGCTCAAAACCAAGGAGTAAACAAAGACTCATAAAAGACAAAAAAACATTTACATCAACAGTTATAAATAATAATTAAGAAACAACACGAACTCCACTAAAAACTGGGAGTGAAATCAGGTGCTCCGGAAGGGTAAGCATTTCCTGCACCGTATACGTCACCCGTAGTGTTATTTCTTTGTTCAGTTCGGTAATGATTGAAGTTTATTATGACTGAGGAAGAATATCAGATATGATTTCTGACACACTTTTGTCATAATGGCCTATCAGCTCATGATGGCGACCGTACAATTTCTTTAGTGATGACCTTAATTTGATTGCTTCATAGCCCTGTCTTAGCAAATTTTGAGAAAGCAGTATTCCTCGTTCAACAAAACCAACGTACTTTGAGCTAGCTCTAGAGTAACGTATCAATTGAGACACATATACTGCAGAGGAGCGCAATTGGTACCCATTGGATTCCAATAGTCTGTTGCAAGACCAAACCTTTAAATTCAACAAATATGTTTTCATTTAAAAAGTCCAGCATGGCAGTGATATTCTCTTCGGTATATTTTTTCCTTGACTCTGTATGATTTTTCAGAAAGTAAGCTGAATTCCAGCCCAAAACTAGATATTTAAACGTCTAGTGCCCTTTTTGTTAAAGAAACATAAGCTGACGAGTTCTTTCAGTCGAGCTTTAAGTTTAGTATGTGGAATAGTGGTATAAAGAGTTGAAAAATCAAAGGTTTTAATGTTGGTTCAATGTTTTAATGATTGAGATTGTAAATTCACCATTAACTCTTTTGAATTTGTCAGTATCCACATCTGATTAATACCACTTCTTGAATATGCCGTTTCGGAATATTTCTGAAGTCCTTCTTTGACTGCAGTGAGTATGGCAGTAAGAACTTTAGAAAGTGGTTTAGTGGAACACTTGGAAGAACCTGCAATATACCTTTCCTTATAAGGATTCTTGTGAAGCTTAGGTATTCAATATAAGGATGGAAGTTATTGACTATGTTTAGGTCTCCAGAAATTACATGACCAGCTGGACTATACACAAAATGGGAATGTGAACAGGCACAATCAGGTGGTTTAGCTTTGAGGTCATCAATATTTAGATTCTGTAACACTTTTTTGTGATTAAAATTTTAGATGCAACAGGGTTGGTGTAGGAATACGATACTATAGGAGAAGATTGATCCTTAAAGTAAGAAGGAATGTTGCTTTTTACTCTTTTATGGTGAAGAATATTACTTATGTTTAAAGCATCAATACCCTTGTTTGTGAACTTCAAATTGAAGAATAAACGTTTTTGAAGTTCCACCGAAAAAATGGTCTGAATAATCTATGGTTAGCAATATTAATCACCATGACAACTATTTGATACTTAGTAGATTGACTATCTATAGTGTGGCATTCTTCACACGCTTTCAATAGAGAGTTCAGTCTAGAAAGCGGGAGTAAGTACAGTTTATAGCGAATGTGATGAGTTCCAAGAGGTTTATTGATATGTTCGGCAAGGCCATCTATAGAAACATCATGCATATTAGGTGGATTATAGCGACGATGTCCATGGCTCCTCGGCCGACGAAGAGACCTATTGAATAAGTCCATCACATTCACTGAACGACAGATAGGGCTACTCAAGTTACCTACAGTATCTATTGTATCGTTACATCCATAAGGCGTTGATGTACCTAATTCTCTGATCCAGTAAACTTCTCTTTGTCTGTAAAACGGTGTACTTAATGCTGGATTATTGGTGTGGTGATAAAAAAAATTTCTAAAATGCGAACTTTAATGGAATTTCCTAAATGGTAAATTTCGTTGAAATGTTGGTAAACGATATGTTGGTTATGAATATCGTTCACACTTGACCTATGTCCATTAATTCGGGTGTTTAATCTGCTCTTTGTTTCGCCTACATATATCAAACCACACAAAGTACACTCAATTCCGTAAACAAGATTAGAGGACTTACAATCCAATTCATCATGACTACGTGTATTATAAGTTTTATAAGTTAAACTACTGTTAAAACACGTGTCCGTTATTAACATGTCACACGTTTTACAATTATATCTAGAATTACACTAAGATATATTACAGTGTTGTTCGTTGTCATTGAAATGTAAAACGTCTGTTATTTTAACAGTGAAAGGCTTTATATTGAATTGACTGTAGTTTTTGTTCGAGATATCAATTTCTGAATACTGTGTATGTGTCGCTGTAGAGGTAATAACATTGGTTTGGACACCTACCTGAAGTTTGTTTAAAAGGGTTTTTTTTTTAGTTTGTCATCGAAAAGTTTGTAATTTTCAACAAACAGACGCAAATGTTAAAAGTGTTCCGTTTTCCCAAAGTTTTTCAGCAGCGACTGAGGCTACAAATGCCAGTTCCTGGATAAAAAACTTTTAGTTTCTGTTCATACATCCTGTCTCCTTCTTCAAAAATGCATTATTGCCTGCTTTACAATTCGTCGGATTTAAATTTGCCAATCCGATTGCACATGGCTGTGTAGTCTGCTTTCTAAACAGCAAAATAGACATTTAGTTTACCTTTATCGCAAATATCATTGCACCCATTTCGGAAAAGAAAAGGTTTTCCCGCTTTGTGTCTTTCAATCTCGCAAAAACTGTTTAAAACCCTATCAAAAAACTTTTTTCAAAATATGTGATCTTTTAAACAAAATTGAATTCTTATCACTGTTTTTTGAAGAAATAAATTTTTCATCACCAGGAACAAGTTGGAGTAAGAAATAAGATTTTTATGCTTTCTTACAAGAATGATAACATAGATATTTTTGTTTGGCTGAAATTCAATTAATAAATTCTCGTTATTGGTGTGATTCTATTTATTTTTCTTTAAACAAACATCACATCACTAATAGCCTACCAAAACGATCATTACTATTTACACTGTCAATAGTCGTTTCCAATTTAATAGTGTGGATTTACCATGGTGATGGATTTATATAAGAGCACTACTGTTTCCTTACATCTATTTTGGGATATATTTCTCTTATACACTCTTGTATCTATACATAACGAAATTTCTTTTGGCATATGCTTTCATAAATGTCAAGGGATATGCCTCATGCAAACATTTTGTTTAATTGATGTATCATACATAACCGTACAACTATGTTTTTGTCTTTTTCTATGATTTACCGTTCATGTAATTAGATTAAACCACGATTTTTAGGTGATGTTTGTTTTGCTGAGACTTTAGTTTTCGATGTTGTTATTTGTAAGGTGTTGTTTGTCGTTTTGTTATTTTGTTCTTTTGAAGCTGCTGCATTTTCAGTTTATTTTCGAATTATGAGTTTGGATTATCTTCCACCTATTTATTAAAAATATAAACGTATGTTGTTGTATAGCAAACAGGGTATTACTTAAATTTTTACAGCATACAATGTAAATATAAATATTGTTATCTTCATTTTTGTTTATTGACAACATTAAAACAATTTTCTTTTATATAGATAACAAACCAATATGTTACAATATATATAAAGAAGATACACGATCTATACACGATAGATATATTGAAATAGGAAAAAACCACCTCAAAGTTTTTCATGTTTATATATATCAAGCATATAAATACTAGAGCTGGACATGTTAACAAAAACGACGAAATAAACCATATTAAAACACATAGAAAATCCATATAAAAGGCATATAAACAATTGTGTTTAACATTGCCAAACAGTCTAACTGTAGCTAGTTCAGATTCTTCATTTAGGTAAACACATATGTGTAAGTAATATGCTATCAGTCATAATTAAATAATTCAGATGATTATCTTCTTTTAAACCAATTTCTTCTGTCATGGTATAGCGGTCAGGCCATCAAAACCTCAGTCCATACTTTTGTCTTTTACAAGAGGGACAGTTAGCAACTGCACGACTGAAATTATACAATGATCTTTATACAAATAATAGTATTTCTTCTTACAAATGCAAATATTTGATACTTTTATTCAAATGATATCTGCGATCAATCGAGTGTGAAAATGACTGTACGATGATACAGACAAATTCTTGTTTTTCAACTTTATAAGAATTATAAAAATTTTAAAAAAAATCTTAGCTCGTTTCTTTATTTTTTGTTGTTGTTATGCTTGATAAATCTTTTTATTTCAAATTTAATTTTACAATTTGTTCTGTGATCTCCAAGGGTAGTGAAAGATTGAGCTTTCATAAATGTGTTTAAAACCATCATATACTAGTACTGTATGTGTCTGTCCTAACACATGAGCTTTTAATTCAGTTGTT
This sequence comes from Mytilus edulis, assembly GCA_019925275.1. Lineage (NCBI taxonomy): Eukaryota > Metazoa > Mollusca > Bivalvia > Mytilida > Mytilidae > Mytilus > Mytilus edulis. The sequence goes on along the minus strand of CM034352.1, from coordinate 58,044,724 downwards.
GTTTTTTGTTTTTTGTTATCTGTTATCTGTTATATTTGTTTTTCGTTTCTTGGTGAGGGTATTTATCATGACGGTGTATGCTTTGGTTTAAACTGTTTCTTAGGTTATTATGTTTACATTGTTCAAATTGGATACGGTAATGAGTGACCGTATGGTAATAGTCGTGGTTATTGTTGAAGACTGGGGTCCCGGTGGCCGAGTTGTCTAAGTAGTTTCTTTGTAATTACTAGCAAGTCAACACTGATGTTGTTAGGTCGAACACCACTCGTGCGGGTGTACCCGACTGCAATCTTTATTGACTAGGATTGTCTGTTTTCCTACCAAGGGTCGGTGGTTTTCTCCGGGCACTCCGGTTCCCTCAACCAAAACAAAAATAGCCACCACGAATTAGCCCCAACAAAGTGCTACAAAATGACATTAAAACACCAAAAATCAAAATCAAATTACATTTTAGAAGACTCTATCGTGACCTAAACTTGATTTTAGTCGATGTCAAATGAACTCTGTTAGATATTTTTCTCATAAGGACTATACCACGTCCCTTAGGTTTGCATATAAGTTACTTATGTTTATATATAAGTTACTTGTGCTTATATATATAAGTTACTATGTTTATATATAAGTTACTTATGTTTATATATAAGTGATTTGTAGATAGGATATAAAATTCTTTAATTTTCTTTATAAATCTTGTTTTCGAACAAAAAGTCAAAAACTATGAATTTAAAGAAAAAGGAAATTGTGGCTCAAGTACTTTTCCAAACGCAATTGCAGGATGACGAATTGCAGGCTAGCTTTTTATAAAGAGAATTACAGGATGAGAAATGCTGGATAGCTTGACACTAGTGAAAATTCCACATAACGTTTAATTCCATATAAGATATAACTAACACTTGAGGTAAACTAATCTAATGTTCACCCCTTTTTTCCTGTTAACATGCTTTAGTGACCATTTAACCGGTTCAACAGAAGCAGCGAATAAAGGAATCATTGTGATTTTAAACACACAAGATATGTGTTTATGACCCAGAATAAATATAATAATATTTTTTTGTTCTACCCTAGGACACCGGATGAGACGTACTATGATTTGGTGGTATTACACCTTAAACCAACATTAATTACCAACGTATAAGAAATGTGTATTATTTTTTTCAATTTTAATTGCCAATCGTTTATCACGAAAATTGTGTTTTGCCAGTTAGAATTAGATTGAAGATACTAATAAAAATAAATACAGGTAAAACATTGCAGGCAAATTTAGTCAGTATGATAATATAAGTAGTTATTAACATTTACAGTTATATTTATTTAAAATAAAATAAGTCTACGCTCAAAAGTATTTTTTTAAAATAGATTTGACTGTTGGTTTCCCGTTTGAATGGTTTTACACTAGTAATTTTTTGGGCTCTTTATAGTTTGCTGTTCGGTGTGAGCCAAGGCTTCGTGTTGAAGACCGTACTTTTACCTATGATGTTTTATATTACTTTTACAAATTATGACATGGATGGAGAGTTGTCTCATTGGCACCCATACCATCTGCTTATATCTTTAAGAGGAATGAATGTATCCTTCTATATAATAGCAGACCAGTCAATAATTAACTGTAAACAAATCAATAGAAAGATATCAAAATAACCATGAGTATAACGTTATGTGCGAATTCTGATTTATAATATACATAGTTACTTACTTTAACCTCCAATTTTCTGTCTTCAAAGGTGAGATCTCATCTAAGAGTTTTTGAACCTCGTTATATTGGATGTCTCTATCTCTATAAAATGTAAATGAAAAAAAATCCTCGTTAACTATATCTACAGGCAGTGATATATAAACTGTCAATTTCCCTTGCTACGTATATATGTCATGAAATTTTGCGGTTAATACTTGTATATGGCAACTTCACATATGTTTAAAAGGGGATGTGGTTAAAACGATCATACAGGACCAATCAAGTTGTACGTTAACTTGAAAAATTAAAAATCACAAAGCAATATATTCACGTCACAATATCTAATGGCTCGTATTACGCAAATTGACACGAAGGAGGCTTACATACATACATTGTATTGAAGATGTTCTGTTCGTTGTATGCGTAAATTCATACTGATTCGAGAAATGTCTCTGATTACACCTCCTGCAACAGGCAAGCACCAGTCCTGCTTTCGAAGCTTTACACTGTAATATAACATCTTTCTTGTTATCAAAATATCGACGTACCAGTGTTTTTGACAAGACATTTCTTATCTTATCAAATGATAGTCCGTGAGGATCCCATTTGGAATCATTTTCGGACTTAAGTAACTATCTAGGCGGAAATGTGATTTCCGAAAGACATAATGCAAACTTATGTACATAGTTCACCATTCCCAAAAGTCTCAGAACTGTTTGATTGTTCTCCGGTTTCGACATTTTCGTGATCGCTTTCACGTTTTCGGAATCTATTTTCAGTCCTGCGGCAGCAATTGTATGCCTAAGATAAGTAACTTCCTGTAGTCTTAGATTTAGTTTGTCATATATTTCTGTCTACACCGGCCATTAATATCGTGATATGTTTGTGCGTCCTTCTTGTCAGTTCCGCAACCATATATCAAGATATCATCATAAACTACTTTCACGCCTTTTAATCCTTCGAGCGCGACATCCATTATTCGCTAGAATTCATCAGGCGCTAGCGATATACCGAACGGAATTATTTTCCAACGGTGTCGTTCCCATGGGGTTCAGAAAGTTGTCAAGTAACAAGTCTCTTCCTCTAACTGCAAGTGCCAAAATGCATTTTTTGCATCTGCTACTGAGAACCATCTTGCTTTTTTCTAAATCCGGTAGGAAGTCATCGCTCGTAGCGGATAATGAATCCTTTTCAACGCTTCATTCAGTGGTTTTGGGTCTAAATACAGTCGTATTTTTCCAAACAACTTTGTTACAACAAACATTGACGATATCCAATCGGTCGGATCATCAACTTGTGAATTAATATCTTTCTAAACAAAAGAATCGAGTTCATTCTTGGTTTTGTCTCTAAGTGCAACTTGCACTTTTAGTGTAGCGAGCTAAACTGACTTGAAGGTTTCATCAATGTCTAACTTTTCTTCTCCATTAAACACGTTTGTATATTGCCTTTCGAGCATCTGTTTCGAAATACAACAGTATTATCAGTTCTTTGATTTCATGTGTTCTCATCTACTTTCGAAATATTGTCATAATTTGTGAATAGTAATTTTGTTCACAGTAATTAATGTTATTCACTGAATCGCTTCAGATCCTAGAATCGGCTGGACATTTCCAGTAGCAACTGCGAATTCTAAATTCTATCATTTCTTATTCCTCGGATTGACTATTGTGATTTTCTTCTTTTCAGCAGGCTTAGTTTCGGTCTTGATAAACATAAACATTGTCTGATTTGACGGTTTTAATTGCGCTTATCATTTATCATTGCAAATTAAATTGTAGGCTTCTGTCGGAAGAACATTGACGGTCGATCTACAATTTAATGCATGTAAACAGGTTGTGTACACGTATTGTTCGTTCTTTAATCAATAAAAAAAAACAAAAAAAAAAAAAAACATCGAGATGGAACTTAACTGGCTTGTTTTGAACATGCATGTATTCTTTTCAGACCAACTTTGTTTACGTCTTCAACTATGACCATATATTCCTAATCGGACATATATTTCTTAATTGGATTGTTGTGTACGGTTCTTTTGTTCTTTTGTCTCAAAGTCGGCTTGCTGGTACTTGGAGTCGTTCTTCCGGATTCACATTTAATTTTAAAATGATTTGACCTGCCACATTTTCATCATGTTTTGCCCTATGCTGAACTTCTTATAGGTTTTCGGTCTCGGAATAGTTTTTCTGGGTTTCTGATCCCGTCTCCTTACATACTGGACCTCTTCTTGTGAAATATCTTTCATTTGTATACTCGTCTTTTCATTTGCGCGGCAGATGTCTACATAAAGATTCAAAGTTAATCTTGCATTTATTTTTTCCAGGCCAACGGTGTTTACGTCTTCAGATATGAATATATATTCCTCATCGGACATATATTCCTCATTGGATTGTTAGATGTTGTGTACTGTTATTCTGATATTTTGTCTCGAGGTCGGCTTGTTAGCACATGTTTTGTCCCATGCTGAACATGCTTCTCTTTTCTGCATGTGTTGTCTTCCCCAATACTTGCAATTGTCAAACTTCTTATCGGTTTGCGGTCTCGGTGTAAAGTTTTTTCTTGGTTTCTGATACCGTCTCCTCAAATAATGGACCTCTTCTTGTGAAATATCTTTCATTTGTATACTAGTCTCTTCATTTGCGCGGCAGATGTCTACACAACGATTCAAAGTTAGTTTTGCATCCTGTAATAAGTTCTTTCTCGATGAATGTTCAGGTAGGCCAATTACTATTCTGTCTCGTATTAAGCTTTCCCCTCATGTGCCATAATTATACATTTTGACTTATGTACGTAATGCAGAAACATATGTATCAATGTTTTCACCTTGCTCTTGGTCTCGTTTGTTAAACCAATATTTTTCATAAGTTTCGTTCGTTTTACCAATGCAAAAATTCTCGTATTTCTTAATAACGGCATCTACATCATCAGTTTCACCTTCGTTAGCAAACACGAATCCATTAAAAATGTCTAGTAGCGCATCTTCGCCTATGCACGTTAGTAATGTAGCAGTTCTTAGTTTGTCCTCTTTATTCTCTAATCCTGTTGCAATTCAGTAGTTTGTCTACTGATATATAAGGCATGAAGATGTTTTTACAAATCAGCTAAACTATTTATAGTAAAGGATCCTACAAATTAATGTAAGATACAGTCACAGAATTAATTATATTGATAAATCTGAACCAGTGACAACTCTACAACAGATTTATCCATCGGATCACCAGCAGTGATGGTGATACAAGGCTGTGTACATTCTGTATATACAACTCGTCTAAACGTCAACCCACAATATTAGATCTGTAAATGTCCTTTCGCAATTTTTTTGTTCTTCCCTCGCCGGGATTCGAACCCATGCTACTGAAATATCGTGACACCAAATCGCTTGCACTGTTACCGGCGCGCTAGACGAAACGACCGCCTGGGCTCCATAAAAATGAAGCTTTCGGTGGCCGGGTGTTACCTTTCCATGTCAGTTTTAATCTAGCGTCGTACTACAGTACATGATATATAAGGCATGAAGATGTTATTTTTTACAGATCAGCTTAATTATCTTAGGAGGTAAAAGGATCCTACAAATATATATAGATAGATAGATAGATAGATAGATATCGTAACAGTAATACTACTGAATCGTTTACCTTTAACTTTTTTGTAATCGGCTATCGATAACAATGCTTTTACGTTCACTCAGTCGGTCTGAGGCCTTTTAGTTTGGATTTAAATAGAAAAAAAGAGTAAAGTGCATGCATTTGCATGAGAAGGAACACGATTGTTTTAGTATATATGCAACATTAAAATCAACACACATGGTTTAGTCCTCTGTTAGTTATTCGTACTATTTGATTTAAACGTTTAAAAATTTTGACGACCAAAATGTGTTTATGTCAATAACAAGTACGATGCAATAATTCAGCATTACAGAGGAACGTGCATCTAATCAGACCAGTCAATTGATAACCTGAGCTCGCCACGAAATGGTCTCGTCCACACTGTTCAATAGTCATTAATCGATTAAGCGAAAAACAAATATGGGTAACACAATAAAACAGAGGGAAACACGCCAACTATAAGAGAAAAACAACGGAACAACGGAAACACTGAACTGCAACAAAAACAGAAGGCAAAATACAAACGGACTAATCCCGCTGCAATTGTTTGCACCTGTCCTGATTCCGGAATCTGATGTTCAGTGGTTGTCGTCTGTTTATGTTGTTCATAAATGTTTCTCGTTTTTATATAGATTAGACCGTGGTTTTCTTTTTTTAATGGTTCCACACTAGTAATTTTTAGGGTCCTTTATAGCTGCTGTTTGGTGAAAACCAAGGTTCCGTGTTGAAGGCCGTACCTTGACCTATAATAATTTACTTATTAATTGTTACTTGAATAGAGAGTTGTCTGATTGACACTCATACCACATAACTGCCATATTTCTGACATGTAACAGGTTGAAGAGCAAATGGTAGTTTGAACCTGGTTGTATGGCTAGCCAGACCTTCTGCCTATATGACAATTTTAAATATACCGCTGAAATGCAATCATCACATGACAGGAATAAAGTACAAATAAACGCGGATGGAGGAATACGTAAATAAATAGTATAAGAGTACATAACAAAAATCAAACCACATAATACCCACATGCATTCACGACAGAACACGAATTATAGACAGCGCGTCACATGAATTTAACATGTTTATCAACGCTTCATAAAGTGAGCACGGATATAAATTCTTAAACGCATACATAATTCTTCCAACATTCAACACCTTCCGAATACATTTTAATCTGTGCTTCGTTCAGCTTTGTTGAATTCGTTAAACTGCAAATTAAATGATAATCATAATCATAAATTAAACGCAATGTAAAACTTATGTAATCATTTGTGTTAATGTACAATAATTAACAAGTAAACCTGTAACTTTTGTCTGTTAGCTCACTATATAGAATCCTCACCACTTGCGAAGCCAGTTACCTGCAAATGGGAAACACCTTTTTCGTTTAAAAAAACACACACAAATAAACCGTTAAGTTTCTAGTATAGTTACAATGATAAATTCTTGTAAATGAGGATATAAATATACAATGTAAATAAATATATTTGCTTCCGCAAATTTGCAAATTTAACATTGCTGTCTTGATATTTAGAGAAATTATAAATACAAAACATTGAAATAAGGGGCGTAGCTGCCGTTAGGCACTTTAGGCACGTGCCTACACATAATTTTTTCACAAATATTTTTTTTCATTAAAAAAAATAATAAACAACGTTATATGTAGATGAACTCCAGTGAAGTTGTCACAACTCGAATGTCATGTGTACACTAGTCTCTCGTCCTTAGTGAATGGAATATTGGATAGAATTCATGAATGTTTTTATGTGTGTACCTTATATAGAAACTATAAACTAGAACTTTGGTTCAGATCATTTCAATTCTATCAACAAAAACTTGAATGAACCTCAACTTAGACACATGCATTTTTAATTAGTTGTTGTTAGTTTTCAACTAGCTTTTCACTTTGTCCTACTTGCCAATGTTGGTCGTCCGTTTAGCTGTGCAGGATGCATAAAGACGTAGTCACGTCTGGTCAGAATGGGGATATTCAATCTTATGCCTATATGTAGAGAGAATGTCACTCTTTGAGGAGTCCGTAGTTGGTCTACTGAAAGGCAAAGTTTCTGCTCCTATCCAATAATCCTTCATTTTCCAATGCATGGGATTTTCAAAACACCTTTTACAGGACTAAGTTAAATGTTGTAATTATTGTAAATAATCAATTTGGTTTTGGTTTTTTTTGTTCTAAACTTGCATAAATATTTTACACTGGATGTTTAGAAATCAATCTATCAACTAGCTTCCAGGAGGTTTGGGTACTCGCAGATCTACGAGTAATGACCACAATTATTCAAATTCCTAAGCAGGTAGGGATTTTACAGTAGAGCGGTATATAAAGAAATACGAATTTCTTGAATTTTGTTACGTTAGTATGAACAGAACAGAACTTTTGCACTAGGCATCGACTATGTGTGTATGTGTTTGTGTGGCTAGGGTGAAGGTTAAAGAATCAAAATATTGATGGTTGATGTCTTTCTAGCCAAAAGTATAGTGTTATTATATAGTATAATATCAGTGTTTACGTGCACGTGCGTATTTTTTTTTTAATGAACTTCAGAAGGATCGTCAATATGTACTATCCATTAAGTTAAACGTATATATCTATCATAACGGAATAGATTTGAAAATACCAAACAGGGTGTACTGCTTAATAAAAGGGATACGCGGATCTATGATTGGCAGTACATATTGTAAATATTTTTTTTAATATTTGATGTTCCAATTGTACTGCGTTATTTAATTCACCATTCAGATGTTATGGTAAATTATTCATAATTTTTTGAACTTTTCATTATGTATATTATAATTATCATGATTAAATGACCAGCAAATTTAATTTTTTTGTGCATAAAATTTTGCAGCCAAAACGCTGAAATCCGTTTTCCGTCGGGGGGCTTCGCCCCCCTGAATCCCCTACCATGGCTTGTCCTGGACCTGCTGGGGGCCTTAAGCGGCCCACAGACCCCCGGCCGATTTGTGCCTATAGTTGAATGAATGCCTAGCTACGCCCCTGAATTATATATTAAACGGCAAAAGTATATTGAGTACAGACTTTGAATTTTTAAATACTAAGGATTACCTCAGTTGTATTTGGCACAACTTTAAGGAATATTTGGTCCTCAATGCTCTTCAACTTCGTACTTTATTTGGTCCTCAATGCTCTTCAACTTCGTACTTTATTTTGACCTTTTTAACTTTTTTTATTCGAGCGTCACTGATATCTTTTTCAGACGAAACGTGTGTCAAGTGCCAAAAAATAATTTCGATCCTGGTATCAAGATCAAGCATGGATTCTTCATCATTTACTTATCATGTTCCGTGCTTATCTTGACATCAACACCAAGACCAACAAAAACCAATCCAGTTACAAAGAAAAAGAAAAATTTGAGAATATAAAACACCAATTTCAAAACACTAAGGGAAAAAGATAAATTACTACTTAACATTTAACTTAATTCATATTCAACACCTTTTATCATTAACGGTTACATCTCTTTCTTAACCAGACGCTTACATCGATAGTTACTATCTCTGAGTGTTTGTAGCCTTAATATTGAAAATTCAAATCTAAATAATATTAAAATATATTAAATATAACCAAAATAAATCATATTCACCTTTTACCCATCTTTGACTCCATATATTCCATAACTTCTTTAAATAGGAACTCATCCTTAAAAATTGGTACTTTTGCAAATAGCGGTTCTTCGGGTATACTATCCAATGTGCGAATATCACTTTGAAGTGATCTATTACCAGAATGAAATGTTATGTCATGTTTCTCTAGTAAAAGTTTCTCAAGTTCTGATAATATGTGTACGTATCGTTTTTTAATCAGGTCAGAGTTCTCTAGGAATGCTTCGAAGTTTTGTTTCTCAGTTGTCTCTTTATCCTGTACCTCAGATGTTTTAATGCTACTTTTAGCTGCTATGTATTCCTTGAGATTTTTAGAGACAGATTCGATGTGTCCAATACATGTTTTGCTTTCAGCGTGAAGGTTTTCAATATGTTCACGTCTAATTTTTTCTTGCAGGCTGGTTAATGTCTCCGTTTTTAACTTCAATTGTTCGATATTTCTTCAGCATTTTCCCTTTCTTCTTTAACCATGTTAACTACACCAGTAATGTCTGAAATTGTGTGGGATTTGTGTGTAGATGTAACGCACTTAATGCAAATTAAATCAATGCATTCCGTGCAATAAAACTGAATTTTGTTATCGTGGGTACCACACAAAGTTGTTTTATTGACGCTTGAAAGGTTAATTGTGTTAATATCTGCAACTGTGTGTCCATTTAGAGCTGGAATCTTACCATGTCTGTTGCGACACACTGTACATAAAGCATGTTGACATTCATAACAGTAATATACTCCATTATTTTCATCACATAATGCACATTTCTGAGCCGAAACTTGTGCCATTACAAGGAAGTCTATCTATTCACAATTTACCTTTAAGTTAATGATATCACATGTTTTGATCGATATCTAGTATGTATTGGTATCCAAGGACGCCCCGTGTGGGTTTACACATTGTAAATAAAATACAGATAAGAAATCAAAATATTTGATACAAAATGATATGGAAATGAATATTAGAAAAAAAATATGTACCTCTTTAGACAGAAAACTATTAAAATATAATTCATTTTTTTTTTATCTTTTTTGAATTATCGTATACAAGAAAACGACCAAAAGTGACTTAATCTTATACATGTTATACATAAAGTTAAGACATTTATTTTTGCTTGTATATATATACATCCTGTGAATATGTCATTCATTTTGCAGGAACACAAACAAATTAACAATTTTTTTCAAGAGGCAGTTCCCGTAACAAGAGTCGCGCGGAAAAAATGTGGGAAATTGGGAATGCCCAGAGATAGACATATTGGTATACTGGATAAGGCAGAAATCCACCCTTTCAACTGGCCAACTACGGACAACTCAAAGGGTTGTTATGTTATTCTGATCATGGTCATCCTTCTATTAACCTTTAAGTTAAGCTTTTTTCGATAACGTATATGTATATATATATTGCGACACGATATTACATCAAAAAAGTTTGTGGTTCATACTGTAAATAGTATATGTTCTGTACAAGATGTAGGTTCGTACAAATTATAATTTGTACAGGGATTTTTGTACAACGTAATATTTTTTAGACACATACCTTCTTGCGCCAGGTGATAAAAGTTTATCTTCTGAAATGTCTGTAATTCAAATTTATATATGTTAACCAAACATTTAGTCACAGGTACTTGTTTCTATCCATAGAAAGGTCGACTAACCATATTTTGTATATGGATAGTCGACCTTCCTATGGATAGAAACAAGTGCCTGTGCATTTAGTGTTATTCGCCATGTCCTGAAACAAGAAATAAGGATACCAGATTTGTTTAAATTGTAGTTTTATTTTTCACTTCATACCTTGAAATCCTATCCATAAAAAGTATGTTTCTGTTCTTACTTATGTGTTTGTATCAATGCTTAATATCAGACTGTATCATGTAATTGTCGAAATATGACAGAAATATGCTAAACAAAAGACAGTGTGCTTGCATCATCCATTTGTGTTAAGCTGGTCATGAAATACTGACAACTTGTACAAAAAATGGTACAAATTGTAATTTTTACAGCATTAAAACTTGTACACAACATATACAATGTAGTAATAAAACAACAGATGAATAAAGAATCGAAAGATAGACATGCATTTGAAATTGTTCAAGGCAATGCGGTAATTATAGGACATGTTGCAGTAGTTTTCATTATCATCCTATGGTCTCTGGTGGATATTTGTCTCATCGGCAATCATGTCTTTGATATCACATTTCCTTATCTTTTTATAGCATAATACATTCTGCCTTGTTGGAAACCAAAACCAATAAAAGAAAGATGAGCACTGATTTCAAAAATCTTTACGACAAATCGTTAAAATAAACTATAAGCACGTAGGGAAGTATATTTACGACCATTCGAAAAAAGGATTCACACACATAATGTTAGCATAATGATACAACGCTTTTGCAGTGATGACATTAGTTTAAAAAGTTGAAAACAGGTATAGCCATGACTAATCAGTTCATTTGACAGTGATTGTATCCTCCACGGGAAAATCATGTAATGGACACAAACTATTATATAAGTAATTCTTCTTGGAAACGATTCACAATATGTTAAATATAATCATACAGGTTGCTTCTCAGTACAGGGAAATTAACTATGCTGAAAACTAAAAAATGTATTTGTTCTAAATTTCTTAATTAAACGCTTTCCGGTTTCTGTTAACGTGTGTCATACATCAAGATCGATCGTATATATACAATACAATTTTAAATATTTTATTTTTTTAAATGAAAATTTATACCAACAAAAAACTGAAATATGAAAATAATATTTCACATTATGATGACTTCACACTTCCTTCACTTCTAAACTAAGGGAGTCATAACTGCATACGATAAGCCCCAAAACAAATCATTTTTTAGTTAAAGGTTCGCATGAGTTACTGTAGCTTTAAAATGAATTATCATTTCATAAGTTTTGGTTTACTTTCCGTTCACTGACAGCACTATGAGTCGCAAAGACTTAATCCAAAGTCATTTCTGAATAAAATGCGGATTTTATTTTATAGCTGAGTCATGTTGCTGCATGATGTCTTCTTTTGTTTCTTTCGAAATAAACGTTTGAAGAACCCTTTTTGTTCTTTCTGTTGTTCAGATTCAGACTTTTGAGCTCGTGGAAGTGTTTTGCTCTCAAGGTCATTTTTCAATTTGAGTTTTATTTGTCTCACAATACCAACTAATAGATCATCGACTTTCAAATTCAGCCCTGCTGACGTTTCAATATATTTACAGGTATACTTTTGTGCAACAGCTCTTCCATCTAAAATATAATTTTAAAAAATCCATGTAAAAAATGATGAACATTAAGTATGACTGCAGGGGAAAAACACATTGCTGTATTTATCAAAACTGTCAAAGGCTATGATATACAAAATTGAGAATGGAAACGGGGAATGGGTTAAAGAGACAACAACCTAACCAAAGAGCACTAACAGCCTAAAGCCACCAATAGGTCTATAACACAGCGAGAATATATCGAACCCGGAGGAGGGTTCCAGCTGTTCCCGGGACAGAAATTATTACTTGTTCAATGAGAATGGACGTCTAACCTGGTTCAAAATGGAAACCACTTTTAGTTTTAAAATTTCTTAAATAAATATACTTGAATATGTATTCCTAAGTAAAACTTCTACCATTATATTTCAATTTTCAAAAAGGGAACACTGGCATAAGAAATATGAAGCCAACACTTACGACGCATAGTCCTGTAACACTTATTCTTCCCATTATATTTTACTCACCAATGAAATATCAAAAGGGCTTACGTGCACTAAGTAAATTCACCAAAGGTTTACAATGTGTGAGAGAGTTGCAGCCCTGGTTTTCGTATTGCATGAGTTACCAGATTTATAAGTCATTCATCCGAAAATAGGCCATCAAGAGTAGGTTTCCCGTTATATAAATCTTTGTCACAATATACCGCGGATAATTTCCAAATGTTATAAACAAAATCTCGTATTTTTCCCTCAATTGTAAAATCTTTGATTAGTCCATTTCCAATTATATAAATATGACGTGGCTCGGTACTCATACATCTCGCCATTGTGTTATGGTGCTGTGATCAATTCAAATAATTATTTTCGTTCATTTTTGCATATGCACTTTATCTAAATGCCATTTTGTGTTTCTTTAGTTGAAACAAATTGTTTTTAATAGTGATTAAAATAGTTTTACAATGTTGACCGCTATATCCATTTTTTTTTACATTTTAGCATTCAATAACGCATTCTAATAGTGGGTCAGGGTCTGCTTTCTTTTATGGAGTACCTAATCAATGTAGTGTTTTGTGGAATTGTTTGCCTTTTTGACTATTTCGTGTTTTGACATGGCATTGTCTCTTTTCTTAAATTTTAGTGTTTTAATGGTCCTTTGGTATCTGCTGTCTCATTTTTGTAAAACACATCTTCGTCACATGTGAAAAATATATTAGAATTTCAATTTAATATAAAACGGGTATATCTTACCATCTGTAGTCACGCGTCTTTTTCGGACAAGGTCAACTTTGTTGGCTACAAGAATGCAGACTCTGTCTGTTTCTAGATTATGTCGTAAGGTATGTAACTTGTGTTTTGCATAGTTAAACGAATGGATGTCTTGTACGGAATAAACAATAATAAAGGCATCGCAGGCACTGCAGATTGAAATGTCCTAAAACGAGAAAAATGTAAAGTCATGAATAAATACGTTAAACTGAGCAATTACAGCCAAAAGGGTCATTGTTGGATAAGTATTAAGGAATGACGTTCCATTGAGATGCAAGATTCTATAGCAACATGAAAGATACTGTATAAAAAAAATCCGTTGTATAGTTCATATAAAAATGGTTACATACAAAAACAACGATAAATAAAAGAAACAATAAACATGGTAGGAACGTATAAGACTATGAATAAAGGTATAATAACAAAATAGGTCATCATGACTTCTGGTCAATCTTTATCTTAGATCTTAAAAAACTTTTCTTTTCTTAATACTACAGAAATTAAGTGTACATTCTCTTTTTAACTCTGTAACCATCAAGATTGGATTTTTACTCTGAGCCACAGTACAAGTGTGTAATTTGGTAAAATTTGTAATAAATTAAATATCTTAAAATAACAAGAATATACCAGTCACCAAAGTTTTATGATAACTGCTAAAAGCATTGGCAGAAAACTTTCACAATCAAAAATACCCCTTTTTTATGAATACAATCACATTACTCCGAAACGTAAAATCTAAAATTTATAAAATCGAAAGGGAGCTTACGTCAATAGATATAAACAATTCACCAAAGTTTCATGAAAACTGCTGAAAGCATTTTTAGTAATTGTCCGAAAACTTGAGAAAAAAAACTTGTTTAATGAAAAAAAAAACCACCATAACTCGGAAACTTATAATCTTGAATTTATAAACAAAAACCGGAAGGGAGCTCACGTCAATAGATATAAACAATTCACCAAAGTTTCATGCAAATTGGTTCAAGCGTTTTTAAGTTATTGTCCGGCATGTTGACGATGGACGGACGAACGGACGGACGGACAATTGTATACCATAAGACCTCCCGTAAACGGGAGTATATAAACAAACTAAAAACAGTTTCATCATAATCATTGCTAATGATATGGTTATCGTTATCATAAGGTAGTTGTAGCGTTCCATATTTATACATACTGGTTTATTTATTGACCCTGTGAGAAGGCGTGAAACGTTTTGATAGGGATTGTCATACGATGAAATTAACATTTTAAGGTAAACTCACTAACATCATTTTTATGTATCTTCAAATCAGTGCGTTAGCAAAAGACTTTTACTAGAATTGAAAGTAAACCAAAGTACGTCGGAATTCCTTTTTATAAATGACCTTCTATAGAAACACAATAACATACATCTTTTCATGTCTGATTGATTGATCATTGTTGGTGTTATAACGCAACTTTTAAGCTATTTCGTGGCGGCCAGTTTTTTTGTTTGGTTTTTTTTATGGAGGAAGCTGAAGTGCCCGGAGAAAACCACCGACCTTCGATAGAAAAACAAACAATTAATATAAAAAGGAGATGTGGTATGATTGCCGATGAGACAACTCTCCACAAGAGACCAAAATGATTCAGCAATTAACAACTATAGGTCACCGTACGGCCTTCCACAATGAGTAAAGCCCATACTGCATAGTCAGCTATAAAAGGCCCCGCAATAACAATGTAAAACAATTCAAACGAGAAGACTAATGGCCTTATTTATGTAGGATTGGCGTCGAGTGAACCAGCACGGGCGGGGTTCTAACTCACAACCTTATAGTGTTAACTGGCTAGTGGTTACAGTGGTACAACTACTTAGATATAGGAAGATGTGGTATGAGTGCCAATGAGACAACTGTCCATCCAAATAACAATTTATAAATGTAAACCATTATAGGTCAAGGTACGACCTTCAACCTGGAGCCTTGGCTCACACCGAACAGCAAGCTATAAAGGGCCTCAAATATTACAAGTGTAAAACCATTCAAACGACAAAACCAACGGTCTAATCTATATAAAAACGAGAAACGAGAAACACGTATGAACTACATAAACAGACGACAACTACTGTACATCAGATTCCTGAGTTAGGACAGGTGCAAACATTTGCACCGGGATTAAACGTTTTAATGGTACCAAACCTTCTCCCTTTTCTGAAACAATAGTATAACATTAGATCACTTAACCATCGATGCCCCTTCCGCACGATAGATGATAATAATATAGATTATGGGTAATGTTTAAGTAATGTTTAAGATGGTTTGCCTATTTAAAGGAATAATAAATAAAGTATATATAGGTAAATAAATATGTACTCATAATGCATTCAGGTAAATAAGAATAGACTTACACTTTTCTCGATGGTTTACTATTGTTTATAACTTACAAAACTACGATTTGAATATATTATATTTTTCACAACATTTTGTTTACACTTGCAAATAAAATATGAGTACTGGCGGGAATGTCTAATCCACAATAAAACTTAAAATTATTTAGAAGGAAAAGACTAATTATCAAAATTTATGTAGAAAAAATCCAGTGTCTATGCTGGAATTCGAACTCAAAGACTTTTAGCATATCAACTGACGACAAAAAACCCTACACCAGGACGACTGCACACCAACTCTCAGTAATTTAAAATATTTAAAGTGAGCAAGATATGTTCATAAGAGGGGCGAGTTGAACCTTTATTCAGTGCGATTTTAACACTTTTCATAAATAAGGCGAGTTGTCAGACTGATTGTTTGATGGGATTTTACCCTTTCCCATTAGTGGGTCGAGTTGGAAAACAAGAGTGGGGCGATTTTTTAGAAAGTGGTGATTTAGTGTGGGTCGATTGACCAGTGGGGCGAGTTGGCATGGTTTCATATTTGAAGATATCGTAACCGTATAAAGCTGTGGTCACACCTTACCGGATAGCACGAACGGACGCCTAACGGATGAAAAAAAAGTTTTCCGTTGACAAAATTGTTATCCGTTTGGAGTCAGTTGATGTACTGATCAAACAAAACGGACGCGAAACGAATGCATAATGGACACTCAAAGTACGAGAAACGGAAACGTAACGGAGAGAACCGGAGAGAACGGATGTCGAACGTAAACCCAACGGACGATTACCGCATAAAACTGACTCATAACGGAAGCGTACCGGATAAAACGGATGAACAAGATATGTGGAAAAATTAAAGGCGACACTAATAATACATGTCAATCGCATAAATATTCAAAAAGTTTACGTGTAACTGGTTTTGGTTTGTTCTTCAAATTGCCACCAAAGGGTAGGCCTGAATAACAACTGCTTGATAGTCGGAAGACGTGTGTTTACTCTAAGATCAATAATGAATAATAAGCATTCATGACACTCAAGAAATCTGACATACCATTATTGCATTTCTGACTCGAAATTTTTAATTGGCATTTATCCGTTTCACATCCGTTCATCGTCCGTTATATCCGTTATACGTCCGGTAAAAGTCCGTCTCACATCCATTTTATCCGTTATACGTCCGGTAGTAGTGCGTTGGTGTATTTATCTACCGGACCCCTAACGGATTAATAACGGACACGTAACGGATACAAAACGGAAACTGAACGGACAAGTACCGTAAAAAACGGACGATTACCGGATGTATAACGGACACTTCATCCGTTGAACGTCCGTTCAAAGTTTTGAACATGCTCAAAATTTTCCACCGGACAGAACGAACAACGACGGATAAAACGGAAGCTGAACGGACATTAAACGGAAATGAACGGACTTCTACCGGATAAGAACGGACGTCTAACGGATAAGAACGGACGTCTAACGGACATGAATAGACTGAAACAATATCATCCGTTCGGCGTCCGTTCGCGCTATCCGTTAAGTTGTGACCGGGGCTTAAGATATGTGTATGATCATAGTAACTGATTTTGTCAGAACCCTCTGCTAACGGAATATTTAATTAAAAAAGGTTGTGTAAAGATAACAACAAATGTGTAAACAAATGATTCGTTTTCATGATCATGATGAACATGTACCGGAAATTATGTAAAATATTAAGACTACTAGAAAATACCCGCGAAATATACTTATGGTTCATAATTTGAAGATATATATAGTTTTGGTGTAAGGCGATATTAAGATCTTAAATCTTTTTGAAGAGTGTCACAGATGAAATACCATCACTTAATATGACACCCAAAAGAATAGTCTTCCCGACAGAAACTCGGTGTTTGTGATCTAATCATAGTATATGTCATTGTTATACCCTGAATGCATTGCATTGGTCAAAATAATATGTGTTTATAAATATCTTTAATTGGTGAGATATACTAAGAGTGAAAACTGACTGCCCCTGATTTGGTAAAAAAAAATCGGTCTAGCACTTCTAGTAGTTTTGCCAATTCCAAAAACAATTTGGAAATATGCCTGAAAATTTAGAACTAAATATACGACTTGCCCGGAATTTCAGGTAATATAGATAAGAAGATGTGTTGACTTGTGAGTGCCTATAACACTACTCTCCATATAAGTCACAATGTATAAAATAATAATATATTTAATCACATAATAATATATTTAATCACATAATAATATATTTAATCACATAATAATACATTTAATCACAATTTTGTTCACCTCCCTCCGAATCCGATTGGCAAGTTACCTCGTTTACATCTTTGTTATGAATATGGTATACTCGTAACTACATATACTATTACCAATGTACACTCGGAAGACTATCACGTCATGTTAAGGAATTCCGCGGTTCCCCATGATATTTGGCAGTCATTAGCCTAGTAGGTTGGTCCCCTCCGTAAAACATTCAGTATGCCTTCGGAATATACAAATATTATTGTCAAGAATTTCAATAACGGCCGGGAAACAGACTATTAATAGCCTAGTTGTTATCCTGATCGGACGTCCCCACATTGATGAACAACCAGATAGATGACCAAGTGACTCAAGCCTAAGATTGTTATATCTAGGTAATATAACACATACACATAACACTACAAAAATATCATTACACCTTTTAAAACCAAAATCTTAAATCATTTGTTACTAATTTACCAATCTCAAGTTGCTTATATTCCAATCTTAATCACATGTTTTTTGTGGATGAAATCATCATCCTCCGCTCCGCAGAGCAATGTTTTGCATCCTCCTCCCCCCCTAAAAAAAATAATAATCCTGCTTCCGCACCTGTTTTCTGGTGTTTCCGTGCTCAGAACCACCCCTATATATGAATGGGCTGAACATGTAATGCAATAATGGGGATGGGTCATATTCCAGCCGCACTTCGGTACCCATTTTTATCCGAAAAATGAAGTAATCCCACACCCTTTTCATGTTTATTTGATGCAGGTCCCCAGAACAAAAATCTCTTGACGTGTAAACATCTGTTGTTCAATTGCTGAGAGCATCAAAGGAATGTGTATCACAAAGTGTGTGAACTTTCAGTGTAAGGTCAATATTTACCGTATCATTTCTACGAAACAGTCAATGCTCCAAAATAAGCCATAAACTTTTAGATATTTCTATGTATTTTCATGAATGTCAAGAATTTATACCATACAAATATCTTAATTAGTTTATTTAACTTTTATGATAATATTTTTAAATAAAAGTATGGAGAACCAACCTAGGGCGAACGGACTCTATGGGCGAACGAACTTGGGGCGAACGGACCTAGGGTAAAAATGTAATCAGGACGAACGTTATTTTGCAAATTAGGCTCCTTTTTAAAAAAAAAAAGTCACTAAGACTGAGCGCAGGGAGTCCTTAACATGATTTAAATTTCTTGTATATATATATATATACATATAATTGATTTAAAGAAAGACAAGGATTATAGTTCAAAGTGTCCATTACAATAAATTAAATATCACAATTAAATGATTTAAAAAATACAAATATATTAGAACACAACACGTCTGCACTTAAAGATCTTCATATTATCAGGCATCTGAATATTATCTGTTTTTACAAAATAAGATACATTCGAACTTATTTCTATTTAAAATGAAAATAGAAATGGAGAATGTCAAAGGAACAACAACCCGACAAAGAACATGTTGATGTCAGTTACACGACGTAACATAATTCATGGACGGGTTCGATTCCCAGTGAGTGATGGCACATAAAAATTACAAAAATTGAAGGTAAGTTTTTAAAATTATTCCAGAAATCAGTAAATTAGTCAATTCAAACTTAAGCCCCAGTCCCACTAGACCACGATCGCACCACGCTCAACGCGATCTAAAATAAATTCTGATCGTGGTTAGGTCGCGGTATGAGCGGCATGAAAATGTAAATTTTCGTTGCTTTCACCATGTTCACGATGCTACTACGTCCTCATTACGCTTCTACAACGATCCCGCTACGATTATACCACGTTCTCACCGCTTATTCTGCTACCTCACTACGTTTATCAAGATCTTTCTACGCTCTTCACGTTCTCACTACGACCATACCACGAGTTATCCGATTGCAACACGATCTTACCACGCTTCTACTGCGATTAAAGCACGTTCTTACCACGATTATACTACGTTCATGCCGCGATCTTACTGACGTTCTCAGCAATAACGTCAACATAGTGTTCCATATCAATACAGTTCCATTCATTCTATATCTGATTAATACGTAGATTTCTAGGAGGAAAGAGTCATGACACCAAAATCTACTAGAACACGTGGGCGTGGTGGTAGGGGTTGATGTAGAGGCAGAGGGAGCAAAGTAGCGAATCCTGATCAAGCAGAGATTTCGGACCGACCAATCCAACATAAATTACAACCTATTGCTAGTCCATAAAGCTCAAATGACGATATTTTAGTAAACGATGGCAGAGATGACACGGATGTGTCAATAGATATAGGAAGATGTGGTATGAGTACCAATGAGACAACTCTCCATCCAAGTAACAATTTATAAAAGTAAACCATTATAGGCCAAGGTACGGCCTTCAACACGGAGCCTTGGCTAACACCGAACAGCAAGCTATTAAGGGCCCATAAAAATATTAGTGTAAAAACATTTAAACGGGAAAACCAACGGTCTAATCTATATAAAAACGAGAAGCAGCGTTGAGCCGTTAGAGCAAGTGGATAATTACATACAGACAAACAAAATCTAGGGGGCTTTTTTATATATTTTATGTGAAAATGACAATGAGAATAATGGTCGTAGTATGAACGTAGTCAGGTCGTAAGAAGCGCGTGATGAGGACGGCAAGGGCGTGCTAGCATCGTTCTATGGTCGTGATCAGCGTGGTATAGTCGTAGTGGAAGCGTAGTTGGGTCGTTGTGAGAACGTGATGGTCGTAGTGAGGTCGTAATAACGTCGCTGTGAGATCGTAGCGCAGTCTCTCCGAATAGAATCACGCTTTCGCTACGCTCTCGCTACGATGGTACAGCGACCTTTGCGATCTTACTACGATCTAAGTGCGCTCTCACTACGCTTCTACTGCGACCTGATTTCACCACGACCGCACCACGATTGTTTTGAACATGTTCAAAGTTGGCCACGCTCATCGCGATCTTGAAGACCTCACCACGACCGTGATACGACCTTACTGCGATCTACACGATCGTACCACGATCTTCAAAATTTGCATTTTTTTCACAGATCGTACTGCGATCGTGGCCTAGTGGGACTGCGGTAGTAATGAAACAATAGAATATAATCTGGTGAGTCCATTTCAGCGACGGATTTAGGAAGCGTTGATTCTAGAAATACAATCCACGGTAAACGAATAGGCTGACGTCACCACAATCACTGTGCTTAAACGGCTGTGGGTAACTTAAGTTACCCACAGCCCAAGATGGCGGACTCTGAACAGATTGTTTGAATATGTTTCCTTGTATGTTTTTTTTTTCTCTCTTTGTATGTTATCAGGGGTTGTTATACTATTAAATTACCCTGTTGTCTTACGTAGTTATTTATGTTTTTATATACTATGTCTAATTGTTACACTATGTTAACTGCTCTATTCCTTTTATTGTCACTGACTTTTACCTATTGTGTCTTTTAGTTTTATTAGGCGATTCGGGTACCCCGACGTTATACAAAATGAGACCCGAGTTTTGCGGATTTATCGTTATTTTTTTCAAATTTTATCAATTTTGTCTTCCATCGATACAATGAATTATATCATACTAGACATCTATTTCGTTTTGTGAATATGTATTCGATGCAATCTCTATCATAAGTTTAAACATTACATCCACGTATGTCGATTCTTTGAAAGTTACGGACATCTCTATCATCTATTGGTATGATGAAAAAAGTTACGGACAAGTTGTTTTGAAGTTAAGGACAGCCTTAGAAGTGTTTTTTTCAAATCGTGCTGTGATCGTTTATTTTGTAGAATTTAATCCCCTGTCCAGTCTAGGGGTTTCCCTAGACGATTAATACAACTTTTAAATTCAGTTGTTTAATTGATGCATTCATGGTATTGTTATTCTATAGAAGAGAAGTATCTTACCGACGCAAGGCGGCTCCATCTTGGGCTGTGGGTAACAAGTTACCCACAGCCGTTTAAGCACAGTGACAATGGTTTAATTTACAATAGTCATTATGGGATCCTTTATAACTTGATCCGCGTTGAAGGCCGTACTACGACATATACGTGTTTACTTTTTACAAGTTGTGACTCTGATAGAGAATTATCTCATTGGTTCTCATACTACATCTTATGTACCATTATACTCTAATACTCTTAGCTCGTTTCAAATTCAGAAACTATAAATTTTTGAATTCTATTTTAAGATTAAAATGGCTACAACCAGTGAAACATTTTGTGGTGTGTGTGAAACCCAGCACGTGGTGAAAGAAGCTGCCTTCTGGTGTCCGGAATGCGACGAAGGAATATGCACATCGTGTGAAAAACACCATCGATCTTCAAAAGGTACAAAAAACCATGAAGTAACTTCAATAGATAATTATAAACAAATACCGCCCACAATCGCATGTATAAACCAATACTGCACAGAACATGACAAAAAATATCAGCACTTCTGTTCTCAACATGAAAAACTTTGTTGTCCACTTTGCATTACGACGTGTCACAAAAAATGTGATTTATTTGCAATTGATGAAATTGTCAAAACGTCAAAGAATTCCAAATTATTTGACATCATGGAACAAAGTTTAAAAGAAATAAAAAACAACATAGAAAGAATAGTGGAAGACCGGAAGCAGAATTTAGAAGATATTAAACAACAGCGACTTAGATTCCTGGCAGAAATAAAAGAGATACGTGATAAAATAAACATACATCTAGACAAACTTGAACAAGAAATTCTACAGGATATAGAAGCTGCTGAACAAAAAGTCATGTCACAAATAAATAGATGCGTACTTAAAGTTTCCGAGCACGGGAAAACAATAGATGAGCTACAGAACAATATAGCTGCGACTAAATCTTTTGCAACTGACCTTCAGACATTTTTTGGCGGTAAAGTGTTGGATGCCAAGATCAAAAACGAAATAGGGTTTATAATGTCTTTACTAGAAGATCGAAGCTTACAACAAATAAATTTACAATGTAGAATGGACGACAAGATGGTTGATATACTGTCCATGACAAAGATTGGATATATATCTGTTGTTACAAAACCGCCAGCTATCACCATAACGACGGGTAAAGAAATCCAAGCTCAAAAAATATTACCGACGATATCAAAAACAATCGATCACATCAATCTTATCTCATTAAAACGATTTGAGGTATCGAAAGGGGAAAAAAGAATAGCAATCGCGGGCTGCACTATCATGCCTTCTGGTAACATTGTCTTTGTAGATCAAAACAACGATCGGCTTATAATCCACAACGAAAATGGGTTGTTTGTTTGTGAAATACCTGTATCCCATTGGCCTGTAGGTGTTACGTGGATCGATAAGAACACGGTAGCTGTCACACATAATGCAGAGCCTAATCACATAGAAATCGTTAACATCGTCAATAAAAAGATTGTAAACCAGATTAAAACGTCCAATCTGTGCTACGGCATTACAAATGAAAAAGGAGAATTAATATATTATGAAAAGGGACGTGGTATTCAAACAGCAGACGTCAATAGTAAAAAATACTGCCACCACGGTAGTTAAAGTCGAGGGAAAGTAGCCATGGAACTATGTTACAACATCAAAAGGCAAGATATATCATACAAATTCTGAAACAGGTATCGTTACATGCTACAGATGCTTCACGGGACAGAAGGTTTGGGAATACAAAGACGAATCAGTTGTGGAATCGGTTTATGGAATAGCAGTTGATAACGATTCCAATGTGTACGTGGTATCCAATGAGAATAACAGTATCGTCGTACTTTCACCAGACGGGAAGCATGCGTGTCGATTGTTAGGAAGACTAAATGGGATACAATGCCCTTGTGGTATCTATTTTGACAAACGTAGAAATATTCTACTGGTAACAAATTTATGTGGAACAGCCTTTTTGTATAATATTAAATGATCGGCTAAAAATCAGATATAAAATAGTTTGAAACAGTCAGTGGATTTTCAGCAAAATTTTTAATAGTAAGTTTTTGTAAAATTGTAAAATTCATCCATGTACAACATACTTTTTCTCAGTACCGAAAAAGACGCTTTTTAAATTTAAAGCATTAAAGCCCAATTATTTAGACTTGTTTTTTACAATGAACTTTAATGTGCATATTGTTGTGTTTTTGTTTATTCAAAATTGACTAGAAGTATAAGAGAAGGGTTGAGATCTTACAAGACATGTTCAACACCGCCGCATTTTTGGTATTGGCATGTACTATTTATATGTTTCAGAGTTTAGTATGGCGTTCATTTCGCTGAACTTGTATATATCATTCTCTAGGGGTCAGGTGAAGCACACCTCCGGTGCGGGATTTTCTCACAGTGTTAATTACCAACTGATTGCCATAAACTCTTTTCTTATCTTTGGTCGGGTTGTTGTCTCTTTGACACAGTCCCCGTTTCCATAAAATTAAAAGAATCAGTTTAGTTTCTTGCTTTCAATGCTCATTATTGAATTAATCTCAACAGTATGGTACAAAATTAATGGAGAAATAAAGGAGGAAATACACTAAAAGCTACAGAACAAGCGATATGAAGGGAAAACCCAAAAAATATATAGTATTTCCTATTCCAAAACACAAATAACAACTTCGAGAACTAAAAGTCATTTGTATCGTCTCAGAGATAGTTAATCAAAGTAAAATAGAATGGTACGCGAAGTGTATAGTTGTCTTGATAGAATTTAACTCTTTTGAAACAAAAACGACGCTTGTGATATAATTGTGAGCGCTTGTGATACAATTGTGAGCGCTTCAATCAACATTTAGTGCTATGTTTTTTCGGCTTAAAATTAAAAGTTTGGTGGAGTTCGTTTTGCTCAGTCTAGTTTTATATGTTGTGTTTTGTAAATTGCTGTTTTGTTTTTATTCGTTTTCTTTTCCCCTTCTTCTTTTTTCGCCATGGTTTTGTCTGTTTGTTCTCGAATAATGAGTTTGATAGTCTCTTTTGTATTTTTCGCCTCTCTTTGTCAAATCTATTTAGCAACACGTACATGCTTTCTTTAACATTTAGAACAGCTGAAGAAATAACCAGATTTTGAAAATTCGTTGTTTCAACATACACACGATCTTTTAAAAAAGCATCTCAAGTGTTTCAATTAGTCTAAACTTTAGTTAATTAATAAATGCTGTTGGTATGTATGAATTAAGGAGATGTGGTGATTACCAAGGACAACTATCCACCAGAGTTGAAATGAAGTAGATGTGGGCAATTTTGAGCAACCGTTCGGCCTTCAACAATGAGCTTGCTCTACAAATAGTACTCACTACTCTTTCTTCTGTATCTACGAATTCAATGGTTGTTTCTTCTTTGTCTATGATAACTGTGATGTGGTTTGGTTCATCGATATGTCCTAAAATTCACAAAATCAAAGTATTAACGTGATGGTAAATTGTTTATGAATATTTTGACAAAATTGCTAAATGAATTACTTCAGTAATTACACAGATGAGAAACATAGAGCAAATATTATTTGTTTCCATTGCTGAAGGCCGCACGGTGAATTTACTTCTTTCTCATTTGGTCTCGTATGGAGAGTTATCTCATTGGCAACCATACTAAATCTGTTTTATTTTTATATTAATAATTATTTAATTTCAATGTTTCTGAGTTATTAGATTAAAGATAAATGTTGACAGAGATCAACCCAGTGTTCAATCTGAAGCCACTGTTTTGTTTCGTCGATTTTTTGTTGTCATTAAAACATTTAAAACAGTCTGTTCCAAACCCTTGGACTTATTCTTATTTCTTCACAACTTATCATAAGAATCTTATCTAAGACGTTCTTATTATCCATTTTCATTTGCTTGTGTTAAAAAAGATTTAGGGAGATGTCAACAAAGTACAAGTATGATTACTTATGCCTATATCAAAGACATGAATATTCATAACAAAGTACAAGTAAACATGTTTGTTATTGTCAAAGAACGAGTTTATAGTGCCATGACTGACAACATGTGGATAAGCGCAAGTCATTAATTTACATTTACGATGACAAAACGAGTTTACAGATGTGTAAGTTGATTTTGTACATATGATCAGAAGAAGAGGAATCCGAAAGATGTTGATAAAAGTGAGAAATAAATCTGTTCGTGAAAATTATTATATCTGCTTTTTACAATTACAGTTAAGGCTCATTTAAATTTTAATGTTTACATATTTTCAAACCTTAATGTATAAACTTTAAAATAAATTCAATCGAACATCCCAAAAGTTATTTATTCTGAGTACCGGGGTGAAAAAACTTGCCAGTTGTATGTAAACAAATAATTTTCTCTCGTAACCTTGGTGGGTCATCGATGCTGACTGCCAGGATCTCCTGAAGTTATGCTTTATTACCTGACAGCCTGACAGATAGAATGTTATGTTGGGTGTGCTCTCTTGATTCAGACAAATAAATGTGATAAATATCTTTAATTGATTAAGAAACTAACCAGCAAATAAATTAATTAATAACTAATGTGTTCCTGCATGTATCAGCTGTAGATACGATTAAGGCTAGCAACAGGGGTTTCGAATATTACGTGTAAAAACTAATGTTCACGATTTGATCGGTGTACTAATGGTGTAACCTAACATTAACATAAGGTTGCTACTCTCTTAGGCTAATATTTTTAATGTTCGAATCTGTCTATTTTAAAAAAAAATTAAAAAATCGTTTGCTTAAAAGCGTAAAACATTTGAAGGGACGAAAGATACCAGAGGGACAGTCAAGCTCATAGATCGAAAATAAACTGACAACGCCATGGCCAAAAAAGAAAAAGAAAAGACAAACAGACAAATAGTAGTACACAAGACACAACAGCAACATAGAAAAATAAAGATTTTTGGTATCCTTAATTTGCATACTTAGTGCATGACAACTTCATTTCTCTACTTGAACTCAAGAGTATATCGAAAGGCACAAAAAATCAAACCTATATTTTCTAGCCGCTAGTAAATATTTATAAGTCAGCATGTGTCTCAGTAAAGAAATAAATAGAAAGGTTATAATTACCGTTGTCTTTTACTACGCCCACAGTGTTACCAAACGGTAACATTGAAGCCTTGTTATAAAAAAATAAGAGAGATGAGAGACGCTAGATCATGAAATGGATGATCAAAACTATTTTTAACACTCGTCATACATATTGTACTTATTACAGAAATATGTTAAACGTTGGTGATAAAAGATAAAAGCAATGGACTCATTTGCATGGAATTTCTAGAGTCATGATAATTGTAAAGAAACAATAAATGTGACATATAATTTGTGTATTGCTAATTTTCATGATTTATCGCCCAAGTATTTTCATGCAAGAAACATGTAGACATTAAATCTAATAATAAAATCTCTTTGTATACAATGCACTTACATTATTTTGATATGCATGCACAATTAATTTCAAAGTGATAATGCCTGGTTAGCTTCAAACTCCAATATCCAATACAGCGAGCCAGCAACTCAATTTCATCAATAGAGGCGAATATGGGATCACAATAAGGGTTTCTACTGCAGACAATAAGGGTTTCAACTACAGACATGATGTGGAGACGTTTATTGGGAAGCGTTGATATCTTTTATTGACAATATTTATAAATTTTATATAAATACATTATTTATCACGTTCCATACTTTTTATTTTTAGTCCTTTGTATTTAATTTAGTAACGATAATGTAATATTGAACAATTCTTTGATTAATTGTTAATGTGAAACACCACTTTCAAAAATCTTGAATGTCCATTGTTTTTCTCGTTCTATTGATAAACCAAAGTTGACCTTCTATTTGTTTAATTTTCTAAAGTTTCGGACCAAGTTAATTTAATCTTTCGTTAATAGACCATATTCTACTTTTAAGAGGTACATTTAGGCTAATTAAGTTCTTGATTTTTAAAGTTATAT
Organism: Mytilus edulis; assembly: GCA_019925275.1. NCBI lineage: Eukaryota > Metazoa > Mollusca > Bivalvia > Mytilida > Mytilidae > Mytilus > Mytilus edulis. The sequence continues at coordinate 58,016,882 of CM034352.1, read as the reverse complement.
TATTGTCAGTCAATCCTTTTACCAATTTCAACCAAGGCCTTGAGGTATATATTTATATATATTTACAGGTGTCCAGTTAAATTTAACCGTCGATGTACAGAGAAGGGGGTTATTTTCGATATACGACAATATACTACCGAGCGTAGCGAGTCAACAGTATTTTAGGACGATTTTATAAAAAAAAAAAAGAAACTTGATACATATCGTTTTCTGTAATGCATTTACATGCCAACATCTGTGAAGATCGTGTATAACTATTATCGACAGGGAATATCAAGGAGAATACAAGGGTCGTCTACATCTTGATTTATCAGTTTAGTAACTCTCTGCAGACCTTCCAGACACTTGCCAGATGATATGAGGAAAGTAAATGACATCATTGCTTGCTTTTAGAAAATGTAGTCTATTATCCATTTTAATTACTAAGTATTCTCTGAATATAATATGTTTAGTAGGCATCATTCCTTTGATTTATATGTGGTTAGGTTGATGTCTTCTTTTCGAAAAGAATTATTTTATCGTATATTCTGTAAAATACATTGAAGTATGTTGCCCATGAAATTCTTCTTTTGAAAAACGTGATAGTTGTATCGACATTGTAATGTCTGTAAAATCATGACAGTAAATAACTATTTATTGCTCTTTTTGTTAACTTAAAATTGAAAAAACATACGAGTTTTCGGCATGAAGTTTAGAAAGTTACTCCGACCTACAATAACATGAATAAGATAAGATCAAGTTCTTGTTCGGCGTGATTTATTATAAAGGTTACTCATATAATAAAAAATTTAGCCTATATAGGATCCTGGCTCGTGCACTGTTCCACCGTATCGATGAAGTATTAGATTGGGTCAGGATATCAGGTTTATAATTCCTGTTGCTATGTTAGATTTTCAAAGCAATACCTTCTATTATTTGAATGTTATAGATAACATTATGCATCTGTATCAATCATCTGATTGTATGTTCTACACTTACATAATTATATGGGTCATTTTCAAAAAATGTCGAATTTTGAAATTGAAAAAATTACTAAAAGTTACTTATTCAAACAACCCTCTACATAAGCAAATCAAAACAAACAGTACTTTGAGAACAACATATTAATAGATGCAATCTTAATGATGTCATACAAGAATATGTTGAAACATTTTTTGATCGATGGTACATTATTTTGTCTATCCTGTTACCATTTTCAAAAGATATTTTGGGTTATTAAGAAAAGGTTTAGATCAAATGTTAAGCTTGTTTTACGTAGTCTATTAGATTGTTTTCAAGAGAATAAACTTCTATATATATTCATTCTGTAATATTATCAGATTATTACATGGCATTTTTCATATCGCATGTATTATCAGCCCTAGGTCAATATCAGCCTAAGAGCCGCATGGCTCGAGGGCTGATATTGACCGAGGGCTGATAATACATGCGATATGAAAAATGACATGTTATGATCTTTTTATCATATGCTTCAACAGTAGAGAAAAATGACAGATTCATATATTGATCCTTTTACGTGGTTCCCGAAGCTTAAAGAGTAAAAAAGTTCACGGCCGTCGGACCCCAAATTTGATACATTCAATATGAAATCTTTCTATCATATGCCTCAACAGAGAGAGAGAAAAAAACATTTTAATATGGACGAATCTACAAAAAAATAATTCAACAATACACATAATGATCATTGTTTGGAAAAGTCAACTTTTTAAAGAAACTTTCTAAATTATGTTTCAGAAAAACTTTAAAAAATGCATTTATTAAATAATTTGTTTGGTTTGGTTTTTTTTTTATTATTATCATTTTAAACAATATACTTTCCAGTATTCAAGTAATTGTTTTGTACACTACTTTGTAATGTTTTTCACTGAAAACGTAGCACTGAGGTGTATTTTCCGGAATTGGCCGAGTATTACCGGAATGCCATGTGATAACGTTACGGAAAGGCATGTGATAACAATCGAAGCATGTGATAAACTTTTCATATCAGCCCGCTAAGCACCAATTCAAAAAATATGGAATTTACGTCAATTTAATGTTATTATCATACGGTAAAATTTATATGTTATTTAGTCTAAGTATATGATAAAATAGATTATTTGCCAATTTTCCAGGTTGTACTGAAAAATGCCTCTAAAAATTGGTTTTCAAAGGTTGTAAAAATTACCACAAGTAATGCAAGTCTAAGATAGCAATTTATATTGTTCGGCATTTTTTCACCCTTTCAAATAAACCCAACATCAAGTAAATCTTTCACAAGTTAGTTTACTTTTCTCTTTATTTCATTGGTAACAGGAACGTACGTTTCTGATATATCACTATACAAAAGTCTATCCTGTTACCTTTTTGTCTATCCTGTTACCGATATCAGTATTGCACTTGCGAATGCTTAATTGGGAAGATTAAGACGTTAAAAATAAAAAAGATGAGTTCAAACAACGAAATATTTCATTCGTTTTGCAGCTATATGTTAAGATAAAGAAATTAACGACGTTTTTGTCTACAATTGTCTATCCTGTTACTGTAACCATAGCAACCATAGTAACAGGATAGACATAACCGGATAGACAAATTTCTTCGTTTTTGATTGCTGTTGTGAAATAACTACTCCCTTTGGTGAAGTGATTATGTTTTTCTATTGTGAATTTGGTTTCCAGCACGTAATTGCACTTTTTACAAGTATAATGTTGGTGTAATTAATCAAAATGGGTGGTAACAGCATAGACATGAAACAAGAATGCACACACTGAAATGTCTCGCCTTGTTTACTAATCATTGATATTATGTTGATAGTCCTAAGTATAAAGCTTTAACAACTGCCACATAAACTTAACATAAACCAAGATAGCTAAACAAAGACAAATGAACCATGAAAATGAGGTCAAGGTCAGATGAACCATGCCAGGCAGACATGTACAGCTAACAATGCTTCCATAAAATAAATATAGTTGACCTATTACTTATAGTTTAAGAAAAACAGACCAAAACACAAAAACTTAACACTGTGCAATGAACCGTGAAATTGAGGTCATGGTCAAATAAAACCTGCGGGACTTACATATAGATCATAAAATATTTCCATACACCAAATATAGTTGACCTTTGGCATATAATATTAGATAAAAAGACCAAAACTCAAAAACTTAACTTTGACCACTGAACCATGAAAATGAGGTCAAGGTCAGATGACTCTGCCCGCTAGACATGTACACCTTACAATCATTCCATACAACAAATATAGTAGACTTATTGCACAAAGTATAGGAAAAATAGACCAAAACACAAAAACTTAATTATAACCACTGAACCATGAAAATGAGGTCAAGGTCAGATGACACCTGCCGGTTGGACATGTACACCTAACAGTCCTTCCATACACCGAATATACTAGCCCTATTGCTTAAAGTATCTGAGATATGGACTTGACCACCAAAACTTAACTTTGTTCACTGATCCATGAAATGAGGTCGAGGTCAAGTGAAAACTGTCTGACGGGCATGAGGACCTTGCAAGGTACGCACATACCAAATATAGTTATCCTATTACTTATAATAAGAGAGGATTCAACATTACAAAAATTCTGAACTTTTTTTTCAAGTGGTCACTGAACCATGAAAATGAGGTCAAGGACATTGGACATGTGACTGACAGAAACTTCGTAACATGAGGCATCTATATACAAAGTATGAAGCATCCAGGTCTTCCACCTTCTAAAATATAAAGCTTTTAAGGAGTTAGCTAACGCCGCCGCCGCCGCCGCCGCCGCCGCCGGATCACTATCCCTATGTCGAGCTTTTTGCAACAAAAGTTGCAGGCTCGACAAAAAAGTACGCTCTATTTTTTTGAATTAATGTCTTGAAATTTCTTTTCTCTACAATGCCGTTCAAGAAACGAGGCGTTTTAAATGTAAAGATTACTTTGCACTTTTGAGATCACTGACTGATTCAATATTCATAGGGAGAATAATTTAATGGCTGATTTAAGTAGCGGTAACAGGAAAGACATGAACCCCCTGTACGCTGATTCAATTTAGTTTGTAGATAATATGTTACATACAATAATAAAGAAGCTACGATTTTTCGTTAGTGTAATATTTAACGTTCTTAAAAAGTCCCTTTTGCAGATATCAAGGCGATCAGAAAATCGCAAAAAAATCATTTGAATGTGTTTTTCTGACAATGTACGCAGACAAATACCCCTAAAATCGGTCTTAAATGCAGTTTAATCTTATCAAAATAGATGTAAGGTGTGTTTATTATTAATGTTCTGAATCACAAATCCGACAAGCTTTCATTTAAACCATTACAACTGAAATTTCCATTAGAAATAAAAAAAATTAGCATGGGTGTACTGAAAATTCGACATTTTTGGAAAATGACCCATATCATGCAATGTTTTTCAATTATACTGTTTTAAGGGAGTTCGCTTCTCAGTTTCAAAGTAATTAACTTTTCAAAACACTAGTTTATATAGATAGGAGATTAATAAAGGAATCCAAAAAGCAAAAAAACAATATATAGGTCACCGTGCTTGTTTTCGAAATACATGTATTAGCCATTGAAATTTTGGCGGGAAAATATTCTCTCTTGACTTTTCATAGCTTTATCATTGACAAGTTGAAGCTCTCAAAAACTGTTAAAAAGTCATTAAAATTTTATAAGACTTTTACAGATGGCTTATCATTATAAATGTAAAAGATTTATAAAAAGAAAAATGGGGGTCACCGGTCAAGGCATTCAAATGGATAAAACCAGAGGATTCCGAAAATATGACAGAAAATCTTAAAGATGACAAGCCAGCTTCCTTAATAGTTCCAGCTTGTCACTTTAGTTTTTAAAAGTGTTATTTGATGTGTTTTCCTTGTTGTAGTAGGTCTTACACATGTGTCAAATTTTTGGTTAAAATTATAGGTGTAACTTGAATTTTCTTTCACTTTTGCCGTTATAGCACATAAGAAAGAACACGAAGCCACTAGCAAGAGAAACTATGTCTGCTACTTACAAAGCTATGATCGATATAGTATATGTACATTAGCTTAACAATCTAGTTTAGTGCGTGGTCTGTTCTATTTTTTTTCAGCAACTACTTAGCTGATCATCGACGTTTCAGTTAAAAATATATTTTAGATGTCTCTTGTACACATAGCCCGGTGCATATCCTAGATGATTCACATGATTTCAAAAAAGGTAGAATCAGGTGAGCGACCAAGGCTCTAGAAAACCACTAGTTTTTTTTTATATGTTCTACATTGTATTGGATTGAGAAAAATGTTAGAATTTACTATTTTCAGATTAAAATGGCAGAGGCAACAGAAACTGTTTGTGATCTGTGTGAATCTAGAAATCTTTCTAATACTGCTTACATATGGTGCTCTGTTTGCGAAGTAGGATTGTGTCTAGACTGTTCGGAATACCACAGAGTTTATCAAAACAGCACCACACTTTGCCAATCGAGTCATATAGAAAACTTCCAGAATTTATACATACTTTAAGTAAAACATGCTCTTTACATGAAGAACCGCTAGAGTTATATTGTGGATCGCACAAGAAACCTTGTTGCACTGAATGCATTGCAAATAAACATTCACTTTGTCCCGGTATAACTTTACTTAGTAAAACCGTAAATGGTATCAAAGACTCCGAATACCTTACAAGCACTAAGAGGAGGATATTTGATATGAAAGTGTACACCGAAGAGATGAAACAAAATCGACGAGCAAATATTGAGTGTTTGAAACAACGGCGTGTTTAAGTTTGTGCAGAAATGGCACAAGTTACAGTTGAAATTAATAAACATTTAACTGGTATCGAAGACAAACTTGTCAACGAAACAAATGAACTTGTAGTGTCAGAGACAGAACGTTGTACAAATGCTGAGAGTAAAATGGAAGATCTATGGTCGAAATTGCAAAATCTAGAGAAAGACATTTCAGAAACCGAGAATTACGGAAACGAGGAGCAAATATATTTGTGTCTTAAACACTTGAATGACTGTATTGCACTCGAAGAGAAAATTTTGAAATCCAACATGGAGGACTCATGCTGTGAAGAGAAGGATATCGAATTTATTGTGGCTGAAGAAATGAATCTAATGACAACGATTTCTTCTATAGGAAGGATCAAATTAAATAAGAAACCAACGGTTATTAGTTTTTTTTTTAACCCAAGTCAAGCTCAAATGTTCTCTTCACTTGAAGCCAGTTTGAAAAGTATGACTATTTGTAATATCAAGAGAGGGGTTCCGAAATATATATATGAAACAGCAAATACTCGTAGTCTTATACAATTATCAGACGGTAAAATTGTACTTGCAGTTTCTAATGAACACGAAACAGTGGGTTATTTTTGTCTATTTGATGCAGATGGTCGTTTCATTCAAAGAAGATTTAGTCTTCGTAGTCCATTTGGTCTTACTTTGATGAATCAGAAGTGTATTGCTTCTTTTAATACTGTCAAGGTTTCTGAAAATTTAGATTTTTACAATTTTACCCGAATTTCTAAAATAGCTGATGGCAATATTTACGGACTGTCATGTTATGACAACCTATTGGCAACAGCCATCAGGGGTGACGGCATTACCTTAGCCAAAGAGGGCGAAAAATCTTTCAAAACGATAAATGTCAAATATCCTTTGCTTGCATATATTCATCTTGGGAAAAATAAACTCTTTTACAGTGATTTTACTGAGCACTATGTGTACTGTCTAGATTTGGACGGAGAAGTTTGGAGGGCGAAATTTGATGAAATAAAAGGTCCACGAAATATCTGTACTGATCCATTCGGAAATGTTTTCGTTGCAGCTGCCGAATCAGATGCCGTGTTTGCATTGTCACCGGACGGTAAAAAGTGCAAAAAACTTCTTAGTGCTGAAGATGGCATGAACGAACCAAAAGCACTTTATTTCAACAACCAAAATTCTGAATTGCTTGTCGCAAACAAATGCGGAAGCATATTTATCTGCAGTGTTAATTATCACAGCTAAAAGAAACAACATAATGTTCAATTTCCCTTTTTTTTTTAAATAATAGCATCAAACTTTTTACTTTTCTAAAAAGAACAACAGTTCCGCTACTTAACAAAGGTGACTATCGATTCTGTTAGTTTTGTTATAACATCAAACTTGACTGAGATAATTAATAATACGGTTAATTAGAAGAAAAAACTTTATGACTTGTGAAAATAATATAAATAGAACATCAAAGATTATTGAAAGATGAAATAACCCTTACAAGGATGGATTTGATCAGAAGGAACGAGCGACACGTTATACTCTAAAATCGGCAAGAACCTTAGAAGAAGAAAAATGGGTGACAGAAATAACTATTAAAGTGCTATTTACCTCTAAATTCATAAATTTACAGTTCTGATACTAGCAATTAATATTACCTGGAAGCAGAAAATTGTGCGAAAAGTAAAACTTTTTGGCATATGAACAAGATTTTCTTTAATAAAGTTCCATATTGATAATCGAAATTCATCCGACTTTAAGGTTTATAAGAGGAAATCTTTAAAATGCAATTTGGCAAAAACAGAAGGTCATATTCTTGTCATGATAAATAGGCAATATAGTTTGAGGGACGTGACAATGATATGTCTCTGCTCTCAAATTTATTTTCTGCATTTTCTTGGTTAAAATAATCAATTCATATCCTGTTGTTGGAAAAGTTGCTTTTCAGTTCTTACCAGGCTAGAATATTTTTTTCCATATTACCCATCAAAAAAGAAAAAAATATAACAAAATCAAACTTTTAAAAAGAAAAATATAACTTCATGACTTATGATATACGGATTTAACTAAGGAAATTACTACAGTGAATTTCGATTCCTATTTTTCTTTATTTTCAAGTCTATTGTAATGAATTCAACCATAAATCACTATATTTTTTATCAAACCGACCCGTCTACGTATTTATTATTTTGATAATCTATAGCAAATGGAATTCTTACCAACATTGTGCGCAACGTTAGCACAGAAACCTAACTGTCAAAATCAATTGAAAGGGTCTAACAGAATTTTGTCGTAGTGTTACTGTCTTATTTATGCATACCTTACATCTCTCCTTATACATACACGGTACTATGGAATTACAATTAGTGTCTCAGTTAACACAATTAATAAAACCATAAAGGAAAAACATAGAACTCTTTTTGTCATATAAAACACTGTCAAACATCCAAACATACTATCCACACTCATCTGTGTCCACACTTGTTTATGAAAAAATGAACGAAAAAAAATCTGTTACACATTAACAAACGACAACCACTGAATAACAGGTTCCTGACTTTGGACAGACACATACATATTACATAATGTGGCGGGATTAAACATGTTTGCGGGATCACAACCCTCCCCTAACCTTAGACTGTGGTAGAACAGTACAACATAAGAACATTGTTTGCCAATAAGACCATTCTCCACAAGAGACAAAATAAAACAGAAGTTAGCAATAATAGATCACCGTACGTCCTTCAACCATGAGCGAATGTCGTGTATTATTTTGCTATTATATGTTAGCAAATAATTTTTCATTATTTCAACCTGCTTAAGATATATGTCCACAGCATTTTAAAAACATTATGCATGATGTGATAAAGAATATCAAAACATCCGATGAGAACGCCACAAAAACAACAAGAGAAAAAGTATGAATTGATAAAATGTAGTTGTCTTAGGAGAAGAGATATTAAGACCCACAATTCAACCCCTTAACAAATCGCGTTTATCTAAAAGAGATGAACAAAACTTGTCTTCAAAATGAATGAATATTGCAAAAATGGTCAAAGATAAAATCATTTTTTTATACATTTGAGGAAAAAGTGTATTAAATAATTCATCAAAATTAGTTGACCTCCAATCAAATAATGTTTCCTTAGATATATGTTCTGTCGCATCTACTTTTGGTAAAATATCTTGATGAATGGAGGTTGCACTATCTCAGTGCACTATGTACATGTAAATTCAAATCTAATAAATTTGTTCATATTTATAGTGACAAACATGAAACGTTGTCTTGATTTAAAAGTATCTACTTCCTTTTGGTGTTTTATTGTTTTGGAAATCAGAACAGAGGCAGATTTATGGGTGAAGCAGAAGACCTGGTCCCCCCACTTTAAATAAAGATTTTTTTATTTTATTATTCCGAGGCATATGGTAAAAATTTAGGTTGATTATTTAGGGAATCACTGAACACTGAAGCATGACTGGAGTAGGTCCCCTATTAGGCGGTTTGTTCCACCCCCCTATGAAAATTTCTGAATCCACCACGGACTTGTTAACATTCGGAATAGAAGGATACATTTTAAAACTCTGCTCGCTCGACTGCAATTCTATATTTCTTCCTTGTTCTAATTATAGCCATGTTTTACCATATGACATTGATGGAAGTTGCATGATCGTGTTATAACAAAAAGTGTAAGTAATTTCTAATAGACTATGTACATCACACAGTACATGTATATGTATCAGGCGCGTAGCCCCCTATACGCCAACACGCAATTGCGTGCACATCAATTCGGCATGCAAAAAAAATAAATGGCAAAATAAAAATTTATAAATTAAATGTTTAAAGGAAACAAATATATGTGATCGCTTTTTTAAATGATGTAATGTCATTAAATAGCGGCATTTGGTTTCAAAATTAAAGTTTTATTGGAGATGAAAAGACTAACAGTAACTTGCATTACAAGATTTGAATTTGTTATACTCTAGTAGTTTCGGGGCACATTTTACTGAGTACGGTTTAACTGTTTGGATTGCGATGTACCAATTGACATTAGAAATTATCAGTACCCTTCGATATCGATTCGTTGAAAGTATGCCGAGGTGATGTGTTCGACAGACTACCAGAGCCAATTATACCCCCAGCAAACACGCTAAAACAGTATTGGAAAGTCTCATTATATTTTGCGTTCATAGACTACATGATAATGGAACTTGAGTCGCGTTTGATATCATCAGGAAATCGCTTCTATGCGCATTATCTGCTTCCTCGTGTTGTCGGTAATACAACAAACGAACAAATATCTGCATTGTTTGAGACATACGAAACTGGACTGGCATATAATTTGTCAAATTCAATCGGGGGTCGCTCGATGGCGAACACGAGTGCTACCGCGGAGAGATCGTTCAGTGTACTACATCTGTTGAAAACATATGTATGATTAACCATGAACAACTACAGCTAGGTTATTATAAATATGGAAGTGTTTAACGACCTTGACTGGCTATACAGCCCTCGCACGGTCGGTAGGTTATTATCGCTGGCATTACTGCATTATGTTCATCGGGATTTCAGTGTGAATATTGACAAAGTAATAGAGACGTTCCCGAAGAGCAGATTTTGGACAATTTTGAGTAAATTCTGTATCACAACAATATGTTGCTTACATATTCAATTAATCATGCTTTACTCTATTTAGAAGTCAAGATTTCTAAATAGTTTTGCATTCATGAATTGTTTATTAAGTCCTATGTACATCACAACATGTAGCTCCTCTTTTAACCGTCCAATGACCGAAAACCGAAAAAAAAAAAAAAAAATCTGCATAAAAGGGTCCCAAAATTTTTTCTGCTTGCACATCGTTTCTTTCTAGCTACGCCCCTGTGTATGATGTTTTATATGCATAGTTCTTTGTATATAACATAATGAAATCAATATATAATAGTTCACGTAAACTTCGTCAATTTGTATTGCTTTATTTTGTTATACGTTTGTTGTGGATGGTTAAAAGATAAACCGTGATTGTAAACGTGAATTGGGTAATATATAGGCCATGATTTAAACTATATTATTTTCTTTTAAAACTGGTTGATTCTTCTGTCCGCTATATTTTAAGTTTCTATAAATAAAATATTTAACTTTTAATCAGTAACCATTACAGGATTAGTGGGATGACTAAAAACCGAACATGAATTATTAAGAGCAACATTGCTGATTAATCATGTTAATGTTCGATGTGTCTGGGGTCTTGAAAATCACATGAAAAATTTGACGCAAGATTCACCTCAAACGAGACATTCACCGTATGTATACATGAAACGTGCAAAATTTTACAGCAAATTTGTTCCACCCCCCTATGAAAATTTCTGAATCCACCACGGACTTGTTAACATTCGGAATAGAAGGATACATTTTAAAACTCTGCTCGCTCGACTGCACAGCTATATTTCTTCCTTGTTCTAATTATAGCCATGTTTTATCATATGACATTGATGGAAGTTGCATGATCGTGTTATAACACAAAGTGTAAGTAATTTCTAATTGACTATGTACATGGATATGTATGATGTTTTATATGGCATTGCATAGTTCGTTGTATATATAACATAATGAAATCAATATATAATAGTTCACGTAAACTTCGTCAATTTGTATTGCTTTATTTTGTTGCACGTTTGTTGTGGATGGATAAAAGATAAACATTGTAAACGTGAATTGGGTAATATACAGTGGCGGATCCAGAAATGTTCATAAGTGGGGGCCCACTAACTGACCTAAGAGGGGGCCGCTCCATTCACGCTACTGTGATTCCCTATATATAAGCAACCAAATTTTTTCCCCAAAAGGAGTAACCTTTAAAACTGGTTGATTCTTCTGTCCGCTATATTTTAAGTTTCTATAAATAAAATATTTAACTTTTAATCAGTAACCATTACAGATTAGTGGGATGACTAAAAACCGAACATGAATTATTAAGAGCAACATTGCTGGTTACAACAAACCTTAATGATTAATGTTCGATATGTCTGGGGTCTTAAAAATTACATGAAAAATTTGACGCATGATTCACCTCAAACGACCACTTCACCGTATACATGAAACGTGCAAAATTTTACAGCAAAATTTTTGTTTCGTGATTTTGATCAAATGTGAAAATTTAGATGTAATTTGAATTGCTGTATATTACCAATAAACGTCTCATTTACATGGGACAAAAACAAGGATTTTCGGGTGAAATCCACCTGACACTCACATGAACTGATTTTACGTCAGTTTCACGTATACAAGCTCGTTCTTGAGGTGAAATTCAAATTTAAATTTACCTGAAAATTGGTATGAGCGAAACTTCCATGTGTATAAATGAAGAAAACATCTATAAAAAGAGGGGGGCAAGGGGTTTAGCTGTTATGCTGTTATTGGGCATTTTAATTCTTTGTTATCTGTTATTCTGAAAATATATTTGCTGTTATCTGTCATTGTCTTATTCTTTGTTAGCTGTTATTGGGCTTTCAGTTTTTTTGTTATCTGTTATTGTGATAATGTATTTGCTGTTAACTGTTATCGAAAATTGGAATGTTAGAATTTTTTTGACAGCCACGAACGAACATATTAAATTTGAACAATTCTTAATATGACAAAAAGGAAAACATATATATGGCCAGGAATAGATCTGACAAGGATCTCAATTAAGGACTAGGTCCTTACAACCACTTAACCTTTTATATTATATAGTACATAGACTCAGCTCTTTTCATAGCAGAACCAAATACATTGTACAATGAAAGTTCCCACCATGTACTAGGTTCTGAAGCTGCACATACCTCATTACAAACAAAGATTTATTTCGTTCAAGCCATCGTTCCACTACTAAACTATGTATTCTACTTATTAGTAGACTTGGTAAAATCAAAAACCTGATATAAAATTGTTCAAATAAGGCCTTTGAAAATAGTGGAAAAAATTACTTTTGGAGTGTCAAAATTGGTTCGAGGTTCTTGATAAATTGCATGCTTATATTTGGGGCTCTTGATTTTTCTACCCTATATACAACTTTGCCTCATAGTCTTATTCAGAAAAAATCACACACCTAATTGGCATTTAAAAAAGTCAGAATGCGAATATATATATTCAAACTCTTTTAGGTCATTTTTAGTAGCAAACAAACACAAGAACTATGTCAATTGGACCTACTTTGATACCATAACTGCCCTTGAATTTTTACTAGATATCTTTTTTTGTCTCTTTGACATATTCCTCATTTTCATTCTCAATTGTATTACTCACTATTTAAATTACAAGCATGTGTGAGTTTCTATAACTGTACAAAAAAAAAATGCTGAAAAAGTATACTAAAAACAATAAACAGCTTCGCCATGAGCGCATGATACACCCGTCACCTTTTTGAAATTTTCAATAACTTCTCAATGTCATATCATATATTTATAAAAATCAGTCAATATATATCATGTATATAAACAATAGACCAAAGTTTCATGAGAACTGCTGAAAACATTTTTGAGTTATTGTCCGAAAACTGGAAAATACCAATTGTTTTAATGAATCAACCCCTTAACTGAATAACATAAAATCGAAAAAATAAATAAAAATCGAAAGGTTGCTTACAACAATAGATATAAACAATTCAGCAAAGTTTCATGAGAACTGCTGAAAACGTTTTTGTGCTAATGTCCGAAAACAAGAAACACCCCCCTTTTTAATTAATAAAACCCCTTAACTCGGAAATGTAAAATCTAAAATTTATAAAAAATAAAAGGGAGCTCATGTCAATAGATATAAACAATTCACCAAAATTCCCTGCAAATTTGTGAAAGTATTTTTGAGATATTATCAGAAAACTGAAAAAAAAACACCATTTTTATTGAATAAAACCCCATTACTCAGCAACTTAAAATCTAAAATTTATAAAAAACGATAGGGAGCTCACGTCAATAGATATAAACAATTTCCCAAAGTTTTATGTAAATTGGTTAAAGAGTGTTTGAGTTAATGTCCGACATGTTGACGACAGACGGACAAGAATATTCCAAATACATATCTAGATACATAATTCTAAAACCCATGTTCATAGAAAATGGAATTCATTACAAAGGATTATACCATAGAGCAAAATCAATACTGTATAGGCAGCTATAACATGTCCCGACATGACAAAATGTAAAATCTTGGAAACGAGGAATGTAACGGCCTAATTTAGAACAAAACCAAATTAAGATGCAGTAAGTGCTTTAGTGCTAAGTTATTGTTTTCCTCCTTAGAGTTTGGAATCAAAGGTGAAAGTTTGCATGTTTTTTGCATCGATTTCCAATGGAGAAGTTACCACTTTTGTGATACGACATACAGTCAAAAGTTCGCCTTTTAAATTTCTTAATATAGAGTTGCTACTTTTATGCATACGTTTAATACAATGAGAACGATTCTGTTTAAAACAGATTTAACTAATAATCTTGGCTCATATATAAAATTTTCACACAAATTTTTTTTAAGTTTCTTCATTTTTTCGGATTGTAAAACAGTTGGATCTTTATTTTAACTAAAATATTAAAACATTTACTTTTTTCAGATTAAAATGGCAGAGGCAACAGAAATTGTTTGTGATCTGTGTGAATCGAGAAATCTTTCTAATACTGCTTACATATGGTGCTCTGTTTGTGAAGAAGGATTGTCTAGACTGTTCGGAATACCACAGAGTTTCCAAATTATCAAAACAGCACCACACTTTGCCAATCGAGTCATATAGAAAACTTCCAGAATTTATACGTACTTTAAGTAAAACATGCTCTTTACATGCAGAACCGCTAGAGTTATATTGCGGATCGCACCAGGAACCTTGTTGCACTGAATGCATTGTAACTAAACATTCTCTTTGTCCAGGTATAACTTTACTTAGTAAAACCGTAAATGGTATCAAAGACTCGGAATACCTTACAAGCACCAAGAGGAGGATATTGGATATGAAAGAGTACACCGAAGAGATGAAACAAAATCGACGGGCAAATATTGAGCGTTTGAAACAACGGCGTGTTTTAGTTTGTGCAGAAGTGGCACAAGTTAAAGTTGAAATTAATAAACATTTAACTGATATCGAAGCCAAACTTGTCAACGAAATAAACGAACTTGTAGTGTCAGAGACAGAAAGTTGTAAAAATGCTGAGAGTAAAATGGAAGATCTATGGTCGAAATTGCAAGATCTAGAGAAAGGCATTTCAGAAACCGAGAATTACGGAAACGAGGAGCAAATATATTTGTGTCTTAAACACTTGAATGACTGTATTGCACTCGAAGAGAAAATTTTGAAATCTAACATGGAGGACTTATGCTGTGAAGAGAAGGATATCGAATTTATTGTGGCTGAAGAAATGAATCTAATGACAACGATTTCTTCTATGGGAAGGATAAAATTAAATAAGAAACCAACGGTTATTAGTTTTATTGAACCCAAGTCAACAGCCCAAATGTTCTCTTCATATGAGGCCAGTTTCAATAGTATGACTATTTGTAACATAAAAAAAGGGGTACCAGAATATTTAATAGAAACAGCAAATACTCGTAGTATGATACAATTATCAGACGGTAAAATTGTACTTGCGGTTTCTAATGAACACGAAACAGTGGGTTATTTTTATCTATTTCATGCAGATGGTCATTTCATTGAAAAAAGATCTAGTTATCGTTGTCCATTTGGTCTTGCATTGATGAATCAGAAGTTTATTGCTTCTTTTAATACTGGTCAGGTTGCTGAAAATTTAGATTTAGAAGATTTTACCCGAATTTCTAAAATAGCTGATGGCAATATTTACGGACTGTCATGTTATGACAACTTAATAGCAAAGGCCATCAGGGGTGACGGCATTACCTTAGCCAAAGAGGGCGAACAATCTCTCAAAACGATAAATGTTAAATATCCTTTGCTTGCATATATTCATCTTTGGAAAAATAAACTCTTTTACAGTGATTTTACTGAGCACTGTGTGTACTGTCTAGATTTGGACGGAGAAGAAATTTGGAGAGCGAAATTTGATGTAATAAAAGGCCCACGAAATATCTGTACTGATCCATTCGGAAATGTTTTCGTAGCAGCTGCCGAATCAGATGCCGTTTTTGTATTGTCATCAGACGGTAAAAAGTGCAAGAAACTTCTCAGTGCTGAAGATGTGCTGAAGATGGCATGAACGAACCAAAAAGCTAAAAGAAACACAATGTTTTCCTTGTTTTACTAAATAATGGTATCAAACATTTTACTTTTCTAAAAAGAAAAAGAGTTCCGCTACTTAACAAAGGTGACTATTGATTCTGTTAGTTTTGTTTTGACATCAAACATGACTGAGATAATAATACGGTTAATAAGAAGAACACACTTGATGACTTGTGAAAATAATATAAATAGAACATCAAAGACCATTTGAAGAAGAAATTTACACTTAAAAGTATGGTTCTGATCAGAAGAAGTGGCCGACACGTTATACTCTATAATCGGAAGGAACCGAAGAAGAAAGAAAATGTGTGACAAAAATAACTATTTAAAGTGCTAGACTATAATAAACTATTGAATCTAGATACCAAGACACTCATTTACAGTCCTGATAAGAGAAATTAATGTTACATGGATTCGGAAGAACAAAGCAGATAATTGTGTGAAAAGTACAACTGTTTGGCATCTGTACAAGATTCTCTTAAATAAAGTTCCAAATTGATAATCGATTTCGCCTAAGGTATTTATAAGAGGAAACCTTTGAAATGTGATTTGGCAAAAATTTATAAGAGGAAACCTTTGAAATGCGATTTGGCAAAAATAGAAGATCCTCTTCTTATCATAACAAAGAGGCGATATAGATTGAGGGACGGGATATGTATCTGCTATCAAATTTATTTTCTGTATTTTTTTAGTTAAGACAATCATTCTATCCTGTCATTGGAAAGGTTGTTTTTCAGTTCTTACCCGGCTAGAATTTTTTTCCCATAATCTTTTAGACAAAAAAAAAATAAAATAAAAACTCGCATCTGCTCTATCCCACAAAATCTTTTTAACGTGTAGTGTTGCTACGTTTGCCGTTTGGGACGATCATATCGAAATACGGCTCTAACACAAATAATAGATAATTTAATGTTAAGGGAGCTACCATTTGATTTTTAGGGGGGGGGGGGGGGGGCTAGGATGAAATTTGAAAAAAATAGGCAGGACAGGAGTTTTGAGTAAAAAAAAAGGCAGGATGAGACACTTGCAGAAAAACTTGCAGGATAAACTAAAAAAAAAAGGCAGGACCGAACAGAGTGAAAAATAAAAAGGCAGGACAGAGATTACAGCTAAAAAAAATGCAGGACAAAATTTTTCCTCCTAGCCCCCCCATAAAAATCAAATGGTAGCTCCCTAAGGGGTCTATAATTCAGTATGACAGCTTGAAGAAAAATGTTTAAATCAAACCCATCGAAATCTTTCTTTTAAAATAATTTTATAACGAAAGTTAATTTATTTTGAACCAAATTAATAAAGATTAAAGATATGCATAAGTTAACTAACGTAATACATAGCTTATAAAATGATATCAGTTATTTGACTGTCCCTTTGGTATCTTTCGTCCCTCTTTTATTGTCTTTTGAAGGTTTTCTTCTCTGTTTTAGCTATGCCGACAATCAAAAACATACTACATTTTAAGGGAGCTACCATTTGATTTTAAGGGGGGGGGGGGGGGGGGGGGGGGGCTAGGATGAAATTTGAAAAAATAGGCAGGACAGGAGTTTTGAGTTAAAAAAAAAGCAGGATGAGACACTTTGCAAAAAAAAAAGGCAGGATGACAATTTAGGTAAAAAAAGTCAGGATAAACTAATACAAAAAAAAGGCAGGACAGAGATTACAACTAAAAAAAAATGCAGGACAAAATTTTTCATCCTAGCCCCCCCATAAAAATCAAATGGTAGCTCCCTAAGCTATCAAAGTTAAAGATATTCGAATAAATTAGATTGATATGTCGTGTTGTGTCGCAATTGAGAGTTCTTGTAATTGATTGTTGTTTTTAAAGTCAAAAGAATTTTAAAGCATTGCGGATCAATATGAATATGAGAATAGCGAGGTACCGCCATCCCCAGCTTTTGATAGAAAATGTCGTTTGTTTGCATAAAATTGTCAAACAATTTCACCTTTTGTACACTAGGCACAGTTTTCACAATGACGGACTAATATGTCCCCGTCCACTGTGCCTCAAACGATGGACCCCCACGGAAACTTCCAAGTATTCACCGTAAGTCACGAAAAGAAGTGGATACTTCTAACACGGACAATTAGCCTTTTCAGCCATTTAGACAAACTAAAAGTTCATCCTATTTGTTGCCTTTCTTTGACTCTATTGAAAATGCATTAGAAAGTTTTATCATCTAATGAACTGAGATTGTGTCAGATAACTCTCTTCTTTTTAACCAAAAGATTAGATAATTATTGTTATTTTGGCAAATGTATGAAACGTAATGTACTATAGTAAAATAAATTCTTGTAAAAAAACCTGTGTTTCTTTAATTAATTTATAACGTTAATAATAAAACGTTGTTTTGGTATGTATTCATCGTGAACTAAATAACTTTATGATAAAATTGAGACTGGAAACGGGGAATGTGTAAAAAAAAAACCTGACAAAAAGCAGAAAACAGACTCAGGCCGGCAATGGGTTTTCAACACATGCAGCGTGAAGATCCCCAGCCGGAGGCGGGCTGAAGCTACACTACAGTTGGGATACTAGTACTATAGTTTATTAGTAGTCAAATAACAATTTGGCTGTATACTTTGCTGTAGATGTCATTATTTTTCTTTTTTATATTGCTGTCTTTTTGGCATGCATGTACATACTTTAATTTCCCTTTTAGTAGTCGCATAGATAATTACAGGGGGAAACACTGATCAATACAGGGAATATTCAGATAAGACTGTTGATGTTTATCCCAACGGTTGCCTTTCCTTTGACTATGTGTTAATGTATTAGTTAATTATCATCTTAAGACATCATAAAGGATGAGATGTTGTCAAATGTTGCTTCTCTGTATAAAGTATAACATTATTATTGATATATTTTGGCAAAAGTATGAAATATGATGAACTTTGGTATTTCTATTTACATGCATTTTTGCATATAGCAGAACGATCACACGAGATAAGAATTTCATAACATATACACAATTATCTATGTAACATTTTTTAATCTCTAAAACAAAACAACTTCAGATTACTGCGTGTAGACAACAATTACTTTAAAACATTAAATCAACAGTTCGATCTTACTATGATATTCTGCTAAGTTGATATTTTACTATTATTTGGATTTTAACATTTAATTGTGGGAGCTGATTTATAGAGCGGGTATGGCCATTGCCTCCGCATTTTGTCAGGGCAATTAATTTGCAATTGAGTTTCTTTACTTTTTCAGATTATTGCGTCTGTAGTTAGATTTACTTTTTAGTTTTTGTAGTATAGATAGTTTATATGTGTCGCCCATAAAGGACGGAACATATCATCTCTTTCTTTTACAATGGTTGAATTGGTACAAGCAAGATTGAATAAAACAGGACAAACAGGGGGTTCAAGTTGGCCTTACCCATACTCATAATTTTAAATAGTTGAAAATTTCCACAGCATATATATGTACAATCACTTGAAGATTTTGTGCTTCTGCGTTGAGGTCCTTTTGGTTGGTTTTTTTTTTTTAGAAAAAAAACTTGTTATATTGCAACGGACTTCGACGAAAACCATAAAATTAATAGAGCATGTTAAGTAGACCGGTTGTCTTTGATTACCATCACTATTCGGCTTAAACGTGTATCTCTGATACCTTAGCGGTGGTGGGGTTTCTGACATAACCGGGACTTGCATTGCCAGGAAAATACTGTTCCTTTAAATTAAACCTTTTTCAATCGAACTTTCAACTACATGTATTTACTCACCTCCTGGGCTATCATTGAAGAACATACTTTCAGATGAGAGAAACTGTTTAGTTAGAGCAGTTTTTCCGACACCATCTGCTCCAATAATTGCAACTTTATAACAATTGCTATGCGGTGTTTCTGGACCTCTTGATGGCGCAGCAAGGAGTCCATTTTTTGTCTTCGTTGATGGTTGATCTTGTGTCTTATAAAGAGCATTGTCAGATTTGGAAGCAGTAAGATTTGTAATACTTCCTCTGCTTTGCCTCCTAAAAGAGTCTCCGCGACTTACAATACCTTTACGTGTAGTTTTGAATGATCTTACTTTAACCAAAATATTATCATCCTGTCCGGGAACAGACAACGAATCTACCGGAAGCGGTGTACTCGGTTCGCTATTCCTTCTTTGATTGCCACAATCTACATGAAGAACCTTCACTTCTGGCTTTGTTTTGGAGCGGAAAGAATTTGAGCGAGAATTCGGAGCAGAGTGACTATCATTTTCATCATCGAAGTACATGTCATGGTGTTTAATAATATCTGGTAAAGATTTTTCCTGGAAATTTCTTCTTTCAGGAAGTGATTTCCGTTTATGCATATGTCTACTCATTTTAAACACAACAAATCCTTAAAATTAAAAATTTCTTTCAATGGATACACAAGAAAGTAAGAACAATAAGTTTTTATCCTTTTTTCTCACGAGAAGAAGGAATCACAATAAGTTTCGAAATATCCTCTGCAAACTTTGGTAATTCATCGCAAGTTTGTCATCATCCTTCGGCGTTTCTAAGATTATAAATAAACTCTTGTAGCTAAGACGTTTCAAAGTAACAACAAAACTCTCCAATGATCAAAATACCTGCATATGTATGTATACCAGATTATCTGTCGGTGCCAATCACTTGTGCTTAATGTTCTTTCTATTAATGCATTGTTTTAGACATTATGCACGTGCCGTAATTGTTTATGACTTTGTATTGTATTTGTTTACTGAAAGACGTGCAATATGTCAAAATATTTATTTTGCAATGTCCTCAATTAATTAACTCAATAAAATACACTTTGCATGTCCAGATCTCAATAATTTTGATTGTGCGGCGTTGAAAATTAAATATTTATCATAATACAATTTATCATGAAAGTGAAGATTAAGAACTTAATTAAGGTACATGTCACTCTTGCGATAAACACATGCATAAAATAAGACATGAGTGGCATTTGGGCCGTACGCCAAAAGGACAACACCGAGAAATACGGTCGAAAATCACTACAGAACAATTTTGAAATATAAATAAAGAAAGAAATCTAGCCGGGATGATTAATGCATTTATGATAAAATCTTCAAAAAGACAAAGTTCAACATGATCTGGTAATAATATCCTAGCAATGAACAATGCAAATGCAGCTTTATGGTAATTAGTTTTCAAATATTTATTTTTTTGGATGGGAGTGATACAAACAATGCACCAAAACTGGCATCATATTGATGTACCGGGTAAAAAATAACGGACGACGATTGAGAGAAAAAAATGTCTTTTTTAGGTTTTTGGAATGTGACATTGACGACATGCACCTTTACATCCCCTCCTCAATCTTCAGACACTTGTGTTGCATCATAGATGTATTACATCTATGGTTGCATGTAATACTTAAAGGTTCACCTCTACCAAAAAACGAGGCCGCTCCCTGTCAAGATAATTTTAATCTTTTCTAACACTGGAATATGAATAGATTATATTGACTTTCTTCGCACTTGAAACATCATAAATCAACTAAATACATGAAGAAAAATCTAAGTTACAGATATGATGTCACTTATGTTTTGTTTAGAATTACATAATTCACTCTGCAATTCATATTGATCAGTGGCGGAATCAGAAATTTTCATAAGTGGGGGCCCACTGACTGACCTAAGAGGGGGCCCGCTCCAGTCACGCTTCAATGATTCCCTATATAAGAAACCAAATTTTTCCCAAAAAGGGGGGGCCGGGCCCCTACCCCCCCCCCCTTAAATCCGCCTCTGTTGATGACTATTTTAGAAACAGTCGGTAAAAGATAAAGGTACTTGGACAATTGGATAAAAATTAATAAAAACATGAATATTTGCATCATAAGACAATTAGACAGTTATTTGATAAGATAATGAGCGGTTTCATGGTATTTTTCATTAGCCACAATTAGCATACACTGAGAAAACATAAAATATTCTTAAATTAAAACACTGTAGGTCAATAGATAGTTTATTACTTGCTTATCGCCGGGAATATCGTTACCTTTATGTCTTAATGTTGTTTTTCGTCACTAGGGAAAGTTTGTCTTGATAAATCTATGTAAATCTATTCATAACTTTTCTAAATTCTGGTCGGTTTAGATCCTCTTTTTGATATGGTGCTATAATGTACACATGCTTACTTTCTCGGCGCCTTTACCGCGCCATTATTTATTTGCATTTTTGTACACGTTTGATTCCTGCATTTTGTGTCAAATAATGTTCATTTTCACCCTAACTGTTTTATTAAATGTTAATTATTTTCAGCTTTTACGACGAGGCCATCATATTCATTTTTAGCTTTTACTAGGCCATCATATTCATTTTTAACTTTTACTAGGCTATCATATTCATTTTTAGCTTTTACCAGGCCATCATATTCATTTTTAGCTTTTAGGCCAGGCCATCATATTTATTTTCAAAATCCTCTTCACCCCAGAAATCCAATAGTCCCCCCTTTTTTTTATATAGTCACATTTCCTCAACCCCACATCGCGAGTTATTATGAGGGTAATTAAGGAATCTGATTAGAAAGGATTATATACCAAGTTAAGGGGACATTAAAAACCCACAAGTCGAAAAGAAACTGTTACCTTAAAAGCAAAGGGACGGAAAAAAACGAAGTCAAACTAAGACCTACAGGCTAGCCTTAGCAACACGAATCGCACAAAAAGGGTGCGCAGAGATTCTTCTCCATGCACGTGTGGATATAATAGTTCTGTAAATATCCGGTGATTCTATATATACGAATAGATCTAATTTTATCAGATTTGAAGATAGGGGCTACAGGTAACGTGCATCTTGCAAAATCATCAAATTCAAAGAAAATTGTTCCGCAAATTTGAAATTAACTATTTCTTTGAGAATCGATACCTGTTATTGATTTATAGTAAGGTCAAACAGAAGTAGGGTTTTGGAAGCAATTAGTTTTAATTAATCTGTTGATTATGTAATCATCTGTGATCATTAAACAATTAAAAATGTGCATTGTCCTTTCTAACTGCAACTTTCGTAAGACTGTCTGGGAATTGAAATCATATATTGTCTATAATTTAAAGCGTTTGCGATACATATTTCGGGGAGGATTCATTTCAAACTTAGCATTTTTATTTGTAGAACCAGGGATATTTTATAAATCTATTTAAAAACATAAATTAGTGGGTTGGTTGACTATATAATGCAAGAACTAGTTTTACTTTCTAACTAAAGGGACAAGGACAGAAATTGCTTAGACAGGTAAAATTGCACATTAAGAAAATATTTCCAAACAGTTGCATGATATCATCTGACCATGTTGTTAGTAACTTTACATCTCAGCATACAGATATGAAGTGCTATCACCCATTTCCCTATCAGATGAGAAAGCAATTAGCGTTTTGTTTTGTACATTCATTTAGATAGTAAACGGCTATGGGGGTATGATACACCCATCTCTAAATGAGACATATATACTATACATGTCTCCAGCAATCGTTATTAAAGAAAACTATGATACCTGCCAACTTTTCAAAATGCCCATGGGGGTTTTATGTGCAAGATGGCTCTTACAGTCCAACAAAACAGTAAATATGGCCTTCAAATGTATTTAAATGTTGGGTTTGGGTTTTTTAGTCTTCTTCATACTTTTATCTTCATTTAGCCATTGTAAAATGTATTGTTTTGTTTTAAATTATTGACAAAATTGATCTTTCAAAATTTCAATTTTGGAGCTTTCATGGGGAAATGCTCCGCAATAGTGATAATTGGGGCGCACTACGTTTGCGCGCATTTGGGGATTAAAATGTTTTACGTTTGCGCGCAGCTTTTGATTACATTTGCGCGCTTTCAATTGGCAGGTACGACTATCACGTGTGTAATATTTGAATTTCTAACTTATTTTAAATTGATTCAAATTGTACCGTGAAGTTATCAATGGACATGTATTTTCTTGTGGTTTTTTTCAGAGATTAGAACCGTTACTAATGTGCAGTTTGCTAAATCTGAAATGGCACATTGAAATAAAGGTTATTATCAGTAAATGTACCTGGGACAAATACCTTGGTTGAACCGTTCCATCCAAACTCTATCAAAAGAGGATCCAGAATTTTAAGTTTGTCACCGAGATTGAATATGACAATTATATAATATATTCTAGCGATTTTGTAGTGATTAAGATTAGAACACAATGTTGACTGAGGCGTTTTGCATTTGCGCCGATCTGCATTTCATTTGCGCCGATTTTTTCTTTCACTTGCGCCGATTTTATTACAGGTAAATTACAGGTGAATAGATATAAGAAGATGTGAGTGTCAATGAGAGAACTCTCCATCCAAGTCATGTTATTTTTCATTTATCATTATAGACCTCCTCCATTTGCCACTTGTACAAATGTAATGAATTGTCAATCACAACATGTATATAACTGTTGTCCCCTGCTCACCACTGGGAGGTGGAAGAAGGCCTAAAAGATACATCTCCAGACTTTTTTCCTTGTTGACCGTATCCGTAGTTCTTTAGCATATGTCTTTCGGACATTTACCACATGGTTATGCTCGATCTGTGTTTTGACAATAGAATCCGTGGTAACTCTTGACTTTTGAGAACACTGACCTTCCGATATGTATGGCCCTCGATGATTAAAGAATTTACTTCCCGGTCCGTTTCAATGTGCAATATGACCATCAAGTTACAACGAAGTTCCAGAACAATATAAATCAAAATTAACTTAAACATGGATGAAAAACAATTATTATAACCAGATTTTACCAATGGTATAGCACAGTACATGTACAAGTTTTAACTTACCTGTAAATCTAATTAGGAGCAAATATAAAATTGGCGCAAATGAAAAAATGAAATCGGCGCCAATGAAAGAATGAAAATTTTCAAAATCGGCGCAAATGTCATACGTCCGTTGACTGAAGTGCCCCTATTTTTGACATTTTTATTTATGTCTGTTTGTTTTGTTCACATATCGTTGACCCCCTCCCCTCCCCCTGGATCCGCCTATGACCTAGCTATAAAATCGGGTTTAATCAAGAATTTTGGTTTAATCTACCATTTTCCACATAAGAAAATGACTGTAACAAGTCAGGAATATGACAGTTGTTATCCATTGGTTTGAGCTGTGGGAGCTTTAAATTTGATTATGTCATTCACTTAGGGACTTTTCAGAATTTTACTCGGAAATCGGTATATTTGTTTTTTTTTAACTTTTTTTTTATTCTATTAGCAGACAATGTTTTCTTGCTTAGATGATAAAGTCCATATAAAAATACAAATTTTGAAACATTTTGTAAACCAAACTTTCCATTTTTATGAATTTTTGAAATTTCAAAATTTGACTAGAATGCAGCTTTGGGTTATACTTTTAAATATCACTTTAAGAACTATGAATATGATAATATTTTTTTTCAAGACATCCATATATTATCTATGAAACAACCAATTGTTTAATAGTGACACTTGATGGAGAATTTGAAAATGACCCACGAGTGAAGGATTCAGATGAAATTGACCCCATCTTTTTTATCAGGGTATAGAGATATGGTCATCACTGGATTCTCAGATCTCTGTTGCAAGAAAAATGTGTGCCCCCTATTGGGCATACAATCATTTTCCAAGAGCAGTATAAGTATGTTGTGATTCATCTGAATAAAATATCTATTGTATCAATTGTTTTGTTCTCTTCCCAGTGAGAAAATGCATGAAATACTTGCCACTGTTCATTTCAAACAAGCAACAATCAATCTGTTTTAGTGTATATGTTAAGGAGATTAACGAGCAAACATCAATAATAAAGCAACTCTGCAAACAACCAGGTATAAGAAGGACATATTAATGTTAACACAATGTCAACAAGAGGTTATAAATGGGTACCACACAGAACAGCATTAATCCATTCCTAAAATTTTACCCCATTTAAAATAGCTAAAAGTTATGATGGGACGAATGATGAAAAAGTTAATGCTCAATGGATGATAATTGTATAGAAAGAAGGGAACTTGATATATAAAAATCATTCCTATCATCCTACAGTAGTAGGAAACTGTATAAATCTGTATCACTGGGGGTCTTCACAATGTTAAGAATTTAACAAAGACTGCCAAATTCCTTTAATAAAACTAAATGCTTGAGAATAAGACAACCAATCATTAGGTATCTTACTAGAGTCATGCACATAGACGCGGGACCAGGTTTTCCTAGTTGTTAGTACCCAATTCTCTTTTTTATCAGTTGATTTCAAAATTTGAAGGCTGTTCTGTGACACATGGATGTTAACTTTTTTGTAATTTGGTCTCTGGTGGAGATTTTTCTCATTGGCAATCATACCACATCTTCTTATTTTCATATGAATCATTTATATTTACAAGGTCTAAAATTATCAAACATTCTTGTTTTAACCTTGCACTAACATTATTTCCCAACTATTCTATAAATAAACAGAAAAGATCATTTTATAGCATGCACACAGATCTTGTTATAAATTCTCAGATAATGTTTATAAGAACTTTGTATGTTCCTGTCCCAAGTCAGGAGTCAGTTGTTTGTTGCTGTGTAATTACATATTTCTTTTTCGTTCATTATTTTGTATAGAAATAAGGTGGTTGGTTTTCTCTTTTGAATTGTTTTACATTTGTCGTTTCAGGGTCTTTTATAGCTGACTATGCAGTATGCACTCTGTTCTTTGTAGAAAGCATCACAGTGACCTATAGTTGTTAATTTCTGAGTCATTGCTCTCTTGTTGAGAGTTGTATCATTTGCAATCATACCATATCTTTCTTTTTTTATTTGTGTTACTGAAAGAAAATACTTTTAAAGATCATTTATAATCTTGTCCAAAATATAATGATATATATGAATTGTAACAGAACAAGTATGTCACAAGTGGGTCTCATTGGGGTCTAAGTGTGACGCGGGATTGCCTATTTTTTGTAAGCGTGACACGTGAAAGTCAAATTATTGTGTCGGCAAAACGGGAAATGAGGTCTAGCTGGACCTGGGAAATGATAAAAAAAATGAGAATTGCTTACATACATAGTGTAAGAGGGATACGGGAATCTGACAAAACAGTAAGCGGGATCCGGGATCGGAACCCCCCAATGAGACCCCCTCACAAGATAGACACAAAACAAAATATGTTTACCAATATTTATTTAATATTTCATTCAATATTTTCTCTCTATCACAATATTATGATGCAAAAATTATTAATATTTTTAAAATGACATTAGATTGTATGCTCCACATAAATACATTTTGCAAAGAAATAAGTTTTTTTATACATATGTATAAATGTACATAACATATTTATATATGTGTCAACTTTTCAAAACCTCCAAATGAGACAACACCATCACTTGTGCGATATTTGCCATTTCTTTAATTTCTTCAACCATGATCTTCAATCTGACTTTTTGTAATTTGGTTAATAAATTAACAAATATAATCGTTAATTAACATATATATTAACAAATCTAATCTTTTAATTAATAATATGCTACAATATCATTACATGTAGCAATGAGACACTCTATATTGCTTAATCCTTGCTGACAATAATATGTCAATGTTTTAAGGTAGAAAAAATATACTTATAATGAAGTAATATTCACAGAGTGTGAAACTGGGAGATTAATTCTCAAATGAAGGGTTATCTCCTTTTTTGAGACCTTTCTTAAAAAAAATTCATTAAAAAACAAAACAAACTGATAATCTAATAACTAAGTCAAACGTCCACCTAATTTCCGATCAAACTCTATACACTGTAAGATTTGCTTGGTTTTCCATTTAATTATTTAATATAGATCTGGTCTAAAAATAACCATCTTTATATACTAAAGTTCTCTATGTTTAACAAAATTCAAACTTTGTAATAATTCAAAATTTCCAATATATATTTAAACATTTGACTCTTTAAATTGAATCATTTGATTAGATATACAATAGGAATAAAAACAATCTCAAATGATGTACTAAATTTCTAGCTATTGTGACCAAAACTACCTATAACCAAAACTTTAACTTGATACTGGACAGACGGTCAGATGAAGATACAGACCAGTAAACATAGTGCCATTTACAATTGTAGGCAGGGAATACATAAAAAAAATATCACCGACACTGATGTCTCACATTTTCACTACATATTATTCAAATTCACTTTTGCCAAAAAATCTATTTATCACAGTAATTTTCATTTCAACAGCTTACATGTAAAATTCTGTAATATGTTAAAATAGATGTGCACTCCAGTAGACTGACAACTTGCAAATTATAATGTTAACATAAAGATATTTCTCCTTTGTGTAACCTTATCACAAATTTTAACTATCTTTAACCACTGCTGACCACGGAACAAGAAAGTTGACAAAGGGCTTTTGCATTTGAAACAAAAATGGAGGTCCATTTTAAGTCCTTTTTATTTCTATTTTTTTTTCTATTATCTTATCGTACTAGAAGCAGATCCAGGATTTTTAAAAAAGCACCAAGGGAGGGGGGTGTGGTATGTGTCAATGAGACAGTAACCCGATCATAAAAAAAAATGCATTGGTAATTACAGTATACTCTGTATATACAATGTATATACTTTTTTGCTGTACAATTGCATATTTATTTTTAACATACCAATATCATGAACTGTAAGAATATCAATTTTTAATTTCTGCTGATTACATAAGAAGAAGTTACCAAAAAGTTGATGTCATTGCTAAGTAGACTTCAAACAGATACATATATCATTGTCAATAAGTCTATCAAAATCATCATCAAACTGCTATATATAATCTCCAGGATTAGAAACTACAAAATTTTATTTGTAAGACCTTGTATACTATTTTTAAGTACATGAAATTTATTTGTCATTGGCAACTTGGCTGTCTGAATAAACCAGAAATGGAAGCGTATCTTAGTATACAATTGATGCATCACAAAATTACATAATTCTGCATATTATATAACGTACAGAGTCTTTAATGATGTAGAATGTCTTTTCAATTACCTCATGTACTTGAAAGAAAATAATGTAGATGTAGAATAATATCTTCACAATTGGCAATTATCTTAGACCTTGTGAATTCTTGGTATGATAACCGACAATAAACAAGTAGAGAAGTTTTGGAATATCAAAATCTTGTAATTATTTTATTAGTGAATGGCCATTATATAAATTTTCACACATTATCTTTAACATCTTATCAAAAGTTTCTATTTTCAATTTGAGCAATTTGATTAAAAATATCACTGTGCACTATTAGAAATAAGTACCAGTAGCTTGAATTGTACATGATACCATAGCTTTATTACCAATGTTTATTGAAGCAGCTACAACTATTTAAGAAGCTCTCAATGAAATAAAAATTCATCAGACCTGTTCCATTGAATTTGGACTTGGAACATTAATTTCAAATTTAAATATCAACTAATATGCAAACTGCTACAAAAACAAAATTTCCTCTCCTGCAAACGAAGCAGCTACAATATTGAAGTGGAACGAGGTTCAATTTAAGAGGAATAATTTTTTTCTTTAGACTTGTAAGTATATGTCCCTGCAAGCCATTTGAAGTATCCATTATATTTGTTAGTCCTGAAAATATTATTGAAGAAAAGTTCAATATAAGTAAACCAAACTTACATTTCTAACAAATAAGAAACATATATTGTAAGGTCTGACACTTGGACCAGTCAAAAGGCTTCTTTTTTTAAACAAGTGTGGAAACAGACTTGTGTTGTCTGATTGGTGACTATTATAATGACTGGTTTATACATAAACATTCAACTGAAATCAAAGTCAAATATCATAAAATTATGAGATTTATGTTAAGATTATTATTGGTCAAGTTATGATTTTTCTCATTATTTATACTCAAAAGCAAAATTAGCACTTATAGATGGGGAAAGATAATTTACAATTAAAACAATATTAATGTATAACAATATTGTCAACAATTAAAACATGAGTAATGTCCCTTTTGTCATAGCACAAATGTTGTATGTATCACAAGATTTGATTGGATGAGTGTTAATCAGGATGAGATCTCTATCACATGATCAGTCACATGGTCATCAATGGTGATAAGGTAATTAACTATTTGAGGTCCTCCTATACACAACTTTTGGCCTTGTAGAAATTATTCTGAAAAAATAAAAAAACAAACGTAAATTATCAACCCTCCGTTTTTTGTAAGCAGTATTTGAATTTATTAAATGACACATAAATTGCTCATGTTCAAGTAATGCATACCGGTATTCAAAAAAATTGCTTAATATGAAGTATTGAATAATTTGCTCACTTCAAATTATTCTTACACCATCTCATCCAACCATGCAAACAAATGCAGGCAGTTTGAATAAATTGATAATTCCAACAATATTGGAAAAATATTTTGAAGAATGATTTGATAAAAAAAAACAGAATTTCGCAATTAATTTACTTTGGCATATACATGAAAAAAGATCTAAAAATTCAATATTTTAGAATTCTTCAGCAATTTATCATATATTCCAAAGTAAAACCTCAAACAATGGTCTTTTTTTTCCATAACATTGGTATTTTTATTCAATTTTTATTCCATATTTCAGTGTTCAAATTTTTATCCAATAAATGTTATTTATTTTCAGAAGCAATACTCTTAGTATCTGAGGATAATAAATCTACTACATAATCATTGCGCTAAATGGTGCATGCATCTTTTAAACAAATCCATTCTCATTATACCTGATGCAATCCATTTAACCTTTAACCTTTATATATGCTTCAAAATAACATTGATCAACAAGACAGCATGCACAAATAAACACTTAAACATGCAAAATAACAAATTAACATATTTTCAAGAAATAAAAATGTCAAAAGTAAAAACTAGAGGCTCTAAAGAGCCTGTGTCGCTCACCTTGGTCTATGTGCATATTAAACAAAGGACACAAATGGATTCATGACAAAATTGTATTTTGGTGATGGTGATGTGTTTGAAGTTCTTACTTTACTGAACATTCTTGCTTCTTACAATTATATCTATAATGAACTTTGCCCATTAGTAACAGAGAAAAATATTTGGTAAAAATTTACATAAATTTACCAAATTAATGAAAATTGTTAAAAATTGACTATAAAGGGCAATAACTCCTTAAGGGGTCAATTGACCATTTAGGTCATGTGGACTTATTTGTAGATCTTACTTTAATGAACATTATCGCTGTTTACAGTTTATCGCTATCTATAATAGTATTCAAGATAATAACCAAAAACAGCAAAATTTCTTTAAAAATTACCAATTGGAGGGCAGCAACCCAACAACCGGTTGTCCAATTCATTTGAATATTTCAGGGCAGATATATATTAACTTGATTAACAATTTAACTCCTTGTCAGATTTCCTCTAAATGATTTGGTTTCAGAGTTATAAGCAAAAAACTACATTTTACCCCTGTTCTATTTTTAGCCGTGGTGGCCATCTTGGTTGGATGGCCAGGTCATCGGACACATTTTTCACACAAGGTACCTCAAAGATCATTGTGGTTAAGTTTGAATTAATTTGGCCCAGTAGTTTCAGAGGAGAAGATTTTTGTAAAAGATAACTAAGATTTACGAAAAATGGTTAAAAATTGACTATAAAGGGCAATAACTCCTAAAGGGGTCAACTGACCATTTCGGTCATGTTGACTTATTTGTAAATCTAACTTTGCCGAACATTATTGCTGTTGACAGTTTATCTCTATCTATAATAATATTCAAGATAATAACCAAAAACAGCAAAATTTCCTCAAAATGACCAATTGAGGGGCAGCAACCCAACAACGGGTTGACCGATTCATCTGAAAATTTCAGGGCAGATAGATCTTGACCTGATAAACATATTTATCCCCATGTCAGATTTCCTCTAAATGCTTTGGTTTTTGAGTTATAAGCCAAAAACTGCATTTTACCCCTATGTTCTATTTTTAGCCGTGGCGGCCATCTTGGTTGGTTGACCGGGTCACGCCACACATTTTTTAAACTAGATACCCCAATGATGATTGTGGCCAAGTTTGGATTAATTTGGCCCATTAGTTTCAGAGGAGAAGATTTTTGTAAAAGATTACTTAGATTTATGAAAAATGGTTAAAAATTTACTATAAAGGGCAATAACTCCTTAAGGGATCAACTGACCATTTCGGTCATGTTGACTTATTTGTAAATCTAACTTTGCTGAACATTATTGCTGTTTACAGTTTATCTCTATCTATAATAATATTCAAGATAATAACCAAAAACGGCAAAATTTCCTCAAAATTACCAATTCAGGGTCAGCAACCCAACAACAGGTTGACCGATTCATCTGAAAATTTCAGGGCAGATAGATCTTGACCTGATAAACATTTTTATCCCACATCAGATTCCTCTAAATGCTTTGGTTTTTGAGTTATAAGCCAAAAACTGCATTTTACCCCTATGTTCTATTTTTAGCCGTGGCGGCCATCTTGGTTGGTTGACCGGGTCACGCCACACATTTTTTAAACTAGATACCCCAAAGATGATTGTGGCCAAGTTTAGATTAATTTGGCCCAGTAGTTTCAGAGGAGAAGATTTTTGTAAAAGATTACTTAGATTTATGAAAAATGGTTAAAAATTGACTATAAAGGGCAATAACTCCTAAAGGGGTCAACTGACCATTTCGGTCATGTTGACTTATTTGTAAATCTAACTTTGCCGAACATTATTGCTGTTTACAGTATATCTCTATCTATAATAATATTCAAGATAATAACCAAAAACAGCAAAATTTCCTCAAAATGACCAATTCAGGGGCAGCAACCCAACAACGGGTTGACCGATTCATCTGAAAATTTCAGGGCAGATAGATCTTGACCTGATAAACATATTTACCCCCATGTCAGATTTCCTCTTAATGCTTTGGTTTTTGAGTTATAAGCCAAAAACTGCATTTTACCCCTATGTTCTATTTTTAGCCGTGGCGGCCATCTTGGTTGGTTGACCGGGTCACGCCACACATTTTTTAAACTAGATACCCAATGATGATTGTGGCCAAGTTTGGTTCAATTTTGCCCAGTAGTTTCAGAGGAGAAGATTTTTGTAAAAGTTAACGACGACGGACGACGACGGACGACAGACGACGGACGACGACGGACGCCGGACGCAAAGTGATGGGAAAAGCTCACTTGGCCCTTCGGGCCAGGTGAGCTAAAAATGAAAATAATAAATACATTTATGAACATGATGATGAATTAAAATTAATTATTTAACTAAAACCAAAAGAACTAATAAAAATTTGATCAACTAATATAAGTTTTCTAGAACAGTCAGAAGTATGCAAATATCTGCAAAGATATTAATAACTGGATCATATTCCTAAATGAGGCTGAAATATTTTAATGTAATTCAGTACATGATTATTAATACAAATTTTCCAAGAACATCACCTATTCTACAATAAAAATAATAATATAATTCAATACTGCTGTTATAGCTATGAACCATTTATATAAATACAATTTGAAGGCCAGTTTACCAGTATCATCTGTCAAGCACATAGTAATTGAAAATGAATGCAATCTTCCACTAGAATTTTCTAATGGCAATACAGATAAACCTTAATTCAAAAATAGCTGGCATTTCTTTATAACATATCAACTGCTTCTATGGTATAATTAACAGTCTCTAGGGTTATAAAATAGCAAACAAAGACATTTTATTGACCCATCATTATTTTTTAAATCATCCAGATAACATCACAATTTATGTACATAATATTTAGTAATACATCGTAATAAGTTTTAAAATGTTTTTAAAAGGTGACAAATAAAAACTGATTGGATAACATGAACTCTGAGATGAGCCAGACTGGGGGTGAGGCAATAGAGTAAACAGCTCCAGCTATGAATGCATCTTCATCCATGTGGATCAGAACTCAATCAAAATATCGGCTAAAATCTGATACAACTAAACATTTTCATTAACTAAATATTTGTACGTAGACGAGATGAGACATTACATCTAAATTGAAATAAAAAGATGAGGTATAATATCCAATGAAATCTCCTCCCAAATCCCTTTGTAAAAGATAAACCATTATAGGTCAAAGTACGCCTCCAACATCTAAATTGAAATAAAAAGATGAGGTATAATATCCAATGAAATCTCCTCCCAAATCCCTTTGTAAAAGATAAACCATTATAGGTCAAAGTACGACTTCAACACGAAGCCTTGGCTCACACCGAACATCAAGCTATAAAGGGACCCAACTGACTGGTGTAAAACAATTCAAACAGAAAAACCAATGGTCTTATCTATTTAAAGTATGAGAAACACTTATAAACCACATCTACAAACGACATCTTCTGAACAACAGGCGTCTGACTTAGGACAGGTGCAAACAAATTCAGGTTTGAACTTTTTAAGAGGTGACAATCCAATATACCATACATTGATATTGGATGTTCTTAACATACTTTGTTGATTAGTATATCTATTATTCTCTATAAATTTTACATGTATCTATAAATATTAGGTAATATTATTATTTATATCAAATTTCCTCTAATGTGCAAGAAAAAGCAATCTGAAGGCAAAGTCTGTAATAGAGAATGTTATCATACAAGTCTGTGCGATAACAGAATGTGGATTTGTCTCCCTTTAATACAACATAATGTGGATTTGTCTCCCTTTAATATAACATAATGTGGATTTGTCTCCCTTTAATACAACACAATGTGGATTTGTCTCCCTTTAATATAACAGAATGTGGATTTATCTCCCTTTTATATTTCATTTTAATTTATCTTTTTTGCTTCATCGCATACCAGATATTCATTAAATTTGTCAGTAGGTTATCAAATTGATGGAGAAAACAATAATCATCTATGCAAAATTACTGATCCTTGAGAAGTACCTTTAAAACTCTATCAATCATTGATATATTATTGCACAATATTATTTATGCAAATGACCTGAAGAAGTTTCAAACCCATTCTAATAAGCTTCGTGTTAATAAGAAAAAAAATATCCTTAAATTTAACAAATACAAAAAAAATAAGGTTAAGTGATTTTGACAAAAATATTTGACCCACAAAATATCTTCAGCATAGAAGAAAAAGGAATTGATGTTAAAAGTAAAGGAAATTGCAATGAAATGTGGATTTTATTGTTAACAAAGCTATGATACTGTTTATTAAATTTCTAGCAGGATTTTTCTGTTTCGTTTTTCTGTAAAGATTTTAAGAAAAGCAAGCTAGAATAAACAGTTTCTGCAAAGCAATGACTATTGGTATCTTGACTATTACCATACGCTTGTTCCATAACCAGATATCCCTAGAAGTCTTTCTAATTTTCTGAAACAAATAGGCAAGAAATCATTTAGAATGTTTATATAGATCTTTTTTTACTTCTTTTTTATCCAAATTCTTCTCCAAATAACCTGGCTCTTGTACAAGAATCTTGAACATGAAAGGTTTCATGACACACACCAGCTTCTAGATGAATATCATCTGTTATTTCCCATTTTCCTCACATGCAGTACATTTGTGTACTGGTATACTGTACATGACTATATTCTACCACTGCATAAGTCAAGATACAATACTTCTCAACCATAACACCCATTTAGAATGAAATTCAAAACAGTGTGGCTGTGGCCATTGATTGACACATTAAATTCATCCATTGACTGGGACAATTTAGGTGAATGTTTGTCTGTAACGTCTAAACTGTGGGGTCACCAAAGGTTTCTTAACGCCTTTAATTATGAAATAATTCGAAAAATTAATCAGGAATAACCTTTATGTTTTGATTTATATAATTGATATAAATCAAAACATCGTGTTATTTCTGATTAATTTTTCGAATTACTTTCTTAAGGTGTTACATACAAACGTTCACCTAAATTGTCCCAGTCAATGGATGAATTTAATGTGTCAATTAATGGCCACAGCCACACTATTTTGAATTTCATTCTATCTTTAAATTTAACAAATATGAGACAACCATTATGAATATCTAAAATTCATGGATTGACAATGGAGAAATAAGGTATTACATGAGAAATCTGTTTCTCTAATTGTTATTTTTTTATTAACAAGATTCGACTGTGTCAAGTCATTAGGCATGGTCACCTTTGTGTGATGTTGCAATAGGTTCACACTTATCTGTAAATAAAAGCCTATATATTAAGTCAACCACAGTATAGACTTCCACTTTCTCGTTTATAGCTTGATCTTAACTATTTATAGTGAGTATCAAATCATAACTTCATATACATGATATAGTCACCACCTGAAATCTTAAAAAAAATAATGAGGGAATGGCTATTCTGGCAAGGATAAAGAGAGAGTGTCTATATCTTCTAAGAATAAAGAGGGGAAAAGAACAAGAGTATAAACAGTATTAGTAAAGAAAGAAAATATAGGATAAAATGTAAAAAGTGAGCAAAACTAAAACTGTTCTTCAGAGATATGAAAATTAGCAAGACTAAAAACAGATATAAATATTATAATTTCTTCATGGACTCGGTGAACACTGTCCTGAATCTGTATTTTTATATCTGATATGGAATCAGCTATTTACCAGCCATTTTATCCATTCATTGCATTCAAGAAAAATATGACTTATTTCAAAGAAACTTTGGATATGACCTAAGTATATATGTCTCACTGTATCATTGGTATATTGTCTAAATTGGACAAATATTTGAGTCATCACTTGAATACAAACATGGCAACAGTAACCTGAATCTTAACAACATTGAGAGGCAGTTACCAAATTGACAAATGAGGGAACCAGACTAGGTTAGAGCTAAGAATACTGTTGGAAATATGATTATATAATACAGTGGAGTACAAAGATTAAAAAAAAAGTTTTAGACATGAAAATGAAAATAGACAGATTTGCACCACTACATTCTCTTGTGGTTTTTTTTTTTCAACTTCGCTTTGAACTTCTTAAAACTTTTCTGTAGTAAACACAGACCACTTGTTGCACTTTTTTATGCATGATTTCCAAAGTACTGTGAGATTATTTATTTTCGTGGATACCAATTTTTCATGGATATTTAATTTCATGAACATTGTGCAAAAAGTCTGCATATGACTCTATGAAAATATGAAAATATGAAAATATGCATTTTCTTGAAAATTTTGATCGTGGTTTACGTTTTCTACTAATAGATACACAAAAATTGGTATTCCACAAACAATAATGACTCCACAGTAAAATGTAATTACGACTGGTACTTTTCTCAGTAACAATGAACTGTAAGGTGTCTTTTTAACTTGACTTACTCTCTTTGCTACGTTTTTTCTTCTGTGCACGAATCTCTTCAATTTCAAAGTACTGATTCTTCTCTTGTTTTGCTACTCTTTGGTACATTAGCATTTTTTCATCTAGTTATTAAATTAAATTTTTCTGTCATATTTAAGTTTTCAATTTTGAACGTAATTTTCAGTATTTCAAAAGTTTTCAAATATCTTTAATTTACAATTCAAAATGAAATATGCATTTGTTATTAAATATTTATAAAATTGAATTTTGAATTACTTATGCCTAATTTTTTTTTAAAACTCTGCAAATAATTATACATTGAAAACAGCTAATCTTTCACCTACAAGATATTTTTTTTCAAATTCAAAAAGATCATTAAATAAAAAATAAATACACATATTTTTTTCTTATCATGACTGTATTTTAGCTTAGCTGGTCAAATCTATTCAGATAATATTATCATGCTATTTTCCCCCAAGCTGCTGACATAAATTGCTTCAAAGAAAATGACACCTTAGGCAAAAGCCCTATATGTGTTAACTAACACCTGACCTAACCTACCCTCCCCCCTTTTTACCCTATTCCTAGTTCTTTTAACCATTTCCAATAAAGCACTATAAAAAAACAATGTCTTCACTGCAGAATCCAGAATTAATAGAAAATGAAAGAAGGTGTCCATAGGACACCAATACTCCCGCTTGAATATATATACTGCTATTTCGGCAATTTTTCAATATATAAAGGGACATAACTCAAGAACAGACAACATGGTGATGCCATTGGGGGGTAATAAGCATTGTGTATAAGTTTCATAATATTTGGTTGAGTCAAACTAAAGATAGATTAGGGAAATGTCAAATTCATTAATTTATAAAGGGACATAGCCCAATTTCAAAATTGTTCTATGTTTGGTAATTAAAAGCATTGTGTATAAGTTTCAGAATACCAAAGTTAAAGAACAGAAACTAATTTTGGGATGTACTGGTAGACTTAAAAACAGATAAGACAGATGAGGATTAAACTTAATGCTGGATTCGGGGCATAAAAAATTCCCTTACTTTTTTACCATAATTTTTAAGCATCATTAGTGACTGTAAACATATATTTTTATTTTTGGCAAAATTTTCCTGAAAAAACTCTGAAGCAATTTATATATAAATAGTCTGAGCTGATGATAAAACCAACACTGATTTGACCAAACCAGACTTGAGTATAAGATGCTAATGAAAGACCATTCAACCAAATGATAACGAATATTTACTATATTTACTATTGCATAGTGATACTGGTTAAGAAGATTCGTGTGCATCAAAGAGGCCATGACAGCATTCAATTCACCATTGCAAGAATTTTGTAATAAAGAATTAAAATCAACCCATCTAGCCTGGAATTTCAATTAAAGTCGATTTTTTACAAACGAAACAAAACATGTGTTCACCAATTCAATACAATTCTATTCTATGAATATCAATGTTTTTGGAATATCAGTTATTGAATTCAAAATTGTTAAGTACGAATAAAAGAAAAACTTTCAGTTTCATCCAGTTACTAATCAATTCAACAACACATGTTTTATTTTGTTGCAAAATAATGCAAAAGTATAGAATATTTAAGATAAAGATTATTATTTGTTCAATGTATAAAAGACAAGTCTAAGAGACCATATTGAACCTTGTGTACCTAGTGAAATAAAAACTTCAGATATAAAGATCTAGCAGTCACTAGCAAAAGCCACCTGAGAACATATCTGGACAGTTTGATTTGAATGTCTACAGTCATGTGTATATATCATGATGAATCACAGTGATAATAGCAGGTGCAAAGTCAAGCTTGGGCAAACCAAGCTCCCCCCCCCAAAAAAAAAAAAAAAAAAAATTTAAAGGTAAAATAACTGCCAATTTTGTGTAACAATAGGTTCCTCTAATTCCTAATCCTCAGAAGAACCCCTCCCCCTTCTTTTCCCCCCTAACCTCAAATCCTGGATAGGCTCTTGAAGTGGATTTTTACCACACTCCTATAGTTGTTTATTTTGCTATTTTAAATCAAACATATTACTTAAGTTTCTCTTGTGAAAGGGGAATTACAATCACTGTGAATTATCATACAATGTGTCTTCACTGAACCATTAGCTTGAAGGCAGAAATGACAGTGCAAGCCTAAAACAGGCTGACAATACTTTCAAAAACAAATTGCTTTCAGAAGCATTCTACAGGAAGAAAAAGATTGTCAAGAAGAAATTCTTGCAATCAGTAGCATGAAGTTTTTTTTATTAAATGTTGCTGCTATAAGACTCATACTAAGCAATATAGCAATATGTGTGCTAGGACTTCAATATAGCAATATGTATACAATGACATATATATCCATTGCTGCATCATCTGAGCATTCTAACAGACCTTTATATAGCCGGGAAATTGAATAATGTACAACAAAGCAATATCTATCAAGGGTGTGATTATATATATTTCGACATTCCATGTATTCTGCTTAGTCAGCATTCTAGCAAATAGTCATTTTTAAGCTACATGTATGTAGTTGTGATTTTACCCTCAGAAGATGCTATGTCTTCATCTATCCCTAAAATTCTTTGATATTTTCTGAAAAAATATATATAGAAGGATAATAAGTGGAAAGTCCTGTCTAAGGTTTACATATACATGTAAGAGCACACGTGTCATATTTCAAATGTCAAGAATATTTAAAAAAAAAAAAAAGAACTCATTATATTTTTTTTTATTCAAATGATGATTCTGTGAAATATTAATAAAACAATGCTTTGTCTTTATTATTTCAATGTTTGGAAAGTATTGCTCTTATGTTAAGAATTTCTAATATATGACTTTCCCCTTCCATTAAAAGGCAGATACAAACCCTCCCTTTCCAAACAATTACTTAGTTTTAAGCATAATTTTAATCTAAAAATCAAGAAAGTAAATAAATCATGAAAGGAATCCTGTATTTTTACCATCGAAAGTAGCCAAACATTTTTTTCAGCGACTTACTTCCTTTGAGCACGTTTTTCTTCATCACCCTTGGCTGTTAAGTCTTCCACAGAACCCTTCATACTTTCTTGTTTTCGTCCAAGCATAGGGGCTGAATTTTGGTGCTTCACAATTTCATGTCTTTTAGGGCTATGGCCAAATGCCGCAACACTTTCTTGTTTTTTGATACTCGAATGACCAGCAGATTGCATTTCTATGTGTATAGTGTTTATAGTATAAAGAGATTGGAAATATTTCTGTTTCAATACTTTCAAAACAATTCTATTAAATGTACTAATATATTGTGCACCTTAAGGGTCCAAATATTCAAAGTTTCTATGTTGGTTTTTTTAATATACATATTCCTAAAGGCAATCTCTTACATGATTTAAATATAACTAAAGCTGATTTTCAGATTGCAAATCTAATAAATAATGTGAAACATGTTCTATCTAAAAGCCTTTCTTGGACTAGAAAAAAACAATGAATATATATATATATATATGTCTATTTCTAGAGGAATCATATTTACAAATATATTTATAGGAAATAAACATATCTAACTACAGATATTTCAGAAATAAGGTATGGCTGAACCATGTCTTGTAATAACCAATTAAATCATCACATTACAAATGCATTTCATGAAAATGATCATTCCTTTCAAGGACATTTCTGTAGACAAATTGATATGAAATGTAGAAAAGAGCATGAAATATCTAACTTTAAAAACCCTGAACAAAGACAATGAAACAGTTTTCAGAGTAAGGAATGGATGTTACAGTTTTCTACAAGCCAGGGTAGAAATTTTTATGTGTAGGAAAACTACTTAATGAAGTATATATTAAATATATTAGATGTGAGAGTTAGAAGTCTGAGAGGAAGAAAGTTGTTTGGGTCAGAAACAGTTGCATAATTATACCATATCAATTTATACCATTGATAGGTAAATATTCTATACATGCTTTAATATATTGAAAAGAGAGATAACTCTTTGTTTACTATTGTGGTGAAAGTTAATGTTAGTTACCATGACTATGTTTAAAATCATCAATTCCTAGGATTTTCTGATATTTCCTACAAAACAAAATATTAATATAATGATAAACTTTTAAGCATATACACTGTTTCATCAGTTTAAAAAGCACTGTTATAGAAAATGTATCTATAAATATTTTCCTGATCAGCTTTTCACAAAAAATATCAACATATTTAGCAGTGTGATGCCAGTTTGAAATGTTTCTGCCTTTACTCAAACAAAGGTCTTATGACAACTTTCCAATACAACACGAATAACAAAAGAAAGACACTTTTCTTTCCTTCTTTCTATTATTCTACCTTCCTACCATAACTACAAACAAAGGTTTTATGACTAATTTCCAATATACGGTAACACAATTATTCTTTCTATTAATTAAATCCCCTGATATCAGTGATCACTTTTCCTTGACACTAAATTATATAACACTCATAAATGAAACCCAATCTACAATATGTGTAATGTTACATGTATATGTCCTGCAAAGAAAAATACACGTAAGACGTATCACATACACATGACAGTCACATAAAGCCCCATCACACTAAGGGATGCAGCTGCCTAGACCAAAGTGTTAGAAAACTCACCATGAATGAAAGTGCACGAGAGAGAAACTGTCCAGAAACAAAATACTATTTATACTTCAGAGTAAAATATTAAACTATATAATTTTTTGAATACTGTAAATAGCTTTCAATTGTTTTCCTCGTTCGGTGATAAAACAGGCATTTTTTACAACAATAAAAATGAAAATTGCCTTTTAATTATTTTTTTAAGGTTCTTAACTCTTGTTACTGGTACATGAACCGACTTCATAGATCCAGTATTGGGTCAATATATAAGATGATCATTTTAGTAAAACTGAAGATGTCATTCTGAAAATTGAGAAGATTATCAATAGGGAATCGAACATGTAATAGTGTGAAGTTCAGTGCCCTCTGTGATCCCAATATAATATCTTCTAACAATCCACCTCATTCAAACTGATTTACCTCTCTTTTTAGACCAAAACCTAATAAAGTCAAGATAAATACAATTATTCTTTTTTTTTTGCAAACATTGCACCTAAAACACAGAAGCGGATACCAGATATTAAAAAAGGCAACATACAAAACATGAATAAAAACTTCATTTTGAAATATAAATTATTCAAATTTTACATTTTTCAAGCTTATTCCAACTTACTAAAATTTGAAATTTCTACTACTTATCCAAGAAGTTCAAAGAACATGAGCTGTGAACTTTTGCTTACTAAGGATGACATCACTATACATATTGGGTAACCAAGATAGTTGAAAGATGCATATCTTATTTTTTTTATTTCAGTGCACTCACTTCATATTTTTCAAACCTCTCACTGAAGAAATAAACTCAAATGCTTCACCAGTTTAATCAGTTTGAAATGCTGTTTCAAACTGAAATTGGGTAAAACATTTGTTGGACAAAACCTTCTGATTAA
This sequence comes from Mytilus edulis, assembly GCA_019925275.1. NCBI lineage: Eukaryota > Metazoa > Mollusca > Bivalvia > Mytilida > Mytilidae > Mytilus > Mytilus edulis. Next base: position 57,974,267 of record CM034352.1, on the reverse strand, counting down.
GCACAGTAAAGTACCAGTAGATTCATTACTGCGTTATGTAAATATGATGTTAAAATAAATTCAATAAGTGCTGTTCCAAAACTAAACAGGAGGGGATTAAAGGCACTCAAATTATTTGATAGTATTTTCCTTAAAATTTTGTAAGAATTATAATTAAATTGGTGGTCAAGGACTCATCAAAATGCCTTTCATGCTCCCAATGAGTCTAATTCTGGGACAGCCCTTATGTTTCAAGTAAATATGATGTTAAAAGTAAACTCAATACAGTTTTATGTAAATTAATATAATGTTATGGTAAAATCACTATGTCAATCAATACATATTTTTATAAATTCTATTTGTACCAGGGTATTTCTTTGTAAGTCTTGACTCCTTCTAACCAATTACAATGCACTTGCGTACATGTGCTATTTTTGCAGGTGAATTGATTTGTAAAAGGGAAGTGAACATATAATATTGGATGTGAAATACACTCAGTGCTCCAAAGGTATTATATTACACACGTAATACACCACCATAGTCAAACTGTTTTACCTATTTTTTCTAGACCTGAAATAAGTCAAGTTCCTATGTTTTATAGACCTAAGAAAAGTCAATTCAAGATTAATTTTGAAGAAAACAACATGGAACAATGGGTCAAAACTGTCTTTCTTATTAAAATCTTAACAATGTTTCATACACTGTTCCAATATCTTTTATCTATATTCATTTCAAATATCTGTTTATTTGTGATATTTTTAGGACTTTATATATCTAGCAATTTAATTTTCGAACGTCTGGAATTGTAGATTAAATGAAGGTATAATAATAGGTCATTTAAACTCCATTAGAACAATTCTACAAAATGCATTAAATAAAATAACTTAAAAATTTATACAAAGAAAAAGCTGAACTAAATATGCCAAACAAAATAAAAAATAAACAAAGTGAAAATAAAAAACATGTGCATCATGCAACATTTTCATGCCAATATAACACAAATACTTCATAACAGATTGTTCTTATGTATAAAATTAATCTAGTTTTCCTTCAAAGGCCCATTTTACCCAAGTTCACCCATTTTACAATCATTAAGGATATTATCTTAGTTTGCTTAACTTTATATCAAATCCATTAGTTTTATTTCTTTAAATCCATTTTTTTTATTTAAAGCTTTTTTTTTTTTCTTTTTTTTTTTTTTTGCAAAATAATACTTGGTCTATTAAATTTTTATCAAATATTCTTAACATCTATTTCTTCTGAATGTCAAAGCTAATTAACAATCTTTTAACCATAATTTAATCATAAGACATCAGAAACATATTTTCCCCATTTCAATGGAGAAAAAAAATTCGCATGAAGACCAAAACTACTTTACTTTTCCTATTTTGACAATTAATTTTTTTTTCATTCTTTTAAAACGACATGAAATTATAAACTCACTTTCTCTGTCGACGTTCATCATTTTTTGCAAGTAAGTTTTCTTCCGTAAGAGACAGTTCCTCCATCAACCTCTGAACACCCTGCTGTTTTCCTCCTTTTGGTAAGTGCCAATCTGTTCCTCCAGATCTTTCTTCTTATCTCGTAAATCTTGTATACAGGCATAGATATCTGACTCTTCACTTTCCTGAAACAGTGAAATAGGAGTCAAAATTAAGCATATTAAACACACTTTTAATCTTATTGGTAAAACGCATTTAAGAGTATAATGGACTATGGGTAATTTCATAAAACAATTCGGATTGATCTTGATCTGTATTTTATGGAACTAATCATTGTGTATAAGTTTCATAACATTTAGTTGAGGCAAACTAAATTTGGAGAATGAAAATAAATTTTGGGAAATTCATAGGGTGGACACATGTAACAATTAATGCTCTCTCAGGTGATGGTTGGGGCATACAATTTGCCAGCAGAGTATTTTAGAAATACTGTTTTTAAAATATTAGATAATAAGAGTTTTCCTGGACATACAATCCTTTTTGGTGGCAGCAGTCAAGAATCATGATAAATACTTACTCTGGGATTCTTTTTATCTATATGAACTAATAAAGCAGCCATTTCTAATTCTTCACTATAACCATTCTGTATAGGTACACTTCTATAACCTGTAATGTATGCAATTGAAATGATATTTGAATGAAAAGACATCAATATATATATCTTTTTTATGACCTTCACCTTTTTACTTGAGCATACCCGATGAAATTATTCCAAGAAAAATGTGTCATGTCAGACAATATTTTATATCACTTAGGTTATTGCTTGTTAACCAAATATTTAACCTACCGATAGCCCTTCACCAGTAAATGGGAATCAAGCAGAGAAGTGTAATTTAAGGTCCTTACATCTTTTGAGAGGTACCATGCTGACCATAAAAATCAGCATATGATCAAAGAGCTAAAGTTCTGAAATCACTAGAATAAGTTTTTGCTCTAAAATCTCATGAATACTGTAGAATCATTTATTTTTATGGGTACCAATTTTCGTAGATTTAGAAAACTTACACCTTTGTTGATATATTTAATTTCGTGGTTTTGCCAAAGTCTGCATACAACATATGAAAAATTCGTTGAGCATCTAAAATTTGTGGTTATCATATCCATGAACCCCATGAAAATTAACCAGAATAATTCAGTCGTTATATTCCGCTTACTACATTAACGCCTGAATGCATAGACAATGAAAAATCTTCAATCAACCATTCGGAATTAGCTCGGGATTTAACTATCTCGATAAAATTGACCTCTTCTACAGGGCACCAATCAAAATCCAGGATTCGTGAAGAGTTTTTATCGTGTTAGGAATTCAGGCCCTTGCAAGTAAAAGAGATCGATTACAGGGAGGGACCAAATTATTCTGGTTACATGAAAATAGTGAATCCACAGTATACATAATACGAAATAACAAAAAAAATAGATGTGTCAAAGCGACACGAATGGCCCCTTCTCAAAAAGTTGAAAAATCTGCAATTTCAATAACACATGTGGACACAAACATGATGGTAGTCTCACATATCAAGAATCAGCTCAAAATCTGGAGACGTATATAAAAAAGTCCATATAAAACTGTGATTTTCAACAATTTTCAAAGTTCTAAACCCATAATTTTGGCCAAAATTAGGGGAGCAGAAAGAAACAAACTTGATTTGTAACTCATCATGGTTAGCTCACACACCAAAAATCAGCCTAATATCTGAAAGCAATTAGAAACAAGAGGCTGTCACAACGACAGCAAACCGGATTTATTAGCATTTATTTGTGTCCTGGCAATATCACAAGAACCATAACTGATGAACGGTGAAAGTGAAAATCGTCAATATCAAATTTGCCCCCCATTTTGTCATCAGTATCAACATATTGAAATTTAAAAAGCTTAGGTTGAATGGTGCATGAGTAAATGCAACAACATGAATGGAAACGCCATTTTTCGATCTTTCAAGAACCATAACTCCTGAACGGTAAAAGTCAAAATCAACATTATTGAACTTGACCTCCATTTTGTCATCAGTAACAACATATTAAAGGCATTTAGAAAAAAACTCCGTATAATGGTTTGTTGCGGAATGACAAAATGACGGAATTACAGACAAGGGTAAAACTATATGGCACACACAGCTTTGTTGCGGGGCCATAAAAAACTTTTTCCTTGAGATATATATAAATTCTACCATTGTGTCAAGTGTGATATGATATTTATCTATTCGAGACTTGAACTTTGAAATTTAAAATCTTACTGTCGAGTGTGGATAAATACAGTATTGCACATGATTTTGTCATGGAATCTGTCTCTCTAATGATTTTTAAACAATGCCCAGACAAATTCAATCCTACCTTTCAAATGACCTGCAAAAAGATGTGTTCTTTCTTTGTGACGTCATCAAAGATGGTCGCCATTTATCATGACCAATAGGAAATTCAGAGGAAAGCAAGAAATTTTACGTCATAGTGGAATTTTGACCAATAAAAAGCTGAGATCAAGCAAACCACACTATTAAATTAAAAAAAATCAAGGTCAGGAAAAGGATATTATTGTGTAAGAATTAGAGAAAAATTAAGAAATATTCATATATATATATATTTATAATTGGGCCAATCTTACCTGTTCTTAGACAAGATACTGGGAATGTTGCCTGCCCCAGAAACTTGGGTTCACCAAATACATCTTCATCCTGTACCATGAATCTGATTAGTGCCAATTCTGGGCAAGTTATGTCAAAAGTGTTGGAACAATTCTCTCTCCAAGTGGGGTTTAAACCATTGTCATCTGAAAATACAGAATAGAATTCTACTCTTTATTCTTTAAAAATTTAAGTCATACGCTACTTATTTTTTGTTGGGTTGACATAGTTATACATCGATTTTAATTGAAAAGATAGAACATTTTTTGAGTGGGAACTCACTTTTGTCCAATGACTGTAATTCTTCTGTGTTGGAAGTTCTATCAAATAAATAAAAGTGTTTTTTTTAGAAAGATCAGTAAAGTGTTTTTTCAAACCTAATAGTCACAGTGACCTAATTTTAATCAAAATAATATGGGAAACCATGACATATAAAATACACAAAATCATAAATTTTGAGGGAAAAAACTGATGGATATACATCATTAATTCATAGGCTTATTATCTATGTACAGTTAAATGTAATGCGTTTATCAACTTCTTTACCCTTTATGAATTACACAAGTGATAATAATTAAAATCAAAACACATACCAATTTTTGGTGTTTTAAACTTGCTGTTATCTGTTTCTGTTCCCGCTATCTCTATTTCTACAAATGGACAGGCAAACCCTCGCCCAGACTTTAATAAATGTCGAGCTCCCAACACCTGTTAATCAAATAAATACTGTGGTCAATTTCTCAATTTTTCATTTTAGATCACAATGTCAAATCACACCAGAACTATTTAATTGCATATGTAAGTTCCAACATTATATGTGACCAGATATGTAGATTTGACCACTGCATAGTGTTTTAGGATATTTCTTGATTTGAGACAGTTAAATTTAAATTTTAAAATGGAAGCTTTTAAAATATTTAAAAATTTAACTGTTGAGAATGGAGAAATATCTTTTCAATAGATATAGTCAGGGCTCACGCTACCAGGCGACTTGGGCGAAGAAGTCGCCTTCCCGACCGTCACTTCGCTTTCCCCGACCCCCAAAAGCGAAAACAAGTCGCCTGTCCATGACGATAGTCGCTTTCAGTCGCTTCCGTCATTGGACATTTCCAATTTTTACCAAGTTGATAAAACACAAATTTTTTAATGATAATTAAAGAAATTCAGACATAAATGATTCATTAGCTTTAGAAAAGAGGTTGAAGCATTGTCTTCGCAGTGTGTAGCAGGTTATTTGATAAAAAAAAAACTTTTTATCACTTCGTGCATTTCTGCAAGTTCCGGTGCTTGTTACTCGAAAACGTACATCAACCTAAATTTCGGTGGCAAAATAAGTTTGTTACTTCATTTAAACGTGATAAAAGTTGCCTCCAGTAAATGTTTAATCCATTTATTGCATTAAAAACGTCATGTTCCTTTCCAAATAACTTGTCAAACATCGTTTATTTTTGTAAATTTTCTTGCATTTGTCCGCCATTGACCGATTTCTAAACTACGGATCTGAACCGGACCAGCTATGACCGAAATCCGTACTTTTACAATAATTACTACGGACGCATGGATGGAACAATATTGATCCCAAAGGGGAAAATTACGCATTCCACACGCATTATGAGACTTTTGGTTACATCTAATTGATTGGTATATATAATTCCCTATATTTTTTATGGATTGTTTCAAACTATTGATTAAAGTTGCTTAACTCTGAGACTATTATACTAATATCAATGTATTATGGCCCAGCTTGATAACTTTTATATTTTTTTATGAGAAACACTGAATTTCATACACAAGTTAATTTTAAGTTAAATTGTAATTGATATATTATAATTTCTTTACATTTTTTTAAATATTTTTTTTTTTTTTTAGTGCTAGATATTTAGTTGGTAGTTTCTCACAAGAACCTTAGTAAAACTTAAACAACTTTTAATTTCAAATGTTACTTTAATTGTAATTTTTTTACTCAGATATGAATTGAGCAATATAAAAAGAACATTATTTACATATTGCCCATTATACTATTGTAAAATCCAAACATTGTAGCGCACCACGCGAATGAGCACTTCTCTTTCAAATCTCACCACTTCTCCCTATCAGTTTCAAAAAGAGAAGTCACTTCTCCCTATAATTCTGAAGTAGTGTGAGCCCTGATAGTAATGGAATCTGTTTCTCTATAGCGATTGCATCACTATTTCTAATCAGTTTTATCCTTCCTTTTCAAAGATATGCATAAAGTTGTGTTCTTGATATATATGTGACGTCATCAGGCATGGTCGCCTTTTGTCATGACGTCCCAATATGAAAGTCATCAGCAATCAAGACAATTTGATGTCATAATTGAAATTTTGACCAATAATTTATCAAAACAGTAGCTATAAACTGACAGTCAAAGTCCCTTTACTCTGTAACGACAAAAAAATCTAAATGAAAAGCGTCAACTTTCTCAAGTACATAAATCAAAGCATACTCAAGCAAGTGCACAATATTGGAAAAATATGATTGGATCTACGTCTAGGTAACATTTACATGAAGACTAAATAATATCTTACAGTAATATGTAATGTGAGTGGGTCTACATTTTGTAAGCACTGTTTACTAAACGGACTGTAATCTTTTGCTCTCATCACATCTGGCTGTAACACATACCCACACCTGTAATACACAAAACACATACTTTTACATATACTGTAAATAGGAATTTATTTGGTTCATTATAATCTTTGTATTGTTTTCAATGTTTAGGCCACTTAACTGTAACTTCCATCACTTCTGTCATACTAAATAAAGGGAATTTTTATGCAAATAGTATAATAGAATGAGAATCCAAGCAACTATTCTGTCTTGGTGTTTTGCTGTAATTATCAAACCACTTTTTACCTATAATATGAAAATCAGCTGTCTGTTCAACATGGCTGCACTCACCATGAAGGGGCCTATTGTACAGGAATGCTACAAAATTCTTAACTCAATTCGTTTTATAATTAAAAAAAAATCATAAACCTTCTGATACTTTTTGTAAGTGTCTAATTTGGCTGCCTTAGTACTAGTAAATATTTCAAAATTAAAAGTGTTTCAATTTGATAATTACACAGGTGATCAAATAATATAAATCTCCTTATATATCCTTAATTTAAAACCATTTCCAAAATTTCATAACAGCAAATTTGTGTTTCATGCCAATCCTGAACTAAAATAAGTTAATTACCTTCCATTTCTCATAAATCTGCCTTCATTCAGTTGCATAGATCTATCAGGAGTCTGATAATTAAGGGACACCATCTGACAACCACAATTCCACATTGGCATAGGGTCGTAGTTGGAGGAATCCATACGAGATCCCTTGGGATATACTCTACTTAATTGTTTCGTGTTGTATGTGAGAATGTTAAAGAAAGTAAATGTTTATTGTTTTGTCCAGTAGTAAATATTACATGTATAAGTATGCCTCTTTCGCAACAACTTTTCTTACATGTAGTTAACATTTCTGACATATCTAAAATGTTATCAAGAGTTGCATAAGAATAGTAATAACTGTAACTGTTGGTAGCTTTGTTGTTTGTTATAAGATTTATATTGTCATGATTGTTGTCAAATCTGCATTTGAACTTTAAAATTGTTCAAAATATTAAGGGTTTTGTACCCGGTAATAGATAACCTTAGCTGTTTTTGCAATATCTTTAGGAATTTTGAGTCTTCATTGCTTTTCAAACTTGGTACTTTACACTGAAGCATCACTGATGATTCTTTTAAAGAAAAAAAGTATGGCATACCAAATCATAAGCCTGATATTTTTGTTGATTTTTTTTCAATGAATTCTGTCAGGGGTTTATGCTGTATATAACCCCAAATGTCTGGTTATGACTCTGTCATACAAACTGTGTGACACATACTCATACACATGATCATATTATCAATTTTAAGATTTTAAATACTGACAAAGGATATTTTACAAAGCTTGCAGCCTGGTGTCTTGTTAAATATTTTTCAACTTTCATTTCTGAGAAGGAAGACATTTCACAGCAGTTAATTGGTCCTTTAAGGGCTCCTAAAATGAAATGACATAAATATTCTGTTAACAATGTACAAAATAAATAAACCAGGTCCTATTCAATTAGCCCAATATTAATTACATTAAACTTAAATCAAATCAGCTGATAAGACGATAAAGTCTCCCGCAAACATGTGAAAACTGAAGGATCATTTATAACTTTAACATATGCTAGAAATATTCCCCCACAGGCCAAAACTATCTTGGATATGGCCAAAAGTTTTTTTTTCTAATTGCAGATTAGTTATGATACAGATTATAAGATAAACCTAACCATACCAGGAACTTTTCCCAATAAAATATCAATATTTCAATCTATTTATTTGTCATTTCATTTTCATATTAGAACTTCGGTTTTTAAGCAAATTTTCCATATTTATCAATACAAATTAACTCGTAAATTATAGCCAATCAAATCATGTTCATCAACTATGTCATAAGGATGATTATGACTATGATAAGAACCATTTGAGCAGATATCAATTAAAAATTTATCTGTAAATGTCTTACTGTCTAAATCAAATGGCACAGCAACAGCATAAACAATCAGATCAGACAAATCTCTGGCTAAACATTTCTTCCTCTCTAACTGTTTGTCTTTTTGTTTCTGAAAAATATTGAACAAATAATGTCAACAAACGGATTTTCTAATGAAAATTTGTATTCTTCGGTTTTTAAGCAAATTTTTCATATATCAATACAATTTAACTCGTAAATTATAGCCAATCAAATCATGTTCATCAACTATGTCATAAGGATGATTATGACAATGATAAGAACCATTTGAGGATGAAAGTACAAAATACTCACCACAGCAGTTTTAATAATTAAGAAATAGAGTAAAACATGTTCTAAGTAATGGATCAAAACAAAGAAGTTCTATAAATGAGCACATATTTCAACACACCATATTTTCAAAGCAAATGATGAAAAAAAATCAAAATAGATTGAATAAATGTTAATATCAACAACTTCAAGACACTACTTCAAAATGATTAAATATTAAACAATAAAAAAAAAATCTTATATAGTCACAGCATTCAGCTTATAGAAGAGGGACGAAAGATACCAAAGGGACAGTCAAACTCATAAATCCAAAACAAACTGACAAGGTGACCCCAAACTTCAAAAACTAAAATCTGGACTGGGTAAGAATACCAAAAATTCAGATATTCCAATACACAGTAGGAAGTTAAAATTTATCTAAGGGAGATAATTTGATTAAATTTCATTTAAAAATTAATGTTATTATTTTATTTAAAAATATGAGCATGATGAATAAAATAAAAATTGCAACAAACACTTTATATAAATTTATTAATTTGAACTGTTTTATAAACAGAAATATTATTCATCTCTAAAAGGAATAGACAATTTGCATTCATATTTTCTATTTATAGGAAACTTATATAATTCCTACTATTTCACCAGCTGTTATCAAATCTACTGTTCAAAAAAATATTTATTTAAATTTCTCAAAATATACAAAATTCCTTACGTTACTACCAATTGTCCATAATTGATATGCCTAAAATGAAAACCATGCATCAACTATATATGCCACACTGACCATGAAATCAATTCTAGAATTTAAACCAAGAGGATAATTTGATACTTGAGCATGTTACAATATGTACTGAGGGAATGTTAATCCCTTCTAACATGTTTTTTTTATGTGTTAAGATTTTTTTAAATTCAGGGAAATTGAATGCACACCAATTCGTCATCAATGCTTTATTTGAGACAATAAATTAACCTGAAAAAAGTAAAAATGCAGTTCATGTTTCTACTTATATTAATTACCTACAGCTAGTACATGTACATTTTAAATTTATATAAAAAATTAGATAACTTTCAACTTTGATGTATTTCCGTCAAATACTTTGGTTTTAGTAAACATTGTTCATGTGTTTAGTGGCATTGTCACTTCCTTTACCATGTTAAACAAGTGGTTGAAAAAAATATTATTCTATATTGCACGAATTATTTGGCAAATCAAATTCTTATAATTACCAATTAGCACTGCTGTAATTTGGTAATAATGATAAAGTACCTAGCTATAGTACAAATATTATTTTATTTTATCTTGCATAATGACGAACACAAAAACGCTTGATGAAATTTAACTGTGCAGTGATACAGGTGAACCCCTTTAGCTGGTAAATGACTTCATAAAGGTGTGCATTATAAATAATTTTTTCTAGTGAAGGAGTGGGCATAACTTGAAAGTGGTCTATTAAAAAATAATACATTGTGATTTCATGTTATGCTTACTTAAATTGTTGACTGTAATTAAAAACAATCTGGCATGTGTCTGTTGGGTAGTTATGTGTTGCTTTTAAAGGATTAGGCGACTTCAGAGCAATACTCACCTTCTTAGAAGACTGTTAAATTTTAAATTATAATTGAGTACATCAAAATCTGTCATGTGTTAAAAGAATGTATGAAAACCCTTTGTTGCGTAGGGTTGATTAGCCAATTTTTCGTCAACTGAGATGTCAAATAAACTTTAAACATTTATCCTCATTTCTCATATTATTTAAGTTACCACTTAAGGGAGTTCGTTTCTCAGTTTCAAAGTAATTAACTTTTCAAAACACTAGTTTATATAGATAGGGGATTAATAAAGGATTCAAAAGAGTAAAAAAAATATATAGGTCACCATGCTTGTTTTCAAGATATTAGCCATTGAAATATTGGTGGGAAAATATTCTCTCTTGACTTTTCTTATCTTTATCATTGACAAGTTGAAGTTCTTAAAAACTGTAAAAAAGTAATTAAAATTTTATAAGACTTTTACAGATGGCTTATCATTCATTATACACGTAAAAGATTACAGAAAGAAAAATGGGAGTCACCGGGCAAATTTTTTCAAGGCATTCAAATGGATAAAACCAGAGTATTCCGAAAATCTGACAAAAACATGACAAGCCAGCTTCCTTAAGCCAAACAGAGAAACATGTTTATTCTTATCATTAATTTAACAAATGTTATTATTGTTAAATGACATGGATCAGTGTTAGTGTTCACTGGACAATAATTGTCTTTTCATACCACGTCCGAGAATTTTTTTTATGAAATAAACATTTCAATATTCCGCAAGTTCTTTGGAACAGTATTCCTGTTGAAATCAAAAATATAGAAACATTAGAGTAGTTCAAAAAAAGTTTTTATAATTTCTTGTTTCTAAACTAAAAATGTAATTATCAGATTAAATTTATCTATTATATAAAAGTCCATATAACTATCTTGTATATCTGACATTAACAAAATATGTTCATAAACCGATTCCATATGTTTTTCGCCTTTTGTTTTGCATAAAAAGTATGTATGTAAATGTATATATATTAGCCCAGGTGGTCGTGTGGTCTAGCGGGACTGCTGCAGTGCAGGCGATTTGGTGTCACGATATCACAGTAGCATGGGTTCGAATCCCGGCGAGGGAAGAACCAAAAATTTGCGAAAGCAAATTGCAAATTTACAGATCTAACATTGTTGGGTTGATGTTTAGACGAGTTGTATATTATATTATTGTATATTTTCAATTATTCAGAGGGCATCAGGGGAGATTAGTATTGTATTAACTGATTTTACCCTGACTAAATAAAGTATTTATTATTATTATTATTATAATAAAACAATAAAGACAACAACACCCATCAATTACCGCATGGTAAGAGTTTATTCTGGTCGACATGTTTCGCCAACAAGGGTGGCGCTATTATTATTATAGTTCCTTATAAAGGTACCATGTGACCAGATATGCTTTTCATCATTTAAAATTAATTCATTTATTCGTGGATACCATTTTTTGTGGATTAAGGAACAATTATATTTTTGTAGAACTTGATTTCATGATTTGATCAACTCTTCAACCAAGCCTATGGATAATTTGTACTTTTATAACATTTGAATTCTCAATTTATTTTATCAACAGAGTCTACTTAAACCCAATTAATAACAGTGATTCCACAGTAAAAGCTAAAAGTATAAATTGTATTACATAAAATACTAGTTAGATTTGCTGTATAAGTTAAAAAATTTGCATATCATACATAACCATTCATTTAACTCCAATAATAAACAGAACAAGAATATGTCAAATTCAAATGGAAGTTTTTAATGACGATGACTGGCTATACAGCCCTTGTACTGTCGGTAAGAATGTGTCCATAGTACAAGGATGACCCACTCACACTATCATATTCTATGCTAAGTGGACGGTGAAACTGAGGTAAAAAATCTAGTTTGGCATTAAAACTAGAAAGATCATAACATAGGGAACATTTGCTCTAAGGTTCATGTGATTGGACTTCAACGTCATTAAAAACTGCCTTGACCAAAAACTTTAACCTGAAGTGGAACAGACAGATGGAAGAACAAACTGATGCACAGATGGAAAAACATAATGCCCTTAGGTGGCGCATAAAAATCTAAACTAATATCTATCTTACTGTTTGTTGTGTTTGCTGTGTACAATTAGCAATATTACTCATCCAATCCCGCATATCACTTTCATTATCAGCAGCGACCTCTAATGGCTGAGGACTTGTTCGTGTATAGATCATAAATGTAAATGGTTTGTCTGCCCTTCCGCTTGTTTCTGAAAAAGTGAGTTTAGGACTCTGAATAATGTTTATTTAAATATACAATTGCATTCTGATTTCTTTCCAAGTTCCGCATGAACTATTACTATTTCTCTTATTTTCATACTATTTTCACTATTCTCGATCAGTGTGAGAACAAATATTTCTCATCTCTAGAGAAAACTTTGATCTCAGCAAATAATTGTTTGAATTTTCAATTATTTTCTTGATTTCTTCAGAAGTTTCTATTGTGAAGTCATGAAAAAAGGCAACCATGCCTGATGATGTCACTACAAATGTATTTCCAACTTGAATAAAACTTTCTCTAATTCTGACATTTTCTAAACTTGTCCTGACCAGTTCGTGAATTTTGATACCCTACATGTTGATTGAATTTATTGTGTTCAATTTCCAGAAATGCTCAGAAATCTTACCAACTCTGCATCCCTGTATATCTATAAACCCCTTCTGCAGAGCTCCTAAAGGTGAAGTATCTTCTGATTCCTCGGGGAGGTCCAGCTCCTCAACTAAATGTTCAGGGAACCAATTCTGCCTTTTATCATTAAAATCACCTCGCCACCTTAAAAAGGTATTGAAAAATTACAATTTTTTACATTGTTTTCTTAATGAGAATATTGACTTCTACTAAGAAATAATTATGTGCTTCATGCTTTTAATCAGAGCCAAAGGTCAGTCCTGGGAGATACAAATACAGGCTAAAGATGATTACCATTTTTTCTTGAACATTGATGTCAATAAAGGTGGTTAATACATGTTGAAAATCATATTTTGATTTTCAAAATATAAATGACATTTTATGAAAAGAATTAATCAGCTAAGACCTAGAAAAAAAACTAAGATGAATGAGCTTCATTGCTTGTTTATTATACCCCCTGCTTCAAGTGTTTATCAAATAGAAATCAATGAGCAAGTGATGTGAAAAAACATCACATGGTATGGCATGCTCAGTCTGCACAGTTAGCCATTAGTACATGTAGTATGATGCTCCAGACTTTAAGTATTTGCAAAACTTTGTTTAGACACCTAAGAAAAATGTGTTGGAGTATTGGTCTTTGGACTTATAGTTGGAAAAGATTTTGGTGCAGATTGTCATGCTTAGTAACTAAAAAGCTTGTTAAAGTTCATATTTGTGTTTCAGAGACAAATTCTACAGAAATTTCATGAGACTTACAAATGAAACCAGGTCAACTGTATAACCCTTTCCCTTTTGAGCTAAGTTACAATTAATACTGTAAACCAACTTATTTTGACTGATACTTTGTTTGGAGTTCAGCTCTTTCTTGCACACTTTTCAGCAATTTTATTTTGCAATTTTTAAATCTTTTTGATGTAGCTAGATAAGGAAAGATCCAATTTTTTTACTATGTATATTCACAGTATTTTCTTACTCACAAAAGTCACGAAAATTAGTTGGTTTACAGTATTGCAAAAAAACATAATTCTACACATTACCATCCCCCATCAGCCTTGTTGACATTTGTTATAATGGATCCTTTGTTGAAAGATAGTTCGTCTGCTCTGTTAGCCTGGTAGTCTGCTATGGCTTTTACTTTCAGCTAAATCAATTAAGAAAACTTTGAAAACGTACATGTACTAATTTACCAAACAAAAACAAAAAATCAATGTTTGTACAAACTTTGGGAGCATATATTTTTCACAATTGCAAATATATTCAAATTATTTAAAGAAATGTTGTAGAATTTAAATTCAAACCATTTGTTTCTTACTGCTTGAATAAAAGAAAAACATATCATTTATCCAGAGATCGATAATTATGCATAACACTTGTTAATATTAAAACATTAATACAGTATAGTAACATTTTCAAATGTTCAGATATAGTTGATAATAAATATTATAATTCAAATCATGAAATGCATTCAATAATAATATATTTCAACTGAAACTTTTCCACAAAGCTATTTGATTAATCATGATTAAAAAGAACATATTTTACACAACATATGATATAACTTAAGCATAAATAGATTTTTTTTGATAATATATATAAATATGTATCTGTTGGTAGCATTAAAGTGTGCAGTTCTGTATATATGCAAGACCAGAAACATTTTTCTTACAAATTTTCATTTCAAATATCCAATATGCTCAATTGTATCAAGCTGAAGATTTTAGTTGTATTTAGCCCATGTCTGCAAACCTTGATAAATAGTCCAGGATATATTCAACATGTGAGCATTTCAAAGAATAGGCTGTAAATTTTTTTTAAATGGATCAAAATTTTAATTCTGAAAACGGAAATCTGTCTGTGGGGCAACACATTTGTATTTGATTGGTCATGGCAAAGCTCATATATTGATGTTGGAAACCCCAATAATAAATTTCTGGATACAAATCATGACATAGAAGTTTAATAAGAGTTATTGCTATATATATGTACAAAATTACTACCCTGTTTTCTATATGACAGTCAAGCAGTCTCATCTGGCCCAAAACAAATAAGAGATGCAGAAAACCATTTCTAAGAATTCTATGAAATTTTTGAGATGGAAGGATTTAGCCTTTATTTTGGGAGGATTTCAGGATTTCAGGATAAACACTTATCCCGACTCAGGAATTAATTACTATTTTTTTTGGATCTGTGAAAGTGTAATTCTAGATTCAGCTTTTATTTTTCTACCCAACTAATTTATGAAACAATTAACAAACTACACAAACTCCACTTCAACAAGTATGAGCATAAAAAAATATGAAAGGAAAATTAGTAAAATAAATGCATCATGGTCAAATCTGTGTTACCTTGGATACCAACTGATTTGGACTGTGATATATTCCATCGCCATAGATACTATTTTCATCGTCATCTGGTATAAGTACCTACAAAGCACGAGCACATGCAAATATCATGCAAAAAATTACCACAATTCCATAGCATGCTGAAGCTTTAAATATAAATGTATAAAATGGCATGATACCAATACCAAAATGATGTATAAATTGTGACAAATGTATAGCAATAATGTATATGTAAGTTTTAAAGTACACATATGACTGTAAGAGAATGATTTCAGCAATAATCCATTTATATGGTGGCATGATGTGGCCATTTCATTATCGTGTCTTTGATATTCGGAAAGCTTAAATGTGAAGGCAAAAATGACAAAACAAAATGACCGCACAGTGGCGGATCCTGGGTGTTGGAACCCCTTTGTCTGACAATCAATGCATTTGCTTATAGACATATAGTTAGAACAAACATCCCCTCGCTTTATCCTAGGTTGGTAACACCCCTCCCCCTTTAAAAATTACTGAAATTGCCCATGCAGCATCAAGGAATTACACTGTTAAGAAGCAAAGAGATATGATTAGAGAGTTTTCATGTTTTATCATGTTTTCCCATTTTTGATTCATGAAATTTAAAAGACAAATATGAAAACTGGCCACATTCTGCCACCATATCATTCTCATAAAGGTCACAGGCAAAAGTAGACATAAGCACTATCATACATAACACTTTCCCTTGTCATCTTTTTATTTTGGTATTCTGAACTTTTGAGCTTTAAATTTACAGGTTTTAATGCTTTATCTCATGCATACAAATGTGAAATTTTCATCATGAAAGTTTAAGTTTTCTTAGAAATGGTAATTGTAACAGATATTTGTTTGTTATAAGAATTTTTAGCATTCTAAGCAAAGATTCATAACTTTTTCTATGTAATAAAATTGATCATACTTGACCCTTATCAAAGACATGAACAAAAGATTTACAAAAATGTTTAAAGGTATCAATAAATGTTAAGTTCTTATATAGGTCCTAGGATAGTCCCTAGCTATCAAATTCATAATATTTTTCTAGTCAAGAACTCACTATTAAATCATATGAACATGTGTACACGTATTTACAAAAACAAAAAAAATCAACATGATCAAATGCCTTGCAGGGTAGAAATCGCAGAATTAAAATATTAAAGCAAACATTCAGACAATCTTATTTTACCTCAACTTCTATTTTTAGATCAATCTCATGATTTTTTTAAAATATATTCATCACATGTAAATTGTAAAATTAATATTGTGAATTCTTTTATTTTTGTGAGTAACAATTTTTTCGTGGATTGAGAAAACATTGTATTTTTGTAGATATTTAAATTCATGATTTTGCCTAAGTTTGCATAAGTATAAGTCAATAAAAAATTGCACTTCCAAATAATTATCAAATTCATGATCGAAATCTAAGATAATTCATACCCTGTGAATAATAATGAATCCACAGTACTAGATATACAACATATTTGATTTAAAATTTTACTTTCCATTAAATGTTATGATGAAAATGCTATATAAACTTTCATATTGATCAACTCCCATGAATGCACTGTTTATTTTGCTATGTATATAAATCGTTGACATAACTAGCTGTGCAAACTATTTGTTTTCATAATTATATTTTGTACAACAGATAATACCAGAAACCATTCAAATGTTAAGAGGTCAATACTTTTTATTAAAAAAAAAAATTATGTTTGAAGAACTCTAACTAAAATTTATGATTCATTGACTAATATTAAGTCAAACCCTATCTCCTGCTAACATTCATAATTTCAAATTAATATGACAATTGCAAGCAAATTTCCTAGCATATAAATGGTTTCTGTGGTACAATACTTATTGTGATGTATGACATGTAAGAATTAAGCAGCAATATTCTTCATAGCTTTTCAATTAGGGAATCAGAACCCAATTTGGATCACACCACATGAAAATGTTTACTTCAAACTTGATAGTAATGTGTACATTGAAAGCATTCACCAAAATTTTGTTTTTTCAAATCTTTTCTAAAATTTGTATAAATTTGTTACTATTAGTGTTTTTGAATACAATGCTGATTAGACCCATTCCAAACTCTATTGATATTAAGGCCCCTTTGTTGTAAAGTTGTATCAAAACCAAACAAGAATTTTCTTTTCATAAAATATACTATTATATTATATAAGTAAATTTGAACTGATGTTAAAGAATATTGTTCCGCCCACATAGTATAGTGTATCCTGGTCGTCATCATTACATATCAAAAATATTTATTCATGGAGCATAAATATTTCTAAATGCAGTATCGTAGAGGATAAGTTGAACTTCTAAGATTAATAAATGAATAGTTGTAATCCCGAAATAATTACCCTTGACATAACCCCAAAAAACATTGTCTGTTTGAATAAAAATGTGCATGCCTTAGTACATATATTGTGGTAACTACAGTACACAAATATTGCTTTTACAGTACACAAAGATAGATTCAGTTAAATATCATTTGAAATCTTGGTGTTGATTTTCCCAGGTGAATGTGTGTGATTTTTAGCGACTCACTCTGGACATAATTATAAATAAACTGCTTACAAAAATTTTGATTTTTTTTTTAAATACCAAGGCTTTTCTACCCCAGGAATAATTTACTACAGCTGTATGTGGCAAAACCTTTCAGAATTTAGGGTCTTCAATGCTCGTCAACTTCATACTTTATTCCACCATCTGAACCTTTTTGATTTGAGCTAACTGATAAGTCTAATAAAAACAAAACGCATGTCTGGCGTACACCATTTTAAGCATGTTATCTCTATGATGAGTTCATCAGAAACATCCTCCTGCAATACTATATGATGGGGTCGTTATCACGTTAAATCACTAGTAATCACCCTAATTCACAAAGATAAACTCAACTTCAGAAAGAATGATTTTTAACTGAATTACATTGTGTATAATGTATAATGCATTCTGAATATTCATATAATAAACAAATTTCCACGACTATAAATACTTAAGACTGAAATGTATCAAAAATACACAAATTATGCAAACACAGTACGCATTCTATTCTCATGCAAATATAATTAAACCATAAACCAAATACATATAGGACTACGTCATGTGGTCATGCATGCATGACTTGCAAGGCGGTTACCTTGGAAAGATCATTTGGATTCACGTAATTCATACCCATAGTTCCCCCTGAAACACTTGAATCCTGGAATTTAAGGTTCATACATGTTTTATGCATTTAAAGTGGTACCCAACACTTTACCTAAAGCTAATTTGGCTCATTTAATTTTCTTAAAATTTTGACAAAGTATTTACTATCACCCTTTTACAAAAATATAAAAATTTCAAAAAATTTGAACCAACCGTTTTATCAGAAAAATTACACTGGTTATATAGCAGTTTGACAAACACTTATTTTGATCATTGAGAAGCTTAATATTCCCTTAACAACACAACGTAATTAAAACGTTTAGCTGATTTTACAGAGTTATCTCCCTGTAGTGTTAGGTACCACATTAAAAAAATAGGCAAATGTAGATTTTAAAATGTTCATTCCTTAGGGAAGTATGTTAATTAAGTGAAAATATATTTTGAAAGAAAAAACTAGTAAAAAGATATTCAGAATTAATAATATATAGTTTATAGGTTTATTTTCTCTCTGTTTTCATGGCATACAGATTGTTAATAAGTCCAGTCGATCATATGATGAAAATTACGTTTTTTACTAATTGAAATATTTTTAACATTGATTTGGTATAGGTCAAACCCACATCCACAGGTGGGGGACGCTCAACCTGAAATTAATCATAATCATAATAATTTGACAAACGTTCCTCATGTGATAATTAACAAAATAAAAACCTCAAATTAAACCGAAATCTCTTTTTTTTCAAAATTGCAGGCTGCTGCTATTTTTCTCTCTCTTAATTAAATTTGATGTCATTTTTTTTCTATCTAAGTTTTATGTCAATTTAATTTTATCAAACTATCAAATCATAAAATCAAAATAACTCCCTCTCTCTAGACTTGTTATTTTTGAATGGTTTTCTTACTTGACTATTTCATTTTACATTAACGATTATAATTTGGTATCAAGAATTATACACACATGTATATGGTTACTTACAGAGCCCCTTCTTTCCACTACCG
This sequence comes from Mytilus edulis, assembly GCA_019925275.1. Taxonomy (NCBI): domain Eukaryota; kingdom Metazoa; phylum Mollusca; class Bivalvia; order Mytilida; family Mytilidae; genus Mytilus; species Mytilus edulis. The sequence goes on along the minus strand of CM034352.1, from coordinate 57,954,589 downwards.
TCTGGTTAACAGGATACTTTAACTTGATACGATTATATAATGGATTCTTTTCATAGTATTGCACTAAATCCACTAAACTTTCAAACTGAGCTTCTCCTATCACAAATAATCTGCCGTCTACTTCTATACGACAATGCTTAACTTTATTATCAGCCCTGAAAAAAAATTTAAACAAATACCGGTAATAAGAAGTATTCTAGATGACATCTGTTTTGAATTGTTTCATTTTTTGCCAAGAATGAATTTCATAGCTAAAAATAAAATATTGGTTTTGTTCTTTGTTGAAGGCAGTGACTTATAGTTATATCTAACTATCAAATATTGATTTTGTTCTATGTGGAAGGCTTTACAGTGATCTACAGTTGTTTGTGTCATCATCATTTGGACTATGTTTGATAGTTGTTTCAAGCACAATCATACCACATATCCTTATTCAAACATAAATATCATCAGCTTGTCATTTTTTTTTTTACTCATTGGTGGACATGGGCTGTTTTCTGCTCTATGGTCGAGTTGTTGTCTCTTTGGCACATTCCCCATTTCCATTTTCCATTTTTTTTTATGTTTTTGGTTAGTTTTATCACTCAAAAGGAGTTGTCATTGTCTCATGTATGTCATAATTTGCTTTTTGTTGATTGTTATGTTATAACTTAGACTGTTCAGTGTTCTCCCCAGGCCGTTTTAGCGCTGAGCTTTTGAGAGCTATCCCAATTTCTCGCTGTTCTATTGCACTAACGGCAGCGCTATCCAATGCAAACGTGTCGCTATATATTTTTCAAATTTCCCGCTTATTTTTCACTTTGGATCACATGATCAACTGGTTTACTATATCTGAATCAATTATTTCCATTGTATTAAGTAACTCCGCGGGACCAGAAGGTTTTAAACACTGATAATATGAGATTATATGAATTTACAATGGAGAAAAAAAGACTCTTCTTAAATATCCAGACAATAACATTAACAAACAAAGGGGTAACTTCCATGAGCATGATGAGGACATTATTACAAGAGAAAACATCAATAACATAATATAAGAAAAACACATAACAAATCAATTACAAACAAACCGCGCGCCATGACAAAGTTACTGAGAATTGTCGAAAATTACGCGCTAACCACAGCGCTATCCAAAAATCCTGGGAGAACACTGACAGTTAGTTTTCTCAATTGAATTGTTTCATACTTTTCATGTCGGGGCCTTTTATAGTGGACTATATGGTATGGGTTTTTCTCATTGTTGAGGGTCATATAGTTTCCCAAAATTTATAACTTCCATTTCATTTGTCTCATTGGCAATCATATGTCTGTGTCATTTTGGTCTTTTGTGGATAGTTGTCTCATTGGCAATCATACCACATCTTCTTTTTTTATACTTCATCTCCTTACTATCATATGATTGCAAAAGATATAGTTACACCAAGACATAATGAAAGACCTACAATCACAAGTTTACTCAATTTGACTAAAAAATACCTGAATGATATTGCATAATTATTTTGTGCTCCCCGTCGTAGAAGGAAGGCACCATCATTCTGTATTCGTCTCAACATGTCTTCTGCGTCTACACGTTCCATGTTGTCATGGTACCATCTGAAATGATATAAATATACATAAGCCAGGAATAATTTATCAACATTTGCTTAGTATTTTTCGGCTAGATTTTTACCAATACTAAAGGCAGAAGATTAAAGCCTCTGTTATAACCAGGAAATAAAAATTTGCAATGAAAACTAAAGCCATGCAGCTTTATATCAGAAGCTTTGAAAGGAAAAAATATGCTGTTTTGAATCGAGGAATCAAGAAAAATAGGCATATTCTGCTTTGAATTAAAGGCTCTGCAAGGTCAATATTTCTGCTACTTTGAGTCAAAGGCTGCACAAGAATTAGAGTATGCTGCATATGTTGCTTTGTACCAGTGGCTCTGTAAGGACAATAATATGCTCATGAAAGGAGTGAATAAGACATTTTCAAGACAAATTTCACAACTTAAACCATACAATTGACAGCCCTGTAAACCTGTGCTGTTCATCAAGTTTGTATATATGAATAAAAAGAACACCATCTTTAATGAAGGCAGCACAACAGCCTAGTTTAGGAAAATTAAGCTGACTGTAACTTTGTCACTTAAAAAGATGTTCTTCTATTTAAAAGGAGAGATAATAAAAAAAGTTTTTTTTTTCAAAATAGTTGGTAAACTGCCATTACCTGCATGTTTCTAAAAGACAATATCTGGAAGAAAATCAGTTTTGCCAACTTTAGAGATACCAAATAAGCTGTCACCATTAGGAACATAAAAATACGCGAGAAAACAATGTTTCAGATTTTTATATATGGTCAATTTAAATTAAAAAAAATTGAATTCAGTAGAAACATTAATCTTTATGGGGTAACAAATTTCTGGTTAAGTCTCTAATTTTGGTTTCATGGGAATTTATTTTTATGGTTTAAAGCATGGGAAAGTAATTTTTAGAAGGTTAAAGTTTTTTTTTTGAGTTTTAATTATAGGATAAATTCTATCCATGAAATAAACAAATTAAAAAAAAACTTAAAAAACTGCTGTGCTGCCTTTACCCCTAACCCGGCCCTTATTCTAACATTCTAAAAACAGACATACTCTTTTCCTTCATGACTGTTAATCTGAGGAACAGGTTCTGAAAGACGCATAGAGAAATCTTGTCCTCGTACTGGGTTGTGTCGGTAGTTTGTGATAAGATCATATAAACTGTCAAATAATGCTGTCTCTATCAAGTAATATTTCAACTGCCCTAACTCTTGTTTGGTTTTAATTCTACAATGCTGAGTTTCTCCACGTCTCCTGAAAACAGAATGATATACAAATTTTAAAAAAGGCATAAAAAAGGGGATTCATAAATTTTCATGGATTTCTTGGGTACAGATCATCAACAAATTTAAATGTTCAGAGAAGTGTAAAGAATAGCATCTATTAAACTACCTGTATGTTAATATTGTTTTTACTATGACATAATTGGTTATTTACAAAAGAAAGTAGTTGAGACGTGCCCCATTTTTTCTACATGTTTGTATTAAAAACTACATCAATACAATAAATTATAGAAGAAACAATATTCCTATTGTAGAAGTATCTTACCAGAAGGACAAAGAATAATCTCCTATGAAAGTTTCACTTTCTCTGACTAGAAAAGTACCATCTCCAAGGTAACTATGGTTGTTTAATAACTCATCAGCCTTCCTGCGACCCCCTTCTAACTTGCCATGGAACCATTTCTCACTGTAATGCAATTCTGTACTGGACTGGTTCTGTAATAAGACATAGCATGCAAATAAACTATTAAACCACTGTCCCAGGTTAGGAGGAGGAATAAGCACTCACAAACATGTACAACCCAACCATTCTTAATGTTCCTGTCACTAGTCAGGAGCCTGTGGTTGGATTTGGTTCATGTCTTTTATATTGGTTTACGTAAATTGTTTTGCTAGTTTTCTAAAATTGAATTGTTTCATATTTTTTCATGTCTGGGCCTTTAGTGGCCAACAACCATACAGTATTATTTTTTCTCATTGTTGAAGGCCATTCTCATTGTTGAAGCCTATGGACGATTATATCCACTTCATTTGAACTTTTTTTTACTTGTCTCATTGGAAATCCTACCACATCTCCTTTTTTTATATAAGCCCTGAAGATAAGGTATATTTAAATGTTTAAATAACATGAAACAAAAATTCCAATTAAATTAATCATTTGTGAGCAAATTGATTTATACTTTGTCTAAGAGTGATTGTAAAATATGTTATTCGATTCAAAATAAATTCTACAAAAACTTAGATGCTAACTAATGCAGTCATTAATTGTAAGGTTTTTGTTTACCTTAGTTAGTCTTGTATAGTACGCAGTTGTGTATAACATGCATCCCTTTTCATCCCTCCAAAATCATGGGAAAAAAAGTTTTTTTTAAATCTCCATTCTCTGATATTTTTTTATTAAAACTGACCTGTGTTTGAGATTGAGACAGTAAATCTTCATCAATCTCATCATCATTGTCTTGGTCCGTTTCTTTGGTGTAAAATAATCTAAATGCTGTCAAAGCAAAGAAATGAGGATGCCATACCTACAATATAAATATGCAAATTGTAACTACCAAATAAGATATGCTTAGCCTGTCTGCTACATGTATCTAGATTCAAAATACACAAAAATGTTGTATCATATTCATAAATGAAATTGACAAATATTTGCATATATGGTGTATTAATTTGGGACACAAAATCTTTATATACACTTGAAAACCAAACACCAAGTCACAAAAACTCTATGCACACTAGGACATCTAACACATAGGAACATAACTTTAACTGCTGTACTTCATTTAATAACATAAACGGTACCAATTTTCCAGCACCAGATGCGCATTTCGACAATACATGTCTCTTCAGTAATGCTCGTGGCCAAAATATTTGAAAATCTAAAGTTTAAAAGTCACGAGATAAGACTTCTTCATTATAAATGTATAACTCATCAAAATCATGGACAACTTTAAGATAGGTTTATGTTCTTGTTTTTGAAATTCTAACATTTGAAAAACCAAAATTGTTGGCTGAAAAAGGAGATAACTTGATGTTTAAAGCAACAAGAGTGCACACGCTGAAATGTCTCGCCTTCTATACTAATCATTGATATTATGTTGATAGTCCTAAGTATAAAGCTAAGCTTTATTACAAGCTTTATTACAACTGTCACATAAACTTAACATTAACCAAGATAACTAAACAAAGACCTTGAAATTGAGGTCAAGGTCAGATGAACCATGCCAGGCAGACATGTACAGCTAACAATGCTTCTATACAATATATATAGTTGACCCATTACTTATAGTTTAAGAAAAATAGACCAAAACACAAAACCTTAACACTGTGCAATCAACCGTGAAAATGACGTCAAGGTCAAATAAAACCTTCGCGACTGACGTAAAGATCATAAAATATTTCCATACACTAAATATAGTTGACCTATGGCATAAAGTATTAGATAAAAAGACCAAAACTCAAAAAATTAACTTTGACCACTGAACCATGAAAATGAGGTCAAGGTCACATGACATCTGCCCGCTAGACATGTACACCTTACAATCATTCCATACAACAAATATAGTAGACCTATTGCATATAGTATGAGAAAAACAGACCAAAACACAAACATTTAACCATAACCACTGAACCATGAAAATGAGGTCAAGGTCAGATGACACCTGCCAGTTGGACATGTACACCTTACAGTCCTTCCATACACCGAATATACTAGCCCTATTGTTTATAGTATCTGAGATATGGACTTGACCACCAAAACTTAACCTTGTTCACTGATCCATGAAATGAGGTCGAGGTCAAGTGAAAACTGTCATGATGACCTTGCAAGGTACGCACATATCAAATTAGGTAAACCTATTATTTATAATAAGAGAGAATTCAACATTACAAAAAATTTGAACTTTTTTTCAAGTGGTCACTGAACCATGAAAATGAGGTCAAGGACATTGGACATGTGACTGACGGAAACTTCATAACAGGAAGCATCTATATACAAAGTATGAAGCATCCCGGGTTTCCAACTTCTAACATATAAAGCTTTTAAGAAGTGAGCTAACGCCACCCCCGGATCACTATCCCTATGTCGAGCTTTCTGCAACAAAAGTTGCAGGCTCGACAATAAAAGCATGGGAATGAATGAGTTTACAAAACAAGACAAAATACTGAGTTTAACTGACACAAATGCTAATATTAATAGACAGACAAATAGGTCTTAAAGTTATTATTCCAATAAATGGCAACATAGAATTGTTATTTGACTGGTTAAGGTCATTTGCAAATGGACATAAACAATGTTATTTAAAATCAATAAGCATTTGACAGTCTATGACTATGTGGTATGGGCTTTGCTCATTGTTGAAGGCCGTACGGTGACCTATAGTTGTTAATGTCTGTGTCATTTTGGTCTTTTGTGGATAGTTGTCTCATTGGCAATCATACCACATCTTCTTTTTTATATTAGATTGATGTTAATTCTATTGCAAAATCGTACTCATTTATCATTAATTTAATTATTGGATAGGATCTTAGAATGAATTCTTCGTTGCACTATTTTTTTTAACTATAAAATTTATGAAAAGTACGAAGTCAGAGCTGTAGGGTTTTAATTTCATGCAATCTCAATTCAAAAATGTTACACAATTATAAGTTTCAACTAGAAGTTAAAAAGTGTGTAATTTGGGTCAATAAGACCCTCGGCTTTTTCTGTAATGCTCAAAGAATGAAAATAAGTTAAAATGTTGTAATAGTACACAAGAAAATGTGTCCAGTCACCAGCGAACACCTTGCTCTGCCCACACAATCACATTTCCATATTCAGTGAATTGCAAAATCCCTGTCAAAACATTTTTTTTGTATCAACTTAAAAAAGTCCATATTAAAATGAACATGTTTATCGTTATTTTGTGCATTTTTCCTATGATCTTTTTTTTGTGATAACTTTTTCATATCATGCTACTCGCTTGAGATGGAAAATTATCGTTAGAAACAAAGGAGACACGTGGCGTTGCTAATGAAATTGACATGAAATTGACAATGTCGTCATATGTAAAATAGCGATAAACAGATTATCATTGGTCATCTCAACTCGATTGCTTTTCTCGCTTTCCCTGTCCTGGCTCAAGCCAGAAAAGCAATCTCAGTGAGATGATCAACGATAATCTATAAAAGTACAGAACTTTTAGTTGATGCGACTACAACTTCATGGTAAACTAGCTCTACATTTACATGATACAGGGAGAACTAAAGAAAAGACTTATAGATCAGAATCATAATGACCCAAATGTCATAGGCGGGGCATACAAATTAGAATTGATCGCATTTCAGTGACTCTCATAGTCTGTCAATTTGTTACTTTGTTAAGAGAGAGACAGGTTCTGGAAATCTTTTGTTATAGAAATAATGCCTTATATTATAAATTAGATTTTGTCAAAAACCATGCAAGTATTAAAATTAAAATGAACTCTTTATTCATATTCTGTACAATTTAATGAGTGATAAAGGTTTCAATGTTAGTATGACAACAGATATTAATATAAATCTTTCAATTATTTCAGAAGTTACAGAAATTGAGACAATCAGTAGATTAGAAATGTTGCATGTTTATTTCAGTTTAAATGACTTACTTTTGATTCCTTAATTAAATAAAGACATAACTTTTATTACATAAATTTAAAATTTAATTTTCATTTCATTACCATATTATAATTTAATAAGGGAATAATTAGGCTCAAATAATGAGAAATACATTTTATTCAATGGGCATATGAACTTCACCACATCAATGATGGTATCCTGTATCTATATAGATGAGAGAAACCCTTTAAGGACTCAGTATTATAATCACAATTTTACTAGCAGAACCTACCAAAAAAGCTGTTTAAAAGCAAAAAACAGTTTATAAATCAAGAAGATTACATACACTGCAAAGTCTTGCCTACTTTACTTACCTTACTTTGGAAAGTCTTAAACATAAAAGTTTTACTACAGGTATCACATTAACTTAACGTTTTTAAAGATTTATGACAATGAGGACGGGTTCAGATAAATCCTGTTAGACAGACATATACACCATACAAAAATACCATACACCAAATATAGTTGACCTATTGCTAAAGATATTGATGAGGGTCTGGATGGGAGGGGGGTCTGTTATTCTGTAAACATTTAATTTTCACCCCTTTTTTTCTAATCTTCAAAAAAATAACCCCTTTTTTCTCTAATCTTAAAAAAATTAACCCCTTTTTTCTGTAATCTTCATTTTTTGGCCCATTATTCTCTAATCTTCATTTTTTAAGGGCATTATTCTTTAATCAATTAACCCCATCCAAACCCTCATTGATAGGGTTTCTACCTTTTAAAATATACAAATAGTTTACACTACTGACTCATAGAAATCCTCATATCTTGCATATTGCAATTTTAATAAACTAGAAGACACGAATGTCTCTGCTGTGAAGTTCAAGGGCTATTATCAGGGATGATTAGTATATATTTGTTTAGGGGCCAGCTGAAGGATGCCTCTGGGTGCGGGAATTTCTCGTTGCATTGAAGACCTGTTGGTGACCTTCTGCTGTTGTCTGGTCTATGGTCGGGTTGTTGTCTCTTTGGCACATTCCCCATTTCCATTCTCAATTTTATGAAACTTAACAGTTGCCCAAGGAGATCAGAATTTAGGCTGGGTAAATATATTTTATCATCCAATCGCCCAGCTGACGACTGTAAAATATTTCATAGCTAGAGTGGGGTGTGCATGATTGCAGGGGACAAAATTTCACTGTGTTATGATTTTTGCCTAAGGAGATCAGAATTTAGGCTGGGTAAATATATTTTATCATCCAATTGCCCAGCTGACGACTGTAAAATATTTCATAGCTAGAGTGGGGTGTGCATGATTGCAGGGGACAAAATTTCACTGTGTTATGATTTTTGCCCAAGGAGATCAGAATTTAGGCTGGGTAAATATATTTTATCATCCAATCGCCCAGCTGACGACTGTAAAATATTTCATAGCTAGAGTGGGGTGTGCATGATTGCAGGGGACAAAATTTCACTGTGTTATGATTTTTGCCTAAGGAGATCAGAATTTAGGCTGGGTAAATATATTTTATCATCCAATCGCCCAGCTGACGACTGTAAATATTTCATAGCTAGAGTGGGTGTGCATAATTGCAGGGGACAGAATTTCACTGTGTTATGATTTTGAGGTGTAAAAACTTGAAAGGATGGGTGAAATGGAAGAAATATGCTGGCAAATTATATATTTATAACAAATATGATTATTTTTTAAACTTAGACAAGATTTCTGCACTTTCCGCAAAGGACCAAAAAACAGACAATGTTTTTTGGCCAATTCCCTGAATGAAAAACATGATTTCATAGAAGTATTTATTTCTAAGTAATTCTTTGACTGATTACCCTAAATTTCAATTCTTTCCACCTTTGAAATGTCTGCTATTCATCTATAATGAAATTGAAATTGTTTAAGGCTGCAGTTATTTGGTTTTAAATAGATGTGTAAAAGCAGCAAATATGTGTCTCCCTTTGACAAATCTCCAGGAAACTTCAAATAGCCTTTAATCTAACTTTTCAGATGAATTTCTTTTAAGAAACACTTTTTTCAAGCTTAGAATATTTTGCTTTTGATGTTATCTTCATATAGAAATATCAGTTTACTGCAGAAAACATGGAAACTTATGGCGAAAATGAGCACCCCACTCTAATCCAATTTCTACACTTTCCCCACAATATAAACAAAAACTGTTCCAAACAGAAACCTGCTTGTCTAATCAAAAAGGAAAGTTGAAGATAAAATTTTCAGAAACCAGTATTAAAGTACATTTTAATTAAACAGATGTCTTTTATTCCTTAAAAAAAACCATGATGTGTGAATAAACCAATGACTTTATATACACTTACAGGCTCCATCGGATCCTCTAGATATAGTACACCTGTTTTAATGGCAGAACTACTGATGTCATTGTCTCCTAAAATAGAAATGTTACACGGTAAGGAATAAGTCACATGACTTGTTTTAAAGGCACTACTGATATTACTTGCATAACTTTTATAAGCTGCATCACTGCCTGTTTATGAAGAAAAAAGACTTGTAAAATAATAGCAGCATAAAGGCGTATATCAGGAGCCTCTGGCCTTTGTTAGTCTTTTATTTTAGATCATTTATTTGTTTCAGGGTTCAGTGTGATTTCCATTTTATCTAAACTTGTACACATTTTTTATTAGGGGCAGGCTGAAACCCTCCTTGGGTTGGGGGTTTTCTCATTGTGTTAAAGGCCTATTGATGGCCTCTGGCTGTTTTCATCTTTGGTCTGGTTTTTGTCTCTTTGACGTACTGCCCTTTTCCATTCTCCATTTTATAATTCATATGTTGTACATTACACTTAATTTATCCAATCCATAATATCTGGGTTAGGAGCAAAAATTCAAAATACCAGAAATTTCAACTCATTTTTTTTTCAGATAATTTTTCACTTGACAGTAAATTAAAATTGTAAACTAGGATGAGAACTGACAATGATTATATTCATCATGATGTTTTTGAGTACATTTCTTGATCTAAACCTTGATATTTCTTTGTCATAACCTTTGTATTTTTCAATATTAACTTTGCTATTTCTTAATATTTCTATGCTGTACATGTATACAGGCATTGATCATTCGGAAGCTTGATTTTTTTTCTTCAAATAGTGTGTGATTGAAATGTTCATCATATTTCTAAAGAGTTTCCTTTCTTATGTGTTCTGAACCCCGTTAATGTGTGTTAAAACATTAATGCATTTTTTCAGTTCAAGGGATCCAAGTTATTAAAACTGCTGCTGACTTTTTTAATATAACATTTTATGATAAAAATTAGGGATGGCAACGAGTACTCGAGTACTCGGGTACTCGCTCGGAAGGCCGAGTACTCGAGTACAGTTTTAATACTCGGATACTCGTTTGGCTGTTATACATCTTGAGATATTTTCTTCACTTATCCACTCACTTTAGTTCCGTTGAGATATCCTTTTCGTAATACTATATAAAACCAATTAGCAACACAAATATGTTTATCCTGAGGATACTATTTGTTACAGTAGCACAAGCGACGTCCTGTCCTTCCGATGGAATGTTTTTATGTGCACTACTAGTAACAAAAAATAGAAAATCAAACAGTCTTTCGTCTGAAATTGTTGACCAAACAAGAACAAAATCTAAGTGACCTGCGGTGAACCCTACGCAACTGATTAAAGAAATTTGTAACGGTGTTTGTACACGGATCAACACTTACATGGATTCATAATTAACTCATCACAAGCCGTAAAATCCTTTGTTTGTTAATCAAAACTTCTATGTAAACGTGATTGGTATGAGTTGTACATTTGAAATAATCTAATTACTCTGTATTTGGAACTTAACTATTATTGAAATGTTGTACAATTTAAAGATAGGCGAGTACAAGAGCAACATTCAAACCCCAAGGTCGAAAATAAACTGACAACATCATGGCTAAAAAAAAAGAAAATTAGACAAACGATAGTGCAAAAAAACCCACAGAAAACTTAAACAGAGCAACAAGAAAAGGCACAAGTCATTTGAAGTCCAATATTGTTGTTGACGAATTAATTGACAAGTCGTATTATAAAAAATACCAACTCATCAGAAACAGATGATACATATATATTGTCTACTATGTGGACTTTATATGCAAATATTATTATTTTATTGGTATTTGGTTTATAAGCTATAATTGCTAGTATGATAGGTTATTTGTAGAAACGGCGGTTGGTAATTCATTGTTTAATTGATACAAAAAAAAAACAACAGGGGATCAAGCTATGTTTGAAGTACGTTTGTCTTTTGTTAATATGTTTATGAAAGGCAATAACAAAAACACTGCATACCATTAAATCTAAACTTTTCAATAGACATATAAGATTCATTAGAGTACTTGCGAGTACTCGAGTATCAGGACCGAGTATCCGAGTACTAAATTTCAGATCTTTTGACATCCCTAATAAAAATATCATAAATTTTGACCTTTAATGATTCACTTATTCAAATTATGACTTGGATGGAGAGTTATTCTCTCATTGGCACTCATACCACATCTTCTTATATCTATCATACTTACTTTCATCTGACGATTTGACAGTAACAAATTGGTCCTCACTTCCCTCTCGCGGTAGCTTTTTATGCTGTGAAAGAAAATAGTAATAGCATGATGTAAAGGAATAAATATAACTTAAGTAAAACTATAAAATCAAAAATTACTCTGCATTGTGTTCAACAGTGAGCTAGAAAGCTCACATCAAATCACAACAGATATTACTGACCATTTGGGGTTACCTGCCAACCAACCTGAGCACAAATTTGAATATTTTTTGAAAAACGAATCACTGTAAATAGCATACCCAAGTCTTAGGAAAGACAATGTCATTGGGGATGGGACTTCAACTGAATATTATACTTTTTATAGTTTACCATTGACCCTAAACATGCTAAAAACTGTTACTGAATCAGATAATTAAACCAGCTATCTTACATCTGTGAATGTAAAACTGAACACTATAAAGGGAATTTGATTGATTGCAGGTTATTATTTACTGATTTAAGGTTTTATTACCAAAACTCAACACAACTTTTAATAATTAAAGTGAATTAAAAATGAAATAAAAACAAAAAGTATCAAATTGTGCACCACATCATTAAAGTCCTCTTGTTATGTAACCCCATTCAAGTTATTGTTACAGCTACTCGGATTCTACATTTCATGAAGGAACAAATTACAATTTCTTGTATAATCATTGAATGGGGGTTACATGCATAGTGAAATGGGGTTACAATGGTCACATGCATGCTGAATCAGGCTTACAGTGGTTATGTTCATAGGGAACAGGGGTTACAGTGATAATTTGCCTAAGAACTAGTGCTGATAGTGGTTATATTCATTAGAAATGGGGGTTACCATGCTTACATGCATTCAGAATCATGCTAATAGCGGTAATATTATAGGGAATCAGGCTGAAAATTGAAACATTCATGGGAAAGAGGCTTACAATGGTTACATGCATTGGAACAGGCTTAAAATGGTTACATGCTTAAAATGGTAATATTCATAGGAAACAGGCTAAAATGGTTACATGAATGGGGGATCAGACTTAAAATGGTAACACGCATGGGAAACAGCATATGAACAGGTCTAAAATGGTTACATGCATGGGAACAGGCTTTAATTGGAAACATGCATGGGAACAGGCTTTAAATGGAAACATGCATGGGATACAGGCTTAAAATAGTTGCATTCATGGGGATCAGGCGGCTTAAAATGGTTACCTGCATAGGGAATTCGGCTTAAAATGATTACATGCATGAGAATCAGGCTTAAAATAGTTACATGCATAGGAAATGGGGCTAACAATGGTTACATGCATGCGGAATCTGGCATAGAGTGGTTATATTTATAGGAATTGAATGTTACAATGGCGACATCAATGGGAAATGACTGTTACCATCTTTAAATAGATAAATATGGTTACAACTATTACATACATTCAGAATTTACAATAGATGCATGCATGGGGATGTTCTGTGAACCCATTAAACTATAAGGGAGGTTACAAAACAAGACAACTGAAAAAATGGTGCATATTTTAAACCTTATATATGTAAACAACACAGATTCTTCCCTGATCATGCATATCTATACACTTAAACAACAAATAATCACATACATACGGGGTAAGTTTTCTGTGGCTTTTTAAATAAAAGGAGGCGGAAGCGCTATGAGACTTGGTGATAAAATAATAGCAAGATTTATCTAAAAATTTATAATAATAAGGAATAGACAATAAGTTTTAAATGAGACTGAATCAGGAACAAGGGTATTGTTAAAATTATATTATTTAAGTGACCCAATACACTAGTATATCAAAATACAAATCACTGTCCATGATATATCAGAGTTTTCACAAAAATCATTCTAGACAGATGAGTCCCAAGATGCAACAAGATTCAATAAAATGAGTTTATAAAAAAATTGATGTTGTATAATTGCTAATGAAACAAATCTCCTCAAGGCACCAAATGAAACAGAAATTAACAACTATAGGTCACTGTACAGTCTTCAATAATAAGAAAAGCCCATACCACATAGTCAGATATAAAAGGCTCTGATGTATAGAATTCCTAATTTCATCACAAAAACCCCAAAAAAGGAAGCTTTGAAATCTGATACTGTGGATCCCTTATTATTCCTTAATACCAATTTTGATGAATATGTGTAAACCCAGGAACCAAGCACTCCAATGTCTAACAATTTAAAATTTTGTATAGAAATTTTTGCAGACTTTGGCAAAAACCACAAAATCAAAAATCCACAAAAATGCAAGTTTTTCTCAATCCATGAAAAATTTGTACCAACGAAAATAAATGTATCCACAGTAAGTACATATATTTTTTTGTCACCACATGTAACAATAATGGTATATTTTCAGTAAATCCATATTCAAATTGGCACCTACATTTGGCTATTATGGCTACCCTAAATGGTCTTGTCCGTTGCTCCTTTTCCCTCTGAATAATAAGTTACCTTTCCTTTTAAAAAAGAAGCAGGTAATAAATGAAAGGTTTTTCTTATTGGGTCTTAAAGTCATAAGAAACCTCAAATAAAAAAAAATAATGGATACGTTTTTTTATAACTCAATGGATAGTTTTCATTGTAAAACTTATGTACATATACTTTTTTCTGAAGAAAATTCTTTAATTTATTCATATTTAGAAGAAGTGTACTTTATTTTAATTGCTTCCTTCCAGGAAGCAATTCACCTGACATATTTTCCGTATGCAAAGTGACCTCAGTGTGACCCATCTCGTAAAAATCTGGTGATCACAATACGCATGGATGTCCTTAAAATAAACTATAATCTGAATTTACATGTTAAACACGTGCTCAATTTCCATGCGTTTTTGTTGATTTTTTGTAGATTGTTGACAAACAGGTGACAATCATTAAACTTCGGCTTCAAAACACGAACTTTAATTACCTGCCATACTTTCACAACAACACTGACCGATTGAAAAAAAAATAACGATTATACGAAATTTACACGAAAAAAATGATAAATTCGTGCACAGAAGACTAAGTTTATGATGTTTGTATGCATTGGTTCAAGAATTGGAAGAACATTATTTTTCACTGGTCACTCCTTTCTTATGACTTTAATACTAATCTATAAACTTTCAAGTGTAATAGACTCAAACTCACCTTGATGATAATTTTGCGCCTCAACTTGTAAGGAGAAGGTAACTTTGACATATCCAATGGTTCTACTGGATCCATTAGCAAGTCCTCTGAATAAAAGTAATCAAATATTAATGAAATAAAAATGTTTGCTCTTCTAATTTGTGAATTTTTGTCAGATATTTGGAACCCTCTGGTTTTATCCATGTATTGCCATTACAAATTTTGACCTTTATCATCAAATAAAACTTTTGAAAAAGTGTTGATTGATCAATTTAAAATAAGCAATTGATACATAATAAATGGCTCCTCAATGAAATGAAGACATAAAGTTCTAACCATATAAGGTTCATATAGTATATCTATTTCATAAGGTCTTATTATCTGGAAAATTTTAGAGGGGGGTAAAAGCATAAAAGAACGAGGCATGAAAATTCAAACTAGAGGCTCTAAAGAGCCTGTGTTGCTCACCTTGGTCTTGGGGCATATCAATTGTGTTTTGGTGATGGTGATGTGTTTGTAGATCTTATTTAACTGAACATTCTTGCTGCTTACAATTATCTCTATCTATAATTAATTTGGTCCAGAAGTGACAGTTGAAAATAATTTGTAAAATTTACAAAATTTGAAAATTATAAAGGGCAATAACTCCTTAAAGGGTCTATTGACCATTTTGGTCATGTTGACTATTTGTAGTTCTTACTTTGCTGTACATTATTGCTGTTTACAGTTTATCTCTATCTTTAATAATATTCAAGATAATAATCAAAAGCTGCAAAATTTTCTTAAAATTACCAATTCAGGGGCTGCAACCCCACTAAAAGTTGTCCGATTGGTCTGAAAATGTCAGGGCAGATAGATCTTGACCTAATGAACAATTTTATCCACATCAGATTTGCTCTAAATGCTTTGGTTTCAGAGATATGAACCAAAATCTTCATTTTACCCTATGTTCTATTTTTAGTCATGTCGTCCATCTTGGTTCATGGGCGGGGTCATCGGACACATTATTTAGCTAAATATCCCAATGATGATAATATTGTGGCCAAGTTGGTTAAAATTGGCCCAGTAGTTTCAGAGGAGAAGTTTTTTTTAAAAGATTACTAAAATTTTAGAAAAATGGTTAAAAATTGTAAGGGGTCAACTGACAATTTTGGTCATGTTGGACTTATTTGTAGATCTTACTTTGCTTAACATTATTGCTGTTTACAGTTTATCACTATCTATATTTATAGTATTCAAGATAATAACCAAAAACTGCAAAATGTCCTTAAAATTACTAATTTGGGGGTAGCAACCCAACAAAGGGTTGTCTGATTTGTCTGAAAATTTGAGGGCAGATAGATGTTGACCTGATATACAATTCAACTGCTTCTCAGATTTGCTCTAAATGCTTTGGTTTCAGAGATATATGCCAAAATCTACATTTTACCCCTATGTTCTATTTTTAGCCATGGAGGCCATCTTGGTTGGTTGGCCGCGTCACCGGACACATTTTTTAAACTAGATACCCTAGTGATGATTGTGGCCAAGTTTGGTTAAATTTGGCCCAGTGGTTTCAAAGGAGAAGATTCTTGTAAAAGTTAACGATGACAGACAATGGACGTCGGACGCCAAGTGATGAGAAAAGCTCACTTGGCCCTTTGGGCCAGGTGAGCTAAAAAGTGGTTGACTCAGAGATAGGTCTCACCTCTTTGTAATTTGATAATTATATAAAATAGCAATACTTTAAAATGTAAAATATTTAAAGTCAAGCAACTATGACTAAAGGTACAGGGCCAAAATTTTTCCTTTAAATAAAATATGCTAATGCTAATACAACTGTGTACCAAATATCATTAACTAATCATAAGTGGTTCCCTTCTTAATCTAACTCCTGAAAAATTAGTTCCTTTCTGGGATATTTCTAAACAAAGACAAAATTATTTATACTTACCTCCAAATGTATCTTTGAAGGCCATGGCCATGTTTCTTTGTTGCCCTAATCCACAATGATTTTCTATTGACAATATTAATGGGTAACTATAAATAAAAAAAAGTACAATCAAACATTCAAATCAATATTTCAATTTTTAATTAACATTTGGAAGATAATAGTATTTTTGTAATGAACTGATATCAGAACTTCTCAATTAGCTGTTGCATTCTGGGATACATTTTCAAAATTGTACACCAAAAATGGGTAGCTTGGTTAAAAGCGTTCAAAAATTGAAAATCCAACAAATGACGTAGCATTATTTTCAATTTGGTGTATACTAACAACGAAATTACCCATAGTCCTTTAGATTTGAAACGGTCAGTTGTGCAATTGTTCCACCAATGTGTGTCTTTCCTAATACTGTGAATTTTCTGATCAATTTATAAATGATATAAAAGAACAAGAGGCTCTCAAGAGCCTGAATCGCTCACCTTAATTTTTTTGGTTAAATCTCTCATCAATGATTATTTTGGCTTTTCAATTTATTTAAATGTTCTTTGAATCGTCCTATTTTCTTCAAAAGCAAAAAAAAATCATTTTCTCCTATGTACTATTTTAGCCATAGGAGCTATGTTTCTGACATACAAGGAAATGAAATATAAAATTTATACTAGATACTCTGAAACTCATTTAGCCTAAGTTTGGCTGAAATTGATACAGCAGTTTCAAAGGAGAAGATTTTTTAAAGTAAGTCAACATGATGAACAAATTGTGAAAAAAGTCTTTAAAGGGCAATAACTCCTTAAGGGGTCAATTGACAATTTTGGTCAAATTGACTTATTTGTAGATCTTACTTTGCTTAACATTTTTGCTATTAACAGTTTATCTGTATCTATAATAATATTCAAGATAATAACCAAAAACTGCAAAATTTCTTTAAAATCATCAATTCAGGGGCATTATACCTGAAAAACCAGTTACCCAATTCGGCTGAAAATTTCAGGACAGGTAGACCTTGACCTAATAAATACTTAAACTTCTTGTCTTATTTGCTCTAAATGCTGGAGTTTTTGAGATATAAGCCAAAAACTGCATTTTACCCTGTGTTCTATTTTTAGCCATGACGGCCATGTTTTTTGACGAAATAAAAAAATAAAGCACAAACTTTATTTTATACACCCTACTGATCATTCAGTTGAAGTTTGGTTGAATTTGATTTAGTAGTTTTAGAGGAGAAGATTTTTTAAAGTTAGCAAATATGATGAACAAATTGTGAAAAATTGTCATTAAAGGACAATAACCCCTTAAGGCGAAGTGTACGTAATTAAACTACACAATGGATTTTTTTTAAATTTCACATACGAATTCTGCTTGTAAAATTACACCAGAAAATTAAATAAAAAAAGGGGGTAACCGTTTTCGTTTTTGAGATACGAGCCGTTGAAATTAACTACATGATACACCAAAATTACAAAGGATATATAGGGAAAATCATCAAAATTAGCAGATATTTTTACATTATCAAGATTTTCTATTTTGTTGGACAATGGATTTTTTTCTAAAATTGATATACGATTTAAAAATGAAAGACGAATCCATCGGTGCAAAGAAAGTCCTTAGCAACCGTATTAGTTTTTACGCTACTCTCTGTTGAAGTTTTTTTTGGCCGGAACATTAAAATATCTGGCGACGTCATTGTCTGCAGTAACGTCGCCACAACTTCTACGTCGAAACTCTATTATACCGTACAATGTCGTAGCAATGGCGTGCGTGTGTATTACCCATCTTCCTATGTATTACAAATGATCTAAGGCTATAAATTGATAAGGAAATAAACTAATTAATTTTAAAGAATATTTCTGTCGCAAAAGAACATGCAAGTTTGTAAATTAATTTACCGCAAATGAAAGAAATTTACCGTAAACTCTAATTTAATCTTTTCTATATTTGAGTGATTTCCGAACCTTTTTCAATGTTGGCATGGATTGTTTTTAACCTTTATGAATCAAATATCGAGTTTGAATTTGTCCCGGTTAACACAGTGTGGTCAGAATGAATTGATCGGCTTTAATACTAGGATCGGGTATACACCTCGTTTTCAATCTTACTTCTGCATGTTTGTATTTAAAAAAGTAGACCTATTTTCTGCATATTTTCATGTTCGACATTTCTGCATGTTGTTAATCTGAGGATTTGCACACAATATAGTCTACATCATAAACCTATTTCATTAGTCATGTTTACACACATGGCCAAGACGCATCCCTTCCAAAACATACATGTATTTTATTTTACAAAATTTCCAATCTCGATCACTTTCCCTTTTCTGTAACTAAATGACAAAGAATGATGTATAATGTTTGCTGAATGAAGTTTCAGTAAAATAAGAAAATATTTGTTTGTTCCATGCATTATTTGTTAAAAATCCACATTTAAGGATTTAAATTGATTGATTGATTGTTGGTTGCTTAACGTCCAGTGGCAAATATGTCATGCATGTTCAGGACGAGAACAAGTTAATAATAAAAACAATAGGAAGTTTTGTTCATAACAGAGGCCATCCGGGATGATGGTCTGGGAGATTTGGAGTGCCACTAGAAAATGAGGGTATATTGGATAGGGACATAAATTTTGCCGCGTGCAACAGTCCACATACTCAACCCTTAAATTATAGTTGTTGCAATGGTTTTTAACGGGCATACAGTTTGGCACTCTCTTTACACGAGGCATCGGATTCTGACCGGACGTGACTGCGAGCTTAATAAATCCTGCACAGCCAAACGGACGCTCCTCTTCGGCAAATGTTTTACTGCCGGTCGGGAGAAGACCAAGCGACCATATTTCGTTTCCCCAGTCACCCTTGGGGTAACACGGATTTAAACAATAAGCATAATGCATACTATGGCTCTTCAACTATTTTAGTTCTTATACATCCGTGGCTTTAAAATGTTCTGCCTTTAGTGTCCCTTATCTAGGTTAATCCAGAAAAGCGCTTCATTTTATTTAATCTTCAGAATTTTTTAGACCGCAATGAGGTTAAAAAGAAGGACTCGCTTATGTATACATTTAAACAAAATTTAGAAAATATCGGAGTATTTGGTATAACTACCCGTCGCAGATATTTCATACATGTATATTCAAAATGAAAACCTTACACCTTATATGATCCTTTTGAGATCGACGTACCTAGTCAGTGCAAAAACGACCGTAACATACCCATGCAGTGTTATGCAATAAAATTTGTGTAGGAGAATGCTTTAAATAGCGATAAATATAGAGTTATGCTTTAAATTAACTAGTGTAAAATTAATTATATAAGAATGCGACCTTATGAGATTAATCATGTTCGATGCTTTAAAAATATACCTAATAAAATGTTACAAGAATGTACTCAGTGTAATGCACGGAGATTATTCATACTGTATTGCTACACGGGTTTACCTAGCGAAGTGCCGTACGAATATAGCCTCTGCATAATGCAAATGCATAGCTTTCCTATTTATATCATATAAAACAATAAGGAGATGTGGTATGACATCCAATGAGTCAACTACCCGCCACTGGTTAAATGAAGTCGATGTAACGGATACATTTTTTTTTTTGAGGGGGGGGGGGGTCAACGTTGATAATAAAAAAAGTAATATCCTATAAAAAACATTGAATGTAAATGATATGAAACTCCAAATTCTTACATTATTGGACAAGTAATTGGCAGATCCTTACGGGAGTTGGACCCCCCCTTTTGGGCCGATCAATGCATTTGAATGGGGACATATAGTTGGACCCCCCCCCCCCCTTGTCCTGGGTTTGGACCCCCTTATTTTTAAATGGCTGGATCCGCCCCTGCTAGTACACCACATGCTTCTCAATTCTTGTATTATGATCTATTATCATGAACTAAGTGAAAGCATAGAGCTGACCAAGTGCGAGATCTTCCTGGATTATCATTGACTCAGAGGTCGTTTAAGCATCCCTTGCAGTAGACTTCCGTTAAATTAAAAAAAAATCTTTAAAATGCTATCGAAATGTATTAAAAGTCTGAACTCATTTCACCTCTCATTCCACTAAACATTAAATTACAGTTACAAGTGCCACAAAACTTTCCTGACCTCTTTTCTTTAACCGTAATGATATATAATTCTACTCTTTCATAATCTTGAATTGAGACTTGGGAATAAAACGTTACTTCAAAATTACATTTTTTTCTCTAATTTGAAATGATGCACACAGGCACTAAATAAAAGAAAACAAATTTTGCTATCTCTTCGAAATTGGAATTTGAAAAAGAAGAAATGACGTGTTATATTTTTATCATACATGAATCATGTGTATTTGTACTTTCAATTCCAATTTGGTTCTAAATTTAGATTCAGTTTTCCCATAAATTTCGGACGGAATAGAAGACACCTGTTTATTTTCTGCACATGTAGAAAAAGTTGAAAACTGGAAGTTGAATGATATAGTTTTTACTTATTCTAAGATAAATGTTTAGAGTGATCACTTTTTAGTTTACCATGAGTATTTTTTTGGGGCCTAAATTGTTAATTTTCGTCTTTGTTCTTCCGACTTGTAAGTGTTGCCACAGTCGTTTGAATTTTAGTGATAAATAAACAAAAAAAATAGAAAAAAGTCGCTAGATATATCTGTGGTGTTGCCCTAGACTAGTGGTCAAATTATATTCTCTTGGTATCGTCTTATTTTCTAAATGGATATAAAACATGTCCTAAAATTTTCATTTGCACAAAATACGAACATGTCAACGTTTTTTTAATCTAATAATTAATTTCACATGCCATTCATTAATTGTTCGGTAACCTTAATCTTTATGTTGAGTACTGTGTGTTTTCGTTCAAAACTACGGTTTTTAAAACGATATTGTTGGGTCAATTCAGGTTTCATTTTAATTAATTTGATATCAATATAAGTAGAATCGTCACATGTTTATTTATTTATAATTCTGTTGTGAGGCGTTTTTACATTTAATCTGTTGATATCATAAGTTTTACACGAAATGCCTTTCATGTCTCATGCGTCAAAAAAAAAAAAAATCAACTGGTATTAAAGTCAGGCTGCAAGAAACAATAGAATACTTTGATTTTTAACTGGAGTAATTCAGATAATTTCTCATGATTAGAATTTTTAAGACAGCACGGGCGTGCTTGTTGGATTTATGATAGACCGCACGAAGTATTTTCTCTTTCGTGTGTCCTTTCTTGGAGTAAGGGAGATAACTTGCGTAACTAACGTCGAACGTTATTAATCCCGTATTCCGCTAGGGGCGTGCAATTACGTACACTTCGCCTTAAGGGGTCAATTGACAATTTTGGTCATATAAACTTATTTGTAGATCTTACTTTGCTGATCATTTTTGCTGTTTACAGTTTATCTTTATCTATAATAATATTCAAGATAATGACCAAAAACTGCAAAATTTCCTTAAAATTACCAATTAAGTGGCAGCAACCCAACAATGGTTTGTTTGATTCATCTGAAAATTTCAGGGCTGATAGATCTTGACCTAATGAACATTTTTACCCCCATGTCAGATTTGCTCTAAATGCTTTCGTTTTTGAGATATAAGCCAAAAACTGCATTTGACCCCTATGTTCTATTTTAAGTAACGGCGGCCATGTTTTTTGACGGATCAAAAATCGAAGCACACACTTTGTGCAGGATAATCTAAGGAACAATCATGCTAAGTTTCATCCAAATCCATTCAGTAGTTTCAGAGGAGAAGATGTTTGAAAAATTGTTAACAACAACAGACGACGACGACGGACGCCAAGTGTTGAGAAAAGCTCTCATGGCCTTTTAGGCCAGGTGAGCTAAAAAGAAGATAACAGTAACGTAATAAGACTGTGTGTAACAATTACAATGAATAATATGTCTTTTGATTTAGATTTTTTCCCCTGTGGTTATAAAATTGACATACACCCCACATCTCATTTTCTTCATAACAAATATTGAATGTTTATCTTACTCTGAAGCTGTCCAAGCATGTTCTTTGATAGCCTGTATCACATCTAAGAATTTGATTTTGGACGTCAATGTGTGACCATGAAATATACTTGGGTAGCTGTCTGGACCATCCCAACAGTCCACTATAAAAAATATTTAAAAATAACATCAAATAATAAGCATTTGAAAATAATATCAAATAATCACCATTGAAAATAATATCAAATAATCACCATTTGAAAAGAATTTGATGCAAACTTCAATAGGCAATAATACTTTGACACGAACATCTAGGGGCTAGTAGGGG
Organism: Mytilus edulis; assembly: GCA_019925275.1. Lineage (NCBI taxonomy): Eukaryota > Metazoa > Mollusca > Bivalvia > Mytilida > Mytilidae > Mytilus > Mytilus edulis. Next base: position 57,931,603 of record CM034352.1, on the reverse strand, counting down.
CCAGTTGAAGGACGCCTCCGGGTGCGGGAATTTCTCACTACACTGAAGACCTGTTGGTGACCTTCTGCTGTTGTTTTTTTATATGGTCGGGTTGTTGTCTCTTTGGCACATTCCCCATTTCCATTCTCAATTTTATCTTCATATTTTTCATAATACATGCTTTTAACAGGAGGGATTGTGCCTGATATTCATATGATGAAGACATAATCTTTCAATCAGTTTAATTGAGGTTTGGAGCTGGCAGTTAATTGCTAGTAGTCTGTTGTTATTTATGTATTATTGTCATTTTATTTATTTTCTTTTGTTACATCTTCTGACATCGGACTCAGACTTCTCCTGAATTGAATTGAATTTTAATGTGCGTATTGTTATGCGTTTACTTTTCTACATTGGCTAGGTATAGGGGGAGGGTTGAGATCTCATAAACATGTTTAACCCTGCCACAATTTTGCACCTGTCCCAAGTCAGGAGCCTGTGTACTTTGTTAGTCTTGTATGATTTTTAATTTTAGTTTCTTTTGTATAATTTGGAGTTTAGTATGACGTCCATTATCACTGTACTAATATACATATTTTTTAAGGTGCCAGCTCAAGGAGGCTTCTGGGTGCGGAAGTTTCTCCCTACATTGAAGACCCATTGGTGGCCTTCTGCTGTTGTCTGCTCTATAGTCGGTTTGTTGTCGTTTTGACACATTCCCTATTTCCTTTCTCAATTTTATTTTTCCTACATATAATCATTATCTTCTCCAAGCTTTTCCATTATACTGTTCTCTTAACATTCATGTTTTCCAGTTATGGACAACTTAATCTCAAAGGTTTAAAAATCTTTGTATACTTTCAATATAAATTTATGAAAATAACTTGAGGGTAATTCGGAGTTTCAGTATCAAACACATTCTGGGTAATATTTCAAAATAGTATACCAAAATGTTGTGATTGGTCTAAAACGTCATAAACAATGGAAATTCCACCAATGACGTAATTTTATTTTCATTTTGATGTACAAACCATAAAATTACAAATTATCCTTTGATTCTGCAATGGTGAATTACAATAATAATGCTTACATTCAATACACCGACATCCCATACGCAGACATCTGACATAAGCATCTACTGATGAGTTACTGGATACCTGGTCCCCTGTTAAGTATCTGTAACAGCCAAATAAGATATGTATCTACTAATAATTTTCAAATATCCTATCACCCCTGTGGCTTCTTTCAAATCAATACATTTAATATGTCTGCAAAGTATCTCCATACTTTTAAATATATTATTAAAATCAATTAGGGAGAGAACAAGGGAAACTTAAATTTTGGAAAAAACCCAATTATCTGTTTATCGTTCTATTAATGGTCTTTTTTTCTCTCCCTAAGACAAATTTACGCTTGACGAAAGCAAGCTTGATAACGTCTCCTCTCGCATTGTGACGTCGCTGATAACTTCTCCTCTCACATTGTAACGTCGCTGAAAATGCCTGGTCTTGTTTTGAAGTCTTGATACGAGAATTACTGAGTGACAGAGCAGGGTGATATAGGCGTAGGGAAGGACGATAAACCTATTTATTGTATGCAAAACTAGCAGTACTCAATGAATGAGAGTTGTATTTGGAAGTCCCTTTCTGTCCTCCAATGCACATCCATTTTAATACAAAATATTCCTTCTTTTTTTGTTATTTCAATCCTGTTCACTTGTTTTCTTTTAGTACAAGTGTCCCCACACAAATTTAATCTAGAAAAGCCTTCAAAAATATACAAGACAACATTTCAGCTGGTCAAAGATTAATGACGTTATGAAGCTCACCCTGAGAAACATGGGATTCACAACTACGGATATGGATAGCCTATTGACAAAAATTGAAAAGGATGCCAACGCAACAATAAACATGATAAATGATCATAAATTTAAAATAATCTTTTTTTTATTTATTTATCTATTGTATTGATTTCAGGAACCAGAAATGAATCTACCATAAATAAAAAACTTACGTATTATGTGAAGAAGCTATCCAATAGTTTGAAAGTGGTAAATCCATATTTTGACTGACTTTATCATATTCACTATCCCATATTGAATTAGCACTTGAAAATAAATAATCCTCAAACTGTAAAAGAAAAAACATGATTATTATTGTACTTGAATTATACCACAATTAAATTATTTTTTGGCTCATTAGATAGTTTGGTGTGAACTAATTCAATTATTCCATATTGATAAAAAATTTAGTAGGTTTCTCTATATGAAGTGGATTTTGAATAAATAAGCATATTAACCAGCAAAAATGTATATTCACCGCACAAAACGTTGTGTGCTTTTACCCATATAATTTTTGTAAAAATATAGGGGGGATAGGACCTTTATCGGAACTCCAGGATATATTTGAATTTCGGGAAGTCCGGATTTAAATTTATTACCTCAGGATTTCAACTGGGATTTTGGGATCAGCACCCGTCCTACCCTCATCCAAATTGGCAGGGATGGTGAATAACCTCTACAAATTGTACAATCCAGTAAATAGCCTTATTATTCACCGCCAGTGAGGCCAATAATTTTGTTGATAAAACAGTTAAGGCCCTATTAGTAGGGTGATATCCAAACTGTTCAACCCTGCTGAGGGGTATTGCCTGATATATCCTCCTCATCAGAGGTTTTATCCTTTAATTGTTGACCATCTTTCAATAAAAAACATCACCTATCAATCTTTTTAATAGAAGTGCCTTGCAAGGCCGCAATACAGTTAATCTTATAACAGGCCAAGCTTTGCCGCCATATAAAATTTTCAAGCACAATTTCTGTACTCCAATTAAGAAATCAACCAATCAAAATACTGGATTTTGCGTTTTAAGCATAAATATTGTACTGAGTAAAATGTTAAGAACGAGGACTGTGAGTTTCAAGTAAAATACAGGCCCATAGCCAGGAATTTCCAAGGGGGGGTTTGTTGGACTCACGAACTCGACTTTAACAGTCACAATTTGAACAAAACGTTGACTTCAACAGTGCTTATTTGATTTCAAGGGCGGGGGGGAAGGGGGGGGGGGGTTCATCCGAACCCCCTGAACCCCCCTGCTACGGGTATGAAATATAAGGAAAACAAATATTTGACATTTTTGAAATCATTGAATTACTTTATAACTTTTTTTTACCATGCACTTATTAAGCATGATCAATGTTGCCCCCAACATTTACAGATCAATATCAAGTTATGTTACATTTCTGTAAACTGTTTCGAATAATATATTTACCTCGTTATCTTCAAAATAAATATTTCCTTTATGTCTCATAGCATCAGCAACAAAATCCACCATCATGGTTTTCACTTTAGGCATATTTTCTGCCCAAGATTCCTAAAAAAAAAAAACTAGAGGCTCTAAAGAGCCTGTGTCGCTCACCTTGGTCTATGTGCATATTAAACAAAGGACACAAATGGATTCATGACAAAATTGTATTTTGGTGATGGTGATGTGTTTGAAGTTCTTACTTTACTGAACGATTTTGCTTCTTACAATTATATCTATAATGAACTTTGCCTATTAGTAACAGAGAACTACATTTGGTAAAAATTTACATAAATTTACCAAATTAATGAAAATTGTTAAAAATTGACTATAAAGGGCAATAACTCCTTAAGGGGTCAATTGACCATTTAGGTCATGTTGACTTATTTGTAGATCTTACTTTGCTGAACATTATTGCTGTTTACAGTTTATCGCTATCTATAATAGTATTCAAGATAACCAAAAACGGCAAAATTTCTTTAAAAATTACCAATTGGAGGGCAGCAACCCAACAACCAGTTGTCCAATTCATCAGAAAAATTCAGGGCAGATAGATATTGACTTGATTAACAATTAAACTTCTTGTCAGATTTGCTCTAATTGCTTTGGTTTCATAGTTATAAGCCAAAAACTGCATTTTACCCCTATGTTCTATTTTTAGCCGTGGCGGCCATCTTGGTTGAATGGCCAGGTCATCGGACACATTTTTCAAACTAGATACCCCAAAGATGATTGTGGCCTAGTAGTTTCAGTGGAGATTTTGTAAAAGATTACTTAGATTTATGAAAAATGGTTAAAGATTGACTATAAAGGGCAATAACTCCTAAAGGGGTCAACTGACCATTTTGGTCATGTTGACTTATTTGTAGATCTTCCTTTGCTGAACATTATTGCTGTTTACAATTCATCTCTATCTATAATAATATTCAAGATAATAACCAAAAACAGCAAAATTTTCTCAAAATTACCAATTCAGGGGCAGCAACCCAACAACCGATTGACCGATTCATCTGAAAATTTCAGGGCAGATAGATCTTGACCTGATAAACATTTTTATCCCATGTTAGATTTCCTCAAAATGCTTTGGTTTTTGAGTTATAAGCCAAAAACTGCATTTTACCCCTATGTTCTATTTTTAGCGGTGGCGGCCATCTTGGTTGGTTGACCAGGTCACGCCACACATTTTTTAAACTAGATACCCCAAAGATGATTGTGGCCAAGTTTGGATTAATTTGGCCCAGTAGTTTCAGAGGAGAAGATTTTTGTAAAAGATTACTTTAATTTACGAAAAATGGTTAAAAATTGACTATAAAGGGCAATAACTCCTAAACGGGTCAACTGACCATTTTGGTCATGTTGACTTATTTGTAGATCTTACTTTGCTGAACATTATTGCTGTTTACAGTTTATCTCTATCTATAATAATATTCAAGATAATAACCAAAAACAGCAAAATTTCCTCAAAATTACCAATTCAGGGGCAGCAACCCAACAACCGATTGACCGATTCATCTGAAAATTTCAGGGCAGATAGATCTTGATCTGATAAACATTTTTATCCCATGTCAGATTTCCTCAAAATGCTTTGGTTTTTGAGTTATAAGCCAAAAACTGCATTTTACCCCTTTGTTCTATTTTTAGCCGTGGCGGCCATCTTGGTTGGTTGACCAGGTCACGCCACACATTTTTTAAACTAGATACCCCAAAGATGATTGTGGCCAAGTTTGGATTAATTTGGACCAGTAGTTTCAGAGGAGAAGATTTTTGTAAAAGATTACTTTAATTAACGAAAAATGGTTAAAAATTGACTATAAAGGGCAATAACTCCTAAACGGGTCAACTGACCATTTTGGTCATGTTGACTTATTTGTAGATCTTACTTTGCTGAACATTATTGCTGTTTACAGTTCATCTCTATCTATAATAATATTCAAGATAATAACCAAAAACAGCAAAATTTCCTCAAAATTACCAATTCAGGGGCAGCAACCCAACAACCGATTGACCGATTCATCTGAAAATTTCAGGGGAGATAGATCTTGACCTGATAAACATTTTTACCCCATGTCAGATTTGCTCTAAATGCTTTGGTTTTTGAGTTATAAGCCAAAAACTGCATTTTACCCCTATGTTCTATTTTTAGCCGTGGCGGCCATCTTGGTCGGTTGACCGGGTCACGCCACACATTTTTTAAACTAGATACCCCAATGATGATTGTGGCCAACTTTGGTTTGATTTGGCCCAGTAGTTTCAGAGGAGAAGATTTTTGTAAAAGTTAACGACGACGGACGACGACGGACGCAGGACGACGGACGCCGGACGCAAAGTGATGGGAAAAGCTCACTTGGCCCTTCGGGCCAGGTGAGCTAAAAAAAAATAATACAATAAGGCCTCAAAAATTTAATTAATTTTTCTACTGATTTTTTCACTCCAAAAATTGGGGCAAGCTATTCGAAAATTTTATAAGCAAATTTTTAAAGCAAAGCCTTAAAAGTAAAGCCCATTGCTTATCATTTTTTTTGTAAACATTAAATCATAAAAATCATAGGTTCTGACAATATTGATCAAAACAAGATGGTATAAAACTAGATTTACTACTTGAATTTTGATATTTTTTTAATTTATCAACTGCTGAAGTGTTTTTTTTTCTATTTTCACCAAGACATGTATTGCCCACTTTTAATTGCAGCATATTTATGACTTCTTGTATAACTGTTAGTTTCTGAGGACTTCCAAGATCTTGAACGATATAATAAATTAATTATTTCAACTGCTTTAAATAAATTCCAATGAATTGTCATAGATCTCTTTCCTCCTTCACTGGACATGACTTATAACTAGCAACATGATGGGTGTCTTACAAGAAACAGGAACTGCTCATCCTTCAGGAATACCTGTGTTCATCTCCAGTTTTGGGGTTTTGAGCTGTTTGTTGATGTGTAAAATTAAAATTGAGAATGGAAATGGGGAATGTATCAAAGAGACAACAACCTGACCATAGAAAATACAACAGCAGAAGGTCACCAACAGGTGTTTAATGTTGCGAGAAATTCCCGCACCCAGAAGCATCCCTCATCTGGCCCCTTGATGTGTGTACATTTTATTTTTTTGTGTTATTCTGGATTCATTATCATTTGTTTGTTACCAATTTTTGTGGATTTAGTGGGTACAGGTAAACCACAAAATTAAATGATCAACGAATAACAAATTTTTTATAGGCTTGATTGCAGACTTGGGTAAAACCACAAAATAAAATATACACGAACATGCAAGTTTTCCTCAATCCCCACTATTTATAGTTAACAATTACAAGTCAAAGTACAACCGTCAACACAGGGCTTTTGCCAAGACCAAACAGCAAGCTAAGAAGGGCCACAACATGACTAGTGTAAAACAATTCAAACAATAAAAATTAACAATGTAATGCAACAATGTTTGTAACGTTCATTTTAATTGGATAACGTCACTTTCTTACATGGCATCAATTGACAATTAATGCTATGGGACGTACGTGCAAGCGCAGACAGCATATGACAGATTTTTAATACATGTTTTAACGTTGTTTTCTGTCAGTTTCATTAGAATGGAGATAACAATATTGTGTTTTAAGCCCTGACGGCATCAATTTGGGATTTGATGGTCGCAAATACCCGTTTACTGTCTCCGTTAATGTGTTGCCAGTAAACTTAATTTGCGACTGTCAAATCCCCAATTCATGCCGCGGAGCTTAAAATACAATACAGTTATCTCCTAAATCTAATCTTTATACAAACAGAGAAATACCACACAAACAAAACACAACTACTGCGAACTTCATTCTAACAACGAAAATCGGCATGATTTTGTAATGAATCGTACTCGACTTTGATAAGAAATCTTTGTTAATGAAAATCAAGTCAGAGAAGACTCTACATCGTATCAACTATTAAATCTTACTTACTTTTTGTTCATTCATCAGAAACTGCTGGAATTTATTAGGGGAGATGAGTCTGTAAATAAACAAAAGAAACATGTAGTATATACTTTTATAAAACTACTTATCATAATGCAACAAGAACATAAATTTTATACAATATCTGTGTCCCAAGGAAGTACTATATAAATTTGCAATATATGACGATTTCTGAAAGGCTTTCGACAATTCTGATTTAAAAATTCCAAGTATTTTTCAATTGCATAGTCTTTTTTTTCCCTGTGCATTTGGTAGGCTTTGTGATGCATAATTTCTAATACTATGCAAACTGTTATGTGGACCGTCTTTTCGTGACTTTTTTTTTGTAACAATTGTGAAGTTTTAGAATTTTATGCAGTTGTATACAAATATATCATGCTTACAAGGGGTATTTGCCAAAAATACCAGTTGAGAAGTACAAATTTCTAGAGCCGTTACAGCATTATTACATAAGGTGGAATTACATTGAAAATTATTATTATACTTTACTTTTATATTAATGTATGCCATGTATATGTTTCATTTTTATTTATGCTTTTTCTACATTGTTCTAGGATTAGGTTTGCTGTTGTTGTTGTTCTAAATTAAAAAGAATACTTACTTTTTAGAATTCTGATAATCAGCAAATGATTCTAAATAATTATCAATTATCTGAAATACAGAAAAATAAAATTATGAAATATTGGATGCAGAAGACACATAAAAATGCTGTTGTAATCCTAAAAAAGTTGTAAGGGTTGTTCCATTTAGGCATCTATTGGACCCAGGTGTGTACTTTCAAACAGGGTTATTAACCTAGGGAATCAAATTAAGAATTTCACTTACATTTCAACTGTAGATCTACTTGACAAAGTTGACAGCCACCCATAAAAGTGATTTCAAATGCCTTTCCTGGGTTTCTATTATTAAACAGCTCTATAAAGTCAAGCTTTAAACTAAATAAAAGAAAAAGTGCATTTATCATAATTTTTCATAAACAGCATGCACATCTGTCTGTAAATAATTCCTCATTTAGCTTACAAAAATTGAAAGTTAGTAAACAAGGGAAAAAAGCATTTATTCCTAACTGAGATATGACCATTCGTAGCTGTAGTTCCCTATGCCAAGGGAAGAAGGGAAGTTAGGATGAATTACTGAAAAAATAAAAATTCTTTCTCAGATCCTGATAATAGAATCATTAAATCCATAGTTTCGGGACTTTGGGATCAAGTGTTTTTAAGCTTGGGATTTGGAGATTGATCCTTTTGGGATATGGGAATTATTTTTTCAAATTTCGGGATGCATGGATTTAAATTTCTTTAAATTCAGGATCCTGGGATATCATGGTTTTAAGCCCAGGATTTCCGGATCAGGACCCCTCCTATCCCCCCTCATAGTTCCAAGAAGTAAATCTAATTCCTGCAATATAAAGCCCAATCCTAACATCCCAAAAAAGGTCATTCCACCCTTCATAAATATACATTGTTACAGTATCAACTGAAGTGTTCTTACCCATGGCACATGTATGATTTTCTTAAATAACAAGATGAAGTACTGGTACGGTATTGACTCAGACATTTTAGCAACTTCCTGGAACTTGTCTCTCAAATCTTTGTTGTTTATCTTACAATTTATTTTCTGCATCCAGGCTTTAAAATGCTTCAATGTTACTCTGTTAAACAGAAAATAAATTTATACATTAAGTATGATTTTTTTTTTATTTTTATGATTATAACAGGTAAAGTATGACGTCCATTATCACTGTACTAGTATATATTTTTTTAGGGACCAGCTGAAGGACACCTCCGGGTGCGAAAGTTTCTTGCTACATTGAAAGACCAATTGGTGGCCTTCGACTGTTGTCTGCTCTATGGTCTGGTTGTTGTCTCTTTGACACATTCCCCATTTCCTTTCTCAATTTTATTAGATGTTTTAGCATGTTTAGTGTCTTTTGGTTGTCTGATCGTAGTATGTTGTAGATTTCCTTTTTTTTACAAAATGACACAAAAATATTTCATCTTTCATGTTGAGATCCTTTTTTCAATCTACTCTTTGAAAGGATTAAAATGCAAATAAAATTTACACATTGATGTCTAAAGCACCAAAACAAGAAATATAAAGTAGTGAAAGTGAAGCAATGGTCATGCTATTTGTAGTTGGATGTTCTTCACTTTCCCCGATTTTACCAGAATTACATTTGCCACATGTAAAGTATCAACTGACTATACACACCTAGAGTACCAGTATTCTTACAATGGTTGCTTAAATTGATTTATTTCTGCTACAACAGATTTTTTTCCCTTTTCATGCTTTGACCTGTACTGGTTTACTTTTACAATTTGTTACTTGGTTGGAGAGTTGTCTCATTGGCACTCATACCACATCTTATTATATCTATTGTCTCTAGCTTTGTAATTTTACTTTCTTCTTGATGTCTTTGAATATCATCAAGTTCTGTATTATCAAAGTAAAATGTAAGCTTTCAATTTTAGCTTTGTACGGATTTGATCTGTGGCCAAGTCCAACATTAAGCATACAAAATTGAAAGATTGATGTCAGATTAATAAGTATTGGTATTGTAAGGTATTTCCTGTTACTATGTATGCATTACAATGCAGGGTTTATTTTACAAATATCAACAAGTTTTTGTTAAAATATGGTTGAAATATTGGCCACTGGAGTTTCAAACTATGTAAATATATTTTATTTGATTGCAACATGTAAGGTTACTTACGTATCTGCACCACTCTTTTCCATCAAATAGAATTCTCTTCTTAACCATCTGAAGAAAAATCTCATGATTTTAAACATGTGTCAGCCAAAATTGATTTATTTTGTCAAAATAAACAGGTATCAGGGTGTCAGAATGCTTTTGGTCAAGAATGTTATTTTTTTTATTTGATTATTTAATGGTTGGTGGAGGTTGGTAAATTGTTCTTCTTTTGTTTCTGGTTAATATTGCAAATCTTTGTTCATTTTTTACCTAAACATATTATATTTGACTGATTTTGGATAATCAACTTGCGTCACCAGTAAAATTAATAAATGACCATCAAATCACCAATTGATGCCTTCAGACTCAGAGCTCAAAATATAATACTAGACATATCTATTGTACACCAAAATTTTAATATGGAAGTTTTGTGTGTCAAGTCCACCTAAGACAAGCACATAACCTTGTTTTTATTATTTTATGCATCATACTATTTTCTCACTGCCTTAAAGACCAATTTGTGGCCTTATGTTGCTTTCTGTGATCTGATCAGGGTGTTGTCTCCTCTTGATCCATTCCCTGTTCTATTCTCCTTTCTTTACTTGACTCACCTATTGGCCCCAGAACTATCCACACTAGGGACATATTCATAGACCACAAAAATCAAGGGATGATAACTGTGTTCTCGGACATATTAACAAAAATGTAATAAATTTAAGAAATATTATGTTCAGTGATAATGAGTGATCATTATTTCAAGGTCCATTGGAAATATTTGTAGCATTTTAGTGATGATTTTTAGAAAATTTCTTAAGTGTTGTTACCTTTCTAGCTGTATCTGATATGTAGCATTTTTAGCCGATTCCTCCAACTTTTGTAAACCAAACTTCCATGTCCTGTACTCATCCAAACTGGACGCTGAAAGAGCATCAGAGTCAAATGTCAGTTATAAAATTTAAGGCATTATGTATTTAAATAAAATTATAACATAAGATCTATACATGTAGATCTCTTTGCAATAATATTACATCTAGGACCAAAGAATTGTAATAATTGTTCATTACCATTAATTAACAACATTATTCAATGTGATAAAATACAAAATAATTCTTGCAAAGTACAGAAAACGATTTCTGGGTGGCAAAAGAAAAACACTACTATACAAATGCGTTTTTTTTCTAAAAGAAACAAACTCACCAACAAGAGATAGATTTTTAAGTTTGAATTCTGATCCATAAAATATAACAAAACAGAGAGCATTGTCCATTTTCCTGGCATCGTCAGGCCACTTCTCAAAATCTTTTGAGTTTTTCCCTTCTCGTACTTCTCTCACCTCCCGCAAATTTACTGAAATAAAATAATTATGAAATTAATAAAATAGTACAATGTCATGTTTATAAATATTGTTAATCATGTTTTTAGAACATTTCTATACAAAATTCAGAGTTTACATACTAAACTGCATTACATTATTATGTCAGTAAACCATGTTAATCATGTTAATAGGGTTAAAACCCTAATTTGGCATAACATTTTAAGAATAATTCACAACATATATATAATGATCATTTATAAGTACTTAGGTTTCAAATTGATGCGACCACAGAAAACTCTATTTACCAAGTACATTAACTAAATGCACAAGATCATGTTTTTCTCTGACTGTTTATGACGTCTTTAAACTTAATCCATTGGATGTTGGATGTGTACTGATTGATAATTTAGTCTTGGATGCATCATTTTTTTTAATTAGTTGTTAGTGGCTTTGAACTTAAGCTGCCAGTAACTGTGAGTACTCTGAGATCTTTACTTAGTGTCTTTTTGTTTTTGGGATATACAAGTAACTGGCCACGCCCACACTGTGTATTTGTAAGATGTATTTCTATTTGTATCCATCTGATGAGTTAAGCCTTTTTCAACTGGTTTTTATAGTTTGTTTTTATGTTGTACTGTTACACCACTATCCCAGGTTAGGGGGATGGTTGGGATCCCACTATTATAAACATGTTTAACCCTGCCCCATTCTGTATGTATGTGCCTGTTCATTTTTGGGGAAACCACTTTTCATGGATTAAGGAATAATTGCATTCTTGTGTGGTTTTTATTTTCAAAAGTGTGCATTCCTTAACAATGTACCATTTGTACTTAAAGTGAACACTGAAATTTGAGGTTCACATGCACCCACAAAAACCCTGAAAATTGGAATGCCATGAAAACCAAGAAACAGTATCACATTTCAAACGATTTGCATGTTCAGTGAACCATGAAACTAGGGTCAAAATCTTGATATTTTGATATAATTTATGTAATTTTAATACTTCACATCATAACAAACATGTGTATTAAGTTTCAAGTGGATGTGACCACAACTTCCTTGTAAACTACCTCAACTAAAAAAACATAAATGTGAAAATGTATTAATTTCACACAATTACATTTCCAAGTTCAATGAACCATAAAAGTAAATAATATATTAATAAGTCTGTTTATTCTTCTTCTTGAAAAGAAATTTATTGATAGGCAAATAAACTGATTGTCATTGATAATAAATATTTTGACAAAACATTTTGTACAAGCTTTCAAATAATTGTAGGTCCAGTAGTAAATCATAACTATCTCTTTTAGATCAAGGTTCAAATGGGATAAACAATAATATATTTATGGATCAACTGAACTGAATTGGTAGGGATGAGAAGACTGGATCATGATGGACAAAGAATTGAGATGAGTAGAAAAAAAATTGAATAAACTCATGAACACTGTGAGGGGTGATAATACCACCCATGATTATGATGATAAAGTTCAATCCTAAAGATCTTTAGCACTACATAGAAAGTAAACAAAATGTGTTTGGTGTGAAATATATCTTCACAAAGTCAGTGCTAACCAAAATTCTGTAATATTCAATACACACATGGTGTTTTATTAAAATCATGCATTGAGGTGATATTTCACCCAGATTGGTAACATGAATCACCCTGATATATCTCCCTGCATAAAATCAAAAATAGTAATAATCAGGGTCATAAAACATGCAGTGCTATATCCCTTCCTTGACCCAGTATTTCATAGTGCTTCACTCTTCATCAGTAACAGGTTTGTTTCCCCCAGGGAATAACCATGCGGGCACTGTGTATTGTACAAGGAAGACATTGAAAACTTGCATATCTTCTGAGAAAAATATTCAATTAAAAATTTTGAAAAATAGTTCAAAACAAAAGTCATTTCAGCAAAAGTTTTACTAATTTTCGTTTAACAGCACAAAGTTAATTTATTTCAGACTTTGCTCTTTTTATCAAATTTAGATTACATTGCAATATAGACAGAGTAAATTAGTAAAACTTTTCTTTGCATTGACAATTGTGGTAGTATTTAATATTGTAAACATTATAGATGATCTATTATTTTTCTTTGCTTAATTATTCTAATAATACAGCAAGTTTTCAATGTATGACAAGTCAGTAAAAGTTAAGTAGCATGCATACTTGTATTCTTCGTTTTCTTTATTAGTTGTTTCTCATCTTCAAAGGACAATATCAAGCTATAGTTACATATGAATATAAACAAGAGAACACAGACCTATAATTACTTCATTTTACCAATGAATTTCAAACATAACAAAAAAAAACCAAATATATTTATATATTTATCCATCATTGTTTGCTTTTTGGCATTTTTCTTTCTTTCTTTAAATCAATAATATTCCACCAATGAGACTGGTGAATAATCAATATTATTCCATATTGGTATTATTTTAGTAGGTTTCTCTATATGAATTGGATTTTGAATAAAAAAGCATATTCACCTGAGAAAGTGTTATTCACTGCGCTAAACGTCACGTGCTTTTATATGCAACGTTATGGTAAAATGTTTCATGTAAAATTTGTTTTGGTATATGTTTGTCATTAAATACATTTTCTTCTCTCGGAATATAGAATAAAACAATTACTGTCTTTCGATTTCGGTAAATATGGGGTTTAATTGACTTTTGAAAAACTGATATTCACTTTGGCCGTCGGCCTCAGTGAATATAATTTTTTCAAAAGTCAATAAAACCGCATATTTACCTCATCAAAAGACAGTAATTGTATAATATTCTACCAATGAGACTGGTGACTGATCGATAACATTCCACCAATGAGGCTGGTGACTGATCAATAATATTCCACCAATGAGACTGGTGACTAATCAATAATATTCCACCAATGAGACTGATGACTAATCAATAATATTTCACCAATGAGATTGGTGACTAATCAATTATATTTCACCAATAAGATTGGTGACTAATCAATAATATTCTACCAATGAGACTGGTGACTAATCAATAATATTCCACCAATGAGACTGGTGACTAATCAATAATATTCCACCAATGAGACTGGTGACTAATCAATAATATTCCACCAATGAGACTGATGACTAATCAATAATATTTCACCAATGAGATTGGTGACTAATCAATAATATTCTACCAATGAGACTGGTGACTAATCAATAACATTCCACCAATGAGACTGGTGACTGATCAATAACATTCCACCAATGACACTGGTGACTGATCAATAACATTCCACCAATGAGACTGATGACTAATCAATAACATTCCACCAATGAGATTGGTGACTAATCAATAATATTCTACCAATGAGACTGGTGACTAATCAATAATATTCCACCAATGAGACTGATGACTAATCAATAATATTCCACCAATAAGACTGATGACTAATCAATAATATTCCACCAATAAGACTGGTGACTAATCAATAATATTCCACCAATAAGACTGGTGACTGATCAATAATATTCCACCAACGAGACTGATGACTAATCAATAATATTCCACCAATGAGACTGATGACTAATCAATAATATTCCACCAATAAGACTGGTGACTAATCAATAATATTCCACCAATAAGACTGGTGACTGATCAATAATATTCCACCAATGAGACTGGTGACTAATCAATAATATTCCACAAATGGGACTGGTGACTAATCAATAATATTCCACAAATGAGACTGGTGACTGATTTGACAGTGTTAATCTCGTCATGACATTATAACACCAAGCATGGTGCCATCTCCTTTACAGTAGTGCAATTTGAATACATTTTATAATAGAGTGTATCAAATATCATTTTTGTAAAGTGTTTTATTGATGGAGGAAGCCTGGGCCTGACAGTGCCAGAAGGAATCACAGAATGTTGTTATAAAAAACTGACAATCGTAGTGAATAAAGATTGGTGATATATATATTAAACACACCTGCAACATGCAGTATTTGAACTCAAAACCTCAGTGTTGGCAGGCTAGTGATATAGTTGTTGGACCACTAAACCACAGAGGCTCCAAGATAGAATGTTCACATTCACGGTATCAATGTCAGGTCTAGTACAAAGCAGGGTCTCTATCCATGTCAAATTAATAAGTTTTTGTACTAAGATAGCACTTTATTTGCAACTTAAAATTAAACAGATATCATAATCATTTTAGATAAATTGGGCTATTTCAAATCCCATTGGTTGTTTAATTATACAATTACTTGGGATAACACTGGTTGCAATAATAAAGTAAGTAATTTTATGTACTTGACGTTTAACAAAGATATTTTGCACAGTTGTACCTTGGCTTAAAAAATCCATATAGTGCCTGTCTTAATAAACGTATATATACATTGTGCCAATAATATAAGCTTAAGGCAAATAAAGACTACCACACAGGCAGTAAAATTCATAACTTTTTATCTATAAAAAAAATGACCAGCTGTTTTTGTTTGTTTTTTTCAAAGGCTAAGAGGTAATTTATTACTAAATTAAATTTTGATTTCAAGTGAAAGATTAAAAGCACTTGGCTGATTATGGATATATCAACTGTGGTATCAGTGGGGGATTGCGACTAAGACAGGGCCTGCTCCAGTCTTCACAGTTTTTCCCAATATAATCAACCAAATTTTTCAAACAAAAGAGGGGCACTAGCCCCTGTATCCCCCTATGGGTAACATCATGTATGTGAAAGAATCATACATTTAGTTACACTGATTTAAAATTCCTTCTCTTCTAATTGTTTTGTTACACTGACAAAAGCATAGATTCCAGTAAAATGAGCATTTAAAAATCTTTTATTTCAATGTAACAGAAATGTTCTACTATCTCTTAAAACTAAGTTTTCAAACTTTTTTCATTGCTGACTTTCAAAAATTATCATTTAGCTGCAATTTTATATATATATAAAAAAAAACACAGAAAATTTCTGATGAACCAAATCTAAGCCCAAAAAAATAATTATGCAATATACAGGAAAACATTTTTTTAATGTTAAAGTGAGTCCTTAATACATTTTTATATGCATATAAATATATTTTACACATTAATTTAATTCAAAGAATGAGGAAGGAAAATTTAAATATGCCATAGTTTTATAATACCAATAAAGTTAGTTTATTAAGTTTACTGAGAATCTTGAGCTGACTAAATATTTGTGGTTTTATTCCAGAATCAATATTATACAGTAATTTCCACAGGGAAGTGAGATAGGATATATACTGTCAAAGTAAACCTGACCTCCATTCTAAGATCTAAATGTCATCTGCTTCCCTTCAATTTATATTGTTCTGGGAGAACTTTAGACATCTGTATACACATAACAGGGAACAATCGACCCTTGAGAGTATCTACAAACTACTACGTCCTTAATTTACTCAAGAAATCAACATCATAGACATCTTATGTGATGTGTTGTTGTTGTAACTTGTCATTAAGAAGGGTGGTAAATGGTTATTTTCATGCAACGTGATCACCGTTTTTCATTTCACTTTCAACATGTTTTTACTTTTTTATTTGACGTTCAGTCGTGCAAGACGGGTGCCTCGTTCAACGTGTTCTGCTTATTTAATTTTACGTGCATCGTGATTTTCAAAGTCTTATTTTGCATGCTCGTTATTTTTCAAATAAAATTCAAACACTTGGCAGGGATCTTCAAGAAATACTTTTTTAAAAGCCGTAAACCAATTATATCATAAATGTATATACTGAATGTCAAGTAAAACAAAGAGTTAATATATACAAGAAGACAGTGACTCAGTCACAAAAGGTTCAAATAAAAGTATTTATTTTTCATGCAACGTTCATTACAGAAATTATTTCACGTTTAACGTGAAATTATGTCTGATTTCACGTTTTTTTTGTGCAAGCACCCCCCCTTTACCACCCTCATTAAGGGCATGAGAGTAAAATCAGGCTCCAAGCCGTTTAGGGATATAGTGGACATTTTAAATGTATTAGGCCGTTACAGTATTTTGGGTCCTTCTTGCATTAATTTGTCACATAGCCCTTCCTGCTTCTGTCTAAATAATTGTACGCCTTAAATGGGTTTTCAATTAAAAAAAAAAATGCTTTAAGCATTCTTGTAGCATGTTTATCTAGAAAAGTTTTTCTTTGACATAAAATTGTGCAATTTTCATTTTTTTTTTATAGAAATCCAAAGAAAAATGACCTTATGAGAAAGTTCATCTTTGAATTGAGGTTCAATTATTGAGAATGCATATGTATATAAACTACAGGAGGACAATAATAGAGTTACCTGACAAGACATGTTCTCCTTAAAAGAGGTGACTTTATAGCAGGTTTGACTGATTATATGTATAACTCAAGATTTACAACCTTAAAATAAATAATTATTAAATCTACCTAATTTTAGTTATATACATCAATAACTAAAATAGCCTAGTAAAATGTCAGATAAAGAGTGAAATCTCTGAAGAACAAGAATATGTCCAAAGTACACGGATGCCCCACTCGCACTATCATTTTCCATGTTCAATGGACCGTGAAATTTGGTAAAAAATATAATTAGGCATTAAAATTAGAAAGATAATATCATAGGGAACATGTGTACTAAGTTTCAAGTTGATTGGACTTCAACTTCATCAAAAACTACCTTGACCAAAAACTTTAACCTGAAACTCGCACTTTTATTTTCTATGTTCAGTAGACCGTGAAATTGGGGTCAAAAGTTTAATTTGGGTTGAAAATTAGAAAGATCATATCGTAAGGAACATGTGTACCAAGTTTCAAGTTGATTGGACTTTAACTTCATCAAAAACTACCTTGACCAAAACTTTAACTTGAAGCGGGACAGACGGACGGACGGACGCACAGACCAGAAAACATAATGCCATTCTACTATCGTAGGTGGGGCATAAAAATTGTTTATTTAGTCAATGCATGTGCATCATATACATGTATTGTACATGTAGAATAATTTTTCTTCGTTGGATACTAATTTTCAGGGGTTTCATGGGGGGGGTAGGAGGGGTCCTAATCCCCAAATCCCAGGCTTAAAAACACGAGGTCCCAAGGTCCCGCATTTAAATAAATTTAAATCCAGACATCCCGAAATTTGAAAAAAGAATTCCCGGATCCAGAAAGGGTCAATCCCGAAAAACCCGAGCTTAAAAACACCCGATCCCAGAGTCCTGATAAAGGTCCTATCCCCCCTCTTTCATGGGTACAAGTGAACCACAAATCAAATAGAGATTAGCAAAACCACAAAATCAAATATCCACAAAAATGACAGTTTTCTTCAATACACGAAAACTGAAACCCAGGAAATTAACCGAATCTACAGTATACCTTATGCTCCATATATTTCATTGACATGTCTTGATAGTAATTTTCAACTGTTTATATAAATAGAACTTAAGTGGGGTTTTCTTAAGGAAATAATAAGTATCTTTACAATCAATTTAGCCTATTTATGAGTGTTATGTATCAAAGAACCCCATTCAACAAAAATGTAAATTCACACTCTGAATACAATAGTATGTTTTGTATGCTGTGTAATTATATATATACCCATTATAACTTCTGTTTACAATTCGAGATAACCTTCTTTTGGAAAAAATTTAAGACTGTAATTGAGGAGCACTAATTATAATAAAGAAGTCTTAAAAAGCTAGATATATAGATCAATTTCATAACAAACAAATGGGATATTAAGTTAAAGACTCTATAGAGGTTGAATTTCTCTCCTAAAAATTTACACAATATCAATTTATCAAGTAAGAATTTGATACCCAGGGTTCTTTCATTTTTTTCTGTTTGAACTGATATGAGCTTTTTATTTTAAATGTTTAAAGTACCGGTATATATTTTTATATATAAAATATTTATCTGAATAAACATGATAAAGTAAAGACACCGACAGAGAGACAGACAGACAGACAGACAGAGGTGGATGCAATATGCAGACTACAATGTAGGATTAGGGGAGAAATAATGAAAGGAAATGATTGGAGTTTCGGGAAGAGAGAATTCCAAAGAAGATACCAACTCATAAATGGAAAAATAAACTAGAGACTCTCAAGAGCCTGTGTCGCTCACCTGACTTTACTTGGGTTTTTGAAATAAGATAAAAATCATAACAGGTACTTAAATAATGATTAAGGCCAAATTTGGTTTAATATTGCATTCAATTCTGTGGTTCTTTAAAAGAAGATTTTCCTATGTAAAACTAAGTCCCCCGCTGGCAGCCATCTTAAATGATGGATCGGCTACAATTTAACGACACTTGGTCAGCACCTCATAAGGAACATTCATGCTATGTTTGGTTTCATTCTATTCAGTTGTTCTTTAAAAGAAGACATTTGTAAGTATTTCCCATAGGGTCCTATGTTAAACTTAGTCCCCCGCTGGCGTCCATCTTGAAAGATGGATTGGCTACAAAGTAAAAACACCTGGTCAGCACCTTATAAGGAACATTCATGCTATGTTTAGTTTCATTCCATTCGGTGGGTCTCTTAAAGAAGACATTTGTATGTATTTCCCATAGGGTCAATGTTAAACTATTAGTCCCCCTCTGGCGGGACTTGGATAAACGTTCGCCTACAAAGTAACAAAACTTGGTCAGCATCTCATAAGGAACATGCATGCCATGTTTGGATTTATTCCATTCAGTGATTCTTTAGAAGTTCAAAATGTAAAACGCTGATGACGGACGCCAAGTAATGAGAAAAGCTCACTTGGCCCTATGGGCCATGCAGGTTAGCTTAAAACTAACAATGCCATTGCAAAAAAAGGAAAATAACAAAAAGACTAAGAACAGTTTACAAAACAGAACATAAAAGAGTAAAGACTGAGCAACTCAAACTCGACTAAAAACTGGTGATGATCTCAAGTGCTCCTGAAGGGTAAGCAGGTCCTTCTCCATATGTGACACCCTTCATGCTGATCATGCAAATACAAATTCAATGTCAAGTCAAACTGGCAATGTCAAGTCAAACTGGGTAGGTCACTTTCCCCCAAAAAAGGTCAGTATTGAGAGTATGACAGTTGGAACATTTGACACAAACCAATCTGAATCTGTGTAGTATGACAATGGAAAACAAGCTTTTTTGTAGGAAAGTTTTATATGTCCATGAGGAATGTTGATATAATCAAGATAAAAGTCAAACGCACTTAAATTTATATGCAAGCTGTGACTATATTTACATCACATATACATTATGTAATAGTAAATATATAAGTACATAAAACTTATCATTTTCCTGTTTCACTACTATGCTATATATCAATATAGCAATGAGACTCAATTTGAATGTTCCGTGGGAAAATCCAACAGTTTCATAACTAGACAAAATTTTGAAACCAAACACTTAGCATGATCATTCAAAATCATGTAGTGGGTTTATAGAAGTTTTTCAAAAAGTATATGGATGGAAAGATGATGGATAAAATGTATCGGAAATAGTAAGTTGACCATTGGTCAGCCATATCAGTCAAAAAAGATAGCAACTTACATGTTCATATTACCATGGTCATATGAAAACTGTCAGACAGACATTTTTACCTTACAATCATTCTATATGCCACATGTGGAGCAGGATCTGCTTACCCTTCCAGAGCACCTGAGATCACCCCTAGTTTTTGGTGGGGTTTGTGTTCCTTATTCTTTAGTTTTCTATGTTGTGTTGTGTGTACTATTGTTTGTCTATTTGTCTTTATTATTTTTAGCCATGGTGTTGTCAGTTTATTTTTGATTTATGAGTTTGACTGTCCCTCAGGTATCTTTGGTCCTTCTTCTATATACCTAATACACTTGACCTATTGCTTCTAGAATCTGGACTAAACCACAAAAACATATAACAGATTACTGGTTCACAAACCAAGTCATGGCAAGTTTGGGAACTAGGGTAATACTTCATACCCTTTAGATATTTCCTTTTATATAAACTAACTGCTTCCCAGATACAGTTTCAATGATTTACACTAGAGGGACACACTAATAAGGAATATTGTCAATTATTTTGGATAGCCATCAAACATATCTCCAGGAAGACTCAATAAGAGGTAAATAATCTAAGTATAAGCTTAAATTGAAAGGAAATGGAAGCTTATAAATGAGGAAAATTTTCATGAACTACATAAGATACAATGTTTCAGTGGCACAGTTTAAGATGTAAGAAGAGTTCTTAAGGAAGTACACCACTAATTCATGGTCCCATTGCTTTCTATGTTAAATTCCTCCGTTTCAAGCAGGCGCACCTCTTTTGTTTTAAGTTCAAATAAAGTGGCAATCAATGCATTTCAAAGCAACACTTTGTGGTGTCTTGTACTGAAAAAATCAACATACCTTAAATTGCATACCAGAAAGAACTGGTTCAAAAACTTTGGATGTACCAAAACAGGTACTTCAGATTTGACAAACAGACAAAATGTACCCACTTTTTAAAATTTGGTGCAGTTTTTTTAATATTCAAAATTAAAAGTCCAAAAGTGTTCTACAATGATCACCAGTCCTTCAGCTTTCATTTGATACCAAAAGTACCTAAATATTCTACATATTTCCAAAGTTAAACTCATGCATAGGAACTATTTTGTGTTAAATATGTACTACTTTCTGTTATGTGCTTTCTAGCCGGGCCCGAATTAGTGGTGTTACACCTTAAGGAAGAAATACCTAATGCAACAGTCTTCGTATTGTACATAAATGAACCTCACAAATGTAATGGGGTCTACTTAAATAATTTCCCAATTTTCTCCATAGGCCATTGCATTTAATTATCACAATATGATAATTAATTATGATGGAAAATATGCAGTTTTTTTCTTTCCTCTTTTGACAGCCAGACTTCAATCCCAACAACCTTCATTGTTTTTGAGACAATGCTTGAAAGGCCATTGCAAGCATTTAGAATAGCAAATTAATGCTTGGACATTTTACTCATGCATGAGGGTCGACATGGGGATTCTTTCATGTTGAATAACTGTAATATATATTGCCATATCAGGTAAACGGTAATTTTTGGAGCATGACAATTAAATGTTCACTTTTATTCGAATAAATAAAGACAAATTTTGACGAATCATATTTAATAAAAAAAATAAAAAATAATGGTAATGATACGATTATAATATTTGGAGGAAACATGTTATAATTTCAACCAATTTGATGCTAATGGTAGCTGAAAATGACCGTTTTATGTCTGACGGAAAAGGGCATTCCTTCCCTTATGCAATCTTCCACTATGTACACATAATAAATGCTTAAAATAATAAAGTTTGATTAAAATATGTTTCAGTTTTTTAGTGATCATGAGCCAACAACATTTACATATTTTTAATAGCATATCACAAGAAGGTACATGTAATAAAAATTTCAAGAATTTGCTGATGAAATCTCTCTGATTTCCAGGACTTATAAAAATTCCTTTAACTTCAGATATTGGACTGGTAACATGGTATCAATTTACATGCAACTGGGTTTCTTGAAAAATTCAGGAATAATCATCAAACATATTTCTTCATGTTTATGTACAATGTATTACATGTATTATAAGGCTTATAAATTCTTTCAGTTGAATATTAATTCAGTTAACTGTTTTCTTAGAATGTAATTTCATAGTTTTTTGTTTGTTAAACCCAATACAATGAGAAGGCCAAATGTTATGCATCAAACATGTATAGTATATAGATTGTATATTAATTCAACTTTGATCTTAGTAGGACAGATCAAGGATTTGTATATCTTACTATACAACTCCTTCGACAGATATATACATAAATCAGTTTAAAAAAAATCAATAATATCTGCAAGATAAAGAAACACTTTAAATTCAATATCTATTCGACCTATAGATTTATATGCACAAAATACCTTACATGTCAACTGAAAAATGAAATTCAATAAAAGTCAACAATGCAATATTTCGGTCACAAATATATCAAATATATTGTACATCGTGTAATGTACTCAAATGATAACTTATAGAATTCAGATCAAAAACAATATGTCAAGTATAGATCTTGTAGTTGTAAAGTATGGCATTATCAAAGTTTAAAACTTGTACAGTTTATATATATATTGACCCCAAATAATAAACTCATGTTCACAAATTTAAAACATAACACATAGCTTTTTAATATTTTGCATTGTGCATGTTGCACATTATATGCATGCATTTCTGTGGATAGCTACATCCTAGTTTGTGTTGTCTTTTTAAATTTTGTGATTTGAGAAAAATTCCAAAGGTCTTTAGTTGCTTAATCAAATTTTGTAATGATTGTGCATTGTACAAGTAGATTGTATAATCACAACAACTGAATATTACTACTTTTAAATGTTTAGAATATCTTACTCAACAAGTTTCAAATCTTTTTTTCACACTAAGATTATTAATTGTAATTAATGAGGTATGATCATATAATCACTAATTGACTGCCAACCACCAATAATCAAAGGCAATAGACAACTTCGATGCATTTCCGTCCAAAACTCTGGTTTTAGTGAACTTCATTTGTGCGTTTAGGGGCGTCGTCACTTCCATTCCAATGTTGAGCGAGTGGTTGGAAACTATAATTCTATATTGTACGAATTATTCCGCAAATTGAATTCTCAAAATTGACAAACAGCATTGCTATCATTAGGGAATTGTCAAATTAAGTACCTACAGAACAACCATTATTTCTAGTTTATCCTGCACAATGAAGATCACTAAGACGCTTGATGAACGTAAATAGTGCAGGGAAACAGGCGACCCCCTCTATCTGGTAAATGACGTCATAAAGGCGCATATAATTGACGAGTTTTTTCTGGTGACGGATGAACTCGAAAGTGGTCTATTCAGTCCGCATGCCATGTTCAAAGTATTGCCCAGCCTCTGTTAAAGTCTGTTTTAATCACAGGTTATAATTAAAGTATCCAAATTGTCAACATTGAAAACAACAGCTACATTTTATGCTACAGTGTATATTTGTAATCAACGATTAATTTAATTTTTCATCAATTTACATAAAAACATGCAAAATATTGTTAATACATAATTTTCTCCAGTAGCATTAAATTGGGGGGTTCCAGCTCATTTCTGAATTTCCAGTACATGCATATGTTATTTAGATATGTGGAAAATAAATTAGCTAAAAGTATCATCATAAACATTTTATAACATAATTAAGAAAAAGCTGTAAGCTTAAGATGAAGACATAGGTAACTTCCCCATCACTTACATCAGATGTGAATAGGTTTTCCTGTTTTCCCTACTAAGATGGTTATCACAAAGCCAAATACTATAAAAATTTCCTTGGTAGTAAATTCCTGTAGTAGTAAAATTTTTGCAGTTCATTTTGTAGTAATTTTTCTGATTTTTCAGTTACCAACAAATGCCAGTAACAAATAGTAAAATTAGCCACAAAAATTGAGTTATTAGGATCAGGTTTATACAATTTAAATCTATCTAAAATGAAGATATCACAGAGACTTTTGAATAAAAAATTGATTTAAAAAACTAGATGTGGACAATGGGTCTGGGGTAGGGGAATCTAGAACCCCCCCTTTTTTTAACGATCAATGCTTTTGAATAGGAACATATATATATGTTTGTAACCCCTCACCCTTTTTAAGAGGAGCTGGATCAACCTCTGGACAATTTCCACCTCAAAACAAATTTGTGGATCTTCATACTCTTGCAAACAATTTCTGGTGTTTTCCATATTTACAGTTCAATTCTATCTTACATAGACAAGGCAAAAAAGACTATTGGTGTTTTCATTTCAGTTTGAAGCCATCATATTGGCATTTGCACAAGATTGGTTGTGTAATCAGTTTCTCTAATAATTTTTAGAGGATATGTCAGACATGGTAGAAAAACTTTTATCTTTTTTCCAATGCTCTGCATTTAAGCATGTGTTCTTTATTTGTGATGTTGTCAGGAATGATTGGCTTTTTTCAACATGTTCAAGATGTCACAATAAGATTTTCAGAGGACAGGAATATATATATCTGACATGTACATCATGACATAATTGAATTTAGACCCCAAGAAGAACTGAGAGCAAACAAACCACACGCTAATTGTTAAAAAATAACTGGTCAGGAAAAGTAAAATTTAGTAAGAATTAGAGAATACATGAACAAATGTATGTACAATGTACATGAATGTATTCTACCACTGCATCAAGTGTGACATTTCTCCATGAAGCAGTTCCCCTTTCAACTTTAAAAGGAGTCTTGCTTAGCCATTAAAATATTCAAATTTAATTAAATATCAAGAGCAGAGATACATCATACTGCACAAGATTCTATGATGGAATCTGTTTCTGTAATGGATGACCACCATTCATACCATTGTTATTACTAATATTCTTAAAATTCATAAACCTTTTTTTCATTCCATATTCAGTATGGGCCCCAACTACAATGAACTACAAATGTACAAGAGTGTGTTTAAACTAAGTATGCTAATTACATGAATTAAATCTATTATCTGTTTAAACTGGACAATTTAAACATATTAAACATGTGAAAATAGTGTCTAATTCCCATGATTCCATTGATGCTTAATTAGAACTTTATTGTAAATCTTTAATGGAATATGGAATTAATGCATATACATGTATCCCTCTGTAGTGAAGATAGCTTGCGGGAGAATTCAAACTCAATGGCTCCAAGAGGTTGGCAGGTACTTGGACTTTATGCTGTACTGTGTACCATTCTGGACAGCAGTGTCTACAACTCCCAAAGTCTGTGTTGTGTTCATGTAATGCAGATCAAACAAAATGAACAAACTTATCAAACAAACAAAATTACCAGACATGACATACATGTACATTGTAATTCATGCAGGCCCTTTCACAGTATATTATTGCATTGCAGTCATATTGAATATGGGACAGATTTTCATATTTGAGAAGCAACGTTAACAGTTGCAAAATATTGGAAAACATTATTAAAACAGAACAGTAGCTTGGATACATGTACATGCATAATCCAAAATTCCAAAAAGTATCAAAAGATTCCAAAGAGGCATTGAACATGTTCAACATGTTCAATTGAAAAAACAACTTGCAATGCCATGGCAAAAGAAAAAAAAGAATAAAATGCAAACAACGGTTCTACCACAAAACACAACATTAAATTTTGCTGTTCATTTTGGATTGGAGGTTGGCAAATAAAGTATTTGTTAGTTTGTTTGTATATATTTCAATACCAGGATCTACGTTAGTCCAAATATTTATAAAAAATATCACATTTTGAAAGGCAATTATATATTTTTCTTTGTCGCCTTACATTTTATGTCGCAGGAAGGCGTCAAGCAAAAATTTAAAAATACATGGCGCCTTCCTAGATGTCATATAATTATTTGAGATCAACATGATCAATGACCAAATGATGACAATGTAGAATACTTGACATAAACATTATAAATTACACATTTGTTTATGCTTTGTGGGCCATCACTATACACTTATAAATATATGTGATACTGAATCAGGATTTGAAAAGGATAAATCCCATCATCAGCATCAGCTGCACTGAATGAACTTACATGAACCCTCTGGTTTTCCTCCTTGTGCTCGTATCCATACCAGTTGTCTCGTTTCTATTCTAACTTGCAAAGTTCGTTTCTCAGGTCTTTTATTCTTTCCAAAAAATATTGTCACAACAAGTCCACGTTCCAAACTTCTGAATCTGGCCCAATCATCGTTTTCTATTTGATTCCCATTGTAAAGTGCTGCCATTTTTTTGGAACTTGTTGCTTTATTTACTTCCCTTCATTAATTAGTCTTTTTTCTAGGCACATGTCATAATGTCTCCTTGTCTACATGTTTTATCGTGAAGTGTCTTATTTATTCATCTTGTTATTAATTTTTGACACTTAAATATATATCAAGATATCTGTGAATATAGGTTTTTGGATTACCTTCCGGGAACGTCTTTTTCAAGGGCGATAACTACGGGCACCTGTTGCACAAGGGAGCTAACTCTAATGTATTTTAGTTTTGTCATGATACATGATAGTAGATCATTGTATGCTGTTAAGTTTTGTTTTAATTAAGAGTTAGACGCGTAGCCTAGAGTTGATTGAGAATTTATTGACACATTGAGAAATGGGATTATCTAAAAAAAAATAAAAAAAATTAGTAATTCAAGTACAGAATTTAATCATTGATTTGAAATGTTTCCACCCGTTTTTTCACAGTAAACATGGTAAACACTTTTTTTTATTAGATATGGTTTGGGTTGGTTCAAATAAATTATTGGTATCAATAAGTCAGGGTGGTTGGTTGAAATAAAAGATTGGTATCAATAAGTCAGGGGTGGTTGGTTGAAATAAATGATTGGTATCGATAAGTTGATTGGTTGGTTAAAATACATTAATGGTATCGATAAGTTAGTTGATTTTGATGGTTCAGTACTGAAACACTTTTTTGTTAGATGGTTCTGGTTGGTTGATATAAATGATTTGTGTCGATAAATTGAAGATTGGTGGTTGAAATAAATGAATGAATGAGAGGGTTAGTGATATATATTGCCTAATAGTATGGAAAGTTTGACAAAAAAATCATTCACTCTGCATCGGAACTAAACACATTTATTTAAAATGACACGGGTTATGTTCTTATACATTTTATGATAATATGATACTAATTAAACCCGTAACGGGAGGGATTGTGCCTGATATTCATAGTGGGTCTCATTGGGGTCTAAGCGTGACGCGGGATTGCCGATTTTTTGTAAGCGTGACACGTGAAAGTTAAATTATTGTGGCGTGAAAACGGGAAATGAGGTCTTGCGGGACCCGGGAAATGACTAAAAAATGAGAATTGCTTACGTACATAGTGTAAGCGGGATACGGAAATCTGACAAAACAGTAAGCGGGATCCGGGATCGGGACCCCCCAATGAGACCCCCTTCATATGATGAAGACATAATCTTGGCAATCAGTTTAATTAAGGTCTGGAGCTAGTATGTCAGTTAACTGCTAGTAGTCTGTTGTTATTTATGTATTATAATGGTCATTTTATTTATTTTCTTTTGTTACATCTTCTGACATCGGACTCGGACTTCTCTTGAACTGAATTTAATATGCGTATTGTTATGCGTTTACTTTTATACATTGGCTAGAGGTATAGGGGGGGGGGGGGTGAGATCTCATAAACATGTTTAACCCCGCCGCAATTATGCGCCTGTCCCAAGTCAGGAGCCTCTGGGCTTTGTTCTGTATCTGTATGTTACACAGTGCAGGATCCGATCGCGGATATATGCGCACTGGAAGGAGAGCGGGTTGGTTAGTCCAACCGTTGGAGGGCAGCCGTGAAACCCTCAACTGTCTTTTGACATGCAATTACCTCGTCCAGATGGTTCCACTCAACTATTGTTTTTGGAAAAAAAGAGTTTTTACGAATGTCTGTTTTGCAGTCTATTAATTTATACGATCTGCTATTTCTGGTTTCTTGTCTTTCCACCATGTTTGAATATTGGAAGTCACTAAAGTTTTTTGCTTTCACTTGGCGTTTATTTCTTGTCTTTTGTAGATAATCTGTTGGATCAATAGCCGGCACCAATCCCTCAACCACTTTGTAGAACATAGTCAGCCTCTGATGTTTCCTTCGCTCTTGGAGAGGTGGCAGTTTTAGCTTAGAAAGCATATTTGTGACGCATCCGGTGTCTCTGGATTTATAGTCGTGCAGAATGAAACGTGCTCCTCTTTTCTGTATGCTTTCTATTTTTTCTATTTCCCTGATGGTGAATGGGTCCCAGATGACAGCACCGTATTCTAGTACGGATCTAACCATGGCTAAGTAGGCAAGTTTTTTGCACTCTTGGGGGCACTGGCGTAAGTTTCTTCTCAGGAACCCCAGTGTACAGCTTGCCTTGCTTGTTGTTTTCCCTATGTGGATGGTCCATTTTAGGTCATCAGATATGTTAAGACCTAGGTAAGGATTAGTTTGTACCTGTTCTAGTATGTGGTTGTCTAGTTGGTAGAAGTGTGTTGATTTTTGTTTGAAGCTCATTATATAGCATTTTTTTGCGTTGAATTTCATTCCCCAATTTAGTGCCCATACTTCCAGAGCTTTTAGATCTTCTTGGAGAGTTTGGTGGTCTTTTGTGTTTTTGATCTCTCGATAGAGTAGGCAGTCATCTGCAAATAAACGAACTTGAGATTTTACGCTTTCCGGGAGGTCGTTGATGTGGCATAGGAAAAGCAGCGGTCCTAGTACTGTGCCTTGTGGTACGCCAGAGTCTACGTGGGCATATTCTGAGTGCTCACCTTCTACGACAACCCGCATTGATCGTTTTTGCAGAAATGCTGCTAACCATTTGTTCAGATTTCCATATTTTCCGAAGCTGTTTAGTTTTGCCAGAAGTTTGTTATGCGGCACAGTATCAAAAGCCTTTGAAAAGTCGAGTATAGCCATATCAAGTTGAATGCCACTGTCGAAGCTCTTTAGTAGGTCTTCTGTTGTGACTAAGAGCTGTGTTGTACAAGAGTAACCTGATCTGAATCCATGATTTAAATTTGTCAGTATTTTGTGCTTTTCCAGATGTTTAAGGATGTGTTTACAGATGATGTGTTCCAAAAGCTTACATGATACACAGGTCAGTGAGACTGGTCTGTAATTTTCAGCTGCGTGGACGTCTCCCTTCTTAAATACTGGAGCTATGTTTGCACTTAACCAATCTTCAGGGAGAGTGCCTGTGTCAATTGATTTTTGAAAGATGGCGGATATACTTGGTGCGAGTTCTTCTGCACATGTTTTAAGGACAGTGTTTGGTATTCCGTCTGGTCCCATTGCTTTGGATGGATTTACGTTTTTCAATAATTTATGTACTCCTTCTGATGTTATGTCCAATTTTGAAATATTTGAAGTTGATCTTTTCTTTAGTGGTGGTATTTGTGAGTTCGGATCTAATTTAGTGAATACTGATTTGAATTGGTTGTTTAGAATTTCTGCCTTTTCTTTGCTGTCGTTTGTAAGGCCTCCATTTGACTTTAGTGGTGCTACTCCTATATTATCTTGTTTCTTTGCTTTCATGTAGTTCCAGAATGGTTTAGAACTATTCTTTTCAAAACCTGCATTGATGATGTCATTAATATAGTTCCATTCTGCTTTTCTAAATTGGCGTTTGCAGTCTTTTTGGAATTGTTTATATTCTTTGTAACTTCCAGTTTTTCTAGCATGTTTGTGCAACCTAGCTTTCCGTTTTAGCATTTTGCGCAGTTTTCTGTTTAACCATGGGACAGAGTGCTTTTTCTTTATCATTTTAGATGGTACGTTGGTGTCAATTGTTGCTTGTACACCGTTCTTGAAGGTTTGCCAGGTTTTATCTATTGGCATATCGTGTATATGATTATAGATGTCCTTTGTTATCATATTTATGTCTGTTTTAATCTGATCCCAGTTTGCTTTCCCAAACATGTATCTTTTCTGTGGGCGTTGTTTGCAATAGTATGGTTTTATCAATGAGTCTGTAATGACGATATCATGGTCTGAAATTCCTGGTGCATTGCCAGTTGATTTAATAAGGGACGGGTTGTTTGTGAATACCAGATCTAACAGATTTCCCTCTCTTGTTGGTTTGTCGTGTATTTGAACGAGACCGTGTTCAATAGATAGGTCCATAAGTGCTTGTTGTACTTCTTTGTCTGGTGCTCCTGTTTTTATCTCCATATTTATCCAGTCGATATCTGGGCAGTTGAAATCTCCAGCAATAATGATATGTTTTGGTTTTCCTGTAGTTAACTTTTCTAGTGATAGTTTTAGATTTGTTATGTCTTTCATGTTTCTGTGAGGCATGTAATATGATGCGATGAAAAGGTCTTTGCTGTTTTTCAATTTAATTTTAGACCATTCAATTTCACAGTCTGTGACGGGTTCAATGAATTCAGTTGATATGAGATCTTCGTGTATTCCTAAGAATACTCCGCCCCCAAGAGTGCCTCTATCATTTCTGTAGATTTTAAAGTTCTCTGGGAAGACTTCAGCTGATTTAATTGCATCTTTCTTCATTGGTTTACCTGGTTTAATTCCTTTTAGCCAGGATTCAGTTCCACATATGATGTCTGGTTTTATGTATTGTATGGAAGCTGATAGTTCGGCTTTCTTTTCAATGATACTACAGCAGTTTACCGTCATAATACGTAGGTTACCTTTTGGTGGTAAATTAAGTACATTTGAATTGTTGGAGTTTGTACTTTTTGAAAGGTTACTGCTCCTTTTGCTGTTCCTACTGTGTCTGTTTCCAATGTATTTTGGGCTACTAGTATGTACCGGGTTGAAGACTGATGTATTTAAGTCACTATCTATTGAAAAGTCGGTTCTTGAGAGTGGTGAGAACATATTAGTTGTATATAGCTCAAAACTGTGGTAGGTAAACGAGTCCACATTCATGGATTCACATTTGCAGCACATCCACTGCACATTTGATCTGTGTAGTAGTTCGTAGTCATGACTACAAAGTTCAATGCATGATCTGTGATGCCAAATATTGCAATCATCACAACATACGCCTTCGCACGACCATGTGACAGGTCTGTCACACAGGCCGCAAGGATTTACTGTGATGTTTCTATTTTGAGGGCCAGGGTTTTGTTGTATGTCTCCTGCTAATAGTAGAACTAGATTTAATAAACATTTAAATTGTGAATTGTTTTTATCAGCTTTAGTCATAATTGATCTTTTCAGATGTTTTGTCCATGTCTGTGTATAGATGTATAGCGGTGACAGGTTTGGTTTCCATACATTACATTTATGTGAGCATGTTGGATGTGTGCTCTTGTATAGTGTCGCCAATAAAATTATTAAGACTAGTAGTGTTTTCATTTTAAAGTTCTTTCCTTTGTTGTTTTGCACGGATACAGTTTAGCGTGGATATGCCCACACTGACTGACTGATGAGTATGTTGTTCCTTTGACTTTGGATTCAGTTTAGCGTGGAATGCCCACACTGACTGATAAGTTAACTTCTGTATATGTTGAAATTTATGGTGACAGTTTAGCGTGGATATGCCCACACTGACTGAAAAAGGTTTATTGCCAGCAGTCCAAGTACATGCGTTCGGCTATTTTTCTTAGCCAAGCTTTTGATAGTAGGCTAATGGGATGTATACCGTCTTTGTAAAGATTATAGTTGTAGTAGCATCTATGTTTGATGTCTCTATGGTCACCTACTTTAAACTTTGATTTCTTATGTAAGTCGACAGAGAATATGGGTGATGTTGAATTCAGTGATTGATTTAATTTCCTGATTTCCCCATTTATGTAATAAATTTGGTTTAGTAATTCCTTGTCTTGATCAACAAAATTTGTGTTGTCCTTATTGTAAACAGAAATGGAATATACTGGTACCTCTAATAATGTTATTTTACAGTTTGGGTATGCTTTAATTATGTCAATGATTTCTATGTACCCTTTTATTATTTCTTCAGTGCTGTCTGTACTCCAACTTGTGAGGGATATTTTTCCTCCTTTGTCTTTAGATGTTAAGTTGCATGTACCTAGCCATATATATAATGAGATGTTTCCTAGAAAATGTATTTTTCTACTGATGTTTGTTTTGAGCCATGATATTCTGTCATTTAATTTTGCTCCACTTTTACACCACCATTCAATTTGTCTTTCTACTGGGTGGTTTTGTACCTGCTGTTTTAAGTACGAGCCTTAACTGTCTGTTAGGATGACTGGTACTCTGTAGCGTCGACCATTGATATCGGGTCTAGGCTTATTTATAGCTTTCTGTAATTTACTTTGTGACATGTGTTGAGTTGGTATTTTGTCAAAGTGGTATGTTGGGATTGGTGACACGGAAGTGTAATTAGCACTCCATTATCTTGGTTTGTATCTTATTCAAATTTATAGAATTTTGATTTAAATCAGTTGGATTGATGACTTTGGTACTGGCTATTCAAGATTATTTTGATCGAGAAAATTTTAGTCAAGAAAATGTCAACAAAGATGGCGGGTAATTTGAACGAAAATTTCTTGATCAGGTTGTCACTGTTTTCTCATGTATTTATTTCAGGAAAAGTTTTTAAATCAATACTGGTGTTGAAAATGTGTATTTGAGTTCCTGTACTACACTTTTTAGTCAAATTGACTAGGTTTAAATCGACAAGTCTTGTATGATTTTTATTTTTGTTTCTTGTGTATAATTCGGAGTTTTGTATGACGTCCATTATCACTGTACAAGTATACATTTACTGAGGGGCCAGCTGAAGGACGCCTACGGATGCGGGAGTTTCTCGCTACATTGAAGACCCATTGGTGGCCTTCGTCTGTTGTCTGCTCTATGGCCGGGTACGTTGTTGTCGCTTTGACACATTCCCCATTTCCTTTCTCAATTCTATTTAATCAATTGATTGGTTTGATTGATTGATTGAAATGAACATTCACGGTTTACTTACTTGGACATCATGCATGTCATATAAAACAGCTATTAAATAAATTCTCAATCAATTTTAACGGCGAGGTTGTGATCACGTTCTCGATTGTCAAAACCACTTACGAAATGGTCATTTGCGGACACGCGAAATAGAAATACACCAGGGAACTGTTAAGATTAAAAATGAAAGCATATATGATAAAATTAAACAAAAGTAAAGACCAGTGTCTATTTTTCTACAAATGAATACAAAGAGCACATTCAAATGAAAATGAATAACTCCAGAATAACTTATTGAAGGGGGGTCTTTTCATTTTACCATTTGAAATTATAATCAAAGTGCTGAAGTGCTAAACATCGAATGACCGCAATTTCTGGTGGATGGTCACAAACACTTGTCTCAGAAAAAAATATCACATCTCTATACGGCCTGAATTTTAGGTGTAGTTATATGTATATATAATGTCTAAAAATAGCAACAATCAACATTCAATCTATTTAAGCATGAATCAGTTTGTGAAAATAAACTGATACAGTTACTGAATTAAAATTATATAAATGTCTAAGAATATAACTTAAACAAGCTAATTAATACATTAAAAGTTCTATTAGATTTTAAATAGAAATACGCAATATTTCGCTAAACAAATTAGCTTCATCAGGCGTGTGCATCTCTCAAGGTGACTGAATCGGATGCATGACAAAACTATATTTTTGTAGCTTAATCTATACAAGAATTGAGGAAAAGTGTAACATATTGATTGATGTTGCAAAAAATATGTTTGTAGCTACAACTACATGAAGTTGGAATAAAAGTTTAACACACTAATTTTATAGATGTTCGATTAATTGTATGAATTTCTATAAATTATTTTGTATGATTTCAAGATAATTATGGGTTTGTTTTGCTTTTAAATCTTTTTTCGTTTCTCTAATTGAGTCCATCAGCTTCAAGAGCTCGTAACTGGTGCATCCAAATCTCTCTCTTTTTTGTCTTCCTTGTGTATCCAAATTTTGATTTTTCTCAATGATTTGAAATGTGACGTTTTCAAAATCATGTCCTGTTCTTAAATGGTGTCTTGTGATTGGGCAGTTTCTTTCTTTTGTATAAAATGACCGATGGTTATTTAGTCGGATGTTAAATGGTGTTTCTGTTTCACCAACATATTGTAATTTGCAAGTTCCACACGTTAGAACATAAATGCAATTTTGCGTTTTTCAATTTGATGATATAAATATGTTGTATTTTTTCTTTGTGACTGTGCTGACGAATTGGGTTTGGATGTTGGCGACTTTGCAGCACTTACAATTGCCCCTTCCGCATGGTTTATACCTCCGATTGTTGATATCTCCTGTTTAGATACTTTGGATGTTACTAGAATATCTTTGAGGTTTTTGGGTCTGCGGTAAGCCATAACGGGAGGTAATGGAAAAATCTCTTTTAAGGAAGGATCGTTTTTCAATAAGACGCCAGTGTTTGTGGTCAATTGATATATATATAGGTATATTTTTTCTGAGACAAGTTACTGTCACCTTCCACCAGAAATTGCGGTTAGTCGATGTTGAAAAAAAAACGAGTTTGATTTTCCTATTTTGTATACTTCCTCCAGAGTGCGATAAAGTATAAAAAAAAAATGAATGACAGCAACCATGGCCAACAATAAGATTATAAATTCCGGACTAACGATAAGCACATGCAGAACGAGAAACATTTATTTTATTCACAAATTAGCCAATCAAGTTTAAACTGCGATATTTTCTGCCTTTTTCAACTTTTCGAACGTCTATTCTTTGTTGTTCAATTTTGTTTTGCCATGATAGGAAATGAGTTAATCTGTATTCTACCTACATAGCCAATGTCCAAAGAAATGTCCCAAAACGAAAATTCCAACTTGTTGTCTTTCTTTAAACCAATAAAGATAGGGTCAACGACTTTGTATTTAAGGTAAACATCATTCCAAGTGGTGTATTTCGTGAACAAATCCAATAACACTGCAAAACATAAATAATAGATAATAAAAAAAAAAATGCATTATTTTTTCAATTTGCAGTAGTTTTTCAACGAGCCATGGTTGCATGGAAAATTTTAGCAAAATCTGCAACATGGACCATTTACAGTTACTTGACCTTAAGTCTTTTTCAACTGATTTTTATAGTTAGTTTTATTCTTGTACTGTTATACCACTGTCCTAGGTTAGTAGGAGAGTTGGTATACCGGTCACATGTTTAACACCGCCACACTCTGTATGCTGGTGCCTGTTCCATGGTTGTCGCTTGTTCATATTTAATTTTTGTTCTTTTTTTTTAACATGAATTAGACAATTTCTTCATTTGAATTGTTTTACATTTATAATTTCTGTGCTTTTTACAGCTGATTATGCAGTATGGACTTTGCTTATTGTTGAAGGCCAGATGGTACCCTATAGTTAGTAATTTCTGTGTCATTTGGTCTCTTGTGAAGAGTTGTTAATTTATTTGCAACCGTATAACATCTTCTAAAAAATATATAAATATAGAATGTATTGTCAGCATTGTATTACAATCACTGCTGGTGATCCGATGGATAACATCTCTTGTAGAGTTGTCACTGGTTCAGATGTACTTATACTTAATTATTTCTGTAACTGCATCTTGCATTAATTTGTAGGAACCTTCACAATAGATAATGCTGCTGATCTGTACCAATTTCATCTTCATACCTTATAAATCATGTATTGTATTACGTCGTTAGCTTAAAACTGACGAGGAAAGGTAACACCCGGCTACCGAAAGCTTTATTTTTTTGTGAAGCCTAGGTGGTCTATATATATAGTGGTCTAGCGCGTCGGATACAGTGCAAGGCGATTTGGTGTCACGATATCTCAGTAGTCTGAGTTCGAATCCCGGCGAGGGAAGAACAAAAATCTGCGATAGCAAATTTACAAATCTAACATTGTTAGGCTGCTGTTTAGATCTGTAAAATTATAAAAGTAATAATTCATTGAACAGCAAAATTGTCATCACTGATACCACGGCTCAGTTGATTGAGTTAAGTCCATGATTATATATATAACTTGATATTTAACATAATAACTGTCGTCATTTTGGAATTTTAGAGTTGTACCAGTTCATATCGCAAGTTACTATTTTCATTTTACATGTTTTAGGCATATATCTTTGCATTCTTTGCATCGAGTTTTGGAAATTTTAGCATTGTACTAGCTATTGTATATGATGTTCGGGTAAAACTGTTTAATTGTATAGTATTCAAGATTTATAATCAGAATAGATTGATATGATTCATTGTACATCGTGATCATACTGATGAAGGATATCTGTTATCTAAAATATTTAACATTTCTTCATTTTATTGTTATTTTTTGGGGATGTTGTACCATTTAAGACTGGTTATATATTATATTTTGTAGTGTACTGTATCAAAATTATACGATCCATCGGCCTGTAAGATTTATCGTTTGATATTATTCAGTCATTTAACATGTTTAACTTAATATTCATATATAATATGTGTATCTCAGTTATTACAAATAATTAACAGATTATCTCCCTTACTACACAACTTCAGAAGAAATAAACTTAATACGAAAGTGAACGATTAATATTATACGTCTTGTCTTAAAGACAGATTCATAGTGATGCTATGCATCTTGTTGACACCTAAAATACACATTTTACATACATCTTAGCCAATACTTCTTGCTAAAAATTCAAATGTCCCATATTTTGAAAAATCAGAAAAAGAAGATTAAACAGAAATGGCGTTTGAATTTTATTAATATTTC
Organism: Mytilus edulis; assembly: GCA_019925275.1. Classification (NCBI taxonomy): domain Eukaryota; kingdom Metazoa; phylum Mollusca; class Bivalvia; order Mytilida; family Mytilidae; genus Mytilus; species Mytilus edulis. The sequence goes on along the minus strand of CM034352.1, from coordinate 57,894,233 downwards.
TTCCCTTTGCTTTTAAGTTATCACATGTAATTGGGGAAAACTTCCTAAATTATACATTTACAAATCATCTCCTCTACTGCCAATTTTTGATATGGACCTCTTTCAATATATAATGTTCCATTGCTAAATCGTACTTTTATTAATGTAATAATGCTTTCTTTAGTCAATATCTGTGAATCAATATTTTTTTGACGTCACTGGTACAGTCTTTTGTAGCCGAAACGCGCGTCTGGCGTATTAAAATACAAAACTTAATCCTGGTATCTATGCCGATGAGTTTATTTTTAATTACGGCATGTTTTCAACTCATTCCCGTCATTATTGTTTCATCATTAAAAGGTAACCCCTCCTTTAGTTTGTTCAAAATAGATGAAGTTAATTTTAACTTAAAAATGAGTACCTTTATTTTCCCCAAACATATCCAATATCCAAAGTGTATATTTCTTTTAAAAACTTCTTAGTAAAATTGTACAGTTTTAGTCGAAAAAGGAGTTCCATGAGAAATTGCATTGTCTATATTTACAGAAAAATGCAATCTAGAATGTATGCTTCACATCTTCATCGTTTCCTGGATATTAGCATAGATGCATATAAAATAGCGACGATTTCAACTTCCTAATCTTACTTACTTCTGTTGACTTTTGTTGAACAGATCAGACTTGTATGTATTCTGTTATCTAAAACATGACTGGTTGTGAGTTGAGACAAAGATACATCGTATCGTACTGTGGAGTTTCCGTCGTTTTTCCTCAAACCTCTGTTGGAGCAGTTATTGTGTCAGAAGCACACCCCTGTATATTAAGTCTGTCCATTATGAATACGCAGGAGCATAACGTATAAATTCATATAATTATTTATACATGATACGATAGGCAGAATGAATTTAACTGCTGATCAATTGGGAGGATTAGGAAGTTGAAATCGTCATTATTTTTAATATATGCACCTGTGCTAATATCCAGGAAACGATGAAGATGTGACGCATACATTCTAGATTGCATTTTTCTGTAAATATCGACAATGCAATTTCTCATGGAACTCCTTTTTCGACTAAAACTGTACAATTTTACTATGAAGTTTCAAAAAAATATACACTTAAATAGAAAGTTCATATGCACTACTAATTTTTTCAGGGCTGTGCGGCATATTTAAACGTTTATATGCCCGAATTTCTATATCGGGGATTTAGTACGTAACAAATAATACTATCTCCCAAAAAGGCGTGGTTTGTGAAACAGATGTATTTACAAAGTGCATCCTATATAATCCTTAATCTATACAGCGCAGGTATATGGGCGTTTTTCAATAAAAGCGTATGTTTCAGACCTAAAACAAAAATGGAAAATCAACTTGTCTAAAATTTAATTTCAAGAGTTATTTTGAATACCTCTATTAGACCTGTTTGTAAACAAAAAGTGCAATCTTAAATATTCCTTAAAATGATATTGTTTTTCATAATTTGAGTACTGTTTCGTAGGGGACAAAAACGAAACTGCTTCTAAACACACATATGTTTGCAATTCTAAATGTTTCCTATAGACATTCAAGTTTGTTTACTTTATATACTAGGAAAATCTTTTTTTTTCTGAATTGGAGAACCATTTTTTATCGATAAAGATTAGACAGTACTTCACATATGAAGGTACAACTCGTGTTACGTAGTGGACATTTTGATGTGTTTCGTAGGTGACAAATCCGTTTCGTAGTGGACACAAAGTTTCGTAGTTGACATCAACCCTATTCTATGTTAATAAAAACATAATAAAAATTACATGAAACTAACCCTTGGTATTTGCTTTGCACGAATATAATTGAAAAAAGAGTAAAAAAAGACTGCATGGTAGTGGTAGTGTCCCCTACGAAACGTTTTTCTCCCATGCTTGTTTCGTAGGTGACCGTTTCATAGGGGACGTATTCACATGTTTTTGTTTTTTTCCCACAATCCCTTATTGCAAAAGTAACAAGACTGATTGTATTCATCAAAGCATGTATTAAGCTGTACACTGATATTTTTTTCATAATTTTAAAACCAGATACTGATGGAGATTTGACCCGTTTCGTAGTGGACATTTACAAAAATACGGTATCACTCTGGTCCATTTGATGTGCTCAATTTTTTTTACCAACAATTTAATTGCCGTTATAAAAGCATCACTTCTTTTGTAAGACCCTAATGTTTATATCTCTTGCAAACAAAAATTACATTGATTCTATAAAACGGTTTATTAGCAAATTTTAATGACTTCGTTTCGTAGTGGACATTTTGTTAGAGACACACTTTCTGAAATTAAAAATCCTATGTTAAAAGCTGTTTATTATAATATGTTGGCTCTAAACATAGTTTTGAATTATTAAAGAACTTATATTAAGTAAAAATAACATTTATTTCTACATTTTTTTACGATATTTTAGAGTATTGAATGTTGAACAGGCGGTCTAGGGACATGCCATTTTGGTTGTTTTGGACCATTCAGGAATCAATAAATTAGCAATCTCTTTAAAAAATTAACTGGTTCTTTGCTTAAAAATGTTAAATCTAATTCAATGTACTGACTGCACAAAAAATTACTTGCAAAGACCAAACACATTTTTTTTAAGTGGCTAGGACAAGAAAATACGTTTTTATTGAAAAACGCCCATATACGACACGCAAACACTCTCAGACATATGGGACAAATCTGCAATGAAAGGAACCCAGATTATCTCGATTGGAATACCAATAAATATACAGAATACTATCATACCTCTAGTACACGAATTTAAGTCTTATATGGTCATTTTGATCTGCATGAAAATCTGAAACTTAAATTATTGGTCAAACTTAAATTATTTTTCTGATATCTTTTCAAATATAATGCCTACCCATATTAAAATGAGCATAAAGATTGACATGAAGGAATTATTTCGATTCTAATAGGACAAATACAGTATTTTTATAGGTCGAAGCGTACGAAAAACAGTAAGTTCGTGCGCATGTGTCAAACATATTTTGCGCTCATTAGAACACGGCTGTGTTTACAAAGCGTAATAAGAAGGTCATATTAGAATGTCAAATGATTTATTGAGATTCATATTTGGTTACAAATTAGAAGTTACTATTGATAGTTTATTTGAATAACAAACCATACAGGAGGATGGATTATATTACATTATTTGAACAGGCTTTGGAATAGATGATGTCATACATATATTTATTTGATTAAACCTTTGTTAGTGTTGTATAGTACATCATGCTCAGTTATTACTATGTATATATTATTCATTGAAGTGACGTAAAACAAAAATTCTGCACTGCATTGATCTATGGATGTTTTCTTTAATTTTGATAATATAGTTTTCATACAACGCAAATGCTTGATGTCAATATTACTGAAAGTGTAATGTAGTTATAATGCCAGTGGTTTCTGTATTGCATAGATATATGGGTTTATAACTTTATACATCTATGGTAATTGAGACAACATTCGTCACGGCTGGTAATCTACACACGCAGAACATTTGGTTCGGCAATGAAAACCGTGAGAGGATTTTCCGGTTGTGCTTGAGTGGAGTAATTTTCATCGCTTCAAAAGGTATGTACATTTCTAAATCTCAATTTTCTTATTCAAATGATCAAAATATTGAAAATCAGAGAATGCTATGCTGTGGTGAATACTTTAACGAAGAGATACATGTATCATTTACTGTTGTACGTAGAGTTGAACTCCTACAAAATCAGTTGCCCCACGAGAAATTGCCTTAAAAAGTGACATTTCAATTTTTAAATGGTTCTATTTACAGACCTACAAGTTAAAATTAAGGTTTTTTGGGGGCAATTGGTATGAATGTTGTTTTTGGCGGCGTGTAAGATGTCCGGTGTTGATAGACGTCTTAATAATTCCAAAAAATACATGTTTTCACTAAGTCATGCGTGAGGGGATCGGTTCTTATTGAGGACATCGTGAATGCGTGAGGGGAAGTACAAACATTTTTTTTAATCTTTGGCTTTTTGACTTTTGTTGACTCAATAAATGTGATCAATGCTGATTAAAAGCACAGATTTAATATCCTTATACTTTAATAGATCAAAACTGGTCACTGATTCAATGACATCAAACTATTAATTGGTTGTTCAATTTTAAAAAATGCCATTGTTCAAAGAAAAAAAGGAAAAGGGGACTGAAATGGAATCTCTACAAAAAGCCATGGAGATACAAGTTATCCCCGCCCTCGAAGCGAACTAAACCCTCTGGGAGTAGTCCTGTCGTCAAATATACGTCACAGAGATCACCACATATATTTAAGAAAAGTATATCGCCGATCAAAACTTCAACACCTATATATATAAGACGTAATCTGTTCACCCAAAATCACGAAATTTTCGAAACAAAAATGGCAGATCAACAGAATTTGTTATTCACGAACATCGATGAAAGCCTAGATAGTCTCGAGGAAGACCATAAGGAAGAGCATGTATTAGACAACGAAGAAGATATAGAAGAAGACATAGAAGAAGACCACGTAGTAGACCACGATAAAGACCTTGAGGAAGAATATAAAGTTTTTCAAAGTGCTTTAGATAAACTCTCAGACGTAGGGAAAAGAGAAAGATTTTTGATTTTTTTTTCATTAGTACAGAGTGGGCATTTTCCTTTTAAACAACATTGCATTCGACCTGTTTTTGGACATTGTTGAGTAGTTTGAAAAGGACGAATCCAGACGAATGAGATACTCACCAACATCTCTGCAGTACTTTTGGTTATCATTGACAACATTTTTTCTTTTAATTCTTCGTGAAACATATTATTAAACCTAGGTTCCCACAATTTATTTCATAATTCAATCTCATAAATTTTTCTAAGCACTATTTTTTCATGAACAATGTAGCCTTATTTAGGTAAGTTTCAACGACTCATAGCTTGAATATAACAAAATGATTTGTACTTCCCCTCACGCATTCACGATGTCCTCAATCAGAACCGATCCCCTCACGCATGACTCAATGAAAAAATGTAGTTTTTAAAATTATTCAGACGTCTATCAACACCGGACAGCGTACACGCCGCCAAAAACAACATTCATACCCTTTGCCCTAAAAAAAACACCTCAATTTGAACTTGTAGGTCTGTTAATAAAACCATTTCTAAATTGAAATGTCACTTTTTGAGCCAATTTCTCGTGGGGCAACTGATTTTGTAGGAGTTCAACTCTACGTACAACAGTAAATGAATCATGTATCTCTTTGTTAAAGTGTTCACCACAGCATACCATTCTCTGATTTTCAATATTTTGTTCAGGTGAATAAGAAAATTGAGATTTAGAAATGTACATACCTTTTGAAGCGGTGAAAATTACTCCACTCAAGCACAACCGGAAAATCATCTCACGGTTTTCATTGCAGAACCAAATGTTCTGCGTGTGTAGATTACCAGCCGTGTTCGTTATAAATTAAATAATAAATGATTAAATATCACCAGTCTACTAAATGTTTGTTGATTTTCCGTATTTATAGATATATTTGAATACTAATAATGAAATTATCAACTTTAAGTCAGGAAATCAAAAAGAAAAAAAACATGAAGTTGTTGGCTGAAAGTAATGCATGTGTTAATATTTCCATAATTTTTTGTTACTAAAGGTGGTTTAAATACTCCGAAACTAATGATGTTGTCGGATAAATATGACGATTTTGTTTTCACTTTAATGAAAGCAGCAGTTATAACGGTATTTTCTCTACTTTGAAAAAAACTTATTGTTTCAATATCGTTTCTATTTAAGTTATAAATACCAATTTTAATCATCTATTTACCGCACCATGGAGTATTTTCAGATGACCATGTGTATCATCAACCCCTTTGGAAGTTATCTCCCTGATAATGTTTTAATTTCAACATTGTCCCTTTTGAGTTTTGTTTTTAAGACATTGTGACCCTATTTAAACAAAAGAAAGAATAAATGGCACATTAAACTGTAATGTCTGTTAGGACTGCGAACTGTTAAATTTTGTAATTACGCCAGACGCGCGTTCGTCTACAAAAGACTCATCAGTGACGCTCGAATCCAAAACATTTTTGCCAAATACTGCTAAAGTAATCTATTCCTGAGGTAAAAAGCCTTTTTTTGTAAACAGTTGATTTATAAATATGACCATAAAAAATACATGTTCAAAGTTCGGAATAAAACGGTTGTTTTTTCCTCGTAAATAAAATTGAGAATGGTAATGGGGAAAGAGACAACAACCCGACCATAACAAAAACAACAGCAGAAGGTCACCAACAGGTCTTCAATGTAGCGAAAAATTCCCGCACCCGGAGGCGTCCTTCAGCTGGCCCCTAAACAAATATACTAGTTCAGTGATAATGAACGTCATACTAATTTCCAAATTGTACACAAGAAACTAAAATTAAAATAATACAAGACTAACAAAGGCCAGAGGCTCCTGACTTGGGACAGGCGCAAAAATGCGGCCGGGTTAAGCATGTTTGTGAGATCTCAACCCTCCCCCTATACCTCTAACCAATGTAGAAAAGTAAACGCATAACAATACGCACATTAAAATTCAGTTCAAGAGAAGTCCGAGTCTGATGTCAGAAGATGTAACCAAAGAAAATAAACAAAATGACAATAATACATAAATAACAACAGACTACTAGCAGTTAACTGACATGCCAGCTCCGGACTTCAATTAAACTGACAGAAAGATTATGATTTCATCATATAAACATCAGGTACAATCCTTCCCGTTAGGGGTTTAGTATCATACCATCATAACATATATGAGAAGAACATAACCCGTGTCATGCCAACAACTGGTTTTTGAATAAATGTGTTTAGTTCCGATGCAAAGACCCTATAAGTGAATCAATATTAACGCCAAAATATGCAACCTTTGATGACCTGGCAACAGTATCGTAACTATATCCCTTCTTAATAAGTCTATTCAAAGAATTTGGTTTGTAATGTTTGTTGTTTTTGCTATACTTTTTCAACCATGTCTACTAGACATGAATTAGCAAAGAATCGTTTTGTATATGTATCTGTGAACAATCTTCAAAGTTCAAGCATGTCATCAGCAATATCATAATTAATGTACAGTACATAATTTGATCAGTTTATATTGTCCTTTTCATTGCATGTACATTGAAATAATGAGTTAATAAAGAAATACACTTAACAATCACTCTGTTAAAGAACAAATTCCTGGATATTTTGACAATACTGAGCTACCTCTTATTTGTTATATTTACAAGAAATCTACCCGGAAATTTGTGTTTAATTATAGTCAATTGTGTAAAGATGTTAATATCAGTGAAAATACACCTACTTCATGTAATTGCAGTAATTCCGAATATATTTATGGACCCATTTCCCATGTTATAACAGGAGATCTTAACATCGTTAAAGACCGAGAGTTAAAATCATTCCTCAGTAAAGGACCTAAATATCGTCCCCCGTCTATTATTAATTGGAATGAGTGTCGTAATATCATCCACGACTCACTCCATACCTACTGTATGAAATGGATAAAACGGGAAAAAGCTGACAAAAAATCTTTGGACTCTTTTTTTAATTCAGTAATGAAGATAGTTGATATACGTATTCAACATTTTAAAGAACATTTTACTATTAACAATAACCACAATAAACCTATTTCTCGTATCAAACATAAACTCAAAGAATTAGACAAGGAATTTGTTTTTGTCCCGGCCGATAAAGCTGCTAATAATATTATTATTGTTTGACGTAAATTTTACATTGAGGTTCTGAAAAAGGAAATCACCAATTCATCAACATTCCAACTGACTCCATTTTCAGAAAACGAAATCTGTAACAAACATAAACTTTTAGCCACCGCTTTACAAGCAGAGCCAATTACAATGAAAGTCCCAACTATGTATTGGCTTCCGAAGCTACACAAAACCCCTTACAAATATAGATTTAGTTCGTCTTCAAGCCATTGTTCAACAACTAAATTGTCTATTCTTCTTACCAGCACACTTGGTACAATTAAAAACCTGATTATAAATTGTTCAAATAAGGCCTTCGAAAATAGTGGAATAAATTACTTTTGGAGTGTCAAGAACTCGTTGGAAGTACTTGATAAATTGCATGCTTATATTGGTGATTTTTCTACACTGTATACCACATTACCTCACATTCTCATTAAGAAAAAATTCACACACTTAATTAAATGGGCATTCAAAAAATCAGAATGTGAATATATATGTTCAAACTCTGTTAGGTCATTTTTAGTAGCAATAAACAAAAAAAACTATGTTAATTGGACATGCTTTGATACTATATATGCCCTTGAGTTTTTACTAGATAACATTTTTGTTCGCTTTGGGGATTCCGTATATCGTCAGATTATCGGAATTCCAATAGGGACTAACTGTGCACCACTTATTGCGGACCTGTTTTTGTATTGTTATGAGTTACAATTTATGACAAAAATAAGCAAAGACCCATCGAAACAACATCTGATAAACAAATTTAATAATATTTTTAGATATTTGGATGATATTTTGGCTCTCAATAATGACGACTTCAGTATGTATATTAATGAAATTTATCATGTTGAACTTACTTTAAATAAAGCTAATACTAACAATGACCACTGCCCTTTTCTCGATCTTGATATCTATATCACTAATGGAAAGCTGAATACTAAAATTTATGATAAAAGGGATGATTTTTCATTTCCTATCGTTAATTATCCGTTTTTAGATGGTGACGTTCCCTTGTCACCATCTTACGGTGTTTATATATCTCAACTTGTACGATTCGCTCGTGTATGTAACAATGTTTTAGATTTTAACGAGAGAAATTTATGTATTACTGAAAAATTATTACACCAGGGTTTTCGATATCACAAACTAGTCAAAACATTTACTAAATTTTATCATCGTTATAAAGACATCATTCGTAAATATAGCTCAACATGCAGACTTCTAATACGTTCAGGTATTTCACATCCAATTTTTTATGGAAATATTCTTTATAAAGCACAAAGGTGTCAGTATTCACCTCAGAAACTTACAAACCCTTTGAATAGACTTATTAAGAAGGGATATAATTACGATACTGTTGTCAAGTCATTAAAGATTGCATATTTTGGCGTTAATATTGAGTCACTGATAAGGTCTTTGCATCGGAACTAAACACATTTATTCTAAAAACAGTTGTTGGCATGACACGGGTTATGTTCTTCTCATATATGTTATGATGGTATGTTACTAAACCCCTAACGGGAAGGATTGTGCCTGATGTTCATATGATGAAATCATAATCTTTCAGTCAGTTTAATTGAAGTCTGGAGCTGGCATGTCAGTTAACTGCTAGTAGTCTGTTGTTATTTATGTATTATTGTCATTTTGTTTATTTTCTTTGGTTACATCTTCTGACATCAGACTCGGACTTCTCTTGAACTGAATTTAAATGTGCGTATTGTTATGCGTTTACTTTTCTACATTGGTTAGAGGTATAGGGGGAGGGTTGAGATCTCACAAACATGTTTAACCCCGCCGCATTTTTGCGCCTGTCCCAAGTCAGGAGCCTCTGGTCTTTGTTAGTCTTGTATTATTTTAATTTAAGTTTCTTGTGTACAATTTGGAAATTAGTATGGCGTTCATTATCACTGGACTAGTATATATTTGTTTAGGGGCCAGCTGAAGGACGCCTCCGGGTGCGGGAATTTCTCGCTACATTGAAGACCTGTTGGTGACCCCCTGCTGTTGTTTTTTATTTGGTCGGGTTGTTGTCTCTTTGACACATTCCCCATTTCCATTCTCAATTTTACTGACTGGACATTTGACATGTTTGAGGTAGAAAAAAGTGAAATCATAAAAATACTGAACTCCGAGGAAAATTCATAACGGAAAGTCCTTAATGAAATGGCAAAGTCAAAGGAAAAACACATCAAACGAATGGACAACAACTGTCATATTCCTAATTTGGTACAGGCATTTTCAAATGTAGAAAACTGTGGATTGAACCTAGTTTTATAGCGTTAAACCTCTCGCTCTTATGACAGTCGCGTCAAATTCCGTTATTTTTACAAGGATGTGTGAACAAAACAGACATAATCGGTAAAATAGTCAAAATATGATTACAGCAGTCATCACTTTGTTCCAATCTCAAGACAAACTAATATTTACAAAAAAACACAAAAAGCATCTATCAAATTAAAAAACGCATTCCTTGTATCGCGTGTTGGGCGTCAGAAAATGCAAACGTCACAAAAAAGAAACTGTCAACTCTTTCTCTTTTAATAAAGTTGAATGCGATTAAGTATTACCTTAGTTGTCTATTGAGTTTATTGAATTTTCATTTTTCAACAATGAAAAAAATTCTGAAATCGCAAATTTAGATAAACGTTGGTTTTGACACATTGCAATATTTTGCCATTGTCTAAGCGATTATATTATCTACAATTTTAAAAAAAAAATGGCATATTAGAACTTTTTTATGAAAATAAAATTTTGCCAAAATTTCAGTCTAAGAAGAAATATATATTTGATCAACATTACGGTTCCCATTGTAAGTAATGTACTGGCACAGTCATATTTTAAGACCACAACTCTATTAGTAAAAAGAATATAAGTGATCAAGTTGGATTTAACCATTATCATTACAACTACGTTTAAAGGCCAATTATAAAACATTCACCTCGTCTAAATATGACATCAATAACAAACAACATTAATTTTGAATAAAGGATTAGTTATTTTCAGTTCAACGGTTTTAAAAACCTTAAAACTTTAGACAAGTTTGAAAATCTCGTGACATGTTAGTGAATTCTATAATCTAATAATTCTTCATTCATCTTAAAGATAGCAGAAATAAAACATGTGTAAATTATAGTTGTTGTACAAATACAAATAATGAAGGGATTGTTACATAAACCTTTCTATGCATTTGATATATAATTCTATGGTTGTCAAAGGACTATAAATATTTCATACATGATTCACCTCGGATATACATGACTTTTTCTAAATATTTCCTTTAAGTAAGATAGAGAGTAACAGTTGTCTTTATATCAAAAAGTACAATGATAAAAATTCTAAACTCCAAGAAAAATTTAAAGCGGTAAATCCGTAATCAAAATGACAAAATCAAAAGCTCAAACACATCACACAAATGGATAACAACTGTCATTTGGTTTGATTTGACTTGAACCAGTCATTTTCCAATGTAGAAAATATGGATTAAACCTGGTTTTATAGCTAAATAAACCTCTCACTTGTATTCAAGTCACATAAAATTCCTTTACATTGACAACGATGTGTGAACAAAACAAAAACAGACATATTAGATATGAATATCAAAAATATGGGTACAGGAGATAACATTGTGTTATTATCTTAATCACTATAAAAAAACAAATATATAAACATACATTTACCATGGCATAATAAAAGAATGACTGGATGTATAACTACAGAGCACCGTCATATCTTACAAAGAAACACACAAAGGTATATAGACAAGGCATATTAGCACAAAAAGAAAACATAAACAATCATAGAACAATGACGGAATATATAAGTACAGAGCCATGTCATATGTAACAAAGAAACACCAAAGTCTCATACAAAACAAAACAAACAAACAAATATTTTAGCATATAGCAAAAATGAAAGATATGATGATAGAATTATGTTGATATACAATTATTATTCATTGATCGTTATTCTCCATATATTCCTTTGATTTAGACTTTAAATACTGTCCGGGAACCAGGAAGAAGGTGTCGTATTTCAAATTTCGCATTGGCAGAAGTTGATAGTGGGTCACATTTAAAGTTTTTTTAATTTTCATTACAAAAAACCTTTGTTAGACAGAAACAGATTTTTATCTTCCAAGGATCTAAAATCAAATTTACTATACACTAACATGTATTATAAAATATTTATTTTTTTTGTTAATTACGAAATCCCGTTAAAAAAAGGGAATAAAAAAAATCATATTATTTCTCAGTGCATTCGATTTTAATCTGATATTCATTTACCATGACAAGACCAAACTAATCTTAATATTTATGGATTATATGTAGTGTACGGAGCTAAAGGACACCCTTCACATGAAAATATTGCTCACATGAATTTCAAATAAATATCATTTAAAATTATCGTAAAAAAGCATAAGAGATTCACCACGGAAGAGTTTAAACATGAAATCCGCATGAAAATGTCTGTAAGAATTTGTCATGAATCACGCATAACATTTTTCAAGAATACCTTACAAAAGAAAACTGCATGTTCACGGCTGGTAATCTACACACGCAGAACATTTGGTTCTGCAATGAAAACCGTGAGAGGATTTTCTGGTTGTGCTTGAGTGGAGTAATTTTCACCGCTTCAAAAGGTATGTACATTTCTAAATCTCAATTTTCTTATTCACCTGAACAAAATATTGAAAATCAGAGAATGGTATGCTGTGGTGAACACTTTAACAAAGAGATACATGTATCATTTACTGTTGTACGTAGAGTTGAACTCCTACAAAATCAGTTGCCCCACGAGAAATTGGCTCAAAAAGTGACATTTCAATTTTGAAATGGTTTTATTAACAGACCTACAAGTTCAAATTGAGTTTTTGTTTTTAGGGCAAATGGTATGAATGTTGTTTTTGGCGGCGTGTACGCTGTCCGGTGTTGATAGACGTCTGAATAATTCTAAAAACTACATTTTTTCATTGAGTCATGCGTGAGGGGATCGGTTCTGATTTAGGACATCGTGAATGCGTGAGGGGAAGTACAAATCATTTTGTTATATTCAAGCTATGAGTCGTTGAAACTTACCTAAATAAGGCTACATTGTTCATGAAAAAACAGTGCTTAGAAAAATTTATGAGATTGAATTATGAAATAAATTGTGGGAACCTAGGTTTAATAATATGTTTCACGAAGAATTAAAAGAAAAAATGTTGTCAATGATAACCAAAAGTACTGTAGAGATGTTGGTGAGTATCTCATTCGTCTGGATTCGTCCTTTTCAAACTACTCAACAATGTCCAAAAACAGGTCGAATGCAATGTTGTTTAAAAGGAAAATGCCCACTCTGTACTAATGAAAAAAAAAAATCAAAAATCTTTCTCTTTTCCCTACGTCTGAGAGTTTATCTAAAGCACTTTGAAAAACTTTATATTCTTCCTCAAGGTCTTCCATGTGGTCTTTATCGTGGTCTACTACGTGGTCTTCTTCTATGTCTTCTTCTATATCTTCTTCGTTGTCTAATACATGCTCTTCCTTATGGTCTTCCTCGAGATTATCTAGGCTTTCATCGATGTTCGTGAATAATAAATTCTGTTGATCTGCCATTTTTGTTTCGAAAATTTCGTGATTTTGGGTGAACAGATTACGTCTTATATATATAGGTGTTGAAGTTTTGATCGGCGATATACTTTTCTTAAATATATGTGGTGATCTCTGTGACGTATATTTGACGACAGGACTACTCCCAGAGGGTTTAGTTCGCTTCGAGGGCGGGGATAACTTGTATCTCCATGGCTTTTTGTAGAGATTCCATTTCAGTCCCCTTTTCCTTTTTTTCTTTGAACAATGGCATTTTTTGAAATTGAACAAACAATTAATAGTTTGATGTCATTGAATCAGTGACCAGTTTTGATCTATTAAAGTATAAGGATATTTAATCTGTGCTTTTAATCAGCATTGATCACATTTATTGAGTCAACAAAAGTCAAAAAACCAAAGATTAAAAAAAATGTTTGTACTTCCCCTCACGCATTCACGATGTCCTCAATAAGAACCGATCCCCTCACGCATGACTTAGTGAAAAAATGTATTTTTTGGAATTATTAAGACGTCTATCAACACCGGACATCTTACACGCCGCCAAAAACAACATTCATACCAATTGCCCCCAAAAAAACCTTAATTTTAACTTGTAGGTCTGTAAATAGAACCATTTAAAAATTGAAATGTCACTTTTTAAGGCAATTTCTCGTGGGGCAACTGATTTTGTAGGAGTGCAACTCTACGTACAACAGTAAATGATACATGTATCTCTTCGTTAAAGTATTCACCACAGCATAGCATTCTCTGATTTTCAATATTTTGATCAGTTGAATAAGAAAATTGAGATTTAGAAATGTACATACCTTTTGAAGCGATGAAAATTACTCCACTCAAGCACAACCGGAAAATCCTCTCACGTTTTTCATTGCAGAACCAAATGTTCTGCGTGTGTAGATTACCAGCCGTGATGTTTCATGTATTTAAGTTGAGTTAAAAAATTTAGATGTTATTTGAATTACTCTATTTTAAAAAAAATCGTGAATTTCAAAAAAAATTCTTATGCTCTATAGTTTAAACCAAGTGCAAAATAAACAATGTTCGGGTACCTGCTAAAAAAATTAAAAAATTTGAGGTTTCCCCCGTCTCCTGGACATGCACACGCTCTTCTGCATACAAATAGTAGCCTCTGGCTGTTGGCAATCCTCTTTAAATAAATAAAGAATTAAATAAAATAGTTAATTACATTTTACAGTATCATTTTAATACATATAATTGTTTGTTCAAAAAGTAATACCACAAAAATACTGAACTCCCAGGAAGAATCAAATCGGAACGACCATCATAAAATCTCAAAAATATCAAACAAATGGATAACAACATTCATATTCCTGACTTTGTACAGACATGTTATTATGTAATGGTGGATTAAACATGGTTTTATAGCTTGCTTAAACTTTTCCTTGTATGACAGTCGTATCGAATTCCATTAGATTGACAACGATGTATGAGAGTTAATATGAGATTTTTTTTAAATCTTTTTTTTTATTCAAAACCAGACTTAATAAAGCGTATTTAACCATTATTGTTGGAGTATTTATTGAGTCCTTATATAATTTCACAGTAAATTCAAGTGCAAGATTGGTTTCATAAAAATGATAATGCATACAACTTCATTTTCTATACACACATGACATACACCGATTTTTTTTTTAAACATACACACAATATGTCGAAGTTAGACTTGGAATAAAAAAAAAGGTATCGAATTGCATCTGGGTTCAAGAAAAAGGTTATCGTATTGCATATTTCCAATTGACAAACTATGATATTTAAAATATTTCATTTGAATAAAACCTTCGTCAGACATAAAAAGATTGTTATGTATACATAATGTATGCTTATATCTAACGTATGTTTAGACATTGCGTGCTTAATGTTCTCACATTTGGCCACAGAGGATCAAATTAACAGTTGTAATACACCTAGAAATATATTTATTTTTAATTTCTGATCAATTCATAAAGTTTAATCATGTAAATCTATTATAGAGTCATTTTATAAATTTCACTGTGTGCACAACTATGTATTATTCTTGATTATAATGATGTTTTTTGTCCCAGGCGGATAACCCTGGCCTAACAACTTTTTGGAACTTTTGGTTCTCGGCGATCTTCAACTTTGTAGTTGTTATGGCTTTCAAACTTTTTACATCTCAGCATAGATTTGTGTGGACGTAGCGCGCGTTTGGCGTATACACATATTTTTTAACTTGTTACCTTTTGATGGCTATTATTCTTTTGTGTCTCTGTCCTATATTTTCTCTCATTTATCTGTTTATTCATTGTAACCCTGTCGTGTAATGTTGTCATTTTAATGTTATAATTAACACTGCCATTAAAGCGGGAGGTTTGGCATGCCACAACACCAGGTTCAACCAACCATTTTTGTCAAAAAAATGCCCTGTACCAAGTCAGGAAAATGGCCATTGTTACATTATAGTTCGTTTCGTGGTTCTCTTATATATGACACAGACATTAACAACTATAGGTCACCGTACAGCCTTCATCAATGAGCAAAGCCCATACCGCATAGTCAGCTATAAAAGGTCTCGATAAGACAATGTAAAACAATTCAAACGAGAAAACTAACGGCCTTATTTATATAAAAAATGAACGAAAAACAAATATGTAATGATTATTTTAGAAAACAGCTGTTTTAGAAATCAATCGGTATTGCAAGTTATTCCATATGTTTTAAGTTCTTAACTTTGCTTGATTACTCTGTTGATTTGTTGATAAAATTTGGCATAGTATCAAATGACACATTCTTAATATCTATTGGTAAGTATTGTGTTTGGTTGTGTTGGTAGATTGATTGGTTGATTGATTTATGGAATAATTTATTGATAATTCTTTTTATGTAAGATGTAGCTGGACATCGACAGTTTAATTCACAGGTTTGATGCTCCTAGAACAATCGAAAATCAAATAGGATAGGATAAAACGTTTAGTCACAAGACAAAAGAGTTCAGTCCCAGGTCCGAGGACCCATGTAATTCATATAAGAAAATCCAAGGATTGAGAGGAGAAAAGGATAGAGTGCTTAATGCATACGTGTTCTTAGAAATATCATAATTTAAACATTTTAGGAACAAATAAACCTGTTGCGCTGACATGAAATCCAAAAATTAAAATAAACTCATCATAGATACCAGGATTCAAATTTCGAATATACGCCAGTCGCGCGTTTCGTCTACAAAGACTCACCAGTGACGCTCGAATCAAAAAATGTTAAAAAGGCCAAATAAAGTACGAAGTTGACGAGCATTGAGGACCAAAAGTTCCTAAAAGATTTGCCAAATACAGCTAAGGTAATCTTTTCCTGATGTAGAAAAGCCTTAGTATTTCAAAAATTCAAAATTTTGTTAACAATTAATTTATAACTACGAACTAATCAATGATACTCATGTCAACACAGAAGTGCTGACTACTGGGCTGGTGGAACCCTCGGGGAAATAAAACTCCACCAGCAGTGGCAGGGGCAGGAGAGCCATACCCAACCTTTTCGATCATCGGAATTAAATCCATTGGTTTATTTTTAATCGAGGAAGTTCTTATCGCCTGGCTTAATAACTTGGAGGAAAGGCATTCGTCACAATTTCAATCAACCAATCAACCAATCATCTTTAATACCTTCGCATGATCAAAACCATGTAAGATAGAAAGTTGTCTTTATATGAAAAAGTACAATAACAAAAATTCTAAACTCCAAGAAAAATTTGAAACGGAAAATCCGTAATCAAAATGACAAAATCAAAAGCTCAAACACATCACACAAATGGATAACAACTGTCATTTGGTTTGATTTGACTTGAACCAGTCATTTTCCAATGTAGAACATATGGATTAAACCTGGTTTTATAGCTAAACAAACCTCTTACTTGTATTCAAGTCACATAAAATTCCATTACATTGACAACGATGTGTGAACAAAACAAAAACAGACATATTAGATATGAATATCAAAAATATGGGTACAGGAGATAACATTGTGTTATTATCTTAATCACTATAAAACAAACAAATATATAAACATACATTTACCATGGCATAATAAAAGAATGACTGGATGTATAACTACAGAGCACCGTCATATCTTACAAAGAAACACACAAAGGTATATAGACAAGGCATATTAGCACAAAAAGAAAACATAAACAATCATAGAACAATGACGGAATATATAAGTACAGAGCCATGTCATATGTAACAAAGAAACACCAAAGTCTCATACAAAACAAAACAAACAAACAAATATTTTAGCATATAGCAAAAATGAAAGATATGATGATAGAATTATGTTGATATACAATTATTATTCATTGATCGTTATTCTCCATATATTCCTTTGATTTAGACTTTAAATACTGTCCGGGAACCAGGAAGAAGGTGTCGTATTTCAAATTTCGCATTGGCAGAAGTTGATAGTGGGTCACATTTAAAGTTTTTTTAATTTTCATTACAAAAAACCTTTGTTAGACAGAAACAGATTTTTATCTTCCAAGGATCTAAAATCAAATTTACTATACACTAACATGTATTATAAAATATTTATTTTTTTGTTAATTACGAAATCCCGTTAAAAAAAGGGAATAAAAAAAAATCATATTATTTTTCAGTGCATTCGATTTTAATCTGATATTCATTTACCATGACAAGACCAAACGAATCTTAATATTTATGGATTAATGTAGTGTATGGAGCTGAAGGACACCCTTCACATGAAAATATTACTCACATGAATTTCAAATAAATATCATTTGAAATTATCGTAAAAAAGCATTAGAGATTCACCACAGTAGATTTTAAACATGAAATCCGCATGAAAATGTCTGTAAGAATTTATCATGAATCACGCATAACATTTTTCAAGTGTACCTTACAAAAGAAAACTGCATGTTTCATGTATTTTAGTTGAGTTGAAAAATTTAGATGTTATTTGAATTACTCTATTTAAAAAAAAAAGGAGTTCAGACCCAGGTCCGAGGACCCATGTTATTCATATAAGTAAATCTAAGGATTGAGACAAGAAAAGGATAGAGTGCTTAATGCTTACATGTTCTTAGAAATATAATAATTTAAACATGTTAGGTACAAATAAACCTGTTGCGCTGACATGAAATCCAAAAATTAAAATAAACTCATCATAGATACCAGGATTCAAATATCGAATATACGCCAGTCGCGCGTTTCATCTACAAAGACTCATCAGTGACGCTGGAATCAAAAATGTTTAAAAGGCCAAATAAAGTACGAAGTTGACGAGCATTGAGGACCAAAAGTACTTTAAAGTTTTGCCAAATACAGCTAAGGTAATCTTTCCTGATGTAGAAAAGCCTTCGTATTTCAAAAATTCAAAATTTTGTTAACAATTAATTTATAACTCCGAATATATCAATGATAACTCATGTCAACACAGAAGTGCTGACTACTGGTCTGGTGGTACCCTCGGGGAGATAAAACTCCACCAGCAGTGGCATGGGCAGGAGAGCCTTACCCAACCTTTTTCGATCCTCGCAATTAAACCCATTGGTTTATTTTTAATCGAGGAAGTTCTTATCGCCTGGCTTAA
This sequence comes from Mytilus edulis, assembly GCA_019925275.1. Classification (NCBI taxonomy): domain Eukaryota; kingdom Metazoa; phylum Mollusca; class Bivalvia; order Mytilida; family Mytilidae; genus Mytilus; species Mytilus edulis. Next base: position 57,875,362 of record CM034352.1, on the reverse strand, counting down.
TAACTTGGAGGAAAGGCATTCATCACAATTTCAATCATCCAATCAATCAATCATCTTTAATACCTTCGCATGATCAAAACCAAAAAATGACCATGAATAATTTGTAATGTCTGTTATGTAAATATTTATTAGATAACCATCAACCCATTATCATTTAGAAATATGGCAAGACTTCTTTTTTTATATTTATTGAAGGCTACTAGATTATCGAGTAAATCAATAATTAGATGTTAACTTTTGAAATGAACCTTTTCCTAATGTTTCGAAAGAGGAGCTTAAGATACCAGAGGGACATTCAAACTCATAGATCGAAAACAAACTGGCAACTAAAAACGAAAAACGAAAAAAGACAAACAGACAAATTATAGTACACAAAACATAATATATAAAAACTAACTACTAAGCAACATTATTTTTGTTTCTCCATACTTATTGTCAAATGTAAGAATGTATCTACCATGTCTATCTAATAGCGTGTGAATTGATAAAACCTTGAAAGAAGTTATGATTTTTCGTGTTTCTTTTGTTTCTCATTCAGGAAGTTTAACTTTAACATATACCTCCTGTTTGCAATTGGTCGATGAAATACAAAATAGTTGTATTCAGTGGAAATTTACACTGTAATTTCGAAATGTCTATAATTAGTAAAATGCAAACTCAGTACAATTAATTTACCATACCGGATCATACCTTCCTGTGTTATTGACGAAAGAGCAGTACAGTAATGAAAAAGCTTGTTATTGTTTTCCTGACGTTAACTGCTTTTGTATTATATGTAGAATTGACGACAGGTAAGTAAATATATATTGAAGTCCAGTCTTCTTAAAAATTTTCATAGACTGTTCATGAAAAAACTCTGCGATAGAATCTTGATATAAAATTAAGGAAAATAAGTTTTAGGATATGTTTAAAGGGGAAAAAATGTGTCACCAACCTTTTTTTAGTGCCACAAGTAAAACACAGTTTAACATATCGATATCATTCCTTTATAAATATTTTACTATAAAATCAAAGATTGCTAAAATGACAATTTGAACATAAGTATTTATTATTCGATCAATCAATCTGATTTAAGCAAAGAACTATACCTATTGTGCACTATTGAATCTAAGCTGGTGGTAAACAATTAATCTACCTTCAAAGTGTTGAATATAAATTTATTTTCTTAATTAAATGACATATGACAAAAAAGTTTAAAAACCTTTATTGTCTTTTAAACAAGTATGCCGCTTAAAATGAAGTGCAATTCATAACAGCTCCAAAGTTGTGAAACAAATTGGATTTTAATTTTATTCAAATGTTAATATTTTTATGTTTATATTTAGAAAAGTTTTTTCTATCGATATGTTTGACCCCCAAATATTAACTTTTAGGAACCGATTTAATTCTATTAGTTTCTGTATCCGGTCGTGCAATATTATTGATGTAATAAGACGGGATCAACATTTGTATGAGCCCAGAGCACACTTATGTTGAGCTGATCCCTATTGACTGAGTTAGGAACACATCATATGACCCAAGACCTCTATCATTAGAACCAGGTGACCCATAAAAAAAGCCCGTCGACTTACAAGTAGTGCCACAGGCCATTATCTAGAGTATGGAACCCAACGATGAAATAAGGACGACATTGGATCCAATATTATTGCTTGTGTACATGTCATGAAAATCAAGTTTTGTTAAGATGTCATTATAAAATGAACTTTAGGGGCTTGAATTATATCGATATGACCATTGTTTTGTCACTTTACACCAAGCAAAAGTGAGCAGTAAGAGTATTGGCATACAGAAACTCACAAGAATTGATTTCAGGCAAGTTTAACTTGAATTTCATATAATTTTTACCTGAGGTTCATATTAATAAAATTTCATTTTGTACAATGAACTTTAGAATATAGACACTTTCGCCCAGCTCGTGCCATGAACACGAGCGCGAAATGATTCATAACGCGACGTTCAATCTATTTTGATTTTTTCAAAAAATATTCTTTTTCATTTTCTGCTTAACCAATAGCTTAAAACTTTCCAGTTCATCGGCTAGGGATAATGAATAGCTTTATAAACTATTAAACACCGTTCTTGTGTTGTACTGTTATACCACTGTCCCAGGTTAGGGGGAGGGTTGGGATCCCGCTAACATGTTTAACCCCACCACATTATTTATGTATGTGCCTGTCCCAAGTCAGAAGCCTGTAATTCAGTGGTTGTTGTTTGTTTATGTGTTACATATTTATTATTCGTTCATTTTTTTGATATAAAAAGGGCCGTTAGTTTTCTCGTTTGAATTGTTTTACATTGTCTTATCGGGGCTTTTTATAGCTGACTATGCGGTATGGGCTTTGCTCATTGTTGAAGGCCGTACGGTGACCTATAGTTGTTAATGTCTGTCATTTTGGTCTTTTGTGAATAGTTGTCTCATTGACAATCATACCACATCTTCTTTTTATATATTAAACACCAGGTGTTGACTGAAACTTTCCCTTCCCGCCAGTAACGCCCTTGTTTAAGTTGGGCAACGGTTTGGCTTGTAAATATTTGCGGCAGCATCAGGACAGAATGTGATGTTTAAACAAATGTCGAATGTAGAAAGAATTATCTCTAGTCAATGTACTCTAACAAAAAACTCACTCTGATGGATTTGTAGCTGGTCTGTTACAAGGCAAGTGTTAGTCTTCTTATTTTCAACAAACAAAAGTTTAAATCAGAGTTTAACTATGGTTTTACTTGAGATTGGGCGAAGTTCGAGATGTAAAGGGAGATGAGGTGCCTGCCGAAAAATAGAAAAAAAAGATAATAAAATAAAACGATCTTTTTTGACAAAATAATGATTTCACTCATCCCCATGCACGGTCTTTTATCATCAGTTTCTGCACTATTTACATTTTAACAGTGGTTTTTTTCGTTCAAGATGGTGAAATTTATTATCAAAAATTGCAAATGTTATGGCTAGTATTAGTTCTATTCGTAAATGATCATACATCTTGTCATTTAAGTGTTAATTTTATAATTTGAAACTTTCTTGTGTATATGAAACAAGCAGACGTAACGAAACGTAAAAACCATTGTTGTATGAGCATGGCTTGAAATCTTATTCAATTTCACAGTAAATTAAGTTGCAAATTTGATCTAAATTAGAATGCTAATACGCCATGTTCAATTCATAGACATTGCATAAAATTAGACTGTGTTATGGTTTTTGGACCAGGAAAAAGGTATCAAATAACATAATTGGCAGTTACGGTGTCATATTTAAAATGTTTCATTTGAATAAAACCTTTGACAGAAAAAAAAATTTAATCTTTGTTTAGACATTGCGTGCTTCATGTTCTCACATTTGGCAATACATGATCGAATTGTTAGTTGTTATACACTTAAACGTCTTGTTAATTTTAATTTTTTGATCAATTAAGAAACCTTGTCACACAGAAATTCTACTTAAAATTGATAATACTATCACTTAGCGATACGATTGTACAATTTGAAATTGATTCATTTTATCGGAAGATCAAATGAGTCTTAAAAATATTGATATATTGACACATTATTGTATACGGTAGGGCTCTAATTGTGCTTCAGCTTAACAAAAAAAAAAAAAAATAAGACGGAAATTTTGTCCTTAGTAATATAAACATGAAAGAGACCACAAAAATAAAAATTAAAAAGTTCAGTCCCAGGTCTAATCTCATTCAGAATAAATTCATAATTTACATAAAACATAAAAAGTAAAAAGTAAAAAAAAGTCGATGATCCCTAGAAAAAAAGAACTTTAATTAAAAAAAAGCAAGAATATGGTTTGAAAGGGGAAAAGAAGCGAGTTTTTAATTCTTGCATGTTCCTAAAACTAAACTTGACCTATAAATACCATGATTAAGATACAATAAAACATATTGCACTGACCTGAATCAATAATTCAAAGTGGACCCAGTCCCAACCTATTTGTTTCGCGGAACTTAACCCCGTGTTCTTGTTTAAATCCAGGAAGTTTGGTTATCGGCCTGCCGCGTTACTTCGAGGAGAGCTATTTATCATACTGTGAGGAGAGAATGTGGTGCGTTAAATATTTAACAATTAATATTTCAATTTATTTTCCAATCAGGCAAATGAACCAATCTAATCAATGCAATTTATAAACGAATGTTAAATTTGTGAAATATGACATTATGCACAATTTCATTCATTCGATCGATCAGTCAATCAATCAATTAAAATATTTTCACATTATCGCAACTAACCAATTGAAATGACTACACTAACTTTTGTATTTATTGAAATTGTCGAGTAAATCAATAATTAGATTCATGCGTCTGACTGATACCTTATTTAAATGTCTCCACATAAATTTGTCAAATTCTAGTGTTAATCTAACATGTCTATCCTATATCATGTGAAGTGATAGCATCTTTAAAAAGTACTGTTTTATTTCGTGTTTCTTTTGTATCTCGTTCAGGAATCTTAACCTAACCATATACCTCTTTTTACCGATCGGAAATTCAGAATAAGTTTTGACGAAATCAATACATTGACATGCAATCAATTGTCTGTTTTTAGGATTTTTTATTGGTCGATACAAAAATCAATTGAAAATGTTTTCAGTGGAAATTTACAACGTTATTCCGAAATGTCTATTACTAGTATAAGAAAAATTAAAACTAAGTACAAATGATATTACATGCATTCTAGTGTTTGAAATATTATTGACCACTGAGCAGTACAGTTATGAAAAAGCTTGTTAGTGTTTTCCTAACTTTAATTGCTTGTGTGGTATATGTAGAATTGACGACAGGTTAGTCAATATGTAAGTCCAAATCTTCATGAATTTTTTAAATTGTTTCCATTTCTTCGCAAATGCTTGTCTTTGATTACACTTTTTATAGTGTAATTTTTACACTTGTTTTACTCTAATAGTTGATGTCTTCCCTTCGGTTTTAGTTTATAACCCGGATTTATTTTCACGTCATCGATTTACGTCTTTCGAAAAGCGATATGCTACTGTTGCCTTTATTTATAGTTTTATAGATTTTTAACGAAATACTAATATCTAACGTAACGTATGTGTTGATGATTGGTAAATATTTACTCAGATAGAAATTTCATTTACTTTGCAAGAATGTGGATTTGACAATGCTTTTTTCAAAAATGTAACAAAAAGTATTGTTTAACGTTCACAAGACAAGTTTCAAGTCACAAAACACTGATCTCTGCTTGAAGTTGGCAATTTGATTTGAACAAACACAAATATTTGGTTGTTGATCAATCAAACTGAATAATGTAATAAATCACTTGTTTTCTTAATTTCAATATACCTCTTAACCATTTAAAATTGCCAATCGGTCCTAAAAGTAAAAAAATTAAGCAAAGTACTAAACCTTTTATGAACTACTGTTCTACAATTCAAGATGGCGGTATTCAGTAAATCTGCTTTGAAATACAATTTGGAGTTTATTATGGCGTTCATTATCACTGAACTAGTATATATTTGTTTACGGGCCAGCTGAAGGACGCCTCCGTGTGCGGGAATTTCTCGTTGCATAGAAGACCTGTTGGTGACTTTCTGCTGTTGTCTGCTCTATGATCGGGTTGTTGTCTCTTTGGCACATGCCCAATTTCGATTCTCAATTTTATTTTTTACAGAGTTTGTCTTTAGTGCCGTGTGAGGACAGTAGAGTGCCTCCCCGTGCTTCAGGTTTATGCTCTTATAATATACTAGATTATAGAGTGTGTGTCGGAGCGAGAACTTCTCTAGTTCATTACTTTAGGAATATTTATCAAAAAGTAGTACTTAAATATCTTTTTCGGGTAATTAAAACGGATAACGTTTGACATCTTTAGCCGAACAGATTGATCATTTTTACATAACTTAATTCATTGTATGCTGGTTCATATTCTGGACGCCAGTCTTTGCTCCTTTTTAATATAATTCACAAAAAAAAAACAAATATGAAGCTAAGAAATGGAAAAATATTAAATACTAAACTCGTTCAAAGGGTATCCAACCAAGGTGAAACTGGACGACATATATTTAAACGCACTCAAGAACATCTGTATCGTTTTAAAAGACCCAATAAATTTAGAAGTATCATTTATCAACACCTTAAAAAGCACAATCATCCTATTAAATATTTCGCAGTTCAACCTTTGGAAGTAGTAAATAAGCAGCTTGGTGAATCTCATTCAAAGTTTGTACAATCACGGAAATAAATTAAATTAAATTGGATTAAAAAATTACAGACAGTCTACACTCTCGGTCTTTATGATAATATCATGGGAATTGGCAATATATCAAGAACCGATTCTGTTAACATTTTGGATATTGTCTCTAACACTGTTCGAAAAAACCGTTCTCATGGCCGTAGAAAAAATCGCAATCAAGGAAAAGTTCGGACCAATCATACCAATATTTCGGACCTAATTTCTATTTCAAAAAACAACGGCAGACATTATCTGTTAACAAAACTCTGTTCATTACCGATTAATAAGTTAAATAAAATTTTAGAGGATTGCAACACAATTTCATATAGCAGTCCTAAGTATGAAATCGTTCAAATTATAATGGCATATTGTTATTCTAACATTGTCTAAACTGTTTCCTAAAATTGATCGTCCTGAAGATCATAAAGAACATTTTATTAAAATAAAGTATGTCAATAAAGGTTTTGAATTTGTAAATATTGCTGGTATTTTTAACGACCATTCTGTTCCTGGATATGTTGATAATACTGAGCTCCCTCTTATTTGTTATATTTACAAGAAATCTACCCGGAAATTTGTGTTTAATTATAGCCAATTGTGTAAAGATGTTAATATCAGTGAAAATACACCTACTTCATTGTAATTGCAGTAATTCCGAATACATCTATGAACCCATTTCCCATGTTATAACAGGAGATCATAACATCGTTCAAGACCGAGAGTTAAAATCATTCCTCAGTAAAGGACCTAAATATCGTCCCCTGTCAATTATTAATTGGAATGAGTGTCGTAATATCATCCACGACTCACTCCGTACTTACTGTTTGAAATGGATAAAACGGGAAAAAACTGACAAAACATTTTTTGACTCTTTTTTTAATTCAGTAATGAACATAGTTGATATACGTATTCAACATTTTAAAGAACATTTTACTCTTAACCATAACCACAATAAACCTTTTTCTCGTATCAAACATCAACTAAAAGAACTAGCCAAGGAATTTGTTTTTGTGCCGGCCGATAAAGCTGCTAATAATATTATTATTGTTTGACGTAAATTTTACATTGAGGTTCTACAAAAAGAAATCACCAATTCACCAACATTTCAACTGACTCCATTTTCAGAAAACGACATCTGTAACAAAGATAAACTTTAAGCTACCGCTTTACAAGCAGAACCAAACACAATGAAAGTCCCAACTATGTATTGGCATCCGAAGCTACACAAAACACCTTACAAATATAGATTTATTTCGTCGTCAAGCCATTGTTCCACTACTAAATTATCTATTCTTCTTACCAGTACACTTGGTACAATCAAAAACCTGATAATAAATTATTCAAACAAGGCCTTCGAAAATAGTGTTAATAATTACTTTTGGAGTGTCAAAAACTCGTTGCAAGTACTTGATAAATAAAATTGCATGCTTATATTGGTGATTTTGTATCTGTTCAAAGTTTTGATTTTTCTACCCTATATACCACATTGCCTCACATTCTCATTAAGAAAAAAATCACACCTCTAATTAAATGGGCATTCAAAAAGTCAGAACGTGAATATATATGTTCAAACTCTTTTAGGTCATTTTTTAGTAGCAATAAACAAAAAAACTATGTCAATTGGTCATGCTTTGATACTATATCTGCCCTTGAATTTTTACTAGATAACATTTTTGTTCGTTTTGGAGATTCCGTATATCGTCAGGGTATCGGAATTCCAATTGGGACTAACTGTGCACCACTTATTGCGGACCTGTTTTTGTATTGCTATGAGTTAAAAATTTATGACAAAAATCAGCAAAGGCCCATGAAAACAACATTTGATACACAAATTTAATAATGCTTTTAGATATTTGGATGATATTTTGGCTCCCAATAATGACGACTTCAGTATGTATACTAAAGCAATTTATCCTGTTGAACTTAGTTTAAATAAAGCTAATACTAACAATGACCACTACCCTTTCCTCGATCTTAATATCTATATCATTAACGGAAAGCTTAATACTAAAATTTATGATAAAAGAGATGATTTTTCATTTCCTATCGTTAATTATCCATTTGTAGATGGTGATGTTCCCTTGTCACCATCTTACGGTGTTTATATATCTCAACTTGTACGATTCGCTCGTGTATGTAACAATGTTTTAGATTTTAACGAGAGAAATTTATGTATTACTGAAAAATTATTACACCAGGGTTGTCGATGTCACAAACTAGTCAAAACATTTACTAAATTTTATCATCGGTATAAGGACATCATTCGTAAATATATCTCAACATGCAGACTTCTTATACGTTCAGGTATTTCACATCTAATATTTTATGGAAATATTCTTTATAAAGCACAAAAATGTCAGTATTGGCCTCAGAAGCTAACAAAACCTTTAAATAGACTTATTAAGAAGGGATTTAGTTACGATACTGCTGTCAAGTCATTAAAGATTGCATATTTTGGCGTTAATATTGATTCACTTATAGGGTCTTTGCATCGGAACTAAACACATTTATTCTAAAAATAGTTGTTGGCATGACACGGGCTATGTTCTTCTCATATATGTTATGATGGTATGATACTGAACCCCTCACGGGGAGGATTGTGCCTGATATTCATATGATGAAGACATAATTTTTCAATCAGTTTAATTGAAGTCTGGAGCTGGCATGTCAGTTAAGTGCTAGTAGTCTGTTGTTATTTATGTATTATTGTCATTTTGTTTATTTTCTTTGGTTACACATCTTCTGACATCAGACTCGGACTTCTCTTGAACTGAATTTTAATGTGCGTATTGTTATGCGTTTACTTTTCTGCATTGGCTAGAGATATAAGGAGAGGGTTGAGATCTCACTAACATGTTTAACGCCGCCGCATTTTTGCGCCTGTCCCAAGTCAGGAGCCTCTGGCCTTTGTTAGTCTTGTATTATTTTGATTTTAAGTTTCTTGTTTACAATTTGGAGTTTAGTATGGCGTTCATTATCAATGAAGTAGTATATATTTGTTTAGGGGCCAGCTGAAGGACGCCTTAAGGTGCCGGAATTTCTCGTTGCATTGAAGACCTGTTGGTGATCTTCTGCTGTTGTCTGCTCTATGGTCGGGTTGTTGTCTCTTTGGCACATTCCCCATTTCCATTCTCAATTTTATTGTTTAAGTTTTCAATGAATGATGACCAAAATAGTATTGGCTTAAATGATTGACACTTGAATTTTGTTCAACTGGTTTGCTTACCAAATGAAACATTTGAGGGATAATATAGTTCGATTAGTTAATATATCCGGTCGTTTGGTATCGTTGGTGTACTAAGACAAGCTTAACATTTTTATGAGCCCGGAGCACACGTCTTTAAAGCCATGATTTCTACTGTCTGAGCTAGGAGCCCCATCATAGCACCCTAGAGCCCTATTTGTGGAGCAAGGTGCCCATCAAAAGAGCCCGTTGACCTAACTGTAGAGCTTGAAGCCATGATTTGAAGTATGGAGCCAAAAGATAATATAAGGACGGTACACAGAGTTCATCTTATCCACAAGAATCTCTAAAGTGCATTTCATGAAAACCTGACATCCATATGTGCAAAAAACTAGTTTTCCGACATGTATTCATTAAATATTTTTCGGGGGGCTTGATTTATATCGAGATGATCATGGTTTGGTCTTTTATGCTAAATTTTACACTAAACGAAAACTATTGGGTAGAGAAACAGGCTATACATGCCCTCAATTTAAGAATTCGAATTTTCAGTAAACTGTGTATACTACAAGGATCACCAGTCATTCACCTTTTATCTGGTACCTTATTTTCTGATATATATGCTACATAGTGTGTTATCTACCCTTTGAGTTGGAACTATGTTGTTTTAAATATTAATACTTCTTTTTTTGACCGGGCCCGATTAGGTGGTAATACATCTTACAAAGTCTATAAAATCATTTTTGCGAGGGATTCCGTTCAGGCTATGCATGTACTGATTTTGTGTCATGGATTGATACCCCATATGTCATGTTGTTTGGTTTTTTTTGCTATTAACAGGACCCATCTCTGGCCTAATCAATTCAGGTTTGAGTTCGTTTGAATTGTTTATGTTCGAATAACACAGTTTGGGTATATGTATCTAAGCGCTCTACATCTAGGCAGGTATTTGCTGTTTCCAAGCTGAAAACACTACAAGTATTAGTAATGGAAAGATTGTCTGCTCTATAACTTCTTATTCAATTTAAACTAAACACCTCCGGGTACGAGAATTTCTCGTTGCATTGAAGACCTGTTGGTGACCTTCTGCTGTTGTCTGCTCTATGGTCGGGTTGTTGTCTCTTTGGCACATTCCCCATTTCCATTCTCAATTTTAAGCTTGGCGTCAACGGCCCAAATCTTGATTAAAGATTGTGGTTTATTATCCCGATTAGAGAACAAACATGCCATCATGGCTAAAAATAAAACATATGGTATGAAGTCGTAGTCTTTTATCTTGAAAACTATAATTCATAGAAAAAAATGGACCAAAATGCCATCATGACAGCGATTGTGCTGAGGTTGTCAGTTTATTTTCGACTTGATATCTGCCTTTGGTGTCATGCGCTACTCTTGTGAACATGATACTTCTTATTTCAGGTGATATTGCCCTTAAGTGACGAGTTTTAACAAAATTTCATGTTTTTGCCTATTAACTCAAAAAACTTTATCGCACCGCGGGTAAACTATCACGTTGTGATTGGTTTAAAGACGTTACGTGGTGACCACCTATGAGACCGTAGGGGGTTGGTAAATTTCATAGGGGGATCATGACTCGTAAATGGTGACGTCATCTATTGAATTTGCTGTGTTTTATTGTTTCTTTTTCAACAAAACGCAGCAGAAAAAGTACAGCGTGCGATAAATTCGATATATGGTTAACTACTGACACCTACGGATCCACAGAGGATGAATAAAATCCATAGGGGATTCGCCCTCTGCCCTCAACCCCTATGGATTTTACTAACCCTCTATGGATCCGTAGGGGGTAGGTAGCGAACCACATAACTTATAATAGTAGATAGAAAAAAAACCGTTGAAGATATCAATAATCAGCATTATGATTTTTTTTTTAAAATATGCATACATGGAGCAACTTACCGTGTACATCCTGCAAATGGTGATACGAGCATGAAACTTTGTACAAACATGCTTTAAGGTTTATGTAATCATACTATGAACAAAATGTTGTTTGTGCCAGCTCGACATAACGGTCCTACTGAAATCGTTAGATAAAGGATATACAATGTTGGGCAATATAAAAAAGAAGATGTGGTATGATTGCCAATGAGACAACTATCCACAAAAGACCAAAATAACACAGACATTAACAACTATAGGTCACCGTACGGCCTTCAACAATGAGCAAGGCCCATACCGCATAGTGAGTTATAAAAGGCCCCGATAAGACAATGTAAAACAATTCAAACGAGAAAACTAACGGCCTTATTTATGTTAAAAAATGAACGAAAAACAAATATGTAACACATAGACAAACGACAACCACTGAATTATAGGCTCCTGACTTGGGACAGGCACATACATAAATAATGTGGCGGGGTTAAACATGTTAGCGGGATCCCAACCCTCCCCCTAACCTGGGACAGTGGTATAACAGTACAACATAAGAACGAACTATAAAAATCACTTGAAAAAGGCTTAACTCATCAGATGGACAAAAATACAGTGGACGTGGCCCGGTACTTATACATCCCGACACAAAAAGACACAATGAACAGATCTGAGAGTACTCGCAGTTATCTGACAGCTAGTTCAAAGCCACTAACAACTAATAAAAAAAAATCATGCAACTAAGACTAAACTATCAATCCGTACACATCCAACATCCAATGGATTTAGTGTAAAGACGTCAGAAACAGCCAGAGAAAAACATGACCTTGTGCAATGCCAAGTTACAGGTATCGACAGATTGTAGTTCCATAAATATGTATATTTAGTTAGCTTTTAATTTACTGATAACAAAATCAATATTTATACCAATAAAAACAATATTCAATGATCTTATTACAGTGTTGAATAGGTAACCTTTTAGAATCTCCCTTTTTCATGAATTAAATTTACTATCTATTCAACTGGATATTCGGCGACTTAATTAAGAAAAGGTTATTAAAAGCACAATGAAAAGAAACATTCTACGTACCATAACTTATGCAAAATGCAGTTTAACAATTCAAAACCTGAGAGAGCCCAGACACACCATATGTCACCGATGCCATCAGGAAGTTCGAGTGAATGTAAGTCCCCTTAACCTTTTAATGTGTACTCCTCGTTCGAAAGACCAATAGCCAGATCCCGTTAAAAATTTGCATAAACGTTTTATTTTTATCAAGAGTCGACTTTATCCGCTTGATTAGAGACAATGACAATGAAACTGAACCAACGTTTAGTGGATTGTGCAACAGTTTTACAGGATAAACAGCTGTTGACAAACCTAAGTAGTATTCATGCACAATGTATTTTGTGCAGAGAGACTATTTTTTTAAAAATTGTACTATACCCCTAACCTCTACCGTTCCCATATAGTTATTACTTTTCTTTTCATGCTCACAAACTTTTATATCTATCATTTCGAATGTCGAGTAATATTTTTGATCAATATCAAACAAACCACATTTGAAGGATTTTTATAAAAAGTTTTTCTAATGGGTTTCTGTAACACACAAAGCTGTCTAACCCCTGTCCTATGTCATAAGCCTGTTATTCGATGATTGTAAATTCAAAAATGCCGAAGGGTTCCTTGTAGTTAATTACATTTTTTTAGTACGACTTTCGAAAGGACATACATCAAAATCTCGCTTTTCCGATTATTCTGACATAATTTCACAATAAAGTGTCGTTACAAACGCGCACCATTTATATTTACATAAATGATTAAAACGTAATTATTGTTATTGGATTAACATCACAATAACTGTTGGAATTTCATCACCAATTAACATATCTATACCGGAAATAGACTTTAAAATTATACGGTTATTTAGCTTCCAGCCATAAAAATATTAACATAAATTAATGACTCATTGTATATGTACATTTGTATGTAGACTTTTTCTTATTATTAAACTTATGTTTTAATATATAGGTCCTTGCACAAATTATGACAAAATAGAGAATCAAGAGAAACGATCTGCAAGTTATAGTTTGAACTTCGATACAGACACAGTTATAAGTGATGATGTCCTGCTTGAGACTTGGTATAGGATTATCAGCAGATCAGGTACAGATATTCCGAATGAACCACCAGATACATTTAGATGTGGAACATGGTACCCTATATGGCTGAACGGTAATATTATTAATAAAATTGAGAAAGGAAATGGGGAATGTGTCAAAGCGACAACAACCCGACCATAGAGCAGACAACACCCGAAGGTCACCAATGGGTCTTCAATGTAGTTAGAAACTCCCGCACCCGGAGTCGTCCTTCAGCTAGCCCCTTAAAAATGTGTATACTAGTTCAGTGATAATGGACGTAATACTAAACTCCAAATAATACCAAACTAAAATTAAAAATCATACAAGACTAACAAAGGACAGAGGCTCCTGACTTGAGACAGGCGAAAAATTGCGGCGGAGTTAAACATGTTTCTAGCCAATGTAGAAAAAGTAAATGCATAACAATACGCACATTAAAATTCAGTTCATGAGAAGTCCGAGTCCGATGTCAGAAGATGTAACAAAAGAAAATAAACAAAATGACAATAATACATAAATAACAACTAGCAGTTAACTGACATGCCAGCTCCAGACCTGAATTAAACTGATTGAAATATTATGTCTTCATCATTTGAATATCAGGCACAATCACAATGCATAGTTTAATTATATTTTAATTCTGCTTATTAAGTGTTGAAAAAATCTAAGCCACCAATTAAATTCTGTGAATAAAGACATTGAAATTTCCGAAAGAACTCCTTTTATTTCGAATTAGTAAATAATCATAGAATGAAAAGTTCGTTAGCAGTACTATTGTAAGCAAGGTGAAAATATAAATCCGAGCAGCATATTTTCAACATTTATATGCCTTGAACTCCTGAACTTATATTAGAAATGCTGTATTAGCCTTCCCTTCATAAACGTAGTCTTAGATGCATGATTTTTTTGTGTCTTAGTTGGTATTGACTTTGAACTAGCTGTCAGAAACTGTGAATACACTCAGATCTGTTCTTAGTATCTTTTTTGTTGTTGGTATGTACAAGTACGCGGCCCTGTTAACTTTATGTCTTTGATAGATGTATTTCTATATGTATACATCTGATGAGTTACGCCTTTTTCAATTGCTTTTTAAAGTTTGTTCTTAAAGAGGGACGAAAGATACCAGAGTGACAGTCAAACTCATAAATCTAAAAAATAAACTGACAAAACCATAGCTGAAAATGAAAAAGACAAACAGACAAACAATAGTTCACATTACACAACATATAAAACTAAAGAATAAACAACAGTTGTACTGTTACACCACTGTCCAAGATTTGGGAGAAAGTTGTCGTTTGTTGCTATGTTACATATTTGATTTTCGCTCATTAATAACAAAACCAAGTTACAAAATCAAAACGAGAGATTGTACTCCATACGCGGGAGAAATTAGTATATTACTGTCAAGGTGAGGAAAATTATAACTTCAAAATTGAATTCTCGGATAACCGTAAAAAATGTCTGTCGTAAAGTTGTACATGTTAAAACATATACAAATAAAAACTTAAATATAATGTGGCGGCATATAAAGTAACATTAATATAACTAACGACAGACCAAATAAAGCTGATCTAACAGGTACGCCATCTACTTGCCACCATACAACATATACTATTTTCAACCTTATATAAAACTGACAAGGAAATGCATTACTCGACTATCGAAAGCTATAATTTATAGCCTGGTTGGTTTTACATAGACAAATCGAGAGTCTGAAATGGATGATCCCCATCCCCTGCCTTTCGCATTTCAAAATGGTAACATATCGTAGATACAGAATTTATTGCGTGCATTTATTAATTCAATTTGTCAATTTAAACTAAAATGCGATAATGATTTCCGCGATATTGAGAAAAAAAACCTGTTTAATTCGAATAAAAAAAAATCTAGTTTAAATTATTGCGATTATGACCATGTCGCATTTTCGCAATAATAAAAACATCGAAATAATCACTATCTTAAAAATGGACCAAATCCTCTCCAACGTTTACTTCTCTGATAAGTTTGTCTGAGTTGAAGTTAAACAGTTTAAGAAAACGTAACAGCATCCTTCTACAATTGTTACTTTTTCATAACAATATTACAGGTTCTTTACCTTCAGTCGATGATGGGGTGGTGACGAGAAGAGTTTGTACACGCACCTTTAATGGTTTTTGTGAGGATTCCTGGAATATCGATATAAAAAACTGTACAGACTACAATGTGTATAATCTGAAAACAAGTGAACGAGCAAAGTCTGCATATTGCTTTGGTGAGTTTGACCAACTGTATTGAGAAAGATACAGACATTTCAAAATCTTAACAGCGATTGACCAAAGCGTTTAAATTTATTTTTTATGGTGTTTTTAACGATATGCTGAAAGGTGCACAGAGAGGGAATGAAGAGGTGTATTGTTGTCATACCACACTTCCTTATTTTTTTTACGAATTAACACATTTGAAGATGACCGACGAAGTTGTCCCTTGTTAGTTTCACGTCCTGTACGAAGTTTCCAATTATAAAAGATTTATAATAAAAAAACAGATAAAACTATGTACTTACTTAAAAATTTGAGAAAAACTGCAAGAACGATTGAGAAACGTGGTTATATATTTTGTGACCTCATTATTTGAATTAGCAATACTGTTCAGAGACGTTTAATTTATTATCATTAAGTTTTTTTTTCTAAATAAGACAATTTTAATTTATCATAAATTTGTTTGGGATAAACTCTCAAATAAACTTATCATACGAGAATTAACATTCTGTATTCGTGCCAGACTTGCGTTTCGTCTGCAAAAGACTCTCGAATAAAAAAAATATATAAAGGCCAAATAAATTATGAAATTGAAGAGCATTGATGAGCAAAGTATATTTAGCCATGTACATTTATGATTTTTTGCCGATGATATTCTTACCCTTGTTCATATTTTATATTAAGGCACAGGAGGCGTACAGTGTCCAGATGGTTGGTCGTCAATCAATGGATATCATCCAGACTGTTCTAGTAAGTAGATATGGTATTTTTTTTACAGATCTTTGTTTTAAGATGTGAATTACCTTCACTGGGGTAAAGCTGATGACCGTAACTGCATTCACGGTCATCCCAAGATGTCGGACGAAAAATTAGGTCAGTATCTGTATTGTCTGTTAAAGTGTTTCTGTATCATTTTCTTTACAAAGTAAATATTGATACGATGTAAATTTATAAAAGATTCACACAGAAATCACAAATAACTACCGAGAAATGTTCACGAAACGGGAAATTCAATTTGAAAAAATTGCTAAGATGACCGTAAATCATTATCAAAATATTTTCAAGATGACCGTAACATATAACGAGGATGACCGTGATTGGTAAACAGATGACCGTAACTTGCAAAGGATGACCGTAATTTGTAAAGAATGACTGTAATTTATAAAGGATGATCGTAACTTTTAAAGGATGATCCTCAATTCTAAGAATATCCGTATTTGTATTCATAGCTTTTTGTTGTGTTTGTCTCAATAGGGACTCGGTTAGCGGATATAAACATGTTTCATCAATTTCTTTTTAACTATTTGCCTCATTTTGAGTTATGACAATGATAGTAAATTGCATATTTCTCGTAAACAATGAAATATTTAGTGATAAAGACGTTAAAATTTTAATACAAATTGACAGCGATACAACGAAAAGTTGAAGAAACAAGAATGTGTCCCTAGTACACGAATGCCTCATCTACACTATAATTTTCTTTGTTCAGTGTACCGTTAAAATGGAGAAAAACCTGTAATTTGGCATTATAATTAGAAAGATCATATCGTAGGGAACATGTGTACTAAGTTTCAAGTTGATTGGACTTCAACGTCATCAAAAACCTCCTCGACCAAAAACTTTAACCTGAAGCGGGACAGACGGACGAACAAGCAGACGAATGGACGCACAGACCAGAAAACATAATGCCCATAAATGGAGCATAAAAAACATTAATCAAACATATGAATATCCGGTAATCGAGCCTATGTGTATGGTTCCAGAGGAAGTAGATTAATGTGGTACCCAACAGTTTCACTAAAATTAATTTGGCTCGTTTAATTTTCATAAAATTTTGACAAAGTATTTACTTTGACCCTTTGAAGTAAATATAAAAATATTAAAAAAATTGAACCAACCGTTTTATCAGAAAAATTACACTGGTTATATAGCAGTTTGACAGACACCAATTTTGATCATTGAGAAGCTAAATATTCCCTTAACAACACAACGTAATTAAAACGTTTAGTTGATTTTACAGAGTTATCTTCCTGTAGTGTTAGGTACCACCTTAAAATCTTAATTTGTCTTGATATATGAATAACATTGCTGTATATACAAATTGACAAGGTCTCCCATCAGTGGCGGATCCAGGGTAGGGGGGGGGGGGGTTCGGGGGTTGCAACCCCCTTTTATTTAACGATCAATGCATTTGAATGGGGATAAATAGTTTGAACCGTCTTACCCTGGGTAGGGCCCCCCTTTTTTTTGAAAATGGCTGAATCCGCCCATGCCCTTGTGATACGCTATACTTTCAAGACTATTTTAAGGATCTATTTTGCTGGAGCTCACCTTAACAAGTTTGGTCGTAGTATTTTAAAAACAGGTTCTGTTATTTTACTTGCAAGACAAAATAGGAGACCAATCAAAGACGACAAAATATCAATGGGTGTACATCCATTGGCATTTTAAAAAAGTGCATTTTTTATATGTCATTACAAGGAATTTCAGAAATAAAAAAAAATCTTTTGGTTTTTAGTTGGAGGCTGTGCAGCACAATTTTTTTTTTTATATACTTGTAATGAGTCAATTAATCGCGCTTTTGGTGCATGTTTTCCCCACATTTTCATGTGCATGTCTTGTTGTCTTGTTGTCGGTCATTTTAAAAATTATATCCTCTACCGTAAAAAAGATATATGGTGAACAATGTATTTAAAGCACATCTTATTATCTTCTACCTATAGGATAATTCTCTCATATGAATACGTTTTATATCAACACCATTAATCATTAATTTTGATACAAAAAAGGTAGTTTTACAAATACGGATATTTTATAGAATTGACGATCATCCTTTAAAAGTTACGGTCATCATTTAAAAATCACGGTCATCCTTTACAAATTACGGACATCTTTTAACCACTTACGGTTACCCTTGTTATGAATCGCTGATTCTGTTACGGTCATCTCGATTGTGATTTGCGGTCATCTTAGCGATTTTTTCAAATTGAATTTCCTGTTTCATGCACATTTCTCGGAAGTAATTTGTGGATTCCGTGTGATTCTTTTATAAATTTACATCGTATCAATGTCTCCTTTGTAAAGAAAATGATATACAAACACTGTAACAGACAATACAGAACTGACCTATTTTTTCATCCGACATCTTGGGATGACCGTGAATGCAGTTACGGTCATCAGCTTTACCCCAGTGACCTTGACGTTCTCTGATAGTGTTCAATGGCGAATATTTTATACTATGTCAATTTGTTCTAATAGACTTATTACACACATATTTTTTTCAATGTTGATATATCAAAATTAAAAATCTGAGAAGTTATACAATAGAAATCATTTATGTGTATAGCGTTTACCTTTCCTTCAGAAATTCTTACAGTACAAAGTTCGAAAGTGAGAAAATAACGGGTCATTATTTATTTCGTTAAAACGATGACAAAAAGCGGAACACAAATTTGAAGATGAGAATTTTCTTTTCACATATCTGCGAAGATATAATACAAATTTAAGCAGAGCATGATTATACTTTAAGTATTATTGCTTTTTGTATCATCTGGGAGAAAAAAAAGGTTTCAAAAATCAAGGATAGAAAAACAAAACAAATCGCGTTTTGGCCTTATCAGTTCAAGAAGAAAATCAATTTTAAACATATGCCCATCTAAGCAATTACAAATTGTAAATTGTAATCTGGAAAGCCCTCTGTTCAAAAGTTCACGGATTCATCACACATTCGTCATGTATATATCAATATTTAAATCAAGGAATAAGGGATTTACATTATCATAATCAAATAAATAAACCAAAATAGATTTTGTAGGCTTATGCTTTATACGTTTTGCTATTACCAATCTTATTGCTACTAATAATATTTGTTTATTATTAACATTACATTATTAACCTAAACTTTGTTTTATCATTTTTAGAATTACTTAACTCATTGGAAATAAAAGTTTTAAAACTAGAATAACGATACTTTGAAATCTATTATAAGCAAAGGTTTATACTTCAAAATCTGTTATACACTTGTTTCGTCCTATTTGTATATGTTTTTTATTTTTTTTATTTTTAGTAATTTTAAAGTTTAATAAGTGTTGATTAAACTGTCTAAACTTGAGATCAAATGAATACATGGCAAATAAAAGTTTTTTATGAAAATTAGTTCATCAGTTCATTAATGTATTTGTCATGATGCTATAGACACAGGGTTTCCAACTGAGGCAATAATACCAAGTGTTGAATCAACATTAGACTCCGGCGATCCTGTTAATCCTAGCGAATCTAGAATTCCAAGTCTTGTTGTTGTCTTCCAATGCAAATTTGATGAAGTTTCAAACTACGTGTACGACGTGTTTTGGTATATAAATGAATATTATGTCACTGAACACAACAACATATTGTATAGTAATATAAGAAAAACAGACCTTCGCCCCGAAGACTGGGTTGGAAAACATTACATGAATATGATAGTAAGCTAATATTCTTTAAATTAAGATGCACTTGTGTCAAATATTACTATTAACAAAAAATATTTCAAAAGTATGTTTCAAAATATAAAGAAGAACGGATTGTCTATATCATTCTATATTATTTGACAAACAAACGACATTGGTTTTTTTTTTAACTAAGACACTTCTCAATCGTGCAAACATTACGATAATTAAAAGCAATATATGTTTGAAAAGTTATCGACACATATTATCGTGTGGAAATATTTATATAACATATATGAAACTTGATTTGTTGCATATCTTGTAGTCACATTTCTGTCCTTTTTTTCTTCGTGAATAATTATCGATTGCAAAACAGATTTTACGTATTATGGGTCAAACGACTCACACCGCAAATAAATTGAAACTGTATTTCTGTCTATGAAGAAATAACATAAAAAATTTGGTGTACACTGAATAACGCGCGTGTTATTTAACAGTGTGCACCACATTTTTTATGTTATTTCGAATAGACAGAAAAAATATTACAGTCATTTCTTATAATTTAATTCTAAATTCCATTTTAAACCGGAGAAAACCATGAAAAAAACGTTGATGACGTCACGGTCACATGACTAAATCATGTCTATGGGCTCATAACAAAATAACGTCAACCAATCAGAAGACGCGTTACATCCAAAATTAAATTATATCTGAATGATATCAATAAAAGAACATGTTGGTTATTTGCGAATCTGACCTAAAAGGCAGGGCAAATGTTTTTGTATATAAATCAAAATAAAAGTCATAACGTTGTAATCTGATATGATTATTTGAGATTGAACAAATGATAGATCAAACAATTTATAACAAACTATTTTTCATAGGTAAGGTGTTCTGTAAGAATACGAAATGAAGCTGAAAGCCTCCCAGGTCCTTATTTTGAGAGTGACTGGTTCAAAGCTGGTATATACGTAAGTAGATGTTCTCTTTTACCGACGTTTTAGCCAGAAGCTGTCTAATTGAATTAATTTGTTATACGTTTTGTACTTAGACCGTAATGTACCTCTCCTTTAAATAAAATACGACATTTTTGGTTTCATGTATATACATTGAGTCTTTTCGGAAAAAAAATAGTACATGCATGAAGGGATTGATACCTTCAATATTCTATTTTTCTAAAAGCAATGTGCACACTGGTATCTTTTTAGCTTTATAATAACATTGCTCTGTCGTCAGTTTTATACCGTTATGAACCTCCAGTGCAATGTTTTCCGCGCAAATTCGCCCCCATGCAATGCATTGATTCCTTGCCTAGCTTTTGTTTTTTGCCTTTATAAGCTCGTCAATATTTGAAAGATATCTACTTCCTGTGTTCCATCACTTTGGAACACCAGTGGTTGTAGGTGTTAGGTATACAATCCTATTTGCGGTATACTGTTTTGCAGAGACAGATTTTTTTCAGACTAAGAAATTCTGATTGTACCTTTCCTTCTATTTCTTGTCAAAATAATTTGTTTAATAATATATACATTTGATAAACAATAACACATCAAAGTATGCAATACATGAAATATTTTATGATGAAGTTTCAATTTTTCAGATAAATAAGTTACAACACTAACAGATATGCGCACGTCTCAGCTGGTAGTCGATGACGATACCGAACGAATATTTTTATTAATTCCACCTTATGTAATAATGATGGATTTTGATTGGATGAGAACCATGGTATTTTTCACCAATTTCTATATATTGAGATTTTCTTTTCTCTGCCAGAGTATTTGCCATTAGGGAATTCCATGTGCCGGGGTATTTGCTAGCAAATACCATGGCAGACAGGGCCGTAACTACATTGAGGCAAATGAGGCAAATGCATCATGTTTGAAATTCCCCCCCCCCCCCCCAAAAAAAAAAATGAAACAAAAAGATTGTCAAATTGTTTTGACGGAAAGTGTCTTGCAAGAAGCCAGTTCTCTTCACTCTCTGGTGTAGCCCCTTCATGTTTTTCGTGATCCATGTTTCTATTTTACTTTTAGTTATCAGAGTTGATGGTCTTTTGTTTGTACTTCTATGTCCCGGGTTTGCCTTTTGTTAATTTATTGTCCTACTTAATGACTATAGTCTGAGTGTTGATTTTCATTTGTAAACGTGTGGTTTTGCAATGTTGCATGCCAACCGATGTCCAGACAATGTGCGAGAAAATATTTTAAGAATATTCAATATACGATGCTACAAGACACAGAAATATATCGTCGTTTCTGCATGGAGAATTGAACTTGATATCAAAGAGAACAAAACTGGCTTTTTTCGTAGATAAAACTAGAAGGCTGACATGGTTTAAATTGAAATATGGTCACCAATTCCACGGTATCAAAAAAACTGAAAAAAAACCAACAACAATGTATTGCCATATGACCTTTTACATTGAAGGGTTACCCTTGCATTAAGTCATGTTCAGACTCTTTTAACAGAAAAAAAGGAATATTGAGTACACGTGCACGGAACCTAATCGCACACAAAGTCAATGTATAGAAAAATACGAATGATCAATTGTTAAAGTTTAATTCCTGTTTTTCATCTTGATAGTCTCCAATAATAAAAGAATCATTAATATCGTTAAACAAGGTCAAGATGGTCCCTAGTGTCGACTTTAACAGTACTAGTACTTAAAGTATAATACTGCACTGTCACTATATTTAAATCTAGTCATAAAAAAATCACCAAAGTCTAAGTACAATACAAGACAAGAACAGACAGACAGATTCGGTATTAAGGATTATGAGAATTACGATTTTTGCTTTATCCATCATTTATATATCGATCTTTTTTTTAAATGTTATCCCTAAAACCTAAAAGTCTTAAAATACAACGAATTTTTATACGACCCCAAAATAATTTTGGGATCGTATAATGGTATGATGTCATCGTCTGCGTCGTCTGCGTCGTCGTCGTCCGAAGACACATTGGTTTCCGGATAATAACTTTAGTTTAAGTCAATAGATCTTCTTGAAATTGTTTCAGAAGTTTCAATACCACAAAAGGAAGGTTGGGATTGATTTTGGGGATGATGGTCCTAACCGATTAGGAATTAGGGGTCAAAAGGGGCCCAAAAGAAGCATTTTTCTAGTTTCAGGATAATAACTTGTGTAGAAGTATTTCAATTGCTCTGAAATCATACCGCAATGTTTAAAACCACAAGTAGAAGGTTTGGATTCATTTTAGGGGTTATGGGGCCAAAGTTTAGGAATTAAGGGCCAAAAAGGGGTCAAAACAAGCATTTTTCTAGTTTCAAGACAATAACTTATGTGTAATTGTATGGATCTCTTTGAAATTGTACCACAATGTACCATATAACAAAGGGGAGGCTGGGATTAAGTTTTGGGTTAATTGCCCAAAATATGTAGGAATTAGGGCCAAAAAGAAGCATGTTTCTAGTTTCCAAACAATCATGACAATAACTTGTGTTTAAGTGTATGGATCTCTCTGAAATTGTACTACAAGGTTCAATACTGCAATGGAAAGCATGGGATTGAGTTTAAGGGTTATTGCTCCAAGGGGGTTTCAAAAAGCAGGGGGGGGGGTTTGTTTACCATTTTTTGAAGAGCTTCCTTTTTTTCAAATTTTTTTAAATTTCGAATTTTGAAAAGTTTCAAGAAGAATTCTTCAATTGCACAGTATTGTGCAATAGATTTGTTAAATCTTTGACCACATTAATTTTGTGACAAAAACATATATTATGTCAAAAATTTGATCACAATCCAAATTCAGACAGAATCAAGCTTGAATATTGTGACCAAATTTGCCCCAACTGTTCAGGGTTCAACCACTGGGGTCGTATAAAGCTGCGCCCTGCGGAGCACCTGGTTGTTATTGCTATGAGACCAGAATATTGTTGAAAAAATAGCTCAGAATGCACGATTTTGCATTATTTTTCTCAGAGCGTCTGGGGGCCTTCAGCGCCACCCCCCCCCCCCCCCCGACCCCTCGCCAAAATTTTTTCGCCTTGCTACGCTCGGAGAATATTTTGCCTCACTTTTAAAAGGGCTAGTTACGGCCCTGGCAGATGGGAAATACCCTAGCAAATACCAAGGCCGATGGGGAAAACCATGTCTAAAAATAGCTCAATGAATTATTTCTATTCTGATATGACAAATTCATGGTCATTCTAAATATATGGTTCCAGATGAAATATTTAGGATAAAAAGCATCATTTATATTGAATTTGTACCGAATGACGTAAAAATTCCGGGAATGACGTCATAAATAAAAATCAACGGAAACGAATTGTCAACCGGTCACATAAAACTGGAATCCACTTGTATTACGCTTCACTGAAACTGATGAACAAAGTGTAATAGTCAGCCGAGAACCAGCTTATTATAAAAAGGGAGATATATATATATATACAGTCAGTGACTGTACATAAAAAAATGAACTATACGGTCAATGCAATTTGACTGCGCAAATAGCACAGCTGCAGTGTATACAAAAATTATACATTCAAGTCGAAATTTCATATGATACCTGATAATAATAAACTTTCTGAGGTGGAACATTCGGTGGAATTAAACAATTATATCATGCTTACAAGGGGTATTTGCCAAAAATACCGGTTTCGAGGTAATCAAATTTCCCTCGCCTAACGGCACTGGAAATTTGTACCTCTCAGCCGGTTATTTTGGCAAATACCCCTTGTAAGCATGATATATTTGTATATAATTTAATTGTGATAAGTGAAAGTTTTTAATTGGATACATGTAGTAAATAAAATACAGTATCTTGTTGTTTAATTTGTTTAAGTATTTGAACATTTAAGAATAAATTCAAAATTAATTTAGTTACTTTAATTGGTGTATTTAAATTCCAGCCAGATCAATTTCAATACCAAGTACTTGAAAGTGAGAGCACGATAATCTCATATACGGCTACCGTTCCGGTTGGTTGTTTTCGAGCTGACCAAGTTTCACATTGTAATCATTTACTTTACGTTACACAGCCGAAATATCAAAATGTGCCAACAACTTGTTCTTCAAGCAACATTTTGCAACAGGACATTGCTTTCAACAGTTTCCAGTTCTGTGGGTTAACAGTTCCTTCACAATATGGGGGACAGTCAATTCAGTTTAATGTGACAGGATATATTGACGGTCAATACAGTGGGAACAGAAAACGATCAACAAAAATAAGACTTACGTCACTCATAAGTAAGGTTGATTTATCAGGTGCTTGGGACAACATAACTAGTCCTGACATAGAGGTAATTAACACTGTATAGAATCGAAAAATGTTACATTCGGTCAAGTTCATATCAACTCAAATCATATCGTCCGAACAAATCAAAATGAAATGGAACAGTTACAATTTCGTCCGGACATGGCTTCGTATTTTTTATTCAGTCTTGCCAAATTGTTGCCATGTTAGCAAAAGCTTAATGTAAGATGGGAGAAATCCATTTATTTCTATTTCGTTACCTATTTTACTAAGAAGTCTTGTTTACATGATCAAAAATCAACAGATAACATTTTTAGTCCCTTCATTACTTGGAAATCATTCCGTATCATCGCATGATATACGAATACGAATACATTATTTCTCATAAAACTACAAACACATAGTTATAGAGAACTATTAAACTTCAGATAATTCTACATCTTGTGTGGTATTTATTTCATAAAAATTGCTCAAACAGTTACTTGGTATTATTTTTGTTTAATATAGATTTCAGTTAAAAATGATAGGACATTTTTGGAGTGAGAACTCCCTTTTGTCCTATGAGTCTACATACTTATAGTGTGTTAAGTCGCTGAACTAATTTTAATTTCATCCCTATGTTGAAAGTCCCGGACGGTTTCACTGTTTCAATATTAAACACTGAATTGTTTGGTGAAATGCAAGGAAATTGTGCTTCTTTGTTGCTCAAAACATGTATAGTATTCAAAATAAGATGGGTAGTCATATAAAAATATATTATAACTACTGAAAAGCAGTTGTTTTATCACTCGAAAAAAACGACCTACACTCGAAAAAAATGGACTGATTCGCTAAAAAAAACATGATCCTAGCCGGACACTTGCATTTTCCTTTTAATTCTCAATTTCTTAAGATTCATTATCAAGAGAAATTTGGCTATGTTGTCGCTTTCTGTATTTTGTGGCCATGTATAGACGGTTTCGCAATGCCTGTCCTACAGACGAAGTCATTATTCAATGCTATCAACGTAGGAACTTAACTAAATATCACATTAATAACTTTGTAGATTTTAGTCTCTGATGCTGATGAAAAAATGAAAAATCGCCTATGTAAAGTGTTCAACGATCCTCACTTTTGGACTGCAGACAGAACACGATATGATTACTACGGTGTTGGAGAGTACATCCTGTACAAAAATACAAAATATCCATATCAGGTATATAGGTAATATTAATTCCCACCTGATATTAGTATTTGCTCGTCAAGTTTTTCTACCGAGTATTATGTGTGTGTGTGCTTGTCAATAATATCCTACTAAACCCGTGTATTTGACACAAGTTTTTCGTTGGTCTTAAGAATGTATTACAAAATTAACCAAAAGAGCAAACCTCACTCGTAACATTTTTTTCTTCTATCAGAAAATGTTTCTTGTTAGAATATTATTACAGGTACTAAAAGCACGATGTGATTTGTAGTATATGACTTAAACGTGATCAAAAATGCATTCGATATGTTGTTGTAATACAATGTCATTTGTGAAAAAAAAGTTGTTTGAGATACGTTGTATACGTAAATAAAATTTCATATTATATTTTTGGTTCATGTAGCCCCAACCTCGTGCTTAACTAACTTATCTAAACGATTTTGGACGGTCGGACGCACGCAATGCCCAGAAACACAATGTCTCTAACGTCTGTTTGCCAGTAATAAAATTGTACCAAACATATTTTGATTTTCAAAAGTTACAAAAGTCAAATCTCTTCTTGTTATGAAACCGTAGAAATGCCACATCAAGTAGTTGTTTAGTCTTATTCAAATAGCTAGTTGAAATTGCATACAGTAGTTGGATTTTTTTTTAAATCTAAGCTATTTAATACGTTTTAGTATTTGGAATTTTTATCAAATGTAAGTTTTAAAGCCCCTAAGGTCAAGTTGACCCTTTTGTGTGTTTTTGTTTGTTTTCGACTATGACTAGATTTTTCTCTGATGCTTATTAAATAAGGCATGTACTATGACTGTGAATGTCACATTGCTGTTGTTGTTTTAATAATTATGTATATACTTTTTGGTTATACTGCTTGGTTTATTTAAGGCAAACAGTTTATATATTGATTTTCTCTTGTCGTTGTTGGAGACTGTATAACACATGATGTTTTGGGGTACCTAATTGCAAATGTCTCTATATTTGTCTCGATCAAACATTTTTGTTTAGTGGGGGTGGGTGACATATAATGTTCATCTTACAATTTACAATTAAGATAAATATGTTTATATCTTCATAATTTGTACTTATATTTTAGGTTAATGCATTATTTACAAAATGTGGAACTGCATCGTGCAACTGTGGAGTGGCTATTCAGGCTGGTCAATCTCTGTTTGTTGTTAGAATTTGTAAAAATATATCCAAAAAAGTTAAATACGTCCGTGGGCTATCGACACCTTTCGTCGATAAACGCATATGTGATGACAAAAGCATGATTATAGAGGAAAACGCCGCTTCAGGAGTATATGATGTTAGTACTTTTAAATATTGAATACTTGATTTTTAAAATTATTATATATATATATATATATATATATATATATATATATATATATATATATATATATATATATATATATATATATTTATATGGTTCGCTATTTACCCCCTACGGATCCATACAGGTTTAGTAAAATACATAGGGGATGAGGCCGGAAGTCCGTAGGGGGTCAATAGTGAATCGTATAACGAATTTATCGCACGCGAAACCTTTTATGCGCGTTTCATAAAGAAATAAAAAATGGAACACAACAAAATTAAAATTTGACGTCACCAATCATGCAGAACCATTAATATAAAAACATTGCAGTAGAATATGACGTCGCCATTAACAGAGGCGTGACGTCATGAACCCCATATGGATTTTATTAACCCCTTACGTAACCATAGGAGGTCACCACGTGACGGCATTAAACCAATCATAACGTGATAATTTACCTGCGGTGCGATAGATATATATAGAAAAATGAGCAGTTGGTCTCCAAAAATTAAGTATTTTGTATATGCCAAAAGTAAACTAAGTATGCCGCGATTAGGTTAAATATTATATGAATAAGGTATCAGTGCCACGACTGGGTGATTTTGAAGTATGATCTTAACAATTCTGACTCATTGTCATTGTATTGAACTTCTCTGTGTTGGATTACCGCGTCACCTAAACATCTGTCTTATTAAACGGTATTATATGCTTTTGTTTCTCTTCTATATTTGATCTCGTACAGATTTGATTCCATTGTACTCCCAAATTTGTCTTTTAATTTTTCATCATCAATTTATTTAAGCTTTTTTCTTTTATTTTATTTCATAGCCAGTCGTTTGATTTCTTTCTGTTCGTTTTACGTGTACCATGAAACATAACAATGCTGATTTCCTGTATATTTCTCACAAGTTATGTTCATTTGACATAATATATAGCTTTACAACAATCCCAGTGACCTGTTTCGTTTAATTATTCTTGAAAATAATATGATATAAACTACATTCTCGCAAATTAAACCCCTTTGCCAACTTTAATACAATTCTGAGAAAATATCATACTATAATACTAGTGGAATCATTTTAAGATCTTATAATAAAGATCTTTTGTATTCAGGTTCTTACCCTGAAAGATACGTGACGACATTTTTTTTCGAGGCCTACACACAGTGGTTGCAAAAATTGAAATAATTTTATATTTTAATTTAAAATTTGTAACATGACTGTTATATCCTCTCAGTGCACAGGCACTTGTTTTCTATCCATGGCCAGATCTGCTACTAGAGAATGTGGCTTACATTACATAATATCGTAATATATGGGGATAGTAGATCTTACCATGGATGGAAAATAAGTGTCTATGTCTCAGCGATATCATTTGGGAGTAGCAAGAGCAATAAACCGAAAATTTTCGTGAACGTCTTTAAATCTATAGTTCGCATACAAATACATATTTTGCTAAACTATCATAAATGCAATAAAATTTAATAGCGAATGAATCCCTACTTTACTGTCGATCATTTTGTATTTATTGTATTGAGTTCAAATTTTAATTACATTGAGGAGTGACTGCGCGTCAAATCTATTTGTTAGGAGGTTTACATGTAAAACGGCTAGCCCAATGGGGTGACGAGAAATGTTTAATTTATTTAGCTATCAAGACAATAATTAAGATTTTTGTCATTGTTGCAAACAGGTGACTTTGTCGATCGGAACAACAGTAAGCTTTAGGGTTAGCGGAGACTATATCAGTTACATTACTGTAAAACCTTCAGTCCTAGACCTTGGTAGTGCAGAAGGACTTTGTGGATACATAAGCAATGAGAACGGAAAAACAGACGATGATCTTCGTAAAAGGAATGAAACAGTTACAACGACGATTATAGAAGATTTTGCCAAATCATGGGAGTGAGTTAATGAATTCTTGTTGATTAAAAAAATAAAATCTAGCATTCATACATGAATTTGCATATATCTATAACACCTATATAAAACACATTATTTGAATCGTCAATCTAAAATCATAAATATATACTATCTCGGCGTTCACTATCTGTCTAGTTATATACTAAATTTGAAAAGGGACTTTCCGTTTTGAATTTTCCTCGGAGTTCAGTCTTTTTGTGATTTTACTTTTTTTATTTAGTTATTTTCAGTTATTATGAACATCAATTAAAATGTACAAGTTCGTTTTAGCTTATGCAATAACTGCAGTAAACAAAAACAATTCTATATATACAACATGGAGTTCTTTGACAAAAATAATTATTTGAAAGATTGTTTCATAAGTTTTCTTTTTCTTTTTCAAGAAATTTGACGAATAATGTGTTGGCTTGCATTTAAAAGTTACAAAACCAAAATAAGAACAAATTAAAAAATGGGTTATGATGATACCAGTTTACATACTGTGAATTTTTTTCTCTTGGGTATCAATTTTCATGGATTGCTGAAATCTTGCATTTTCGTGGATATTTGATTTCGTTGTTTAGCAAATCTCTGAATACAAAGCCTATTGAAAATATGTTATTCGTATTTATTTACATTTTTAGGGTAACAGGGACCAGTGAGTCCTTATTTGCCGAAAACCCGCCAGTTTTATCATATCAGAATAGTTTACAATCTTACTGCACATGTGCTAATGAGGGTGGACCTCAAGGAGGAATAACAGACAATAACTTTTTGCACTGCAACCTCTCTCAACCAATGGAAGCATGTTATGATGTACAAACTGACTTTTCGCTTGATACAAGATGTTCAGATGGCAATAGAAATAAAAGGTCAGCTGGTGATCCACTGCAAAGGGTGATAAGAAGCACAGATGATACGGATGATGTAATTGAGTTTACGCCACTGACTATTTCAGAAGATGTTTTCGACGACTTAGTCCCTCTTGAGGTATGACCTTATAAACTAATTAAAAACACTAATTCCTGTTATTAGATAACAGAAAAATAATATTTTCTTCGTTTATCTACATCGGGATATAATAGAAAAATCAGTGGATTGGTTTTTTTTGTTTAACGTCCGATGGTAAATATTGTATTGATAGTTGGATTCAGAACAAATGAACAATTAATTAAACAGAAGGTTCTGGAAGGGATTAGATCTGAATGAACTGCATAAACCTTAAGGTTGGGCTATCATTCAGAAATATGCCTTGCAATCAACTACAGAGAAATGGTCTTAAACGTGCAGAGCGCGGCACATAGTATTTAACGGTCCTATGATTGACGTATATAGCTGGATATTTATACACCATGCGGAAACCAAACGAAAACCTTCTTTATTATGGGTTATAATGTCGGACGTGGTTGATAATTCTAGGTAACCCTTTTTAACAACGCTGAAAAAAGAAATTTTCAAAATTGAATAGCAAGAGTTGTGTTCTGCAGGGAGGGTTGACCAATGCGAAGGCTGGGAAATTTGAATGGGAAGGGGCAAAACTTTTGACGTGGGACAGCTATCAACCAGCCCCATAGATAGTTTTATCTATGGTTCTTCAACGTGTCAACACATCCCGCTAAAGAAATATAGGCAACATTTTAGATAGGTTTCACTGCCGAAAAAAAGTTTAGGGTGACCATTAACATTTATCTGTCATTTAGTGTACGTTGTAATTGTATCAAATTCCATATATTTACTTATTCAATACAAAAATATAATATATATTTGTCTCTGGTCGTTTGAATAAAGGACAATACCAATTTTAACATAATTTATTTCAGAAACATTCGATTTTTCCCAATGCCTTTCTCTCTCTATATCTGAATGTTCACTTCGGGGATCATTGAATACTCCATTATGGCACCTTTAATATACATTTTTTTTTAGTCAAAGTCTTTGTTTATCTGCAATTAAAGGCGCTTTTTTCAACGTTTGTATTATTATTTTTATTCGTATTTTTTCGTTTGATTCGAGCATTACAGAAGAGACGTTAACTATCAGAAAAGACATCCGGCGCAATAGAATTTGTCCCGTTAATATTATGGATTCCAAATTATCTAATCTCTTCCATATTTCAGCTATTTAAAAAATGTTTTATATATATTAATTACTTCAATTCTGTTGACGCACTCCGTCCTATCCTGACTTGAGTTCATATGATTCTTTAAGGGTTTTCTCTTGATTGGTATACAAGTTTTAAAAAATGGAAAACTACTGTCAATTTTGACTATTTCTTTTATATTTTATTTTCATTATGCACACGTATGTGTAACATCATGTAAAGATTTTATACAACTTAGCTTTTTCGCATTGATAAGGTACCTAAATGGAGCAATGGATGGACGTATGAACTTGCGGTTTCTTCTTGTGGAGAGTATCTAACCGAAAGATTTCCACCCGATTTAAGTGACATTACCGGGGAATATCCAGATGACTACATTGAAACCTGTGTTGATGATATAAAGGTATTTGTCATGCCCTGCAAACGATAGGAAGAAAATTGCATATTTCCGTCATATTAAATTTTGGTTTTATCATGTTTATGTATTAAATAAATTAAATGTTCCTATTCTAGAGGTTATAAACTGATATCGTAGTTCACTGAACGTGAAATTGTGAGAGTTTGAGCTGGGCTTGTGTATTGTTTATTATTATGTTATCTATATTTGACAGCTAGCCATTTTACAAAACTTTTAACAAGATTATTTTGAGACATATTTATTTTCAGAGAATGTTGTCATAGTTGAATATGTGCATCTTCTATCATTAAAGAATCCATACAAACAATTTTAAAATGATAAAGTTTTGCAACAGTGACTGCAATCGATGACGTGACGTCATACAGATTAAAGGTGTGATAAAGCTTTTACAACCGTGCTGATATCGATATCATCACGGGTGGTTGACACAGCACTCTTTCCATTGATTGTATTACATATACAATTTATCTGTATTTAGTACTAAGTATATAATAAAGAATTTTGTCCCGAAAGAAAAAAATAGAAAGGAGTATTAATATTGATGAATGGATTGATAAATGTAAAGGTTTAAAGGGAAATTTGTTCGTCATTTTTAGAACATTTCACTCTGCTATAAATTAATGTTAAAAAGTTCAAATATGCAAGGCAAAATATTCTCGTTCCAAATGCAGCTGTCTGTAAGAAAACATCATATATTCATAACACGATTTGGCATATTATTATGCACATGTTGTGTAAATTGTGTTGCTAAGTTAAAATTTATTGTAGGTGGTATTATAACTTTAATGATTCATCAACTCTTTCATTAGACAATACTTGCTTAAATGAAGAAAATGTGAAAAATGTGTTTGATATTAATTATTTTCTAAATTTTGTGTAAATGCAGGCTGCAGGGGATACATCTTTTATGTCTACAACTTTGGCCACCATGCTTACGTCCGCAAAATCAGAATTGGAAAGGAACCAAACTCTAAAGGAAGAAACAACAGAAGACGGTAAAACAGTGCTAGAAAAACTCACAAGTCTACTCTGTTTAAACAACTGTAGTTCTAATGGGAATTGTATCAACGGTAAGTTACATATCAAACTGTAATAAATGATATTGTTAGTATGTATATTTTGTTTTTATATGAGTGGTTGGAAGTTGCATATGATTATGTATTTCTCTTCTGGGAATGACTCTCATTATAAAAAAAGATTTTGTGTTCCCAGAACTCCTGCTAGTGTCTAACTACCGGTTTCTAACGTTACTGTAATAACAGATTTGGTTTTATATGAGTGTCATCAGTTAAGTGGCACAATATCGAAGGTGTCCCTTGTGAATCATGTTCCTTTGTGTTGTGACGGGATTTTCTCCCTTAGAAATAAAGTAGATACTTAGTCAATATTACGCGGTTGAGCTAAGAGAGTACTTCTTTAACTCAGTCGGTTAACAAGCTACCTTGTAACACAGAGGTCCCGGGTTTGAGTCCCAGTGGAGACATGTGATTTTGCAAGAAGAAGCATGCTCCAAGGTTACATTGGCGCCCAACTAACAAACACACGGTACTTAGAGAGAAATTCTAGCTAGGGTATGGTTGTGTGAGAGTCATAATGGTATAATGGCTCTTTAGGTGAGGGGAGTGTGACAGGATTACTTCCATTAGAAAATCTGGTAGTTACTTATTCAGCCGTAAGCGGTTGAGCTAAGGAAATACTTCTTTAGCTCAGTCGGTTTACGCACTGCCTTGTAACACAGAGGTCCCGGGTTCGAATCCCGGTAGAGACAAAGACGATTTTGTATGTAGAATCATGCTCTCCGGTTACAGTGTATATCTTACAATGGAATGAGTCATAATTCTTTTTGCACTCAAACTAGTGCAGGATAATCATTAAAAAAAATTATTGTGCACTGAACTTGTAGTCACTTCATCTTTGCTTTCGTTCTATCATGGAAAGCACTTAATCTATATTAGATTTTTTCAAGAAGAATAACATATAGACCTTGAAACATTCGTTAACTAAATGAACAGGGTGTATTTGTTCAGACACAACATTCGACATATCATCTTTCATTAAAAGTCGTCTCGTTTTAGATTATTGAAGAAGCTACGAAATATTATTCCAGGCGTTGGGTTAAAATAATTGACATTTTGCTTTCAATATATGTTGCCAAATGTTTTGAAGGTTGCATTCGAACACCTTGTAAGTTTCTATATTAATCATTTAGGTATAATTAAAACAAATATTGGATTTGTTTTAACGATGAGCATGTGTTAAGTGAAAAGCTTTTGAACGTTTTACTATGCAAATGGCAGATGAAAGCATTCATCAAGATAATCGATGTCTCATGTTCTAGCAGTCTCCTATGGATTATAGTTGAAATATATTTTGATGCGAATGAAATGAATTGATATAGATTGACAATGTGTCGACAATGCAAGTTTTAAATAAAAATTAAACAAGAGTGTCACATAATAACCAGTCGAATCGATGGTGAACGGATATGAAAATATAGTATAATTATTCAAATGATACGTTTCACGGAAGTGAGGAAAAGACATGTTTTTTAATATAAATACCATGATAGACAAGTATGACCTCTTACACCTACGATCGGACATCTAGATCGTCAGACTAGTCGAATCAATGGTGAAGAGGTATTTGAAATTGGAGTCGTGTGCAACGGTCAAATAATGGAAAATTTTCTATTTACATTGATGGAAAATTCCGAAAATCTGTCCTATATGGTCAAACTAATATTTCTTTTCTTTATATCGTTTTTAATAAAAATGCGGAATAACCTTTTGCTTCTTTTAATAAACAGGTGCATGCGTATGTAACACCATGTTTGGCGGGGAGGATTGTTCTAGGTCAAGAACCACAGCACCGACCAACATTAGCGTACCTGAGCTAGGGTTATGCCAATCTAGAGCTAGATCATGTAGAAAGACTAACATTATGGGGCACTTTATGCCTCCTGATGTTTGGTGCAACATTCAACATTTTGAGGTATTTTATAATTTGACGTTTGATTAGATTGGCCGCCATTTATTCCTTGTATCTAGGATGAATTTAAAGAGTTTAAGTTATATCTCAAAATTTATCGATTGTTTTTTGGGGATACGACTGGTAGCAAACAATCCTGGAATTATCCAAGACAAATCGTTCAAAACATCGTGAGCTAAAATGTAAACTAAATTTAATTTGTTTGCAAATTGAAAACGAGTATATCTTTTTAATCGGCAAAAGTTTGATAATTTATTTATTACAAGCTCATTCTAAATCTCTGACAGTAAAACTATGGAATTATTTAAATGCAGCTTGGAAAATTAGATCACATATATTGTCATAATATTATTGTATACTCTGTAACTACTGTTCTCTGCTGTGTTTTGTTTGTTATATATTGTATATATTTACGTCTGCCGCCATAGCATGTATATGCTTCTTGCAAATAAAGTATTCATTAATTCAATTCATTTTGGTCCAATCCTACTTTAATAAACTTTATTGAAAAAGCACTTTACGCCCATATGGGCCAATGGCTTAAAACATGATACATAATATACAGTTTACATATATAAAGCAATGAAAATTAACGATGCAGACACTTTGATTTATAATCCTTGTCTTTTTTTTTTAAATCAATATATATATATATATATATATATATATATATATATATATATATATATATATATATATATATATATATATACAAGAGATTTAAATCATGTTAAGGACTCCCTGCCCTCAGTCTTAGTGACTTTTTTTTAAAAAGGAGCCTAATTTGCATGTGTCCTGTTTTGTTTCAGGATTGAGGATATGTTTTAATTTATCTATATCATTTAAGTTATTATATTTATTTTCAAAAATAAAAACAACAGCTTTATGTCACTCAGCAGTCATTTTAGATGACTTTTTTTCTGCATGTATTCGCAGATCCTTTAGCAATGAAAAAAATAAAAATCTTTTTGCACGATCCGCGTTAAAAAAAATCCTGAATTTTGACACTTTAAGATTTGTATTTGATTGACAATGTAGGGGTGTGGAAATATTCTTGTTGTATGCACAACGCAAAATTTACCGGCCCTGCATTGTAAATTACTTACAACTTATAAAGTGTACTGTAAATATAAATTTATGGCATCTAAACGACGAGTTAAGGAACAGAACTATCATGCAAATAAACTCATCATAAATACTTGGATTAACATTTTAGATTTTTTTCAGACGCGCATTTCGTCTACAAATCACTGATCCGTGACGCTCTAATAAAAAAATGTTAAAAAGGCCAAATAAAGTACAATGCTGAAGAGCATTGAGAACCAATAATTCCTAAAATTACAAATACAGCTAAAGTAATAAATTCCTGAGGTAGAAAAGCCTTAAAAAATTCAAAGTTTTGTCAACACTTAATTTATATTATGAACATATCAATGATAACTCGTGTCAGAACAGAAGTGCTGGTGATACCCTCGGGGATTTAAATCTCCATTAGCAGTGGCATCGGTCCAGTGGTTTAAATAAACTCATCATTGATTCCAGGATTGAAATTTTATATTTACGTCAGACGCGTATTTCGTCTAGAAAACGCTTGAATCATAAAATGATACAAAGGCCAAATCAAGTACGAAGTTGAAGAGCATTGAGGACAAAATATTCCTAAACGTTATGCCAAATACAGCTAAGGTAATCTATTCATGAGGTAGAAAAGCCTTAGTATTGCAGGCAACGTGTTGCCAAAATGTTTAAACGTAAAATATTTATTTAAAGTCTATATTCAGTCATATTCACAGTTCTCATGCAGTACATTTCATTGAGTTGTTACTTTTATATTGTTTCCAGATTCTCGAAAATAACAGGTCATATACAGGACCACCAACTATTTCGAAAGCAGTAATAAAACATTCTTACATGGTGTCGTGTGAGTTTGCAAATGCTAGACGAAAGAGATCAACGTCCGACGCAACGGTCTTTGCTGATGGTTATGAGATTAGTGTATCTAATGATGGTTCCAATTATGGTGAAGTCGTCACTTTAATTGTGTTTGACGAGGAATGTTATTCCTGTAACACAGTTAACGTCACGTGTACTGCTATTGTAAGTTAATTTTTCTTCTCGTCTGTCTTTTCGCTAGCTTGAACTCTTTTTGTGAATAAAAAAATTATACCAATACTTTATCATTGTATCCGCTAAAAATCGTCATTCGATTACAGTTAATTCTTTACCTACAATTGCACATCTTTCTTCTCAAATTTATTGTTTAATTGAACAGGTTTATTTTGTCCTTGATCCTCAAGGATGACAAATACTACAAAAATGGTTAAATGAAAATCTCAAGTTTGTCATTAAGAATTATCTTATGTGGTGGGCATCTGTATTGCATTGCATGTCATAAAAAAAAGCCTCTACATCTGGTTGAAGCTATGTTTTAAGTTTCACATTCCTTATAAATCAAAATTTGCTGGCGCAGTAAAACTTCTCAGAGATCTCCGTAGTTTGTCTGTTACAAGTTGATATTTTTTTTTTATCGTCTTGTATTTGCTCTATTCGGCACTCCAAATTTTTACCTGTATCACAGTCGAAACACATTTTTGTGCCTTTTGTTGAAGTCAATGCTTAACTGTTCTCGTCTTGAAAATGATCTAAAGTACTAACAATTTATCCAATCTACTATAAATTTAGGTTGATTTAACGAACATGCGTCGCTCATTGACGGACAAGAGATAGAATTTGTTTAAAAGAGAACAAATATCATTGATTGATGATTGTTTGGTTATATTTTTGGTTTATTTATTGATTGCTATTTCACGCCACTTTAAACACTATTGGCCAATTCGTGACATTTCAATTTTTATTTGTCGAGGAAGCCGGAGTGCACGGAGAGAACCGCCAATTAAAGTTGAAAGCACATGTCACGTGCAAGGTTTGAACAAAACCCGAGTGTTGACAGACTAGGTATACAGTAGTTGTACTGATTAGACCACTTAGTCACAGAGGCCCACGGAACAGATATCTCATTTAATTGATTTACACCGAGCGATTTACAATATTTGCACATTTAAAGTGGAAAGGGATTAATATAAGTAACAATAACTTGTTTCCCTATCCACGTTTTCATGTGTATTTTACGAATTAAAACGATATCATTGTATTGGTAGAAATTTCTTGGTATTTGTAAGGGATATTTTACACTTATTACTAGCAGTTAAGTAAACTTCAGCCTATGTAACGTATATCTTTATTCAGTTGTTTGTCATTTTTAACTATACTCCGAGTGTTGACATACTAAATTTGTTACAGCTCTTTTCATAATGCTAGCAAGATGAAAGTTTTTTTTTTTGGCTTGCTGACTTTATTTGTATCAATGTCAGGCTGTCAAGTTTTCTCGTTTGAACAGTTTTGCATTTCGGGGCCTTTTATAGCTGAATATGCGGTCTTTGCTTTGCTCATTGTTGATGGTCGTACGGTGACCTAAGTATTAGTTTCTGTGTCATTTGATTTCGTATTGAGACCAAACCGTCTTATTTATATATAAAAGTCAGTGTGCTCAAATACCAATATTTTTTTAAGGAAACGTGTCCTCTTACAAGAACTGAACAAACAGAATCAGGTATGTACAACTTATATGGCAGATGTTACATGTGAAAGATGTAACGTATGAAGGTGCAAAAAAAAACTTTGTAATAGTTCTATTCAAATATTAATTTATTTCAATTTTTCGATTAACAAAATTAAATCATTTTGAAACGTATAAATATATTAACAATTATTTTAAAGTTTTATAATGACATTACAAATAAAATCATTGCACTGATAAAAAAGATTCTGAAGCCATTCTTCCATTCGTTCCTTTTGCTGATATGGTCAAGTGTATAATTTTGTCATGTTTTATGGGCTTCCCCCTTTTTTTAATTAACTTGGAGTTCTGCAGTTTTGTTAATACTTTTTAGCTACCGATGCCATCATCATCAATATATTTTTGTGGTAAGACACCATTTGGTCTTAAACAATCGGAGCTCTGCGTGCTAGAAATATGTTTATGGTGTTGGGTATCTTTGCTTTTTTTTTGCATTTAAATATGCATATACGAGTCTATACACATTGTAAAAAATGTAAAGTCTTAATCGAACTGTGTTTTTTCATTTGTTTTGAATCCTTCGAAACCAGGTTCCTAAATGTCTGTTCAAAATCTACTATTGAAATTAGAATGTTGTATATCAAGGAAACTCAAGATTCAATCTGTGAACGAGTACGAAATTCGTTACTATTCAACTCTAAAAAAGAAATCAATTTTAGATTAATATTTATTGCATTCAGATATCTCAGTTATTATACCAATTACTGAATCGTTGAGTCTGTTTCAATTAATCTTCTGATTTGGATTAATGTATAGTGAGCCAGAAAAAGTTTAGCAACAAAAATATGAAATTTTATTTTATTACAAAATCATATAAGTTTTATAATAAAAAAAAATTGGAATTATGACATGTCAGAAGCAACATGAATTGAATGGGTGACGCCAAATGCCTTTTTTCGAATTTTTATGTGTTTTTCTTAACAATGGTGTGTTTTTGAAAGTTAGTGCCAAAAAAAATTTCGTTATAAAAGTACAGGTACAGAAGGTAAAATATCAATTACACGTGCAAAGCTGAAATGGCGCGAAAAAAGTTCGACTGTTTAAAATTACAGGTAAACCCAAAGACTATATCAATGATGTTTAATAGAAAAATAACCCAGAAACAACAAAAAAAAAAAAATTAAAACAAAAGTATTGCTAAACTTTTTGGGCTCAGTATATATTGAAATGGTTATATTTATAAACTTACTGTTTACAAAATTTAGAATTTTTGCAATACTATGGCTTTTCTACCTCAGGAATAGATTAAAGTAGCTGTTTTTGGCAAAACGTTTAGGAATTTTGGTCCTCAATGCTCTTCAACTTCGTACTTTACCTGCCCTTTTTTACTTTTTTGTATTCGAGCGTCACTGATGAGTATTTTGTAGACGAAACCGCGCGTCTGGCGTATATACAAAACTTAATCCTGGTATCTGTGATGAATTTATTTACATCCACTGGGTCGATGCCACTCCTGGTGGAGTTTTAATTTCAAGAGGGTGTCACCAGCCCAGTGGCCAGCACTTCTGTGCCGACATGAATTATCATTGATATAGTTATATGTATAAATCAACTGTTTACAAAAATTTTAATTTTTGAAATACTATGGCTTTTCTACCTCAGGAAAAGATTACCGTAGCTGTATTTGGCAAAACTGTTAGGAATTTTGATCCTCAATGCTTTTCAACTTCGTACTTTATTATACCTTTTTTTTCTTTTTTTTTGGGGGGGGGGGGGATTCGAGCGTCACTGATGAGCCTGTTGTGCACGAAGCGCGCGTCTGGCGTATATACAAAATTTAATCCTGGTATCTATGATGAGTTTATTATCAATAAATCAGTATCCTTAAAAAATGAAAATCAATAATGATTGATCCAATACATCCTTTTAGAACATTTACATGTATTACATAACTCACAAAATACCATTCCATGGACACAAAGTGGAAAAGTGATATAAATAGTTAAGATGTGTGTGGTTGGTTGTTTCATGAGGATTATTACTGTTTCATTCATATTGTTATCATGGTAACTTTTTCTACTGTTTCACAATATATTGTTAAAAAACAACTCTTAAACTTGCCGGCAAACCTCAATAGTCAAATGTGATTCCATTGAGAAAAAAATAGTGCTTCGTTTTCACAAAACATTTTCCGAAAAATCACAGGGTCTTAAATGAGCTATACAGTTGATACCTAACACTTAGCATTTCTCCACAAATGGCATTCATCTTGTAAATTAATCAGAATCTGAATTTCAGTCATCAAGGTAAGGCTTGTCGTGTATTTTGATAAATTGTATGATTTAATGTAAAACTAAAATAGAATTGGTTCATTTAAAGGCAAAATATAAAGTTCACTTGTTGATGTGTTTTATTATTTGATTTTGCCATTTGATTAGGGACTTTCCATTTTGATTTTCCTCCGAGTTCAGTATTTTCTTGTGATTTTACTTTTTGCTAACATGCTGTATTTCTAGTACGCAAGCTGGATTGTCCCCATTAGACAACAACCACAAAGCGCACGTAAAGATGTGGACAATTTGGTTCAATTTTCGTAACTATCTTATCAGAGCAAGTTTTAGAGTATCGCACTATAAAATAATGAATAGTCGATCAGTTATTCATCATCTAATTGACTTCTCTTATTCAAAAAGAATTTTGATACGTTTTTCTTAATAAAAGGAAATGTTAAGCGGAAATTTCAGCAGCTTGAAAAATGAATCTCAATACGACTGACATTCTAACATGAAATTTATTTTTAGGAAAAGTACAGAATGAAGAAAACGATAATAACAATGTTGTATTACCTGTTAGTATTATAGCTGGACTTATTGTGCTTGCAGTGTTGATTGGGTTCATCGTTTACCAAATCAAACATAAAGATATCGGGTAAATAAAAGTATTAGTAGTGTTTTAATGGGAATGCTTACTGAGGTTACGAAATAGATAGACTGATTGTTTATTGATGATGGGAAATCCCAAAATGTTTCTTTTTCGCACAAATTATAAAGCCCTTGGTCTATACCACTGTTAGTTGACTGTTATATAAGAAAAGAAGATGTGGTATGATTGCCAATGAGACAACTATCCACAAAAGACCAAAATAACACAGACATTAACAACTATAGGTCACCGTACGGCCTTCAACAATGAGCAAAGCCCATACCGCATAGTGAGCTATAAAAGGCCCCGATAAGACAATGTAAAACAATTCAAACGAGAAAACTAAC
Organism: Mytilus edulis; assembly: GCA_019925275.1. Taxonomy (NCBI): domain Eukaryota; kingdom Metazoa; phylum Mollusca; class Bivalvia; order Mytilida; family Mytilidae; genus Mytilus; species Mytilus edulis. Next base: position 57,833,324 of record CM034352.1, on the reverse strand, counting down.
GGTCTTATTTATATATAAAAAATGAACGAAAAACAAATATGCAACACAAAAACAAACGAAAAACACTGAATTACAGGCTCCTGACTTGGAATAGACACATACAGGCATATGTGTCGGGGTTACACATGTTAGCGGGATACCAACCCGTCCCCTAACCTGACACTGATATAGGTATAACAGTACAACATAAAAACAAAACTATAAAAATCAGTTGAAAAAGGCTTAACTCATCAGATGGACAAAAATACAAGTGGACGTGGCCGAGTACTAGTACATCCCGACAACAAAAAGACACTAAGAACATATATGAGAGTACTTGCAGTTATTTGTCAGTTAGTTCAAAGCCACTACAACTAATAAAAAAATCATGCATCTAAGACTAAACTATCAATCAGTTCACATCCAACATCCAATGGATTTAGCGTTGAGACGTCATAAACAGTCAGAGAAAGAAATGACCTTGTGCAATGCCAAGTTACATGTATCGACAGATTGTAAATCCATGAATGTATATATGTATATAACATACTAGTAATATTTAGTTTGCTTTCAATTTACTGATAACAAAATCAATATTAATACCAATAAAAACAATATTCAATGATCCTATTACAGTGTTGAATTGGTAAACTTTTAGAATGAGTTTATTTAAAGGAGCGATAAGTTTACAAGGATTATTTCTAAATTTCCGGCACGGTTAACAACTTTTCCGTAAAAATGAGGATGTGCTATCCCGTTTGAAACAATTTTCTACAGGTACAGCCAAACTTAAAAACCAAATTTTTATATCAATGGAAAATATTAGTAAAGGTTTTAAGTAATTTATGGTAACGATATCCCTGGTTTAATAATTTACCAGTAATACATAGATTTCGTTCGTTAAATGATCAAAAACGTCACAACAGACACGGGCATGGCGAACGAATTGTGAAATATAAACACCGTAAGATGGTGTCAAAGGAACATCACTATCCAAAAGTGGAAAATTAACAATAGGGAACAACAAATCGTCCCTTTTGTCGTAAATTTAAGTGTGGAGTTTCCCGTTTAAAACCAAAATATCTAAATCCAGGAAAGGACAGTTATTACCGTATAGATTTGATTTATTTAAAGTAAATTCCTTAAGGTAAATTTTCAGCAGTATATTGATAAAATTCTTGATCATTTAACGAAAAAATATCATCAAGATAACAGTTAGTATTGTTGAATTTATCAATTAAATGCAATTTCGACGGATCTTTACTGAGTTTAGTCATAAACTGTGATTCGTAACAGTACAACAACAAGTCAACATTCAGAAATGACATAACGTTTTTATTCATCAAACACATCCAAGCTGTTGATCCATGTCAGAGTTACACTTTCAACCAAATGGAATAAACAAAACAAAAAATCAAAAACACGGACAACAGCTAGCAAAATATCAACAGAAAATATAGACCGATCAACAACAATGCCACAACAGTCTAGTGACACACGTAAGTGTAATATACATCTGTTTCGTAGGGAAAGAAATTATTTAAAATAATTTCAACATTTATTAGTTTTCTCGTTTGAATTGTTTTACATTGTTTTTTCGGGGCCTTTTATATCTGACTATGCAGTATGGGCTTTGCTCATTGTTGAAGGCCGTACGGTTACCTATAGTTGTTAATTTCTTTGTCATCTTGGTCTGTTGTGGAGAGTTGTCTCATTGGCAATCATACCACATCTTCTTTTTTATATTTAATTGGACCTTAAATTGTTGTTTTTTTGCAGGCACAGACAAATTAATACACTTGCGAAAGAAAAACAACCAGAAGATCTATTGTCATATGATTTCCCAACACAAAATATACCACCAAAATTGAACGAGTTAGATCGGATTCAAACTCCGGTACACCGTTTAACGAAGGAATATTCATCAGCATCGAGTTTTTCTGTCGAGATAAGTAGTGCTGAAAGAAGAACACCAGACCATTTATTTAGGGTTGAAAACAAATACAATTAGTTGTACATCAAGGAAGGTGAAAAAAAAATATTATTTGATGAAGATCTTTTATAGTATCGAACAAACAAAATAGAGATAAAAGTATCAATGAGCAGTTCAAACGTTTGATGGTGTGTGATTTTTACATTGTAAAGAGCCCTGGAGTGAAAGGCAGATTCAATATCATGAAGTTTTAGTCTTCATATATTGTTAAACCATCAAACTTTTTCTTGTTTATCGCTGTTTTTTTGTTTAACATTTTGAGACGTACTACAAGAATATAACGATCTTGACCCCATAATGGTTTCGATCTTTCTGTTTTTATAACATTGTTCCATACCTACAAATGTTTCTTTAAATTGCGGACGTCTTTTTAAAATAGATCAATGGCTTTGTTTTCATAGATTCGTGATTTCAGTTTCTGGTTATGTTCATGTTGTTCTGTCTTTAGTTTTATTTGACTTTTATCGACTTATGGTATGTGAATGTTTCTTAGGTATTACAGCCACTTTTTGGCTCCTTTTGATAATTTGACACATTTACCAAATATTGCTGTTACGGAACACTTCAAGCCATAATCAAACCTATTCATACCACATCTTCCTAATTTTTTTTAGAGTCTTTAATACACATTAATTCCTTTTCCCCCTTTTAATTATTAAAAACTTTGAGAAAAAAAAGATATTTGATGGTTAAACATTTTAAAATGCTTAATTAAGGTAGCAATAAACAGTTCGAAAAAATATTGAAATTTACCTTCAGTTGATACATTTTACTGTCCCCTTATCCTTTCTTACCAATCAAGCCTACCATTTGTGTCATATATGTGCATATGTATAAAATCAGTACATTACAAAGATTTTATTTCCAGTAGTTAAAATAGTTTAATAAAAAAAATGGTGTATCCATGGAAACAATCTGTTTTTAATTACTATGAAATATAGTATTGCAAAGATGTCGCATATTTCCCTAAATTTGGCCAAAAGCAGAATGTCCATCCCTTGGAGTGATACCTTTTCTGAAACTGTTTACATATATCTATCAAGAGATCAAATAAAACTCACATGTCTTTCATACTTTATTACCCAATAACTTTCATATTTGAAAAATCTACCATGGCCAAAATGCGAACCTACACTCCTAACAGTCTATTCTGTCCCAATAGGATGATCCAAATGATATGGTGGTTGACTATATACATAATTTAATGTTAGAAGAAAATCTGTTTCAGAGATGACGACGTGATATGTTTCAATTGTCGTTACTATTATCCCGTCCACTTTCCCCCAAGTGAAAGCCTGCCGAATTGGACGTATCACCGAGTTTGTTCTCCATGAGCAACACGACGGGTGCCACCTGCTTACCCTTTCAGAATACATGAGATTGTCCATAGTGTTTGGTGGTGTTTGTGCTGCTCAATCTTAAGATTTCTATGTTGTGTTATGTTTGTTTGTCTTTGTATTTTTTAGTCATAGCGTTGTAAGCTTTTATTCGTCTTGTGATTTTGAATGTCCCTTTTGTGTTGTTCTCCTCTCTTTCAAAACTTTTTAGCCATTTACATTTTTTTTAAAGATTTGAATCCATTTGTTTTTATTATATAAAATTTTATATGTTACATATTTGTTATTCGTTCTTTTTTATGCCCCATTAATGGGCATTATGTTTTCTGGTCTGTGCGTCCGTCTGTCTGTCCTGCTTCAGGTTAAAGGTTTTGGTCGAGGTGGTTTTTGATGAAATTAAAGTCCAATCAACTTGACACTTAGTACACATGTTCCCTATGGTATGATCTTTCTAATTTTATTGCCAAATTAGAGATTTTCCCCCATTTGCACGGTCCACTGAACATAGAAAATGATAGTGCGGATGGGGCATCCGTGTATTTGGGACATGAATTCGGTTGTTAGTTTTCTAGTTTGAGTTGTTTTACATTTGTCATTTCTGGGCCTTTTATAGCTTATAGCTTATTATGTGGTATGGGTTTTGTTCATTGTTGAAGGCCATACTGCGACCTAAAGTTGTTAATTTTTGTGTCATTTGGTCTGTTGTGGAGAGTTGTCTCATTGACAATCATACCACATCTTCTTTTTTATATATATTTTCCCGTTTAATTGTATTTTCATACTGATTTCTGTGTATGACATGTGCCCTACATTAGTATAAATAGAAGCAAAGAATTTAGTTTGTATCTTATAAGCTGATACCTTAGCACTATGTGTAGAAAAAATATAAAGATGGCAAAAATAAAGATAAATAATGCCTTGTCTTTCTTTGGTGATAATTATATAATAAACACTGCAAATGCACTACGGGTAATGAATTTGTTTTATTTTCTGTACTCAACTTTTAAGTGATAGAGTTTTGTTTAGTGCTTTTCAAATATTTTAATTTCTTTCGGATTTGTTATACTAATACTGTCTTGCTTGAACTCTGAAATCTCATTTGTACAAATAATTGAATTGAAAACACAACTTATCAGTCAATTTGGTATAAATACCCATTTTGATCTGGCTAAACTACTAGCATTCAGGAATACGATTTATATAAACAATGTTTATTATTATCAATATATACTATTATACTGTGATATTTTATTATTATAAAAAGTGATATACAAGTATTATCATTTCTAATGTTTACACATTTTTTAATGAAGGTATCTACACACATATCATTTGTTTATTTTTATTGTATACCTCATTTTGAATAAAATATTTATTGAATGTTTTTGTTTGTTTTGAGAACCTTAACAATGCACAAAAATATTGAAACCATTACCAATAGATCAGTTGGAGAATACAGTGTGAATCTAGCATCTCACTTGTTAGTGATTTGATTTTTTGTATGTCCATGCTTGGTTGGAAGTTTGAGTTAACTTTAAATGCTATGTTTGGCTTTTATTGTTTTCAACAGGTGTGTTTTGTTCAAATTTTTAAACTGAGACTACCCAAACTTAAAACAAGAGTTCACACCTGAAATGTCTCGCCATCTTTGCCATAAACCATTGATATTATGTTGATAGTCCTAAATATAAAGCTTTGCTACAACTATCACATATACTTTACATGATTATAGAAAATGATGTCAAGGTCAGATAAACCAAACGAGAAATACATGTACACCTTACAATCATTCAATACACTAAATATAGTAACATATTGCTTATAGTTTCTAAGAAACAGACTTAATCAAGAAAACTAAATATTGACACGTGAATCATGAAAATGAGGTCAAGGTCAGATGAAGCAAGTCATGCAGACATGTACAACTTACAAAAAAAGCTATGAATTAAATATAGATGTCCTATTGCTTATAGTATCTAAGAAACAAACTTAACCATGAAAACATAACTTGACCAATGAACCACCAAAATGAGGTCAGATGATACCTGCCAGACAGACATCTGCAGCTTACAATCCTTCCATACAACAGATATAGTTGACATATTGCTTATACCGGTAAGTTAAAGAAAAACAGACCAAAACACAAAATCTTAACATTGAGCAATGAACGTGTAAATGAGGTCAAGGTCAAATGAAACCTGCTACACAATAAAATATTTCCATGCACCAAATATAGTTGACCTTTGGCATAAAGTATTGTAAAAAAAAAGCCAATACTCAAAAACATAACTTTGTTTGACCACTGAACCACGAAAATGAGGTCAAGGTCAGATGACACATGCCAATCAGACATGTTCACATTACAATCATTTCATACACTAAATAAAGAAGACCTATTGGTACAGTACAAAAAAAATTAGATCAAAACACAAAAACTTAATTATATCCACTGAACCATGAATATGAGGTCAAAGTCAGATGACACCCTGCCAATTGGATAAGTACACATTACAATCCTTTCATACACTAAATATACTAGACCTATTGCTTATAAATAGTGTTTGAGATATAGACTTCACCACTAAAAAATTAACCTTGCTCAGTGAGTGTTCACTGATCCATGAAATGAGGTTGAGGTCAAGTGAAAACTGTATGACGGGCATAACCTTGCAAGGTACACACATATGAAATATAGTTATCCTGTTACTCATAATAAGAGAGAAATTAATATAACAAAAAAGCTTAACAGTTGTCACTGAACCATGAAAATGAGGTCAAGTACAAAGTACACGAGACAGACAGAAAAATTTGTTACATTAGGCATATTGAACAGCAATGTACTGCCATTGTCTGTTTATGGTAATTGAAAAACAGACCGAAAGCAAAAAAAAAACTAGATTTGCCATTGCAAGCAATAGCGGATGGCACCCTTCCCACATTGCCTCTAAACTGAAGCCATTTTGAAAAGTTAAAAAAATTATGCACACAAAGACATAAGAATGTATTTCTCTGTAAATTTTCACCAAATTTGGACCATTTTTCAATTTTTCACATTTTTACAGTTTCCATGGCAACGGCGGCCATTTTAGAAATTCTGAAGTCCAAAGTCTCATCTCCAATTATCAGTTACCATCTATTATCAATTTCATTTAGTTTAGACCATTTTGAAATTTTTGGATATTTTTGCTGTTTCCATGGTAACGGTGTCCATTTCGAAAATTCCAACAACAGTAGCAACATTGACTTATGCCATGTTACATATGCATGATGTTTCTTTGAGTTTGGTCTGATATTCCTTAAGAAAATGCTGCTTTGATGTTTTTTCCCATAGGGTCAATGTTAAACTGTTCTGCAGTTTCCATGGCAATGGCAGCCATTTTGCAGAAGCTAAGTACTGTTGGTACCTCAGGGTACCACTGCCAACATTACCATAAAGTTTCATTCATCTAGGTCTTATAATAAAAGATTTGGAATTTGCATTTTTTTTTCACATTTTATCAGTTTCCATGGCAACGGCAGCCGTCTTGATGATGCCATACCCCGATTGCACAATTTCATATAGTGGTCTGCATTATGGTATAGCTCCATCAGTATTGGTCAAGCCAATTCCGAGAAATAGCATGGACAAAAAAGTGTGGAAGAATAAATATAAGAAAAAAAGAAACGAACAATAACAATATGTCACCCAAACTCCGTTGAGGGTGCCATAATAATATTGACCAATGAACTGTGATGAGGTCAAGGTTAGGTGATACCTTTCAGATAGGCATGTTCAATACACTAAATATTGCTTACCTATTGCCTTTAGTATTCAATAACCAGACCAAAACATGAACACTTAAAACTGACCTATGAACAATGAAATGAGGTTCTTGTCAGACAATACCAGCTAGACAGATATACATACAATCATTCCATACACCAAATATAGTTCGACTTATTGCTTGTAGTACTTGTATATTTAAACACCAAACATTAACCAATAGCCCATCAAAATGAGGCCACGGTCAAATGAAGTCTTTAAGATTGACATAAAACCCTTATAACCTTTAAATTCACCACATATATTTGACCTACTGCTGATAGTATCTGAAAAAGCCCTAATTATGTAACTTTAACCTTAATCACTGATCTATGAACTTGGGCATGAAGTGAGGTTGAGGTATGGTCTATCTGACTGACAAATAGACTATGCAAAGAACCTATATACCAAATATAGTTATCTTATTACTCATAATAAGTGAAAATTTCAAAAGACAAAATAACCATGATTTTTTTTTCAAGCAGTTGCTGAACCATGCATAAAAAGGACTATAGCCTTATGACACTTTTAGGCTTATTTGATGTTCTATGCCTTTTTCCAGTCTACGAATGATCACATGTCCTGAATAGTAAAAAACGTCAATATCAAACTTGACATACATTTTTGTCAATCAAAAATATTAAAATTTGAGAAAAGCATTGCTGACCAGTAATGAACACTTAAACGGAAACATCACAAAGTGTCATTTTCCAATTAATTAAGGATCATAACTCTTGAACAGTAGATGTCAAATATGCACTTTCAAGTTTGATGCTATATTGCTAGAATGAGATACGATCTGATAATATTATCTGATAGATAGTGTTATGGATAGGATGCTATATTTTCTACAAATATGATGTTATTTCATAAATTCTTATTTACCAGGATGATATAAGAAATTTCTGAGAACACTGGTTCAACAGGTTCATAAAGTTTTGGGTTTTGGAAGAATCTGTTCGTCACCAGCAACCATACTTTTAACCGTTTTAATGAGTTCATACACAGAAAAGCTTATACATAATTTAGACAAATGAGGAAAGATCAAACGGCCTAAATAAAAAGTCAAACAATACACATTCAATTTGGTGATTATTTATTTTTTAAAACTGAGACTGTAAAGAGGTATTGCCTTATACCGCTTTTCAAAATACGTCAAACAAATTGTCTTAAGTAGCTTGGTTTTATATATTTATACTTACTAAGCTTAATTAATAGTTCTACTTTTGATCCTTCAATATAAATATATAAATAAATTCAACAGTAAAATCCTAATTGAATGACCAAGTTTTGGTCATAACTAAATTTTATTTAAAAATTATGAAAATGTTGAATTATATTTAATAAAAAAAAAAACATTGAAAAATTTGACTATGTCTCAATAATGTGAAAGTGAAAAGATCACATTGATTCAAAAAAACTCTGTCCACAAATTACCACAAATGAAGTGTTTATAATGTTGCATTTACCTAATCCTAATAATATTGCAAGTTACTCGTATGCTCCTTGTACATTTAACCAGGCATTTTCTTCCTTTAACTACCATATAGTGTTACTTCAATGACAAGGAAATCTACACTGTGTCATCAATGCTAAGCATGTTTATAAATTTCCAAGTTTATGTTCAGAAGTTTGAAAACAATGTTATTTATCATGGTATTATTGGGTTATTGCATGAATATTGGGGAATATTGTCCCCAAAAGAATTTTATATTGCACGAGTTTGCGAGTGCAATATATGTTCTACAAGGGACAATATTCCCCAATATTCATGCAATAACCCTTTTATTGTATAGCAATATAATATTTGAAAGTTAAAATTGGTTTAAACTAAGATTTTGTCGTTGATGACGTCATGAATTTTGAAGATTTATTGCACTAGTGCAATATTGGAAATTATTGCACCCTAACTTTTTGGTTACTTTCTGTGGAAAATATTATATTGCTATGCAATAATATAACTTATTTATTCAGCGTTAATTTGGAAGTAAATATTCATATGGTAATATTCTTAGATTGTGCAGATAATGAAAGACCACATACAAACTTTATTAACAAAACAATGCAGAAAGAATTGGTCTTAAAATTTAAAAAAAAATTAAGATGTCATCAAGGTCTGCAGCATTTCCTAAGCATATACATTTTCTAAACATTTATACATTTACATCTGAATATTTTATCTAAATATTTGACCGAAACCTAGGAGTAGGTATGATAGTCCCTATTTTGGACCCTTGAATTAAAAAAAAAAGTCCCTATTTTGGACCCTTGAATAAAAAAAACTAATAGTCCCTATTTTGGACCCTTGAATTAAAAAAAATAATAAGTATTACAAATCTACCAGATAACCTCCTTCAGAAGGCATAAGTGTTTTAGACATAACTTAATATTTAGTTTGTACAACATTTACATGGATTGATAAGAAAAGAAACCTCTACCAGTTAATTTTCAGGCCCCTCCTCCAAAATAAGTGTCTGAAGCAGATGGCATTTAAGTTATTTTTACAACTAGAAAACTCCAATAATATTTGGAACATAATAATCCTGACAAAAATGTTGAAGTGTACATCTGTAGTTTTTATTGTTGTTGGGTTGTTTTATCATCAACCTAAATACAAACCACGATTAAACATCACCCTAGGCAAAGGATAGAATACCAACAGCTAAAATTTCTGTATGCAACCAATCAAAGTACTCAGATTTTGAAAAGATGTATAAATATTATTTGAAACATGAATGTGTCCATAGTACACGGATGCCCCACACTCACACTATCATTTTCTATGTTCCGTGAACCATGAAATTGGGGTCAAAACTCTAATTACAATTAGAAGATCGTTTCAGGTTGATTGGACTTCAAATTCATCAAAAGCTACCTAGACTAAAAACTTTAACCTGACATGGGACAGACAGATTAATGAAAACAAGACCAGAAAACATAATGCCCCGTTACTATTGTAGGTGGGGCATAAAAACCCATGCACACATTAAGGTACTTATCTATTTTTTCTATGACAAAGTTATCATAAATAACTACCTCTTTCAAAATGTCTTAAAATAAATTCACCAGTTAGAACTATAGATATAGTTAAAACAGTCACAGAATTTGATAGATATTTGGTAAAACTATGTAGCTAACTATACAATTTTTTACATGTAAAAATCTGTGATACTCAAATTTTGTAAACAAATGGTAAACATGGTAAAGGTCTTCTGTTTCATAAGGACATGACGAGTCCATATAAATTAAATTTTATAAAGCGATCAAATCACACACTTAGCAATCAGTATGAAATGCCTATATTGTGCATTTTGAAAATTGTTGCAAAAATAAAATGGGATATTTAGAAGGCAGTTCATCATATTAACACATTTCACCATATAAAATGTTAAAACAGTATATACCTTTTTCTTTGGTCATCAAGCATGGAACATCAACTGATTCTTATTTGTAAGATTTATTTTAAATGATTTTCTATATTTTTTCACTTTCCCTTTTAAATTCTAGAATATGGTTATGTTAAAGATCATATTGAGGGGTTGTTATCAAACACCTGGACTAAAATTAAGTTGGCTTGTTTAACTGTTATAACATTTTGACAAAATATTAATATTGACTTTATGATAAAATATAAAGATTCCAAAAACTTGAACCACACACTTTATTTGAAAAATAAAATGTGTTTGACAAACACTAATTTTGAATATTGTAATATTTTTTTAACAACAGTATGTGAATTTTAGAGAGTTATCTCCCTGTAATGTTATTTTCCATCTTAAGTAAATGGATGGAGAATTTAAAAAATAATTCAGAAAAGACATTTTAGAAGTCAGCAAAAAGTGAAATATGTGTGGTGAAGTTTATGTGTTCATTAGTGAATTTAAGTCTGAGAAAAAATGTTCTGTTTTTCTTTTCATCATTAATGAATAATCTTAGTCTGAGAAAAATGTTCGGTTTTTCTTTTGACTTTAAAACAATATCATTAACGAATATTTAAGTCTGAGAAAAATGCTTTGTTTTTCTTTCATGTTAAAACAATATCATTAATGAATATTTAAGTTTTAGAAAAATGTTCAGTTTTTCTTTTCATGTCTTTTCAAATCATTTCATAATATCCTTTCCCTGTTAATATATTTGTTTACAATAGGACAATGTATTACATAATAATATACAAATATATGAATGACAGATAAAAAAGGTGAACAATCTCACAGAGACTGTATAGAATGCAGAATACAGAAGACATAAAAGCACAAAATCATGATGATAACTGTAAGTCTGATGAGAGCTTTTCCATTTCATTCTGTCTTTCGTCACAAGAAAATCAAAAGGGGGAGCGTTGTCTTTATTTTGTAACCTTTATTTTTCTGAGCCATTTTTCTCTATTAAATTATTTTGCCAATTAAAAAGTAAAAGAATCATGAAAATAAAAGAATTTAAGGCTTAGTATAGCTCATCATAAGTATACCAAAAGAAAAAAAGAAGAGATATGAGACTATTTCAAGAGTAAAAATCAGTGCATTCAGAAACTTCGCAAAAATTGTAAACCAAAAAAATCTGGTCACAAACTAAACCCCTTTGGTATTTTCAAAAGTTGACAGGTTATCCCTCCTTAAAATTTTTCCTGTTGAAACAGAGAAGCTCTGATCCATCAATTAATAATATAATATGATGTTATGCATACAGTCGATATCATAACTGAATAAGATGCAATAAAATTTAAATATTACATCTACAGAAACTAAAAACTTTACATATGCAATTAAAATTGCACATTGTATAAAAAAATCTGTCAAATTAAAATAAGTACTGTACACACACAGAATCATTTAAGAAAACACGTTCAATAATTTTCAGCCACTATTCCCCGTTCTCTTTAGCTTTCCCTATAATGTCTGAAAGTGCACTCAAAACATCTGTTATTCTATCTGGAGAATTAAACTGTTGCAAAAGTTCTGGCTGGTCTCTTAAAACTTTCTGAAAAGCAAACAAATAATAGATTGTAACAGCTTGAATATTATCTTCATACTATAATACATTTCAAAAACTTAACTTCAAACTTTTTTATCTTTCATTTTAAAAACATTGGTTGCAAACAAACAGTTTTCTGCATGACATAATATTTTGAGAGACCATGCTTTCATAAGTGACCCCTTAAATAATTACAAGTGTGATATATGCATATTTCAAGCCCATAGGCGGGTCCTGAGGGGGAGAGGCCTAGGTTTCCAGGTCCCCTTTTTGTGGGAAAAATTTCGTTGATTATATAGGAAATCACTAAATATGACTGGAGCCTCCCCCACCACTGAAGTCTACTGTGGATTCATAAAACGTGTTCAATACTAAATTTGGTAGACTTCATGGGTGGAGGTGAACTGAGAAATTAAAGCGTTCAACAAATTACAATTTTTCTCGAGGTTATATGCAGGCTTTGATAAAACCAAGAATTTAAATATCCACAAAAACACAAGTTTTGTCATTGCAAAAATGTTATGTCATGTCAAGGTGCTTTAACACTTTCTCTGTGTTAAGCTCTTTGTTGAAAACTGTACAGTGACATATAGATAGTACTTCATTTGCCACAGCCGCTTAACCCGGTCAACGCTTCCGGTATAGGCACAGTCGCTTCATTTGCTGTAAAATCAGCCGCCAGCGCAAATAGGCATACGCCGCCCTCGCCGGTCTTCACTCACCGGCAAGCAATCAGCCGGTCATAAAAGTATGGCGGGAAGAGCAATTTTAAATAAATAATCGAAATTTAAAAGGTGAAGATTGATTTTTGTCAATCAGTCTAGTATATTACATGATACTGCATTGGTCCACTATGACGATATTAAATTTTCATGCTATATTTTATTTTCAAATTTATAAAATTATCTCTGAGAAACGTTTTTTGATCATTGATGATGAATAAAGCCTCAAAAAAAAAGCTTGCATTTTAAAAATATGTATTTATTGTTAATAGGTTCATCTTTTATATTCCCTAGCTTAGAAAGCAAAAAAGTATAAATATGAACTTCTGTCGCCATCTTTAAATCAGCCAGTTCCACTCGTTTTATTTCAGCCATATTTAACCCAGTCACGTGATAGGGCGAACCGGGCATAGCCCGACCTAGAACAAATGAAGCAGCCCCATAGTTGCTTACATCTATGTCATTTGGTCTCTAGTAGATAGTTGTCTCATTAGCAATCATAATACCATCAAAATACCACAACACAATTTTATTTAATCTTGTCCTGTCAAAGGAGCATTTTTAAATTATAGTTAGAAAATGTTATTTAGAAACCAAATTTTGCCCTAATTTATATTATGGGGCATAACAAAACTGAAGTTTGGTGAAAAAAAGACATATATGATTCAACTGTTCATTATAATAGCCCTGCAAAGACAGAACAATATCTACCCTTTAGAACATTTACCTGCATCATGGATACTGGGTTTCTAATAGGACTACCACCTAATGACATGTACTGTTCCCCTGGTTTAGCATCTCTCATCTGAGTAGGGGTAACAGGTAATCTATAAATAAAAGAACACAATGTTGGCCATATTAAATAAATATAAAGCGGATTAGATAATAGTTCAAAGTTCAATTTGATAAATCAATTTCTTCATGAATTATAATATCAGTAAACCTTTCATGATATTACAATCACAAATACCCATTTTTTTGTCCGCTATTAAACATAATGAAACCAAATTCATATTACAACTTCATTCTAAATGCTTGATGTAAAAACAATGCACATATTTTAGTAATAATTCATTTATTTCTAGTTATTAATTTTTACTTCATTAAGTTGGTTTATAAATGCATCTTGCGAAATTTAAAACATGCTTACCTAGGGTCAAATTTGGGGGTTATCATAGGGGTGTCCCATCCTGCGGCAGCTAAACCTCTATTTACAGGCGTAAAATACCTGAAAACAAAACATAAAATATTTTTGTATGTGCTTATAAAAGATCCTAAAAATCATTTTCATTATCATACTGTAATGTTATTTGGTGTCTGCTATTTGTAGGAATTTGTGAGATCAATTATTGCGATTCATCTATAAGCATCAGATATCAAGTGTGGGTTCTTATTATTGCAATATTCACACACAAACTTAGCCCTTATTATTTTTAAACATGATGAATCAGTGTTCTCCCCAGAGATAGCCCTGTGGTAAACACGTAATTTTGGACAATTCTCAGTAACTTTGTCGCAGCGCGCGGTATGTTTGTAATTGATTTGTTATGTGTTTTTTTTATATTATGCTATTGATGTTTTCTCTTGTAATGATGTCCAGGTTATCATGCTCATTGAAGTTAATACCCCTTGGTTTATTAATGTTATTGTCTGGATATAGAAGACAAGTCTTTTTTTTCTCCATTGTTGATTCATATAATGTCAATGCGTTAGTGCTAATAAAGTTATCTTATCTTATAATCCTCATATTATCTGTGTATAAAACCCAAGGAGAAGTCTTTTTCCATGATGGGTCTATACCAGACTGCCTATGTGAAGATTTCTTAGCACTAACAGGTGGTGTTGCAGAAAAATGTAGGACCAACAATAAATTCATTGTCAGCTTCTGTGTTTGGCTTTGTAACCCACTGTAGCAGTATACTGTTAACCTTACGACGTTTGACAGGAATTGACATTTTTTAGCATAATGATTTCTCATTTTTCTGACCTTAACGTTTTAAAATATTCAAATGGCTTCATCCAAGTTGGACATTGAGAAAGTGAATTTCTCCAGTCCTATCAGCTTGGGGTTTGTTTTTCTAATCATATCCTTTCAATTGTTTTCAAATGGTAAGATTTATTACTGTAGAATTGCTGACTAAACAATTATTAGTTCGAATAGGGGATAATTAAAACTTCAAAGACTTGCTCATTTTCCAGTTTGTATGGATAGTAAACCCGGCAAATTGTAACAAACCCCTGTGTATGATCGCTTCTTAAATCATCGTTTGTTCAAAGTTCGTAAAACAAGTTTGTGAGTGTCTTCGGGAAATGCGGTCAATTTATTTCATCTCATTTCATTCATATATGCCTCTATATATTCTTTAAATTAAAAAAATAGATGTGAATGTTGAAATCTTTGTTTATTTTTACCTTCCAAATTCACCATTTTGTATTTTATTAGACTGGTCCCACAGAGTTACTTAATACAACAGAAATAATTTATTCAGAAATAGTAAACCAGTCAATCACGTGATCCAAAGTGAAAAATAAGCGAGAAATTTGAAAAATAAATTGAAAAAAATTACGAAAAAAATATAGCGACGTGCTTGCGTTGGACAGCGCAACGGTCATTGCAATAGAACAGCGGGAAATTGTGACAGCACTGAAAAGCACAGCGCTAAAACTGCTTGGGGAGAACACTGGATGAATAAAGCACAAAGAAATATGTTCACATCTGACAACAGTTTATGATTTCGCTCAATATCAATTTCAATTTTAAAATAGGTCTTGCATTTTCCAAATTTTTGTATTACTGTTCCAAAAGAAAGCATTATAGTTTAAACAAAATATGTAATTATAGACTCTCAAAAGACCCCTTCGAGTTATGTCCTTCACCTGAAAAGTTCGTTAATTTTGTGCGCCATTGGCTGTCATTTACCAGATAAAGGGGATCTCCTGTATCCCTGCTCTATAAAAATTCATCAAGCGTCTATGTGATCGTAATGAGGCTTAAATTAAAATATTGTTTGTTTGCCCTTTACCGACCGACCCTATAAATTCGTTCCGCCTGAAAATCTTTTATTTGTATTTACCAGCAAGATTTTATTTTATTTTATTTTTTCATTCCTACCAAAAATCTTATATTTGTATTTCCCGTCAAAACTTTTTTACCGGAATCCTCGGGTTTTATCTTTAACGTATAAGTTCCAGTCCGTTTGGTATCACCTGAGCGTTTGACATGAACACTTGCATTTGAAGTTTCAAAGCATTTGTTTGAAATCGATGTTGAACGCTTCCTGAAATCATGATATGACGTACTTTACTCTGTACCTTTATACTTAAAGAGCAGGGTTCATTTACAAAAAAGTTCGTTTGATACAAAATTATCAACGTGTGTACAAACTAATTTGTAAACGGACGTTGTATTCTATGTAGGGATGGCCTTTTGTGATCCGCAGATCAGGATGATTATGTTAACGATGCCGCTATATTATTTATATCTGACATGAATCAAAAGTGGCAAAACCCTGTAAAGTGGAGAATATCTGGCAGTAAAATCGCCAAGTTTTCCATACAGATCATTTATAAATGCGATGTAAAATACGTGACAATTGTCAGAGTTTTAAGTCTTGTAGTTGTAGCATTTTTATTGGAAACAAAGGCACACACGAAATTTTTAACACTCTAGGGACTTTTTCTACTAGTAATGTATGTCTGCCCGGACATATCTTACCAGTACAAAGTTATCTTTTACAGAAAACCTTAAGGTAAGCGTACAAGGTACGTAGTACAGAATATAAGTGCAAGTTCAGACTCTTCAAAGTTCCGGCAGGCATATAAACGTTGAAGATATGCGGCACAGCTCTATATTTTGATATTTGAAAACAAAATAGTAGTGCATATGAATTAGCTTCAAATTCTACGTGATATATTTTTTTCAAAACTAATAGTCCCAGAAAACTTATTTGCAAAAACAAAACGGACAAAAATGACATTATGCAGAGTTTGTATCTATAAAATAAAATATTATACCTACCTGCCTACCCATGACAAATAATATACCGAGCCAAGTTATTTTTTTGGGGAAAAAAATAAAATATTTTACCTACCTACCTACCCTGTTTCAAAACATAGGGTCGGAAAAGGGCAAACAAACAACATTTTAATTTAGGCCTGATGCAGGATAAACTAGAAATAATATTTATTCTTTAAATCCTTAATCACTAGTCCCTAATGATAGCAGTGCTGAATATCAATTTTAATTTTGCAGAAAAATTTAGGCAATATAGCATCATATTTCAACCACTCACTCAACATAAGAACGGATGTGACGATGCCTCTTAACACATGAATATGTTCACTAAAACTAAATTTTTGAAAAAAATACATCAAACTGGAAAGTTGTCTATTCTACCATACCCATTTCTATAAGCTGATGATGGAGGAGGGGGCATAACTGGTGGAGGCATGGTATTAGATATGTTGGCTAAAATGCTACTGTTCTTTCCTTTCCTTGCCTTCTTTACTCCAGTCTTTTTCTACCAAAAATAGTAATACATTTCAATTAAACACTAACTATATAACCTATTTTTCAATTAATAAATAATCGTTTCTCATTCAATCAATACTATACATACCAAATAGTTTAAATTGTTTTCCATTTGTCATTTCTAGACCTTTTATAGCTGACTATGTGGTATAGGCTTTGCTCATTGTTGAAGCCATACAGTGACCTATCCTTGTTAATTTTGTGTAATTTGGTCTTTTGTGAAGAGTCGTCTCATTGGCAATCATACCACAACTTCATTTTTATATTATCTTTGTGATTAAGTTACAGTATTCACTTTTATTTCTGTAATTGCTCTATTGAATATTCCTTTGTTTAAAAAGATAAACTGTCTTCTGCATGACCTTGATAACCTTGTTATTTGGAAACTATATTTTTTAGAATGATTATAAATGATTATTGTAATTTTCAGTTATTTGTCACCCTTTTTAAGAGAAACCAAAATATCGTAGAATGATTATTATGGTAAACAATAGTACACAAAACACAACATAGAAAACTAAAGACATACATGTAGCAACGCGAACCCCACTAAAAACTTCATGGTGATCTGAGGTGCTCCGAAAGGGTAAGCAGATCCCCTGCTCCACATGTGGCATCTGTCATGTTACAAACCAAGTAATTAGTGACCTTCTGAAGGTCACATTCTTAAAAAGTTTTCTATTCTAGAACTTGACTCGTAATGTACCTATCCTGCCACATAGATTTTTTTTAAAGACCTTACCTTTGTTGATGCCATCATACTATTGTCTGCTTGGCCTTCCTCTGATATAGTATCATACATTCTTATTGAATTTAGTCTTGATCTAAATAAAACAAGCATAGCAAGTTAAATTTAAAGTTGGTGTGACTACAATCCTACCTAAAACCTAAACCTGATTTGCACTATCACATTTCTGCTTTCAGTCAATTATTTATCTGGTACAGATAAAAAAAAAGTCCATCAAAATGTTGTTTTTTTGTTGCATGTTTTATACATAAATCAGGCTGTTAGTTTTCTTGTTTTAATTGTTTTGCGTTTGTCATTTTGGAACCTCTTACAGCTCACCATGCAAAAAGCTCATTATTGAAGGCTTTACGGTGACCAATTGTTGTTAGCTTTTATGTCATTTGGTCTCTGGTAAAGAGTTTTAGGAAATCAGACTTCATCTTTTTATCTTTGTTGTTAGTTTTATGACATAACCCTAAGTTAATATTAATGATAACTACTGCCAATGACTGCATGCATTATTACTTTAAACATTAAAATGTTGACGCCAGGGTTATTTCTGCTTATTTTCCTATGACATGAAATATTTTGTAGAAAGCAAATCATACTGATTTGAAAGGCATATATCCTTGATTGAAAAGGTTTAAAATCATGGATATGGCAAAAATTAACAACCTGCAAATATATCCATGTTTTCATGATACTGTAAATTCAGAAATTATTGCGTGCATTCATTATTGCCATTTTTTTTTCTTTTAGACTAAAATCGGATTTTAATTTTTGTGATATTAAAAAAAGTCCTTGTTTTATTCAAATAAAAATTTCAAAATGTGAGTACAAATTATTGTGAATATTACATTGTCAAATTTTTCGCAAAAATAAAAAAATCGTGATGATTCCTCAATTTAAAGTAGTCTTCTTAAATCTTGAAATTTTAACTAACTTGGCACATGCTTTTTTGACTGTAGAAACACGCTGCATTTGTGCTGGATCAAAATCATCATCAGCCTCACATATATCTGGATTCACCAATACTGCATCTACTGTTCCTCCTAAGGCTATTAACAAAGAGATTGATTGATTAATGGTTAATGAACCCAAACATCAATTGTTACATTGTTACAATTTATTTGATGTCAAATGTTCACATGTTTTGAATCAGGTTATTATGACATAATAAGCCTGATTTTACCTTCTTTTTTTCTGTAACTAAAACTCCATATTTTTAGCATTAGTCAGCTATTACTCAATTGAGGAATTGTAACTTTTTTAAGGAATAATTGTCCCCAACATAATAATTCCTCATATTCTTTCATACTTTTTCAGTCTTCAATACTAATATATTAAAAGCTAATTCTCTGGCACTTTATTGTCACTTTCATTAATGTTGTTTAAAAAGGCCTAAATCATTCTGCATAGCTTTTTTTTTGTATCTAAAACTTCTCCATGTATTCATGTAGGCTTTTTCAACTTATACATGGGATAGACATGTGCTTCTATCGCAGCATCATATGTCAGAATGTTTGTTTATGTTTGTTAACCATGAGTGGTATTTATAGATTTTGTTTATTACAAGCACATGGTTTAGCCATGTTCTCAATTTTATATATGTAATTAGGTATTACACATCTTCAACTGGTTTCCTTTGATTAGAAGTACCAGAACCCATATAGAACAAAATATGGATACCAGTAAAAGGATGATAACGAGGTTGATGACAAATTTGTAACTTTTTCTCATAGATTCAATAAAATACATGCTGCAAGTTTTGCAAACAATCTCAGATATTCACTGGACTGATCAGGTAATTCTGCACTAGTCTGATGACAAAAATACTACTGCTTGATAATGTCACTGACTGATTTTATTTTCAAAGTTATTTTTACTTTGCCATTTGTAATATTGTTTTTCTGCTTCATCTGACTGTGTTGACATATAAATACAAACCTATGAAATCACTCAGTTTCATGTGTCTTATGGTCTGAAAATATATTAACCAGTAAGATTTCATTAAACATGATTATAATGTACATTTTAAAGCATGTATTAAAAGATTAATTCAAAGTATTAGATAATTAGAGACAAATGCTGCAAGAAAATCAAACAGTTAAATAAAATGTTGACAATGCAATTGTTTGTTTCTCATTTAGGTTCACAAATAAAGTTTTTAATTGCAACTCTGTTAGATCTCCCACTTTTTTTAATGTTCAATGTTGTAATTTTTGTATCATATTTTTTTCTTCAAATTTTGGATTGTAAATAACATTTACAACTGGCATTGTCAGTTTAATAATATCAGTTTGTTTTCAACTTTTGAGTTTAAATGTCCCTTTGGTATTTTTTGCCTCTCTTTAACACACAATGAATGAATACAGTGAATTCAAGCTATGATTCTGTTTTCATCAGTTAAAAAAGTGGTTTAGTGAACAAGAACGTGGTCTATCAAAAAATAACTACATTTTGTACCACAAACAATAATTACCCTATAATAACATTTAAAGGTAATTGGTATCAATTATAGAAAGGAAATGCTAATCATGCATATATCATATGAAAATAACTAAGCTACAAATTATACAAACCAAAGGTAATCTCTTTATTTCCTGTGTATAACATGCCTCTATGTGGTTCAACACATTATGGATGAGTTTTTCTAATTTTAACTTCTTTTCAATTACTGCAAAAATAAAAACATCAATATACAAATGTATATCTATATCTATAAATATATCAAGATTGGAGTCAAGTGCACCTGCCTCATGCAGGATTCAAACTCACAACCTCAGTGTTGACTGGCTAGTGACACAATAGTTTGACTATTTAGACTACTGGGCCACAAGGCCTCCACAAACCAATAAAGCAAGATTACGGATTAAATTACTTTCTGTAATGGTATACATTTTTAAAGTGATCTGCTAATGTAATAAACTAGAGGCACTTAAGAGCCTGTGTCGCTCACCTTGGTCTATGTGCATATTAAACAAAAGACACAGATGGATTCATGACAAAATTGTGTTTTGGTGATGGTGATGTGTTCATAGTTCTTAATTTACTGAATATTCTTGCTACTTACAATTTTCTCTATCTATAATAAACTTGGCACTTTAGTTACAGAGGAAAATATTTTGTAAAAATTTTCAAAAATTTACCAAATTAATGAAAATTGTTAAAAATTGACTATAAAGGGCAATAACTCTCTAACCTTAAAAGAGGTCAACTGACCATTATGGTCATGTTGACTTATTTGTAGATCTTACTTTGCTGAACATTATTGCTGTTTACAGTTTATCTCTATCTAGTATTCAAGATAATAACCAAAAACGACAAAATTTCTTTAAAAATTACCAATTGAGGGCAGCAACCCAACAACCAGTTGTCTGATTCACGGCAGATAGATATTGACTTGATTAACAATTTAACCCCTGACAGATTTGCTCTAAATGCTTTGGTTTCAGAGTTATAAGCCAAAATCTACATTATCCCCCTATGATCTATTTTTAGACATGATGGCCATCTTAGTTGGTTGGCTGAGTCACCGCACACATTTTAAAACAATATATCCTAATTATGATTGTGGCTAAGTTTGGTTAAATTTGACCCAGTAGTTTCAGAGAAGATTTTTGTAAAAGATTACAAAAATTTATGAAAAACAGGAACGTAGATAGAAAAATGAGCAGTGCCTTTTCCTATTATCATGATTATAAAAAAGTGCCCTGCCCTCCATTGGAACCCTGCCCCTTTTGATTTCTTATCTAGCTGAACACTGATAAGATCCCTCATAAAAATTGTTTCCTCACAAATATTTTGAGCACTAATCATTTTGCTAATGATGAATCTAATGTAGACCAAATGTACGTGCCTCTGGCATTCCACAATATAAACCTGTTCAGTTGTTTTTTGCTCTTTGGTCCGGTCGGGTTGTTGTCTCTTTGAAAAATTCCCCATTTTCATTCTCAATTATCAAAATGATTATACTGGCATCTCTGAAGAGTTTTGGAAAGTGAAATGCATCAATTTAAAGCAAATTTCAAGATATTTAAAGTGGCTCATGATAACTGAATATCTGATGATAATGACATCTTGCTATCATTTGTATAAATAGGATGCCTAAAGCTAGAGACCAATCTTATTCATTTTCTACTAACTATCAATATGATCAACGTATCACTTCGTAGCTTTACCTTTACTATCAAGATCTTCCAGAAATGCATCTAGTTTTTCTTGCTTCTCTTGTTCAGATAATGTATCCCCTTCATTTCCATCTGGTAACACTGGTTTGGCACGTGTTGATGCCTTCGCCTTTTTTCTTGGCATTCTTTTTTTTCCTGAAAAAAATAATGTAGTTTTGTTTATTTCTTATCCACTAAATTTGCATTAAGTCTTACTCTCTCAGCATCCAGAATAAATTTTTGAGTCCACAAGCCCCAAGCTCAATTTTTATTTTTTTTTTAGTTGGTGTTGGTTTCTGATGGCTTGTTGCATTGTAGAGAAGAATTTTACAAGCCATGGCTGCGTAGGACTTGTGGTTAAGCATGAAGACTGCTCTGTCGTTAATTTTTAAAATGAACAATATAAACCCGTTGTATAGATAGGTGGAAAACACAAGATGCTAGTTTTAATCAACAATTAATTAAGGTGCCATCAATCTAAATTGTGAACTCAAATAAAGGAATTAATTTAAGATCAAAATATATTTCAGATACAATTATTTCATGCACATATATATACTAGTGGCTCTCAAAATATTAGGCATGTCCATGTTCAAACATATTAAACGAAAATTTGGAAAAATATGTTAGTAGGTCCGAAATACGATTATACACCTTATTGCTAATCCCGTCTGACCCCAGAATCTGTCCCGCTCAATCTATTGACGTCATACAACAATCTCATTTCCATTCTGGCGTCAGATATTTTATATAATGACGTCAAAATTTTACAGGAACCTGTGTAATGTTAAGTAAAGGCGGGCAAATAGCGATAAGGTGTATACAATAGGATAAGGCCACACCAATTTAATTTCTTGTTCTACGGATTTTTGGACTCCAAAAATTGGGGCGAGCGAGCGATTTGAAAATTTTAATAAAAAAATATTTAATTTGCAAATTTTTGAGGCGAAGCTTGAAAAGTAAAGGTGAGCGATTATAATTTTTTTTTGTAAACATAAAAAAGTAGGATTTGACAATATTAAAACTTGATTTATCACTTGTACTTTGACATTTCTTTAATTTATGAAGTATTTTTTTCATTGTTTACCAAGAAATAATTGAATAATTAAAACTGGTCTTTGTATGTGTGACTGACAATGAGACAATTCTCCATCCAAGTCATAACCAGGTTGGGAACAACCCCTTAATGTTATAAATATCCCTTTTAATCATGTTAATGAGGGGTCAATATAACTTTACAATATATTTTTTTGTAAAAAACACTTTTTAGTACAAAAGGGCTCATATATATTTTCCCAAAGAACTATATATCTATCTGGTATTAAATGGTCCAAGAATTTTGTAATATTTCTGGACTTTAACCATGTTAACACATTTACTTTAACAGTTTAATATTATTCATAATAAGTGGACCCCTCTTTTAGAAAAGTTGTTAAACATACATGTATGTTGTATTTAACCTCTTTTTGAGTAAAAAATTCTAAGTTATCAAAGGTTTTGTATAGTAGCACTTTACAAATCCTTGGTATTTCTATTTTCTTTTCTGCAACAGTAAAATGACACCTTGTCTGAAAAAAAGGGGGGGTATTGTTCCAAACACAGGTCAAAGTACGGCCTTTTACACAGGGCTTTGATCAATACCAAACAGCAAGCTATAAGGGACCCTAAAATCATTAGTTTACACAATTCGAACAGGAAAACCAACGATCTAATTTATATATCCAAACGCCGAAATGGGAAAATACCAACCGGAGTTTAAACTAGAATGGGTACTTTGGGGGCCTGGGTTGGTCAAAGTTGTCCCCTACTTTGACCTGGAGATCAATCTTCTGATATCTCTCTGGTTTGTCTGTTTCCACCGAGTAACTGGGTGGTTCTCTCCAAGTACTTTGGCTTATCCACCATAATAACAGACTTCCCGGTGTCCTACACGCTCCCTTGGGCGGTGTTGGGTGGGGATTGTTCTGGTGGTGGGATAATATTGTAAATGACACATCTTCATTAATCCTTAGGGAGTGCACATGGATCCGCTGTACCCTTGCAGTCAATCAAGGGGTGCGTCTAAATTGGCGGAATCTCGAGTACATGTACATACATACAATGCACCACATCAACAAACGACAACTGCTTAACGACAGGTCCCTGAATCAATCAGGACAGGTGCATAAACATACAGCGGCTATGGATAGTTTTGTTTCGCCAGCATACAATATAATTGCAGTTGAAGGCAACTCTTTCAGAAGTTGCTTGAATTTTATTCTAACAAATAACATTTTGTGATAGGGAATATAAGTAAGGTGGAAAGAAACCTATGTTTTTTTCTGTATAGGTATTTCCGCTGTTTTATTTCTGAACACTTCACCTTGGGATTAATTGGTTTCACAGATATGTACAGTGTGGTGGGGTGCTAATAGGTTTAAAATCGTTATATACAGGTTTAAAAGACTTTGATCTACAAAAAAATGATCTAAAGACAAATGTTTATATCTTTTTATAATATTTACAAAAAAACAGTGTGGGAAATGGACATGATTACATTTACGGATGCGGGAATATAAAAAAAAACTGTTTTGAAAAAAAAAGGTGTGGGCGGGTCCGTCGAACAAGGAATTAAATAATGGTGTGGCCTAATCTTTAACTTTATAATTTTTGATGTCGATGATGAGCAATAACAGCTAGTGTTTGAAGAGATCTTTTCAGGAATGTATGAGAAGTCTACTACTCATGAAAGCTATGCCTATGGCTGTAATTTGACAAGATTTGTATTTTTGTTATTCAAAATATAAGGAAAGGGTGGGATATTTGGATTTCTCAGCTGATCATCCCTACCACAAAAGGATTAAAGTCGTCGCAACGAGAAATTTGA
Organism: Mytilus edulis; assembly: GCA_019925275.1. NCBI lineage: Eukaryota > Metazoa > Mollusca > Bivalvia > Mytilida > Mytilidae > Mytilus > Mytilus edulis. Next base: position 57,808,227 of record CM034352.1, on the reverse strand, counting down.
ATGTAAACATGCATTTCTTTCCTTTGCACATTATATGTATCTCTGAAAATTAAACGAAAATATATGTAAACAAGAGCAAGAATGGTGTATTGCAAAGCTTTTCATACCAGTTCAATCAAATTAGTAATCAAATTTAGCGCTGGTTCAAATATAGTTTCGATCTATAAATAACTTCATTCTTGATAACAAATCTGAATCAAAGTAAACGCACAAATAACTTGGAATCATCTCTTCGATGTCACATGATCAAAATTGTCACATGACTACAAAATGTCAGAAGCGGGGAAATTTTTACTGTTGAAACGAGGGACAACTGTGATGAACAGAGTTTTTCTGGCTCAATAAGACAATTATCAGGTTAAAACTTGTAGGAAGTGGACTCCCTTAATACTGGTGCAATTAACGGACTCAGCCTTTACTGTAAATTCAAAAATTATTTATTATTGCGATTTTGTAAATTTTAGACTACAACATGTACAATGCTCTTTTAATTTTTGCAATATTTGTCATATAAAAAAAAATCATACAAGTTTAAATTATTGTGATTATCAGTGGCTGGCCCACTGGCTGCCTAAGAGGGGCACAATCTCGTCACTCTTCAGTGATTCCCTATATATAAGCAACCAAATTTTTTCTCAAAAGGGGGGGGGGGGGGGGGGGGGGGGGGGGGCCCTGCCGTAAATCCGCCTCTGATTATAACCCTGTAGCATTTATTGATAAAATAAACATGATAAAAATATCATGTTAATTTCTGAATTCAGAATAACAATAACAAAATGAACCTGAATAATTCAGTCCGTCCCTGTTATCAGTCTTTCCTTCTTGTGACAGCAGAATATAATGACTGCATTATTTGGGCTATAACAAAATCAGCATATAAAACTTTATCTTCGAACCATATACATGATATAAGTGTAATAAACAGGGTTATTTATTTAATTTGAAATTGATTATGAGTACTTTACTTTTAAATTAATTAGGATTAAGAATAATGAATATTTTGTAGACGTCAGCGTCAAATATTCACTCTGTGACTTAAGTTTTTGAAATTTTAATAACTTTCTTAAACAACCCTGGATTTCTACCGAACTTGGACAGAATCAGTGTTCTAGGATTCCCATTACCCGTTACCCGGGGTAAGTGGATAAGGACAACGGGTAAGTCATTTTTTAGCCTTTGTCACCCGGTGGTAAGTCAATTTTCAAGTTCGGGGAAGCCGAAAAAAACAATATTATACATTCTCTCTGTGGTTAAAGTTTTTTAAATTTGAATAACTTTCTTAAACTATTCTTTATTTGGACCAAAATTGGACAGAAGCTTGTTTATGTAATATGATCAAAAGCTAGTATCTAGATCTAGAAAGAAATTTTGTTAGAATTTTGTACTTGTTTACCCATATTTTACTTATAAATGGACTTGTTCCCCCCACCCACCCCCAATTAACATTACATACAGTCTGCAGTTGAAATTTTTAAAACATTTATTAGATTCATAAACTATCATTGACTATCCTTGATTTTTACCAAACTTGGACAGAAGCTTCTTACAATCAACATGATCAAAAGATAGTATCGAGAGGAATATATTTTCCTCATTTTGTTGAGCCTGCTATTAACAGCAAAAGGTGGCGAGACACTGAGTTCCGCAGATGCCTTCCAAATTTTATTCATTGACAAATTGCTATGGTATATATATCATGTTTATAATTATTCATTATCATTATTATTTTGTTTATTATTGGTGACTGTACAAATGTATGTTGCCTGTGTTGATTTAAAAGAAATCTATATATAAAAGTTAAAAATTTTATTGTAAGATTTGGTTACATTTCATTGATTTAAACCCACTTCTTAATTTTCTTAAAATAAAATAACTAATATGTTTACTTATTTTAGTTAAAAAAACACCTACATTTACCAGTCCTTGTGTGATGTAAAATGGAAAATATTGATCCAAGATTGAATCCAGCATACCAACAACTACAAAAGTCATACAAAATACTTCAGCAGTGTCAAACAACCTGGAAAGAAACATTAAAACAATGTCAAGAAGAAATAGACTCTTTACAAAATTTATCCGAGCAATACACCTGCTGTAATGAAGCTGGTATAGATGTGCTTTTACTGCAGCTACCAGATGTACGAGAAAAAATATTGTATAAGATATCTTTAGAGATTGACAAGAAGTTGAATAAATTGCAAATCAACATGTAAGTGTGTACTTACAATTCGAAGTTTAGAATGGCGTTCATTATCACTAAACTAGTATATATTTGTTTGGGGGCCAGCTGAAGGACGCCTCCGGGTGCGGGAATTTCTCGCTGCATTGAAGACCTGTTGGTGACCTTCTGCTGTTGTCTGTTCTATGGTTAGGTTGTTGTCTCTTTAACACATTCCACATTTCCATTCTCAATTTTACTGATATTTTAAAGTGTGTCTTTCTATGTTGTAATGTTACATTGCTGTTTCAAATAAAGGTGAAGGTTGGTACCCAAAAAGCGTTTAAACCTGCTGCATTTGTTTGCTTCTGTTCTTAGTCAGGAAACTGATGTTCAGTAGTAAATTGTCGTTTGTTTATGTGGCTCATAAGTTTTTCTTGTTTTACGTTTTTATATACCGGTAGATTAAACCATTGGTTTTCCTGTTTGAATGGTTTAACACTAGTCATTTTTGGGGCCCTTTATAACTTTCTGTTCATGCCAAGGGTCCATGTTGAAGACCTTACTTTGACCTATAGTCATGATAGTTGTTTACTTTTACAAATTGTGACTTTGAAGGAGAGTTGTCTCATTTGCACTCATACCACATCTTCTGATATCTATATAAGATTGAAAATAGCATTAGAAATCATTTAGCTATTAAACTTTAGCCAATTTTTCTTACAGATTGTCAAGTTTTTGTATCTAGGTGATTGTGTGAGTTTCTTAAAAACGGAATGCTGTATTTAATTGTTAAAATTGCTCATATGAAATTTTAGTAAATTATAGACTAAGTCACCTAATTTAAAGTTATCTTGATTATTTGAAGTATAAAGCCATTAATATTTTGAAGCTTTTGACACAATCGAAATTATAAGAGACTGCTAGCAAGATAAGTATTGAAATACATTTTACTAAGGAATTTTGGGTGAAACAACCTTTTTTAAGTGATTTTATACAGATTTTTTTCTTTTCAACACGTATCTGAAATGTTTATACAGTTAAACAAAATGATTTCTTTTTTATACCAGTTGCTTTATAAATGGGTACCATAATCAGTTTATTTCTTTTTAAGTTTAGGTGCTTTATTGTCTGTCTAATTCAAAAACAAGAATAAGCCTTGCACAAGTAGATTATTTATGAATTTGTATCCAATATTCTATTATTATTTTTTTGTTGTAAAACATTTTGAACAGCTAATTTAGTCTTGTTATACAGTCGGTATAAATATTTTTGTTTATTTTAGGAACACATTAAAAGACTGTTGTGATAGAATTTCCAAGCAGTATGACTATAGTTCTAATATAACAAAGGGTTTACCTCTGGATCTTGTTACCATGACAACAGAGACAATACCAGCATTTGCAGACATGGTTGAACGGTTAAATGATATTGATATTCTGTTACACCACCAGTATCCTTACCTGTTGAAAGCATTAACCTGGATACTATCCAGACACAATTGGATTTAGTTTTTCTTTGCTTCTTTCTTTTGTTGTATGGTAATCTGGTGAATCCAAACTAGGGGTCCCATTAAGGTTACTTTTTATGTTATAGTTTAAATGACCTGTAGAATGGTAGTTGACGAACAATTTGTTGGGTTTTTTCTTGACCCTACAGTAGGTATCCTCCTATTTTTTGGTTTTGTTTATCCTGAATATGCATGAAATATTTGCAAAGTTGCTTAGACAAACAGCCATATTTTAATCTGAATATTTTTTATACACAATATATGCGGTTATCAATGTTTTTTTTGGGGGGAAGCAATCTGCCCTATCCCCTTCTCTTCTATGGGTTAATGTTCCCTGCACAATGCCTTGTGAGCGCTTTTATCTGTACAAATATTGCTAAATTTTTATGAAATTTATATTACAGCTTTAAATCATCAATGTCTCAGACTAATTTGCCAATCAGTGCAGATCAATTTATTTTAAAAACAGTTATTCCCCTTGAGATCAAATTGAAAATTGCTTTGTTAGTGCTCTCATGTGTACTTTTCTTGCCAGAATTTTATGAAACTTATATCATAGGTTTATAGCAGCAATGACACTTTTGAAAATATGTGCTGATCAAAAACATTTAAGGAGTTATGTTCCTTGGAAATATAAACACATTGCATTTGCTCTGAAGCCGTCATTTCTCCAAGATATTTATTGTTTTTAAAGACCAACACAAATATTGAGTTATCCCCCTTGTACCTTAGTTAGATCAAATATATGTGCAAGGTTTGGGACATTGGAACTATGTTCTTTTATTTAATTTATTATACTGAATGTTCTGTTATTTATGTCTTTTAAATTTGAAAGTAATAAGTTATGATGTTGTGTTACAACCAACAACTGAATTCAATAAAGGACAAAATTGAGCAAGCAACTTGGTGAAGGGTTGTAGAATATAAACCATAAGGGTCTGAAAGGGGATACCTTCATGACAAACAACAGTAAATAAAATTGCCGAATGAAACAGTAATTTTTGGTGCATGATGATAAAATGTACTTACTTTACAACAAAAATACAATCGACTGATTTTGACAAGTCATGTTAAATGAGGGTAGTAATGGGGGTACATTAACGACGAATACCGGTAAAATTTCTTGCCAATAGACGTTAACGGTAATTTTGGTCCATGATGATAAAATGTGCACATTCTTTTAGACGTTAAAATAATCGACTGATTTTGGCACATTACGTTAATTTTTTTTCAAAAATGATGCCAACAATAATAATTTGAGACCTCTGATGAAACAAGATAAGGATATTTTGACGAATTACAGTAAATTTTAATCAATTTGACACAACGGTACCTCAAAATGACCGTTTAACGTCTAACGGTAAAAGGCATTACTACCCTCTTAAATTTTTTCCAAAAATAAAGGTAATGGTTAATCATTTTTAGACTGCTGACAAATCTTGGTAAGGATAATTTGACAAATCACAATAACATTTTAACCAATTTGGCGCTAACTGTATCCGACAATGACCCATTGGCGCCTGATGGTATATGGCATTCTCACCCTCAGCCATGGGATAGAGTAGAATATCTCCCTTGTATGAACCAATAAAAAACTGGTATTTTTACATGAAGAATAAATAAATATTACATACATGTATGAACATTTGTTATACCTACCTTAAAAATACTGAAGATATTGGGCCAAGAAATATCTTTTAGATACATATACTGTCCAGAAATTTGATAGTGATAATTTTATGAAAATGTGGAATAGTGGAAATAATGAAACAACACAGAAAGTGAATGGTATGTTTGTAGATTTTATCAGGTACATTTAAAGTATAAGTAAGAGCAAAGACTTGTCAGATTGGAGATTGAAAAATGTGCAGGAGTAAGAGGAAAAGTTGTTGTGACCTTGTGAGCTAGCATGTTTTAAATAATCTAGCTCAGCTTTGTCAATATGAAAATAAGATGTGGTTACGATGAATGTCAATGAGACAACTATTCACCAGAGACCAAATTATGTAGATCTTTACCAATAGTCTTTCAAATAATCGTTGTGTTTCTCTTAAGGTGATACCAACACAAAAATATAGAAATTTCAAAAAACTTGAACCAATCACTTTCTCAGATAAATTTCATTGTATATGTAGCAGTTTGATAAACATTAATTTTGATCATTGAGAAGCTGAATATTTCCGTAACAATACAATGTAATTAAAATGTTTAGCAGATTTAACAGAGTTATCTCCCTGTAGTGTTAGGTACCACCTTAAGCAGAAGCCAAACATTTATGAAAAGCTGGATTATGGCATATTCCATTTATTAAATAACACAAATAATCCTGAAAAAAATAGATAATCTCTAATTTCTTAGGTTCCAAATTATGATGATTTAAAGATTGAAGCTGTTACATTAGTAAATATAAACTGCACATGTTGTTACATATAACAATCAGTTATATCCCTTGAATGAATTGTAACATCTGTTTCTTTACTAAAGCAGTGTATACAAATTCTTTTATAGTAATATATCAGATATTTACCACAGTATTGTATTTAAAATTATAATAAATATGCTCACTCATACCACATCTTATTATTTATATACACAATATACCAAACATTTATGTTTTCATCTTTTATTACAGATGCTTTGTGTTATGTGAAGTTTTTGTTGGATGATACTTGAAGCTGTTTGTTTTTATGGATTCAACATTCTTTTAATACATCTGCATGGATGTGAATAAAGAAAAATACAATGCTGGACATGTTTTATTGACAGTACTTGTTGTGCCTGGATGATGATACATCATTATTTATACAAGTCAGAAGTAATATTGTGTTAGCAAATCACTTGATAAAAGAAATTTACAGATTTAAATTGTCTTGATTTATTGATCATGATATCAACTGTAAAGTGAAACCCAGTTTTGTGATTTATTTATCTTCACTGTGAAAGTGAAATTCAATTCACAATAATGATTGGCCGATAGATTATTTGTGTATTGTGCCACTTTCAGCTCATTTGCGTATTTCTTGACTGCAAGTTTTTATTGGTGTAGGAAGCTGGACAGAACCATGTCAGAGGATCAGCAGAAAACTTGCTATCCTTAGCAATTAAGATCGAAATCAAGCACACCTTGCCAGGAGGAGGTTTTGAACTCATGACCTCAGTGTTAAAAGGCTGATCCGCTGATGGTCCTGAAAGATGAACTGCTTATACTATACAAGTCTTGCCTATGAGGTCCCAGATAAACACATGTCATATCGAGACAATATATAGATACAATCATTGTTGTGGGTCTTCTGCATGAACAAATAGAAAGGATTATTATACTAATTTTTATGTTGTTTTCTACAGACATAAATATTTTCTACCTAAATGACTACCGGTAGTAATTATAGGTTTCATAACGAGTGAGAATAAGATATCAAGCGATATCTAATTCTCACAAGTTGTTAAACCTATTTCTCTTATGGCAAAAAGTTGTATGTGCGTGGCCTATTTGTTGCGAGTTGTGTTGCTACGACCGTTTTTCTTTGCAACGCGTACTGATCTATCTCTTATGGTTGGGGCCTGTTATCTAATTTGTAACAAGTGTATTGACACGTTATTTCTACAATAATTAACAAATAACTCACTTGTTGCGCCTTAAAATCTTCTTTTTATCAAATTTTATTACATTCTGAAGCGGCACAGAAGCCAGAAAACGCCTGGTGTTTATGTATGACACCGGAAGCATACCTATGACGTCACGTAGTGAAGGGACCAAAGAAGATAACATCTTTTCGCGGAATTTTCTTTAATGAAGATTTTACACTGAAATTGTGATTGAAATTTAATTATGAACTTGTTTTGCATTAGAATAGAGATAACTGTATTGTATTTGAAGCTTTGCGGACGTCCATCGGTAGTTTTACTGTGGCATACAGAGGGAAATTGAAATTGGAAGTTGTGCCAGTTATAATGCCCTAGCTTTGCTCCGTTACATAACCGTACACGGGTTCCTTTCTTTATTTCCTCGTCCATGATAAGATTTATATTAGATAATGCAGACGATAAAGCAGACGAAATTGCGAAAACCGGAAGTCAACAATCAGTTGTCAAGAAAAAAAAGTAGTCCTGGCATGACCTTTTCCAGTGAATAATGACCTGATCAACGGCCAATGAAAATATTGGAAATTTACGAGATAAGCCAATCAAATTAACGTAATTTTGATATCACTTTTTCATATCACACTCCGTACGGTGTGATACGAAAAATATCTATTCACGTGGGAGTTAGATAACAGGCCCCAACCATAAGAGAATATGGGGTATACATTATAATGAAGAAGCAACTAAATGATAGGAAAATAATCCAAGTCATTTAGAGAACAAATATTGTCTCCAACAATAGAAAGGTATTAATACAAAATATCAAACTTGATTTCCCACAATCATAACAAATTGTAAATAATCATATTTGCCAATGAAACAATTCTTCACAAGAGACCAAATGACACAGAAATTAACAACTATAAGTCAATGTAAAGCTTTCAACAATGAGCAATGCCCATACCACATAGTCATTTGTAGAAAGCATCAAAATGACAAAAGGAAACTTGTTATCATATATAACATGCATTGTTAAATTTCCTGACAATTGATATTTTATCGTATGTTTTTCTTTGTTGTGATGTTATGCTATTGTTTCAGAAAAAGGGAGAAGGTTTGGATCCATTAAAACGTTTAATACCGCTGCAAATGTTTGCACCTGTCCTAAGTCAGGAATCTGATGTACAGTAGTTGTCGTTTGTTTATGTAATATATACGTGTTTCTCGTTTCTGGTTTTGTTTATATAGATTAGACCGTTGGTTTTCCCCGTTTGAATGGTTTTACACTAGTAATTTTGGGGCCCTTTATAGCTTGTTGTTCGGTGTGAGCCAAGGCTCCGTGTTGAAGGCCGTACTTTAACCTATAATGGTTTACTTTTTAAATTGTTATTTGTATGGAGAGTTGTCTCATAGGCACTCACACCACATCTTCCTATATCTATATATCAAGTATTTTATTTCTAAATAGTTTTGTATCCTATGTTTGTTTATTTTTATATCTGGCTGGTGTCTTCTGAACATGACTTCATTTTTTCTTGAAACAGTATTTGTCAATAGGATTATTTCCTCAATTACTACAAAGCATAGGTCAACAATGGTATCTAGGAGGAGGAGGGGGTTTCAGAAGATAGGAAGAACCTTGCACATCCAAGTACAAACTTTTCAATTTTGTCGAGTCGATACCAAAACCGGGTTGATTTTAAGATATCATTTTAAATGGCTGAGCATCAGAAACAAAGACATCAATAGAGTAATTTATTGTCCAAAAATATTAACAAGTGTAAACTAGCATAATATATACTGTTATGCTAGAGTAATAGCTCTATACTTTCACAAAAAATGTTTAAAATATCACAGATATGTAACATGTAAAAGGAAGCTAAATGGTAATGCTACAATTGTCAATACAGAAATCTGCCGGAAAGAAGACGATATAAAATGATTGGTTATATGTTGTTTTTTTTTTAATGTATTTCAAAGAAAAAGCACATGCTTTTTTAATTGGAAATTTTTACTTTTTTTTCTGAAAATTTGCTTTACAAGGAAATTTTAAATTGATCAGATAAAAAAAGTTAAAAATCATAAATAACAAAAAACCTATGGTGTTAAAATTCTTACTAAACATAACATAAAGAGTTAGCCTTCTTATTGAACTTTTTTATGGTGAAGCAAGGATTTAAACAATTGATTGATTGTTGGTTGCTTTACGCCGCATTAGAACAAAAAGGCTATATCGCTGCAATGAGGATTTAAACAATAAATTTCACATTAAAAAATCCTTCTTTACAAAATGTTCCAATTCATAATTACAATTATCTATACTAACACCAACAAAAATAATACTTCTCACTCAAAAATTGCCTTTTTTTCTAAAATTTTAAAGAAAGTTTCTCATGAAAACTGCAAGGTGTTTTACAAGAAAAATTATCAAGCTGATATAAGTTTTTATGATAACGAAAAAAAAATGTATTCTATGATGTAAAGTTTCCATCTTTATGAATATTTGTTGACATTAAGGTTAGATAACTCTTATAATTCACATCTTGCTATTTCTATGTCGATATTAAAAGTTGTCACTTGATGCATAGCACAATTATGAGTGCTTTAAAAATTAAGCCGGCTTTCAACCTGTTCACTTTGTAAAAAGCTATATATGTTTTCAATATTTTAAAATCCCCAATTGTCTGATTAATTTGTCGATTTAATATCCCCAGTACTTATTTTCTGGTGCTGGATAAAATAAAAAGGTGGAAAATACTTATGTAATGCCCAGTTATTTACACACATCCAATGTATATTCCCTGAAAAACACTAATATTAGTTTCTTTTATCCATGTACAAATATTGTAAGTATTTCTGGTGTCCATGGTATCAGGTACATGAAAACATTACTATTTAGTATTGTCCAATATTAAGAGTAACTCCTTCTGCATTTCTTGTTAGACAAATAAAAAAAAGACAATTAGTAAACACATTTAAACAGCACCTATACATAATATAAATAAAATACAATGAACAAGACTCACAGACAAACCTTTCATAAATAGAAAAAAAATGTCTTATTTCATAAAAAAAAACCCATCAGATTATAGAAAAGAAAGTAAGTGCCATAGTTTCACTGTACTATCAAATATATACCTATTTAATTGTAAAGAAAAAGAAATTGACTGATTCATTAGTGTTTACAGAACATTTAGAAAAAAATATTCTTGAGATCATCATATTTCTTTTTGAATAAATTTACATTGTAATGTCTAAAAAAAAAATTTTCACTGTTTACAAATTAAATTATTATATGAAAATACGTTATTCATATGTTAAGCAAAATTTATATAAAAATGCTTTAATGAAACATTTCACAAACTTCGTTTCTACTCTCAACAAAAGATATACATGTAACAATATATATCATACAATACACAGTTATGTAATGAGGCCTACTACTACATGATTCTGACATCTACATTTCTATAACTACAATTTTTCAAAAAAATTCTGGCATTTAAACAAAAATAAAACCAGCTAGGCAAAACGATATCCCTTTTAATGTGACTTGTTTGGTTTACGTTTAAAAAAATTAAAGAAGTAGCATACAGTCATCTTTTCATACAAAAACAAAACACATACTGTGGATTCATTATTATTTGTTGGATATAAATTTTAGTAGTTTTCGTTGGTACAGTTGAACCACAAATTCAAATGTTCAATGTATTACACATTTTCTATAGGCTTTGTATGCAGAGATTGACAAAACCATGAAATCAAATACCCACGAAAATGCAAGTTTTTCTCAATCCATGAAAAATGATACCCACGAAAATAAATGAATCCACAGTATATCAACTAGTCTATATGTTTTTCTAATCAATAAATATCATGATGTATAATATAAGTACATTAATTAATCTTCATCACTATCATAATCAAGGTCAGCCCTTGTTCCCTACGTTTTGATATAACTAATCCTTCTTCGTAAGCTCTTTGTAATTTTCTAAGGGTTATAGCCATTCTGTCAGCATTTTCGTTGTTTCCAAACTGCATTCGTAATTTTCTAAGTTCAAGTTTCTCCTGATCTGCTTCATTCATTATTTCTCTCCTTCGTCTTTCTCTTTCTTTTTGTCTTTCTAAATCCTGCAGTGCAAAAGGGAGTCAATTATTTTCTTTTATTAATATTTTAAATTAGAAAGGAGTAGGGGCAATAAGGCCCTTATTTGGCCCAAAAATTACTGCAAATTTAAAATTTATCATACATATTTTAAAATTACTGAAAAGTATCTCAGGTAGAAGGTATTCAGAAAAACAAAATAATTTTGGACATTAAACAAGTTACCATGGCAACAAATCATGCCTTAATTTGCATATATTGTAAAATTTTGTGATTTCCCTTGTTTTTCATCAAATTTTTAAGTATATTTTCGATTGGAAAAGTATGTGCGCACCCAAGAAACAACTTTATATTTGGTGAGATTTTGTCAATAGTAATGATAAAGCTTCAGTTAAATTATTTTGTTGTTTCTTGGCTGCGCACGATGTTTCCACAACAGAAATAAAGATAGAAAACTGCATAAATTCTGAATTTTCATCGTTTTTGTGAAAACAGTATATATTATGACGTAATTGTGACGTCATCACATAAGAATCTTAATGTTTTTCATTTATATTTCTTGACCCTATGCATTTCTAAAGATTATGTTACAATTTGAAAAAGTTATCAAACATTTTGTTTTCTTGGGCCAAAACCAGGCATTAATGCCCCTACTCCTTTCTTAGCAGAAAACATTTTATTTCAATATTTCAATACATCTCTCAACTATATGTTATGCCCAATTTACTTTGTAATAAAGTTTTTATCTGCAAAAGTTTGATTCACAAACTTATTTTATTATGGAACTTATATCCCACCTTTAAAATAAAAGTTTTCTCATTTTCATCACTAAAATAAACTTTGAAATATAAGACTTGAACTTACCAGAGCATGACAGATATAATAGTTTTCATAAACTAATCATTTAAACAAACACAAATAATCTTGTTTTTCTTCAAAATAATTATGTGATGGATTCATTTACTTATTTAGATTTGAAGGATCTACAATAGGATAAAACAGAAACATACTAAATCTATAGCACAATATTTGTATTTATTAGATACAAAGAAATGGTCATAGGAAAAGTACAAGATACTTTAACAGAACATGGTAAAATAGATTAGTTTGTTATTTTTGTACACACGCATGTATATAAAATTTAATATCCTTCAAGGTTTTTATATTTTTCACATCAGTTACAACAGATACCATACTTTTTACATTTTTGACTAGCTCTTGAAAAAATTTCATTTGTTCTTGGTTTGTTAGAAATAAATTAGTTTCATTATATACCTTTATAACAATATCATTTGGGTCTCCTACATGTATATTAGGTTCTGTTTTTGGTCTGGCTATTGTTGGCATCAAATCACTAGGAGGAGCCACTCCTGCTTTGGCATACAGTTCTACTAGCCTGTTCAAAATAATAATTTCTATTAAAATAGTATAGACTATTATCAAACGTAATCATATTTTTATGTTCAAAAGCATTAAAAAAAGAATTTATCCCAGAATTATTTTGTGCTGTTTGTCATCCTTCTAGATGAGGACAGTTGTCTGATACATTTGTAATAATGTTGCAACATAGATTAAAATAATCGGTTCCATGTTTTCCCCCAAGAATAAACAATTCTATTAAACATAAAAATCCTGTTCTAATTAATTGGGGATATACATTGCCAATATTAAAAAGGCTAAATATTAATCCAATTATCTGTAATAATACTTATGGTAAATAAGTAAAAGACAATCAAATAAGTAAAAAAAAAATCTTATGAAGTCAATTCACAGGAAGAACAGGGATAAGGGACACACAGTTAAACTAAACACATGCTACCAAGGGGGATAACTCTACTCAAACATTTTTCAAAATTTCAAAATAAAATAGTTTACAGAGTTACACATAAATAATCTCCTACATGCTTTGACATTTAAATACTGGATTCATCTTATTGTACCTCTAAAGGTGAATTAAGATTACATGATATGAATGAAAATTTTAACAACAGTCGATCTACTCTGAAATTATAAACAGAGTCGACCAAGAGTGATTGGTTGTTGTTTTCTAAACACACAGGGTTTCAAACTCATACTTGAATCAGCTAATCAAGAAAACTACTGTAAATTCGGAAATTATTGTGTGCATTTATTATTGAGATTTTGACTAAAATGCGATTTTAATTTTTGCGGTATTGTGAAAAATCCTGTTTAATTTATATTAAAAAATTCAAAATGCAAGTTTAAATTATTGCGATTATAACCCTATTGCATTTTTCACAATGATAAAAACACTGCAATAATATCTAAATTTACAGTACATTTTTTAATCACCTTGATATCTACAGTTCCTTTCTAGCATTCAAAAAGGCGTTTTATTTTAATCATATCAAGATATTATTATTGCCTTTCAAATTGCATACTATGAGAATTGCAACCAAACCATCTGATCCTTTTATCCATATTAATTTTATATCTGTTTCATGCTGTTTTGTGTCTTAATTTTTTTCATATTTGTTTTCATCATCTGGTTATTGCAGTTTTTAAATGTTCTGAGTTTAATTGGGCTGCTTTGTCTGTGGCATAGAATTAAGTTATGGTGATGTGGAATTGATTCTATTTGCTGTTTTCTTTTGATATATGTCCATATCAAGTCAGGAATATAATACCCTTTAACAACTTTTTAAGCTCACGATATTGGTCATTGTATGGACTTGTTATTGTTTTAATGATAATAAAAATTGTAAGTGTCTTCCATATCTTATTGCAAGATAAATGAATATTTATGAATTATGAAAAAAAAAATTCCTTCCATTATTTTTAAATTCATATGAACATAGTAAAAATTAACATCCAACAAGTACACCTTAATATGGCTACCCTCCCCTCCCAAAAAAATCCATATTCAGGGAGGTTTGTGTGCTAAGTCACATAATCTGAGGATTTTGTCTAATTTTTGTGCACTATTGTCTAAGATGATTAGAACACATGTCAATGGCACAGTAACACATTTCGTTCGTCCTTATTCAATTTATGATTTTTATCGGCCCTTTGGTATTATCCTTCTTACATATATACATGTACATGCAAATAAATTTTACTCATTAGTGAATAGTTCTGCTTTTTCTAGAGTTCAGCCTATGGTGTGTTAATCAATGGCATCTAAAGATATACTCTAGGTCTCTGGCAAAACCATGCTCAAAGCTTAGCCAGATTATAATTACCTTATAACTCTGCAATTTCAAAATATTGTTTAAAACATAATTTCACAGTAATATTTATTCAGAAATTTCAAAATAAATTCCTGAATCAAAATAAGACAATGTTTTCTCCCTCTCAGAACTGGTATGAATAAAATATGAAGATGTGAATTTTAAAATCATATGGAGTTTCAAGTTTGATAATATAGAATATTATCAATTCATATTATGCTTGTGAGTGATAAATAGAATGAACTTTGATTACTTTTTGAGGATCTGCTGCAAATGTAACTTAAGTTTTGAATAAATATACTGAAAAGTAGTCTGATCAGACCCATAGCTAAAATTATAAATCAAAAAAAATATTTCGAATCATTGAAAACAGATTAACCTGTATAATCGAAGCTGTTACTTTGAATTGTTATTCTTTGGGATACCAATTTTAGAGGGTTTCGTGAGTATTGGCAAACCACGAATTCAAAAGTTCAACAAATAACATATTTTTAATAGGCTTTATATACAGAGATTCGCAAAACCACGAAATCAAAAATCCACAAACATGCAAGTTTTCCGCAATCCATGAAAAATCAAAACCCACAAAAATAAATGAATCCACAGTAAATCTTTGCTATGATAAAAAATGGAAAAATATATAAAGAGAATACATCAACAAGAAAGCAACCCATTGACACCACGATAATCTAGAAATCTAGACCAATAAGAATTAGATTCTGATCAATCTTTTTTTTTTATTTACAAAGTTGGTTTTGTCAAAGTTTACATTTAATATAACAAGCCTATAGAAAATATGACCTTCATTGGACATTTAATTCCTGGTTGACCTTCATCATGTTTACCCAAAAAACCTACAAAAAGTGGTATCCCAAATATAATATTGAATCCACAGTATTTAGACTTAATTAGGGTCTAAAACATTATCATGTTATATTAGACATAAATTCCATGTTGTTCTTTTTCAGTATGTTACTGATGTTTCAAATTAATCTTTTTTTTCCCAACTCTAGCTTACTTTTGATTTCTCTCTTTTCTCCTTTTCTTTACTTCTTCAAAACTTGGATACATGAAATTTCCTTGCATTGGAGGACGCTTGTCTACTTGTTTTAGTTTTTGTACTTCAGTGTATGTTACCATTGCACCATGCCCTCGTTCACAATAAAAATAACGCTTTCCTTTAAAAACACCATTGTGTGTTGAATTAACTGAAAAAGAAACATGAAATTGATATAAAGAACAGGGAATATATAAGGTGTAATACCACCATTGATTTTCCCCTATTAGTCTTTGTTAAATTTGCACTTTTCAAAAAAATGTGCAGAATTTATCTTTGTTTCAAATAAAGAAATACTTGGCATGAGTAAAGTTTTATCCTGTCCAGTACTATAGAAAAAAATTCACATAACATTTCATTGCATATAAGAAAATAACCATCATTGGAAGTTAACCAATCAAATGTCTCCCCTTATTTTATCTAGTCACCATGTAACCTCAAGATTACAAAATTTTCTATAGAAATCCCAAATAAAAAATAATGGTGTTTTGAAATACCCAAGACATATGTTTATGACACAGAAATGTTTTTACTGCAATAAAATGTAGGATTAATTACTTACAACTGTCAAATTAAAGGGAATATTTTTTTAGACCTACTTTTAACAAATGGCAATTTCAAAGCATCAAACAAAAGGAAAACAACTGTAATCTTCTTGACTTAGTACATTCATTTCCTCATGAACAAATTGGTACAAATATATCTGGTCTAATATACTAATTTTTTTTACGTTGTGCTTCTACACCATTGTCCCAAAATAGGGGGAGGGTTGAGTATTCAAAAACATATTTAACCCTGCCAGATTCTGTATATGTTTGTCCTAAGTAGGGGGTTGTTGTGTTGGTTGCTATCTGTCATCTTTTATAATAAGAAAGACTAATGCTTTTTCTGTTTAAATTGTTTAACATGCTGTCATGTGATGGACTTTTATCGTTTCCTATACTGTATTCATGGTCATGGTTGAAGGTTTAAAGTGACCTATAATTTACATAACATTTTTGGTCTCTGGTGGACAGTTTTTTTATTGTTTAAGACCATTCATACAGAAAGTACAAAAACTGGTAATAAAAACTTACTATTGTCATCTAATTTTACTCCAACATACAATCTAGGGGCAATAGCATTGTCATCAATAACTCCTACAAATTTCACAGTACCTGAAAATAGTAAACACCTCTAAAGTTTATACACATTTACATCTATATTAAGAATACATATTGTCCTTTCTAGCTCAATTTTCCGTTATATTTTGTAACCCCCTTGGGAGGCAATAGATCAACAAATTATATCCACAAAACCCTTACATTTGCCAATATATTTTAAAACTTACATCTCAAATATAATTTGTACAAAAAATATGATTTTTTTTTAGTGTCTACTACCAGTTTATTTTTAATTTCATTCCGTACATATTTCATAAAAATATTCACAGACACAGTTTTCTGTCAAATATTATAGTTCTGCAAACACCAATATCTCATAAACAATCTATGAGTACGATTCGCTCGTGTATGTAACAATGTTTTAGATTTTAACGAGAGAAATTTATGTATTACTGAAAAATTATTACACCAGGGTTTTCGATATCACAAACTAGTCAAAACATTTACTAAATTTTATCATCGGTATAAAGACATCATTCGTAAATATAGCTCAACATGCAGACTTCTAATACGTTCAGGTATTTCACATCCAATTTTTTATGGTAATATTCTTTATAAAGCACAAAGGTGTCAGTATGCACCTCAGAAACTTACAAAACCTTTGAATAGACTTATTAAGAAGGGATATAATTACGATACTGTTGTCAAGTCATTAAAGATTGCATATTTTGGCGTTAATATTGAGTCACTGATAAGGTCTTTGCATCGGAACTAAACACATTTATTCTAAAAACAGTTGTTGGCATGACACGGGTTATGTTCTTCTCATATATGTTATGATGGTATGATACTAAACCCTAACGGGAAGGATTGTGCCTATGTTCATATGATGAAATCATAATCTTTCAGTCAGTTTAGTTGAAGTCTGGAGCTGGCATGTCAGTTAACTGCTAGTAGTCTGTTGTTATTTATGTATTATTGTCATTTTGTTTATTTTCTTTGGTTACATCTTCTGACATCGGACTCTGATTTCTCTTGAACTGAATTTTAATGTGCGTATTGTTATGCCTTTACTTTACTACATTGGTTGGAGGTATAGGGGGAGGGTTGAGATCTCACAAACATGTTTAACCCCGCCGCATTTTTGCGCCTGTCCCAAGTCAGGAGCCTCTGGCCTTTGTTAGTCTTGTATTATTTTAATTTTAGTTTCTTGTGTACAATTTGGAAATTAGTATGGCGTTCATTATCACTGGACTAGTATATATTTGTTTAGGGGCCAGCTGAAGGACGCCTCCGGGTGCGGGAGTTTCTCGCTACATTGAAGACCTGTTGGTGACCCTCTGCTGTTGTTTTTTATTTGGGCGGGTTGTTGTCTCTTTGACACATTCCCCATTTCCATTCTCAATTTTATGAACCTTTCTTTAACTTTCAATTTATTGTATTATATATACTCTACAGAAAAACAGAAATAACAATTTATTCATGAAAATTATATTGTCTACAAGTGCACAGCACTGTATATCAATTTGTACTGATATGCCAGCAGATATCAATTCAACAAAAAAATATATAATGCACTCAGACCTTAAATTTCATTTTTCTTATCTGTCATGGAAATTTTAAAATGTGAAAACATCTTCATCATAACTATTTCCAGAAACGAAACTCATTTATAAAATCATATCTTACTTTAACTCCTCCAGAAAAAGAAAACCCCTGTTCTACAATTTAAATTACTATCAGTATTTATTATTTAAAATACAAATAACTTAGTCTATAAAAATTTACAAAAATAGAAACAGATCTTGAGCAGAAACAATTTCCTCCAGTCCTGGCCCTTAAATATGTAGGACAGGGATAATATTCCTTAATGTTCATCCTCAGGTTAAGTTCTTCAGGGGAGATAATTGCATTTACTGATTTCAATAAAGAATTTTTTAAGATGTGGTACTGGTTTCCCATTAGAGCAACTCTTTCTATCCATTCAGACATATATTGATGAAACTTTACCTAGTTGTAGAATAGCAAATACATCCTGGGATTATTGTGTATATAAAAATATAGATTCTTGTCCAAGCTACACAAGATGTTGACAAAAAAGTGCTGGCACTATCACCAGAAAGTGACAACTGTGTCTAATGTAGTTATATTTGTGGCAGATGAAATAAAAAACAAGATGCATGTAGCTTAATCAATCTGCAAAAAATATCACAACATGAGACCAAAAATAAGTCTCGTGATATTTGTTGCAGATGAAATAAAAAAAACTCAGACGGATTAAATAAATCAGAAAAATATTGACAGAGAAAATATGAATAATTTATTGATACTAATTCACATAAACTAAACGACAATCTACATTATATAATCAAACTGAGTAAAGAAAATTAAAAAGAGACAACAAAAGAGATCTACGTTTGTTTCATCTAAAAATACCGTCTACTTGTCCAATGATTAAATACAAAAAAGTTAAAAGATGAATATTATAATTAATTGAAATAACAAAGGAATCAAAATACAATTTTGCAGAGTTGTTATTGTTACAGCGGATAGCACTCATGTTTAACTACTTTTCTTGCAAATGGTCAATTCAATGAAAATTTTACCAAGCGCCTTTCAAAATATTGTTCAGTGTAGATACAAATTTTGTTCAGAAGACAGCTTAATTCAGGTGATTTCAAGAAATAACTCATAAACAATTTAGTTTTAACACCAAAAAGAAATGTCCCATAATAATTCATGCAGGCCTTTAATAATATTCCACTGCTCTACGAAGGCTACATATGTACAAAATGTATGTAATAAGAGCCTTAAGCCCTTGAAAATCTAACTCAATAACATTTTTGCTTTCAGCAAATTGGCTTCCTCACCAGACAGCATCATTCAATATCCTTGATTTGCGATGCTTTTTTTTTAAATAGAATTAAGAGTTTAGGCCCTTGCAAGTGGGACAGTTGATCACTGAGAGGGACTTAACTATTTTGGTTAAAAGAAATTCAAATAACTGTTAATACAGTATCAAATAAAATCGACCTATTGCAAGAAAATTGGTAAATAAATAAAAGGGTAATATATATAAAATGTAGGAAGGTGTAGGACTTTCACCTCTGTAATTTAAAATAAATGTTAAATGCTACACCATGTACATCAACTATTTGAAATAAATATTACCTCTTCTAAATTTAGAACCTATTTATAAATGATCATTATCAAAATGTTTACATTGCAGTCAAGATATGTATGAAAGATCATTTTACTGTAAGCTTCACTAGTTACAGAGTAGTTTCTAAGGATTCAGGTTGGAATAAATAGCTTAGACCTGTCATTCATGCTGGAGACTGATAGTACACTCACAAATTTGTTTTCCCGCTTGGTTTAAAGACAGATTGTATTTTAATAATATTGATTAATGACAGTCATGACTGTTCAGAAAAAATAAATATATTTTTATTCTTTTGCACTAGCTATTCTATTATTTTTTGTTTGTTTATGAGAATTTTGTACAGCTAATTCAATCGTCCACAAAAATATCTTTTAGGACTCAATTATGACTATTGATTATGATGAAAATGACATACATTTGTATAATGTAAACTATATTAAGTATGAGTTAAAATATATGATACTTACATGTATTCATCAATATAAAAAGATATATAGCTGATTTATTTTCATTATTCTTATTAATGCATTCCCATTTTAACATGTTTTATGTCTATTTTGCTGGAACATGTTATTTTTCAGTTATAAATATATCATGTATATAAAGATTAAATAAAATACATTTTCTTTTGCTAAAAGTAATTTGTAGAACATGTAGAACAATACTTCTACAAATAGCATCTATGAAAATCAAATATTACCAGCATGTTGCCCTCGAACAAGAACTCGATCCCCAACTTTAACACCTCGCTGATCATGTGGTATGGTTGTAGAATCATCTGCTCTGCTTAGTGAAGATTCTCTTAATAATTCTGCTGCTTCTCCAAAATTGTCCTTCCAAAATGATCTACAAGGCCCACATGTACACATGAATGGGTCAACATCACTCTATAATACACAAATTATTCATTGAGTACATAATATATATATGTACAATAAAAGCCTACATTTTATAAAAAATTGCTAGTGGTCACCTTGAATCTAGAACACTATCAAGCAAGCGTGGCCACTAGCCTGCTGGGTACTATGTATTTTATATGTCATCATTATTTATTTACCCTTTTTTCCCTGCATAGATGTTCAACAATAATATAAACTTTTTTAAAGTCAATTATTTTGCTAGTTTTGCTACCCATCATGCTAATCCAAGTTTAAATTTTAAAATAAAAATCAATCTGTTTCATTTTGTTTAATCATATTTGTGTCAGGGTTAGATCCAGCCATTTTTAAAGGGGGTGGAGGTCCAACTATATGTCCCCATTCAAATGCATTGATCGTCCAAAAAAAGGGGGGTTCATAAACATTTATGTTACACTTTCCATACATTGTATATAGCCTTATAAACTTTTACACATTTCATACTCGTTTGATTCTAGAGTCAGCCCTAAAATTACAACAGATATGAGTGATAGATGGTGCTATTAATATTTATATAAACAACAACTCAAAAACAAACATCTTAGTTTTTAAAGAACGATAACTTATAATTTCTGATACATGTACCTGTTTATCTAACCAATTTAAAAATAAAACTGTTATTTATCATGTTGATCAGGCTGAATATAAAGATATCAAGTATGATGGAACAAATCAGAAAACTTCACTTACCAGCCTATAACGTGGTGCAAACATTTCTATTGTTTTATCTGTAATTTGTTGCTAAAAGAATTTTTGTTTGTTTTCAATCATCGACATCAACTATCAAACAAATCAGCACAAAGACGTGTATTGTTTGTAACTTTCCTTCATTTCATGTTTGTGCATGGTTAAGAAAGTACCTGAGTGTACGATTTCATATGACAAATTTAATAAGAAGTTGACATATAAAATGGTTTGTCTGTTTTTGTTCAATCAGGTGTAACAAGTAAAGGTGGCAATGATCCATGTAGCAATAAAACAGAATACCGACCAATGCAAGGTTTATTATTCACTGATTATTTATCTCTCACATTTCCAGACAAAAACAAAATTCTTCTTAAAAGAGTTGTCTGTAAACATGGTAAATGAACTTTAAATATATATCATACTCATAGTATTTTTATTTTGACACTATTCATTTGCCATTTGGGTTTATAAATATCAGTGACATTCATTTATTTTCTTTACCTCGATGTGTTTATGTTTACTTTTATGACTACAAGCACTCATTTTGAACACTTCTGTGATTGAAATTGTGTAAAATTATTGGTTCACATGTCTAAAAATTTATCAGGCGTCCTGTTGTTATGGAGCACTTTTGTACTTCCGGTCGTTTTCGGCACTACTTACATCATTGAAAATATTAAAGTTAACTGATTCCACTGCATGATTTAACGTGCATATTTAATCTTTTGTAATTTTTATTCTAAAAATTAAAATTAATAAAGTATAAAAGTAATTTTTTATTGAAACTTTCACTTTCTTCCTGTCGATAGTTTCATGACACAAGCGACTAGGAAGAAATCAATAATTGGTGATGAGGATAAATGAGTAAAAGTAGTCAATACGGTACTACTAGACGAGCACGTCGATCAAAACAGTATATAAGGTACAAGGCAGAATCATAAACATGCAAACTAACTTGTTCCCATAACCCCTGACAAATTCGTCCTCAAAATACCACTTGACAATGAGTCATTAGTTATTTTTTCTTTTGGCAAAATCTGTCAGTTGGAATTTAGATCCTTTGCAGAACTCAACACTGAAGTTATAAGCAGTTATAGGTTTAATAGAACCAATTGAAAATTACTCAGGTATCATTTTATCTGTTAACTATACAATTGTAGTTTAGCCAACACCTGGAAACAGACATTTTGGTACTTTTATGT
This sequence comes from Mytilus edulis, assembly GCA_019925275.1. NCBI lineage: Eukaryota > Metazoa > Mollusca > Bivalvia > Mytilida > Mytilidae > Mytilus > Mytilus edulis. The sequence goes on along the minus strand of CM034352.1, from coordinate 57,785,552 downwards.
TTAATAGTCATATGCATTTATCTTTATGTTGTTTGTCAGATTGTCAGCATCAAATGAAGATAGGGGTCTTATCATCATATACATTTAGATAAGGTAGATGGAGAATTCTCTTGACAAAGAACAACTGTTTTGACAGACATTTTAGGGCTGTGCATGTGGGATGTCAGAGCTCGTCCGATATAAAAAAAAGTGGGTATTTTGCTTATCCAAAATGGATCATGGATGTTTTATTAATTTTGTTCTATGTTGTATTTTGTATACTTTTATTTTTCTTTTGTACTTGTTCTGTTTTTGTCATGTGATTTTTTTTTTTTTTTTTCAACTTATGAGTTTGAAAGTCTCATTGGTATCTTTTATCATGTTTATATGAGTAAGTAAATTAGAACAAAACCCCAAAAAAACACACTTTAAATAAATATTACCTTCCGACTTAAATCAGGATTATGTAAAGTGCACATGGTATACATTGTAGATATTGCAACATCCCTCACATATCATTCATATGTTCTGACATCTTGAATACTTAAATTACTGGTCATATACTATTCACAAACCTCTCGTAAGCTGTGAAAGTTGCATGTAAAATTGTCCATCTTATATACATGTATTTTCATTATTTATTTTAGAATTATTCCACAAGCAGCTTTTTTTGGTGGCATACACCTGTAACTGATAAGAAATGATAGAAAAAGCACTTAAAAAAATATTTAAAACACATGAAACTATAGTCTTGAAAATCGGAAGGTATGAAAGAACCCACATTTAAATCTATCCAATTCCTTTATCTAAAATGCTTTCTGCACTACAGCAAATTAATGATGATAAAAAATAAATGTTTTATGAGTATAATTATTTTCATTGCTTATTTAAAGGGGCACTAGCTACGAGATATATAAAAAATCTAAAGTTTATTTTTTTCGGTTCAATCAATAATGAAAGTGAAATAGTGAAATAACAATTCGCTTTTTGCAGTCAAAAAGGTTCAATTTTGTCAAATTACGCTAAGAAACATTGATAATTAGTTATTCACTTGCAAGTGAATGAGTCGACCTCTTTAAATCCATATTCATGTGAACTTCAATTTAACCCCTAGCTAGAGATTGACAACGCATGCATTGTACGTGTACTGGTTATTTAAAGAAAAAGAATTTCAACAATGAAAGTGAAACTACGGTAAATCATTTGATTACTAATTCGATGCACATAAAATCATTCTTATACGGTTAAAAGCAATGAGAAACATCTATTTTTAATCTATTAAATAAAATCAAACAGACCTATAAAAATCCAATTGCACGTGCTGGTTTAATCTATTCATATCTGTATTTATGTTTACATCGCTTATATATATGGTCATCTGAGGTCAAATCGATAGTTAATTAGATGGCGTCTGGACTAAAATACACACGGAACGAACCTATATATTATCTACCCCATGCTCTTTAAACTGTTTATTTTAGACTTTTGATAGTTTGGATAATTGTTTTACATTGTTATAAATCAAATATGAGAATTTGAGTCAAATCGGTGACCATGAATTTGACAGCTTATAAGTGCCCCTTTAAGTAATGTATATATCATGTATATATAAATTCAGTCTTCAAAGTGAAACACTAGTCTGATGACCTAATAAAATGTTATTCCTACTACTAAGTATTTGCAAAACTTTGTGTAGACACAAAAGAAAACTTTTAGAATATTTGGTCTTAGACTAGTAGTTGGAAAATATCTTTGGTGTAGAATAAAAATTCTGAATGCATTAGGGAAGACTGTGTTACAATTTTATATATCTGATTAGTATTCAAAAGATATATTTTTTGACATTTTTTTTGGTTGATTGTTTCTTGCTTAACATGCAATGCCAAGAGACACATACTTCATTCATTTAAATAATAAGAAGATGTGGTATGAGCTTGCAAAGACCTTCATTTATCCATTATAATTTTCCAAAAAACTTTCCTCAGAATTTTCCTGTATAAAGGCAATAGCTGCTGCGCTATAATGTCTATCCCAATAATATTTATTCTGGACCTCAATTTATCCATTCTTGTTAGTTTTATAAAACCTTCATGAAAGTTTCCTGTATCAATACAATAATTGCTGCACCATCCCAATAATATATTCCATATTCCATTTTTTATTGCAGAGTGTTTACTCATTTGAAGGTATCTTGTATTGTTCAAATATATTTATCATGTTTATAGAATGAGATGTATATAATCAGGACGATGAGAAATCATTTTACCATAGATGTATTTTGGAAACTTAAATTTAAAAGCCATTCCTATGCAATATTTACTGAATAACCATGATAACTGAAAATTCAAAGTATCTGTCAATATATTTAAATTTTCCAAAAAAAAATGCTGTATTAGGTCCGAGAACACAATTAATTCGTAGTGCATTTCTTTTAGAACATAAATGAAAATTAAAAAAATCCCACCTGCGCTTTCTCAATGAATTTTTTACAGTGTGTTGTACTACTTTTGGGACAAATTATATCAAAAATATAGAAAAGTTCATCGCCTCTAACTCAAAATATGGACAATTTTGTGTTTAGAGTGTCTTGAAATCTTTTGACAGCTTCCGAAGTGCTAATTTTTAACCTTTTTCAGCTGGACCAAATCACTACTTTCCTGTAAAATTCTGGACCCAAATTTTTTTACAGTGTAGTTTCAACCCCCTACTTACAATTTGAGGCATTAGACATGGAGAAATAAATTTGGAAGGGGTATAAAAATTATTGGCAAGTAACCCACTGTTAACACTAGGGACTATATTCGTGAACAACGAAAATCAAGGGACGACAATTGTGGTCTCGGACCTAATAGGATAGAAAGAGTTGACAAATCTTGAAAAAACTTGGTATGACCAGAGCTTAATAAATTATAACACTGCTTGCAAAGTTTCATAACAATAGGATATATATTATAGACAATATGCTAAATTCTATACTCATCTTTGCGTGTTAAATTTTGACGTTAAAATTGAATAATTTCAACTATCAACATTTTGGGCTTTGAAAATTAAAATATTGCAAAAAAATACTTTTTAGATGCCCTTATATATCATTTATTATGTACTAAAAGCAATAGAGTACTCATTTGATTTATCAGACTTAGCATAATTATTCAAAAGTCAAATTTATATCAGCCTGGGCCTAAAAATTGAGGTTTTTCAATGAAAGGGGGCCTTACATGAAGATGTAATATTTTCCAGCAATTTTAAATTTGTGAAACTTTTTGGTTATAAATAATCCTTACATATGTATTGAATGTACTTTAAATGGAAAGAAAAGTCACAAATAACATATCATATTATTTTAAAAGGGTCTTAAGCCAAGTAAGACTGGAAAGAAATAAGGGTCAATTTTGGCCGTGCCACATATTTACATTAAAAAATGCATATTGAGGCTATAAGAAATAAAAAATTGTGTCTTTTTATCATTTCTAAAGTCATGTGACATGATACAACAAATCTGAGCCCAAAAAGGCTCTTGCAATTAACTTTTCTTACAGACAGTATGGTCTGATACAAAGATTTTTGCCTTTTTAATGAAAAACTTGAATGCAATTTTAGTCTCAACAGGCTTATATCTAAACCACTTGCTATCCTACAGAAGAAAAGAAAGATATTATGTGAGATGGAACAGGTACAATAGACATTGTAAAGTGCTTTTGATACAAATTTAGTGAGGTCTTTATTGTGGACTTCAAATTTTATGTACCAAGAACCCCACTTTTGACTTCATCCAAACAGGGCGTTAGACAAGGGTCATTTATACAACACATTTTGTACATATTGTCTGAGATAATGTTCTTTTCTGTAGATTCTGAGTTCATAAACAAGTAAAAGAACTAGATAAAGGCATATAAACACAAGTATTGACACATGAAAACCTGTCAGATAAAAAGTCAGGATGCCATGTATGCATCATTATTGAAAAAGCCTTAAAATGCCTATTTTGACCATAAAATGCCAAAATTGGTCATTTTTGCAGAAATTCTATAAAATAAAAGTTTAAATCCTTTAGTTTCATGCTATTTGACAAATTGAAACCATCAAATCATTTAGGGAAGTTGCCAAAGTACAGATTCTATATTTACAGACTTCACCTCTTAGGTCCGAGAACACAATTAATTCGTAGTGCATTTCTTTTAGAACATAAATGAAAATTAAAAAAATCCCACCTGCGCTTTCTCAATGAATTTTTTACAGTGTGTTGTACTACTTTTGGGACAAATTATATCAAAAATATAGAAAAGTTCATCGCCTCTAACTCAAAATATGGACAATTTTGTGTTTAGAGTGTCTTGAAATCTTTTGACAGCTTCCGAAGTGCTAATTTTTAACCTTTTTCAGCTGGACCAAATCACTACTTTCCTGTAAAATTCTGGACCCAAATTTTTTTACAGTGTAGTTTCAACCCCCTACTTACAATTTGAGGCATTAGACATGGAGAAATAAATTTGGAAGGGGTATAAAAATTATTGGCAAGTAACCCACTGTTAACACTAGGGACTATATTCGTGAACAACGAAAATCAAGGGACGACAATTGTGGTCTCGGACCATTAGCTATGATTAAATGCATGTCTTTCAGAGAAAAACCTCATAATTATTATGCATGTTAAGACCAGGATTTATAATATTATCATTGTCAGTGTAAAAAAATCTTGTACATGTTTCATCTATCGTTCCATGAATTGTATAGATATATGGTAATCTTAACTGTAGTATACATTTATGTACATGTACATATCATTACCGGTACTCATAAATGATGCATTTAATGATTTAGTTTTTTCCGATAAATTATGTAATTAGGATCATACTTACATCATGTACATGTAAATATGTGAATTATATAATCAATAAAATTATCATTACTAGTCTATACTGATAATTCAGAATCTACTGTGTGCCTTTGGAAATTTTAACCTATAACTAATAAATATTTTGACATATTTTTTTCTCTCACAAACATGACAAACCAAGGGAACAATGACCATGTCACTAAAAAGGCCAACATTAATATTAATAACAGTCGGGGTTGAACTAACCTTTTACATAATAGAGAATAAATTAAGGTGGTACCTAACACCTGAACTAAAATTAATTTGGCTCGTTTAATTTTCTTAAAATTTTGACAAATTATTTACTTTGACCCTTTGACAAAAATATAAAGAAATCAAAAAAATTGAACCAATCGATTAACCAGAAAAAATACACTGTTTATAAAGCAGTTTGACAAACACTTATTTTGACCATTGAGAAGCTTAATATTCCCTTAAGAACACAACGTCATTAAAACGTTCTGCTGATTTTACAGAGTTATCTCCCTGTAGTGTTAGGTACCACCTTAAATAATGGGTAATAAGTGACGAATACATTGCAAAATATGCTAGCAAAATAGAGAATATTGGAGTGCTGAAAATAATGAATACAAAATAAGGGTCAATATTATTAAATGCTATTGAAAAATGTTTGAAGATGTTAAAAAATAAGAAAAGGAAATACCCCCTTCCAGACCTCATTCATCAGATCTCCTTTCTTTGATAGAGTGACATCAGATGATGATGACCAAGAATTAGATGATATTCCATTGATGATAGGCGAGTCTACATTTGACATGGATGATGAAAGCGATTCTCTTGTTAGACCAAAACGACATCGACGTCCCAATCAGTCAAGACTGAGTTTTTTCTTTGAAGGTTGTTGTGGGGTTTGTGCAAGGTAATACATTACAGTATACTTTTGCAACACTGTAAACACACACAAAAATACACATTTATATTCAATAGTTTGATTTTATACTTTTGTCACATGACATGATTGCTTCAGATATATATCTATAAAGATTTGGGATCAATAGCAGGTTATCTGCCTGGAATATCAATTTAGTATTAAATATTACCTTATTATAGGTTTTAACCTATGTTAAAGAACTAAAAGAGAAAATGATAGTCAAATTTTTTGAGTGGAAATCTGCTAAAATTATAAGTTAACATTTGCTTACAAATATATTTCTCCTGTGTTCAAAATTTAGCGAATGAACAGAAAAAAGTCACATGATTCAAATTTTTCAACTTCCATAAACACAGATTTTTATATGAACTGTTTCTCCTGTTACATTCCACTTTTTATTGTGTATAGATTCAACACCTAAAAAGAGTAATAGATCTTCATTCTTGACAGTATTTTAATTTTATTAGATAAATACATGCAAAAGAATTGATTAATATGTTATTTTTGATTTTTGATATTTGATGGTACCGATAAGTTTCATATAACATATAAGTACATGACTGGTTTACCCGACATTTGTTCGAAGAATGAGATTTTTTTTTAATTACAACCTGCTTTTTTTCTTTTAATAGATGTTGTCTGAAATTTTGCAATAGAGAGAAGATCTATAAATCCAGAGTTGTACCAATTGGCTTAGAACCAAATAAAGATGAGAAATTTCCAAAGAACGTCATCAGAAATCAGAAATATAGCATTATCTCATTTATTCCTAAGGTAACAATCAAATAATTACATATAATTTAGTACAAAAATCTAGAACAAAAATCAGTCTTAAAAATACAATCACATACAATCTGACATAGAAATAAATAAAACAACTTTAAAATGGAATATATGAATATGAGACAACTTTCCACAAGAGACCAAATGACACAGAAAATAACAGCAATAGGTCACTGTAGGTCCTTCAACAATGAGCAAAGGCCATACCACATAGTCAGCTATAAAAGGTCCAGAAGTGATGCATGTAAAATAACTCAAATGGAAAACTAACTGCCTAATTAATGTATAAAATAATGAAGGAAAACAACAACCACTGAATTACAGGCTCCTGACTTGGGACAATGTGGGACAGGCATTTACAGAATGTTGCAGGGTTTAACTAATTTGTTGGCATAAAACCCTCCCCTAACCTAGGACAGTGTCAGTTATGAAACAGTACAACATAAGACCAACTATAAAAATCTGTTGAAAAGACCTAACTCATCAAATGAAAAAAAAATAAAAAATACATCTAATAATAAACAGAGTGGACGTGGACTGGTACTTATATATTCACACAACAAAAAGACACAAAGTACAGATCTGAGAGTACTCACAGTTACGGACAGCTAGCTCAATGCCAATAACAACTAATGAAAAAAAATGCATCTAAGACTTTTAAGTTTGCTGGTTAGTTGTTCCAAATACTCATTTATATATTCATTCCAAACCTTTTTATGATTTCATAAATTATTTTTTATTTTTTTTCAGGTTTTATTTGAGCAGTTCAAGTTTTTCCTGAATTTGTACTTTCTGGTTATGGCTACATCACAGTTTATACCTGCCATTAGGATTGGTTATCTATACACATACTGGGGACCACTGGTAAGATCAATTATTACTGTTCAAGGCCACACTAGTAAAAAAAATTGTAACAGTTTTTATAAAAGGATATTGGTTTCAATATTTTATTGGTGTGGCCTTCTTTATATGTTACTGTAAATACAGAAATTATTGAAGAATGGACAAATATGCAAGATAATTTATTTTAATTTCAAGAAAATCTCTATATGCATTGAATTTAGAATGTGAGTTCTTATTAGTGCAATACTTACCAGTTGCATTAATGACATTAATGAAAACATCACTAAATTTTGTGTGGGTTTCTGTATTTTGTGTTTCAAGCTTGCTTTGAGGAAAAATTGATTTTGGGGTTTTACTTAAATCTACAAATAAACCTTTAGATAATTATACTCCTGCTTTAAAAAAAAAAGTGGGGGTATACTGTTTTACCTCTGTCTGTATGTTTGTCGATCAGTCAGTCAGTCCTTCCGTCCGTCCAATATTTTTCGTCACATTTTTCTTAGGAACTACATGATGAAGACTTCATGAGCTATACCATGTGATGAGTTTTCTGATTCATCACTCAACAACTTCCTATTTACTGAACATTACATATTTTTACACTATTAAAACTATCCAGTTGTGGCAGGGGTATCATTAGTGAGAAGTAGCTCACAGTTTTACTTGTTTAGTTAGACTTACACCTTACATTTTGTTATTTTTAGGGATTTGTGATATTTGTGACAATGTGTAGAGAGGCTCTAGATGATTATAGAAGATACAGAAGAGATAAAGAAGCAAATTCACAGAAGTATAAAAAGTTGACAAGAGACGGACTGATATCCATTCCAAGTTCAGACATCAAAGTTGGTGATCTTATTCAAGTTGAAAAGGTAACATTTTAGTGTAAATTCATAGATATAAGAAGTATAGTATGAGTGCTAACGAGACAACTCTCCATCCAAGTCACAATTTGTAAAAGTAAAACATTATAGGTTGAAGCACGTCCTTCAACACCAAGCCTTGACTGAACAGCAAGCTTTAAAGGGCCCCAAAAATTACTAGTGTAAAACCATTCAAACCAGAAAACCAACGGTCTAATATATTTTAAAAAACGAGAAAGGAGAAACACTTATGATCCACATTCACAAAAGACAACCACTGAACATCAGGCTCCTGTTTATTTGTGATACTTTAAATAAAAAAAGTTTTAGCTTAGGCAATGAATGAATATTATTTGTGATTGATTGATTGATTGCTATTTAACGTCCTATGACAAATATTACATATACCTTACTTCTGACACATGATTCTGACTCTGAGCTAACTATCTTTGCTCTTATTTATTAAATGACCCATTTTTGGTGGAGAAGCCACACATATCAGTTTTTGTCGAGCCTGCAACTTTTGTTGCAGAAAGCTCGACATAGGGATAGTGATCCGGCGGCGGCGGCGGCTACGGCGGCGGCGTTAGCTCACTTCTTAAAAGCTTTATATTTTAGAAGGTAGAAGACCTGGATACTTCATACTTCGTATATAGATGCTTCATGTTACGAAGTTTCCGTCAGTCACATGTCCAATGTCCTTGACCTCATTTTCATGGTTCAGTGACCACTTGAAAAAAAAGTTCAAATTTTTGTAATGTTGAATTCTCTCTTATTATAAGTAATAGGATAACTATATTTGATATGTGCGTACCTTGCAAGGTCCTCATGTCTGTCAGACAGTTTTCACTTGACCTCGACCTCATTTCATGGATCAGTGAACAAGGTTAAGTTTTGGTGGTCAAGTCCATATCTCAGATACTATAAGCAATAGGGCTAGTATATTCGGTGTATGGAAGGACTGTAAGGTGTACATGCCCAACTGGCAGGTGTCATCTGACCTTGACCTCATTTTCATGGTTCAGTGGTTATAGTTAAATTTTTGTGTTTTGGTCTGTTTTTCTCATACTATATGCAATAGGTCTACTATATTTGTTGTATGGAATGATTGTAAGGTGTACATATCTAGCGGGCAGATGTCATGTGACCCTGACCTCATTTTCATGGTTCAGTGGTCAAAGTTAAGTTTTTGAGTTTTGGTCTTTTTATCTAATACTATATGCCATAGGTCAACTATATTTGGTGTATGGAAATATTTTATGATCTTTATGTCAGTCACGCAGGTTTTATTTGACCCTGACCTCATTTTCACGGTTCATTGCACAGTGTTAAGTTTTTGTGTTTTGGTCTATTTTTCTTAAACTATAAGTAATGGGTCAACTTTATATGTTGTATAGAAGCATTGTTAGCTGAACATGTCTGCCTGGCATGTTTCATCTGACCTTGACCTCATTTTCAAGGTTCATTGGTCTTTGTTTAGTTATCTTGGTTAATGTTAAGTTTATGTGACAGTTGTAATAAAGCTTAGCTTTACACCTAGGACTATCAACATAATATCAATGATTAGTATAGAAGGCGAGACATTTCAGCGTGTGCACTCTTGTGTTTAATGTGTTTAATTTGATCAGTCTTGGTATTGAATCCACATGTACAACCTCCGTCATTTGAGGCATGTAATTATTTGAGAAATGCAAATCATAAAACCATTATTTGAAGTACAATGCAAAACATCGACACAAAGTTGGTACATTCAAACAGAAAATAAATCTGAAACTATATAATGCATGATAAGCAGAAAAATGATATAAATATAATTGCAACATTATATTCTAATGAGTCTGTCCTTTCAAATCTTTAAAAAAACAACTTGTTAAATTGTTTGAATAGAAAAAATTAAATAGAAATGTTATGATATATATTCGTTACTGAAATTTTCTTCTCATGTATCAAAATTTGTCAACATTTCAGATTTTACAGATTTTGTGGTCTTAAAAAGAAAACATCTATTATCATGATTATCTTTTAAGAAAGGTATATGTCTTTATTACAAGTCATATATATATATTAAATTATATTCTATAGGACCAGCGTGTGCCAGCTGATATGATATTTATCAGAACTACAGAGAAGCAAGGAGCATGTTTTATAAGGACAGACCAGTTAGATGGAGAGACAGATTGGAAACTTAGATTAGCCATACAGAATACTCAGAGACTTGTCTCTAATGTGGTATGTCAATGATAGGAAAAATTTAAAAATAATTGTTGAAATGATAATCAATTATACAAATGCAACCATCTTCAGTAGTGAATAATTTCACATGCATATAATGATCTTTTAAATGCAAAGATTTATTCTTGCAAAATTGATGAAAATTTTTACAAATGTTTCTGAAAGAGTATATCTTTATATGTAAATCATTTGTGTAAAATAAACATGTGAAACAGCAAACCAGCAACACAGGTAATATAATAGGGATATCATATCATATATATGTGCTCCAAGGATATTCTTTTAATAATAATAATAAGATTTTAGTTTAATCTATTGAAAATGAAGTGCTTCAAATATTAATCAATTAGCTTTTCTATTCTTAATATTTTTAGTTATGCATACTTTATCTTTTCTTGTACCAAATTAAATTTTATTTTGATTTTTTCAGGAAATATTAGATATAAGGGCACAGTTGTATGCTGAGGCACCACAGAAGGATATCCATAATTTTGTTGGTACATTCCGTAGGGTAGGTAACCTGCTGTGTTGAACAAATAGTCTACTTAAAAAATCTGACGGCTATAAATTTTTCATTTGAAATCTCAAATGCATTTAAATCTTGCAGAAGTAAAGTTTTTAGCAATGTGAATATAGTTTTTCTTTTTTTAACCAAACAATATAAACATAACTTACTAGAAACAATATGTCAAATAAAGTGCTCCTCTAAATAATAGCTGAAAAACTTGTAAAAAACTTATTCAAAACAGTTGTACTTATTAAATGGTAAATTTTATATAATTTTTTCAAAGATTTTGGCTTAAATCTGCAAATTTTCAGAAATTTCTGTTGCCTCTTTTGTTGAATAAACTGGATATGAATAAATCTGTAGAAGTAGTTTGAAATTCATAAATATTATGAACAATTAGATACAGAAAAAGGATAATTAATTAGCTTAAAGTATTTTCCAATGAGTGCTACTTATTTCTGTTAAAAACCCTCAATGTTAATGAAACTTAGCATTACATTTATAAAATATCTAGTCCAGCTTTAATCTGCTGTTATATATGTAGATTTACAGATATAATCTTATTCTAAGAAAGAAAATGTCATACAATAATATGCCAAAATAAAAATAAAGAAATGTTTTATGATTACTAAATGTGACGACTATCTACCATATATGTGATGTTAGTAAAACTATAGGTTAAGATACAGTCTTCAATAATGACCAACACCCATAAAATATAATAAGTGATTAAAAGCCCAGACATGATAAAATGTAAAACAATTCCAAATGAGAAAACCAACAGACCTGATTTCTGATAAAAACAGATACATATGAAAGACAGGTACCAATGACAACCACTAAATTTCAGGCTCATGACCTAAGCTATAATATTGTACCTTGTAAAGTTGGAATGCAATACATGTACCAAAATAATGTATTATTACTTTTGATTCATTTAAAAGAATTGTATGAAGAACAATATGACTGGTCTAATTCCGCTTTTAATTTTGAAAGAAATTTCTGAGTTTTCATTATGTTTTTATTTTTTAGCATTATATTAAACAATTATTTTGAACTTATATTTTGCAGACTGATGATGAAGTTTATGAGGATTCATTGACTGTAGATAATACACTGTGGTCAAATACAGTTGTAGCCTCTGGGATAGCATTGGGTGTGGTCATCTATACTGGTTCAGAAACTAGGAGTGTCATGAATACATCACAACCTAAAAGTAAAGTAAGATGATTTAACATATTATGTTGAAAACAGGAGCATGAAATGATTTGAATTTTCTCTTAGTAAATCATAGATTTATAGCACTCAATTTATCTATATATTATATTTGTTTTTTTTTCTATTTATTTGTAAGTCTGTCCACATGTTGCATCGATAACCATTTTGCAACAAGTGATATTATTTAAAGTTTGGTAATCCATCCCTTGTAAAATACATTGAAAAACGTGGCAACCCCATATTTAATGTCCATTTCAGCTGGATTTGAGGTTGAACATAAAATATGCCAGATTGATGACTGAAACTATAGACATTCAATATTATTGCTTTAAATATGGCACTGTCAATTATTAGAACTAACTTTGCTATAAATTTGAAAAAAAGTTGTCAATATCTGATGTCACAGTACATTTGGAAATTTTTTATGTAAATTCAATTTGTGTGATTATTCCCAATATTTAAAATAGTTTTTATCAATTAAGCATTCTAGATTTTAATATTTGCTATTAGAATTCTACAAAATCACATGCTTAATTCTAATCTGATATTCTATTTGATTCTACTTGCAGGTTGGTTTGTTAGACCAAGAAGTCAACACTTTAACAAAGTTTTTATTTTTTGCTGTCTTAGTTTTATCCTTTGTGATGATGATACTGAAGGTAAGTAAACAATAAGAAAAAAATGTTAATTGAATATTTGACCCTTAACCTGTTGACCATGTTGACTGATCTTGTCAGTATCACTGTTCTTCTATAATAGATAAAAAAGGAATTACAACAAATACTTGTCAGCTCAGAGTTGGATTGATGTATTCATGAAGGGCAATTAGGAGATAACTGTATTGTATTTTAAGCTCCGACGGCATCAATTAGGGATTTGATGGTCGCAAATTAAGTTTACTGGCGACGCGTTAGCGGAGACAGTAAACGGGTATTTGTGACCATCAAATCCCCAATTGATGCTGTCGGAGCTTAAAATACAATATTGTTATCTCCATTCTAATGAAACTGACAGAAAACAACGTTAAAACATGTATTTAAAATCTGTCATATGCCGTCTGCGCATGCGCGTTTGTCCCATAGCATCAATTGTCAATTGATGCCATGTAAGAAAGTGACGTTATCCAATCCAAACGTTGTTGCATTAGAATATGTATTCACCTTATTGCTATTTTTCCAACATTATTAGACATCACAAAAGTTCCTATAAAATTTTGACGTCATAATAGAAAATATTTGACGCCACTATGATGTCAAAATTTCAAGCAGCACAGATTTCCAAATAGTGATAAGGTGTATTCATGTTGACTGCTACCTTATAATCTACTACAAGACAGGGTTTATACCTATTATAATTTCATGTCATCACATTAAATATGTTTGTAATATGTGCCACTGGACATTAAGCAGCCATTGGTCAATAAAATAAAATCTAAAGAACATTTTCTTTCTATATTGTGCAGTTATATATTCAAAATAGATCATTGTGCATGTTATTTAAAAAATATGATGTGTTTAATTTCAGGGTTTTGCTGGACCATGGTACAGATATTTATTTAGATTTGTACTGTTGTTTTCATATATTATACCAATCAGGTATGGTTGTTTTTATTTATGAGAAATTATCAGTGTTTTTAATATGAGAATCTAGATAAGGGTATACTTTAACCATATTCATAAGTAATTTATTTCAGAACTCTCAATTTCTTTATAAGCCTTTTGTCAACACTTCTACATTCTTGTTTTTTTTTTTTAATTTCAATTTAATATTCAGAACTGTTTTTCATTCAACTAAAACATGGTATTGGTTTTGTATTGAAGGCTTTAGAAGTGAAAATTCATTATTTTTCTCTCCAAATTCATCGATATAAACCTAATTGAGATTTGAAATCTATAATCACCATTTCTTTGCAATGATTAAAAAAAGTTGATAGAAATCATGGCAGAAAAAAACCATCACTCAGTAGTTTTTTAGTTTCCAGTATTTCAACATTTGACGATTTTGATTTTGCAGTTTAAGAGTAAATTTAGATATGGGAAAGGCTGCTTATTCCTGGTTCATCATGAGAGATAAAATCATAAACGAAACTATAGTTAGAAGTACTACTATATGTGAGGAGCTTGGTAGAATTAGTTATTTATTATCAGACAAGACAGGGACACTGACGCAGAATGAAATGGTAAATTTATACATTCAAATTTCTCAAATTAACTGACATTAACACTAGAGGTACTATGTTAATTGTTTAATTCTTGATAGATGGCTTGGTTCTGGTTTCTGATTAGGTATTTAGTTACTAGGGATTCTTTATTTTCATGGATACCATTTTTCATGGATTAAAGAAAAAAAATAATTATGTAGATATTTGATTTTGTGGTTTTACTAAAGTCTGAATACCAGTCTACAGAAAATTTGTACTTGTTGAATATTTAGATCTTTATATCAACAAAATCCAAGAAAATTGGAATCCCATGATTAAAATGAAACTACAGTATTCAGTATAATAACTTTCCTTATTTTACTCTATTACAGTAGTGTTGTGATTAATTATCTTTTTCAGCTATTGGCTTTTTAGAATGTTTTGTATGTCATATCATAAGTTCAAATAAATTTGGTATGGAAATAGTAAGTGTTCAAAAGATATGGGTTTAAACAGTATTTAGCACCAAATGTAAGAGCTACTTCAATGTCTCAATCTTTTGAATTATTATTTCAGATATTTAAGAAGTTACACTTGGGAACTGTATCTTTTACACCTGAAACTGCTGACGAGGTTAGTAGCATGATGGTATCCAGAAAATATGTTGTACTTTTAGGGAAAATAATTTAGGGCTACTTTGATAAGAAATAGTATACTCTGTTGAATTTTATAGAAGACTGAAACAATTATCATTTCACAAGTAACTTTGTATCCCCTTTTAAATAAAGCTAATTTAAAAAGATCAGAATTTTATTCTTCAACAAACTTATTGATTTTGAACAACTCATATTGGGAAATAACTTTATAGAAGAGAGATAAAAGATACCAAACTGATAGTCAAACTCATAAAATAGATGTCAAACTGACAATGCCATGACAAAAAAAAAGTACACAGATGCCCCACTCGCACTATCATTTTCTATGTTCAGTGGACTAGTAAATTGGGGTAAAAACTCTAATTTGGCATTGAAATTAGAAAGATCATATCATAGGGAACATGTGTACTAGGTTTCAAGTTGATTGGACTTCAACTTCATCAAAAACTACCTTGACCAAAAACTTTAACCTGAAGCGGGACGAACGAACGGACGAACAGACGAAGGAACAGACGGACGAAAGACCAAATGGACCCACAGACCAGAAAACATAATGCCTCTCTACTATCATAGGTGGGGCATAAAAATAACCCAAAAAACAGACAACAGTAAACAACACACAACATTGGAAACTTCATACTGAGCAACACAAACCTCACCAAAAATCAGGGGTGATAGCTTATAAATTCATTTCAGATTACCCAACACCTGAACTTAATGTTTGGACAGAAAGAGGACCCTGGTCAGACACAACAACCATTTCTTGGGCCATCCATGACACCAACTAGAGGTCCAGTAAGACGGACCGTAGTAACTCGTGTGTATGAAGCTGTCAGAGCTATTGCACTGTGTCACAATGTTACCCCAGTCTTTGAGGATGATGAAGATGTTAACTTTGATGATACAGAGGCTGACAGACAAAGTAGACAGACTGTGGTATACCAGGCTGCTAGTCCTGATGAGGTATGTAACACTATAACAGCTTAAATAGATATAAGAAGATGTGGTATGAGTGCCAATGAGGCAACTCTCAATCCAAGTCACAATTTGTTAAAGAACAAGAATGTGTCCACAGATTCCCAACTCACACCATCATTTTCAATGTTCAGTGGACCAGTAAATTGGGGTTAAAACTCTAATTTGGCATTGAAATTAGAAAGATCATATCATAGGGAACATGTGTACTAAGTTTCAAGTTGATTGGACTTCAACTTCATAAAAAACTACCTTGACCAAAATCTTTAACCAAAACTTTAACCTGAGGTTCACACTATCTTTTTCTTTGTTAAGTGGACTGTGAAATTGGGGTCAAAACTTTAATTTGGCATTAAAATTAAAAAGATCATATCATGGGGAACATGTGTACTAAGTTTCAAGTTTATTGGACTTCAACTTCATCAAAAACTACCTCGACCAAAAACTTTAACCTGAAGCAGGACAAACGAACACATGGACGAATGAACAAACAGACAAATGGAGGCACAGACCAGAAAACATAATGCCCCTATCATAAGTGGTTTCAGATAGTAATAGCATATTTGAATCAGTATTGTTCAGCCAGTATTACTTCAGTTATTTAAAATTTTTAGTTTTCACAGTGATTGCTTTAATATTTTTTATGCTCCATTTATGGGCATTATGTTTTCTGGTCTGTGCGTCCGTTCGTCCGTCTGTTCGTTTGTTTGTTTGTCTGTCTGTTTGTTCATCTGTTCGTCTGTCTGTTTTTCCGTCCTTTCGTTTGTCTGGCTTCAGGATAAAGTTTTTAGTTAAGGTAGTTTTTGATGAAGTTGAAGTCCAATCAACTTGAAACTTATTACAAATGTTCCTTATGATATGATTTTTCTAGTTGTTATGCCAAATTAGAGATTTTACCCCATTTTCATGGTCCACTGAACATAGAAAATGATAGTGCCGGGAATCTGTGTTCTTAGGACTCATTCTTGTTTAAATATATAACAAAATATGTCTGGAATTCATAACAAAGGAGTGGAAGTACCTTTTTTGGGAGTTATGGATTGAGTCATTTTGTTCTCTGGAATTTAGGAATAGGCAGTTTAATGATGATATTCAGGAACGAATTATTTTGTGATGAGGGTACAGACACATTATTTTCACAACGGGAATTCGAGATTTGGCAGTCACTTTTTTCAGAAATTCCTGATAAGACCCTCACCTACCTAAGCCTTTCCTCAATAACAACACACAAAAAAAAAACTTGAAAAGACACCGGGAGTTGAACTTACTGTCTACAACAACTGGCATATGTCTGAAGCATACTATCCTCAACATCAAATTCTTAAAAGGAAAAAAGAAGCTACTTGCCATTCTATTCATCTATTTTATAACGCTTATTAACTTTTCAAACATAATCTTTTAAGGTTGCTCTGGTGAAATGGACAGAGAGTGTGGACCTGACACTGGTCAAACGAGACTTAAACAGCATGCAGCTACGGACACCATCAGGCAGTATTGTCAAATTCCAGATTTTACAGGTTTTTCCATTTACATCTGAAACCAAAAGGATGGGAATCATTGTCAAGGTAAATATTTTTGATAAATTATAAAAAATTTCAAGGTTGTCAAGGTGAAAATAATACTGTGGATTCATTTAATTTTGTGGGTAACAATTTTCGTGGATTGAGGAAAATTGCATTTTCACAGATATTTGATTTTGTGGTTTTTCAAAAGCCTGCATATAGTCACTCAGCAAATTTGTAATTTGTTGTTTTCCTGCAATAACAAAAAAAAAAAAATGGTATTTAGGAATATAAATGAATCCAAAGTATGATGGTAACAATTTTTCTGCACGAAATGCACATGTAATACTAACTGTCTTTGTAGTGATCGTTGAGGCCAAAATGTTCTGAAATTTCAAAACTATATTAAAAATTAATTTGAAAATGTTCAAGGTATTATGAGTGTGAACACAAGTTACAACAAACATAGAATTTGTTATTTTTTTCTGTATAAACTTTTGTGCTTTTCATAGAAACTAACAATCACAGTTATTTGGTTGAATCAAGTTTAAAAAAGGGAAGACATTAAAATGCAAATATTTTATAAAACAGGAAGAAGATACAGGGGAAATAACTTTCCTGATGAAAGGAGCAGATATGGTCATGACAACCATTGTGCAGTACAATGATTGGTTAGAGGAAGAGGTAAGTTACAAGGAAGATAATTTTGATGAACTAGCAGGCAGCATAAGTTTTTTCGGACCTGCTATAATTTAAAGAATAAATATTTATGAAACTAGGGTTATTTATTGGTTGATTCTGTTTATGTCCCTGGCATAAACATTAAGTTAGTTGTATCTAGTCATTACAGATGACCAAGAATCAAAATACCCAGTTCATATCTATTCTGTTAAATTATTCTAGGTCTTAGGTAAACCAAAATTTATCTTTCTGTAAATACAGGAATTAGAATATTAAAATTATCATTTTTATAAGCATATTTTTATGGCCCATTTATGGGCATTATGTTTTCTGGTCTCTGTGTCCATTCGTTGGTTGGTCCGTTCGTTCGTTAGTCTGTCTGTCCTGTTTCAGGTAAAAGTTATTGGTCAAGGTAGTTTTTGATGAAGTTGGAGTCCAATCAACTTGAAACTTAGTACACATGTTCCCTATGATATGATCTTTCTAATTTTAATGCCAAATTAGAAGGTTTTTTATCCTATTTTCACGTTCCACTGCACATAGAAAATGATAGTATGCATGGGACATCCGTGTAGTATGGACACATTCTTGTTGTGTCATACTGTAAAGTGGGTAACTTTATTAGTGTAAAATATAATAAAATATGATAAAATGAAATATATAAGATCTAATTTAGTTGTTTATTTTTAAGGCCATTTTCATTTAGATCTTTTATAAGGAAGTTCTAAAACAGAGTAAACAAATTATGTACATCAAACAAATTAAAATTGATAATATAAAAGAAAAAAACAAAAACTCATTTTGTAAGGTGTCTTGCATTTATCACAATATTTACTGCAGTCTTTCTCTTGACAACTCACATAATTTTGATTTATGTACATTTTCTAAACTTTTCTTTTTTATAGTGTGGAAATCTTGCTAGAGAAGGACTGAGAACATTAGTAGTTGCCAAAAAAGTTTTAACAGAAGAACAGTATCAAGAGTTTGAGGTAATTGGTAAACACTAATTTTAAATTTATTATTGGTTTCCCTGTTCCAACCTTAAATAGCATATGATGGTTATACTGTGATAAGGTTAAAAGTAAAGCATTGAGTGTCAAAATCAGAAAAAAGGACATAGCTAAAATTTAATTTTGGGATTTAATGAGAGAGATATGTAACAGATTAAAAAAATATAAATTGTACATGATTTCATAAGTTATTGTTTGAAATGTCCGTCACTTCTAACTCACACCTGACTTGAAGTCCTGCTTACTAGCTAAATAGTTACATTGAATGTTATCAGAAATACATTAAATCTTGTGTCTATTTTCAGATTCGATATCATCAAGCTAAGATGAGTACACAGGACAGGAATGCAAAAGTCCAGGCTGTTATTGAGAGTCTTGAACGTGACATGGAGCTTCTATGTCTAACAGGTGTAGAAGACAAGTTACAAGAAGGTGTTAGACCTACATTAGAGTTACTGAGGAATGCAGGCATAAAGGTTAGGCATTAAAAATTGAGAATGGAAATGGGGAATGTGTCAAAGAGACAACCCAACAAAACAGCTGTAAATAGATATAGAAGGAATCACTATAAGTGGAAATGAAAAAAACAGCTATAAAGAGCACTATTCCTTTGTTGTTTATTACATCAAGTGCATGTTGGGATTTTGACAAATTGTGTTATGAATTTATAATACACTGTGTTTCTAAGCATGGTTTGTCTTACTAGACCTACATGCAAAGTCAAAAATGCAGACTCCCATATTATAGTGTAAATGTTTTTCTGAAACAATTTTTTAATTTTTAATACAGATTCTTCTTTCTTGTCTTTATTTATAATATAAAAAAGTATTAAGATGCGATATGATTGCCAATGATACAAATATCCACCAAATACCACACATCATAGAAGTTAACAACTGTAGGTCACTGTACAGCTTTCAGCAATATGCAAAACCCATACCAATATAAGTTATTTAATTTTTGAGTTGCTGGATTGCTGTCTCATTGACCTACACACTCACATTTTATATATCGAATAGAGCAGTAAGCTCATTAAAAATACAGCTATTGAGAAAGGCTATTTGGTTTTTTACTGAATATTGGCACCAATGAAAAAAAATTATATTTTGCATATACTTCAAGTAATAATGCTAATATGTCATTTAATTCATATTTTCTATTATGTTTTGTATCTTAGGTTTGGATGTTGACTGGTGATAAGTTAGAAACAGCAATCTGCATTGCTAAAAGTTCTAAACTGGTATCTAGATTACAAGACATTCATACATTTGGTACTGTTATTGGCAGAACTGATGCTCATTTAGAACTTAATGCTCTTAGACGTAAACAAGATGCAGCTCTAGTCATCACAGGCAACTCACTTCAGGTAAGTGACTGCAATTATAGGTAGACTGTTTGGTTTTTCTTGGGACCAATTGTTTACCAAGGGGAGACAATGCTATAATTTTACTTTACTTCTGTCTGCTGCGGGAGTGTAATGTATATTACTGTCTCCTGTTTAACCTTTTTTAGGGGAGGAGATCAATGTTGTTGCATTTTTTAACAAACTTAATAGGAATCCATGAATTTAAACATTAAAAACTGCTAATTTTTTGGAAACCACTTTAATTGGCATACATGGAAAAAGAGCAATAACAATATTCAATACGCAAAAGTGTACACAATGGCTTTTATTTGTGTTACTAACTTAATTTATGCATACCACTAAACTGCATGTCATTTAATTGTTCGTAGGTTTTCTAATCATTTATGGGCTTTGGTAATAAGAAATTACCTATATTTCCAGGTTTGCTTGAAGTATTATGAACATGAGTTTGTGGAGTTAGCCTGTCAATGTCCCAGTGTTGTTGTATGTAGATGTTCTCCAACACAGAAAGCCGATATAGTCAAATTATTACGAAATCATACAGGGAAAAGGACTTGTGCAATAGGTGAGATTAAAATGAACTTTGTTTTCCTCATATATAATACTGGATTCATTATTATTTGTTGGATACAAATTTTATTCAGTTTTGTGGATATAAGTAAACCACAAATTTAAATGTTCAACAAAGTAGAAATTTTGTTAAGGCTTATATGCAGACTTGCCAAAAACCACAAAGTTAAATATCCATGAACCTGCAATGTTTTCCTCAATCCATGAAAATTGGTGTCGTACCAAACAGTATTATGAATATTCATGTTATGTTTTAAAGAGATACCAAAAATTGTCAAAATTATTTGCAAACTATTATAAGCAAACTGCTGTCCTCATCAGCATGAGTTATTTTTTCACATAAGCATAGATATCCATTGGAAATTATAGCAAACTCAACACAGTTTTACATGAATAGGAAGTTACATATGCCATTACACCAAAGTATTAGTAGGGATCAAGGTTGTATCAAATTTATAGAAAACAGAAAACACTTCACATGTCTATCAAATTTTAGGGCTATTCAATTAAAATGTATGTGGGAGAGTTGAAATGGAAGTTAAATTATTGAATGTGAGTCATGGGTCTTTTTAGTATGTGTCTAAATTATCTGAAAAATGATTTTTGACTGTAAGGATATTTTGAAAGCTCCTTCCTATCCTCCCACATACATTTTAATTGAAAGGCCTTTACAATAATCAGTGTAATATGTCAGATTATATTTTATTAAGGTGATGGAGGAAATGATGTTAGTATGATCCAAGCAGCTAATGCTGGTATAGGTATTGTTGGAAAGGTTAGTCATACATATATATTTTTATGAAACTTTTCACTCATACATTTATATAAAATGTGAATACTTACATACTCATTAGGTGATAAGGTTACTTACTGTGAGGGATCAATTTTGATTTTCTGTCTAGTCAATTTCAATTTTCTTAATTCATGGAACTTACATTTAAGAAACAGAAGAGTAACCTTGTAAAGATTTCTTTGACAGTAATAATTAAAGACTTTCAGAAGAGAACATTGGCCTTGGTTTCAGCCATTTTATTTAGGTCAGTTTTTGGTCAAAAAGCTATACAAGTATTTATACATACGCAGCTTTAAATTATCTTTGTTTTGAGCATTCCTGGTGAAGGTATATCAAGAAAAGTGATTTAAACAGACAAAATTTAAAAAGTGTTCCAATGCTTTCAGAAATAAAACTTGAGTTCTAAAAAAGTTGATTCTCACATATTTTGCATATATATAAAAACATCACAAAAATAAATTAATTATTTGTTTGTAAATATTATCTATTTTCCATACTGAAAGAATATTACACAAGAAAAATTGAATGAGAATTGATATTTTAGTTATCTTTTACAGGAAGGTAAACAAGCCTCCTTGGCAGCTGATTTTTCTATTACCCAGTTTAGTTATATTGGTAGATTGTTATTGGTACATGGTAGGAATAGGTAAGTTATCTTTAAGATCATTACAACTCAAGCATACATGTAGATCACTAGCAGAAAAGCATCTGAAGAAGTAGGCTCCAATTAGTAAAGCAAGAACGCCACTATAAATTTAAATACAACAAACTAAAGATTTAAAACATTTGATTTTATGGTGACTAAATGTCTTTGTCAGCTATATAAAATTTAGCAGAAATTTTAAAATTGATTTATGTTTAGTAATGAATTGGGCTCTTTAGATCATTTAAGACCATAATTGATATATGAATTTATATTTCACACTACAACACTGAGCTAACTAACTTACTTAAAGATGTTTGAGGCCAGCATTTACAACACACTACATAATTGACTTCCCCACTATTTCAATCAGTGTTTTTAGATATTGTTATCTATTTGTACATCAACTTTATAATATCTTTTTTATTTAATGATTGACCATTTCTCTCATATCTGTGTGTATCTCAAATTTTTTATCCATATTTTCCAGTTACAAAAGATCTGCAGCACTAAGTCAGTTTGTGATACATAGAGGACTGATTATATCTACCATGCAGGCAGTATTTTGTGCTGTATTTTATTTTGCATCTGTAGCCCTGTTTCCTGGTTTCCTGATGGTTGGGTGAGTATTATATTAAAAAGCAGCCCCAAAGTGTGACTGAAGTATAGAAATATGGTGACTTAGGTCTTCTTCTGACCAGTAGTTAAAAAAATTGCTGTGCAGGATAGACAATTACGCAGCCACGTTCGCTCTGAATGGGGACGTTTATTCTAATGCCTTATAGGCGTTAAGCAACCAATAATCAATTAGATAAATAAAAAGCATATCTTCTTCAAGTTTTAGAAGATTTAAATTGTCTCAGACTTTACTGAATAATGAAGATTAAAAACAAATCTTGACATGATACTTATTATACAACACTTTGAGAAATAATGCATTATCTGATATCAACAAATATGATGACATAAAGGTTTAGTGACATGTATTTTACATTAAGAATGTGTTAGCTTTCAAAATCTCTTTTAACTTTTATTTTCATTTGTTTTTATATTATCAAATGCATATATATATTAATGTATCCACTATTTTCATTGGTTCTTTAGATTTTCTACTGTCTATACCATGTATCCTGTATTTTCATTGGTGCTTGATAAAGATGTAAAAGCAGAAATTGCTATGACTTATCCAGAATTGTATAAAGAATTGACAAAGGTAAGTAGGTTATATTTAAAGGAAATACAGTTTCAGGATTTTAAAATGTTTTGTTGCAGTCAAAGTAATTTCCATTTCAATTTTTTGGGGTTTATAAGTAAATGCACAAGAATCTATGGAATGGTTGCCAATGAGACAAGTATGCACTAAAGAACTAAATATGTGGAAGTTAATATCAAATGGTCACAGTCACACACTCAGGGTGCAAAGCATTCAGCATATTTTCAATAACATTGAAATAAACTTCCAAATTCTTGATGAAGAATTAGGTAAAAATACATTATCATGGTTCTTGATGGAGTGAAATAAATCCTAAGCATGTCATTGCATTTTTTTAAAAGGTTTGTCATATAGTTGTTTACAGATTCTAACTTTTGATATGAATTCCCACTTTACCTGTTGAATTATTGAGATTCAATACCTTGGGACAAATGTACTTTGTGAATGTCAATTTGCAAAGAATTCTGCTCAAACCAGTGCTAGAAGCCGTCATAACTTTGCAGTGAATTGAGAGATTTTGCTTTGTGTTGAAGGCCTCTCTGTGACTTTGAGATGATGGATAGCAATACAAGGGCTGTTGCTTTGCTTTATGAGTTTTCAGTGGTGGATCCAGAACTTTTCCTAAGGGGGCCCCGCTGACTGACCTAAAGGGGGGAGGGGGGGGGGCACTCCAGTCATGCTTCAATGATTCCCTATATAATCAACCAAATTTTCCCCACGAAAGGGGGGGGGGAGGCTGCTGCCCCCCCCCCCCCCCCCCCCCCCCCCCCCTGGATCCGCCTATGGTTTTGGATGTGCATATACTGATTTTTTTGTCATGGATGTATTGTATACCCCATATCCTGTCTTATGTATTATTTTCAACATCATTAGAATGTTGAAAGATTCTGACTCAGTGACATATATCTTATTCCCCATTTCCTTTCTCAATTTAATCTAGTGTTTTTTTTCCTGTTAAAATAGTTCTTATTCTATTGTAGGGAAGATCCCTGTCGTTCAAAACATTTTTCATGTGGGTGCTAATTAGTGTCTATCAAGGTAAGTAGATAAAAGTAGAAATGTCTCATTTTATAAAAAAAAAAACAACCAAGAGGATTGCAATTCATTGTTTTGAAACCTAATGCATTCTGGGTAATATTTCAAAGCATGCTCTTAGTTTTTGTGATTGGTTTATAACACAATCATAAACAATGGGAATTCAAGCAATGTTTTTTTCAAAATCTGAAATGGCTACTACTAGAGAAAATGTTAATTAGGACAGAAAATAGTATCAAATATACAATGATACAAACACAATAATTTTCACAAAAATGAACATTATAACCACACAGACACATTTCTTAGAACCCTGATATTCAGAAATTTATAAAACAGCCATTCATATTTATCTTTTGTTTCATAAAGAAAACAATGGATATCACAAAGTCTTTCTGTAAGTAGGGAAGGTATTTTGACATATAAAACAAAGAAAGCGATTGTGGTATAGATATTTCTGTGGACAGTTTTACATGAAATTCTGGGAAATATGAGGAAAGGACAGATTGCATTTAACAGTAAACCATACATCAGAATTTGATTTAGAACAGAGATTTAAGCAAGAATATAGATATTTATTGATTGAGAACAGAGATTTAAGCAAGAATATAGATATTTATTGATTCAAACAGACATGCTTACTAAGAAGTTAAAAGAACACATACTGACTGTCAGATTCATACATGTATGAGACCAATCTTAGATATTAAAAAAAACAACATTTAATGCAAATAAAAATATTTTTTTAATAATATTTGTTTTATCAAAAATAAATAATATTATACATAATTGAAAATTATTTCATTGAAGGTGGAATTATTATTTATGGAGCATTGTGGTTGTTTGAAGACGATTTTGTCCATGTTGTGTCCATAACATTTACCTCCCTTATTTTGACGGAGTTGTTAATGGTCAGTCTGACGATACGAACTTGGCACTATCTGATGTTACTGGCAGAAATATTTAGTTTATGTATATATATAGCATCACTGGCAGTGCTTACATACTTTGGTAAGTTTATTTTTTTTGTAAACAATGTTAGTCTATTGTTGTCAAGATTTCAAGATTCAAGATTTGATTCAATCTTGAAATCTCTATTGTTATCAGTGGCCGATTCAATGTTTTGGGTTGGGAAGTTGCGCACTCCCATTTCTGAATGTAAAATATGCATTTTTACCATTAAATCATCTAAGATGGATTATACACATTTGCCATAAATATATAAAGGTTATTTACAAATGTGTATAGTTTGAAAAGGACTATTCTAGAAATGTCCAAAAGAAACGATTTTAGAATTTCACTTATATGATCATACTACAATAAACTATTTGACACAAACCCATCAACTGGGAAAGTACAGATTTTGTAGTTCATTCTCTTGTTTTACTTCATAAAGAAGGCTCAATAAAATCTAGTGTAAATGGGTATAAAACAATGTGGAAGATTACAATGAACTCCATACTAAATATTGTTTACGTTTATCAAAATTGTTTTACATGTGTAGGAAAATAAATCATCTTTTTGTTTTACTTTGAAATGTAACAGCCTAACCCTTCAACAGACTGAAGATTTTAAATAAGTGGTCTAACTATAAATTATTTTATTTCTTTTCCAGATTCACATTTCTTGAAGTCGTGGGATTTCATTTGGAAAGTGCTAGTGATAACGAGTGTTAGCTGTATTCCATTGTACATTTTGAAATTTATTCGAAAGAAATTCTCACCTCCAGTGTATGCCAAACTGACGTAGAACATGTTTATACCATATTTTATATTTATTTTCACAATATTTTTTTCTTCATTTTAACACTGACTGAGAATACAGAAATCTTTTATCACTCAAAAGGGAAATCCAAACTGAAAATCAGCAGGACGCTGTTTCAAATATTTTTGTTGTTTTTATTTAACTTTTTTTTATCAACCAGAGTGAAATATAATAATATTTACTCATGTTTATCAATGAAGAAGATTTGGTGTATAATTCAATTTGGCAGCAATTCAACGACAAAAAGGCCAAAACAACTTTTTTCTTCTGTTGTTATCAAAGGCTAGCTTGTAGATTGTTAAACTCTGTTAAAAAAATCTGTATTCTCTTGATTTAAAAGTACATTTTGTAGTCCGATTTTTTTTTTGCACTTTTGCTAGAGTGACTATTAATTAGATTGAATTTTTTTTTTTTTATTCCAGCTTCTTTGATGAGTCTTTAACAGGCAAAATGTGTGTCTGGCATACAAAATTATGAGCCTAATATCTTTGATGAAGTTTTGTTTTACATTGTAACTTATTGTCAATAACTAACTCTTAACTCCTGCCAAAATGGCATAATATGTGTATAGAATCATTATTTATTTATGTTAAATTGATTAAACATTACACATGTATTTAGTTATAGACATTATTTATTTGGTATTGGCAACTATTATAATGAACGAGATTTAAATTTTAAAACACATATAATATTTATTGCACAGCTAGGCAAGACTATCCTTAGAACATAATCAAAAGTTTATATGCAATATTCACACATTGCACAACATGATCTTGTCATTAAAAAGCCCTAAAGTTCGTAATAAGTCTTTGCATGCAATAAAGATAAATATTGTTGAATATTGCACCTCATAGAATATTCACTGCACTCATGGTCATTCAATATAAAAATCTCTATAAAATGTATGTGATATCCGTAAGATCATTGTATCATAACCAGAAGTTAGCATGCAATATTCTATGATATTGCACTTGTGAAAAAATGCTTGAAAATTGTGACATAGTGTCTGTGTAATTGCAAAAGGTTTGCATTGCAATGAAAGAGATTGCATGAATATTTTTGAAAAAGGTCTCGTAGAAATTTTAAAATTTTCACTGGCATGCTTGTGCAATTTAACTTTATACAAGGGACAAAATTCACCAATATTTGAAGAACAATTCCATATATTATTAAATATGTTGAGAAATTACTAGAAAAAGTATACAAGGGTTTTAGAGGTGTATTTATAAATGCTACTGGAGAATGGATCTGTATTTGCTTATTTGCATAGAAATAATTGATATTCAACCTGTAGTCCCAAATATAAGTGAAGATGTAAATTTGTAAAATAATTGTAGATTTGTAAATAAACTTTGCCATACATATGTGATTTGAACATAAAGTTGATTTTAATCATTGTACAAAAGGAATCTATTTTGGAAAACTGCAAATTTTATTTTCCTGGGTACTGTGAATCTATTATTATACATGTATAAGAATTGAATGCTTTTTGTAAATTCATTGGGTGTAAAAGCTTTGACTGAAGTACATTTTGTATAAAGCGCGCAATCTAAAAATGTGTGCATGGTCATGGTTTTACAATCCTATGAAGTAACATAAAGAAACGTTCAATGCTTATAATTACATTTTTTAGCTAGGATCATGAAAACAAGATTTCTTAAAGTTTTTATCTAATTTACCTGTACACTTTATTGTGGGACCTCATGTGATCATGACTGGTGATGATGTTACATTTCATTGTGTAATGAATGTTAATATCAGAAGGATGTGAAATTGGTGTTAGCCAATCAAGATAAGGTATCATAATGAAACATACATGCTATGTAATGCCTCGTTCACACAGACATTTAATTCGAATTGAATTCGAATCGAATGCGAATCGAATTCGCTTATCGCGTTCACACACTCTTCTTTTTTAAGTCGAATTTGTTATTGCGAATCCTATGATAGTTTTCCATAGATTCACCTGCAAGTTACCTGTCGATTTAAACTTTTGTAAGTTCTATTGTCCCATTTAACAAATACAACAGGTATTGTTCTCTGTATAGTTCATTCACCAGGACCTTTAAATTTCTTCTAGGAGAAATATATCACTCATTGATTAATTTACCTGACCAAAAAAATTATCTGTTTTTTTATTGAAATACTTCTATAAACTCATATAAACTGTATGCAATATTGTATTTATTCAATATATCATTAATATATTTTCAATCTGTTCAATATAAAATCTGATTTAATAATAAAAAGTTTATTTTAGACACATTTTTTAGTATTTTCCAATGAATTTGCATGGTTTTTTTGTTGTTAATTTATAGACTATGTTTATGAAGACCTTAATTTAAAAATAATAATATTCAAATTTTTATTTATCAAACACACAAAAATATTTATTGAATATTTGATCAGAAATCAACTTTTAATTTTTAAATCATTATTAATATTGAACACATTAAAAACGAGTTTTTGGTATTGAAAAAATACAACACCACATGCAGTTTTGTGAGTCCTTTCTTAGTATTGGTATAAGTATTTTTTCATCATTGACAGTTCAATTTTTTGGTCAGGTAAATTAATCAATGAGTGATATATTTCTACTAGAAGAAATTTAAAGGTCCTGGTGAATAAACTATACAAAGAACAATACCTGTTGTATTTGTTAGATGGGACAATAGAACTGCCAAAAGTTTAAATCGACAGGTAACTTGCAGGTGAATCTATGGAAAACTATCATAGGGTTCGCTATAATACGAATTAAAAGCTAACGTCGTTTGGACAGTAAAGCGAATTTGACGCGCATTGCAATTCGAATTAGAATTGACGTTAGGACGTAAAACGTTTCGAATGCGAATTAAACTAATTCGAATTAGTTAATGCGAATCGAATTCGAATTACCTGTGAACTCAGCATTATTATTCAGGTATAAAACCACTAATTTATAGCCCGATTGCTATCTATGTTAAATTCGACCGTTTTTAGCATTAATGGCTACTTTGTGAAATTGAGTGACAGTTATTTCATGCCAAAGATTCTCCTGGCTTATGCTAAAAAAAATCAACATGCCTTTAATTGCATATAAGAGCGAACTGTTTCTCGAAATTTTGAAAGTACAAAAACCGGTACATCTGATATAAAATACAGGGCAAATGTGCTATTAAAATTTCATTATTCAACAAGGGTTCTATAGTGATCCCAAGTTCCCCAGCATTCATTGATACCAAAAACAACTCAAATATTTAACCTATTGATAAAGAAGATACAGCTATGTATAGGAACTATTTTGTTTAAATTATGTTCGACCAGGCCTGAATAAGGGGTTCTACACCTTCATGGTATACCAATTTTTTGGGAAAATTTGAACTTAAAACGTTCAATTAAGTTTAAATTTTCTAAAGGTCTGTATGCAGACTTTAGAAGTTTGAAGATTTAAAACCATGTGTGACATATATACTAAATAGCAAAAGAAATGTTAAAAAAAAAGATGACTTTGTTAAAAGAATTGATTTGTCTGAAATTTGTCAAAAGTCTGACTAAAACCAAAACATTTCAACTATCAAAACCACAATTACACATCTTCCTCCAAAACCAAACAAATTGAAAATACAAGAAACAAAATAACTATGATTATAATTGAAAACCCATTTTGAAAAAAGATTATCTCTTTTATAATCTTAATCCTAATTTATTTTTATTTTTTTGGGGGGGGATGTTTCTTGTGAAGCTCGGTAAAATTTCTTTCTTGTGTGTTTAAAATTTAACAAACCAGTAGTTGTTATGTGTTATTTGATTTGTTTGTTTTGTTATTTTTTATTTGTTGTATCAAGTGGTATTGATAAAGATATAAAATCTTGATAATATAGTCTAGTTTAAATTCCATCTTAATGGCAGATCATATTCAGGGGCTTGAATGAAACAAAAATGAGGCCATGGTTTTGCCTTAGAAAGATTAGATTTAAACCTTAACTAGATAATTATTTAACGGTACTCATTTACTTATTTATAGATATAGAAAGATTGGTACAAGTGCTAATTAGACAACTTTGCATCCAAGCCACAATTTGTAATGGTAAACCATTATAGGTCACAGTATGACTGGTGTAAAAACATTCAAACAGGAAAAGCGACGGTCTAATCTATATATAAAAAAGAGAAACACATATGTACCACATCATCAAACAACAACCACTAAACAACAAGTTTCTGTTTTATGACAGATGAAAACAAATAGAGCAGGTTTAAATGTTTTAACAGGTGCCAACCTTCACCCTAATTTGATAGGGTTATGTTTGATTGTTATTTTAGTAATCCAGCTTTTTTGGCCAAGTGTTCTAAATATATTATATACAGTACTAGTGATCACTGGTCTGTCTTCAATAAGGTTGTGAGGTTAAACCCCATTGTAGCAGGTGGGTGGGTGTTTAATCTCATTCTTAATTGACACAGATAATGGTCAATAGTTCTCTCTTGATATTCTGTCTTTCTCCACCAATAAAAACTGGGCACATTGATTAAGCAAAGAGTTTAGAAAATTTTGTTAAACACCAACAGTTTATCCATCAATCATATTTCAGTATTCACTTTTATCATCATACATTTTTTATTTATATATTTCTTTCCAAAAATGCTCTCACCTGTAGTAAATTTACTTGTATTGTTTTCTAGTGTTAACTGAAATTATTGAAATTCTATTATGGCACTTTTTTGTTTGTTTGATGTCAGTAAAATCAAGCCATGATTTCTTCCAATAGAGAACTTTCTATTGTCATGGTATTTTATATTCAAATGTTCATATTCAGTATTAAAAGGTTTGATGGTTTTGCTTTTTCTGACTTCACAATTCATTGTCAGCCATTTTTATGCCTGTTGGACTTTTATATCTAAAAAATGTACAAGACCTCCAAATTCCTTTCTAGTTTCCAACTAAATCAATGTTTTTTAGACTTCAACTTATATTACTTTAACTTTAATTGTGTCTGTTGACATTACATACTTAAACAATTATCTCTTATTTTTGTGCTATTTTCACATTTCTGGAGTGGAGTGAGAAAAATATTTCTCATTACTAGCGAAATGTCTGTTCTCAGCAAATGAATGGTAAAAATTTAATTATGACATTAAATTTTCTTGATTTTTTCTGAATTTCTTATTGTGACATTTTGCTGACCTCACATATAAAGAACACAACTTTCTGAAAATCTTTGAAAAGGTAGGATAAAAATCATTAGAGAAATTCAAAATTTAACTGTGGAGAGTATAGAAATATTGTAATACATGAGTTATAATATAGTGGAATTTTTAATTATTTAAAAAGGTTGGCAAGCCTTGCGCCTTTGAATATTAAAATTTAACTGTCTCGAGTGGAAAAATATGGTAATACACTTGTTGCAGTGATTGATCTTTATATCTGCATGCAGCACCATGAGAGATACCCATTATAGATTAATAATGTAATTTCACACTAAAACACTGAACGCAGAGTAATGTTGAAAAAACTAAAAATAATTTTATTTACAGTTTGTATAAACCTGAGAGAATTTTAAACTATTTTTCAAAAGCAAAAATGTATAAAAAATATTTTTATGAAACTATTCATTCACACCATTTTTCACTCAACAACAACACTGAATTAACTTGTAGAAAAATCAAGACACATAAACTTTTTGTTGATTAAAATATTGAAAAGCATATGTTTTTGTGTTTTATGGCTTATTAACTATTGATCATAGAGCAGGGGTAGATCCAGCCATTTTCCAAAAGAGGTTCTAACCATACGCCCCAATTCAAAAACATTGATTTTCAAATCCAGAGGCTTTACAAAGTTCACAAGAATTTATGAAAAATTGTTAAAAATTGACTATAAAGGGCAATAACTCCTTTAGGGGTCAACTGACCATTTTGGTCATGTTGACTTCTTTGTAATCTCACCTTTGCTGAACATTATTGCTGTTTGCAGTATATCTCTATCTACAATAATCAAGATAGTAACCAAAAACGGCAAAATTTCCTTAAAATTACCTATTCAGGATTAGCAACCCAACAACAGGTTGTCCGATTCATCTGAAAATTTCAGGCAGATAGATCTTGACCTGATAAACTATTTGTGGCCAAGTTTGGTTAAATTTGGCCCAGTAGTTTCAGAGAAGAAGATGTTTGTAAAAGTTAACGAAACCGGACGCCAAATGATGAGAAAAGCTCACTTGGCCCTTAGGGCCAGGTGAACTAAATAGGGGGTTCTGACCCCCTAGATTCCCTCGAGCTGCCACTGAAAACTTGAGGTACTTTGATATAGATATGGTTTTGAAGTTTGGTTGAAATCTTATTACAAACAGAATAATGTATAATAGAAAAACAAAGGATATGGGGTATCCATTCATGACACAAAATCAGTACATGCACAGCCAAAAACAAACATAAAGCAATGCATAACTTTAAATGTGATGTTTATAGACCAGGTAGATTAAAAATATCCATTTTACCTTTTTTTTAACCTTTGAAAAAACTTCTTCATACATGCTATCAATTTAATATTTTAGTAAAATCTTCGAAATTTGTCCTTAATGGTGCCAGTATTGATTTAACTGAACAATGATATTCATATGCTTGCTGGACAATTGTTTCATGATAGACAATCATACCACATCTCCATATTTTTATATTGGTCTTGCAGCCTTTCGATTCTTATAGTTTGGTATTGTACAAGGTCATGTTTTCTTAGACTGCTATGATTGAATGAGTTTTACCTTCTTATTGTCAAGTGGCAAATATTTCAAACATATTCAGGAAGAGAACAAATCAAAAACTAATAACTCTGTTCTGTAAGGTAGGCCAACTTTAAATTTGACTTCTAATGTGAAAAAAGATACGCTGGATAGGGGCAAACAAACTTCCATTGCATCAAGCCGAACTATAAACCCATGCTGAAAGTGCAACTCTCACCCTACACAAGGCATCTATTTTATGTCCTTGCTCCAACAAGACATGACTGTATAATAATACGACCAACAGCCAGTTGTAAATAGACAGTCCACATAAGATTGGTACTAGTATAGGGATAATCATCTTTCTCTACCCCTGTAAACACTTTATGCCAACTGCTTATATGCCTTTGTACTTTCACATTGGAGGTTTACTGATTGATATTTAAATTGTGGAAATGTCTAATTTTGGGTTGAAATATTTGTTAAAATTGGGTTTCGGTGACTGCGAGTACTCTTAGGTAAGTTGTGTCACTGTCTTTTGTAATTTTGTTTGTTGTTCTTTTATATGAGACAAGTCGTTAAAGGCTGTTCTATTGTTGTGCTGTTATAACACTGCATAAGTTAAGAGAAGGGTTGCTCAACTAGATAGCTTTAACTCACCACATAGTTACTGTAAATATTTATCAAAGGTACCAGGATTATGATTTAGTACGCCAGACGCGCGTTTCGTCTACATAAGAATCATCAGTGACGCTCATATCAAAATATTAATAAAGCCAAACAAATACAAAGTTGAAGAGCATTGAGGATCCAAAATTCCAAAACGTTGTGCCAAATACGGCTACGGTAATCTATGCCTGGGTTTAGAAAATCCTTAGTTTGCGAGAAAAAAAAATTGTTAACAGGAAATTTATAAAAATGACCACATTATTGATATTCATGTCAACACCGAAATGTTGACTAATGGGCTGGTGATACCCTCGGGGACGAAACGTCCACCAGCAGTAGCATCGACCCAGTGGTGTAAATAGTTAACAGGATTATAATTTAGTACGCCAGACGCGGGTTTCGTCTACAGTTTTGTTTACTGTGCATGTTCCATGCCACGAGCCTGTAGGCTAGTGATTGTTTTGGATGCTGGTTACCATAGTATATTTTGATAAATTTATTTAATCAGTTTTGTTTTAAATTGTTTCACACGTGTTGACCTTTAGTTCACGATGGTATCACGCTGTTCATAAAATATGACTGAGATGATTCAAAACACTTCGATTTTCCCTCTAATTAGGCATACACTGCCTTAGCGTTCTGCACAACTTTTTAGAATTTTTGGTTTCCAGTGCTCTTCAACTTGATTTAGCCTTTCAATTGTGATTTAAATGGAGTATCGCTGTGTCCGACGTACAAACTTATAATAAAAGGCCTAATGTCTTTGAGAAATTTTTCTATCCTATGTCTCTTGGTGGATTGGGACCTATTGGGGAAAAAACCTTCAAAATCATGTCTTTCCCTCGAATGTGACCTACTGAATTAGAATTATCGGGTTTGTACTTAATGAACAACCTGATGCATCTACAAATGTGGAGAAATCTCTAAACCCAAGAACATCACGGTTTTTGGTGGGGTAGTGTCGATCAGTCTTTGTATACTGTTTCTCTTTTGATCGTCTTTAATTTCTTTGTATGGCATTATCAGTTTGTTGTATAAAAAACATGGCCTTGGTATTTTTAAATAATATCCCTTTGGTATCTTTCGCCTCTCTTTTATGGAACATAATCTTTACGAATTGTAATAATTCATTTTGGTACCTCAAACAAAATTATAACTGTCTCTTATAATAGATTCATTTGTATATGATTGCCATTTTCTAAAAATCTAGTGACCTTATTCAGGATAGTAAGCAAGATACGACAAATTCATCGTTATACTTTTTGTGATAATTTTCGTGGATTTCGTAGGTATGGTTAAATAACAAATGTTAACGTTAAACAAAATACAAATTGCCTAATTGGGTAAATTTATATGCAGATTTATTTTGTCAAACCCGAACAAAATATTTATTCCTCAGTCCACAAAAAAATACCAAAATCTTCATAATGTTGTAGCAAGGATTTTGGACATGCAAAGAGAGTGAC
This sequence comes from Mytilus edulis, assembly GCA_019925275.1. NCBI lineage: Eukaryota > Metazoa > Mollusca > Bivalvia > Mytilida > Mytilidae > Mytilus > Mytilus edulis. The sequence goes on along the minus strand of CM034352.1, from coordinate 57,750,174 downwards.
ATCTTCCATTGGCTTCGACACGAGGCATTCGCTTCCAATCTCTGACCGTAAATGTTACTGCATACTTATGATACAAAAAGAGAAAAATGAAAGCCTGCGGACTTTTATTCAGTTTATGAGTTTTTCGCCCCGGTTTACACACCAATCACCTTTAAATGTGCTTAACCCTATATTAAATAATACAAAAGAATGATATTAGCATTCATTTGATTAATACAATGTCTTTTTAGTTTGAAACATTTCAAATATGTTAGGAACTACTGACGTTGAGCAAATAGATATAAAATTAGGCATTCAAATTATTGACGGTCGAATTTATCATGTATAACAAACAAAAACAAACAACCTACAGTTACAATTTATTGTGAATTGAAAAATTAGAATAACAAATGACCGGAAAAATATGAATAACGGAAACCGTGAACGGTTTCTCTTTGAGACGTTCTGTGCTGGATGAAGACACGGTCGCCTTTCTTCAATTCAAGTATCCAATTCTGTGTATTAGAGTTTGCACTTACATACCCATAAGAAAATCTCTCCTCGTTTCTATAGAGCCAGTAATGAACATTTGTTCTACCCACAGACACCATAACGCACGATATTTGGTAGACGCCTTCCTTTGGTGCCGTAAACACGCCTGTTGATGGGTTGTAGTTTTGTCCAATATTAGTCGTTACCTCATCAAATTTGAGAACATCGTCTCCTGAGAAGACAGTGTTGGATTTCAGAAAAGCAAAGAAAGTTGGTTTGTTTTTTATCTCTGCAAAATAAAATATTTAACCATTATATAAAGTAAATTATGAATTTTTGTTGAGTTATTTTCAGTTACTTAACAGGAGCGCAAGGTACCAGAAGGACAGTCAAACTCGTAGATCGAAAATAAACTGACAATACCATGGCTAAAAAGGAAATAGACAAACAGACAAATAATCGCACACAAGACACTGTTTTACAAATGAGGTCAATAAAACGTATTTTATATGATTTTATTCTTTATTAGCTCAATCAGCCTTTTGTTCTGTCCTGGTCCGAGATCAATCAGCCTTTTGTTCTGTCCTGGTCCGAGATCAATCAGCCTTTTGTTCTGTCCTGGTCCGAGATCAATCAGCCTTTTGTTCTGTCCTGGTCCGAGATCAATCAGCCTTTTGTTCTGTCCTGGTCCGAGATCAATCAGCCTTTTGTTCTGTCCTGGTCCGAGATCAATCAGCCTTTTGTTCTGTCCTGGTCCGAGATCAATCAGCCTTTTGTTCTGTCCTGGTCCGAGATCAATCAGCCTTTTGTTCTGTCCTGGTCCGTTAAAAAACTGTTGAGAATAATGAGTTCTTATTTACCCCAAAACTGTCTGACTACCTCTTGTGGAGTTATTTTCCTAAAATGATGATTTTTTCACCATTTTTGTATTATTTCATCCTATAATCTTGAAAAATTTAACCATTCGTTTGTTTTTCACTATTAATTTGAAAACTACAGCAGATACGGAAATCTTTGAAATAAAATAGTTACCAGTAAGACAATATCTACAATTAAGTCACTGTTCGTTTGGAAATCGTTTGTTAGTTACCACCTCACCCCAAATTACGATTTGGATGATTTTTTGAAATTGTAATTTATAAAATCTAACTCTATCACTGGAAATGTTGGCGTAAGACATCAGTTTTTGCATGTTTAATGAATGTTACGTTTAAAAATATTTTACCGCTTAAATGATCGATCTCCTCTTATAAACGTGATTGCGGAAACCATTTCTGAGCCCAATAAAATCCCATCACACATTACAAATGATGACTTTGAAAAATAAAACATGTTTTAAAAACGTTTTCTGAATTTATATAGAATCATATTGAATATACATATATATGTATATGTGTTTTACAAGTTTATACCTTTCATCAAATCCTCTTTTAGTAATGTAATCTCACGCTTGCAAACGGTCTCAACAAGCTCTGTTATCCTGCTTCCGTTGATATAGCTAGTGAATTTGTCTACAAAATAACAAAGTTAACATGATTAAAAACAAATACCGTGCACACACATTTCAAAAGTAAATTCATAATTGTTGCCGCATTATATGGTAACCAGTTTGCGGATATTCGCTTACCGATTTTCTTTCAAATAAGAATAGCTGAATTGCACTGTCATTACAAAGAAGCAAAAAGATCACAAAATCACGAATTCTACTATTAGTCGGTTGAAGTTCGAGTTATATTATTTTACCCATTGATAGTCAAACAGCGGTCCTATTATGTGATTAATAAAAATTCCAAGGCAACATTAGTATTTGAACTCTTCCTAATGGAAGTAATTTTCTTTGGGGGAGAGAAACAGACATACTTTTGACCCTCTTCTGTCAGGCTCTCCCACTTTAGAGAGTAATGTGCTATGATATATAATAAGCATTTGCTTAAGTTGTTACCATGTATCTCTGCTACTAGGTCTTCTTTCACTATTGTTTCCAAATTTTTGTTAAATTCCGATACATCAAAATCCACTGTCAAAGGCACACCTTTGCCATTAATTGCAGGAAATCTTCCATTTAATTTACTAAGGGAACAATCCACAGATGCGACAAATAACAAAACTATGCAAAACGAAAGCATCTTCTGACGTTCTTTTATACTGAAAAAAAACCCCAACTAGCGGGAGGATTTCAAAAGTTATAGTGTATAACATAAATTGTTAATTTATCATGCAACTTTCCGGTGTACACTTCCTTTTCCACTTATATTCGGACATTATTACTTAATAAACACTTTGTTTATGAGTTAATTACGTACTAAGTAGAACAAAAATAAGAGGGATGCTCAAAGGTGGAAAAAATGCTGACGCAGATAAGAGAATTTGTGGCAATTTAATAGCTTGTTTAAAAACTGAAATATTTCAATTACTTTTGTAAAATTCCGAGTGGAAAGGAACTAAATAAAAAGCCATCAAAAGTACTGCTTTTGTGTCTTATTTTGAATAAAGACAACAGTAGTATACCGTTGTTCGAAATTCATAAATCGATTGAGAAAAAAAAACCAACAAATCCGTACACACACATGTTAAAAGTAAATTTATAATTGTTGCCGCATTATATGGTAACCAAATAAGATTCACTGAATTGCACTGTCAATATGAAGAAGCCATCACAAAATCATGAATTGTACTGTCAGTCGGTTGAAGTCCGGGTTATATTATTTTACCCATTGAAAGTCAAACAGCGGTCCTATTATGTGATTAATAAAGTGAGTTCAAGGCAACATTAGTATTTGAACTCTTCCTAAGGAAAGTAATATTCTTTGGGGGAGAGGAACAGACATAATTTTGACCCTGTTCTATCAGGCTCTCCCACTTAAGAGAGTTATGTGCTATGATATATAATAAGCATTTGTTTAAGTTGTTACCATTTATCTCTGCCCCTAGGTCTTCTTTCACTATTGTTTCCAAATTTTTGTTAAATTCCGATACATCGAAATCCACTGTCAAAGGCACACCTTCGCCATTAATTGCAGGAATTCTTCCATTTAATTTACTAAGGGAACAATCCACAGATGCGACAAATAACAAAAATATGCAAAACGAAAGCATTTTCAGACGTTCTTTTATACTTAAAAAAACAACCCAACTAGCGGGAGGATTTCAAAAGTAATATTGTATAACATAAATTGTTAACTTATCATGAAACTTTCCTGTGCACACTTCCTTTTCCACTTATATTCGGACATTATTACTTAGTAAACACTTTGTTTATGAGTTAATTACGTACTAAGTAGAACAAAAATAAGAGGAATGCTCAAATGTGAAAAAAAATAAATGCTGACGCAGATAAGAGAATTTGTGTCAATATAATTGCTTGTTTAAAAACTGAAATATTTCAATTACTTTTGTAAAAATCCGAGTGGAAAGGAACTAAATAAAAAGCCATCAAAAGTACTGCTTTTGTGTCTTATTTTAAATAAAGACAACAGTAGTATACCGTTGTTCGAAATTCATAAATCGATTGAGAAAAAAACCCAACAAATCCGTACACACACATGTTAAAAGTAAATTTATAATTGTTGCCGCATTATATGGTAACCAAATAAGATTCACTGAATTGCACTGTCAATATGAAGAAGCCATCACAAAATCATAAATTGTACTGTCAGTCGGTTGAAGTCCGGGTTATATTATTTTACCCATTGAAAGTCAAACAGCGGTCCTATTATGTGATTAATAATGTGAGTTCAAGGCAACATTAGTATTTGAACTCTTCCTAAGGAAAGTAATATTCTTTGGGGGAGAGGAACAGACATAATTTTGACCCTGTTCTATCAGGCTCTCCCACTTAAGAGAGTTATGTGCTATGATATATAATAAGCATTTGTTTAAGTTGTTACCATTTATCTCTGCCCCTAGGTTTTCTTTCACTGTTGTTTCCAAATTTTTGTTAAATTCCGATACATCGAAATCCACTGTCAAAGGCACACCTTCGCCATTAATTGCAGGAATTCTTCCATTTAATTTACTAAGGGAACAATCCACAGATGTGACAAATAACAAAAATATGCAAAACGAAAGCATTTTCAGACGTTCTTTTATACTTAAAAAAACAACCCAACTAGCGGGAGGATTTCAAAAGTAATATTGTATAACATAAATTGTTAACTTATCATGAAACTTTCCTGTGCACACTTCCTTTTCCACTTATATTCGGACATTATTACTTAGTAAACACTTGGTTTATGAGTTAATTACGTACTAAGTAGAACAAAAATAAGAGGAATGCTCAAATGTGAAAAAAAAATGCTGACGCAGATAAGAGAATTTGTGTCAATATAATAGCTTGTTTAAAAACTGAAATATTTCAATTACTTTTGTAAAAATCCGAGTGGAAAGAAACTAAATAAAAAGCCATCAAAAGTACTGCTTTTGTGTCGTATTTTGAATAAAAGCAACAGTATGTTATTAGAATACCGTTGTTCGAAATTAAAAAAAAAAATTGAGAAAAAACCCAACAAATCCGGGTTGCAACCTAAAACTGAGGGAAACACATCAAATATGAGAGGAAAACTACGATACAACAAAAACGGCAAAATTTCCTTAAAATTACCTATTCAGGAGCAGCAACCCAACAACAGGTTGCCCGATTCATCTTAAAATTTCAGGGCAGATTGATATTGACCTGATAAACAATTTGTGGCCAAGTTTTCTTAAATTTGGCCCAGTAGTTTTAGAGAAGAAGATTTTTGTAAAAGTTAACGACACCGGAAACCAAATGATGAGAAAAGCTCACATGGCCCTTTGAGCGAGGTGAACTAAATAGGGGGTTCTGATCCCCTAGATTCCATCGAGCTGCCACTGATAACTTGAGGTACTTTGATATAGATATGGTTTTGAAGTTTGGCTGAACCTATTGAAATCTTCTTACAAACAAAATAATGTATCATAGAAAAGCAAATGATATGGGGTATCTATTCACGACATACAATCAGTATAAGCACAGCCCAAAACACACACAACGCAATGCATAACTTTAAATGTGATGTTTATAGACCAGGTAGATTAAAAATATCCATTTTACCTGGTACCAGTATTGATTTAACTGAACAATGATATTCATATGCTTGCAAGACAATTGTTTCATGATTGACAATCATACCACATCTCCTTATTTTTATATTGGTCTTGCAGCCTTTCGATTCTTATAGTTTGGTATTATACAAGGTCATATTTTCTTAGACTGCTATAATTGAATGAGTTTTACCTTCTTATTGTCTTATGGCAAATATTTCAAACATATTCAGGAAGAGAACAAATCAACAACTAATAACTCTGTTATGTAAGGTAGGCCAACTTTGAATTTGACTTCTAATATGAAAAGAGATGCGCTGGATAGGGGCAAACAAATTTTCATTGCCTCAAGCCGAACTATAAACCCATGCAGAAAGTGTGACTCTCACCTTGCACAAGGCATCTATTCACCGTCTATATTCCACTGGACATGACTGTATAATAATACGACCAACAGCCAGTTGCAAATAGACAGTCCACATAAAATTGGTTCTAGTGTAGGGATAAATATCTTTCTCTACCCCTGTAAACACTTTATGCCAACTGCTTATATGTCTTTGTACTTTCACATCGGAGATTTACTGATTGATATTTAAATTGTGGAAATGTCTAATTTTGGGTTGAAATATTTGTTAAAATTGGGTTTCGGTGACTGCGAGTACTCTTAGGTAAGTTGTGTCACTGTCTTTTGTAATATTGTTTGTTGTTCTTTTATATGAGACAAGTCGTTAAAGGCTGTTCTATTGTTGTGCTGTTACAACACTGCATAAGTTAAGAGAAGGGTTGCTCAACTAGATAGCTTTAACTCACCACATAGTTACTGTAAATAGTTATCAAAGGTACCAGAATTATGATTTAGTACGCCAGACGCGCGTTTCGTCTACATAAGAATCATCAGTGACGCTCATATCAAAATATTAATAAAGCCAAACAAATACAAAGTCGAAGAGCATTGAGGAGCCAAAATTCCAAAACGTTGTGCCAAAATACGGCTACGGTAATCTATGCCTGGGTTTAGAAAATCCTTAGTTTGCGAGGAAAAAAATTGTTAACAGGAAATTTATAAAAATGACCACATTATTGATATTCATGTCAACACCGAAATGTTGACTACTGGGCTGGTGATACCCTCGGGGACGAAACGTCCACCAGCAGTGGCATCGACCCAGTGGTGTAAATAGTTAACAGGATTATAATTTAGTACGCCAGACGCGCGTTTCGTCTACAGTTTTGTTTACTGTGCATGTTCCATGTCATGAGCCTGTAGGCTAGTGATTGTTTTGGATGCTGGTTACCATAGTATATTTTGATAAATTTATTTAATCAGTTTTGTTGTAAATTGTTTCACACGTGTTGACCTTTAGTTCACGGTGGTATCACGCTGTCCATAAAATGTGACTGAGATGATTCAAAACACTTCGGTTTTCCCTCTAATTAGGCATACACTGCCTTAACTTTTTAGAACTTTTGGTTTCCAGTGCTCTTCAACTTGGTTTAGCCTTTCAATCGTGATTTAAATGGAGTATCGCTGTGTCCGACGTACAAACTTATAATAAAAGGCCTATTGTCTTTTGAGAAATTTTTCTATCCTATGTCTTTTGGTGGATTAGGACCTATTGGGGAAAAAACCTTCAAAATCGTGTCTTTCCCTCGAATGTGACCTACTGAATTAGAATTATCGGGTTTGTACTTAATGAACAACCTGATGCATCTACAAATGTGGAGCAATCTCTAACACGGTTTTTGGTGGGGTAGTGTCGATCAGTCTTTGTATACTGTTTCTCTTTTGATCGTCTTTAATTTCTTTGTATGGCATTGTCAGTTTGTTGTATAGAAAACATAGCCTTGGTATATTTAAATAATATCCCTTTGGTATCTTTCGCCTCTCTTTTATGGAACATAATCTTTACGAATTGTAATAATTCATTTGGGTACCTCAAACAAAATTATAACTGTCTCTTATAATTGATTCATTTGTATAAAATTGTCATTACCTAAAAGATCTAGTGACCTTATTCAGGATAGTAAACAAGATACGACAAATGCATCGTTATATTATTTGTGATAATTTTCGTGGATTTCGTAGGTACGGGGTAAATGACAAATATTAACGTTAAACAAAATACAAATTCCTCATTGGGTAAATTTATATGCAGATTTATTTTGTCAAACCCGAACAAAATATTTATTCCTCAGTCCACAAAAAAATATCAAAATCTTCAAAATGTTGTAGCAAGGATTTTGGACGTGGAAAGAGAGTGAGTATCTTCCATTGCTTCCAATCTCTGACTAAATGTTACTGCATATTTATATATAAAAAAAAATATGGCCTATGTAAAGGTCTTTTCTTTTTCGGAAGGATTGGACCGGAGAAGTTTATACCCATGTAAATAATACACAAAAACAATGATACAAGAATTCATTTGATTACTACAATGTCTTTTTAGTTTTAAACATTTCAAAATACATTGAATATGAAATTTTGATCCTGGTATCTATGATGAGTTTATTTGTATGTTAGGAACCACTGACGTTGAGCAAATAACTATAAAATTAGGAAATCAAAGTATTGTCGGTCGAGTTTATCATGTATAAAAAACAAAACAAAACAACCTACAGTTGCAATTTATTTTGAAATGACAAACTGAAAAATTAGAATAACAAATGAACGGAAAAATATGAATGACGTGTACCGTGAACGGTTTCTATCAAAGACCCTCTGTGCTGGATGAAGACACGGTCCCCTTTCTTCAATTCAAGTATCCAATTCTGTGTATTAGAGTTCGCATTAGCGGTTGCACTTGTATAGCCGTAAGAAAATCTCTCCTCGTTTCTATACAGCCAGTAATGAACATGGTTGCTACCACTAGCAACCATAACGCATGACATTTGATAGACGCCTTCCTTTGGTGCCGTGAACACGCCTGTTGATGGGTTATAGTTTTGTCCAATATTAGTCGTTACCTCATCAAATTTGAAAACGTCGTCTCCTGAGAAGATAGTGTTGGATTTCAGAAAAGCAAAGAAAGTTGGTTTGTTTTTTATCTCTGCAAAATAAATATTTAACCATTATATAAAGTAGCAGTTTTGTCCGATAATAGTCGTTACCTCATTAAATTTTAGAACATCATCTCCTGAGAAGATAGTGTGGGATTCCAGAAAAGCAAAGAAAGTTGGTTTGTTTTTTTATCTCTGCAATATGAATATTTGATAAACATATAAAGATATGGAAAGCCACAGTATATATCGGGAGGTTCACTGTGGCTTACCATAATATTATGGAAAGTCACAGTGACCCCCCCCCCCCCTCCCGATTATTATTATTTTTCCTTTAAAAATACATGGATACAAAATAAATCTTCGGCTTTTACAATCACGCCGATTATCATAAATTCTAAAATCTTATCATTATGTTTTATTGTATTGCATTGCATTGTATTTCATTTAATTTATTATTGTATTGTTTGTTTGTATTGCTTTGACCCTTACTGCCTCAGAACACAATTATTCTTCCCCTTGACTACAATGCATTTTCTTGTCAAAGTCAAGTTAAATAAAAAAAATAATTGCACCGTTTCAAACAGAATTAATTTAAGGATGTTTGCTTGTCATGTTTTGGAATTTTTGTCAGATTTTCGAAAACCTCTGGTTTGATCCATTTGACTGCCTAGAAAAATTTTGCCCATGGACCCCTATTTTTCCTTTTATAAATCTTTTACATGTATAATTATAAGCCATTTGTAAAAGTCTTATAAAATCTTATTTATTTTTAATAGTTTTTGAGAACTTTAACAGGTCAATGACAAAGCTATGACAAACGAAGAGAGAACATTTTCCCGCCAAAATTCCAATGGCTAATATCTCGAAAACAAGCACATTGGCCCCTATATTTTTTTTTTTTGGCTTTTTTAATTCCTCTATTAATCTCCTTTCTATATATACTAGTTTTATGGAAAGTTATTTATTTTGAAACGGAACAGCGAACTTCCTTAACTGCTTATAGACCATTATTATTCTAATAAAATATGCTTGTCCCAGGACAATCCATCAGTGCTTTTTCTTTTGAGAGCCCTATTAACATGCCAATGGTAGGATTTGAATCTTGAATAAATGACGAAGGCTTATTTCTGCCCTCTTTCATTTTAGACAAATCACTACTTTCACTTTCAACAATTACTTTTTTCTATATGTTTTACTTATTTCAATATATATATATATATATATTTTTCAAAACTACCTCTTCCCTTTTTTATTGGGAAAACATGCGTCATTTTTATCAAATTGGGAAATTTAGAATAAACCATGAATTTGACTGAAACTTCAAGACTGACCCCCTTTCAAGATTCAAACCCTGCTTTGAAATAAGATCTTTTATTGTCAGTAATTATACATAAATAGACCCTCAAATCTGCACATAAAGTCATTTTAGGCATGACAAATTTATAAATGGGTGTTTTTTAGTTTGTATTTATGCACCATTACAACTGAGACTGCACTGTTTGGGAAAAAAAGTTGCTTTTTTGGGAAAAATTTTAAGCCATTTTTGTTTTCAAATTGGGATTTTTCTCCAGGGGAAAAAGCCTTTATTCTCGAGTAATTTAAGGCAAACAATATCACTGTAGGACCACTTAAACAGTAAACATTTCGAAGAAAACAGTAGACAGATTACTGAGGAAGAAATACTCCACATATATATATATATAATGATTGAGAACTAAACTGATTCCTAGACCCCAATAACAAAGGGAATTAATTGTGGTAATTAGGCCTTATAGGTGTTATTTGGGCACAGGACGTTGCGCTTTTTTACCTGTAAAATGATAGGACATTTGCGCTTCAAATACTATGGACATTTACGCTTTAAATTTTAATTCACCTGTATTAATTTGACCGGACATTTGCGCTTTTTACCTGTAGTCGTCTACCTGTAATTTAAATGAGAAGTAATCATTACGTTAATGAATTTAATTTATATTTGTCATTATAGTACGACAAATGGTCCAGAATCCTTCCATGCCCACTATAATGGACAGTTCTACTCGACTCATCCTGCTTTTTATATGGGCGTAAAGTGCTTTTTAATAAAGTATATATTTTTTTTTTATCTTTTTGAAGAGTATCATTGAACAAATGTCGGTGAATTACATTAAGATTCGTTACGTTGATGAACAAGCACCCCGGTCTAGAATTGAGAAAAGGAAACTTGATTCGGCGAAATACCCGTCAGAACAGATAACACAAGCTAAATTTGTTCACTTCTTGGGCTTCTGTTATCAAGCTTAACTGACCTGTGATGACTACACATGTTTTTATGTCTTTATAATGTTAACTTTTAGCTGAATATAAACTTGAAATGTGCTATGAAACGATTTTTAAACTTTTAATCATGAAGAAAAATATGATTTTAACTCTTTAAGGTGAAACCTCCCGGTCCCAAGCCCAGATAATAGGGGAGGATAGTCATAAAAACCAAATATTGCAAAAGCGCAAATGTCCTATGTAAAAAGTGCAAATGTCCTTTTTTAAAAAGCGCAAATGTCCTATGATTTGAAGCGCAAGTGTCCAAAATAAAAAGCGCAAATGTCCTACGACAAAGCGCAAACGTCCCGCGCCGTGTAATTTTGCAATAAAGATGATATAACCCGAAGTTTAAAACTAAAGAAAATAAAAATAGAAATGAAATGGAACACAGATGGTTTTCATTAAAGATTCACATTATTACAAATTTCAGTTAAATTTAATTTGTATGCATCATGTCCATTAATTTGGATTCGGTACAAAATGTTAATGGAACCTTATCAAACAATCATCTTAATCAAATTAATTCATATTAAGGAGGGTGATAAAGGGTTATTTTCGTGCAATGTGTTTTGCCATTTTTATTTTATGTGCAGCCGTGAAAAAGGTTCGTTACTCACCGTGTTTCGTGAAATCTGAAGAAAGAACGTGCAAGAAAATTTTAATTGTTCGTTCAATGTTAAAAGGCAATTTTATTTCGCTTTCTTCCGTGCAGATACCCCCTTTTACGCCCCTCATTAAATATCTACATATTTATACCTTGCATCCTATCCTCTTTTAGTAATGCAATTTCACGCTTGCATACGTTCTCAACAAGCTCTGTTGTCCTGCTTTCGTTAATATAGCTACTGAATTTGTCTACAAACATAACAAATATTATTGAACACAACATCGTCTGTTTTTGTCTTATGTCATCTCTTATGTTTTTGTTATTTTGATTATTGTTAAACGATATCTGTTTGTTTTCTTAAAGTTTCGTTTATATTTTTATTTTTCTGTTTTTTTCTGTTCTTTTTTTCTTTTTTGCCAGATAATTACAAACATTATAGATCAGAGAACATTTTTTGGTTTTTATTTTAAGTTTAACATACCGCAACTGTAAAAAAAGAAATCAAAGTCTGTGACATGAACCATTTTCTGCAATTTGAACTGAAGTCTTAATGAAGAAAATTTTAAACCGCACATTAAATTGAAAAGTATATCTATAATGGTTATCGTCTTATATGGTAATAGCATGCAGACAAACGTTAATTGAAAATCGTCGATTTTCTAAATTGCGATATACAAAAAACACACCGCAAAGCAGATCGTTTGAAGTCCGGTTTATATCAATATACCCTATTAGATTGTTGAAAGTCATAGCAGCGGTCATATTATGTCAAAGGCCACATTAGTATCTGAATTTTTCCAAATGGAAGTGATTGGGGAGAGGGACAAACATGATTTTGCCTCTCTCTCACTTTTTCGAGTTTTCGTCCTATGTTATATGTAAATAATACATTTAAGTTATTACCATTGATCTCCGCAACTAGGTCTTCTTTCACTATTGTTTCCAAATTTTTGTTAAATTCCGATACATCGAAATCCACTGTCAAAGGCACACCTTTGCCATTAATTGCAGGAATTCTTCCATTTAATTTACTAAGGGAACAATCCACAGATGTGACAAATAACAAAACTATGCAAAACGAAAGCATCTTAAGAGGTTCTTTTATACTGAAAAAAAACCAACTAGCGGGAGGAATTCAAAAGTAATATTGTTTAAAATAAATTGTTAATTTATCATGAAACTTTCCAGTGCACACTTTCTTTTCCACTAATATTCGGACATTATTATTTTTAAACACTTGTTATATGAGTTAATTACGTACTAAGTAGAACAAATATAAGACGGAAGCTCAATTGTGAAAAATAAATACTGACGCAGATAAGAGAATTTGTGCCACTATAATAGCTTGTTTAAAAATTGAATAATTGATTTTTTGAAAATCCGAGTGGAATAGAACTAAATAAAAAGCCATAAAAAATACTGCGTTTGTGTCTTATTTTAGATAAAGGCCACAGTAGTATACCGTTGTTCGAAATTCATAAATCGATTGAGAAAAAAAACAACAAATTCGGGTTACAAACTAAAATTGAGGGAAACACATCAAATATGAGAGGAGAACTACGACACAACAGAAACACAACATTAAAATTTAAACTTATCAATATGCGGTTTGGGGAATGAGGGATGTATCACATTTTAATAGTTTGATTCGAAGGGCTTCACTTGGCCAACTTTCATCAATAACATTCAAAACAAAATCGGAAGTATTTAAGAGCTAAATGACCAAAACGCAACCTAAGGCTTAACCAAAACTTGTCAGGATTAACTTTTCCTTATAAAATTAGGATCAAAGTTGCTTGTTCTAGCCAGGAGCTTCTGACCTTTGTAAGTCTTGCATGGTTTTTTTTTGGTATGAGTTAGTTTAAACTTATTCTATTGTTCAACATGACAAGTGTATCAGACACAAGTTTTACAATTTAGTAACGTCTTCTTCTTCTTCTTCTTTTTTTTAAGGTATGAGTGCCAATGAGACAACTCTCCATCCAAGTAACAATTTATAAAAGTAAATCATTATACTGCCTTTAACACTGAGCCTTGGCTCACATCAAACAGCAAGCTATAAAGGGCCCCAAATATTACTAGTGTATCATAATGCCTACTTGTATATTTTTAATTTAATTTTGTTAAAACATTTTATTTGTCGGTTGACATTATATGCTAAAACAACTGAACGAGTTGATCCTTACATACAGCACTATGGTATAGACATAGCAATCGATTTTTTTAGTAGGGGTAACGATTGCTTTCATGCAATCAAAATCTATATGTGGTTGGCTTGATGATTATCATTTATCCGAACTTCATCAATGGTACATCATTCTACACATCATATTTCTGTATTTCATTATATAATTAATGAGCAACATGCTAAGATATTGAAGTTAAAAAAGATGTATATGTATATGAAAAACCATACTTGTCAAGAATATACAAATATAGCCTTTGTATGAGGTCGATACAAGGATATATTGACCTGAAAGAAGTATATTGACTGAGGACGAAGTCCGAGGTCGATATTCTTCTTTGGGTCGATATATCCTGTATTGACCTCATACAAAGGCTATATTTGTTATATTATTAATTTCCGACCATATTTGTATCAAATCGTCATATAGGTTTGTTGGAATTTTATAGATATTACATTGTCTCCTTGACAATAACAACCTATTAGTTGTTATTCGTCAAATAATCGAAAACAGATATCATTTGTTTCAAAACGTTTTTAAAACAATATCCTGAAATTCATTACATGACGTCACAAAGTATATCGGTTTTTAGATATTCTAAAAATAACCGTGCAATATGCTTTTTTGCCGGTCAATATGCATTTTGCTATCCGCCATTTTCACTCTACCTTCGAAAATATAGTTTAACATGTAACTATCCCTAAACGAATCAAATTTGTTAAAATATACGAATTAATAATATTTAAAAATATCAATGATATCATCGTTAAAGTAATATTTATAATTGGAGATGCATTCCTTTGTCAAATAGTTATCAAAAGTACCAGGATTATAATTTAGTACGCCAGACGCGCGTTTCGTCTACATAAGACTCATCAGTGACGCTCATATCAAAATATTTATAAAGCCAAACAAGTACAAAGTTGAAGAGCATTGAGGATCCAAAATTCCAAAAAGTTGTGCCAAATACGGCTAAGGTAATCTATGCCTGGGATAAGAAAATCCTTAGTTTTAAAATTATAGATGAACCATCTACAATAGTAACCCCCAACTCATAGTATTGCCTTCCAATGCTTTATACAACACAAACTTATTTAGTGAGCACCAACTGCTAAAGGAAAGCAATCTTTACCCTTCAGAGCACATAAGCACTTTGATTATAAAGTAAAAACGTTATGAGCACTTGACCTACAGTTTAGTGGATTATCTTGTTCATAATGTGTATAACACGGAGAGAATATTCAGTTGTTAAAACTATTTATACAGCAAAAATTAATAAAAAAAACCCACCTTTTTATGAAACTATTTATTAACATTATTTTTCACTGAATCATCTTGTAGGATAAATCAAGACACTATCTTATACTCCTTTCATTGATTGAAATATTGAAAAATATATGTAGTTGTGTTTCATAGTTTATTAATTATTGATTATAAAGAGATATTGAAAATATATTGAAGTGGCATTACTGAACTCCACACATATGGTTTTGAAGTTTGGCTGCATGCGTGGATGTAGCCATTTTAAAAGAGGGTTCCAACCACATGTCCCCTTACAATAATATGACATGTCAAACAAAAAAGTAGCTTTTAGGGACTAGTTTAAATCAGAAACATATAATAAATATTGATGGAGGGTTGTTCAACATGACTTAAACCCAACACATTGTTAATGTATATGTCTCAAGCCAAGGGCATGTAGTCTAGTGACTATTGTAGTTGGGATACCCCATTAGTCCGACATCCTTATTGTATGAGTCGATATCCCATTACTCCGACATATCGTTATTCTGACAGCTCATTATTACAATAATGCATCTGTCATAAGTGTATAGGTAAATTTTCTCCCATTTTCGATAATATCAGAAATTGTCAGTCTAGTCCGACTATCATGATTCTTTTCATGCGGGTCGGGACATTTGTCTTTACGCCTTGGAGTTACCCCGAGTATACATATGCTTATTGCAACTGCTGGGTCCTTATCCTCACCCTTTTCGTTTGACGGGTCCAGTTGTTTTATTTTCTTTATATTTTGGCGTTTGTGTGTCTAGTGAAAGTCCTGTGCTGTTTTAGTTCCAGGAATTGGTTTGTCTCTTGATTTGCCTTCTTTTTATTAGATCTTCTGTTCCCCCTTTTTAGTACCAAATGGAGTGAAGATTCACCTTTATCAACTACATTAATAAATATATATGGGTTAGATAAATCTACTCACCCTCTTTGGTCTTTTTTCAACCCCTTGTAACACTTAAATAAGTTTTTTTTAATTTGTAGTGCTAAAAATAAAGACAAATGCAGCGCCAGTCAAAAATAAGGAAAATCACGAGACAAATAGAACAAACTAGGTGTTACGAAAAGATTAGCAATTTATGCTTCTACTAAGACACCAACCATGCGTTTCATACCATGAATCGATGAAATACTGAGACAATATGCGGCCATTCCCAAACGATCGATCATCTTTAGACATGACACTCAATATACTAGTATATGTAGGGGAACCGATTCTAAAATCAATGAAAAACATGCAACTTTTATTATGCAGTTGGGGTAAGGGCCAGGGCGGGGTAAAAAGTTTAAGAATTACCATCACGGTTCTCAATAATTCTATTTCCATCTAAAACACAACCCTAAAAGATTAAAACAAACCCCGAGAATCTGTCATGAAGACAACCAGACACACGCTATCGATTGCATGTACAAGAGTAGCAAACAGTTTCTAATGGACAAGGGCCCTGATGGAGTTATTCTAAAATAACCTTTACGGTGAGCATTTGGTATCGATTAGGGCGTTTTTGACTTTCAGATTTCAATTAACCCGAAAATGTACATACTTTAAGTACTGACCTTTCAGTATCTTTTGTGACTAGGGCATGTTTGATTAATTGTTTGATTTGAAGATAAAAAAAAGTGATTAAAAAAAGCCTGTGTATCTAATGAATAAACTAATTCTTTTTCCAAAAGAATTGAAAAAAGTTTGCTTCTGCTTACTATTTAAAATCTTTTTTGATTTGTTTTTTATTGGAAATATAAACTAAAAAAAATGCCTCCCCATCCCCTTCTCCAAAAAACCCCATGTCTTGGTATTACGATATAGGATGTTCTAGATGCGGGTTATTTCGAGCTTAAATAACATCTTGGACTATAACAAACTAGGACCTAAAAAATGGTACAATTTAATTATCGAATTTGATTGGCTGTCATGCAAGGACCCAACCATGCCCTCAAACAGTTGTTTGCAAAGCTTCCCGACAACATCAATATAGTTTTATGCAGAACATGTCATGGGGTTAGAAGTATAAATAACAAAGCTTTAGTTCTTTTTATTTCAATCTCTGCTGTTTGATTTTAGTTCTAAAGCATTGATGCCTATCAGCCATAATCATGCATCTTGTAATAATTGGAGAGGTGATGTCAAACACATTTTTGGGCTGGTATACGAGAAACGGCACAGTGTCTAAAAGTCTCGGAGAATGCCGTCGTTGATTATCATATTAAGGAATAAAGGCATTTTCGAGTATGCTCTTTTTTGTAGTAATAACTTTTGAACTAGTGAATATACATACTATTTGTATTTGATAAATAAAATACATGACGATCAATCAAATCACTTTATTTTATATGAAAAATAAACCGTTTTAAAAAAATACAGATTTTCTGTTGTTACCATCATTCCATTTCTGCCCAAATATTCGAATACAGAATGATAGCTATATTCTGTCCCATTTTATGACGGATATTTTGAAGTATTCTAAATGTTGATCATCAGCAATAATATTTATAAATTATTGTCTCCTGCAAAACAGAAAGCGGATTTATATTTGTCATCACAGTTGAAAAATATAACAATGAAAGCATGATTGGCACAATATAACGAAATATACAATAAACACAAGCGAATGAAGGGTATCTTAATTGTAACTTAATACAATTAAACTGTTTGATAAAACAAGATAAAAACGAGATTGGTTTATATTGGCTTAAATCTACTTCATTCTAAAATGACTAAAATTCTCTTTATTGGCAAGCATACGAAAAAAGACGACGTCTCCTTATTTTGATAGGAAAAAGAATCAGATGACCCAGCATACACAAGAATGAAGGGACTGAGTGATCGAGTTCAAGGTCATAACTCAATTTCGTCCAATTTCTTGAAAGAGTCATATAAGTGGTAAATATGTAAAATTGGTAAATTTAGAGTGAAAGTTAATCTTTCGTAAATTCAGGCCGTTGAATTAAAAAATGTCTCGGAATATTGACTTTTCGATTAAAATGGTTTTCTGCATTTCTGGACAACTGTATCTTACAATTTATTGAAGGCCGCAGACCTATAGTTGTTAACTTAAATTTCATTTGGTATTGCAGATATTTGCCTCATTAGCAATCATACCATATCTTTTTATTTTTATATAAAGAGTATTTCGTGACACCTTGATTTATATTTTACAATTACACTAAAATAATTTTCAATCATTTCCAATACAGGTCATGTATAATTATTTCCGACTTGTGTCATTTTGTTGCTATGTTTGATATCCATTTATTTACGAAGCTGCACCAAAATCAATCAATGCAGACACTTTGGCAAAAAGATAAGTACGCCATCAATATTTCTATAATCAAAACTAAAATCTGACAACATGATCGAATTTTTCAGAATATTGAGAATAACAAGCCTTGCTATCATTTTCAATCATTAACTAACCAAATTGTAGTTACTTTTGTGGATCAGTATCATTTACATGTGAGAGTAAAATATATCTACAGGTATGATAATACACAAATTTCTGAACACTCGAGTAACAACTTAAATTTGTAAATGAATTATATGCCAGATCCCTCATTGTTAGTGTTCTTGTCACTTGATTCTTCGTCATCACTTTCAGGTAACGGATCTATTTTCTGTGTAGTGTCAACTACTGCATAAATAGTACGGTCTTCAAGTCCACGAATAACAAATTTCGGGCCCGTTTTAGATTTACTGAAGACAAGATCAGCATACTGAAGTCCATCTTTGTTCAAATTCTGAAAGTTAAAAATATTGTGTTTTAAATGTTGTGTTTTAAATGTTGTGGTTAGAAATGAACAGATGATCCGAGGTGCATGGCATTCCAATGTTATCTATATTGATATTATTGAAATGGAGTATTTAAAAGAAGGCATCTGATCAAAAGTGACGAAATCCTCATAAAAAACAGACATTACAGAAGTTGTCGTTTGTTTATGTCCTTTTTACATGTTTCTCGTTTCTCGTTTTTTATATAGATTAGACCGTTTGTTTTTCCGTTTGAATGGTTTTACACTTGTAATTTTAGGGTCATTTATAGCTTGTTGTTCTGTGTGAGCCAAAGCTCCGTGTTGAAGGCCGAACCTTGACCTATAACGGTTTACTTTTATAAATTGTTATTTTGATGGAGAGTTGACTTATTTGCACTCATACCACATCTTCCTATACATATTTACGGTAATATGACTGCAAATTAACCTTTAAAAATTTATTAACTCTTAAACGGAAAACAAGATCTATTTCAAAACGGAAGATGCCTTCATTTAAAAACCGTGAAAGTACATTATCTCGACAATAAAAAAATGGAAATTAAAAAGGTTCCAACTGCAGGTCCTCATTAAAAAGCATACTGATCGTCAAAAACGGAATTCGTACACCCTGAACCCCTGGATCCGCAACTGAGTTAATTAACAAATACATTGTATGACAATATCAATGATAATTCATATCAAAAATTTTTAATTCCGATTTTAGGTTTAATACCTTCGTACAATCTTTGTTTTCAATTGGCTATCCTATGAAATTTTAAGTGCTTGAATTATTTAGTTAAAATGTATAGAAACAACACCTGATTTGATGATTCTTTACGAATTGGTTTCTGGACATCCTCCTTTTTGTTAATTCTTTTGTTATTTTTCTTTCCTTTGTCATTGATACTGACTCCATCTTGGCCTTGTAAAGAAGATATAAAGTACTCAATTAATGATTTAATAGATTTAAGAT
Source organism: Mytilus edulis (assembly GCA_019925275.1). NCBI lineage: Eukaryota > Metazoa > Mollusca > Bivalvia > Mytilida > Mytilidae > Mytilus > Mytilus edulis. The sequence goes on along the minus strand of CM034352.1, from coordinate 57,730,541 downwards.
TTCAATACGATTATATTCAGCAAATTGATGAAATCTGATACATTAGCCGTGAAATTGTCTTGCACATAATGTGGACATACCAGTAGATTCTATCACTATAACGAGCAATTCGAGTGTGATATAACTTTTTCTTCTTTTAGAACGGTTGAAAGCTTAAAGTAAATGAGCTAATCATACGAAATCGTTTTCTGATCAAAAGATTCCATTATTCTTTTAGCGTTACGAAGTGGTATGTCTGAATATAAAAACAAACCCTGAGTAGTCATCGCGTATACCCCCCTTTAAGAAAACATTCTTTCAAGGATCCCATAAAAAAATCTTCTTCTAGAATCCCAAATTCACGGGGGAAAAAAGATCACATCTCGAATTCCCGCTAAAAATAAAAGTCCAATCCCGACGTCCAAAAAAGGTCCTTCCGCCCTTCAAGGAGAAATTAATTTACTTACAAGGAGATATCAATTTCAATGATAAATTTGAAATAAAAGATCGTATTATGTTTAATGTGCTTTTCTATGTTTTTAAGTAGTCTGGTGATGTCTAATTGACGTCAGCTATTGCGACTGAAGAGTATCCTCGATTTGTCCTTGTTGGTTTCGAAGCCAGATAATGGTTAACGTGCATAATATTTGTCAACCTTCTATCTTCAGTGGTTGTCGTTTGTTTATGTGTTACATTTTTGTTTTTCGTTCATTTTTTTTTTACATAAATAAGGTTGTCCGTTTTCTCGTTTGAATTGTTTTACATTGTCTTATCGGGGACTTTTATAGCTGACTATGCGATAGTGGCTTTGCTCATTGTTGAAGGCCGTACGGTGACCTATAGTTGTTTATGTCTGTGTCATTTTGGTCTTTTGTGGACAGCTGTCACTTTGGCAATCATACCACATATTATTTTTTATATGTACTCCATACATCCCATTATTTTCAACCAAAAGGTACAAGTAATGTAAATATTAATTTAATAACTCATATTATCTCGTTAATTCCAGATACATCTTGTATAAATAGTTTACCAAGACGTTAGATAAAGTTTAACTCATCGATAGAAAGCAATTTTCTTTACCTGTTTTCTTCTGAACGACACTGTACAGTGCGGTTTCTTGAAATGCAGAGTTGTCGGTTCCATGTCTTTTCTTACCATTAATTTCGTATCCAACTTTGGTGGTTCCTTGACCAAAATCGCTCCCCGCAGTTTCGTAAAGTATATTGTCCTTTAAACCTTCTACGTTTGTAAAAAAGAAATTATTATTTATTATGATTCTTAAACTCAATAATATCCCATCTTTAAGTTTAAAGTGCAAAACAGGGTCTGAATCTATCATTTGAATCCGATATACGCGATTGTATCTTTTGCGCTTCATACACACTGTGCTTCAGTCAACGCTTTTACACTCCAATATATTGCGAAGTACAATTATTTTTGGAGCTATTATAACACCTTTAATCTTTGTGTGAACACCACAATGTTATGTCTTTTTTCTGTCTAATGTCTACATTTTTCTAAATTTTGTCGGAAATGTCACGAATCGCATTTAAAGTTTGACGCCTTTATGATATAAAGATCTTGCTTATTTTGTTGTATAAAACTTTGCTCATACACATACACACTTAGCCAAATATATAGCAAACATCCTTGTTATTATGAATTCTTGTAATTCTGTAACACCGTATAGCGCTTCATTTGTTATAGATTCAGATTCAATAGTTTATTAAAGTCTCACCACATACAACATGATTAAAACAAGACACAATTATAAAATTAATTATACAGTTAACATAGTTAAAACAATTAAATACACGTATGTGCCATTCTTAAAAGAATTATGAGAGACTATTAAAATACAAATAATACTTATTCATTTTATAAAATACTACAAATACAGTAGTTAATGATATAAAATACTGTTTCTCCTTGTTAAAATGTTATTGCAGGTTTTGGCAACAATATTACAAATATTGGTATTTTTAAACATATATATATATAATTTTTCTTCATCAGACAAGTTTAAAAACATATCATTATGACACAATATATAAATAAAAAGAGCATGTCTTAGATCTTCATACAAGGGACAATTTAAAAGTACATGTTTTTCATCCTCTAAAATATTGCAGTTAAAACAGACTCTTTCGTCTAGATTTTTTCTTTCATATCGACCAGTTTCAATTTTTAATGGTGCTACACCACATCTAAACTTTGAAAAACCACTACGATATATGTGTTCTAGTGACGAACACTAAAGTCACACCGGAATTCCTAATTAAGAGCTACCAGTCACTAGTTCAACCAAAAATGATATGCTTTAAACTTAGATTTTTAATTGAACGAAGCAAATACACAATGGTGGCGATAAAGTATGAAATGCGTCGAACTGGAATTACGCTGTGCTATGTATGACTCTCCAATGTCACCTACAGCACGCTTACTTGTGTTCAAGAAAAATGATCAAATTTGAAAGATGGAATAGCATTTCTAACATTGATTATTGGTCATACTTGAAAAAATAAACAAAATTCAATTTCTAAAATGCAAAAATATACATTTTTTTTAATTGAAATTATAGCAGTATATTGAAAAAGAATTGTTTGTTTCCGCAAGACATATGATTAACTGTAATCCTGTTTAGCAGAAATGATGTTTCAGTTTGAAGTCTTCGTCTTTATATAAGCTAGTGGATTATGTTTTGTGAAAAGTTATAAAGTTATAAATTTATTACACTGTAAATCTTTTTAAAGGGGCACTAGCTACGAGATATATAAAAAATCTAAAGTATGATTTTTTTTTGTTCAATCATTAATGAAAGTGAAATAGTGAAATAATAATTCACTTTCAGCAGCTAAATTGGTTCAATTTTGTCAAATTGAGCAAATAAAAATTGATAACGAATTATTCACTTGCAAATGAATAATTCGACCTCATTAAACCTGTATTCATGTGAACTCCAATTTTACCCCGTAGAGATAGAAACAGAATAACGCATGCATTGTCCGTGTACGGTCATTTAAAGGAAAAGAATGCCAACATTGAAAGTGAAACAAAGGTAAATAATTTGATTGACTGGTTCCGGTTCGACGACGATAAACAAATTTTTTATCTATAATACAAAATTTAGTAGACCTATAAGAATCCAAATGCACGGCTTGCTTAATCTATTTATATCTATGATTATGTTTATATCGCTTATATGGTCATAGAAGGTCAACTCGAATTTTAATTAGATGGCGTCATTGCTAAAGTATGAAACGAAGCTGAATCTTAAAGAGACCATAGCTTGTAAATAGTTTATTTCATACTTTTGATAGTTTGGAAAAATGTTTTACATTGTTATCAATAAAATATGAGAATTTGAGTCAAATTGGTGAACATGAATTTGACAGCTAGTACGTGCCTCTTTAAAGTATTATTATACTACTATTCATTCATAATGTCTTTATCAACTTCTCAACGTATATTTAACTAACCACTAAATGATTTAATTGCACTTGAATACCCCAAATGTTTTATTAATATGCTAAAGGAATAAGTATAAATAAATTTAGTTTTCTGGTCATTGGTCCCAACCCTTGGCTTTTTTTGTCAATAGTCAATATGAAAATATTTTATTGAACATAACGTTTAATCACACTTTTGACTTATTTATTGAAGGAAAATAGTCATACGATTTTTAAAACCACAGATACATACCATCTGCATATTCGGGTTCATCAGCTAGAGCCATTCTTGAAAAAAAAGAAAACCAACAGAATATATCATTTGCTAAGTCTACCAAACACAAAAGTACGAAGAAACGAAAACTCTCCCGTTTTTGTCAAAATATTGTCCTTATAAAATTGATACATTCAATGTATGCAGTAATCCTTAATAAAATGACCAAAGATATTGGAGTGATACACACAGATAGGAGGTGTATGAACGAATGGAACATATCTAAGTCTACATTGTATCTCACAAAACCTACTTAAATGTTGATTTAAATTCTAAGTTATTCTGATTTGAAAACATGAAAAATAAAACTAAACTTACCTTTCATTACGTTCAGATCTTTTCCCTAAAAAATCAAATGAGAGAGTACTTATAACATAAAATAACCTCATTATTGCTAAGTTATATGTGGTAAATAAACTAATAGATATCTAATGAAGAAACAATACGTTATTTCCCCCTTTTATTGAAAAGTTAATGAAAGCATGGCATATCATGTTTTTGTGTGCATTCGTTTTGGAACAACTAACATTTGAATAACCAAAAATTTGGAATACAAGTTTTCATATTGTATCTGCATTTACATGCGATATGTATTGTGTTTTCGTGTGACTGTTTGCTAATAAGTGTGAAGTCTGTGGAAATTTCAAATTAATTACACACCACCTAGATTGCTTTTTTTTTAAATGTTTTTTGTTTTACAGGTATTTTCGTATTGACCTTTTATTTTATGGTAGGCATTTTTGTTTATATTTTATTTAAGTAAAGTCGAAGATACAACAACTCGACCATAGAGCAGACAACAGCCGAAGGCCACCAATGGATCTTCAATGCAGCGGGAAACTTTAGTACCCGGAGGCGTCCTTCAGCTGGTCCCTAAACAAATATGTATACTAGTTCAGTGATAATGGACGTCATACTAAACTCCGAATTATATACAAGAAACTAAGTTACCAAAAATTAAAGTATTTGAATCTGACACAGTGTATGTTTTATGTCTTTGTCTTTGTTTTGTTTTAATTACCATGCTGAATGTACATTTCTACAACTTCATCTTTGCTTGAGGGAGTTGGAACTTTAGTTCCTTGATAATTTCAGAATCTATCCTAACATGCAATTATGAAATACATAAATCATATTAATGCAGAAACACTGACTACTGATGTGAGTATACCAATGAGAACTGAGTCTACCAACAGCAGTCTTAATACAGTCCTCTGAAAATTCAACATGCCTCCGACGTATATTTAGGATAAATTTAAGATAGATTCATCACAGAAAATGAGTGATAATAACGTTTATATTATTACTGTTATAACAAATGAAAATGTGTCCGAAAAACCATTCCTGGATTTTTCCTTGAAAGGATTACCTTTCAAAAAACCCCAAAAAACGTGAAAATCTAACCGACCAAAACGGACCTAAAAATAGATAGTAACACTTCAAATCAATTTAAAGCATCTCATTAATGATAGGCCTAATGTCTAATGAGATTCAACAAATTTATGACGAGCCAACAGGTTTTCTTATCGTCCTTATATACACACTCTTCAAAAATACAAGGCCTTAAATTTAGAACACCAACGTACGTTGCGTCTACATAAGATTCATCAATGGTTTTTGTAGCTTAACAGTTGCAAATCCAAATCAAATGTAATGAAGTTGATGAGCATTATTTGATTAACGAAAAATTCCGAAAGGTTGTACCAAATACGACTAAGAAATTACTATGAATTATACAATTGTAAGCGACAACATAAAGATTGTTAGTACCTTGGTATTTCTTGCGTCGTAAAAAGAGTATCACAACACTTAAACCAATGGAAAAAACTGCTGCAAATGTTCCGATTGATGCGCCTATATAAAGTCCAATATTTGATTCTTCCTCTAATGCTAAAAGTAAAAAGGTTGATTGTTTCAATTAATTCTGAACCTAGTAATGTTAATAATAACAATACCATTTGCATATTGTTGTGAACATTGAATGGCCTATCTGTAATCTGAAACATGTATACAATATTTCCAATTATTTTGCCATTATAACCCAACAGTCACTTAGTGGATGTCAAAACGGACCATATTTCATCAATCGGTTTATAATAGCTGAATCTGTAATGAATTACAAACCCCAAAACGTAGCATTTAAAAAAAAAGATGTTTTGCAGAAAACTGATAGTACCAAACTTCATTACTGTGCAGAACATTTACGACAAGTGACGGTTTATAATCATAACATTGAATCAATTTAATATACAAAACAGTTTACTGTTGTATGTTTTATTTCCATTCAAGAAAATTTGCCTCATTGACAACAACATGTGGACTATATGTGTCTCAACTGATGCGTGACTCTAGAGCTAGCTCAAAGTACGTTGATTTTGTTGAACGAGGAATACTGCTTTCTCAAAAGTTGCTAAGACAGGGCTATGAATCAATCAAATTAAGGTCACCACCCAAGAAATATTACGGTGGCCATCATGAGCTGATTGGCCATTATGACATAAGTGTGTCAGAAATCATATCTGATATTCTTCCTCAGTCATAAAACCTTACATCACTTCAGAACTGAACAAAGAAATAACACAACGGGTGTCGTATACGGTGCAGGTTTTTAGTGGAGTTCGTGTTGTTTCTTATTTATAGCTGTTGATGTAAATGTCCTTCGGTTTTTTGAGTCTTTGTTTGCTCCTTGGTTTTGATTGTTATTGTCTTTAATTTGTCGAAATATTTTAAACCTAATCTTTTTATGAAGATAGTCAATATCTTTAAACAGACTTGTATAGAAAAGAAAAACGTAAACTTTGATATCTTACTAAAAAATTCTTTTTTCTGAATTTCTATATGTAACAACGATGTTGCATTCCTGCTTGATAGCATTAAACAATACCTGTTTTTGTTGTATTACAATATGCTTTAATATAATTTGTATCTCCAAACGTGTTATATGCGATGAGTTTGAAGACATATGATGTTGCAGGAAGTAAGCCATCTACTCTTTCAAAGTTGAAAAGTTCATTTTCATCTTCTTTTATATCTACCCGATGCTTTATAAACACAATTTGTCTATCTTTTACTGCATAATATAGTTTGAATAGTTGTGTATCTCCACCATCAAATGAAGGTATCCATTGCAAATATGCATAATTGGGGGCATCGCATAAAGCACTAAAATTTGTAGGTATGTCAGGCTGTCCTGTAATATAAGAATAATTTAATATGTATTGCTATCAGTGTACTTTACTCCTGGATAGTCTACAACTCACATATGTTGAATCAAATAATGAGACATATCAAAACGAGGCATAATGAGAAAACTCGAATATCCTGGTGAAAAATTTAAACCGGAATTATCTTTTATTTTGTTTTAGGTGACTCATCTGTTTATTGAAATGTAGGTTTTAGGGCATTTTTTCAGATATCCCCATTTCTGTTACAATATTGTTAGCAATTAAGCTAAAATTATCCAGTAAAAAACTGTTAACTAATGTAGAGCATTTAACATATGCGAAAAATGGCCATTTGTAAAATAAATCAGCCATGTATGACTACCGCTGTTATTACTTACGTTGTGGCAAGACCTCAAAGGTGTGCTTTAAATCATCTGGAATTCCATTTGTTACTTTCAGAACGTACATTCCATACTGAGATATCTTCATATCAGTAATATAAATTGATGATATATGTTGATATATCCCAATTGTATCATTTGAACTCACTATTTCATTGGAACCATTTTTACTTAACGTCCAAAATACTTTTGGCTTTGGGTAAGAAAAAAATATCACACTTATTTCCAAAATACTATCATTGCCAACCGCAACTTTAGATGGTAAGTCAACGAATGATTTAGGTGAACCTAAAACAATAACATAACAAAATATGTTTTTTTTAAAGAACTTATATATCGAAATACAAACATATACATGTTTTTATTCTTATTTTTATACATAAATTCAGATTGAAATTGAGTACTTACTAACGGATATAATTTTATACAATGAAAACTAGCAACTTTAATTATCACGAAATTTCGTGAATAAACAGTATACAACATTCGAACAAGTGAACTCGGCATCAGATATGATATTCATCGAGGCCAATGTCCTCGGTTGAACTCGTATTTTATGGGTTGATAAATCATTGTATTAGCTAAAATCAAAGGCAACACTTGTTTTATTATATGACCTTTAATCCTTCTCCAATTTCTTAATACTAAAACTGTTCCATGTATTATACTTAATATACCATCAACTTTTAGATTTTTCTAACTTTCATAAGTTGAATCATTATTAAAGTTTACTACTAAAATACACACACAAAAAAACCAAGAAAAAAAAATAAAATATACATTGAAAACAAGAAGAAAAAGAAGAAACACGAATTTGCATGCCGTCATAAACCTACGTCATTGACGTTGGATTACAAAATCTATTTTTGTACGGACCAGATATCATATGAACTTCTCGTAATTTTTCCAGCAGTGAATATTTATAGATTATTACATGGCATTTTCCATATGGCCCTGGCATCAGCCCTAGACTCCTATATGAAGCCAGAGGGCTTTTGCCCGAGGGCTTGATATGGGTCGTGGACTGATACAATGGACCATATGAAAAATGACATGTAATAATCTATTTAGATTACCTTAGCCGTATTTGGCACAACTTTTTGGAATTTTGGATCCTCAATGCTCTTCAACTTTGTATTTGTTTGGTTAATAACTGTTTCGGTATGAGCGTCACTGATGAGTCTTATGTAGACGAAACGCGCGTCTGGCGTACTAAATTATAATCCTGGTACCTTTGATAACTATCACATATTTTTTTATAAGCAAGAGAAAAAAAAGAGCTTACATCAAATTATGTTTGATATTTCATCAAAAATCAAAAAGATGTTTAACGAAAAAATTAAATAATGTATCACTGTGAGTTCGTAAAAAAGTTCGTATCACAGTAGGTAAACAACGTTTTGTGAAAAGTTTCAGAAATAATTAACAATAAATATATTAATTTTAAGAGTTGCAAATATTAAACAACTTTAAAGTGTTACATTACAAATGTTAAAAAATGCTTAAAAAGAATCCTATATCGCTACTCATTCCAGTGTGGCTTCATATATTTTCTAAATTCTTTATGACGTCAAATTTTACGAACACTTTTGTGATTTCCCCTTTGATTTCGACTTTTTTCTTCTACAGCAGATTCGTAACTTTCTCAATTTCTTTTCATTGTGTTCAACTTGTTTACAAATAGTCTTTGATTGACAGGGGGCTTGATATGGATTTCGAGGGCTGATATCGATATCGGCCCCGAGGGCTGATAACCAACCTTGACTTCCGGCTATTATTGGCCATGCAAAAACGTACATATCAGTACAAAATATGTGATAAACGCTGATATCGATATCGGCCCCGAGGGCTGATAACCAACCTTGACTTCCGGCTCTTATTGGCCATGCAAAAACGTACATATCAGTACAAAATATGTGATAAAATCTTTTATCACATATTTTGTACTGATATGTACGTTTTTGCATGGCCAATAATAGCCGGAAGTCAAGGTTGGTTATCTTTTATCACATATTTTGTACTGATATGTACGTTTTTGCATGGCCAATAATAGCCGGAAGTCAAGGTTGGTTATCAGCCCTCGGGGCCGATATCGATATCAGCCCTCGAAATCCATATCAAGCCCCCGAGTTTAACTTCCGGTAAACTGTCAATCAAAGACTATTTGTAAACAAGTTGAACACAATGAACATGATGAAAAGAAATTTAAAAAGTAACGAATCTGCTGTAGAAGAAAAAAGTAAGAAAGTTGTTAAATATTTGCAATTCTTAAAATTAATATATTTATTGTTAATTATTTCTGAAACTTTTCACAAAACGTTGTTTACCTACTGTGATACGATTTTTTTTTAACTCACAGTGATACATTTTTCATTTTATTTTCGTTAAATATCTTTTTGATTTTTGATGAAATATCAAACATAATTTGGTGTAAGCTATTTGTTTTCTCTTGCTTAAAAATATGTGATAAATAGATTATTACATGTCATTTTTCATATGGTCCCTGGTATCAGCCCACGACCCATATCAAGCCCTCGGGCTAAAGCCCTCTGGCTTGATATGGGAGTCTAGGGCTGATACCAGGGCCATATGAAAAATGCCATGTAATAATCAATAATTATCAAAGTGGATTGACAACGCTTTTATCTAATGCGAAAACAGAAAATTTATAGTCATATCATAATTACTATTAATTTAATACTTTTATCATTATATGACAATCAAGATGTTTTAAATTGGTCATTGATAAAGAGGATACAATTGTCAAAACTGTTGCCCGAAATTGCCTGACGGTATTTTGATAAACTAATTTTTCGTCTGTTAGTAACTCCGTTTCTGTCTTCTGTCTCAATATGAATAAATTTGAAGCTTAGCAGTAGCACCAGCAGTATTACTAACAAAAACAGCAATTAATAATTACAAAGTCATCAACTAATGCATTACTTACACAATACAAACAGTTCTTTAGTTTGATTGGCCTTTCCGCCGGAATTCTCTGCTGCGCATGTATAATTCCCAGTATAATTACACAAAGGAACCATATCGTAGACAATTGGATTTCCAGAACTTAGTTTCTCTTCTTCATTATAAAACAAGTGTCCATTTGGCTTAGGAACACCATCAATTTTACAAGTTAGTCGTGTTTCTACATTATCAGGAATTGTAAAATTTCCACCGTTGATAGTAATGTCTTTAATTTCTGCACCATCTACGTTTCAAGAAATAAATAAAGTAGTGTTTGATCACATGGATTAAATATATAACCCTTACCTAAAAATGCGTAATATATATATAAGAAATTTAAAAAAAATCAATTTGGTCTGTTGGTGAAACACGCCGACTAAATAAAGATTCCACTTCAAATATCTGTATGCAAACATGTTGGCTTGTATTTTTTTTTCGGGAGACTCATATTTGAAATCTCTTTTTACATCGAGAGAATACATCTAGTTCAATTTTTTTTTAAACATCAACCATTTTACTTAGAATACCATACCCACACTATCGAAATATAAACATACAAGGTTCGATAGGCGTATATATGTTACAGTAAATAGGTGAAATTAGGAATTACACGTAATTACTAAACATTTCAGTAAATACCTGTAATTACTAGCCAATTTAGTAATTACATGTATTTACTAGTTGTTTCAGTGATTACTGGTATTCACTGAATTTGTTTGTCGTTTTTACAGCTATTTACTAACTTGATATTTTAGTTTTAGAATTAAAGATAGAATTCAAGATACAAAATAAGAAAGTAAAGGGTAGGTATCTTAGGGCTTACTTTTTCAAGGATTAAGGAACATAAGGCACACTAAAAGTGTATACTCTGTAATGTTTGTGAATTGAAACTAGAAAATGGTTGTTTTTAAAGTTTTGAAACTCCCAAAAAATCATTTCAGAATGCAAGACAATGAATATCAATCCAAAATTGAAAATTTTTGTGAGAAGTTTATAGGTAACTTCACCACCTCTTTTTGATGATAAACATTCGATAATGCCAAATGTGGTTGAATATAATCTTGATAATTCTTAAGATCTCATAATTTCTTTAAATTAAAATCCCCACCAGGCATACTTTGCATATAAACTTGCCAAATGACATAAGTTGAATTCTTTTTACAAAATAGATATAGGAAGATGTGGTGTGAGTGCCAATGAGACAACTCTCAATCCAAAAAACAATTTAAAAAAAAGTAAACCATTACAGGTACGGCCTTCAATACGGATTATTTAAGACTTCTTTTGTCAGACTGTTGTGATGAAGAGGACATTTTACACAAACAAATTTATACAATTTGATGGTGTTGAGAGTCACATTTCGAACTTCTGTGTTTCTCTTTTTTATGAGTTTTTCAAGACCTCCAATTTAAAGTTTAATACCTGCAACAAAATTTTATCATCGTTTTTACTTGTATAAAATTATCTTTTTGTGGATTGCATAAGTCAACTAAATGGTCCATCCCTTTTGTTTTACTTTCAATGTTGTAACTCTGTTTCTTTTTGACGAGCCTGCGACTTTTGACGCAAAAGCGAGACATAGCAAACCATGTCGTCAGCAGCGTCCACAAATATTCACTATGTGGTTAAATTTCTTTATTTTTTTTAACTTTCTTAAATTATCCTGGATTTCTACCAAACTTAGACAGAAGCTTGTTTATGGTCATATAAGATAATTTTCAAATAGTAAATTTTGTAAAAAAAAAAAAATCAACTTTTTCCGTATTTTACTTAGTTTTGTTTAGACTTTTTTTTTATGCTGTTAACATTACATTCACACTGTTGTTAAAGTTTTTAAATTATAATTTTCTAAAAAAAATCCTGGATTTCTACCAAACTTGGACAAAAGCTTGTTAATGATCAAACGATGAGGTCCAATTATTCACTTGCAAATGCACAACTCATCAACCAGATTTCTCAGCTTATTTTAGTCAAATAGATCCAGATTGTAAGATTATAATATCATTTTCATTAATGATTGAACAAAAAAACATCATTTTTTTTTAATATCTCGAAGCTAACACACCTATAACAAAAAACTACATTTTAGGCTGATCACTTTTTAAGAATGCTGACTGACCTTCTATAGTTAGCATTACCCTTACTTTTGATAAGCTGACCATATTACAACATTGTTTTAACAGTTAGTAAATAGGTGTAAAAAAATTCATTATACTAATTTTAATTTAAAAATTAGTAATTACTGGTTATAACTGGGCTGTTTCAGGAATTACTTGTATTTACTAAGTGCATCCGGGATTAAATGTAAATCCTAAATTTTAGTAATTACATGTAATTCCTAATTTCATCTATTTACTGTAACATATATATATATATATATACATGTGTTTCTCTGAACTCCTTCCATCCGTCACTTCAATCAAAAAGTGATACTTTCGGCCTGGTTGAGAATGAAACTTTAAAAAGATACGAAGTGTTTCTAATAGGTTAAGCAACAAGCTAATATCAACATTTCGGGATCCAGTGCTATCGGCTCCAAGAAAAACTGCTGCTTTCTCTGTTATAAATGTTCTTGCGGACGTGTTTACTGCATTTCTTTCATTTTCATTATAACGGTTTGCAAATAAACAAATGTCAATCAACAACATATCTCAATTTGAATTAAATGACGATGAAAAAAATAATATAACGTCAAACTGAATCGAGTTCTGATATTTTACTTACATCAACGTTAACTTGATTGAATCAATGCATATATACTTACATGTAACAATAACAGAAATATTAGTAGATGTCATGCTGCTAACACTATTACTGATATTACATCTATATAATCCAGTTTGGTTCCTATTGATGGCAGGAAAACTTAAGTTATCGTAGGATACAAATTCGCCGGTATGTAATGTCCATGTTCCCACACAAGGGGGTTGACAGGTTGCAGTACATGAAATACTTGGTTGTAAAGATTCGTTTTCCTTTATTGTATGTTTTGTGCCGTTTGGAGAGAGTACAACACGAGATGGTCCATCTGTATAAATTAAAGAATAGTTTGCTAAAAGCTGTACAATTAAAGGAATCTTCGTAAGGTCGATGATGTTGATGTATGACATATTCTATGGAGTACAGCAAGTAAGATTAAGTGTAGGACGGTTGAATAATTATCAGAAGTCTAAGTTACATTATTTCTTACTTTATGGTATGTTAGTAGGCAAGACACTGGGTTCCGCGGAAACCTTACAAATTTTGATATCTTGGTAACAGGTTGGTTAAGTTTTTTATTTCTTTTTTCCCCAATATAACGAACACAGGTGATTAGCTTTAGTAGAAAGGAATACTGGAAACTCTACGGTTGAATGGTCTGAGTAATTTGTCTACTGTATCATTTGTCTCTTACCATTAAGGTAGTCAATTCGAACATCAAACGAGGCAGGTGCATTTAATCTTAATCTTAAATTTCTAGGATTGTCATTTTTCTGGCATGTGGTTGAAATTTTCTCAATGAACAAAAAATGACCGCGATGATATAGCAAATAGATTTGAAAGGGATGTCAAACATCAACATTCAATCATCAATTAACCATGTGTATACTTCTGATTGTGTTAAGTGATTTAGCGTTGTTATTGGTTTTTTTTAGATTCTATTTATTAATTTTTTGTTCGAGACTAAGAGTGAAAAAATTAGGACATCTCGTCTGTTATGGTGAGATACTTAATATATTTAGATATTATTTTTTTTCAAACTTTTTTACTATTGGTTCCATGCATGATCCCGGTTTTACAGCATATTACCAAATGGAAGATTCATAATGTAAAGACGGTAAAAGTTTTTCAATGCTGCTTATCCTGTCAGAAAATGAAGTCGCATAAAAGTGAAAATATGAAGAACAATCCTACATGCGTAAGTGTTGACTTTTTCCAAAAAATATAAAATGCATTTAAACTCTGGTCATTCCAGCATATTTATTTTATGTTTATATTCAAATAAAGCACAGTTTAAGCGTAAAGGAAGCACTTGGCAAATTCTTTGTCAATTTTACAGAATTGAAACCGTGATCATGTGGACTAATGATTTTAGAAGTTCACCAGATAATTCATTCAACTCGTTTCATTTGTTTCAAACATTGACAGTTTCAAAGGAATTATGAAAACAGTCCTTCATGGAAGATTGAAAAAGATATTTATTTTTTTATTTTTATTTTTTGTAGATATACATTATCTCTTATTTTATTTGGCATAAGGTAATAAAAAAGAGGATAATACTGAGTTTTTGCCGGAAAATTTCTGTTAAATTATAAGGTATAGCGTTTGTGCGGGGATTCTGCAAGGGCTAATATACAACTCAGAATCAACTACTGTGTTAAAAATGACCAAGTAACACAACTATTTAATGACAATTGCATAATTAGATATATAAGATGTACATATACTCACAATTTACTATTACATCTATGTCCGTTGACAACATGCTGCTGATTTTATTAGTTGCATTGCATTTATATATCCCGTCTTGACTTCTATTAATGTTCTGTAAACTTAACTCGTTAGACGGCAAAATTTGTCCCTTTGGTCCTATCCAATTTAATATACATTCTGGCTTACATTCTGCAGAACAATTTATATTAGGAATATGGTCTCCTTCAATTTTGATGTATTCTATGAGATTTGGAGAAAGTGTTATTTTTGTTGGTCCATCTGAAATTATTGTTTATTGTATCAACAAACTCGAAAATAAAACGTTTAAATACATGTATCTGTTATATTGATTTCAGTAAAGAAGACTTTAGATATTAACTTTGTTCATTACTTTGTTGTTAACTGTTACTTTTTATTGATAAAACTATCTTCAAAGTACTCGTATGTATGCAATGTCAGCATATACTTAAAAAAAGTATTAGGGGAACATTTACAGCAATGGTTATAATGTAGTTTCCTAAATGAGAAACATCAAAACATAAAACAGGCCTCTAACTGACAAAAACTTCCGAATCAAGTTTGAACCCTAACGCCTCGCACCACGCCCATTACGATGCACGACTATTAGCTGCATATGATAATCACTCAACACAAATAATTTCTGATTGATGTTGCTTAGATTCTATTTATTCGGATGTATTATAAATTGAGAATGCCTGGTTGAGAGGAGAATAATTTGTTCACAAAAAAGTAACATCATGGATATTCGAAAACCAATATATGAATTATAGTGTTATATATGATCGCGGGTTTTAAACTTTGCTTGATAGGCACACTTGAGGAATGTATCTCTTATACAAAGGTAGACACAGAGGTGCCGCTAGTTTGGTTAACTTTTTTTTCTAATGATAAATAAATCAATTTGGTGCAAACGCACGGAATTAATATAACAATAGGTTGACATTCATTAGACATACATATTAATTTTAAGTTTAGTTGTCAATTGTAATGTGTGCTTCATTTTTTACTTCTTGTGACTTATAATTAATGATAACACATTTGACGTATGAATACGTACAAAAAACAATGATGGTTACGTCAGTGGATAGCATATTGCCAACGACATTACTAGCATTACATCGATATATCCCCGATTGGTTCCTCTGGATCTTCTGCAAACTTAAGATTTCATTTGATTCTACTTGACCAGTTGGATTTATCCACATTAAAGAACAATCTGGCTGACAGTCTGCTGAACACGTGATATCTTGGACATTACTATCTTCATTTATCGGGTAGAATGGTTCATTTGGAGACAGAATCACTTGTTTAGGTCCATCTGTGAATAAATTTTGAAAAAAAATCCACATACAATTTTTTTTTCATATTGATGTTGATATATATGATTGTATCTTAGACTTAGGTATTGCAGATAACTTCAGTTAATTTAATGTGTTTTACTTGCGTCGTCTAGTTCAAGTTCAAGTTTATTCAGTATTATATCGTAACATAAACCTGGCTATTATATATGGTAAAAATTTTAGAGAAGGTGCAAAACATCCATTCTATATTTCCAGGGGCTTACGAGGAATCGATGTTTGCTGAGTGCTGTAGAAATACTATACTGGTTTCATGATTAGTATCCAGTCCTACAATTTGAAACAGTAGATTGTGACATAACATGTCTGAACAATAGTAAAACTTTCCGATGTGTCATCCACTGGGTAACTAAGCGGTAAAGATTCCAATGATACAATCGATCTAGACAAATGCAGTTGATTATATTTGACTAGTACTGGTATACTACCATAGCCGATTTGACATATAACCATACAAAGATAATACACAAGCAAATAGAAAGATATGTTATATTGAATCATGAATAATTATTACCCAATAAATGTAGGATGTTACACATGTTTGTCGTTAATATGCAATTTCGTTGTAGGACAGCAAAACAATGTAAGCACACAGTCTCATTGTATGCATCTACCCCGCTAACTGTTTCATTCAATTGTACACAATTTCAAAAAAACATAACATTCTCTATAAATGTACTTACAGTTAATAATGATAACAATATGTCCTTTTGATGAACCCATTGCATTCGTAGCTTCACATTGATACGTGCCATTATCTTTCAGTGCTGCATTAGGGATGAACAACTCACTTGAGTTAATTATAGAAACAGGTCCAACCCATCGGAAAGTGCACGGTAGACCACAAGACGCAGTACACATCAATGGTCCGAATATACTGCCTTCCGTTACATTGTAGATCATATTATTTGGATGAACATTTGATGGAATAGCTAGAAAAATATAGTGTAAACCATATGAAAATAAACTTATAATGTATAAACAAATGCGATGTCAAACTATTTCTATAAATAAACCTGATTTGTCAAGTTTATTTAATTTGTTCTCTGCTGGAGAGTTGTTTCATTGGCAAATATACAACATTTTATATTCATATTATAATGGAACTATAATGTACGATGTAATGATTCATGAAAAAAAAAAAATCATTGACTTACTGAATAAAACCCCAGTCAATTAATTTTTTGCTTCTTTCAAAAGTATCAATAACTTAATCATAAATACCGAGCCGAAATAGTTGTACGCCAAACACGTTTCGTCTACAAGAGAACCATCAGAGACGATTGAGATAATAAAAAAAAAAAAAAAAAAAAGTTTTAAAGACGATATAAAGCACGAAGTTGAAAACCATTATGGACCACATTTTTAAATGAATCGATTACAACTTATGAGGCTCATATACACTTCGTATGACATGGGCATTTTACACTTACAAATAAATGCTTTTAGAAGAACAGTTTTCGTTTTAGTATCGGATTTACCTATTTTAAAATTTATAAATAATATGTTAACTTTTTCCCATTAAAATAAAAATAAGGAGATGTTGTTTGATTGCCAAAACATACATTTAATTAACGAGAACAGTGAAGAGACAATTGACCATAAAACCGAATTTGGCAAACTTGACATTAAAATTTTAGGTTTAGAACGTTTGAATTTAGTCCAGATCTTTCGTATGCATCACATTTATAAAGAGTAATTTACGCTATCATCATTTTTTGGCATGATTCTAAATTAGACAATTTTCCAGCCCAATACGCCCTTCAACAACATCTTACCGCTATAAAAATTTCAGACATGACATATGTATTAGAAATCAAACGAGAAAAACAAACGCCTTATATATGTACACCAAACGACAAGCACTGAATAACAGGTTTCTGACATAGGGTTTACACATACAGATTGTGGCGGAGTTAAACATTTTTACTGGCCCGAACTTTTCTTTTACCAGAGTTAGGTGTGTCCAACAGCAAAACAAAAAAAACTGTAACGAAAATCGGTCTTTGAAACTTTGAAACTTTTTATTTCACTAAAGGCCTCACATGAGGCATAATAGTACAATAAATTTAACAAAATTAAATTTAACAAACAATAGTAATGCATGAACTAACATATATACATATAAAGTATGCAGATGAAAGAGTAATATCCATATATTATCATTTAAATACAGACATAACAATTTTGCAAAATTTTGCCAACCCAACAAGTACATATTTATCTTGAATATTCATTAAATTTGACAGGCTTACAGTATTTTTAATTAAATATATAATGAAATTCATCACCCATGCAGTTCTTGCTTATTACTAAGATCACAAATTCTTTCAGCTCTATTGATACTAAAAATTCTACTAGCTTCAATTGGCAATTTATGGCTACCGCATCTACATTTAATAAGATTATACATCAAGTCAGGTGGAAGTTCAGTGAGGTAATTCTCAAATTTAAAATCAGATTTATAAATACGATAATTTATACACTTCGGTGAGTCATATACTTGTAATTTCCAACCTTCTACAAATTTTTCATGAAGAACTTGCTTTACATTTTTAGACAGGCTTATATTTCTTAATACAGATTGGTCATACTAATAATTTCCATAACCACATTCAATTAAAATATCTTTTATACATAATAACCATTTAGAATGGTACACATCACCTTCATTCAGTTTATGCAACATATCATACAATGTTCCAGATATTTTCTCTTTCTTGCCATTTAAGATTCGCTGCCAAAAACCAACCATTCTAGCTTTAATACATATAGACATGGGTGTTCTACCAAGTTCGCCATATACAGCCATAGTTCATTTATTTTGATGTGAAATACCAGTTGTCTTTTCCTGTTAATTGTGTTTCTATATGTATATAAGTTTCTCCATAGTCGGAGCACCATCGGTTACTTAACACACCCCTAAAATTGGTTTAGTCTTGCTTTTCACCACTTTAAGCATGATGGAGTGATCCAGATGTTAGTATATAAACCAGCTCAAGACAGAGAAAAGCTGCGCAAGTTCCATATCAGGAAAGTCGCCTCCCAAAACATCAATATAATAAAAAAACAGAAAAGCCGTCAGTTGTATGTGGACCGTTGAAGTGATAACATTAGGGATTATTTTCCGACTGGTAAATAGAGTGAATTTAGTGATTCCAAAGGATATATATATATAAGTAGTGTTCGATTTATATGTGAAAATTGCAATAGTGATCGTGATATATTAAGGACATTAAGTGAAACTTATATAATAAGTTATTGTATTAGTGAGAATACAAGGTGTATACTTGCTGGTGTTGCAAGTTGTACTATTATGGAAGTGTGAATACTTCATAGATGTGTATAAGTGAGAATACAAGGTGTATACTAGGTGTTGTTGCAAGTTGTAATATTGCGGAAGTGTATTAGTGAAAGTGTACTGTGTTAAACCTTACCAGTTTGGAGATATTCATTGTGTAGGAACTCATAGGGATACTTAGTGCGTAATTTCAGTTGTGTGTATATAGTCACGATATCACAGTAGCATGGGTTCGAATCCCGGCGAGGGAAGAACCAAAAATTTGCGAAAGCAAATTTACAGATCTAACATTGTTGGGTTGATGTTTAGACGAGTTGTATATACATAATGTACACAGCCATGTAACACCATCACTGCTGGTGATCCGATGGATAAATCTATTGTAGAGATCTAACATTGTTGGGTTGATGTTTAGACGAGTTGTATATATATAGGACGGCTGCAGTGCAGGCGATTTGGTGTCACGATATCACAGTAGCATGGGTTCGAATCCCGGCGAGGGAAGAACCAAAAATTTGCGAAAGCAAATTTACAGATCTAACATTGTTGGGTTGATGTTTAGACGAGTTGTATATACATTATGTACACAGCCATGTATCACCATCATTGATGGCGATCCGATGGATACATCTGTTGTAGGGTTGTCACTGACTCAGACGTACTTATGAATATAATTATTTTCTGTGACTGTATCTTACATTAATTTGTAGGATCCTTTACTATAGATAATTTAGCTGATCTGTAACAATAACATCTTCATGCCTTATATATCATGTACTGTAGTACGCCGCTAGATTAAAACTGACGTGGAAAGGTAACACATGGCCAGCGAAAGCTCTTTTAATGAGAGCCCAGGTGGTCGTGTGGTCTAGCGGGACGGCTGCAGTGCAGGCGATTTGGTGTCACGATATCACAGTAGCATGGGTTCGAATCCCGGCGAGGGAAGAACCAAAAATTTGCGAAAGCAAATTTACAGATCTAACATTGTTGGGTTGATGTTTAGACGAGTTGTATATATATATATATATATATATATATATATATATATATATATAAGTACGTCTGGGTAAGTGACAACCCTACAACAGATGTATCCATCGGATCGCCATCAATGATGGTCACGATATCACAGTAGCATGGGTTCGAATCCCGGCGAGGAAGAACCAAAAATTTGCGAAAGCAAATTTACAGATCTAACATTGTTGGGTTGATGTTTAGACGAGTTGTATATATATATACATATGAGCGCTGGACATGAGGCTAAGCGATTGGTGCTGTAGTGTATCAAAGGTGTGAGTTCGAATCCCGCTGAGGGACGAACAAAAAATTCTCAGTAGAAAATCTAACTCTAACACTGTTTGGAGTAATTTTCAGACTTATATAAATATTTGTATTAACCATGTATCTCTATCACTCTGAGATCCAGTGGGCATATATATTGTATGGTTTGTCACTTGTTTAGACTTGTTTGTATGATATACTTATTTCTAGTGACTGTATAATGAATTGCATCATGATCCCATATGATATATAAACATTGTTGAGTTAGATTACTGACAAATGAAAAATACATTGTGTATAAAAATAATAATATAACATCCACACACGCTTAAAAAACACGTGTCTCATGTCTATCTCTAGATTAGCCTTCCGTGACAAGGTAACACTACGACTATTGAAGTTATATTTTTACATAGCGGATGTGGTCGAGTGGTCTAGAGCGCTGGACATGAGGCTAAGCGATTGGTGCTGTAGTGTATCAAAGGTGTGAGTTCGAATCCCGCTGAGGGACGAACAAAAAATTCTCAGTAGAAAATCTAACTCTAACACTGTTTGGAGTAATTTTCAGACTTATATATATATATATATATATATATATATATATATATATATATTCCTTGTGCATTTAAAGATTTGTGCAAGTGATATTGTGGTCAGTTGGATATTACGAAAGTGATACTACAAATTGATGGACATTGTAAATAAAAGTTGTATAATATGTGCTATTTTGTTCATGCGTGTTGTTTGATACTTAATTGATGCATGTTTCATAGTAATCTGTTGGTGACATTGTGTAATAAAGGGCCTGATGCATGTTGCATAGAAATCTGTGAATTAGTGACATTGTGAATAAATCGGTCTGATACATGTAGCCTAGCGATTGCACTGTGACATTGTGTATATATAGTCTGTTATGAAACATTGTGTTTATATATACATTGTGAATGAGGTTCTTCACCTTGCATTTTGATTGATGTGCATTGTGCTGTTTACATATTCTTCGTTGTGAATCCATTTGAGGATGCGTTAATTGTTTTGTCATAAGACAACCGGGTGAGTTGAATTGAGTTTTACACTTGAAATCCTGATTTATTCAGATACGGATCCATTGATCGCCCGTTACACGTTACAAAACAAAGTAAAAACACCATTTGAAAAAGGCTTGACTCATCATATCGATACAAAACCCGCTAAAACCAAAAAAAATCAAAAAAATCAGAAGGACTTCAGACACGAAAAGCCAAACTAAGTTATACACACTAAACTATTACTATGTATACATCAAATAAATTAAGTGTAATGACGTCATTAAAATTCTGATAAAAATTATCATATATAAAAAATTTACGGACGCCATAAGGAGTTGGTAAACTTTTATTAAATATGTATTGTATCGATAACGAACTTGAAGGATTATTAATATTTGTTGCAGTACGAAACAATTTCATCATTCAATTACACCTTCTCTGTATATATTTTGTGACTTAAACAAACTTATTTTAGACCTTGAAAACTCAAATAAGTCAAAGTCGATTTAGACCAGATGTATCACCCCATCCTTTACTTTTTATCTTTTAATATAAGAAATGTATTAGGTTTTTTAGCCTTCTTATATAACTAACAAAGTAAGACCGTGAGACCGTGCGGTCTAACAAATTTCTGATAATATCGTTAACAAAAACTGAACAGTGCGATCAACCAATCACTATAACGTTAACATATAATACCATAGTGCTTTGAATTCTAGCAAGTACGGTCTAACAAAATCTTTTAGTACTGATAACAATTTTTTTTTAAATAAACCAATCGCTGATATTGATCCTCCTGACATCATTGCTATCTTCGCCATTTTTGTTACAGAAGTTATTTTCAAAGATCTTATTTAGTAAGTTTATTTTTATAAGTCCATGAAACAAAACAGACATATCCAGATCATGATGACATTCAGATTGGTCATAGTAATCTACTGGTAATGATATTGAGGGTACTGAAATCCTTTTTATAAAATGTTAAACAACACAAGTTTTCCCGATGTACTCGGTTTTACATTAGTGTTGTTTGCAACGCCGTATCCTTCAATTTCATTAAAGACATCAAGTTGAACATAAATTTGAACGGTGTATGATGTGCTTGCAAACGTGATAAAACAACCGTACATAAACGCCAACGTGTATAGAGATTTTCACGGACTCCGGAAGGATTCCGATTTTGATTTGATTTTATATTTTTATTTGAGCTCTCTACGTTTGAGGTAGCAAAGGTATATATATGAATACGAAAACAATCAAAAAGTTTCTTTTTTTCTCTCTTTTGAAATAGTGTTATTATATACGCTGTTAAAATAAACAGGCAGATATTTAGTACCTTTTGCAAGATTGTCATATTTTTAAGAATTCTTGCATAAAAGTGTAAGCAGATTCAGTTCTAGAATTAATAAATTAAAGTATGCTACCGGGACTGCGGTTTGTCAAACTAAAATCACCATGGACCTGCTAGAGCACTATATTTTTCATTACTGTACAGAAGACGTTTAAGAGCTGTATCTTTTCTCTATAGAGCTAAGTATTTAGTGGCAATCTATTTCCGTCTTTGATTATGTATCTGGTTCACAGGCACTTGTTTCTATCCATGGGAAGACCTGTCAACGTATATTTATTCCGCCTAACAGAAGTTCCTCTAGAAACTTTATTATAAACAATGTCATAATACCTATTCCTGTTGGAACAAATATTCTATACTATTTATTCCGTTAGGAACATATACTGTAATACTAATATATATTCCTGTGGAAATAATATTCCAGAATATTTATTCCTTTTGGAACTTATTTTATGATGAAGGAACTTACAATGTATATTCTGTGACATCTTCGCTAGCCAAGGGTTACGATCCACTCCCGCTCTCTTCTCTTCTAACCCTTGGCTATAGCGAAGATGATTCCGTTACAGACCCACTATCAACATAAATTTACGTAAATATACGTTGATTGTGGGTCTTCTCATGGATAGAAACAAGTGTCTCAGTCTGTGATCTGGTCTATAAAAAAATATTTTGCCACAGTTTTGTATTTAGTAACAATCTTTTCATGCATTAGATAATGTGTCTGTTTTTTTTAAATCACCAATCAAATAATATAAATAGATAGAGTTTGAAATAAATAACCAAAGACAGAATGAATAGATAAATATAATTATAACTTTTTTTATGCACCACAGGAACATATGTATATTGGCAGGACTAGACACAACCTAATTGTAGCTGATTTTATTGTCGTGCTATACATGTAGGTAATAAAGATACAATACAGTACCAGACATACATGTGTTAAAAAAAGTACTAACTTTTATCCTAATAATTTCCGATAATATCAATCAAATGTCATTCAAACTATAGTGATGCCAGGGTATCAAACTTATATTCTGTCACTTTAAATTCGTTATAACCACATTCATTTTATCACAGAATGCAAACAGGGTAATTAAAAAACAGCGCCGATTGCAGTCCAAATTCAAAAACATTATAAAACACTTTTATAAATCACACTTATTTTTGACATCCCTTTTATATGACAAAATATATTTACTTTATGATAAAACTTTAGAATTATGTGGTCAATGCATAGCCTCAGCAGTTTCAACGTTTTTTTCTGTAAGACGCCACTAAAATCCATTAATCTCTCAAAGTCTCGCAGAGGTCAAAGATTTTGTTCAATTTTATACTGAAGAGCCTATCAGATTCATTTCCTGTTAACATGGTTAAAATATACTGTTTCAAGACCACTGCTTGTAGAAGTGGTCATTAACTTTTACTGTTGTCACATAACAAAATGCATAAACATGCAATTTTTTCACACAATTTTAAGTTTTTGAAGTTTTTTTACCATAAATTATTCTTCCATATATATTAAATGTACTTTAAATGTAAAGAAAAGTTACAAAAAGCATACGACATGAGTATAAAATGGTCTTAGGCCATGTAAGATTAAAGATTATTTAGAGTCGATTTAGGCCGTAGCACATATTTACATATAAAAATGCATACAGAAGCTATCTGAAATGGAAATTTGTTACTGTTTGTTTATTTCTATGCTAAGATGTTATGATACAAGAAGTCTAATTGCAAAAATACTCAGGATTGCATTCAACTTTTTTTGCAGACAGCATGATGCACAGTTTTTTCACTTTTCAAGGAAAACTTGCATGCAGTTTTAGTCTCAATTGGCATATATTTGAACCACTAACTATCCTAAAGAAGACATTGAAGGTGGCATATGAAATGAATAAGGTGTACTGATCATTGTAAAGTGCTTTTTTTTTTTAAAGATTTAGTAAAATATTTATGATTGACTACAGATGGACACATACATGAAACAGGTTGTTTAACCAGGGCCATGAAATACAACATATTTTGCACATTTTTTCTGTGTTAAAATCTACTTTTTTTATAGATTCAAAGTTCACTAATGGGTTATATAATTTGAATTGTGTACAGAAACACAAATATCAAAGCATTAAAAGCTTTCAGATAGAAAGTCAGCATGCCTCTTATGCATAAACATGGAAACTGCTTTAAAATGCTTATTTAGCCGCAAAATGACAAAATTTCTATCAAACAAAGATTTAAATTCTTTACTTTTATTGAGTTTGACAAATTGAAACCAGCAAACTATTCAGGGAAGTTGCCAAAGTACAGAATCTACATTTACTGATTTCATCTCTTAGGCCTGAGAACAGTTATTTCGTAGTGCATTTCTTTTAGACAATAGATTCAAATTAAAAAAATCTCACCAGTTCAATCTCAAAACGATTTTTACAGTGTAGTGTACTACTATTGGGACAAATAATAGCAAAATTTTAGAAACTTCTACCAGCTCTAACTCAAAATATTGACAATTCTGTGTTTAGGGGGTCTAAAATTCAGTTTGACAGCTTCAGACATACCAATTTTAGACCTTTTGTAACTGGACCAAATCACTACTTAACATAAAAACTCAACACCCAAATTTTTTTATCATGTAATTTCATCCCCTTTCTCGATATTACATGCATAAAATGTCAAAAAATGTCAAGAAATAAATTAGGAAAGGGTATGAAAAAAATTGGCAAGTAATACACTGTTCACACTAGGGAATATATATGTGGACAACCAAAATGGAAGAACGATAACTGTGTCCTCAGACCAATTGCTAAACCTCTTTTCTAGTCTCTAACTTTAATTTGTCTCAACAAATGTTATAAAACTTATACACTGCTTATAACAACAAAACACAGATTATGTTCATATTTGACTGTCACTGTTACTGTTCTTGAGTTACATGCATTTATGCTTCATTATTATAAAATGGAAAAATTTTCTAATCTACATGTATGGTGGATCGGACAAACTTTTTTATACGGATTATATTTATTTAGATATGATTTAAAAACTTCAGAAAAGGTTGAGAAGCATTTTAATTTTAGGAGATTCCAACCTGAAGCAAGTTGTACCAATGGAAATGATGGAAGACCCAGTTAGAATACTGTGCATACCTGGGGCTACAATTAAAATCAAAGATGACCTATGCTGAAGTGGTGAGACTTCCTATGCATGTAACAGGAGACCAAACTTAGACCACCTTTGATATAAAGGTATGAAAATGATGTCTATTATTATAAGAATGAATGGAATATATTCCGGTTGAATGTCACTTTTTGTTTTTATATCCCCTAGTCCCTACAAACAAAGTTTTGGGATATACATAGAAATCCCTATATCATCCATCTGTATGTCCATAATTTTTGCAAGTGCAACCCCTCAGAACTGCTGAAATTGATGACATTACACAGCAAAAAACATTGGGTTTCTTATCAGCGAGGTGTATAGGCGAGTTAGGATAGTCGAGTTATTAAGGGCAAGTTATGACAGACGAGTAGCAAGTAACAAAAATATTATGTTTCTCTAATTTCTTATTAGAATTATATATACAGCAAGTCTTAAAACAGTTGTGGCGTCTGATTTTTTAAACAGAATTTGTAGATTTACTTTACATTTAATAAACAAAGTATAGATCTACCCAAGCTTAGTTATACATTACACGAGGAAGGGTCCCGGTATTTTGATTGCAGGATTTGAAAAAGTTATGTGATAATTATTTATAAGAGGCTATATGTTAGAAAGTAATGCACCCATAAAATTCTTTAATGAGAGTGACATTGTTCATTTTCTAAAACAAAACGGTATAAACTGTAGATACAAGACAAAATGTATACTGTTCTGAACACATCAAGCATAAGAAAATTAATCATGTAGACAAATAAAATATACTTGCAAATTGCCAGAACAAATATTGCCTCTACAGCTGCCCCAAAAAGCCCACTCTTAACGAAATTTGCAGCAGAAGAGATCTTTTACATATATATGTGCTATAGTTTTAGTTACTATCTCTCTTTACGTTTGAAATGACACTGACAGTGTTGTCTTATCCGGGCCTTTTATAGCTGACTATGCGGTATGGGCTTTGCTCATTGTTGAAGGCCGTACGGTGACCTATAGTTGTTAATGTCTGTGTCATTTTGGTCTTTTGTGGGTAGTTGTCTCATTGGCAATCATACCACATCGTCTTTTTTATATTGGCTATGAATTTAATGATAATGATGATAATTAAACTACAAGCCATCCACAGTATTTCAAAAGGCTATCTGTTTCTGCAGAAAATAAACATACTTTGTGTAGAGATTACATTTTTATTACACGAATCAACAATACTGTATACAATTCTATAAGCAATCATCATTCAAAAATGTTTAAGAGATACACAAAAAAAATATGAAAATAGTTTTCCCCATTTTCAAGCATTTTGACTTTCGTAACTCGAAATAAAGATTTTTAATAAATATAAAAATAATAGTGCTGTATGGGGATTTGTGTGAGTTGACTTGCAGTTCTAGTTT
This sequence comes from Mytilus edulis, assembly GCA_019925275.1. Lineage (NCBI taxonomy): Eukaryota > Metazoa > Mollusca > Bivalvia > Mytilida > Mytilidae > Mytilus > Mytilus edulis. The sequence continues at coordinate 57,703,004 of CM034352.1, read as the reverse complement.
ATTCAGGTTACACACGTTTCTTATTTGTAAATGCAGTTTTTATGTGAAGTGTAGATATCACATGAATGAATACTAATATCGTAATATATATCATATTTTTGTTATTGGTTAATAAAGTTCATTTTATTGGAATTTTGTTTCCAGTGTATAGAAATGAAGAAACCAATGGGAGCCCCTGCCAAAAAGAGGAGTGTGTCTTCAGTTGAGATTGGTAGAAAAAAAGAAAAAAAACCAGTTTACCTACATAATTTTGCCATTAAACCTTAAAATGTGTATTTCTGAACCCCTTTATACTTTTTACTGGAAAATCCCTTACAACAATGCATGCTGTTATTGTTTTGTAAGTCTAGAAACATGGCCCTATTACAGAAGATGCATCTATTTTTCAAGAGGAATTATATGATATTGAAATTAGACAGATATGCAAGTTACATGTAAAAAGTAAAGTAACAAAAATATGGAACTCTGAGGAAAATTAAAAATGTAATAGCGAAATTAAAAGCTGAAATACATCAAGCAAAAAGAAAACAACTGTCATATTCCTGACTAAGTGCAGTCATTTCTTAGATTTAATCTGGTTTTATAGCTCGTTTTAGTAAACCAGTATTTAAAAATGATAAGATTGTAAGAAACAAAGCAATTGACCCAAATCATCATGCATGGTATCATTTTCAGATTTTTTACAAAGTTTATAATATTTATATGAGAAAAACAATAAACTGGTTAATTATATAGGATAAAATTGCATTATCTTTTGAAAGGAGATGTGTGTTAAATAACTGATAGCTTGTACAAAACTCCTGTTCATAAATTACTTTTGGACACAACATATATATTTTACATCACATGATAATACATTGATATAATTTTGAAGTGGACTCACTTACACATGAGCCGGAAAAAAATAACTACCAACAAAATTACTTAATAATTGTACAACTACTGTAATCCCTTCTCTTTTAGTTCAAGACTGTTGAATGTTTTAGTACTTTCATCTCATATTTAATATATTGCATTTTTTTTTTATAGATATAGGGTATAGACGAGTGATCTAGTGTTTGAGTTCACCGTGGATGTGACTGTCATCCTAACAAACAAAGGTTTACATAGTATTTATCAGGTATTGTTGTATATATTTAATAACTTGTGCCGATGTATATAAATATATATATTGAACTGCATAAATATTAGATCTCTGCATTTCCATCCATTAATAGTGTTGCTTTCAAAATCATATAAAGAATATATTTAGACTCCATTACAATGTATCTTGAATGCATTTATTTAAATATATATGCAGTGTAATGCAAGAAATATTTCTTAATGTGAGAAATAGACAACAGGCTACTAACATGAAAAAATAGATTTGATTTTCTAAGGCTTGTCACATTTATTGAATGACTGACTTACAATAAAGAATGGAAAGGGGTAATGTGTCAAAGAGACAACAACTCGACCAAAGAGAAGAAAACAGCCCAAGGCCACCAATGGCTCTTCAATGTGCACTATTTTTTATTCTTATAAGCAAAAAATAAATAAGAATTTATGTTCTTATGCCTTCATTTATTTTTGTAAGCAACATTCAAACAGACAGAGATTCTACATTTGAGGTTAGTTATATACATTCAGAATTCATCGTGCACCATTTGAAAATATGGTAAATTACTTTAAGGATGTTTGCTACTCAGCTTTTCATAAAGCTGGTAAATATTGATAGGTGATTAATAAAGGACAAAAGAGCAAAAAAACAATTAAAGGACTGTCTTGTTTGTGTTTTTGTTTTGTTTGAGATATATCATGAGATATAGGCTATTGAAAATTTGTTGGAAAAACTCTCTCTTGAATTTCGATATCTTCATCTGATATTGACAAGTCTTACTTTGCAAACACTATTACAAAATGCTAGGAAGCTAAAATTTTTACAAATGACTTCTTTCCGAATGTAAGATTTTGAAAAGAAAAATGAATGTTACATTTTTGTCTTCAAATGGATAGAACTATAGAGGAATTAAGAAATCTGGCAAAATTTAAAAACTTGACTAGCAAACATCTTTCATTAATATGGATTTAATTCTGCTGTATGGTGTTATTTATATTTGAACTTAAGGAAAATTGATATACACTAGAATACAGAGGTTCAAATTAAGGTTGGTTCTAGGTCCATCATGACCTTCCATTTGTGGGTTAAAAAAATCCCACCGGTAGTTTATTATACCCAATGTACTTGCCTATATTTGCAGTTTAAGAAAAATACAAAAACGTTTTGAACAAAAGTACGAAAATTTGGACCTTTATTTGCCTGACGTGAATTTGAACCTGTGGAAAAAAGGACATACAGTTTTCAACAAGCATTTAATTCTTTTGTTTTCAATACATTATATAAAAGTATTATGTAGAGTGGGTGGTTAATTTCAATATGATTTGCTTTTTCTTTTTATTAGATACCGATTTAAGAAAATCCTGTTGAGGAAGAGGGGAGTTTCTGTGATGAGAATGATACACATACATAGAGCATTTGGTAGTGTATAATAATAAGTTAAAAAAAAATTTAATTGGATACAATAAATAACATGACTTCCAAAACGGTCATATATTCCTGACAAATGAAATTTGTCCAGACATTGTTCGTCTGGGATAAGTATGATACGGTCATCTACTTTTTAGCTTTCTTAAGAGACGGTCATTTTAAAATAATTCACCAAAAAATTTGGAAGTTCCTACATTTCAGCGGTTTATATCTAATTTCTTTTTTCAAAAAGATGAAAGTTATTCGAAATGTGTTAACAAATGTTTTATAAATATGATTTGAGGAAGATTTTTAAAAGGTCGTCAAAACCATGTTGTTTGATTTAGTGAGCATGTGCGCAGGTGGGAAATTTAATAATCTATCCATGCTCAGGCAGATATCAGTACACTGATGTTGCTCACTTCAAATGATGAACTGTCAGTTTAACACTTTACGTTAGAACATTGAATTTATTTCAAAGTAAAGTTTAATATCGTTTTTTTTTTAAATTGTCAATCATTGGTTTTATGATGGCCAACTGATTACCATGGTTGTCTTTTGTAACTAAGTCTTAAAATCCGTATATATGGTTATAAGACTCAAAATTTCCTGCTGGCTCAAAGATTTTTTGGAAGCCCTGATAAATAACAATATTTTCTAATACAAAATGTCACCATTTTCAATCTGACAACAGACTTTTATTTTAAATTAAGTTTGATGCATTATTTACATTTGAACATAAAAATTATGTTGATAGTTTGTTTTCTTTCAAGAAAAATGCTATTTCTGCATATACTGCCTCTTTGAAAGTCTTAATTTTGAGTATAATTTATCTATAAATTTATAAAAAAAATCTCAAACATGGTGATTGATGTTTGTAAAAAGTTCTTGTTATTGCAGTTCATCATTCACTCTTTATGTACTTTTAACTTGTTAAAGCAAACTTTAGTTTTGAAAAAAAGAATTTTACTGTTTTTTTCATTTATCTGAGTATGTCAATCAAGTTAAAGAGTGTGTATATATTGCAAATTAAAACTCTTTTTCTCTGTTCTGTATCTAATGATATAAAGATATATCTATGTGTATATTGTTTCAGAGTGTATTGAAGTTGTGAGTAGTATTTTAACCAAAAGAACATCTACCCTAACCAGCTAACAACAGTGAAGATTAAAGCGATCAGGTACTGCTGTATGGTGATGTTGAAAGAAATTTAGGATTATTTGATCTGAAAAAAAAACACCTTTTAATATGAGACATATACATATTACAACTTCATTAAAATCCATTTAATTAAGGCATAGTTTCAATTCATCTTTTTAACATTTTTTCATGGAGATTTTATGTTTTATTGGCCAATGGAAAATCTGCTTAGTACTCTAGTGAAGTAAGGCAGACTGGACATGCTGCTCCAAACAGTTGCCATGATATAATCGTACACTAATAAAATGACAGATTCTAATGAATATATAATACATACATTGTAATTAATGAACAAGAGGCTCTCAACTGTAATTTTTTGCTTAAATCTTCATCAATTATTATTTTTGCTTTTCAAATTAAAAATGCATTTTACCCCTTAGTTTCCTTTTAGCCATAGGGCTGTTTTTTATATGCTAGGAAAATCTTTTTGTTGTTGGGATGTATAAGTGCCCAGCCACTTTCACTATGTTTTTGTTAGGTATATTTCTATTTGTATCCATCTGATGAGTTAAGCCTTTTTCAACTGATTTTTATTGTTCGTTTCAATGTTGTACTATTACACCACTGTCCTATGTTAGGGAGGGTTGGGATCTCGCTAACATGTTTAACCCTGTCACATCATGTATGTATGTGCCTGTCCCAAGTCAGGAGCCTGCAATTCAGTGGTTCTTGTTTGTTGCTGTGTTACATATTTGTTTTTCGTTCATTTACTTGTAAATTAATAAGGCCGTTAGTTTTCTCGTTTTAATTGTTTTACATTTGACATTTCTGGGCCTTTTAAAGCTGACTATGTAGTATGGGGTTTGCTCATTGTTGAAGGCTTTATGGTGACCTATAGTTGTTTATTTCTGTGTCATTTGATCTTTTGTGAAGAGTTGTCACATTGGAAATTACACCACATCTTTAATTTTATATGATGAACAAATTGTGCAAAATTGTCTTTAAAGGGCAATAACTCCTTAAGTGGTCAATTGACAATTTTGTTCTTTTAACTTTGCTAAACATTTTTGCTGTTTACAGTCTTTATCTATAATAATATTCAAAAAAATAACCAAAAACAGCAATTTTTCCAAAATTTACTATATACATGTAGTGGCAGCAACACAACAATTGGTTGTTCCATTCATCTGAAAATTTCAGGGTTGATAAATCTTGACCTAATGAACAATTGAATTTTGATAACATATTTGCTCCAAACGCTTCAGTTTTTGAAACATAAGACAAAAACTGCATTTTTATGCCCCACCTACGATAGTAGAGGGGCATTATGTTTTCTGGTCTGTGCGTCCGTTCGTTCGTTCGTCCGTCCGTCCGTTCGTTCGTCTGTCTGTCCCGCTTCAGGTTAAAGTTTTTGGTCGAGGTAGTTTTTGATGAAGTTGAAGTCCAATCGACTTCAAACTTGGTACACGTGTTCCCTATGATATGATCTTTCTAATTTTAATGCCAAATTAGAGATTTTACCCCAATTTCACGGTCCACTGAACATAGAAAATGATAGTGCGAGTGGGGCATTCGTGTACTGAGGACACATTCTTGTTACCTATGTTCTACAGTGGTGGATCCAGCCATTTTAAAAAGGGGGGTTCCAAACCCAGGATAAAAGGGGGGTTCCAGCTATATGTCCCCATTCAAATGCATTGATCAGCCAAAAGAAAAGGGGGGTTTCAACCCCTGGAACCCCCCCCCCCCCCCCCTGGATCCGCTAATGTTCTATTTTATTTTTAGCCATGGTGGCCATGTTTTTTTTTACAAAACACAAAATTAAACACTTAGGATCATTTAGAATAAGTTTGCCTGCAACTTGTTCAGTAGTTTCAGAGAAGATTTTTGAAAGCTAACAAACATAATGAACAAACTGTGTAAAATGGCTTTTAGTTTTCTCTTTTGAATTGTTTTATATTGTCTTATCGGGGCCTTTTATAGCTGACTATGCGGTATGGGCTTTGCTCATTGTTGAAGGCCGTACGGTGACCTATAGTTGTTAATGTTTGTGTCATTTTGGTCTTTTGTGGATAGTTGTCTCATTGGCAATCATACCACATCTTCTTTTTTATATTTAAAGGCCAATAACTCCTTAAGGGATAAATTCACAATTTTGGTCATATTGACTTATTTGTAGATCTTACTTTGCTGAACATTTTTGCTGTGAACAGTTAATCGTTATCTATAATAATATTCAAGAAAATAACCAAAAACTGCAAATGTTCCCTAAAATTACTAATATAGTGGCAGCAACCCAACAATCAGTTGACAGGTTTGTCTCAAAATTTCAGGGCTGATTAGTGATAGATGTACAGCTAATAAACATTTTTACGCCATGTCAGATTTGCTCTAAATGCTTTAATTTTCAGATATAATCCCAAAACTACATTTTACCCCTATGTTCTATACATGTATTTAGCTTTGGCACCCATGTTTTTTTTAGGAAAGGTGAGCTTAAAACTGAGAGAGACTATTTAGTAACTGTCTGTTTTATGGTAATATTTTAAACCCATGATTCATAAGTAGCAAAACAAGATTTTGGAGGGCCACCTACATCATGTAAATTGTACAATGATTTCCACTGTGAATAGGCTGGGACAATGTGACCTAATTGCCTGCGGACTATATATAACACAGCTTGCAGACTCCTCTAGTAATGGAGTTCTGGTATTATATACTCAGTTGTGTAGCCTACATTTTGTAAATTACCCTTATTAACAATACAATTTTAAAAGATATCATGAATATACATATATACCAGTGGCAGATCCAGAGGGAGGGTTCAGGAGGTTGGAACTCCTCCTTTTTTTGAAGATCAATGCATTTGAATTGGGGAAGTATATTTGTACAATGCTTAAAATTGGTTAATTAATAATCCTAAACTTCCTTCAACAACATGCATGACAGCTGACAGATCCAATGCCATACAATAAAACATAATCCAGTGGCGAATCCAGAACTTTTCCTAAGGGGGGGGGGGCCCGCTGACTGACCTAAGGGGGGGCCCGCTCCAGTCATGCTTCAATGATTCCCTATATAATCAACCAATTTTTCCCACGAAAGAGGGGGGCCCGGGCCCCCCAGCCCCCCCCCCCCCTTTGGATCCGCCTATGTAATCATGTCTCTCTACAATCTTAAGTTTAAGAGTACACCATTTGTAAAGTCAGTAACGAGAATCATTACAAATTTCCGAAGGGCAGCGGGCTCTCTCTTATTAGACTATTGGTCCACAAAAAAATACACAGAACGGAATACACCTTATCGCTATTTGTCCGCCATTGCTGGAAATCACACAGGTGCCCGTAAAATTTTGACGTCATAAAACAAAATGTCTGACGCCACAATGGAAAAGTGATTGTTGTTGACGTCAAAAGTTCAAGCGGACGGGTCAGCCGGGAATAGCGATAAGGTGTATAAAAAAATTCTTGCACGTTGCTCTTTTTACCGATTTCACGAAACTATTTACCCACTATGCAGACTAAACAATCTCGATCATCAAGGTGTTATTTTCGACTGAATTCTAATTTATAGTATAATTTACAACTATATTCACTATTTATCTGTTTCTCCCTGTCAATATACTGCCATTTATATTATTGGTCTTCGTGATAATGGCGACAGCTTGCTCATATAAATTAAAACCATATAAAAGTTAAAACGGATGCGGTAACGTCTTACAGTTATGCTGGTGAAGTACGGATTATGATACTTATTATTGCTTCTATAAGACATTTGTTAGACCGTATGGTCCCACGGTCTTAATTTGTTAGTTATATAAGAAGGCTAAAAAACCTAATACATTTCTTATATTATAAGCTAAAAGGTATAGGATTGGGTGGATGTATTGTGAATTTGTTAAAGTGGTAAAATCAGAGATGTCAAGTAAACTTTCATGCAAAACGTATATAACGGATGGATTTAATAACAAACGCCGTAGATGCAAAAAAAAACCATGGTGGAATGAAGAACTAACCGTTTCATGGAATTTTGTTTGTAGTGCAGAAAAAATATGGATTAAAGCAACATGTAATAAAAGTGCGTTACGTCATAATTATGTCAAAAAGAGGAAAGATTTCGATAAAGCGTGTCAACGTTCCAAACGCCAATACTGGTATAGTATGCAAGATGAATTAAAGAATTTAGAAGATAACCCAAAATAAAGGCAAAGTATTCCAATGGAAGTGAAAATGGAAGATAATTCAATATGTACCGATCCGAAAATTGTTTTAGATAAATGGAAATGTGATTTTTCAAATATGTTGAATTCTGGTTTATATAAAACTACCAAAAAAGATGTTAACAGTTGCATAATAACCGATATTCTTGATAGTGAAATAACCAATGAAGAAGTTGTCAATATTTTAAAATTGTCAAAAGCGAGAAAATCTCCTGGTTATGATGAATTTCCGATGGAGATGTATAAAAATCAGTCAGCTATAAACGCCTTACTCAAGTGTTCAACATTTGTTATAATACAGGAATGATACCGGAGCTATGGAGTAGAGGAATAATCACCCCGATACCGAAGAGTTCGACTTCCGACCCTCGGGACCCGATGTCTTACAGAGGAATAACATTGGCGCCGACATCATATAAACTGTATTGCGGAGTACTGAATTCAAGTTTAACTGTAAAGCTTGATGATCTTAATTTTATACATGATGAACAAAATGGTTTTAGATCTAATCGTAATACTATTGATCATTTGTCAGCAATTACAAGACTTTAGTATTATTGAAACTAGAAAAAATGTGTAAAATGTCAACTTTTGCAGCTTTTATTGATTTCAAAAAAGCTTATGATACTGTAAACAGATTTTTATTATTTTGTAAACTTGAGTCAATAGGAATAAGTAGTAAAATGTTGAATGCTTTAAAATTTTTAATCATAAAGTACAGTCATGTGTTAAAGTTAATGTGAATTTAACCCAATGGTTTGAAGTTCAATGTGGTTTAAAACAAGGGTGTGTGTTATCGCCCATTTTATTCAATATTTTTATTAATAATTTAGTAAACGAGGGTAAAAGTTTAAATGATGGTATTCCGATAGAGGAAGAGAAAATATGTATTTTGCTCTATGCTGATGATATTGTTTTACTTGCTGAAAATGAATCAGACTTACAGATGCTCTTAAATGTTTTACATATGTGGTGTCATACAAATGATATTAGTTGTAAAGGCCAATTTCTTGTTTTGAATTGTAACAAATTTCGTTTTGCAAATTTATTGATTTTTGATGAAACTAACCTAGGTACATTGGTTACTTTCCCCATCATATTTTCCCCTGAAAATTGAGAAACGTGTCACGACAATTTTTAACCCTTTAATTTTGAATTATATAGAAAAATCAGAGTCAACAAATAAGTCAATCTCATCTTACTGTTTATACTTTGGATCCAGTCACTTCACAGTAACTTGGAATATTTTGGAATAAACTTGAGGTGTGAATTGTGTTATATTCATTTACGACTGATATTAGTGGGAAATATTAGTGTTAATTTGAGTGTATAAGATTATTCATTTTAGACCACCTTAATTCTTTTCCATGGTCTATTTATACATTTATGCTGGGTAATGATAATATAATTGAAATTGTAATACAATATACTTACCTTGGTTTACATCTTACAGAATTTTTAAATTATGATTTAATGGCAAAAGCTATTGCCAAGTCGGCAAGTAGAGCTCTTGGGTTATTGATCGCAAAATGTAAATCAAATGGTGGTTTTTGTTACTCTACTTATACAAAGCTTTTTGACACACTTGTGTGGTCAGTTATCGATTATGGTGCTTCAATATGGGGAACAAGAAAATTCTCTTGCATAAATGCTGTTAAAAACCAAGCGATGAGATTTTTTATGGGCGTAGGAAAGTATACACCAAACTTATCTCTGTATGGTGATATGGGCTGGATTCCATGCAATGTAAAGCAATGGACAGCTGTTTTTAGATTATGGTCCAGACTTTGTAAAATGGACAATGATAGATTGAACAAAAGAGTATTTATGTGGTCATATGAGTATTGAAATAAGCCAATTAAAAACTGGTGCTTCAGAGTGATGACTAAGTTTAAAGAGTATAATCTTGAACCATATTGTAACTGTGATATATTGTTAACTAAAAATGTAATTAAGGATATAGAATGCTTAGCTATTGATTGATATAAAAATGAATGGCATAATAAGTTGGTTTCGAATGAATATGCCAAACTTCGTACTTAAAAATTATTTAAAACAGAATTTAAGGTAGAAAATTACATTTGTAAAACTATTGCAGGGAAATACAGATGTGCGTTTGCAAAATTTCGCTGTGGTGTTGCGCCCCTAAAAATTGAAACGGGCCGGTATCAGAACTTACCTATTAATGAAAGAATATGTTTTAGTTGTAATGAAACCATTGAAGATGAGAAACATGTAATTTTGAAATGTCCACTATATGCAGATTTTCGTGCTGTGTTGTTTAGTCATGCTAATTCTTTTTGTCATGATTTTAATAGTATGTCAGATGATAATAAATTTGTATTTTTATTTAGTGATGAAAATCTTTATTATTATACCGCCAAAACCTGCTATGATATTTTACTGAAAAGAAAATGTTTATTATATTCTTAACATATGCTTACTTTTAAACTGTTTTATGTTATTCTAACATTTGTATACTTTTAATTTGTTTTATGTTTTATGTTTTATGTATGTATATGTCGTGTACAAGTTGCGATTTTGTACAGGTTATAACGTGTACAAAAATATTGTACATGTTATAACTTGTATAATGCAAAAATACAAGTTATAACATGTACAACAGTACCTCGTACATGTTATACCCTGTACAAAATATTGCTTAAAAATGGTTTTAACTTGTACAAAATCGAAAAATAAGGATATGTTTCTATTATCGTAACAGACGTTATTAACCTCAATAGTATTTTCATAACGTTTTTATTATTCCTTCATGTTAGTGTGTTTTGTCCTGTTTTGATATATTTAATGGCCAGGGGTCTGTATTACGAAATATTCCTAAGACCTGTCATAAGATATATCTTAGTACATATATTATGATATATTTTAGAACATGTCTTATGATCCTGTTATGTCTATCTATGGTCATATCTTTATTTGATGAATTATAATTGTGAGTGTCCACTTTAAAGGCAATAGTAAAATAATTTCATTCTAGTTGACATTAAAAGACATAAGAGGATAGCCAGGATAGATGTCTACAAATAAAATTGGGAATGCAAATGGGGTATGTGTCTAAAAGATAACAACCTGCCCATGGAGCAGACAACATCCAAATGCCACAAAAACATGTTTTCAAAGTAGAGGATATATATTTAAAACATCAAAATGACATTCGCCTCATGCAATGATCTTATAGTTTATAAAAAAAAAATGAGTTATAAATTTTCATAAGTGACATGCTGAAGGCTAAAAATGTTGAAGAGTAAATCCAAAGACATTGATGATGAAGCGTGGTCCAATGAAAACTAGTTCAGCTCTCTTTTGCTTTTACAGAGTAAGCATATAAGACATTGTTTAAGTCTTTGCATGCTATACAACCAGAGGTAGGAATATTACCCAAAAATATTAGGCATTGTTCTTAAAATTTTTGGAAGAATTTAGTTACTAGAACTAGTATTTAATGTAATTGTCATTTAGGAAATGCAAGCTTATAGTAAATAGTGTCACACTTATGTAAGCCATGATTGACCGCATAAAACATACAATTACATGAAAACACATTTTGCCAATATAAGTCATGAAACATATATTCCTGAAACTTTGTGATCATTGTCCTCTACGGAAAAAGACACGTTCTGGCCTTTTTATTGATGTTCTTTTATGCATTGGTGAATTTAAATGTATATTTTACTTCATTAATGCGGGGTTCACACATTGCCGATTATTGCTCCCGTTTGAGATCAGACAGCGATACGACACGAAAAGTGAAAAAGTCGGATTAGTATCCTCAATTATCTGGAATGTCCTATTATTGTCTGAACGCAGTCGTTTTAGTTCGTAACAGATTCCTACTGATCGGGAAGGGTCCGAATAGTTCGGCAAAGCACCCCGACAGTTAGGTGCGTCCCGTAACATTCGGGGAAACTCAGCCGATTTTTTCTAGTCGGATCACAATCGTGCCTATGTCGTGACAGATTCTGCTGTATCGGATCGAATTCCTAACAATGTTCTGTGTATTCGGGACGGTGTCCTGTGGAACGGGAATGATCTGGAGAAGTCCCGACAACAACAGAATACAATACGACTAAGACCAGACAAAGCCGTTTGCAATGCGATAGAGCGGACCGTGATAGGATTACGTTCCGACAGTACCTGATCATCCCGATTATGCCGACAGTTTTCTAACGGATAACTTCCGTCAGCGTCGGTTCACTGTCTTGTCACTATCTGATCTCTGTCGGATTACATTCGGTAGAATCGGGACGCAGTCGTGACAGACTCGGTCGAATTGTACCTGGCGAAAGATACAAATCGAATTTCCATCCACGATTCACAGGATCTTGATCAGACTTTTGACAAATTTTAATCGGGAATGGTCCTGTCAAGGACGGCTGTAAAAATCGTGAATGTGTGACCCCAGCTTAAGATTTATCTTAAATTTTGTACAAGTTAAAACCATTTTTAGGCAATATTTTGTACAGGTTATAACATGTATGAGGTACTTTTGTACATGTTATAACTTGTATTTTTGCATTATACAAGTTATAACATGTACAACATTTTTGTACATGTTATTATAACCTGTACAAAATCGCAACTTGTACACGACATATATATGGGCCAGCTGAAGGACGCCTCCGGGTGCGGGAATTTCTCGCTACATTGAAGACCTGTTGGTGACACTCTGCTGTTGTTTTTGTATTTGGTCGGGTTGTTGTCTCTTTGACACATTCCCCATTTCCATTCTCAATTTTATGTATATATGTAAATGTATATACTATTTTTTATAGTCTCTCATAACTCTTTTTAGAGTGGCTCTTGTTTTATATTGTAATATTTAAATTGTAATATTATGTAAATGTTTTAGAAGAGGTGAGACTCAAATAAAATATTGTCTTGTCTGTTGTAATGACGCATAACAAAGGTAAATAACTTGAACCATATATGTCATCTTTGGGTACCGTTAATTATTAATGTTTTATTTTTATAAAAACATGTAGCCTTAATATATTTTAATAAAAATACACAAAACACAAAGCGATATGATAATTCAAACAGTTTTGTTTTGTACGTTTTTCAGACAAATTAACCAAACGTAACACGCCTGCCTTTCTGTTTGCGATATGATTATTGACCATTTTTTGTACAATTTTTCTTTGACATATTGTTACTTAGCCGGAAATGTCAGTTATTAATTTTAAAAGATTAATCTTTTATTGTTCCGTCTATTTTATTTCTCGAACTAATGCTATGAATCGTTAGAATACAAAAGTATTTGTATCAGCCATAGTGAGCTATTTTGTAAAAATTTGTCCTTGTTTGAAAGTGGCAAATATCCCTTAGCTCCATGCAATACTATGAGTATAAATAATTATACGCTTTATTGTTAATTTCCCTTTTTTGAACGGTGATATTCCTTTAATTCCTATAGAAATATTGAAAAAAGCATCAAAGTCCAAAGACTTAGTGATGTACGGAAGCCGATAAGGGCCATTCAAAAAAATAAAATTATGTCGTTATAACGACATCGCTAAGTCGTAATTTCGACATAACATGTCGTTATAACGACATCGCTATGTCGTAATTTCGACATATCATGTGTTATAACAACATCGCTATATATAAAAGAATATGTATTATGATTGCCAAGAGACTAAATGACACAGAAATAAACAACTATATGTCATCATAATGCCTCTAATAATTAGAAAAGCCTCCGCATTATGCTATAAAAGAGGGAGGAAAGATACCAGAGGTAGAGTCCCCGAAATGCTGTTATTAATTAATTATTAGCTCCCTTGGTTAAACTCCAAATTTCACATTTAATGTGTTTCATTGTTAAATAATTTACATGAAGCTTAATGAGTATATATTTGTTAATTGCATAGATTTTGCTATTTGAATTCATTGGTTAGAGATATTTATTTATATTGTAAAGTTTAATATTTGCAGCGTCGGAAAATCTTTGGCTACCTTTTTTGGATACCTTCAGTGAGAAACTTATATATTTTATAGAGCCTTTCTAAGAATAATCAAACACCCGCCACTGAAATTTCTAGGTGTTAGAAATTAAGATGTGAAAGTATCAATCCTACCAAAGCAATCCAAGCTTTCCGTCTCCCTAAATATCAGCGCAAACTACATGGTTTCTTGTTATAAGGGTCAAGTGAAGTATTGATTGCTCTATTTCTACTTTCAAACGTTGGGCACGATGTTCCTACAACCCCTAGGATTTAAAACAAAATATTCAAAATTTCATCCGCAAAACAAAATAAAAATGCTGGAAAACACGAACCAATATTAAAACAAATTCAATATAATTTTAAATTATGTTTTACAGCTCTTGATCATATACTAAGTATTATCTAGTATGTTTGAGGATTAAAATAAGAAAGCTACGTGAAGAAAAACCGGATATCCAACGTTACATTTATGAAAAACTGTTTTAACCTTTATGTAATAGGTATAGTGATCCTATTTCTTATTCTCTGATTCTTCTTGATTCTTGGCAGGAACAACGACATGTGTCGGTTCTTTTTGACGTTTAAGGAGGCTCGAGGGTATAAAAATTTTAGAAAAAATATAAACATTTGTTTTTTCATTTCAAATTTTATTTGTTACCTTTTGTAGTTGTTACTTATCATATGGTACAAAAATTATTAAAAACAAACAATTCGTGTTGGCCCAAGATGACTTTTAAAATGTATACAGCATTGAAAAAGTTCCAAATTATCTCCCTTTGGTGGAAAAATGCCATTTTTTGGCTTTAAAATTGAAATATCTTTTTTAACTCATCGGTGACATATGTTTTTTAATATAATTTCCATATAAGCTGTACTTAAACTAAATTATTGTAAAATTTGAGCGATTTCTGTAATAAATTTCTTTCTTTTTTTTCGATATTACCTTTATTTCTCCTATTACTTCAACAGAAAAAAACCACCTTTGCAAAAATGTATGCTTCTTTCGAAGGCAGATTGTGAGCGCAAATGAACGGTGACCCCACTTTTTAATTTTATTTTTCTAGTAACCATAAGATAAAGTTCATTTATAGAAAAATATAGAGAAATCCTATATAAATGATTTAGACCCGCGAACCCCCTTAAGCCGTTATTTTGCCAAATTTCATTTGACTCGGTGGCTGCATATTAAGCTGGAATAAGAAAAATGTCCAACGACGTTTTTCGTTAACTCAACGACTGAAAGTGAATTTTATAAGTAGATATAGTAGAAAATGAATAAAAAGAGTAAGGCAATAATAATATCTAACAAAAGTACAAAAATATGCCTCGTGTGAGTTCAAATATTGCTGATTAAATAAAATCTTCTCTACACGGTCGTTTTTTAAACGGTAGCCATTTTGTCCAAGTTGATATTTCATTTTTCAAAGCAGTTAACGCGTATTTCTTATAATTGATCAAAACAAAAGTTAGATACACGAAGAGTAAAAAATGCCAAGATTCTTTTCTTATTTACTACATATTTGGGTCTTAAAGGAATAAAATGCTTCCACACATTACAAAACGGTAGCCAATTTGTCCAAACGTCTGAAAACGTCTAAAATCCTAAAGACGCTTATTTTCGACGTTACATGTGCGAAAGTTTAAATTAAATGTTCATGATAACTAAAACAAATCGTGTTATGAAATTTAAAAAAAGAGGTTGATGATTGCTGCCGAAAAAAAGAATAGTGCATGTTGCTATAGACTCCGCCCGGTGACATAGGTTCGACACAGGTTAAATTTTGCAATTTTTATTGATCGTTTTTAGCTTTTAACGATTTATTTAAAAGAATTAGGAAATGGGGAAAACATCCCATTACATGAACTTCGTCTAACGTTTGCAAAGACAAATTGGAGACACCAGGACAGTCCTCTAAATGTAAAATGCAAATTGAAATTTATGTTACGGAAGTACTCCGAAGTAGATCATGTAAAGTCGTCACTTCAGTAAAGTGCAATCACCAAAATTAAGACTTAATACCAGTTCACGGAATGTTTTACTTCGCGATTTGTCCTAATATTCATGTTATAACTGTCGTGATGAAAGTAATTCCTGTACTAGCGAAGCCGGAACTTTTCGTCAATATAAACTTGTGCATGAAATAGAGGTATTTGAAAGACGAATCCCAAACAGCGACCAAAACCGTTTCATCGAATTAAAAAAAACCTTAGGATTATATTTGCCGTTTTCGCGGACGATCCAGGAGTAGATTACTATATTTTAAAATGTATATCAAAAGTTAAACACTATAGATGACTTGGGAAATAGTTCTCAAGCCAAGAATCAAGTAATTGAAGGGGTTTATTTCGACAACTTATTTGCCAGGGAAAATACAATTCGATTTACTTGCAGAGTGTCAGATATATTTGTATTGGGGTTGAATTAAGATATAAAAATTTTACAATGACAGATGATATGCAACTTGAAAGTAAAACAACCTATGATAAAAAAAAATATGAAAAACGTATACATGTACTTCCGTCCCATCTTTCCTTCCTACATTACTTGCGACAGTTGCATTTTTAGTTGAAATAACTTAAAGGGCAGTGGGGTAAACATTTCCACAACTCGAGGTCATTTTTGATAAAAATGTCATCACAAAACGAACAGAACCAGAATCAACCAACAATATAAAAAATCGAACAAAACTTGCAAAAATTAATCGAAGTCAAAAACCATCTTCGATGCCGCATTTTATGTGTAACGTCGTGTTGTAGGAACAT
Source organism: Mytilus edulis (assembly GCA_019925275.1). Taxonomy (NCBI): domain Eukaryota; kingdom Metazoa; phylum Mollusca; class Bivalvia; order Mytilida; family Mytilidae; genus Mytilus; species Mytilus edulis. The sequence continues at coordinate 57,686,410 of CM034352.1, read as the reverse complement.
CGTGCCCAACGTTTGAAAGAAGAAATAGAGCAATCAATATATCAATTCACCTTTATTACAAGAAGCCAAGTAGTTTGCGCTAATTTAAAGGGAGATGGAATGCTTGGCTTTCCATGTCAACCCATATATTTCAAATTATTATTCTTCTGCATGGCTCTGTAGTTCTTCCACGGTCTATCATAAATTTCAGGGGATCAATAAAATATATGAGTTTCTCACTGAAGGTATCCAAAAAAGGTAACCACAGATTTTGCGACGCTGCAAATATTAAACTTTACAATATAAATGAATATCTTTAACCAATGAATTCAATAGCAAAAGCTATGCAATTAACAAATATATACTTATTAATCTTCATGTAAATTATTTAACAATGAAATACATCAAATATGAAAATTGGAGTTTTACCAAGGGAGCTAATAATAAATTAATAACACTGTCTGCCACACGGCATTTTTGGGACTCTCCCTCTGGTATATTTCCTCCCTCTTTTATAGTTGACTATGCGGGGGCTTTTCTAATTATTAGGGGCATTATGATGACCTATAGTTGTTAATTTCTGTGTGATTTAGTCTCTTGGCAATCATAATACATATTCGTTTATTTATAGCGATGTCGTTATTATGACATAGCTATTGTTATGATATTGTAATTATTGTATTTATTTATGTTGGTCTAATTTGTGTTGTATGGCCTGAAAGTTGTTTACCAAATAATCTTATAACTGTGCAGTTTAGGAATCACTGGAACAATCACAGAATGATTGGAACTTTCTAGAATGATCCTTATAAAAGATGCGTAATTTAAACTTCTACGTTATTCCAGAAACTTCCGTTGTAACTTTCCAGGATTTTCCACAATGTTCCATTATAGAGTGTTCTAGAATTTTCCATTACAACACTATATATACAGACACTAAAGTTAAAACCTCATAATTAAACTTGGACATAGACAATGATAGACATTAGTATTCACAGCATTTGGATTGACACTTTTATTCTTCAAACAACATCATACTGGATTGTGACCTTAGTATAGTGAACGTAATATTCAGATTGGATTCCGAAAGATTTCCGGATACAGATAAAGATAAAAGATTGGACTCATATTTGACAGTTAAGTTGACAGTAATATTTGTGTAATACCTTTTGTAAACTTTTGTATAATAAATATTGTTAAATTTTACTATTGATTTGTGTCTTTTGTTGGCTACAATTTAAAGGCGATTTCTGGCCGTAACAGAAATTGGGGGCTCGTCCGGGATATCTTAAAAATATTTTATTCAAAATTTGTTTAGTATTTTTATTATAACTAGCCAACAAAATTCTACAAAATGGCATTTGATGCTGGTAAATTTTTGAAAACGCCAGACCTGGAGAGTTTTGATAATTTAAAGAAAGAGGAATTAGTGTTGCTAGCTAAACAACTGAAATTAGTTTTTAAAGTATCTATGAGAAAGCAAATTATAAAAAATTTGGTTATAGACAAACTAGTTGACGCAGAAATTTTAGGTGAAGAGGCTCTTGAACTTAAGGTCGAAAATGTTGACGCCTTTAAATTAAAACAGCTTGAATTAGAACATGAACTTAGATTAAAAGAACTGGAAATGAAGGAAAGATTGGAAATGGATAAACAAGAAAAAGAAAAAGAAGATGAATTCAAATTAAAACAGGCAGAACTTGAAATGAGGGAAAGGCTAGAGATGGAAAAACTGAAAATTGAAATGGTCAAAGAAGAAAGCAACACTAAAGTCCAGTCAAAATCAGATTATTTTGATGCAGCAAAAAATATACGTTTGGTTCCAAAATTTTGTGAAAAAACAGTCGATAAATATTTTCCACAGTTTGAGAAAATTGCTAATAATTTAAAATGGCCAATGCGGTATTGGACTACCATGCTGCAAAGTGTTTTTGAGGGTAAGGCCGCTGAAATATACGCTGCACTTCCATCAGAAAAAAGTTCTGATTATGACACAGTGAAACAGGAAGTTTTGAAAGCCTATGAGCTAGTACCAGAAGCATATAGACAGAAATTTAGATCTTATAAAAAGCTTGATTCACAAACATATGTGGAATTTGCTCGGGAAAAAGAAGATCTATTTGATAAATGGCTTACGTCAAAGAAAACAGGTAACGATTTTAATAACCTAAGACAACTGATGTTATTAGAAGAGTTCAAACAATGTGTTCATTTAGACTTAAAAACACATTTAGACGACAAAACTGTTGAGTCAATACATGAAGCAGCTGTTATTTCAGATAATTATACTCTTTCACATAAAAGAAGTTTCAAGGGTCAAAATGTTAATACTTCCAGTGGAAATTACAAAAATCAAAGCACTGAGCGTACTGAGAGTAAGCCTGTTGCACATAATAAGAGTCAGTCCAGTTATAATATGTCAAAATTTGATACTTTTGAGAAGAAGTCACTGATTTGTGATTATTGTAAGAAGACTGGTCACCTGATGGCTGATTGTTTTAGACTCCAAAAGAAGAATGAACGAGATAATAAGCCGAAGACCAGTGCATGTACGACACCTTACATTTCCAGTGCGTTGGAATGTCCTGCGAGTCAGGCTTTTAAGTCCAGTTTTTGTGATTATATGGAGGAATATAAACCCTTTATGTCTGATGGGTTTGTTTCTATTGTTGATGATACCACTCTTCAGCCTATTAAGATTTTACGGGACACTGGAGCTTCTCGTACTTTATTGTTAGAAGGTGTGTTGCCTTTGCCCGAGAATACTTCTGTTGGTGCCTCCGTTTTGTTACAAGGTGTAGAGTTAGGTTGTATAGATGTTCCTCTCCATCGTATTTATCTGAAGTCAGATTTGATAACTGGACCAGTTGTTGTAGGTGTTCGTCCTAATCTCCCTGTTGAGGGTGTTACATTATTGCTAGGAAATGATCTAGCTAGGAACAAAGTGGTGGCTGAACCAATTGTTACCAGTGAACCGGTGGTGGATGTTAAATCACCTGAAGATGATGCTGAATTGTATCCAGCTTGTGTTGTTACTAGGGCGATGGCTAGAAAACAACAACATGAGAATTTGCAAGCAGACAAGTTTGATTACATGGACCTTTCTGACACTTTTATAGCTGACATTGAAGGTCCTGGTAGCTCAGAAAAGGCCATTACAAAACCACCTAGTGTTAACAAGAATGTTATTATGCCATGGCCAGACGTTAACAGCCATTCATTAGACCGAAAGAATTTATCTGAAGAACAACATAAAGACCCTGAGGTTCTTCAGCTCAGCCTGAGAGCTCAACCACAGGAGGAAGCAGACAAAGTGGCTGAATGCTATTACCATCTGGACGGCATTTTAATGAGGAAGTGGAGGCCTCCTGATGCTACCCCAGAGGAGGAATGGAGAGTGGTGTACAAAGTGGTGGTGCCTAAAGTTTATAGGAAAGAAATTATTGGTCTTGCCCATGACACCCCCTTGGCTGGACACTTAGGTATCAGGAAGACTTGCCTTAAGATCTTGCAGCATTTTTACTGGCCTAAACTTAGAAATGATGTTGCAGAATACTGCAAATCATGTCATATATGCCAGGTTGTTGGTAAACCTAACCAGAAAATACCACCAGCACCACTTCTGCCTATTCCAGCCTTTGACGAACCTTTCAGCAGAGTTCTAATTGACTGTGTTGGACCTTTACCAAAGACCAAGACTGGAAATGCATATTTATTGACAATCATGTGTACATCTACCCGCTTTCCTGAAGCTATTCCGCTCAGAAATATCAAGACACCTACTATCGTCAAAGCTTTGATCAAATTTTTCACATTAGTAGGACTTTCTAAGTCTATACAGTCCTACCAGGGATCAAATTTCATGTCAGGTTTATTTCAGCAAGTCGTGTACCAGTTAGGGATTGCTCAGTACAGATCAAGTGCTTATCATCCAGAATCTCAAGGTGCATTAGAACGTTTTCATCAAACATTGAAGAACATGATTAGAACTTTTTGTCTTCAATTTGACAAAGACTGGGATGATGGAGTTCACTTTCTACTTTTTGCAGTCCGAGAGGCTGTTCAAGAATCCCTTGGATTTAGTCCATTTGAGTTGGTATTTGGTCATACTGTAAGGGGACCGTTAAAATTGATTAAGGAAAAGTGGCTTACTGAACATACTGACTTGAATCTTTTAGACTATGTATCTAGATTTAAAGAAAAACTGTATACTGCTTGTCAAATTGCTCAGAAAAACTTGAAAAATGTACAGAACAAGATGAAAATATGGTATGATAAAGATGCCAGGGACAGAGTTTTTGAGCCTGGTGATAAGGTACTTGTATTTTTGCCAGTCCCTGGACATCCTTTACAGGCTAAATATTGTGGTCCTTATACAATAGAGAGTAAAATTAATGATTTGAATTATATTGTAAAAACTCCAGGTCGGCGCAAACAAAATAGAGTGTGTCATATTAATATGTTAAAACCATATTTTGAGCGTACTAATGTACTATGTGATAGTAAACCAGTTGCCACTTTAGGCATGATTAAATTTGAGAACAATCATGACAAACCAGATGTAATTGAACCAACTTTTAGTTGTAAAACTATGGAAGAGACAGTTAGATTGAAAAATTCAGAAATTTTGTCAAATTTAGATTCAAAACTTGCACATCTGTCTTTTGATCGTAGAGAAGAAATAAAAACTTTGGTATTTTCTTTTACAAATCTTTTTCCAGATGTGCCAAACAAAACCACTGCTGTTTGTCATGATGTTGATGTCGGAGATGCTTCTCGAATTAAGCAACATCCTTACAGGCTCAATCCACTCAAACTTGAAGTTATGAGAAAAGAAATTAAATATATGCTTGACAATGATATTATTGAGCCGAGTAACAGTGAATGGAGCTCTCCTTGTCTCCTTGTGCCAAAACCAGATAAAACTTTTCGTTTCGTGACTGATTTTAGAAAAGTAAATTCAGTCTCAAAATCTGATTCCTATCCAATTCCAAGGATAGACGATTGTATTGACAACATTGGTCAAGCAAAATTTGTGAGTAAATTTGATTTATTGAAAGGTTATTGGCAAGTTCCATTGACACAGAGAGCTCGTGAAATATCAGCTTTTGTTACACCAGATGGCTTATTTCAATATACTGTAATGCCGTTTGGCATGAAAAGTGCTCCAGCTACATTTCAAAGAATGATCAATAATGTTATAAAAGATTTAGACTGTTGTTATGCTTATATTGATGATCTTATTGTATGTAGTGATAGCTGGGAACAGCATTTAACACATTTGTACGATACTTTTGATAGATTGTCAAAATCAAATTTGACTGTTAATCTTGGTAAAAGTGAATTTTGTCAGGCCACTGTTGATTATTTAGGGCATACAGTTGGCCAAGGTCAAGTAAAACCTATTATGGCTAAAGTGGAGGCTATTTCAAAATTTCCACCTCCTACAAATAGAAAACAACTTATGAGATATTTAGGCATGATTGGATTTTACAGAAAATTTTGTTCAAATTTTGCTACTGTTGTTCAACCATTGACTCATCTTTTACGGAAAGATTCTAAATTTATCTGGAGCGAAAATTGTCAAAAGGCTTTTGAAAATAGCTAATCACTTTTAATTAATAGTCCAGTTCTGATTACTCCAGACTTTGAAAAACAATTTAAACTTGCCGTTGATGCAAGCGATGTAGGCATTGGAGCTGTTTTATATCAAGAGACAGATGATAATGTTGAAAAACCTATATCATATTTTTCTAAGAAATTAGATAAACATCAGAAAAATTATTCAACTATTGAAAAAGAGTGTTTTGCAATGTTGTCAGCACTTCAACATTTTGATGTGTATTTGAATCCCACTGTATATCCTATTCTTGTTTATACTGATCATAATCCTCTCACCTTCATTCATAAAATGAGAAACAAGAATCAGAGGTTGACTAGGTGGAGTTTATTGTTACAGGAATATGATGTAATTGTAAAACATATTAAGGGTAAAGATAATGTAATAGATGATGCTTTATCTAGAGCTTATTAAATCACTTTTATTATGTATTTTTGTTCATATTATTCATGATAAGTTTTTGTTACACTTAAACTTCTTTTAAGGGGGGAGGTGTTATGATATTGTAATTATTGTATTTATTTATGTTGTCCTAATTTGTGTTGTATGGCCTGAAAGTTGTTTACCAAATAATCTTATAACTGTGCAGTTTAGGAATCACTGGAACAATCACAGAATGATTGGAACTTTCTAGAATGATCCTTATAAAAGATGCGTAATTTAAACTTCTACGTTATTCCAGAAACTTCCGTTGTAACTTTCCAGGATTTTCCACAATGTTCCATTATAGAGTGTTCTAGAATTTTCCATGACAACACTATATATACAGACACTAAAGTTAAAACCTCATAATTAAACTTGGACATAGACAATGATAGACATTAGTATTCACAGCATTTGGATTGACACTTTTATTCTTCAAACAACATCATACTGGATTGTGACCTTAGTATAGTGAACGTAATATTCAGATTGGATTCCGAAAGATTTCCGGATACAGATAAAGATAAAAGATTGGACTCATATTTGACAGTTAAGTTGACAGTAATATTTGTGTAATACCTTTTGTAAACTTTTGTATAATAAATATTGTTAAATTTTACTATTGATTTGTGTCTTTTGTTGGCTACAATTTAAAGGCGATTTCTGGCCGTAACACTATGTCGTCATTACGACATGAGATGTCGTTATTACGACATAGCTATGCCGTTATTACGACATGATATGTCGCAATTACGACATGATATGTCGAAATTACGACATAGCGATGTCGTAAAAACGACATGTTATGTCGAAATTACGACATAGCGATGTCGTAATAACGACATGTTATGTCGAAATTACGACATAGCGATGTCGTTATAACGACAGGTTATGTCGAAATTACGACATGCGTTGTCGTAATTACGACATAATTATTTTTTTTGAATGGCCCTTATCGGCTTCCGTAGTGATGCGACAATTTCAAAGTTTTATTTTTTAGATAAGAGCATATTGGTTCAAGTAGTGACAGCAAAAAATAATTTTCAACAACTGAACAAAAATGAATGTGATTTAACCACCTGGCATGTACCTTTCTGTTTAATTAGTATGATTGTTTTGAAAAAACATGCACGTTTGTTGTGATAACTTCTTGCACCTGTTCCTCTTCCTCGAATGCCAACATAATTTTACAGGTAAATTGTCGGTAGATCAAAGGATGTTGGCATTCAAGGAATAAACCATACAAAAGAACTGAGTGAACGATATGGGACCCCCCAAAAACAGTTTTATATCATTTGTTTGTGCCAATTAAGGCAGCGAATTTAAAGGTATAGGCTTTTGTATTATTCTGTTTCAAATATCTTTCTGATTATTTATTTCAAACGTGATTTAAAAAAAAATATATAAATATGCTTAATATTTAACCCCAAGTATTCTTTCCTTGATTATGATCAATTCTATTTGCAACTTATTCCCGTGCGCCCCATCACCATCCTTTTTAAGGATGTGCTTATGTGAAGTTAGGTTAAAATTAATAAATTAAAAAGTTTAAATTGATACTATAAGCTGGTAGAGCATCAATTTAGGATAAAAATAAGCAAAAAATATTGATAGGTCATGGACCTTCTTTTCGAGATATTTGAGATTTAAAATATGGCGGGAAAAGGTTGACTCGGATTTTTAAATTATATTTGCATTGGTATTAATGGGTCTCAAAACAAAAGAAAGAAAATGAAGAATCTTCTAAAAGTTTGGTTAAGTCTTGAAAAAACAAATGGGTGTTATGGGGCAAAATATTTTACATTGTATTGTATGGAAAAACACCAAGGAGTCCGAACATTTGACACAGATTCCAAAACCTCACCTAAAAAATAAAATTAAAAAGCATTCGGAAAATAACCATTGGCGGGTTCAGAAATGTTAACTAAGGGGGCATTGACTGCCTAATGGGGAGGGGGAGGCTAAAGTCATGATTCGGGGATTCCCTAAAAAATCAACAAAATTCTTTTTCAATATTAAAAGGTGGTCGTCCCTCTCCTCCATAATTCCGCACCTTAACCGAAGATAAAAAAATTTCAACTCGTCATAGAATAACGACATATGCACATTTTTGCAACTGTCGTAGTCATAATTTTACTTTCATATCCACAATTTATAAATGAGACAATTTTACATGAATTAATTCCCGCTTTACAAGAAAATGAACGACTGTGTTTCATTATTTTTTTTGCGAATACACATACAGTTTTACATTATTGAACCAGATCAATAGCCATAACTGGACACTTATTGATGAGTATATCCAAAAACAGCTATCTACAGATGGACTGGTATATGATCGAGTTTAACTCCGCCCAGTCAAGTGAAATAAATCAAGTAATACAAAATTCAACATTTTAATTAGGTCTTGAAAACTGTTTCTATTGGTGTTAAAATATTGATTTTGTTATCAGTGGATTGAAATCAAACTAAATGCAATATTTCATTTTATATACATATGCACATCCATGGCTAATGTCATTTCGGGGCTTTTTGTACTGACTGTGCGTTATGGATGTTACTCGTTTTTGAAGGCTATATGGTGACCTAGAGTTGTTAAATTCTGTGTCATATGATCCCTTGCTGAGAGTTTACTCATTGCAATCTTAGCACATCTTTATATTTTATATGGAATAAGATTAACGGCACCAATTAAGCTACATTAGATGTGTATTTCGACAATATATGTCCTTTTAGTCATGCTGGAGGACAATCTTTGTGTATATTCAAATACATACATTTAAGCGCTGATCAAGTTAAAAAGAACATAAAGATAACCAAACTCGGACAAAGGATCAAAGGTTTGAATAAAGGAGATATTGAAAATGATTTCAAAATGCTATAACAACAATTTTTAATTTATAAACAATATCGTATTTTTTTACGCCAATACCACAGTCCTGCATGCCTACTGGGATGTTGATTCCATCAGGGACCGAAAGTTTACCAGCAGAAGTATTTACTATTGGTAGTTACAAAATGAACAGTGCCAATTCTACGGTACCAAATGCATATATCGACAATAAATCTCAATCTCGTGATGATTGAGGCCAACATATTTAAAAAAACTGAAAACTTGTACAGATACAAACGCTGAAGGGCTGATCATGCCAAAGATGCATTCTTCAATACCGCATCTTCTTCTTTCAGTTTCCGCACTCCATCATATTATTGATGACTATGTGCCGTGCATGGGTAAATATTTTTTGGTTTTCACATCAAAAAATAAATAAAGAAATAATTAAACTGTCAATTGTTCTTGAACAATTAAGAGGTCTTTCCTTTTGTAATGTAAAATACATGTTCCAATAGACGTAGAATGTATTGAAAAGGTCAAGGTCAACCGTCCAAAACTTGAAAACACACTAAAAATCAATTATATGAGGTTAAAAACACTAAATTCGCTATCTGGGACATGACCTTGACCTTTGACCTTTTGACCTTTGTCAAGGTCAGTAGTCCTCAATGTCATTGCTGAAGACCCCATGGGTCTAGGACCTTTAATTATATAGAAAACGCTGATTTTGTCTTTTCAGAAACCTAAAACAGGCTTAATGCCCCTTAAAAAAAGGTCAAATCTCTTCGGTTAAAATGTAACAAAGTTGTGCCGTAATGACCCAAACATTTTCCACTATTTAAAACTTCTGTAAGTATAATGGTTGCTGAGATTATCCCATAACAAGGTGTTAGGTCAAAGGTCAAGGTCAACATCCACATTTGACCTTGAGGTATTTTTCAAAGTCACATAAATTGATGATGAATGGTGAAGATCCTAGGTGTCTACGACTTACGGTTTTTGAGTTTTGGTGGTCAACCGACAATGGTTAATTTTTATAGGGGCATAACCCTACCAATGAGTCGTTGAATCTTTTCGATCCAAAAATAACGAGGAACCGGGGTCTGGTCCTGAACAAATTTCACCCTTTGTTTTTTTTTTCTATCTATTACGGTTATGGTGTTGGAACGATAACAAGGTTTTTTGGTTACGGAGGAATTACTCCGAACCGACAAAATATTTCGACTAACAGGGTGAGTTCCAGATAGGTATTCATGACACCGATACAAAGTGTGAACATGAAAGCGACACGTCTTACGGTTTAGGCTGCTAACTTCGTCAAAGTTTGGCGGAAAAAGAATAATAATAAACAGAAGAAATACAGTAAGGTCTTTCCCTTTTGTAAAAGGAAAGACCTTAATAATAATTAAAAACCAATTGTTCAGAGAACAATTGAAGGTCTTTCCACCAGTAAGGATCTATTTTGATATGAAAATATTAACATTTGGTTTTAAAGATTTATTTCAGCGTCAAATGACAACTTATTGTATGCTGATTCTAAAAAATATAACGTTTCTATACATATAGATATAATTAAGGGAGATAATTTTCTACTTCCGGTTCAAAATATGTTATTTCTGGTACTGTCATATAGTTTTCTTGACGCTGATTCCAAAAATATGTGGTTTTACATACTTTTAGAATAAGTTATTACAAAAATTAGCTACTTCCGGTTTACAAAAGGTCACTTCCGGTTAGCTTTATGAACGTCATATTGCTTGAAAACCTAATGCAAAAAGTCTAATAGCTTTAACATGAATACATGAGGTAAAAACAAAGGTCAAAATCTAGAACGTGAAATCAACATATGACCTTGAGATCAATTTCAAGGTCATTAACCAAGGACCTCAAATCAAAAGACTCTAGGTCTTTACTTTATATTGTTAATGAGTTTTATTACCATACGACTGATATTAGATATAAAAGGGGGAAAACTTAGATCAAATGTTTTACGTACCCTTTCGACTAAAATTTATGTGTAACTACATGTCGCGACTAACAATTGTGTGAAAATATTTTGTCGATATCTTATAAGATGTCTGAAAACTAGAGATAACAAGCAAAAATCGAAATTTTGAACATGACCTTGACCTTTGACCTTGACCTCATTTTCATTTTTTTGAACCAAGGACCTCAAATCAAAAGACCCTAGGCCTCTATCACTTGTGGTTTTCCAGTTAGAAATACATTTCACTTATATCAAACAAAAAAGGGGAAATAACTCTCATATGGAGTGTCCGGATAGCTTCGGTCAAAATTGATCAAATCATCCTGAGGTTATAATGAGCAATTTGGTAAAATAAATTTGTCGGTTTCTTATACGGTTGTCAATATTAAGCGATAACAAGAAAAAACAGTCTTCGGGGAGATAACTCTTACATTGAAAAGATTTTGGTTACACAAAGTGAGTCACAAAAGCATAATAACTGTTCGATATCATATACTAAATGTCTAAACGACATCTTGCGAAACAAAAACACTGCGAAGGAAAGAAAATTAGGCAGAAGAAAAAAAAAAATAATAATAATTAAACTGTCAATTGTTCTTGAACAATTGAGAGGTCTTTCCTTTTGTAATGTAAAATACATGTTCCAACAGACGTAGAGTATTGAAAAGGTCAAGGTCAACCTTAAAAAGCTCGAAAACACACTAAAAATCCTTTATATAAGGTTAAAAACACTACATTCGCTATCTGGGACATGACCTTGACCTTTGACCTTTTGACCTTTGTCAAGGTCATTGGTCCCTCATGCCATTACTGAAGACCCCAAGGGTCTAGGACCTTTGGTTATATAGTAAAAGTTGATTTTGTCTTTTCAGAAACCTAAAACAGGGGTTATGCCCCTTATAGAAAGGTCAAATCTCTTTGGTCAAAATGTAACAAAGTTGCGCCATAATGACCCAAACATTTTCCACTATTTAAAACTTGTGTAAGTATAATGGTTTCTGAGATTATCCCATAACAAGATGTTAGGTCAAAGGTCAAGGTCAACATACAAATTTGACCTTGAGGTATTTTTCAAAGATACATGAATTGATGATGATTGGTGAAGATCCTAGGTGTCTACGACTTACGGTTTCTGAGTTTTGGTGGCCAACCGACACCGGTTAATTTAAATAGGGGCATAACCCTACCAATGAGTCGTTGAATCTTTTCGATCCAAATGTAACGAAGAACCGGGGTCTGGTCCTGAACAAATTTCATCCTTCGTTTTTTTTCTACCTATTACGGTTACGGTGTTGGAACGATAACAAGGTTTTTGTGTTTCGGAGGGATTACTCCGAACCGACAAAATATTTCGACTCACAGGGTGAGTTCAGGATAGGCATTCATGACACCGATACAAAGTGTGAATATGAAAGCGACACGTCTTACGGTTAACGCGGATAAATTTGTCAAAGTTTGGCGGAAGAATAATAATAAACAGAAGAAATACAGTAAGGTCTTTCCCTTTTGTAAAAGGAAAGACCTTAATAATAATAATAAAATGTCAATTGTTCTTGAACAATTGAGAGGTCTTTCCTTTTCGAAATGTAAAGTACATGTTGCAATAGGCGTAGAATGCATTGAAAAGCTCTCAAACACACATAAAACCGCTAAAAAATGACAAAAACAATAAATTCGATAGTTTGGACATGACCTTGACTTTTGACCTTGTGACCTTTGTGAAGGTCATTGGTCCACAATGTCATTGTAAAAGACCCCATGGGTCTAGGACTTTTCGTTCAAGAGTTAAAGCTAATTTTACCTTTTCAGAAACCGTTAACGGCGGTTATGCCCCTTAAGAATATGTCAAATCCTTTCGGTCAAAATGTAAAAAAGTTGTGCCTCAGTCACCTTAACATTTTTCACTGTTTACTATTTCTGTAAGATTAACCGTTTTTGAGATATCGACTAAAAAGTTGAAAGGTCAAAGGTCAAGGTCAACCTTAAAAACACTTAAAACACACTCAAAATGCTTAAAATAAGGTCAAAAACACATAATTCGCTATCTGGGACATGACCTTGACCTTTGACCTTGTGACCTTTGTCAAGGTCATTAGTCCCCAATGTCATTGGTGAAGACCCCACGGGTCTAGGACCTTTGGTTATATAGTAAAAGCTGATTTTGTCTTTTCAGAAACCTAAATCAGGGGTTATGCCCCTTTCAGAAAGGTCAAATCTCTTCGGTCAAAATGTAACAAAGTTGCGCCATAATGACCCAAACATTTTCCACTATTTAAAACTTCTGTAAGTATAATGGTTTCTGAGATTATCCCATAACAAGGTGTTAGGTCAAAGGTCAAGGTCAACATACAAATTTGACCTTGAGGTATTTTTCAAAGATACATGAATTGATGATGAATGGTGAAGATCCTAGGTGTCTACGACTTACGGTTTCTGAGTTTTGGTGGCCAACCGACACCGGTTAATTTTCAGAGGGGCATAACCCTACCAATGAGTCGTTGAATCTTTTCGATCCAAATGTAACGAAGAACCGGGGTCTGGTCCTGAACAAATTTCACCCTTTGTTTTTTTTCTACCTATTACGGTTACGGTGTTGGAACGATAACAAGGTTTTTGGGTTTCGGAGGGATTACTCCGAACCGACAAAATATTTCGACTCACAGGGTGAGTTCCGGATAGGTATTCATGACACCGATACAAAGTGTGAACATGAAAGTGACACGTCTTACGGTTAACGCGGATAACTTTGTCAAAGTTTGGCGGAAGAATAATAATAATAATAATAATAATAATAATAAACAGAAGAAATACAGTAAGGTCTTTCCTTATAGAAAAAGGAAAGACCTTAATAATCAGAAGAAAACCAATAGGTCTTTCCACGGAAAAGTGGAAAGACCTAATAATAATAATAATAATAATAATAATAATAATAATAATTAAACTGTCAATTGTTCTTGAACAATTGAGAGGTCTTTCCTTTTGTAATGTAAAATAAATGTTCAAATAGACATAGAATGTATTGAAAAGCTTTAAAACACACTGAACATCCTTTAAATAAGGTTAAAAACACTAAATTTGCTATATGGGATATGACCTTGACCTTTGACCTTTTGACCTTTGTCAAGGTCATTAATCCCCAATGTCATTGCCGAAGAGCCCATGGGTCTAGGACCTTTGGTTATATAGTAAAAGCTGATTTTGTATTTCCAAAAACCTAAAACAGGTATAATGCCCCTTAAAAAAAGGTCAAATCTCTTCCGTCAAAATGTAACAAAGTTGCGCCGTAATGACCCAAACATTTTCCACTATTCAAAACTTCTGTAAGTATTATGGTTTCTGAGATTATCCCATAACAAGGTGATAGGTCAAAGGTCAAGGTCAACATACAAATTTGACCTTGAGGTATTTTTCAAAGATACATGAATTGATGATGAATGGTGAAGATCCTAGGTGTCTACGACTTACGGTTTCTGAGTTTTGGTGGTCAACCGACACCGGTTAATTTTCATAGGGGCATAACCCTACCAATGAGTCGTTGAATCTTTTCGATCCAAATGTAACGAAGAACCGGGGTCTGGTCCTGAACAAATTTCACCCTTTGTTTTTTTTCTACCTATTACGTTTACAGTGTTGGAACGATAACAAGGTTTTTGGGTTTCGGAGGGATTAATCCGAACCGACAAAATATTTCGACTAACAGGGTGAGTTCCAGATAGGTATTCATGACACCGATACAAAGTGTGAACATGAAAGCGACACGTCTTACGGTTAACGCGGTCAAAGTTTGGCGGAAAAAGAATAATAATAATAATAATTAAAAACCAATTGTTCAGAGAACAATTGAAGGTCTTTCCACCAAAACAATGTATTTTAATATGAAAGGTGTAAAAATAGGTTTAAAATGTCATTTCAATCGTCAAATGATAGCTTATTGTACGCTGATTCCAAAAATATATGGTTTCTAAACAATATTTTTTTAGATAAGGGAGATAATTTCTTACTTCCGGTTTGAAAAACTCTATTTCCGATAATATTTGACTATTTACTTGACACTGATTCCAAAAATATCTTGTTTTTTATACTTTTATGTAATAAAGTACAATAAATAGCTACTTCCGGTTTACACAAGGTCACTTCCGGTTGTTTTTTTAAGTTTAAATGGTTTGATACCGTTTGTCAAAAAGTCTCATGACTTTATTATGTATACAGATGGGGTAAAAGCAAAGGTCAAAATCTAGAACGTCAAAGTAAGCTATGACCTTGTGATCAATTTCAAGGTCATTAACCAAGAACCTCAAATCAAAAGACCATAGTTCTTAATTATGTTTAGTTAATGAGTTATATCACCATACGCGTATTTTTAAATACCAAAGGGGAGAAAACTCCCTTTCACATTCAACGTACCCTTGCAATCAAAATTTACGTGTTACGACATGTCAAAACAAACGATTTAGAAAAAATAATTTGTCGTTATCTTAAACGTTTTTTGGAAATGAGTGGAAATGAACCATATTCAAAAATTAGAATATGACCTTGACCTTTGACCTTGACCTAATTTTCATTTTTTTGGACCAAGGACTTCAAATCAAAAGATCCTAGGTCTCTATCAATTATGGTTTACCAGTTAGAAATGCAATTCACTTATATCAAATGAATAAGGGGAAATAACTCTCGTATGGAGCATTCATTTCACTTCGGTCAAAATAGGACAAATCATGCAAAGGATATAACGAGCAATTTTGTAAAAATTTAAATTTGTCATAATATTTTACGTTTGCGAAGGAGTTGCGCTCACAAGGAAAACAGTGTTTGGGGAGATTACTCCTACAAAGAAAAGTTTTCGGTTACGCAGGGTAAATTTCAAAAGCGCATCAATTGTTCGATATCATATACCAAATATCTAAGCGACATATTGCAAAACAAATGTTTATCGCAAGAACAAAATTAGGCGGAAGAAAAAAAAAATAAAATTCAGAGAGCAATTGAAGGTCTTTCCATCCTTTTTGATATGAAAAGTTGTGAAACTAAGTTTAAAATGTCATTTCAATTGTCAAATGATAGCTCCTAGTAAGCTGATTCCAAAAATATATTGTTTCCATACATTTTTTTTTAAATAAGGGAGATAATTGTTACTTCCGGTTTGAAAAATGTTACTTCCGATTATATTTAAATATTTACTTGAAACCGATTCCAAAAATATCTGGTTCTATATACTTTTATATTAATAAAGTACAAAAAATAGCTACTTCCGGTTTACAAAAGGTCACTTCCGGTTGGTTTTTTTTCAAGGTTAAATGGCTTGATACCTTTTTCTAAAAGTTGTATATCTTTATCATGTATACATATAGAATAAAAGCAAAGGTCAAAATATAGAACGTCAAATTAAGCTATGACCTTGAGATCAATTTCAAGGTCATAAACCAAGGACCTCAAATCAAAAGACCATAGGTCTTAATTATATTTAGTTAATGAGTTATATCACCAAACGCGTATTTTTTAATACAAGAGGGGAGAAAACTCCCTTTCACATTCAACGTACGCTTGCAATCAAAATTTACATCTTACGACATGTCGCAATTAACAATTTAGTAAAAATAATTTGTTGATATCTTATACAGTCTTTGGATATAAGTGAAAATAAGCCAAATTCAAATATTAAAATATGACCTTGACTTTTGACCTTGACATAATTTTCATTTTTTGGGACCAAGGACCTCAAATCAAAAGATCCTAGGTCTCTATCACTCATGGTTTATAAGATAGAAATTCATATCACTTATATCAGATGCATAAGGGGAAATAACTCTCATATGGAGCGGTCATATCGCTTCGGTCAAAATAGGACAAATCATGCGAAGGATATAACGAGCAATTTTGTAAAATAAATTTGTCATAATCTTTTACAGTTGCGAAGGAGATGCGCTAACAAGGAAAACAGTGTTTGGGGAGATAACTCCTACAAAGAAAAATATTTGTTTACGCAGGGTAAATTTCTAAAGCGCATAAACTGTTCGATATCATATACAAAATATCTAAGCGACAAATTGCGAAACAAATGTTTATCGCAAGAACAAAATTAGGCGGAAGAAAAAAAAAAAAAAAATTAAAAACCAATTGTTCAGAGAACAATTGAAGGTCTTTCCATCAAAACAATGTATTTTGATATGAAAAGTTGTGAAACTAAGTTTAAAATGTCATTTCAATCGTCAAATGATAGCTCCTAGTAAGCTGATTCCAAAAATATATTGTTTCCATACATTTTTTTTTAAATAAGGGAGATAATTTGTTACTTCCGGTTTGAAAAATGTTACTTCCGATTATATTTGAATATTTACTTGACACTAATTCCAAAAATATCTGGTTCTATATACTTTTATATTAATAAAGTACAAAAAAATAGCTACTTCCGGTTTACAAAAGGTCACTTCCGGTTGTTTTTTTCAAGGTTAAATGGTTTGATACCTTTTTCTAAAAGTTGTATATCTCTATCATGTAAACATATAGAATAAAAGCAAAGGTCAAAATGTAGAACGTCAAATTAAGCTATGACCTTGAGATCAATTTCAAGGTCATAAACCAAGGACCTCAAATCAAAAGACCATAGGTCTTAATTATATTTAGTTAATGAGTTATATCACCAAACGCGTATTTTTAAATACAAGAGGGGAGAAAACTCCCTTTTACATTCAACGTACGCTTGCAATCAAAATTTACATCTTACGACATGTCGCAACTAACAATTGAGTAAAAATAATTTGTTGATATCTTATACAGTCTTTGGATATAAGTGAAAATAAGCCAAATTCAAATATAAGAATATGACCTTGACCTTTGACCTTGACCTAATTTTCATTTTTTGGGACCAAGGACGTCAAATCAAAAGATCCTAGGTCTCTATCACTTATGATTTATAAGATAGAAATTCATATCACTTATATCAGATGCATAAGGGGAAATAACTCTCATATGGAGCGGTCATATCGCTTCGGTCAAAATAGGACAAATCATGCGAAGGATATAACGAGCAATTTTGTAAAATAAATTTGTCGTAATCTTTTACGGTTGCGAAGGAGATGCGCTAACAAGGAAAACAGTGTTTGGGGAGATAACTCCTACAAAGAAAAGTATTCGTTTACGCAGGGTAAATTTCAAAAGCGCATAAACTGTTCGATATCATATACAAAATATCTAAGCGACATATTGCGAAACAAATGTTTATCGCAAGAACAAAATTAGGCGGAAGAAAAAAAAAAAAAAAAAAAAAATAATCAGAAGAAAAACAATAGGTCTTTCCACAGAAAAGTGGAAAGACCTAATAATCAGAAGAAAAACAACAGGTCTTTCCACAGAAAAGTGGAAAGACCTAATAATTAAAATGTCAATTGTTCTTGAACAATTGAGAGGTCTTTCCTTTTGTAATGTAAAATACATGTTCCAATAGACGTAGAATGTACTGAAAAGCTTTAAAACACACTGAAAATCCTTTAAGTTAGGTCAAAAACACATAATTCGCTATATAGGACATGACCTTGTCGCCAATTCACAAACTGTGTAGATACCAGTACTGAATTTTTCACCACCGTCCCTACGGGATTGTAGGTAAAACATCAAAAAGCTGTTGCATCTGTATCACAACGAAGGGCCGATTTCTTTAAATGCCAGAAAAGGCAATATAACATGTGTTAGTAACACAGGGTGATCTATGACCAACTGATGTATGATGTTCTCCGGTTAAAATATATACATGTATAATCTTATCTTATCTTTATAATAGACGATAAAACCTTAAAAGACCAGGACAAATACAGATATACATATGTTCAAAATGAGAAAAACACGATTTGAACTTGTTCGATATTATTTGGCTCCTTGACAAGGCACGTGGTATGGTACCTTGCATAAAAGATGTTAACTCTTTACCATTTGGCAAAAAATGCACTATTTTTGCCGCAGAGGAACGATCAAATTTCAATCATTCATAACTTTCTTATTACTGTTAGTAGATTTATGAACTAAGACTTTTTATAGAAAATAGTTTTTCAGTAATATTAATGACAGGTTTGTAATTTTTTTTTGTCATGTTTGATCACGTGATAATCAGTCCAACGTC
Source organism: Mytilus edulis (assembly GCA_019925275.1). Taxonomy (NCBI): domain Eukaryota; kingdom Metazoa; phylum Mollusca; class Bivalvia; order Mytilida; family Mytilidae; genus Mytilus; species Mytilus edulis. The sequence continues at coordinate 57,667,455 of CM034352.1, read as the reverse complement.
ACGTGACAACAACAAAAAAATCGGAAAATTGTAAAATTTAGATTCAAAATGTCCTTTTTTGAAGTTTATTTATGGAAATAGTATCAACAGAGCATTCAAATACAATGTTAGGAATAACATCTCCACGAAGAGGAACCCTCAATAGTCTACATATGTGAGAAACAGCAATTTTTACAGCCAAACATGTTACGTGGTGATTTGGGTCAAAATTGCTATTTTCGAGCTTTCTGGGTAAAAAACGTAGCTAAACTGTGTAATTGAAGTGCATCCACACTTTTATCCCTACGATCATTTTAAAGACAGAAAACCAAAAGTCTGGCAGCCTCAGCATCCCTTAGTTACCGATTTGTAATAGATTATCTTAATATGTCTCTATTATTCTATAAACGACTATAGCCAAAAGACAAACAATTAACTTTGTCACAAGGAAAAAAGCATTTTCAATTTGAAATTAGAATTAAATTAAAGTCAAGTCAAGATATTTAATATTGGTATTGTTTTTTTTAACCGTACATTCACCCTTGCGGGAGGCGAACCTGGATCGCTTGATTACTAGCCTTAGATGCATCCCCTCAGGTACGGAAGCAGATGGTTAAATTTGATTAAATTCATACTTATTTTCAATGTTCTTTATAATAATTATTTTTAAGTCGACCATTAACATACAAATATTAGATTATAATAAGATACTTTGAAAGACGTGAAAACTGCATTTTTTACATTTTTAAAAGAACACACACACAATGTGGAATAGTGTGTAAACCAGGGAAAAAAGGGGAGAGGGTGGAAAGGGGGGGTAACTTATGATTTAATGTCAAAACCAAGTAACACAAGAAGTAAAAAAAGCATTTTATTTATACTATTTGGCCTCTGGAACCACAATATGCACGTGTTTACTGGTTTGGGCAGAAATTCTAAGAAATAGTTACTGAAAGTTACTGACATGTTTACAATATTCACTGTTTGTATTCGTTTTTCGTAGAAATTAATCAAAAGAAAACTTATTGAACCTTCATTTTATTAAGCTCAACACATAACTGAAAGAAAACAATTCATAATGAACCGATTTTTGCGGTTTATAGAAACCAAACACAATGTTTTTAGAATTCAAGATTTACACAATTCTCAAGTTTTTTCTACTAAATTTTAGCTGATTATTTAAAAGCGATGATAGTTTAATTGCTTTATTTTACCATAAAGATCAACCCAAAAATACACAACTGTCGTGTCAACGTGTAGCTGAAACTCACAGGTTTCATTTAAGCCCTTGGTGAAATCTGTTGATAGTCAAATGACAGAGAACTTAGGGTTTGAATCCAAATTTTACGCAAAAAAGTGCTTATGACCCGAATTCGGGTCATAGGAACGGTAAAGAGTTAATAATAAAACAAAATCAATATTAAAAAATCAATAGTTTTGGCCTTGTTTTTGTAGGAATACCTATTCAAGGTATGGAAATAGATGATGTGACGTATTTTCATGTACTATAATTAGCATCTATCGGGCTATATTAAAAAACATGACTTAACTATCTTATCGAAAGAAAAAAAATCCCGTCAAATTGGCCCTACCTCTTTGATCTGTGATACAATGTAAATACAGTATAATACAGATTAATGGTGTAAATATTGAGGGACTTGTTCATAAAAGTATTAAATTTAAGGTGGTTAATACTTTTATTGTAAAAGTTATAGAATTATTAAATTGAATGCAGTTATGTTTTTATGTTATAATAAATAAAATGAAAATACCTGCAATAGTTGCTAATGTCTCCATATTTCCATCATGAGTTGCGCATCCCATCGTTAACTGACCCTCACCACCACTGGTATGGTTATAACAGATACGTGTTGACAAACCGTTAGGATCACACCAACAAATTCCAATATCTTTGCATTGTACGATTCCATCAGGAGAACACACTTTGGAAGGTTTGAATTGGTTTATGTCTTGTCTAAGTAATGTATGTCCATTTGCCGTTGTTACAGTATAAGTTGTTATCCGATCATCAACAGCAGTCTCATAGTTACATGTAATGTTGTTACAAATATTTGGATATATGTATTCTGTCGTACTTATTGTCACACATTCTGTTGGTCCTGTTTAAAATACAACGATAAAATTTTGAATATTCAAATAAAAATAATGTTTTCAAAATGCAGTTGAAGTTGTAGTATACAAAACGAGTAGTCCTATATGCAGGGTTAGAGCCAAGGATTCATACATATATTTATTTACCTGTCGGGGAAGAATTTTATCGTTTATTTATTCTATTATTAAAGCAATGGGAATTATAACCGGATTAACGAACCTGAGTGTATTTAAATACGGTTGATTCGATTTGAAATTATTGATAAGGGCGTTAACTTTTCTCCAGTACACCCTTTTTAAATTGTAATTTGTATTTTCGAAACCTGCCATAGACTTCAGTTGACAATGTCTGATATTGAGCAGAAAATCTTAGAATTAGCGGATAAACAAGGCACGTCTACTATTTCCTCATGAAATGTCATATTGAGACTTATTTTCGATTCTAAAAAAAAATACGGACACTACGTTGTCACGAATTGAAACTTCTTTCACAGACGCTACACGTACTTTGTAGAAAAGGGTTGAAAGGCTGAAAAAATTCCTTCAAATTCTAGGGCCATCAAGTCCAGTACGAGTTGAACGTTGATTTACAGGATGTGATACAGAGGGCGTTTGTTTATCTAGGGAGAAACAAATCGGGCAAAGCAGTGACTTTCTTGAATGAAGCACTTAACTTGATTAAGAAAAGAAACAAGCTCAAAAGAATTGCCAATAAGTCAGATGGAGGAATGAACACCATATAAAAATATCTATCCGATGATTTAGCCAGCAACTCCGAAAATGAAAGGATAATAAAGGCAGCGGACAACTGTGCAGATAAAAAGTTGATGTCCGTATAATCCGTACACAAGAAGCAGAACGTACGAAAAAGATCAGATGAAGCTTCCTGTTCTAACTCGCAAAAAGCTCAAAATGCAATCCCAACATGCCACCCTTTCGTGGGGCAGACCTGGTTACAAACAAACAGGTCAACAGGTCCAGAGAAAGAGACAGGTGCAAACTATTTGGAAATTGGGCTTCCGAGTGCCAAAAAAGACACAAAGACTGTCTGTTGAGCTCCCATAGAAACTTTCAGCGTTCTTTCGGACACTTTAGAGGTACAAGATATTTCTGAATCTTATTTTGAATATGAAAAAAGTTATTCAGATATTTTTGTTTACGATAGGCTGAAAAACTCTGACTACTTTTGGAAAAAAATTAACGCTTCTAGTTTAAACCCTTTAACTGTTTCAGTTAAGAACAAAATCATGGAAACCATAGATTTGTTTGAAATTTACACATGGCTTGGGTAGTGATATTCCAATTTCATACTGAGCGTTTGAATTTCTTTCAAATTACAAATTCCTCAAAGAAAATAGATGACATATTGAATTTGGTAGCTTTTATACTAAACTCCTGTAACAGGGTAAAGGTACGACATTTGGCCCAAATATGTGGTATGTTAAATTGATTAAAACCAACACTTAGACCATGTTACCCAGATCGTGACAAGAAGCATTTGTTCAGTTATTAATATAAAAGACTATTGAATATGCAAACATCGGAAAGTACCCTGGTGGTATCAATGAGCTTATTTTCAGGAGAGATAATTTGCCTTTATAAAAGGCAGTTGATCTGGTAAATAATTTTTCAAAATTTCATGTTTTTACAGATTCAAGATACTGGCACTGCTCGATACATACAAAAATCAACGAGAGTTTTGCACAAAATGTGGTAAGACACTGAACATAGAGATTAATTTTTCACTTCCCTTATGATAGTAAACACGATGAAAGAAAAAAGGTTGCGCACATATGCATAAGCACCGATCTTTTAACTCGAGTTAAGTCGGACGAATCGAAGTAGGCCGAGTTCTCGGGGACAGGACAATAATTTTCGCGTTGATAGAGACTTTCTATAAATATAATATAACAGTGATCTCCTTTAAGAAGAAACTTGAAATTGATATTTAATAGCAAATACACTTTATTTATAGTATACGTATGTTCATTGTATACAGAAACGCGAAAATAATGGAATTGTATAGAAAACTAAAAAATAACGGACTTTTGAAAAAAGGGAGGATGGAGGCTTAAAATATTGTCCTCTCTCCAAGTACCTATGAATTTTAATACCTTTTCTGAAATTCTCCAGACATAAAATCCTTTACAAAAATTCTCCCTTCATACTTTCAACCAACCTCTAAATGACAGCGATTTCGCTATATAATCAACCAGTGATCGCCTTGGAGAAGAAACTTGAAATTTGTAAATAAAACAAATACACTTTATTCATAGTATACGTATGTTCATAGTTTACCGAAACGCGAAAATAATGGAATTTAATAGAAGAAAAATAACGGACTTTGGAAAAAAGGGAGAGTGCTTTCATATAATTGTCCTGTCTCCAAGTACCTATGCATTTTGATACTGTAAAGTCTGAAATTCTCCAGACATAACATCTTTTACAAAATTTCTCCCTACAACAATTTACACACTTTCAACCAAGCTCTAAATACCCGCGATTTCGCAGATGTGTTCTAGTCATACTGATATCTATATTGAGAAAAAAGCAAAATCACAAAAATACTGAACTAAGAGGAAAATCAAATATGAAAGTCCCTAATCATGGCAAAATCAAATGACAAAACACATTGAAAACAACTGTCATATTCCTGACTTGGTAAAGGCATTTTCAAATGTAGAAAATAGTGGATTAAACCTGGTTTTATAGCGGTAAACCTCTCACTTTGTACGACAGTGTCATCAAATTCCGTTATATTTACAATAATGCGTGAACTAAACAGACATAATAAATAAAATAGTCAAAATATGGGTACAGCAGTCATCAAGAGTAGTAAAACCGATTATTTCAGCAAAGTAAAAAATCTTTTTGATAGTTAAACTTGATGAATCACACTGCCTCGTTTAAACTCTAAGTGATAATTTACACGGTAGGTATAGTGTCCGGCTAGGATCGTGTTTTATTGAGTGATTTTATCGGGCTTTTTCGAGTGTGACCACTTTTTTTACGAGTGATTATGATCAAAAATATAAACAAACAGACTTCTTTCTGACAAGACATGATATAAAAGCTTGAGTTTGATAAAGAAGGTTATCGTTACAAGGTATGTTAGTATTTGAGATAAAAAGATATTATCATTCTGATATTGTTTTTCGTTAAAAAACGTGAATTAAGCCTCACAATGCTTTTTTCCCAAAATAAACGATTGTCATACACATTACAATGCAAGAGAGGGACGTCAGATACCAGAGGGACAGTCAAACTCATAAATTGAAAATAAACTGACAACGCCATGGCTAAAAATGAAAATGACAAACAGACAAACAATAGTACACATGACACAACATAGAAAACTAAAGAATTAACAACACGAACCCCACCAAAAACTAGGGGTGATCTCAGGTGCTCCGGGAGGGTAAGCAGATCCTGCTCCACATGTGGCACCCGTCGTGTTGTTTATGAGATAACAAATCTGGTAAATAGTCTAATTCGGTAAAATTCATGAAAGGGAAGGGGATTGTAGTTACGACGTAAGGAACATATCCGATATCATTTGGGAAACGTTATTCCATAACGGTCAACCAACTCGTGATGGCGTCCGTAAAATTTACGAAGAGATGATTTCAACTTCACCATTTTGAACTCTTGATTTAATAGCTTCCTTGTGAGCAACAACACCCATCATGATAGGAAATGCAAGCACGGGAATATCGTATCACAATGTCGACGGAAATGCATACATGGAATCTATATATCCTTAGATATACAGACAATTTACAAAAAATATTTTTATTGCAATGAAAACAACATTTTGAGACTAAATTATTTCTCCATGTCCGGGCTTTTTCTAGAGCAGTCCGGGCTATTTCAAGTGCGTCCTCGTTTAATCGAGTGATTATACACACATTTTAATAAAATATTGAATCTGTATCTGAATCTTCACATTTCTTATATCTAAAAAAGTTATGTGTTGGTGTATTTACTTTTAAAAACTATAAAATAAAGGAAAAAATTAAGTACGTCCAAGGCACATGGTGTATTAATAATATATTAATAATATATTTTAAGACAATATATTTATTTTTCCTTATCAGAGACCTATATTCTTATTTGCTTATTATTTGAAGCTATATTTAAGTTTTTTATATAACAGATTTAAACCAAGTGTCACACAGTGTTTTTTATATTCCGATAAAAATATGTCAACACCTCTATTTTCTCTATCATTTCATTGAAAATATTCCCGTTTACATACCTGTTTGAAAGTAATATTTTGAGCCTTAATGTTCCAGAACCCCCTATTTTTGTCGACAAATTTTATTCACTCTCTGTAAAGATTAAAAAAACAAAAAATACGGCACTTTTTATAGAAACTTCGAATTGTCCCGAGCCACCTTAAATGTAAAATCAAAAGTAGCATGAAATGAAGTTAAAATGAATATGAGTCCCCAAGTAATTTCTAAATGAACACTGGAAAGTAGTTGTAGGACGCTCTCCGAATAGAAAAATGCATTAAATTGAAAAAAGCTTCATTTTGATCAACGTTGTAATATGTTTTTGATGATTTATTGGGAATATATACTTGATATTGTCCTTCACTTAATTACAGTTATAATCTAGAAAAAAGTCATTTTTTAAAGTACATAATATCATTATACGTATTCAAATTTTCTGTAAAAAACCCATGGATGTCAAGTTGGTTCAATATTCAACATTCAACATTCAATTATTTTTAATTTTTTTTTCTTGCATCCATTTTCAACATTCAACATTCGATTTCAATTTTAAACATTCAACATTCAATTTTTTTTTCTTGCATCCATTTTCAACATTCAACATTCGATTTCAACATTCATCATTCTTTTTCAATATTCAACATTCAATTTTTTTTTTTCTTGCATCCATTTTCAACATTCAACATTCGTTTTCAACATTCAACATTCCTTTTCAAAATTCGATTCTCAACTTTCAACATTCGTTTTCAACATTCAACATTCGTTTTCAACATTCAACATTCGTTTTCAACATTCAACATTCGTTTTCAACATTCAACATTCGTTTTCAACACTCGTTTTCAACATTCTACATTCGTTTTCAACCTTCGATTTTCAACTTTCAACATTCGTTTTCATCATTCAACATTCGTTTTCAACATTCAACATTCGTTTTCAACATTCGATTTTTAACTTTCAACATTCATTTTTAACATTGAAGGACATCTTATCGGAAAGACAATTATTAGGTCAATAACTAATATAGTTGAATGAAATATACGGATAAATTAATCCCCCAAAAAACTGCCTGCCAAATGATTAAACATTATGATAAAAAAATCAAGAAAAATCAAGACTGCTGTTCGACGTTTCTATTGCATTAGATATGTAAAAACAAGATTTTTTTTTACAATTCGAATGACTGAACAACTTTTTGTTTAAAAATGTACTTCCATGTTTAATCTTATTGATTTAGAAGTTTCTTAAAGTTAATAATGTAAACATTTTGAGTTATTTTTGAAAAAGAATGAAATATTTACATATTAAGTATTATTCACTTGATTTTTACAGATTGAGAACCACTTTTGAAGATCGTGAAAATGATCGTGAAAGATCTGAAGCTACGAAAACGTTTTACTCATTAATCTAAGCATATGATAATTTAAATTCCTAGTTAAATGACCCATTCAGGTTCTCTTTTTATGGTGAGTTCGTCTATAATTGTTCATTTAATCCATTATATCTGATTATCTTATAGTACCACAACGACTAGTAGACAATATAAGTCTATGTGTCCGTCCTTCGTAAGTTTTGATTTATTATGCAAATTAAAGATTGAGAATCGAACCTAATCGGCTAAATGACATCATGCACATTTGATCGCGAGACACTGTATCAGATTTGTAATTTCCCAACTTAAGGAGGCTCGAGGATATAAATCCATTTTTTTTAAATATATGATTTCGCTATATTTTCTATTAATGAACTTTATCATAATTATACTTTATAGAAAAATAAAATTAAAAAAATGGGGTCACCGTTCATTCAAGCGCACAATCTCCTTTCGAGGCATGCATGTTTGTTACGGTACCTTTATTCTGTTGAACTATAAATAGGAGAGATAGAGGTAATATTGAAATTAAAAAGAACTAAATTACAGAAATTGTTTAAATTTCACATTATTGTTAAGTTTTAAAAGTACAGCTTATTTTTTTTTTTTTTAAATATAGGTACCCGATGAGTTAAAAAAAATCCGATACCTCATTTTCAATATAAAATGCAGATAGTTTGGAGCTTTTTCAATCATATAAACATTTGAAAGTCATCTGGGGCCAAAACGTATCAATTTTGTTTGAATTTTGTACAATCTCATACATTAACAAGAAATAGTGTAGTAAATAAAATTTGTAATGAAAAAAAATGTTTTAATTTTTGCTGAAACTTTTGTAACCCCGAGCCTCCTTAAGTTGATACAACGAGATATAATAGCTAAGTTTTGAGGATGTTCGTTTATTCCTATCAGTTCAGTATTTTTGTGATTTTACTTTTTGTCATGTTTTGAATTGGCAGTACCACAACTATTTGTCTGACCAATACAATGCGCAAGTCACTTTATGTGTACGTGTGTGTGCTTGTAATTTTATTTACATCAGCACCATGGGAGAGCATAATATACGAGCACATTTAAAAAGCATGTTTAAGCAATTTTGAATTGTTAGTCCAAATCTTGTTACTTGCAGTTGAAATTGTTAGATTAAAATGTAAGAAAATATTTCTAGTCTTGCATAATCTGTCACCATTTTATACTCATATGGCAGGCTAAATGTAAACCTTTCTTCCCATTTCTAATTACAAAGTCATTAAAAATATATAGAATTATTCAAAACTTGTGACAAAAAAAAAATCAAAAACTTTGATTGAGGAACAATTATACTCATATATAAAGCACACCTTCGTCGGAAAATCTCTTCTTCCAGATACAAGCTCATGTAAATTTGACTTAATTTTTTTTCTGTTAAACATGGTATATTAAAGAAGGGCAGTTGAAAAGCATTTTTACGGCATTAATACTTGAAATTGTGCCATTTAAACATAAAACTTAAAATAAACACCCAAAGTTTATTTATACAAAGTGTCATACTGTTTATAATAAACCATGCTTCTATGGCCATGATACTTATTCAACTGTCTTAAAAATTCTTAGTGTTATATCATGCCAAATGTTATTTACTAACTATATCTCACATCCCCTCTTTTGTAAGCCCCTTTTATCCGGCCTCTTACAAATAGTGTGTCATTCGGCCCCTCCCTGACTTCTCGGGTTATTGGCAAGATTCATTTTCGGAATATAATTAAATTTCATTAAGTAAAACATGTTTTTGTAAAGGCCTTTCTCCACTACTCTTGCTTTGATCATTTATTCATTCAAAGCGATTCGAATTTTGTAAAATTTTAGTTCTTCGCTCAATGATTTTTTTTTGTATTATAATTTTCATAAACTTCTGCTGATATTTTTTTCTCGTTGTGATACGAACAGTGATATTGTTTTATGTGATAAATGTGGTAAACTTTTCAACGAGCCTTGTATTCACGCAATTTCGTCGTGTGACTATTTATCCGATATTCGGCATGACTTATGGTTTGAGTTACTATGCATAAACCCAATAACTTTTAGTGCCTTTCTTGGTTCATTAGCTGGTGAAGCATTCTGTTATATTTTACTGTCATGCGAAACCGAATTCGAACTAGACTGTGAGCAAAAAAAAATGTTTTCTTTTTTTATGCGTCACATATCTTTACAAGTTTTGCAAAACATTTTCTCATTCCTAATTGACAATGTGTATTGAGTTAAAAGTGTTTCTCATTTCTAATAAACAACGTGAATTAAGATTGCAGTACCGTTTTCTTTCTTTTCTTTTTTTGTGTGTTTATGTGTTCAAATTTGTGTACTGTGTTATGCATTGATATTGTATTCGCATCACTATCTCTGCTAAAGGAGACTAATAAAGAAATATATTCATGTTTCCTTTTGGGAAAAGAGTAACAAAGTATTTTCCTTTCCTGCCATTTACCAAGGAATTGTATGTTTCAATATACAATTCCTTGGATAAACGCACCTTGTGGAACCAAAGTAATTTTATTGTCAACAATAAACCGAGCCAAACTTTGTTGACTGCAATCAGTATTAATTGTCGGGTAATTTATGACAAACAGACGAAAAAAATAGGATATATGTACATGTGTCTTTTTATTTATTCAACTTATATATATATATATATTTTATTTTACTAATAAATACATGTACATGTGTTTTAAAATTTGATAATAGATATAAAATTATATGACACCAAACAGATTGTTGAACAACTACCATCCTATTACTCTAGCAAGAAATAACACAACCTTACTACTTACTACAAGACAACAGTTTTTAGTTTTTAGTTTTTCTGCCAGGAAACATTACATTAACACTGTGGTTAAAATTTTGTGGTTATTTATTTTTTTTTTTTAATTTTTAATAACTTTCTTAAACTATCCTGAATTTCTACCAAACTTGGACAGAAGCTTTTCATGATCAAAAGATAGTATCCAGAAGTAAATTTTGTAAAAAACAAATCCATTTTTCCGTATGTTCATGATATGTGACTTATGAATTGACTTTTTCTGTGTGAAAAAATAACATTCACTCTGTGGTTAAAGTTTTTTTTAAATTTTAATAACTTTCTTAAAATATCCTGGATTTGTGCCAAACTTGGACAGAAGCTTGTTTATGATCAAAAGCTAGTATCTTGTTAAAATTTTGTTAATGTATTTCTATATTTTACTTAAAAATGGACTTAGTTTTTCATCCAGTTAACATTACATACAGTCTGCACTTAAAGTTATTTATTTTACCACAGTGCTCTATTTATTGCCTTATGCAATGCATTCATAAAACGATTCAAATATTATATAAATTAATTATGTTAATGATAAAAGTGAACTTGTATTGGTGAATTTATATCATGAAAATCATTCAGAAACTAATGAATGATAAAGACACTTTCATTTATATTCACATTATTTTGTCATTGTTCTTGTAGGTTAAATGAATTGATTGAATTGATATTTAAAATTATAGAGACAAACTGTTTGATTTTTCTATACAAATAAAAACGGAATTATAAAAAAAACCCACTTTAACATATAGAAAACACTAACAGACTATACCTAAGTTGGAACAGACTATATGATTGTATGCTCATTAAACCTTTTGTCTTTTTTGTTTTCTTTACTAATGGATAATAGGTAGAATTAAAAACCAATTGAAGGTCTTTCCATCAAAACAATGTATTTTGATATGAAAAGTTGTGAAACTAAGTTTAAAATGTCATTTCAATCGTCAAATGATAGCTTCTAGTAAGCTGATTCCAAAAATATATTGTTTCCATACATTTTTTTTTAAATAAGGGAGATAATTTGTTACTTCCGGTTTGAAAAATGTTACTTCCGATTATATTTGAATATTTACTTGACACTGATTCAAAAAATATCTGGTTCTATATACTTTTATATCAATAAAGTACAAAAAATAGCTACTTCCGGTTTACAAAAAGTCACTTCCGGTTGTTTTTTTCAAGGTTAAATGGTTTGATCCCTTTTTCTAAAAGTTTTATATCTTTATCATGTATACATATAAAATAAAAGCAAAGGTAAAAATCTAGAACGTCAAATTAAGCTATGACCTTGAGATCAATTTCAAGGTCACAAACCAAGGACCTCAAATCAAAAGACCATAGGCCTTAATTATATTTAGTTAATGAATTATATCACCAAACGCGTATTTTTAAATACAAGAGGGGAGAAAACTCCCTTTTACATTCAACGTACGCTTGCAATCAAAATTTACATCTTACGACATGTCACAACTAACAATTTAGTAAAAATAATTTGTTGATATCTTATACAGTCTTTGGATATAAGTGAAAATAAGCCAAATTCAAATATTAGAATATGACCTTGACCTTTGACCTTGACCTAATTTTCATTTTTTGGGACCAAGGACCTCAAATCAAAAGATCCTAGGTCTCTATCACTTATGGTTTATAAGATAGAAATTCATATCACTTATATCAGATGCATAAGGGGAAATAACTCTCATATGGAGCGGTCATATCGCTTCGGTCAAAATAGGACAAATCATGCGAAGGATATAACGAGCAATTTTGTAAAATAAATTTGTCATAATCTTTAACGGTTGCGAAGGAGATGCGATAACAAGGAAAACAGTGTTTGGGGAGATAACTCCTACAAAGAAAAGTATTCGTTTACGCAGGGTAAATTTCAAAAGCGCATAAACTGTTCGATATCATATACAAAATATCTAAGCGACATATTGCGAAACAAATGTTTATCGCAAGAACAAAATTAGGCGGAAGAAAAAAAAAATAATCAGAAGAAAAACAATAGGTCTTTCCACAGAAAAGTGGAAAGACCTAATTAAAAGTGGGCAAACCAGGAGTAAACCATATGACCGTTTGTTTGTTTTATAATTTCCTGTGAAGTTAGATTGCCTTAAGGATCAGTATCAAATTGGAAAGAATTAGACTTGAAAAAGTGGCTTATCGTTTTAGTGAAGTATTCAATTACTTCTTTAGGACTTACAGAACGTCCACGTATATTTCATAATTCTCAAAAAAATGTATGTAAGAAAAAACCAAAGCCAGCCCAAATGTAATGGTAGCTCTTTCCAATCATTTTCTTTTTAAAACGACATACATACTTTCAGAAATCTAGTTTGTTATTCTTGAATAAGGATCAAACATGCCGGGATATTTTTCAGTTAGCCATTTACCAGGGTGATTTTGAATTGCCGGAGTTATATATCTATTGAAATGTTCTAAAACTACGGGTGCGTCGACTCCAGTGTTCCTAGAGTGTTTTCAACAGAAAGTAAATGTACTAATTTATAAGTTGACGGTCTAGTCCAATAACATTTCTTGATAAACTTCTTACGTATACCACCATAATTTGTACATTGTAAAATAAAAGGAAATTCATCCTCAACTACATTTATATCTCACATAATACACATTCTACTATTGTTACTGATTCCATAAAAAAGTCCAGTTTCAATGCAGAGATTGTGCGAGGACAGGCGAATTTTCGTTATGCACTTACGAGCTATTACTGGAATACATTTTGTAAATAAAATTGTAATTCTACATTTGACACAATATACCTTTATATTCTACAAATTATAAATATTAAGCATAAATCTTTTCGATACAATTGTTAATTACTTGAAATAAAAAAAGGTTATGATTGTTTAATCAGTTGTTATTTTATTTGGCACGTGTCAATCGGTTATTGATTTTCGGCATATCAAAGAAAAACGGACACGTGCCGAAATAAAGTTGAATATTTTGTTTATTTATGATTATTTTTATGTAACATTTGAAATGTATGCATTAAATATCAATTTCTAACATAATATGTAAAAATTATACATTTAACTGCACTCCTTCTAGCCCTAAGTGGCATTGTATAGTCCTTAGAGCACTAAGGAGTCCTTAGCAGTGTTTAGACATACCAATTAAAAAGACTGTCAGTCAAGACTTTGCTATCTTGTTCTAATGTTTTGCTCATTAATTTTATTAAATGTAATCTAGATATTTTTTATCTAGTTTTTTTTTGATATTCTATCATAGATTAAGTTCGATTTATGTATTTTTACGTGAATTTGAGTTTGAAGTTGAAATTTCGACTTCTTCATTTATACACAAGATAGGCTTCCGGGCAAGATTTTTTCAATTTTGATGAACTTATTTATATTTTATTTTATATCATATTGTTTGTAATTGAATTGTCTTTTAGAATAATTCTCAAGATTTTGACCGGGCTTTTTATTTTTTTGTGAATTTTAGTTCAAAGTGGAAAATTTAACTTCCTCATTAATATACAAGGGGGACTTCCGGTAAATTTTTTACCCTTTTTACGGAATGTATTTATATTTCTCTTTATATTATATTAAATGTCTTTCAGAATCATGTTCTTGACTTTTACCAGAATTTAAATTTTTTTGTGAATTTCAGTTCAAAGTTGAAAATTTGACTTCATCATTCCTATACAAGGGTGACTTCCGGTCAACCTTTTACCCTTTTTACGTAATGTATTCATATTTTTCTTTATATCATATTATTTTTCACTAAATTTTCTTTAAGAATCAATTTACAGATTTTGATCGGGTTATATGCTTTTTCAGGAAATTAAGTTTTAATGTTCAAAAATGTGTTGCCAGAGTCACGCTAAGAAAGACTTCCGGTCAGCTTTTCGGTAAAAAAGCATATTTAAATATATTATGTTTTAAGTTTATCTGATAGTCTATTATATTAGCTTTCTAAATTGACCCTTATTTTTTTCCAGTCTTACTTGGCTTAAGACCATTCGTTTTTGATGCGTTTTGTTATTTGAGTTTGCCATGTGATTATGGACTTTCCTAATTGATTTCCTCTGAGTTCAGTATTTTTGTGATTTTACTTTTTAAACTAATATGATATGTTATTTGTAACTTTTCTTTCCATTTACAGTACATTCAATACATATGTAAGGATTATTTATAACCAAAAAGCTTCACAAATTTAAAATTGCTGGAAAATATAACATCTTTATGTAAGGCCCCCTTTTACTGAAAAACCTCAATTTTCAGGCCCAGGCTGATATAAATTTGACTTTTGAATAATTATGCTAAGTCTGATAAATCAAATGAGTACTCTATTGTTTTTAGTACATAGTTAATGATATATTAGGGCATTTAAAAAGTTTTTTTTGCAATATTTTAATTTTCAAAGCCCAAAATGTTGATAGTTGAAATTATTCAATTTTAACGTCAAAATTTGACACGCAAAGATGAGTATAAAATTTAACATATTGTCTATAACATATATCCTATTGTTATGAAACTTTGCAAGTAGTGTTATAAGTTGTTAAGCTTTGGTCATACCAAGTTTTTTTAAGATTTGTCAACTCTTTCTATCCTATTAGGTCCGAGACCACAATTGTCGTCCCTTGATTTTCGTTGTTCACGAATATAGTCCCTAGTGTTAACAGTGGGTTACTTGCCAATAATTTTTATACCCCTTCCAAATTTATTTCTCCATGTTTAACGCCTCAAATTGTAAGTAGGGGGGTGAAATTACACTGTAAAAAAATTTGGGTCCAGAATTTTACAGGAAAGTAGTGATTTGGTCCAGCTGAAAAAGGTTAAAAATTAGCACTTCGGAAGCTGTCAAAAGATTTCAAGACACCCTAAACACAAAATTGACCATATTATGAGTTAGAGGCGATGAAGTTTTCTATAAATTTAATATAATTTGTCCCTAAAGTGGTACAACACACTGTAAAAATTTCATTGAGAAAGCGCAGGTGGGATTTTTTTAATTTTCATTTATGTTCTAAAAGAAATGCACTACGAATTAATTGTGTTCTCGGACCTGTTGAGACTTTCTGGTTACTTTGTGTCATTACTGTATGGTTAAAAAAACATGGGCGCTGAGGTTTCAAAGTAACATTTGTAGTATTTCCTGACCCATAAGGGATAATGATAGCCTTTTTAGAATTTTCACCACTTTCTAACACTGCAAAAAATTCTACATTCACAGTTAACTGAAGTACTTTCATTTTACTATTCAGAAATGAATTTGAAAATGTATCATGACCGTTTATCTTTTTTGCTATTTTTAAAATCCTAAGGCCACTAGTACTTTTAGGTCTTTTATGGTGCAGTGAATACACATACCCAACTATATCAGTCCTATTCAGGACCGATAACTCTGTCGATAGATGTAATTGGGTATACAATATTGTTAAAACCAGACTAATCGTATTATACGTCTCTGTTTGAATGTATACAATAACTCTCTTTTTTTTACACAATTTAAACTTTATATCTATTCATTGCCTGTATTTAACTTTAAATATTGTATTAAAAAATAAATAACAATAAAATTATATTCAATGATCAAAATTCATTTAAATCAAAATTTGAATCAGAATATATCTCTGAAATATAAATTATAGAAACATAAATATTTGAATGCCTTTTAAGCAAAAAATATTTTCTTAAAGAAATCATATTTTCCTAAAGTTATTATGAAACATACTTCTTCTGATTTGACACGGGAAGGAGAAGATATTTATTTGTACATTTATGAAAACTTTTGTATATCACAAAATTTAAACTCTGGTAATACATGTATACACACTGACAGGATGTTGAATGTCACCTGGTTGCTTTGGTTAGCACGTCTACCTGATAATATATTATGATGTAACATTATAACACAAGTTATATTTCACCTGTCCGGTCAAGGAATGAAATTTTAAAGGTATAGAATATTTATCTATAATAATTGGACATTGTTTTTTCTCTTAGGACGAAAACCCTTTTTTTTTTGTTTAAAAAGGAATGTATAAATATATTTTTATAGAAAGATAAAATATACAGAAAACTTGAAAAACACATTTAAAAAAGAAGAGAACATTTTTTTTATTGTAGATATTGTAAACTATTTTCTGGTGACAGTATCTCCTGGATGAATATAATGTCAAAATAAATGTTCCCGTCACACTTAAAAAAATGTTTTTATTAAGAAATTTTGAAATCAATGATATCGAAATATTATTAAAGGAAAATAGCAGAAACATAACAGATTCTTTATAAAAATTAAATATAATCTAGGAAAGTCTTACTATAGAAATCATTGATTTAATGCAACATTTCCAAATGATACATCAGCCGCCATTTTGAAAAATCTCGGAAAATTCCCTTTTTTAAATCGATGTTTGACCGAATTGCCCTGAAATTAAACTGTTTTAAGTAGTATTTCTCGCCAGCTATATGTTTGAATATACCTAATCGATTTGCAAAGTTTGTTTTTTATTTACAGAATTTCTTTATTTGTTGTAAAAGTAGACATGGGTATCGGTAATTTAGCATTGAGTCAACGGAGAAATGACGAGAAAAAGTGTATGTTTTACGATTCCGATTTGACCGAATTTAATCAAAAATTAAACTGTTAGGACCAACATTGTTTGATAGAAATGTGTTTGAATATCACGGATTGATTTGCAAAAGTAAGAAAACGGATCAGGTTTAAGAGAAAATTTAACTTTATTGAAGCATATATGAATTGTATATGGGGAAATATAATACAAAATGGTTGCTATTATACGTCACAAAAGTCACGTGATGTCCAACTTAGTTGGATATGAAATTAAAAAATATTCTCAAAAATTCATTTTCATCTGTATGTAAAATTATTTCATATTTTTCTACACCAGATTCATCCCTCAGTCTGGGAAAGTATGTTCAGTTGATACTGTATCTTTTGTCCAATCACGCTGTTTAGATACATTTACCTAAGTAGGGTACACAAAAGAGCAACCTAAATTCTGGAATGCAAATACAAATGCCACCTGTAACTACGACTAGCAATCCAATACACGTGCAATAATACTAAAAATAAAACTATACTAGAACACTACCACGAAATCGCGGGCATTCAGAGTGTGGTTGAAAGTATGTAATGTGTTGTAGGACATGAAGGATGCATTTTTGTAAAATGTTTATTGACTTGAAAATTTCAGAAAAGAAATCAAAAGTCATAGGTACTTTTGGACAGGACAATTGTTTTTTTTAAACCCGCCTCCTATTTTTTGTTCAAAATTCCAATTTGATTGTATTCTATTAATTTCAATAATGATAGTGTACTGTTTATCTGTATATTATGAACATTCGTTACTATAATTAAAGTGTATTTGCTTTTTACTATCAATTCTCCGTTTGATAATCGATCCACAGCGGTCATTGATATATTATGAAGACCCTATCTATTTAATAAACTCTGTGACCGCCATGGATAGTAAACTTGAAAATGATAGCAGATAGCAAATACAATTTATTCATAGTATATGTAATTATGTTCAAACTATACAGAAAAACGCAAACCGGAAGTCTGATCTGACTTAAAATTCCGTCCAATGACGGAATCAATATCCGGACGCGTTTTTTTTCTTTTTTTCTCCCTACTTAACCCAAGCTGAATAATCATTAAAATGGATGACAAATGCGACTATGCATGGTACCTATAGGACACAGAGGTGTGATGATTAATTTATTGTGGAAAGAAGAGAAGCGACACACAAAATGAGGTCTTCTCGTTTTATAGTATAGATACGTAGAGTTTATTTCAACAAATTTAAAAAAAGTAATGTGTATTGTTAAAAAAAAAGTTATTTCACAAATGAACAAAAAACTATATCAACGTGCGGTACTATTCGACTTTACCTTTTTCACGGTTAACCTGATTTAGAAAAGTTTATGTCTGTGGTTATTTAAAATCCAAATTCATGTACAATTTTAAGAATTGACGAAAACAAAATATATGCTTTACAAGTATAATTAAGATGTATTTTACACTTAATTTGTAAATATGATTTGGATGAATTCAATTTCTATATTTATAAACATATAAAATTATTTAAAACCAAACAATCGAACATAAGACTCATCAGTGACGCTCAGATCAAAACAGTTAAAATGCCAAACAAATACAAAGTTGAAGAGCATTGAGGACCCAAAAATTCCTAAAAGTTGTGCCAAATACGGCTAAGGTAATCTACTCCTGGCGTAAGAAAATCCTTAGTTTTTCGAAAATCTAAAAGTTTTGTAAACAGAAAATTTATAGAAATGACCATATACTAGATATTCATGTCAACACCGAAGTGCTGACAACTGGGCTGGTGATATCCTCGGGGACGAAACGTCCACCAGCAGTGGCATCGACCCAGTGGTGTAAATAGTTATCAAAGGTACCAGGATTATAATTTAATACGCCAGACGCGCGTTTCGTCTACATAAGACTCATCAGTGACGCTCAGATCAAAACAGTTAAAATGCCAAACAAATACAAAGTTGAAGAGCATTGAGGACCCAAAAATTCCTAAAAGTTGTGCCAAATACGGCTAAGGTAATCTACTCATGGGCGTAAGAAAATCCTTATTTTTTCGAAAAATTAAAAGTTTTGTAAACAGAAAATTTATAAAAATGACCATATAATTGATATTCATGTCAACACCGAAGTGCTGACTACTGGGCTGGTGATACCCCCGGGGACGAAACGTCCACCAGCAGTGGCATCGACCCAGTGGTGTAAATAGTTATCAAAGGTACCAGGATTATAATTTAATACGCCAGACGCGCGTTTCGTCTACATAAGACTCATCAGTGACGCTCAGATCAAAACAGTTAAAATGCCAAACAAATACAAAGTTGAAGAGCATTGAGGACCCAAAAATTCCTAAAAGTTGTGCCAAATACGGCTAAGGTAATCTACTCATGGGCGTAAGAAAATCCTTATTTTTTCGAAAAATTAAAAGTTTTGTAAACAGAAAATTTATAAAAATGACCATATAATTGATATTCATGTCAACACCGAAGTGCTGACTACTGGGCTGGTGATACCCCCGGGGACGAAACGTCCACCAGCAGTGGCATCGACCCAGTGGTGTAAATAGTTATCAAAGGTACCAGGATTATAATTTAATACGCCAGACGCGCGTTTCGTCTACATACGACTCACAGTGTTCCAGAATATCACAACCGATACCAGACAATCTCAACATGACATACTTTATACCATATACAAAGTAATGGAATTATATTCCTAAAAAAAATGAACAAACTTTAATTTTATGTTTATAAGGTTTTAGAAAAATACCAATTTACTGATATATATATACTTTAGCTTTATCGATGAACTAAGTCATTTTGTCAATAACTGACTGTACTTACGGGGCGCCAATGGGACTCTTGAGATTTTGGATCAAACCCTCCCCTCACCTTGGACAGTGATATGACAGTACAACATAAGAACGAACTATAAAAATCAGTTGAAAAGACTTAACTCATTAGATGGACAAAAATACAAGTAATACATCTTCGGATTTCAAATGTTTGGCTTTGAGCGTTCCTGGTGAAGGTAAATTCAGAAAGCGCTTCGGACGTAAAAATATAATGAACGTGTTTTTTTCAATTATTTACATCACTATGTTGATACCTTTTGCTGATCAGTCCCCGAGGGTATCATCAGCTCAGTTTTCAGTACTTTGGCACTGACATGATTTAACAAGAAATTATAAAACGTGTTGTTTTCAATTTTTACATCACTGGGTCGATACCTCTGCTGGTGGACTACAGTGAAATGCAGTCAAGTTTAGCGTTTAATAGTTCATTGCATTTGATAACATTCTAGCGTATCACAAACGAACAACTTGAAACGTCTCATTTCATTGGCCGAAAGATTCAAATACAATAACAATCGAAGTATGCACGTGAATTGACACAGGTAACCGACAATGGCATGTACTACGAACGTAAATAGTTTACAAGTCTTTGGTCAAAAGAATTTAACATTATATGAAAAATATAAGGATAAAATAAAGAACATATGCCGCTATGATACGGATTGATATATGAACCACCTTTTAATTTCTTCCATATACTGACGCTAGGTTATTTTCCTGACAATGTCGTAGTTACTTATAATAAGTATCTCATAATACGGATCCCTTACAATAATTTATGATGGGTTGCACATTCCTCTTTGATTATTTTCATGCTATAAAACAAACACACAATAGCTAAGCGTTTGGTCATTCAGAAATAACGTATAAACGGTGAAAATTGTCCCCAAAAGGTAGAAACAAAAAAACAATAATCGTATCAGTTGTGCTCTTAAATGAATTCAGCGAAGTTATGTTGGTGTAAAAAACTTTGAAATGTTACATCGGCGAAAATTATTTCGTTTGCATGTGTGGAACTAAAGAATAAATAAAAACGTGTGAGAAATGTCGTAATTTATAAAGAAGAATATAAATGTACTGTTTTCGATTTTAATTGGATGAACAGTTATCTTTTAATTGCATACCGTAATAATAGAGCTTTACATAACATTGTTGAACTATCCGCCAATGGTAGTATGCATGCGTATTTAAAATGGAATACAAAATCATCACATGTATGATAAACTGATAAACGAAATCACAAGACATTACGGATGACTAAATGCATGTACAAGAAGGAACTCACCTTTTTATCAATATATTTAATGAATAAACACGCTTTTAAAAACTGATTGTTTTCTATGTTTCTATTTAAATATTTACATTATAAAATATACGTTCGTTTTTCAACCGAGAATAGCAAAACAGTTAATTATAAATTCATGAAGTATATCGCTGGAGTTTATATAGTACATTTCTGTCCACTGTGCCATGGTTTGCCATCTTCATTTTTTCAAAACAAAGCATGGTTGGTTACATGTTCTGAATTTACTTAGAATTTCGGGATTTTTTTCAAAATCAAGTAAACCATTGAATCAGGAAACTAATTCACACTATCCTATGTCGAATACCTAAAACTTGCGAAAGAATACGAATAGTATACATGAAAGTTTATAACACAGACCCATTTACTAGAAAAAAATCGAGCTATATCGTCAGTATGTTATTTTGTTATTTGTGCAGTTAAGTACGGTTTCATCATCTAATAAAAAAGGCAGGACTGAATAAACTGAAAATTAAAGACAGGATAGACATTACAACTAAAAAAATGCAGGACAAAATGTTTTGTTCAAGTCCCCCCCTAAATCGAAAGAAAATGGTAGCTCCCTTACGTACGAAATCAAAAGATTAATGTAGGATAAAAAAAAACTTAATACGAATAATTTGGGGTTTGAGGGTAAAAATTGCTGTAATTTTTGTTTATTTGACACCGATTTTACACATATCCATATTGGTCCATCAAGTTTTTTTCCAAATTAAGTTAAGAAAGGGAGGGGGTTTAGTGAAAAAACTATGTGAATGTTTTTTAATTTGTTTTATCCTACATTGAACTTTTGATATCGTCCCTAAATCCAGAGAGGAGACATTAAATTTAATATTTCGATGGGAAAAAAAGATGAGATTTTTAAGTCTGAAATGTTACTATTGCTTAAAATTATAAAATCAATGAATTTTACACGTATACATGTACAAAATCTAGAAATTTAATTGGATATTCTAGAACACAATCATGTACGCGAATACGACGATGGAAGCTTTAAACGACCTTGACCAGCTACGTGATTATTGATCAGTCCATTCAACGTTATAGTACGTGTGTTATATTTTCACAGGTGTGAGATCGAAGGTTTGAATTGACCAATGAAAACGATCGTTCCTTAAAGAGTTAATCTAAAAAGGTTTGTTTGACTGATTATGTCGCATGACCTTTCGCTAAGCTTGGACGCATTTAGACATTCAGTCCCCGAGGGTCTCATCAGCTCAGTAGTCAGTACTTCGGTACTGATATGAATTAACAAACTTTAGTAAAAGTTTTCGTTTATAAATATTGATATTATTAAGAAACTAAGGTTTCAACTCCCTCAGGCCAAATTGGCTTTAGATGAATTTGGCTTTTCATTAAGGTATTTTTTGACATATAGCTCTTCAACGGTTTCGGTGCTTATACATCTTCTGATTTCAAATGGCTGGCTTTGGGCGTTCCTGACGAAGGTAAATCCAGAAAAGCGCTTCGGACGCAATAAATTGCTAAACGTTTTGTTTTCAATTGTTTACAGCAAAATAATTTTTATCACTTTTTAAAGGGATTTTTATGAGTAAGGTTTTAACCATTGCTTAAAAGTTGGATTCTCTTTGAATTCGTTTAAATGTTTCAGTCCATTTCTAAACACAAACAACTTGTCGAGAGCATTTTATAGCTTGCTTTATTTGGTCTTTGGTAGATAGTTTTCAAATTGCTTATCATACCGCATCTCCATATTCCTTAATTGGTTCTTAAAATGAACAAAGAAATTCCCATTCAAACGGGAAAAGAAATGGTCTATTCTATACACAAAAATAATCGAGAAACGAGAAACATGTATGAACTATATCAACAAACGACAACCACTAAACATCAGGTGTCAGACTTATGACAGGTGCAAACAAATGCAGCGGGATTAAACGTTTGCTTTTAAAAGTTAATTGAAGAAAATTGATGAAATATTTTAATGTGAAGACATTCCTTGTTTTTAAAATTAAGACAAATTATAGGTCTTAATTAAATTTCGATCATCATATCGATATATAGCTCTTACATAAACTGAAATCGCACTCTCTTTTTGAAAATATATTTATTCAGTTAATTTGGTTATTTCAATTGGAACCCTAATTTGTCCAATGATACTAATTTGCCATCTTCAAGCTTAACAAAAACATTATTAATATTTGAAAAAATAAATATACAAAACGTTTTTCATTTTAGTGCTTTTGGGTTACGTCATTTGAAAGCAAAGTTTACAAGTTCACACATGTACTTTAAAAAAATGTCTTAACTTACCTAACTTAAGAAGGAAAATACAGTAAATTGCATAAAGTGGTATAATTCCGTATTGTAATGTCATTTTATAGAATATGAATAGTCCGTCAAACAAGTTGAACAGAAACAGGTAAAGTGCATATAGATAACATTTTATTTAACATCCTTCAATAATTGTGTATAAATGATATAGGATAGGATATACCAAAAGTTTCGATAGTTAATGCTTTTTTGTGTACACATATTCCTATATCTATAGATATGCAATAAATGCACGTATGAAAATATCACAGAGAGCGTTTTTACAGCATAAGCAAAACATCAAAGGTAAACAAAATATAGCATGCCAACTCTACCAACTCAGGTAACGAATCTCGTATTATTATACAAAAAGTCAATATGACGAAAAAAAAACATAACTTTTAAGTATGAAAAGGATTGAAATAAAACATTTAAAAGAAATCAAAACAAAATGCATGATGAGTGATTGTGAAATGTTAAAAGGTTTGTATACTTTTTCTTACTTTTTGTTTTCATCATAGTTAAAGCTAATATGACAAATATTACATCTTGCTACCGCTAAGTCGTTTTGGGTAGTAAAATGAATCAATTACAAAAACTGAATAAAATGTTATAAAACAACACATTTCTAAACAATTTATGTTATAATAGCTATATCTTTAGTTTAAACTGAATAACAAAGTCTTCATAACTGAACATTTAAATCTAAATTATCTACCTATTATACATATTAAGTGAGTTTTGCTAATTTATAAAGGGAAACTTGTATATTTTGTTTGAACAGCTCATGAGATAAGGCAAACATTAGAATCTGCTATATTTTTTTACAAAGTAAATTTGAAATTGTTTTATTATTACAGTCAATTTATCAGGTAGAAGATTATTTCAGTCAAAATTTACACGATCTTGACTGTGGGATAAACGAATTTGATTTCATGCAGAATTAACGAACTTGATTTTCCTTTCAAAAGAATGTAGACAACCACCGGGACTTCAAATTAATCG
Source organism: Mytilus edulis (assembly GCA_019925275.1). Lineage (NCBI taxonomy): Eukaryota > Metazoa > Mollusca > Bivalvia > Mytilida > Mytilidae > Mytilus > Mytilus edulis. The sequence goes on along the minus strand of CM034352.1, from coordinate 57,642,942 downwards.
CAGCATGGTCAAAGTAGACCAAGAGCATCGTTTTAAAGTATAAGCAACACTTTTCAACGGTTTCGGTACTTGTACAGCTTCGAATTTTTTCCGTCTCAACCATTTGGTTGAGATTAGATGGTTTAGCAGGCGTGTACATAATGTGGCGGGGTTAAACATGTAAGCGGGATCAAACCCTCCCCTCACCTGGGACAGCGATTTAACAGTACAACATAAGAACGAACTATACAAATCAGTTGAAAAAGGCTTAACTCATCAGATGGACAAACATACAAGTTATACATCTTCGAATTTCAAATGTTTGGCTTTGAGCGTTCCTGATAAAGGTAAATGCAGAAAAGCGCTTCGGACGCAAGTAATTATTCAACGTGTTGTTTTCAATTATTTTTTAAACATGCTCTCGTAGCTGTTATGGATAAAATATCACCTGGAACGCTCAACGCCGAATGTTTTGAAACCAAGGATGTAATAAAGCCTAATAGTTAAAGTTAAACTGCAGAACAAATTAAATAATGCCAATTGAGTCACCTTCTTTAAAAAGAATCATCATATTTATTATTATTATTAAAGAATACGGATACCCCTCAACCCCAGGTGCAAATCTATTTAGAGAATATAATAACATTATTAACTATTATGTCTATTTTATGCTAATGTAGAATGTTTTAGGCAAATACTTTTATATGTAATATATCCCATGACTATTAATGATCCAAATGCAATTAAATCTGTATAAGGTTTTCATTCTACATTAGGAGAAACCTTATTGTTTTTCTAAAGTTTGTTTATCTTCCAACCTTTTTATCGATACGGCGACTCCAGTTTCTTTTGACGTCATATTAAAAAAAAATATGGACGATCGATAGATCTCTTCAAGAAGTACTGCCATGTTATGGATATCAGAAATCGAAAAGTTTAATATGATTATAAGTTCGACTTAATAGTTATCAAAGGTACCAGGATTATAATTTAGTACGCCAGATGCGCGTTCCGTCTACATAAGACTCATCAGTGACGCTCATAATAAAAACAGATACTAAGAAGATTGAAATTTTCATATTTTACATTTACTTACTAAGTTTTACAACATCAGGATTTTGCAAACAATTTATTTGTCAGGTTCTTTTTATTTTAACTGTCTGCATGAAAAAAAAAACTGTCATATTCCTGACTTGGTACAGGCATTTTCAAATGTCGAAAATGGTGAATTAAATCTGGTTTTATAGCGCTCTCACATTGTACGACAGTCTCATCAAATTCCGTTATATTTACAATGATGCGTGAACTAAACAGACATAATAAATAAAATAATCGAAATATGGGGACAGCAGTCATCATCGTGCTACAATTTTTAAAAGAAACAGTTATATGAAAGCAGTATAATTCGTTATTGTTAGAATACTGAAAAATAAAATCGCAGTTGAAGGCTTCCTTCTTTCTCTTTCGTTTATTATAGGGTTAAAGCCTTTTACAAGAAATTTATTGGTGTAAAACTCGCCAATTCACTCACAAATATATCATTGTTTGTGAGTGACTTGGTCCAGTTTTACACCGATAAATTCCTTTAAAATGGCGTTTAATCCTTATAATTCTTGAGATATGGAATATATTTTTCTACACTCGTTACCTCTATCACACGTAAATTGTATATCTTTGTCATTTAATAGCGGCCTGGCGCATGAATATATTTGTTGGTTAATTCAAAAAAATGTACGCAGTGACATTTTGTATATGTTAAAAATGAAAACTAAACGCTCTTATGATCATTCAAACGCATGTTTTTGTGTATAATCTTTTAACGATTAACGTGCATGAAAATAAATTTTGTTAACGTCGGTGTTATTATCGCCGCCATCTTGTTTTCATTGGTTACGAAAAGGAGTTCGGTCAACGTCGTCTATCTAAAAAATAACCAACGTCAAAATCAACTACCGGAAGTCCTCTCGACCAATCGAACAGCGTATTCCCTAATCTTATAAGAATTATTCAATTTTAAATAAGTATATACTTTTTCAATCATGTCCATTTTGTCGCAAAACATATCATAAAATTACATTGACATAATGAGTAATAGGTAAACACGCTTCCTGTAGTAGAAGATATCTCTCGATTCATTGCTTAAAATAAACAACGTTGTTATCTTATACTAAATATGGATGAATACAAATGTGTCGTCTAGTATGTATGTGACTCAAAATAATGTGTGTATTATCATCAAGTACTGCTATATCGAACTCTAAAGTGAATGGTGTAAATTGATTTAATCCTTAGTAATCAATATACGTATTTTTAAAATTCATAAGGAAGTTATGACATTTTAAAGTCTGGTGGATATTAAAAACTGAGGTATGTTATATCTTTATATAGTATGAAAAAGTAAAACCGCACTTTAACTGTTACTTTTGTATTATACATATGCCTAACAATAAAAGCAACTTATTGAAGTTTCATCCTTAGAAAGTATCTTGTTTAACAATAATTCAGGCTCTCAGTACGGCAGGAAATTAGGTTCGCGTGATAAAATATATTAATTGAAGATAGAAGTTCAGCGTTCCCTCGTTTTCATGAAAATGATGATAAGTTCTTGAAAACTACAATTTGGTCGAAACGTTTGTAATCGTACAAAAATTAACTAACATCTTTGTTGTCTGTAGAAACTACGGGAAAATAATACAGAAGATTGCTTTCAAGGGAGAAAACTTATCTTGCTAAATATATTGGGTCCTATACATGAAACCGATATTTGTGATATATAACTGAAATGGTCTAACGATCTATTCCTAAGACAAAGTTTATTATTATTTAGTATTAAACACCATAGATATATTTTTCATGTGTATTTAGACGTGTGAAAACATAACTAATCATGTTTATTGAAATCAAATGTAATCACGTCTTTTTTGTTTTTACTTTATTAACATGATTAATGCCTGTATGATTGATGTCAACAGCTATATGGACAGCAACGAAATAAGTTTGTATATTCATATAAAGCAATATAATTGCAATAAAATGCTTCAATCTTATTTGATTTTAAGTCTAATCTTATTTGATTTTAAGTCTAACATTAGACTAAATATATTAGGAATTCACATACTAAAACAAATTGATTGAGGAAGTTGAGCATTATCTCATTTTAAATTAAAATTTCGTAGATAATGGCAATATTTTAAAACTTCAATTTGATCTTTACGTTCGTAACCGATTTTTGTGATGCAAAAAGGAAAAAGGGAAATAATTTATTAATTAGAAAAACAGTTCATTCTAATTTATTATTTACCACGTGCACCATGCATATATCTTTTGTTAAATTATAGCGATATGTAAATTGAGTAGTTTGAAACATTTGTCCATTAATGATAAAAAATGCCCAGTTTCAAAGGAGATTTTGCATAGTCGCAGATAGACGCGTTTAAATTTCATAAATTATTAATTTACAGTTTCATTAAAATGTATTAGACTTAGATTGTTGCGTTAAAAATTACATCTATGATATTTATTCTTGCACATGACACGAAGTTGATTGTTTGATATGTTTAACTTTTTATTGGAAACAGGAACGATTTGTTTTCAAACTCATTCCGTTTAGATAATGTACAAACATATATTTATAATTTTATAACAAAATAATGCATAACACATCTAACCACACAGTTTACCAACAGATAATGTACAATCTGTTTAAGAAACCTCTGGAAAAAAAGTATTATCTTCTGCTAATGGCAATAACGAAATCTCTAGTCTAGAAGGTCCCATAGTTATATGATACTAGTCAACAACAGACAGGATACAATGCAATGTATAATCCATATATAACGAAATTAGAAAAACTGTACAAAGGTAAATTATTGCCCAATTGGTCTATTTTTACAGAGTGTTATTTTCTTATCAAAACCAATGATTAAATGCATAAATGTGATGTTTTGTTATTGAATTTTTGTTAATCAAAATTCGATATTGAAACTTAAAATTGAAACGTGAACATGGTCTGCTTAAAATTTTGATTGTCGTTGCCAATATTTGAATACTTCGAAATAAAATACCAACTTTTTTCATCCTTTCCCCAAAATAAATTTGACCCCGGTGCTCAATAACTCGATATTTTTACTTTCCAATTTGGTCAGGGTATTTTAATCATATGCATTTCTCTTTGTAAATGAATTTTTTCATTGGATAACATAACATGTTTTACTACATGTATCTAATATATTTTTTGATAAATTGGAGTTCAAACTTGTGTATCGTGTCTTTTATTGACTAGTATATTAATCCATACATTAACATTAACATACATACATCTGATAATCAACAGCAAATTTAGATAAATTAAAAGAGACTTAAATAAAATAAAAAAAACCAAAATATGTTATAAGTTTTCGTCTGTATCTATTTCAACACAATGTAAATAGCTTAGTTTACAAACGCGAACTATGTCAAAAGTCAAAATAAAAGAAAATACCAATAAACCCTTTTTTGCGATATTTCTCATTATAAATTTGATAAAGACCATTGTATTGTGAGAACTCTGAACTTTTTTAATATAACGTGCAAAATAAAAAAATATCTTGTAAAGCAGGATTATTAAGGTAATGTATTTGTAAATATACATATACTATGTAGTTTTAAATTTTCGGGAGGAAAGAGACGTCGACTCAAAGCAATTAGTGTTACTTGATTCTCATGATACGTTTTTACTTACTTCTTATGTTCACCGTCTAGATAAATGTTTTCAAGAGCAAATCAGAATTTTATTTTTACTGCTACATATTGAAATTCGAATTTGTACTGGGAGAATTTTAGATCCAACTGACTTCCAATTTATACAGTAAATGTAAACGGAAGTTAACATAATTATTAACTTGGAAATACAGTTGCATCTTTTTTAATTGTAGATCATGACAGCTTTTGTAAGGTTGTCTTTACGGTTGTTTGTATTGATGACGATTGCATGTAACGAAATTGCAAGTGAGTAGTAACGATAATATAAAAAAGAAACATAGAAGACAACACCAATATACCCCCAAAATTATAAAAAAAAAGCCCCTAAAACATAATGTTTCCTATCGAGAATCCTAATTTCGATGGAGGTCATTTATTTTCAGATTTTTCATAATTTCCGTTTCGAGTGTCTATTCTTTGAGGGGGCTCGCGGGTCTAAATCATTTTTTATTTAATATAGATTTCTCGATATTTTTCTATAAGTGAACTTTATCTAAAACCTAATAGAATAATGAAAAGAATGTGTCACCGTTCATTTACGCTCACATTCTGCCTTCGAAAGAAGCATACAATTTTCCTTAATGTCCTTTTTTTCCGGTTGAATTAATAAGAGAAATAGCGATAACATCGAAATAAAAAAAGAACTTTATTACAGAAATCGGTTAAATTTTGCAATAATTTAGTTAATGTACAGCTTATTCGAAAACTCCAATAAAAAAATACAATCACCGATGAGTTAAAAAAGATATTACAATTTTAGTGCCAAAATTCACCAAAGAGAGATAAATTGGAGCTTTTTGAATGATATCTACATTTAAAAATTCACCTGGGGCCAACACGAATTGATGTTTTGGAATGATTTTGTACCATATGATAAATGACAATTACTAAAGGTACTAAACAAAATTTGTAATGAAAAATTAATGTTTAATCTTTTTCTGAAAATCTTATACCCGCGAGCCTCCTTAAGTTTAAAGATAACGTATCATAAAAGAAGAAGTGCTTCAATGTGTTAGATGTAATTAAGCTCTTGTACTATAAGGAACTGAACAATACTCATTTCGAACTGTGACTATACTATATATATATATATATATATATATAGATATTCAGATGATTGTGCATGAATTGAAAAATAGCGTGCAATTAAAATGTTTGTCAAAATGTGCAATCTTAATGATTTGTTTTGACTTGCTATGTCTTTCAATCTTCTACGGGTTTCAAAATTTTCTATCTCATCGAAGCAAAATGTGGCGATGTCATTTTACAACAACAAAAATACACAATAGTGGAAAAGTACAAGTATCTTTAACATTGAAACCTACAATTTGACAAATTCATAACTTTTCATGAATCTAATTTATGATACCTGAACTTGACCGTTTTATTCAACTACAATCAACGATTAACAATTTACAATTGATACTTCTTGAAATTTTATTTTGTTCAAATATCATAATCAATTATGGTTATATTCATGATATTATAGTGCATGTACAAATGCCACCTTAGAGATGGTCGGATTATTTATGTTCCTTTGTTAATCTCTAGTACTTATAATAAATTCATAAAGAGTTTAAGAATAGTCTTTTCAGATTTCATATTTTTCAAAGTTAGAAATACATATCTTAATATATGACTGAGCGGTGGTCTTGTTATGAAATCATAGTTTGACACCATATCTTATCCAAGAAGGCTCACGCAATAGTATCACAGTCCTTTCATCATATTCATATAGCAACAGAAAAGCTTACATGTATAATGATATATCAATTTTTGGAAAAGTATGAGTTCAAATTGTTTTTATTTGTTTATGATAAATCAATTTCAATAAATAAAAATACTGAATTATTTTAATCGGCCGGACACTAGTGCCTAGGTTTTGATATTTGATGTATACCTAATATATTCAACTATATGTGTTGAATTAAAAACAAAAATATTTACAAACAACAACAAATTCCAATTTTTTTTTATAGTCAACATTTCTTATGTTTGGGTTATTTTCTTGTGCAAATGCTTATTTATTAATTCATTTAAGATAGTAGTGTAAACATATATGTAATTTGACACGTGTTGTACGGTTCGCCGATTTTCTTTAAAATCAAAGTAAAACCATGACTTCCTAACCACTGTTGAATTATTTGATTATTTGTGATTCTTTTTCTATAAAAATTTGGAATGCAGGCATTACATATCAACCTCTAACTAAATATGAAATTTGTTTACATGTAAAAATGATATAATAGCACTCCTTCTAGTCCTCAGTAGCATATACTACATCCTATGTTCACTAAGGAGTCTTTAGCAGTGTTTTGACGCACCCCTTATGATGCCAAAAAGCCTATTTGAAGAAATTTAGAAACTTCACTACGGAAAGCCTGACATCATTTGTATTAACGTCTGATCAGCTACAGGCTTGTGGGAGAATAAATCATTCCCAATATTGCATTTTTGCATGAACTAATAAATTAGAGTAATATAAGAGAAAATATGAATACGAAAAGTCGAATATCCGGTTGAAAAGGGATTTCAAGTACAATGTTCATTTTTAATCAAAATAACGGACAGTCATTAAACTACATGCATGTACGCTTTAAAAGGAATGCAACAGTTGCATAGTATTCATACTAAATCATTTCAAGTTTATAATTTCCTGATACTTTTATTAGTTAAGGCAGAGACATGTTTACATCTCTAGTTTAGGACCCATCACCCATATGAATATCTGAATCTTTTTGTTTTATTTGGACAAGAACATATAGATTGTTGGATGTACTGTTCCTAAAGGGAGAAAAGGAGGCGGGTTGTTGGAGGTTGAGTCTATAAAAAGTTATAAAATAAAAACATTTTATTTATGAATTATGGACGTACTTTTATTTTTAGTTACATTTTGTACGTCAGAGTTTTGGATTGAGAAAAAAAATTTAGTCAGAATTTGAATCGTTCAAACAATCCCCCATATAAGACGCCTCTAAAATCTTGAATTGTCATGCTTCATAATCATCAGAATTTTCTTTGCGTTGCTCCATTCTGTATCGGTAGTGATTAACCTTGTCATTTTATGGTAGAATAGAACTAATTGTATGTTTCCTGTGTGTGGTTAGGTGACGTCCAATGAGGTCTTACATATACGGGTTCACTTTTATTGTGGTTTCTGATATAATTTGGTTTTGTGGCAATTCTGCATGTTCTGTATACCAAATTTTTTATTATTTTCAGACCGAAAGAGGATGCGAATATTTTCCAGGAAAAATATTGAGTACCAAATTAATTTCGGGATCTTTTTTCTGGGTATTAAATCACTAAAATTTTTAGAATATATTGCTTTGCCTCTTTAGGAGTATTCTTCTCAGTTAATACAGACATTCATTTTTTACATACATAAGGCCGTTAGTTTTCTCGTTTGAATTGTTTTACATTGTCTTATCGGGGCCTATTATAGCTGACTATGCGGTATGGGCTTTGCTCATTGTTGAAGGCCGTACGGTGACCTTGAGTTGTTAATGTCAATGTCATTTTGGTCTTTTGTGGATAGTTGTCTCATTTGCAATCATACCACATCTTCTTTTTTTTTTTATATATGTGCATATATTTTCTGGTTAAGAGTGGGTTTATGAATGAATGATAAGTCTTACAGAGGTATAAAATATAAAGCACATTGAAAATTGATTACACCGGTATGTTTCCATTCAAAAAAGGAAAGTTGACGTTAAATTGATTCTGTTAAACTTTTTTTAAAACATCGTTGGTCAAATAGCGAAAGTATTAATACGATTTCAGATTTAAAATATTTTAATAAGGTCATTTCGGATTAGGTAATCGCTTTGGACGGACCAAACTTTATAAATGTAACTTTTCCGTTTCTCTGCACATTTAAATATTCAAGTTATCGGTTATAATTTAAATTACTAGTGTTGGTTTATACGCTCATTTGCGTGGGTCATTTTTATTTATAAAATTATTTAATTGAAAGTAATTCAGAACTTCGATGTTATAACAAACTAATCACATTTCTTTTTAAAGACTGAGCAAACACAAAATAATAAATAAATATTTCACGGCAATTCATGTATTTTGACATCATATTCCTCCCCTAGTACATGTAATTAAAATAAAATTTTGTCTCAATCCCGCCCTTCTCGTTCTTACTATAATATCTCTATAATGATATAAGTCGTAAAGTATTAATCGTATATTTTAATGTATAAAGTTTCACGGCTGATCACTTTACTCACATATATATTAGTTGGTTAATAGATATGCAAAATAGTCCTTAATGCGCTTTAAATCGCGTTATTAGATGATTAACGAACAAGACATAATATGAGATTAAATCTACTCCCGGCATGCAATTAGACTTAAACTACGTCACAGTAGTCAGAATGTTCCAATAAATGAAAATAATAATTCCAAATGTTCTTCTTTGTTAGTGATCATATCAAGATAAAACTTGGTGAATAAGTTTTTTATGGTAATGTGAACATAATAAGATGATAAGTAAAAAAAATGGGAGTTTTCCCTTTAATAAACATTATAAATAAATGTAAGACACATATTTTGATATACGCAAATGTAGTTAAAACAGTTCATTTGATTATTTAATACATTATTCGACTTTTATCTAAGATTTAAATACAAAACTTCATTTATTAGGGGTTTTTTTTGCGATATTCATCTGTCAATGTTTCTAGTTGTACTTATCTGTTTGTATGTAAAATCAAAGATTTACTTAATGTTCAAAGAAGAAACTGATTAAACCAGCCATTATTAGGAAAAACTTTTTATTATTTATTATTATTAAATGCAATAACATTGATGGTACAAATGTTGCGTCCCCTGAAGCGTATTACGACTTTAAAGTTTCTTGAGTGATACTTCAAGCCAAAATATTTGAAAATAAAAACACTTTATATAAACGTAAGAGAGCTGATAAAATAATTAACATAATTTGTTACTATAAAACATAATCAGTATGTTATTGCCGGTTCAGAAGTACTTGATACATCGGAGACTAACAAAAATCGAAAATCGATAACTTAAACTTGCATTTTGTCTATATAATGGTGCGATATTTAACTGTCATACAATTCAGGAGTTTACCTAGCTTTAAAACCAGGTTTTGTCCATTATTTTTATCGGCAAATTTATGAATGTACCACGTCAGGAGTAAAACAGTTGGTTTTCAGTTATTTCCGTTCATTGAAATTACATTGCATATATATTAAAGATAAAATGACACAGAATATAACAACTATAGGTCACCGTAGTGTTCAACAACGAGCAAAGCCCATACCGCAAACAATAAATGTCAAATAATACAAACGAGAACACTAACGGCCTAATTTACATGCAAAACGTGAACGAAAGATAAATATGTAACACATCAACATACGAAAACCATTGTCATTTGATTTTATCTTAAGGTTGTATTGTTTCAAGAAACGTAAATTCTGTGTATTTGACAAATTGAGTACTAGTTTTTTTTTTAATCACAAAAGATCACATAAATTTCACCCGGACATGGATAAATGGTAAACATGAATGTTGATATACAATATGTTTGAAAAGCAGCAATTACACACAGAGCTACGGGGCTAAGAAAAGATGTATTTCATTTCCGATGATTTAATTTTGTCTATTAAGTCCGTTTAAACTTTTGGTTACATGAATTATAGGACAGTTCAAGTAAACAAAACAAGTATGCATGTGTTTTTTTAATGGCTAGTTTGTATTATAAAATTATGTACATATATTTTTTTCTCAAATAAATTCTATAATTTGTCCAAATTAAGAAGAAATTTACATTTGTTTTAATTGTTTGCTTGCAGTCAACAATTCGCCAATATGTCTTCCGTATGCAGTGAACTCAGCGTGACGTTTCTCGTTAAATTCTATTGATGGTAACACCCATGGATCTGTCATTGAAATAAACTATTATGATCTTATTTGTACATCTTATACATGTTATAAACGTTCTTAATATCCATATTTTCACATCATAACAGACTGAGATAAATGTTTTTGACGATTATACGGTATGATGAAATCGTCCACATCAGTTTATGATGCATACATGCATTGGTTCAAGAATTGGATAAACATCATTTTTAAATATAGTATTTAATACCGTGTGATAATAACTAAAATATTTTACATACAATAACAGAGATTCGGCATATGAAAAGAACCAAACATAAATAGATGACAGTGTAATGATCAATTGGAGGAAGAACTTCTGCGTTAATAATTTGGATTAACTTATACAAATGGTTAAATACCCAAATATACAGTTTATCGAACAAAACAATTGAGGAACTTTAAAAGCATTTGTTTGGCTTACAATTACGTTATTTAGAAAAGTTATTTATCCGTTAAAGCTGTATAATATAATATATTAAGACAATTCATTAGTTTTTAACAAATTGTATCGTTCCTTTCCCACAATTCCAAGCCATTTACACATTTCCGTAACATCAAGACATGTCTAGATAAAAAATAATCTTATCTCTTAAAGTATTTTATTATGTGCAGCCGGGTACTATATATTATATAAATATGCATTTTTTGTTTGTTTGAAAAAAGAATTTAACACTTTAAAGTACTATGTGATATCATGACCTAAAGGTATGCATGTTATGTGTGTGCATTATTTTATAAAACAACCTTTTGTCATGGAAACATGACAAAACTATCATTCAGTCCGGCATGGTGAGTGTAATCAATATTTCCTGACAATATCTGGTTAAAATCATTTCAGACATCAATATCTATGTCAAACTTTCATAATATTTTATCAAATATGGACAGACATTTTTTTGTAATCAGAAGACAGTAAGCAGAGTAAAAGTAAGAAAAATATTTTGTAAACCGGATCTTTTTTTTATCGATGAATGACCATTAAACAGCAGTGTGCTACTATTGGTTTTATTCATCACTTTGTTTTGCATTTTACATATACAAGGACTTAATTGTTTGTAGTTCACTTTAATATATAGTTTCGCGTTAAAGTGTTTGTTTTTACCAGTAAAACATTGGCAGGAACATTGTTTTAGACAGACAATTCTTCAAGAACAATAAATAGTATCAAAAGAAACAAGTTTGGTTGAATATTTATTGATAAGATGACTTCCCTCCATAACTCTCAACATTACACTTTTAAATTTATAGCTGAAATCACAAGAAAGACATCGCGTCGCGACGCGCTGGGCTTCCAAAATGTCGTATATGACTTGGCTAAAAATACTTTTTGACAACAATGGTCCAGGCGGGAGGAAATCTTTGGTATTACAAAATAACATACAGTTAGACCAATCAAAAAGTTTAAAATAAGACCTATTACAAAATTGCCAATGTCAGATGTTTGTAAAGTTTGCTTCCAAAATATTGTATGAAAACTTGAAAATCGTTGTATTATGGCTTTGGGAATAAAATAATTGCACATTTCTTTATTTCTGTGAAAATAATTTAATTTCTCGGATAATCCAGAAATGTCAAGTTTTTGTTTCACTGCTATTTACAAAAAAGTTTATTTTCACATTCGACATTTTGGAAGCATGCATTTGTCAAAATTGCAAAGCCTGTTTGTGAGATTTTTTTTTTTTGAAAAATTTGTAATTTACAACATTTTAGATCGGGGTCCGTAGATATATTTATGATAATCCCTCAGAGGATGAAGATGCAGTTTCAAACTATTTTTTACATTCTCTGTCAATATATATAAAGGCTAATGATAAATCCCTTGCATAAGAATCTGAATGTAGATTTGTTTATTATATTTTAGTAAATGTTGTTAATAAATGATTTTGGTTGATTCACCTAAATAATGCACCATATATCACTTTTATATATCAAGCTAAGTAAAACATTGATTTCACATCAAACTTCCACCGCGTACAAATTGTAAACTGTTTATTTCATTTCTTATATTTTTCTAACATTCAGTTCAGGACAAGTGTGGAAATTTATCGATATACAGTACGATTCAAACACTCTCAGCTCTTGGTAATTTTAATGTCTGTTATAAACCATGAGCATTAGATATTGTAAAGAAAAAAAAATTGAAACCAAATACTAAGTTTTCTTTATTAGGTTACTGGTCAATCATTTATAGTCATTGGTATAACCAATCACGAAACCAGACATAATATAGCTAAAATAAGTAAAAGAATATCCAAGCGAAGGTTAAATCTCTGCTTTCCGTTTATGTGAATCACAAATTAATGATTGATCTTAATATGTTATTACATTTGTTGTAGGTCTGCAGTTGTTTGTTATACCAGGGGTTGTCATAAATGGCCTAAATTTCAGCCTTGAATGTAAAGTAAATGCCATTTCCGCGAATATTAATATAAAGAACCCAACTGGAAACGTGTTCTCTTGTCGTCCAACGACTGTGTTATTAAACGCATCTTGTCCTGATCCAGCATATTCTATAGATGAGGAATCTAAAACGGTGTCAATGACAAAGACAGCAACTAATATGGATCATGGAGAGTGGGAATGTTTACATACAACATCTCCATTAGAAAATGCATCAACAACCATTAAAGTTGAAAGTAAGTAAAATGTGATACAAGTCTTCAAGAGTCAAATACAATTATCTTTAAAAAAAACAATTTGTTAATGCATTGAACCAATCTTTTTAAGTTTAACATTTCTAAAAAACGAAGACATTTAGAAAAATAACTTGTTTTTGGATTTTTTGGTGTTTTTTTTGTGTGTGTCATTTGTCTTTGATACATATGATCATTTCATGAACTTAAAATGATAATTGAAAAAAAACAAATATTTGTTTTATAAAGCTTGTAATGTCATTAATATACATATACTGATAATACAAATTAAATGACACATACTAGAAATTTTCACTGTAAATAAAATTGAGAATGGAAATGGGGAATGTGTCAAAGAGACAACAACCCGACCAAAATAAAAAACAACAGCAGAAGTTCTTTTATGTATATAAAACAGTCTATTAAATGACTGCAACAGCGGAATAAAAAATGCTCTAAAACCAATCGACAGATCTGTATTTATGAAAACGAAATGCAATAGGACTCAGAATTTAGAAAATAATCCTAGATGTAGGAAAAAGACACGGAACCGACATTTTTCTCTACACGAATGTTTTTTTTTCTTATTTGTCTCTCCCTTTTCCAAACCTGGTGAAAATTGTGTACGAATATTCTACTGCTTCGAGCTTGTAGTATCAGAAAACTAGAAAAATCGGCACTGACATATGATGATATAAAAATGTCAGTTCATCAAGATTATTCGACCATGTTAAATCAGTTTTTCGACTTATGTATATACATGCAGTTTTTGTGATAATTTTCCTTATACCATTGTATAATAAAGTAAAAAAACTAATAGAAAAAATAAAAACGTGTCTCTATGTCGCTTTCATAGTTCTGAATATAAAGCAATTGCTTTAATGTGTAGTGTATTCTGGTAGAATTTTGTTTCCTGTTTAGTACTGTGTGAACATGATTATTTGGTTAATATTCATTCGTTTGATGTGTTTGTGCTATTGATTCTTTCTCGGAGTTCAGTATTTTTGTTATTTTTCTTTTTGGTCAACCTATTGCATGCCAAATTTTAAAACAAACTAATATTCGAAACACTTTTAACACTTCATTGCTCATTTGTTTGCAGTTTTACAACCATTACCAAATGGACACTTGATCAAGAACACAACTGCTGAACCTAGTGAAAAAATTAAAAATCTTACAGGTGATACGTTTACCGTATTCTATGGTTGCTTTTCATCAACGATCAAATTTAAGTGGACAATTTCTGTAAGTACAACACAAAATTGTTATAAGAATAAGATTTCCTCGTACATGTATTTCCCAATCAACCGGTTGTCAATGTGTTCTGCCGTTGTCAAACACGGATATAATGTAAAACAAGCACCTAAACGAAAAAAAAGCGTTTTTTATTTCGTTTGACAAGTTACTAGTATTAATTAAGGAATTTTTATCATTCGAAAATAAAAATGTCTGCATGTGAACATTTTTTTACTTTAAAATCAGCAGAAACGTAAAGTTAAAACTTAGATAGTATGTCATACAAATTAAAATTCTAAATGATCATTTAAAAACTCAAGACTTAAGTACAAAATATTTTCTTTTTCAAGAAGGTTTCATTTTAAAATTATAAAAGTTTAATTGTCAATCAGAATTATGCAAACAGAGATACATGAACAAGGTCCTAGTCAATTAGATGTTTGTTATTTACATGATTGATTTCCTTAATGTTTTGTCGAGCCCTGTTAACTTTTTTTCTGATTCTGTTCATTCACTTTTTTTCTGATTCTGTTCATTCCATTGACAACTTCCGTACTAATGTATATATGCATAACATATGTATGGTTTAAAAAAGAGTATTTGGCAATTTTTAACGAATGTTACTTAATTTATTGCAAAATCTAATGAAGATTTCCATGAGGATCACCATTTCAAGGAAAGTAGTTCGAGCGATCAAATGTCAGAAACATATTTAAATAGACTGCATATTTTGTCAACCGATTAATTCAATTGACTATAAAGGTTACTTTCCAGATTTCGTTAACGTAATTGACGGATATTGCTTGCTTGTTCTTACTTCACAATTTAGCCTCTCATACAGAATATTTGCAGTCCATATTATTTAGCAGATCTATGTATACGTGTGCGTTTTATTTTTGAATTAGCAGAATACTTTAGTTATGTATAATTGATCAACAGATTGATTATCATTATCATTATAAGTGACTTTTTCACTTACCATTTAAACAAATATTGATTGAAACGATTATTTTGATCTAAATAAAATCTTAGGAGACCAAACAATAAATGATTCATGTACAGTCTTTCAGCAAATTTAACGTTTATTCACCGAGGAAGATTTAGTTGCACTCAGAACACTAATTTGTAGTCATTTAAAATTTGTTCAGTTCATGTTCAAACGGTTTACCTAGTATACACATTGACAACATATTGAATTATCTGAGAAGCTACTGAACAGAACTGAATAAACTGCTATTGTCTGTACAGTAGCGAATTGTCTGCAAGAAGTAATGTCTGTAAACGTTCTGCATTTATTATACTCGTTACATTCTGAAAATTTACCCAAAAGACTGAATTTGACTGAAACATTAATTGTTCAGCCTTTTCAGATGATGTTGAGCTCAAAATGTACGTTTAAGCCTCAAATCAATTAAAATTTCAACAAACTTATTAGCTACAATTTGATAAATTACATAACTGGATTATTTGATCAACAAGAATAAATTTATTTTTCCTAAATGAACACAGTCAATTTGTTGTTATTAGTCCTGCATATTTTCGTTTCATGTTTTATTTTAGTCAGTTGACTGGATTGTTGATGGCAAAAATTCTACAGTAATGGCATGTGCAAATGATACCACAGGCTACACGGCTACACAGACAGTTGAAGACATTTGGGTTAATTTAAAGAGTGATGTTGAAGAAATACTATCAGTTACCATTCTTACAGAAAATGATTATGAAATTCATCCTTCGACATCATTTGATCAAGTTTTCTTTAAAAGTACGTACGATCGTTATAATACTGATTAATATATTGTACAGCGTGAGGGGATGAGTGTTAGATTCCTATCCCCAAAGATTTGAAGAAACTTATATTTAATTTGATTGGTCGTCAAAGCAACAGAACTGAAAACAGACGATATATTTTTAAAACATTTAAACTTTCTCGATTTATTTTTATTCGAAACTGGAATGCATTTGATCGTATAATGAAAAAGAAAAATATGGAAGTCAAATTTGATGTATGCCTTTTCTGCTTTTGTTTGTTTTTATAGTGATTAAAATGATAGCACAATGTTGACTGCTGTACCCCTATTTTTGACATTTTTACATATTAATTCCGTTGGTTTTGTTCACGCATCGTTGTCAAGATTATAGAGTTTGATGCAACTATCACACAAGTGAGAGGTCTAGCTAGCTACATGTATAAAACCAGGTTCAATTTTCTACATCAGAAAATGCCAAGCTTGTGATATGACCGTTGTTGGGTAACTTCTTTTGGCAACATTTGAAGTAATCAAAACAATTTTAGTAATACTTGTTCTAGTTCAGGGTGATTACATTTCCATGTAATGCCTTACTTAACATTTACTTGAACAAAACCAGCATTATATTATGTTTACAATTTTATGTATTTTGGAAACCAAAGTAATGCATTATATTAAACATTGCATGTTATAAAGTTTATTAACAAAAGAAACATGTTCACCGTAAACTAATAAGTAGATACTACACAAATCTGTCCATTGCCCTATTAGACAAAATGTCAACATTTTTCTCCTTTACACCATTTATGTACGTTTATGAAAATAAAGATTATCGACAGTAGGTATTCCTATGAACATCAATTGTGCACCTTATTTCTATGTATGTTTTTTTTAATATTTACTATTAAATGGATCCCTGAATGAGTGTTGATTTGATAAATTTAGGTTTTGAAAACATATCTAATCAACTTATAAATGTTTAGCATAATAATGATATGATGAGTAATCTTGTAAACATGCATTAAACCTGTAATAGTATTTATAAGTACTATTTTCTTACATTTTAGGCAAACATTCTGACAGTTTGAAAAGTAGGTAAAATTCAAATAATTACATGTAAGACCGTAATACGCTTCAAAGCTCGACAGAAAATAGAGTTTAATTATCAAAGTCAAAACACTGGACATTTCTATACACAAATTTGCCAAATTTAGTATATTTGTTTTACTTCCTTACTTCAGAATCTTGCACTTCTTTATCGTGCATCACCAACGACAGTCCTTCTGGAAGACCATAGCAAGATAACTGTTGTCAAGCATTTCATGGCTATCATGGAAAGGAATTATTTTATATTTGGTCTGGAACTTGATATTGTTGAGTTGTACCGTTGAAGCAATTCTTACATCAGCCGTGATGACACATCCTGTTTTACGATAGTATAAAATTTTACAACACTCATTGTTCAAGAACAGTTTTCATCCAGCATTTATTGGATTCTATGAAGGGAAACAGTTTTGTATTTTGATCCAGAGATTGCTCGTGTCGTGCTTTTATGTTGTAGTCAAATTTCCATCTGCCATCTTCCTGCTTGCCGATAGTTAGAAATTGATAATAAGCTATTGCTTCTGTTATGAAAGGGATTTGTTTTATCTTTGGTCTAGGACTTGTTGATTACAACGTTTTAGCAAATTTACATAAAAATTGTAACCAATTCATATTTTCCAACCATTCGCAATTTTTCTCTGCACAAGGAACATTTTCGTTAAAAATAAATAAATTTTGGTTTCTTTGGAAGGTAATGAACTGTTAGTGATTATGAAACATGTTACTTCAAGTAATTGCATATACAACGGTGCAGGTTTAGTCCCGGTATTGGTGTTGATTATCATAAAAAACACATAGACCTTTCGTGTATCCTTTATTCCACTTTTTTATTGCTCATGTACACTGTACTAAAATAGTCGTTTATATAAAGCTCAAATGCCAGCGCAATTTGAATTGGATTCGAATCACTCATATGTTTTATAGATTATATAGAATAATGTAGGTTTTATATGGACTAAGTTCATTGTATACAAACTTTGTTCGATCGAATTAAGAAACGTAATATTATGGCATAACGTACAGTAAAGTTTTTAGGATTTTGTCTAATGCTTAGTCCGTTTCTGTGTGTGTGACATTTTAATGTTGTGTCGTTGTTCTCCTCTTATATTTAATGCGTTTCCCTCAGTTTTAATTTCGTTACCCCGATTTTGTTTTTTGTCCATGGATTTATGAGTTTTGAACAGCGGAATACAACTGTTGCCTTTATTTACCAAAATAAGAAATAAAAGACTTGCCAAATTTTAACATATCTTTTTGAATTGATTTGATGTTGTAAACCACAAAGGGTAATTTTCATATTGTATAATATGTTTAATGCTTTTAAAAAAATATAATTCAACAACTATGATCACATTCCGAAATTTGACTACATCATTGTGAATTATCTGAATGTGTCAATTGGAATGTTGGATTCCATGACGCATATCCGGTAAAGATCATTAATACGCATTTACATTACAGATTTGTCAGCAGGAGAAGTTGCAGGTATAGTTCTAGGATCGGTTGGAGTTTTAGGGTGTGGTGTTGGCATTGTGTATGCTTATTATACTTTAAAGGGTTCAAAAGGTTAGAATATGAATTATTTGCTGTAATTTAATTTCTATATTATTTGGTCTCTTTTGGAGAGTTATCTCACTGATGTAGGCCACCAATGAGTCTTCAGCACAGCGAGAAAATCCATTACTTGGAAGCGGGCCTCTGCGGGACCTGAAACAATATGTATACTAGTTATATGAAAATGAACGTCACTCGCAACTCAAATACAAAGGCCAGAGGCCCCTGTCGTGGGAAAGGCGCAAAAATGCGGCGGGGTTAAACATATTTATTGAGATGTCAACCCAAAGTATATACCTTTCATTTCTTTCTGATAACAAAGTATACATACATGTCCCGTTAAAAAGTAAAAGGTTTTATCATTGACTCTGAAGTTGTTTCAGATCCTTTCGAACATCGAAGATTTATTACTTGTATTAAAGAGGTCGTGCAGTAAATGATCTTGGTGAATTTTATTGATAGCCCTATTGATCTAGTTATCAAAATTTTGCAATTTCAAACATTCATAGTTATTTGTCTTTTCTAAATAATTCCATACATATTTTTCATTAATCAAAGATTTTTTTTTGAAAGGAAAGTACTACTTCCTTGTTAGTTCGTTTATAAAGGAGATGCATCATTTTTCGATTGACAACAGATAAGTTATTTTTTGGAGATGTCTTTCGAATAAATTATCGCCATTCCTTTAGAAACCGTGCTGGTCGTTTTTACCTTCTTGTTAATTTGTGAATTCGTCATACAGAAACTTTCAATGAACAGATGCTTGTATTATCCCCCCAATTTTTCTTCCTGCTACTTATAGTATGTCCTATTACTAAATAGTTCAAAGTTTATTGGCTGCTTATATGTTATAATTGTCTTCTATTCAACTAATTTGACATCACCGAATGATATTATCAATATCCTACTTTTTGAGTTTTTGATGCCCTTTCACCCCCTCACCTCACCCAATTGCTGGAATTAATGGTATTGAAGTTCAACCAAACAAACTTCAAACCTCAGAGAATATAACTAGCTTTCCAAAACAAAACTTGAAAAATGAGAAAATATGGGGTCAAAACGGTGGGCTTATCGTACCTTGTCCTTTATATTTATATGATCAATTAGACGGGTACCACATTTGACACAGGATTCGCGTACCATTCTGTAGCACCTGAAATCATTTCAGGTATTTACTAGAGATATGTAGCTTTCATATGACGTGTTTTAAAGATTGTCTCTTTTCGATTTTTGTCAATGCGTGTTTGGCTTGTCTAAAACTTTTCAGGGATAATATCCGTTTGATGCCTTAGTCATTGATTGTTCAAGTCAAACCAAATAGTATTCCGTAATATCTGTGTTTACCGAATATTGTGTATTGTTTTACTTATTATGTTTTTTTTTTAATTTTTGTAATTGAGAATGACGGGTGTACCCAACTAATTTTGTTTCATATATAAGGTATTGAACATTACTTACTGGTATATTTTTCATTTTGTAGCTAAAGGCCACATATAGTATTTACAGACGTGAGTACAATTTGTATTCCCAAGCTACCTAAAGTGCAATTGACCTGATATCAATTTTCAATTCGTTATTTGCTTTTGATCTTACAAAAAGATTTCATACATATCTGTTTATGCAATTTTATCAATGTTAAACAGCCAAAGAAATTGTCCATCGCAAAAAGCGATCAGTAAATGAAGATACAATTGAGAATAGAAATGGGGAATATGTCAGAGAGACAACAACCCGAACAAAGAGTAGACATCGTAAACCCTTATCCTTATTGAAGTTATTTTATTATTGTTAAGGGGGGTTCTTTTCAGATAATGTATAATAAAATCCCTTAATCGAAATTTTAATATTTTCTTTTATATCTCTTAGGAGTACTGCAATGAAAAGACACACACAAAGTGGCGCAAAGATTAGCGCAGTTTACATTACACATGCTGCTTGGTATTGATGTAATCTAGATGATACTGAGCCTCTAACCGTCAGTGTCATACAAAAAAATTAGACGTACATATCAAACTGGACATACAAAACACTGAAGATCGAAAAAAAAATTCAGAAAAAAAACCGTCAAAAAACCACAAACAGTACTAGTAGTTAATAAATTACTACTAGGTGTAAGAGGTTTTTCATATAAAACCTTCAAGAAATTCAGTCCTGTATTAGGATACAGTGTTTGGATCATGAGAGGCAACATTCAAATTGTGGTCAAATCAACTTAAAAGTTAGCACTTATAATTTATTATGGACTGCCTGTTTTAAGATCTATGTCAAAATAGAGCTGTGTCCCTGATATGACTGCTCACAAATATTTAAATGTGATTGTACGTTTCAGATTTAGTCTATTTAATATGATTAAAATAAAAAGAATTTCGTCAGCAAGCCGGTATCGTTCTTATCACTATTATGTGTTTCTCTTTTCAGAAATGCATGTGAGATAAAGCGGTAAAGAAACACAGGTCACATTGCTTTGAAACAAGTTACTAATATAGCTACCAACATTTTCTGAATGACATTATTATAACCTCTATTCATGAAGTGCAAAAACCGTTTTCGTTTGTGTCTGTGACAATTTCGTATATTGTTATTCAGTAGTTGTTGTTTGTTTGTTGGTATATCATTGGTTTTTGTTTTTGTTTTCTGCATTAATTAGACTTTTACATTATATGTGTGAATGGGTTTTCCGGAGTAACAATTTGCTATAAGGCATGATTTTGTATAATTGTTGAACGGACGTATGGTTGATCACTATACGTCAGTTAGTTGTAAAAAGCTTATACTTTGGGAATCATGCCACATTTGTTATTTTTTTCTTAATTAATTATAATGGTTTCCTTAAAAAATAATGCGTTGATAAGATTTTTTTCTATGAAATCGTCTGCATACAAGTAAACTAAAGGTTAAATATTATAATTGTAATTATAAGAATACGTGAAAAATATCCTCGTGATATTGACTGTGCAAAGTCAAGGGGTTAGTTACAGGGGGAAGAAGGTGAGGTTTTTTGTTGTAAATTTTTGTTCAACATATCTTAATGTAGTCATTTGTAGTTCGACGTTATATTATTCTATATATGACTAGCTGATGTGCATTACTATTTAATTAACTTCTAATGTTTTTTTCATTATGAAAATTGAACATAATGGTTGATTTGTTTACTTTCAATACTTTATATTGGAGTCTGGAACTTTTGTCATTTTACGTTTGCACCAGGAGCATTTAACATTACATTACAAGTATAATATACACTAAGTCGCATGTACTTCGTGTTATGATAGCATACTATGTTCACAACCTTGCATATGAAGGTCACTTCTAAAAAATAGTGATAAACTTAATCCAATCAGTCTTTATTTATTTAGAATAAATCTATTAAGCATATTGATCATCATGATACAAGCAACCATCTGTTTTGTATTTATCAAGGGAGTAGGTCAAACTGTAAACTTATAGTTATTTATTGGAAAGAAGAATGCTTCTGCTACTTAAATATGGGCTGTTTTTGACAACACAATGCACATATATCGGGCACTAGCATCATTAAGTCTAAATTACTGAAATCTTCACAATTTTAACATTTTACTTAAATTTTAGACGGTTTCCGCCTCAAATGAAAGTGGCCGCATTTGTGTTCATTCATATATTGAAATGTAAGTTGTATTTGGTGACAATACATAACATATATAAAGGTTGAGGATGAACACGGATGCGGCCACTTTCATTTTTGACAAGAACCATCTGAAAAGTGACATTTTTGGCATATTTGATAGATTTTTCATATTTAAGCTTGAATCAGGGCCATTTTAATGACTAAATCAGTTAAAATCTTTCACATAATACAATTGAATCAACTGAAATAAACACTTAAGTGTTTAAAAAGTGTCCAACATCTTTTGTCAGATCAACCTGATATTTAGGGCCGAAATCGACCCTTATCGGACCCACTCCGTTCTTTGAATGAATAAACAATAGAAAGTTAGATGCGAAGGTGGTTCATACTTGAAACCTTAATGCAAAAACAATTTTCATTTAAGTTAGTTTGAGCGATACGAAATCCGTCAATCTTGTTCTCTGATTATTATGAATGCTGTATTTACCTTTTTCATATTCTAATTTAATAGTCTTGGGTAGTGTAAGCCTTGATCGAATCAATATTGTATAAAAACAATGTATGATACAAACACATTAGTTATAATATGAAGGTATATACACCAATCGATATATATTCTATAATGCTACTTCAAAAACGATAATGCAAATATATTGTTTACCACAACATAGGTTTGCATTTTTGGAAGAAATTATGTTTAAAATAGTTATCCTTTATTGATTACCTGAACAATAAGTTGTAGAAAGACAATTAACGATTCTTCGACCAAATTTTTTAAACAAATACAAATAATTTTGTTGACGTGAAAAAGTTAAATAGTTGTCAGGATAAAAAAATAAGCTGGTCATAGATACAGGGATTAAAATTGACATAGCGCTCCAACAAAGAAAACAATACAAAAGAATGAATAAAGTACGCAAACATTGAGAACCCAAAGAGTGTTTTTTGAAAAAGTCTGCTGAAGTAATCTTTTCCTGAGTGAGAAAATTATAAAATTTTCAATATTTTGGAAAAATCTTTGTATTTGTTTTATAATGTATTTAAAAAATACAAATATTAATATTTAGTTTTCGATTAATAGAAAATAATCAACCTGTCAAATAAAAACAGCAATGACAAATTTCTCTAGATCATTCACATTCCATAGGGTAACGTCCCAAATACACAGAACATTGTTACGATTTTGATCCGATAAATCAAAATCTGTCACGACATAATCCCGATTGTAATCCGACTAGACAAAATTGAAATCGGCTGAGTTTCCCCGAATGTTTCGGGACGTACATAATTTTCGGGATGCCCGGCTGACCTCTCTGAATCATTCCCGATCCGTATGAATCGGTTACGAACGTATACGACTTCCTAAAGACAATGATAGGACATTCCATATCAACTAAGATAGTTATCCGAATTTTTTTTTTTATCTTTTCGAGTCTTAGCGCTGCCTGACCTCAAACGGGAGCCGTAATCGGCACTGCATGAACGCCGCATTAAAGTTGCATTTCTGTAACTATTGACAATGCAATTTCCAATAGGAACTCCTTTTACGGCTAAAACTGTATCACTTTTACTATAAAGTTTTGAA
Organism: Mytilus edulis; assembly: GCA_019925275.1. Taxonomy (NCBI): domain Eukaryota; kingdom Metazoa; phylum Mollusca; class Bivalvia; order Mytilida; family Mytilidae; genus Mytilus; species Mytilus edulis. Next base: position 57,618,834 of record CM034352.1, on the reverse strand, counting down.
GAAATCTTATCCTAGAATTGAAAGTTCATATGCAACACAATTTTTTTCAAAGGTCAAAATATAGGGCTGTGCGGCATATTTTCAACGTTTATATGCCCTGAACTTCTCAGAGTTTAAACTAACAGTAATTTTCTTAACTACCCCTACCTCGAATGAAAGGTTATCAAATATTTCAATGTAAACAATATGCACGTGTATATTTACTGGTTACATTCCCAAGTTATGTCTCTGTGAGATGGAACACAGAGAGCATAACTGGGAACCAGTATGTTAACAAAATTAATTTTCTATGAATATTCAAGATCTCCCCAAAAGAGGCGTGTTTTGAGAAACAGTTGTATTTACAAAGTGCAACCTATAAGGATAGCAATTACTCCCAATTGCTATACTGAATAAATAACTTCTTCAAAAACCATAAAAAAGTATGATTCATAGTAGGCCAAGTGTGTCTAGATATTTGACTGAGCAGGATTTTCAAAAGTACACCCATGATTTGTTAGGATAAAAAGATGGTGCGAACCGTTTTGTTTAAACAATGGTTTTATAGAAATGTAAAACTTTTTACAATTCTACAGATCTACTCTAACATCATAGCAGCTTGCGATAATGTGAAACCAGTCACTTTTTTCCTCTTGCTTCATTGATACATTCATTATGACTCATAATGAAACTTTCATCAACAAAATGATAGTCGTAGATACAACTTTCGTGTTTAGGGTCATGCATGTACCATCTTCATTTATTTTAGACAGGACTCACGAATCAATAACACCAACTAAGATAATACCTTATTCCTAGTGAAAATCAGTATTCAGGTCAAATTGAAAAATAATTTTTGTTCGACAACATACTTGTTATTATTAACAGATTGGTATTTGAACAAAAAGTTAAGAATCCAATGGGTGCTTCTTCAGCTCATGTTTTATATTTTAAGTTAGAAGACAAATAAAAAACGCTCTCAGATACATTGATGATTTTCTGTAACTCAATCTCTCAAATTTGAGATCCAAAAGTTTAAGAGATTGCTTGCACCTCAAAACTCCCACACAACTCTTGATTAATAATGGTAATAAAATTAGACCGTTCACTTCATATCTAGATCTTGGCATATGCACGGACCAAAACGGATGAGTTTTAACTAATTTGTTCAACAAACGCAATTTTCGTAGCTTTTTAATTGTAAACGTTTCCCTTCACAACAGCAAATACCCTCTTTTTGCTATTGTATAGATCTATTCAAAAGATAAAGCCTTGCATATTAACATCATACAGGATTTTGTTACGGGTGTACAGTATAAACTATAGATAATAAACAGCTGAACAAGTTTCACAAAAATTACACTAGTTGTTACGTTCTTTCAAATGAGTTATGTATATTTAAGACGGTTCCGCATTAAATTAATAGCGTTCATGTGATGTTTGCTGAGGCTAGAAATAGATGCAATCTGTAGTCTTGTTGTATTGCCTGAAATTATCAGAAAAATACCACATTACCTAATAGATGAAATAATGTCAAGTGACAGATATTGACAATTGACAATAAACCAAGAGTTCCAAATGGTGAAGTTGAAATCATCCCTTCGTAAATTTTATGGACGCCATCACGAGTTGGTTGACCGTTATGGAATAACCGTTTCACAAATGATATCGGATATGTTCCTTACGTCGTAACTACAATCCCCTTCCCTTTCATGAATGTGACCTACCGAATAAGACTATTTACCGGATTTGTAATCACATAAGCAACACGACGGGTGCCACATGTAGAGCAGGATCTGTTTACCCTTCCGGAGCACCTGAGATCACCCCTAGTTTTTGGTGGGGTTCGTGTTGTTTATTCTTTAGTTTTCTATGTTGTGTCATGTGTACTATTGTTTTTCTGTTTGTCTTTTTCATTTTTAGCCATGGCGTTGTCAGTTTGTTTTAGATTTATGAGTTTGACTGTCCCTTTGGTATCTTTCGTCCCTCTTATATTGGATATCTCAAGACTGTGTTTCTTGGATCTTGTTTTAAAATATATTTCATTTTTACATTGTAATTTCATCAAAGACCATACTATAATTTCTTAATTTTTACCAATTTTTTGATTAAAAGTTTTCTCGATCATATTGTGTTCCATTTATCCTTCCAATTGAAAAAGAAGCGGCTATATATAGATAAGGGAAGATGTGATATATCTGTATTTAATCCCGCAAAAAATAAATAAATCCCCAAATTATATGCCTGGTTCCTGAAATAAGTTTTTCGATAAATTTATATTGACTTACATTCGAATTTTACATAAGCGGTATTTCCCAGTACCAGAATCTATCACAAACGAGAGGATGTTAGTTTTGAAATTATAAATTCCCCCAGACCTAAGCAGCAATTTTCCAAGTTCAACTGCATGTGGGATATACATTTCTGACCTCATTCGATATTCAAAAACTTGCAGCAGCTATTTAAACTTAATAAAACGTAACCATTGTCTGATGACCAAGGATATATAAATAAAGTATCGTCCTTTTTCTAAAAAGGTTAATCAGAAGATACCAAGACCTTGTTAAAAAATGTGCAGTACCAACTTCACAGATAATACATGCTAATTCTAAGTACCGGCGTAGTTAATGATCATATTCATGTACTAGCTTTTTTTTGTTTGCCTTACTATTTTTTTTTAAATTACTGTTTATTCAAAGTTTTTTTATTTTCTTATGGTATGTCTCGGTATTTATACTCATGGTCATATTTGTATTCTTGTCTTTATGGTTTTGTTTATATGCTTTCTTTACCTTTTAATTTTTTTGTTTTGACATACTTGTTTGTTTTATAATGATTAATATAATAAAACATTGTTGACTGTTGTGCCCCAATTGTTGATATTTCTACGTCTTGATCATATGATTATAAATAGATCATATCAAGATAAATGAGTGGAAAAACCAAACAAGATATTATGTTATTTCAGGTGTTTTCTGTAGCTGTATAATACAACGACCCCTGAAAAATGAATCATATTGTTTTATTGACATTTATATGAGCTGTATAACAAACAATCTTGATAAACAAAGTTTACCCATGACATAAATACGTGTCAGTTCCATTTAAATTGTTCAGATCTCAAATTTAAAAATTCCCTATGCCAATATGTTTATAATAAATATCCAATTGAAAAAACCACAAATGTTAAACAGTTACCAATCAGGAAAATCTTAAATTCAAAAACATCGTATTTTAAAAAATAGTAATATGAGTAATTGATAATTAATTTGACATAACAATAAACCCTTCTATTACAGCACAAAGGTGTTTTTATTGGCCAGTTACAAAAATAGTGCGCAATTAGATAACAGATACATACCAAAAAATGACTATCAAATTAAGTAAATTTGAAATCATTCGAAGATAATAAATTGCTGGGAATAGCAAAATATTGATTTTTGGGAATAAGAATATGAAATTATTAGACTAATCTATATGTTGCATGGTTATTGATGTGTTTTGTTGTGACTTTTAGTTTTTAATTAAACATTTTGACATTTGCCTGTGTCCCTTATTTTGATTGCTCTTATTGTGTTATGGAACATTCAGAGTCGACTATCGAAGACCACGATAAGGATGTTTATGTGAACTTCATGTGCGTGATTTGGTGATCTCCTCTTATCATTTCCCCGTTATTTACATAGCTTGACAACCTGTTCTATAAAAGACGAAAAAATGACGACTAAAACTCTTCTGATCATTTGATTAGTCAGGCGAGTAACAATATATGAATTAATATGGCTTGGTATATAGATGTACACGTATCAAATTAAAAAACACATGTAAACTAAAATGAAAATAATATCTTAGAAAAACAACACAAAAGTTTAAAATAAATATTCAATATATGCCGAAAAAAATAATTGTGTTTGTGATAGGTCATGATAAAAGCATACTTACTGTTCTGGGTAAATACAGAGATTCACTTGAGGTTTAAATACCTGCCTCACTTCACCCCAAAAACACAAATGGCTGTTCTTTTAAAATGGACATTATAGAACATTATAATTTGAAGACTTGAGGAGGAAGATGATAACATCATTCGTACATTAGAATTGTACAAAACTTTTCTTCCACTAGTAGAACATGTATGTCGTTGGATACATTTGATTGCATTTAATATTGCTGCAACACAAATAATGTCGTTTTTTACAAGAAAAAAATATAATTGGTATACTTCGGGGGCCTTTAATAGCTAACCATGCAGTATAAGCTTTACCCATTTTTGAAGGTCGTACGGGGACCTGTAGTTGTTAATGTCTCTGTCATTTTTTCATTTTGTTTGAAGATTTGTCTCATTGACAATCGTACCACTATTTTTTCTTTCTATGATCAATGCGCTGAATTGAATGTGAAGATGTGGAAAATGCTAATGCGACCATAACATGCATATCCAAATAAGGTCCCCTCAAGTCAAAAACAACTTCTTCCCTAACTTGAAGATCTATATACACTTCTGATACAATATTGTATATATAACCAGTCTAAAAGGGTACAACATCACAAAAAAAAACAATCAAAGGAACAAATGTAACTATAAATATTTCGGATAACAGATATCCTTCATCAGTATGATGAATGATTCTGTAAAAAAAGTTTTCTTTGGTTTCGGTTCTAAAGGTGCCTATTCTATGTATAAACGTGTAATTAAATTTTTTTAAATGAGTGTTTTCTGTTGCTTATAATGAAGCCAAGCAGAAACTCCTAAAATTTTCAGTTTTAACCAACAAAAAAGATTTCGAACCATCTATTTTCTTTAATATTGTCTAGAAATAATTGATAAAATATTTACATGGTTTATTTCAATCTTTTTTCCCCCACAGTATCATTTTCAATATAATAATATCCAGATCCCGGGGATTGCACTGACAAAACACAATATTTAACAAAATAAGTATTAATTGCAAACTTATGGTAACGCTGTACAAATGATTTATATAAAAAAAAATATACGCTCATTGCAATATAACGTTCTATTAGAGTATTTTCTTTTATTATTCAGACAATTATGAAAAGGTTTATTGAACAACATATAAGATAATGATATAATTACCATGACTATATCCTGACAATGCCACCGATTGATAAAAAAAATTCATTGCATTAAACAGTTTCTATACGGCATATTGATTAGAAAATACTTGCATCTCATACAAATTTAATGAAAATACGATTTCCAAACTGAGGAAAAAACAATTTATACATACAAATATATTACTTAACAAATATTCAACCGACAGATTAAGTTGCAAAATCATATTCAAGGGATAAATACATTGTAAAGGTATAGTAAAAACCCTACCTTATTCTGAATTTGAAAAGACATTTTAGTTTGTTCTTGTGGAATTCTTTAGAAAAAAAACCCGCAGGTGTGGCCCTAACAAAAATTTAAACATATAATTTTGTTTATATATCGCTACTAGATTTCAAGACTTCGCATGTAATACGTTTCAAAGAGACATTTGCCTGATTGCAATGAATAGATTTGTATTGGTTTGCGACGACGGGAAAAATTACATGGTCATTTTTATAAATTTTCTGTCACAAAACTTTTTTTATTTGGCTTTATAACTATTTTGATCTGAGCGTCACTGATGAGTTTTAAATAGACGAAACGCGCGTCTGGGGTATTAAATTATAATCCTGGTACCTGTGATAACTATTTATACATTGTTATAGAAATAGCAGGTTAACATAACTAATAAAACAAGTAACATCTGTGCATTGATAACTATGTAGTTTTCCTTTACAACCACCATGTCAAAGATAAAATGTTTAAACAATCGCTGTAAAGTACTTTATCAATTCAATACTTTAATTTAATACGCAATAAATACCTTATGTTATAGTCATGTGAATGCAATATAAGACACTTTGATAAGAATGAGAATACTTTACGACTTCGGAATACTGATCACATTCCTTGTTGACACGTTTTGAAGCCCACCTACGATAGTAAAGGAGCATCATGTTTTCTGTTCGACCGTCATTTTGTCGGTTCGTTTGTCCGTCCGTATGTCCCCCTTGATTTTAAAGTTTTTGATCACGGTAGTTTTTGATGAAATTTAAGTCCAATTAACTTGTAACTACATACGATAGTATAGTTGCGTTCGTCAGTCCGTCTGTCCCTCTTTAGATTAAAGTTTTTGGTCAAGGTAGTCTTGATGAAGTTAAAGTCCAATCAACTTGAAACTAAACATAGACAATGTAAGTGCGAGTAAGGCACCCGTGTACTATGGACACATTCTTGTTTTTTGCTGACATAATATTAAAAGACGTTTCATTTGAAAATAAACTAGTTGCAGGACAAGATTCTTAGCACCCTTGATACAGCGCTGAAATGCAGACTTCATCACTATTGGGTCAGCAATGATATATTTACTTCGATATTGAATGAAGTATTTGTCTAAATATAAAGTACAATCAAATATCGGTTTGAATCTTTCAATATGAAAATTAGTTCAAATGAAGTATATGGCACCAATTAAAGGCAACTGCACTTTACTTCCTTCAATAATGAGATACCGATTAGTTGAGTATAAAAAGGCCCGAAATGAAAAATATGAAAACACGAGAACTATTGAACTACATGCTGCTGACTTGGGAAGGGCACATATGAATTTGGCGGATAACAGTTTTCATTTGGAAACCTTTTAAAATCCTATTCTAGAAGTTTATTTAAAGGATTGATAATTTAACCGGATCATATCTACATTTCCGAGTTCGCTTAACAACATTTTCCGTTTCTTTCCGTTTGAAATAAGTTTTCTACAGAAACAGCTAAACTTACAAACCAAATCTTTAGAGGTGTTGAATTTATCAATTAAATTGAATTGGGACGGTTTGAAACTAAGTTTGACCAATAACTATTGTTGATAACAGTATCACTTCAAACTGCTCAGAGTCTGAAAAGGCTGTATTTTGCGCTCGACCAGTAAAATTGAGCACATATTTAACTTGACAGATTTTGACATTATCTCGACAGTACTTAACTGTACTCGACTTCAAGCTAGGTTTACACTGCCGATCAGATCAATTCAATGATCTCGATTGTCCAATTTCCACGACCAAGCGTAACAAAATTCTTGATTGGGCCTGTTTACGACTTCTACCCGACTGCTATCCGACATACACGACTCGTTAATGACTCCATCACGATTTCAATTTGACCACTAACGGAATACATATTCGATATTTTTTACCAATTCACGATTTCTACACGATCTTTACTCGATTAGCTAAACCAAATAAACTTTTCTCGATCTCAACCTGATCTTGACCACACCAGATCGACTTGATCGTATAGGGGTTGAAGAGATAGTCGGGAATTGGTCGGGCATGTAGAATTTCAGTATAAAAAAATTCTTAATATTTTATATGCCCCTCCACAGCGGAGGGGACATTAAGTGTCTCCATTGTCCGTCCATTAGACAATGTTAGAACGTATGGATGTCCAAATAATTAGTTTCCGTTCTGTAATTTTATTTTGCCTCAACCAAATTTCATGAAACGCATACAAAATGCTAATTACCATATAACACAGATCAAGTGTGAATGTGGGTGGCGTCAATTTTACTGTTTTTGAGTATTGACCCTTAATGTCGTTATTTATTGTATATATGCAAGCTAGTGCATTATCTGTGTCTTATAGACACATACTCCGTTTATTCGGTAAAATTCAGTAGTTCACAGACGGTCTGAGTAAAATCATGCATTAAGAATATCTACATGGAAATATTGCAGTTAGATTTGTGGGCTTGGTGTTCAGAGCTTCAGAGAGACATGCATATAGCTGTGACGGAGATTGAAAAGAGATAGAAGACGAACAAAAAGGCGTTTACAGGAGCGACGATAAATAAAGGTGAGGCTGCGGATGACACGGCAACCACTGTGCAGGCAGTATAAAGTAAAATCGTTAAAAAATACTGAACTCCGAAGAAAAATCAAAACGAAAAATTTCCTATCAAATGGCAAAATCAAAAATATCAGAGACCTGCAGGAGCTCAACAAAGAGGACCCCAATGGTTATAAAAACCTTCTAAGAGTGTACGCTGATATGTTATAGGAGTGTCACTTAAAAATGATCCCACAAAATGAGATCTGTCACTGGATTGGTAATTTTGTTAGATAGCAATATACAAATATTTAACATCTCCTTTTCGTTGCTTTCTTACAAATTAAGCCTACTGTTTGTGTCATAAATGTACATATTTATATAATCAGTATTTTCCATAGATTTGATATCCAGATGCTGAATGGTTAAAGATATTTCTTTTTAGTTGTATCAATGGCAACAACTTGCTTGTATTTGCTAATATATATTGCAAAAAGGGGGAAAATGTCACATATGTTCCTCAAAATTTGGCCAAAAATATAATTTCAGTCCTCTGGAGTGATACCTTTTCTGAAACTGTTTACATATATCTACAGGTATCAAGAATTCAAATAAAAATCATTTGTCTTTCGTCTCATTTTGGTGTTAAATTGCGTCAATAACTTTGTTTGAAAAAATTGTTTGTAAACATTTGACCGTATGGTGAAATATAGTTGTTAATTTCTGTGTCATTTGATGTTTTGTGGAAGTTGTCTCATTGGAAATATTACTACATCTTCTTATTTAAATACTACAAAAATGTCTGGACATAGGGACAGTCAAACAAAAAATAGCCCATCAGACAGGGACGAAAGATACCAGAGGGACAGTCTAACTCATAAATCGAAAATAAACTGACAACGCCATGGCTAAAAATGAAAAAGACAAACAGACAAACAAAAGTACACATTTCACAACATAGAAAACTAGAGAATAAGCAACACGAAACCCACCAAAAGCTAAGTGTGCATATCCTGCTCCGCATGTTGCACCCGTCGTGTTGTTATTAAAAACATTAAACAGGTAAAAAATAATCTTAATGTTCTTAAAAACTCACTTTGAAGGCTAAATTAGTCATCAGCTGTCTAATAGTGAATTTATTTCAGCAATTACTTTCAAATTTGATATTTTAAAAATTCCTCTGGGGCCTAAAATGCAGGATCCACTTCCCTTCCGGATAACCTGATATCATCCAAGGTTTTGTTGGGTTTCGTGGTGCTAAGTTTTAATTTTCTACGTTGTGTTTTTGCTGTGTCGGTTGTTTTCGACCTTTTAGTTTGATTGTTCCTTGGGTATCATTTGCCTCTCTTTTAATATTTTACCCATGCTTGCAGACAAGTACTGTATATGGAGGAATTTGTGTACAGTTAAAAACAGATAGTGACAAAATAATTTTGAGGAAGCAAAGTTATGGGAGTTATTGAGATCGTGTTGTAGTCATGTGTACTCCTGTTTGATCGAGTAGAGATCGAAGAGTGGTCGAATGTGGTCGCGTAAACATCGGGTATTAGTGGACTTCGTCTTGGACAAAATAGATATAGAATTCGCAGTTATCTGGAAGCGATCGGGCATTGGTCGAGTTTACATCGAATACTGATCGGTAAAATATTTGTATTCCGACGAAACTCGAAATCTGAATTTAGTCCGTACCAGAATTTCTAGCTATTTTGACCTAGATCAATGTATTTCTCAAAGACAGCAACACAACAAACTGAAAAACAATATGGGATTCAGTAAGATCAATATATATAAAATTGAGATAGCTGTATAGTTTTATGAAAGTCCAAGATAATTTGAAAAAGTAAAAAACAAATTTAGTGTTTAGTATCTGACAATCTGTAATTAAATACTAAAATTTTAAAGCAATAAATGAAACTACCGAACAACCTATCATTCTGTAAGATCAAAGTATAATTGAGATAGCTGTAGATATTTATGAAAATCCAAGTTGATTTGAAAATGTTATAATAACAACTAAAGACCATCTGAATTTAATCAAATATGTGTTTACCTATTAATTAAATTCTTTAATTTCACAGCAATGAACCAAATAACCAAAAAACCGGGATGTTGTAAGATCAGTATTTGATTTAATTAGATGAGCTGATTCAAATCAGTCCAGACTAGATTAGAAGGTCAAGACTAGTCAGGGAAGTTAGGGCTGTATTCCAATTTTAAAACGAACATTCATTTGTTAACTGGTGGACCAATCAAAAGAAACTAGGAAGATTAAGGCCGATATCGATTTGTACTTAATTATACAGATGTCAAAAAGTGTTATAAGAGGAACCATAATTGTAAGCCAGTACTATCAATATGTTTAGATTTAAATGCAATTTCTTTTCATGTGAAACAGTGTTTGTAAATTACTATCAATGTCATAAACCCCCAGAAAGTTATTGTCATTCTGATCTGTTGGAGTTTTTACTTCCTGGTTAAAGTTTTACATTTTACATTCACATTAACTAGAAACATTTGGTATTTATTGCGTAATCGAGTAATCTATTAAATTGAAACGTGTTGAACAGTGTTTGCTTAAATATTGTTATCGTTGTCGCAGTGGTCGTTAAGGAAACGAAATATTTATTGATATAAAGATGAACAATGCTTTATTATTATTAACCAAACAATATGGATCTCTTTGTTTAAAACAAGGAAACAATCCGTTTTTGTATATTAAGAAATCGTAGTTTTGTATAAATGCAACAATCTTTAGATATCTTTAGTTTCAAAATTATAATACTTTTATATAAGATTAGGTTGCACAAATTGTCATATCATGATGCCTTATAGAAAACAGTTTAACCAAAAGTATCCGACTTTATATTTCATTATTTCATTCTTTGACATAATCATTTACGCATAGTGTCTCATATCATCATGATAACTTAATTTAAATTCATGTGTCCTTAATAATGAATATACGAACGCTTACATTGTCCACATATTTAATTGAAAATTGAATATGTTTTACTGTAATATTATTGGTGTAAAAGTTTTGACCGAAATCGCATTTTGTGTTCATCACATTAGTGTGACACGATCAAAGCTTTTAAGGAGGCTCGAGGGTATAAAAATTTCAGAAAAAAATCAAACATTTGTTTTTCATTACAAGTTTTATTTATTTGCTTTTGTAGTTGTTACTTTATCATATGGTACAAAAATCATTCAAAACAATCAATTCGTGTTGGCCCTAGATGACTTTTAAAATGTATACATCATTGAAAAAGTTCCAAATTATCTCCCTTTGGTGGAAAAATACCATTTTTTTGGCTCTAAAATTGAAATATCTTTTTCAACTCATCGGTGACCTATCTTTTTTAATATAATTTCCATATAAGCTGTACTTCAACTAAATTATTGTAAAATTTTAGCGATTTCTGTAATAATTTTTTTTTTTTTATTTCGATATTACCTTTATTTCTCCTATTACTTCAACAGAGAAAAAAACACCTTTACAAAAATGTATGCTTCTTTCGAAGGCAGATTGTGAGCGCAAATGAACGGTGACCCCACTTTTTTATTTTATTTTTCTATTAACTATAAAATAAAGTTCATTTATAGAAAAATATAGAGAAATCCTATATAAATGATTTAGACCCGCGAACCCCCTTAAAACCCTAAAGAGTTATATCAAGAAGTGTTCAATTTATATCATAACATTTAGATTCTCTAACTATGAAATTACCAGTTTCTCATCGCATTGTTGAGATGTTGTCATGATAAGCACGTGCTGTCTTGAATGCTTGATTAATATTGAGAAAGAAATTTTATAATGAAGCCGTGCTATTACTTTCAAGTAAAAGTATGTATTCTAATGAAACATACAAGTAATCTTAAAATCTGATTTTCAGTGGTTGTCGTCTGTTTATGTGGTTTATATATCGTTTTTATATAGAAAATGCCGTTTTCCCATCTGGATGGTTTACACCTAGTAATGTTTGCGCCCTTTGAAGCTTGCTGTTCTGTGTGAGACAAGGCTCCGTGTTGAAGGCCGTACCTTGACCTATAATGATTTACTTTTATAAATGTTATTTGGATGGAGAGTTGTCTGATTGACCCTGATACCTTATTTTCCTATATCTAAGTAATGTTGTTATGTGTAATGAATATATCTATCTACACTTATAAAGGTTACAAACCAAATAGTTAATTTTAAAAGTTAATCTAAGAAGATTGAGATGTTTTTGCATTTACAAAATTATATTTCCATTTGTACAATGTTCTACATAGATCAGCACCAGCACTCTTCCGGAGTACTGATGATTGCTTCTCGTTTTTTAATCAGTTATGTGTTTCTGGTTTGGTTTCAATCGCTTGTTGCTCTTATAGTTGCATGAAAAACTGTTCCAATTGTTATATGCGTTACAAGGATTCGATTCATTAGGGCTCAATGGTACCCTATTAATCCGTAAAATATAAATCAATTATAAAGGTAAACACCTGAATAAAACATATAAAACTTGAGTATCGCTATTTTCGAAATTTTCATTTGTCTTACTCTGTGATAATGTTCGATCTCAGCACAGTAGATTGAAAAAATATTGCTAGCAACTAAGGTTGTCCATGCCGGTGTCAATGAAATTAACAACGTCGTCATAGGTAAAATGGAATAAACAGATTATTGGTTATCATGGTCATCTCAACTCGATTGCTTTTCTCACTTTCGCCATACCGCCTCAAATGAGACAAACATTCGTGTTGAGAAGACCTGCGATAATCTTGAATTACACTACAAAATCATCCCTTCTGACACAAATCTTTTTTTTTCTCATTATAAAGTTATTATCCAGTACTCTAATTAAACAAAATAAAAAGCTAATGTTTTGGCTTAATTTTTATAGATTTTGATGAAAACGATATCGGCCAGATAGAAGGCCTACAATTACATTCTGTTAGAATATGCATCTGGCTCGCATGCCTCTTCTGGTAGGTTCACAAATGCATCAAAACAGGTTACAACGAAAGTCCTAAAAAAACTGAAAATAAAAAAAACCTCAATAAATAAAATATTAAGCCTTTGAAGCTGTCAAAATTATATGAACGAAAAGCAGACTAAACAATGGTTAGACTATATTAATTTACCTATTCAGAATAAAACCCATAGGGTTTTGAATGTAGAATAACCAAATTTAATCTCTAGGACCTATTTCTTTGATAAATGTTGGTACTGATGACAAAATTTGTGATCATATACATTTATTGACGATTTTCAGTTTGTCATTTCTATTATATAGTTAAAAAAGGTACCAGGATTATTGATTGATTAGATAATGTCCCTTTTGCTATTTTCGTGCAATATCGTGATAACTATTTAAGAAATAATCAAATATCTATGTTAACGGATGACAAAGCTTGATGCCAAGTTTCATATTGCCAATATCCTTCTGCCTTGAATAACTTACTTTAACAATGTCAGTTTTAATGTGTAGCTTTTAGAAAGATATTATTTCATGAACTGAGACATTTGAAATCATTACACAAACAAAAGATTTTTAGCTGAAATAATATTTAATTAACAGATGACCTTGAAATAGGAAAAAAACTATGTTTGGTTTCATGATTTTGCAATTTTATAATCAGACTTTAAATACTCAATGGGACATCTTCTAATATTTGTTTCACATGCACCTTAAGTATTCTTATCATTAATGTCCAAAGGTCAAGTGCAATTGTTCGCTATAAATAAGAATATTCGCTAGACAAAATTTGTGAATCATTTTATTGTATCTGGAGACCATTTTGAAGTACCTTTTTAATTGTCACGTTCTACATACTTATGTATCTTAATACAATGTACTTCAAAGTACTTGAAAACATGTGATTTATATCCATGCAACAGTTTAAACGTCTTGTCTCAGGGTTGTCAACATGTGGAAAATATTTCTATATAAAGTAAAAATCCATAAAATGTCAGTTTCACAGGTTACAAATTTAGACTAATTCAATATCTTCGGTTTATAACCTTATATTAAAATTGGTATAGTAAATCGTTTACTGAACATAATCTCCATCTTAAGATTGTAAATACTGGATGAGTAACCAACTTCAAAAAAGTCCAACAAATTATGTTAAAAGAGCATAATCATTCAAAAGTTTGAGATGTTACTGATAATGCTTAGATTACCATGCCGTCGTTTCTATATTGTGCGTCGAACTCTCATTATCTAATAATATTTTCTTTCTGTTATTACTTTTGACAAATACACTACAATGATTTATTCAATTTTCACGAATGCAAAATCCGATAAATTGTACTATAATTAAATTCGCGTAAATCCTTGTCTTGCTTGTGATTGTTTCTTCCTGCTTATAATAGACTTAAACAACAGGTTTCTCTGATCATATCTTTTCAAGATACATGGAAACACAATATCTTAAATATTTCGCTATGGATACTGCACGTATAAAATAAAATTTCATGAGTGTTGCAATTGACAAAACATTTATAATCATCAGCTATGTAAAAATCTTATCTGTGAACAAAATGCTAACGTTGGTCATGTTTGTTTATCAGTAAATATTGAAAAGGAAAGGACATATTCTAAAAACTATTGATATGGAAGCAGCTTTTATGTAATAGAAAAAGCTTCTGTTTAGATTTCATAAAACTGCATAAATTTCATATAACAAAGTAATTGATGTGAAACAACAAGACGACGCAATCGCCGACGACTTACTCTAGGATAAATGTTGCAGGCTTGACAGAAATAGATGAAATAATGTTAGTCAATATATTTCATTGGATAGAAATTTTTGAACGGCATTTTAGATAGTGCAAAATACCTGTTTTGATTGTACGTCATTCAAAGTGCATTTTTTCACTGAAGAGACATGTATTGTCGAAATGCGCATCTGGTGCAAGAACATTGGTACCGTTAATTTTATTACTACCACTGGGTCGATGCCTCTGCTGGTGGACTATTAGTCCCCGAGGGTATCACCAGCCCAGTAGCCAGTACGTCGGTACTGGCATGAAAATACGGATTTTTTGTGTTATTAAAATTTGCTGTTACAAAATATTAGAAATTATTATAAATTAAGGAATGTATCTCCCTCATGCAAAGCTCTGATTCCTTTCACTGATTTGGCTATACTTTTTGGACCTTTTGGATTATAGCTCTTCATATTTTATATAAGCTTTGGATTTCAAATATTTTGGCCACGAGCATCACTGAAGAGACATGTATTGTCGAAATGCGCATCTGGTGCAAGAAAATTGGTACCGTTAATTTTATTACTACCACTGGGTCGATGCCTCTGCTGGTGGACTATTAGTCCCCGAGGGTATCACCAGCCCAGTAGCCAGTACTTCGGTACTGGCATGAAAATACGGATTTTTTGTGTTATTAAAATTTGCTGTTACAAAATATTAGAAATTATTATAAATTAAGGAATGTATCTCCCTCATGCAAAGCTCTGATTCCTTTCACTGATTTGGCTATACTTTTTGGACCTTTTGGATTATAGCTCTTCATATTTTATATAAGCTTTGGATTTCAAATATTTTGGCCACGAGCATCACTGAAGAGACATGTATTGTCGAAATGCGCATTTGGTGCAAGAAAAAATTTGGTACCGTTAATTTTATTACTACCACTGGGTCGATGCCTCTGCTGGTGAACTATTAGTCCCCGAGGGTATCACCAGTCCAGTAGCCAGTACTTCGGTACTGGCATGAAAATACGGATTTTTTGTGTTATTAAAATTTGCTGTTACAAAATATTAGAAATTATTATAAATTAAGGAATGTATCTCCCTCATGCAAAGCTCTGATTCCTTTCACTGATTTGGCTATACTTTTTTGACCTTTTGGATTATAGCTCTTCATATTTTATATAAGCTTTGGATTTCAAATATTTTGGCCACGAGCATCACTGAAGAGACATGTATTGTCGAAATGCGCATCTGGTGCAAGAAAATTGGTACCGTTAATTTTATTATTTTCACGAATTGTCCCGTTGCATACACACTGACTATCCTTAACACGAGTGTTGTAATGCGAGTGTTGTAATGATGCTATGAACAGTGTTTGACTGGCGTATTAATGTTTGTGTTTGATTTCTACATTGACTAGAGGTATAGGGGGAAATTTGAGATCTCACAAAACATGTTTAACCCCGCCGCATTGTTGCGCCTGTCCGAAGTCAGGAGCCTCAGCTGGCCTTTGTAAGTCTTAAAATTGGGAATGGAAATGGGGAATGTGTCAAAGAGACAACAACTCGACCATAGAGCAGACAACAGCAAAAGGCAACCAATGGGTCTTCAATGCAGCGAGAAACTCCTGCACGCGGAGGCGTCCTTCAGGCGGCCCATTGTATGATTTTTAATTTTAGTTCATTTATATATTTCGGAGTTTAGTATGACGTCCAATACCACTAAAAAAGTACAAATTTTTGTTTAGAGGCCATCTGAAGCACGCCACAGGGTGCAGAGTTTTCTTGCTGTGTTAAAAACCCATTGGTGGGCTTCGGTTGTTTTCTGCTCTTTGGTATTCGATATGCTTGCAGCTCCTACTCAGACTTTGTAAAACGTCACCAGTGTCTTAGCAGAAAATTGATGAACCAGGGATATGTCAATGACCGTCTCGTCCTTTTTCTAAAAATGTTCATCGGAAGGTACCAAGACCTTGTTGATAAATATTCCGTATCAACTTCACAAATAATATATGATAGTCTTGATGTATAGAGTCTGCGTACTGACGTTGTTTATCATCTTAACAACGTTTTATATTGTTCTTGCATTTGTCTTTGTTCTATTAATATTATTTTTACTATTTGGATTATTCTCTGTGATTTCCATTTGACATGGATCGGTACTTATACATCCCGTCAATATGTTTGTGTTATCTTTCAATTTTGCTGGTGTGTTTTGTATGTGCAATATTTTGTGTTTCTTTGGTTCTTATTTCGTGACTTTGTACTTTTTAAGATCCCGTCAGTATGTAATTGTTCTATTATAAGTCATCATGTTATATTTCTAATATAAATTGAGAAATACGTTGAAACACAAACGTCAACATTCTTTAATCGCGAAGTGGTATTGACAGTTTGTGTCAATTCTAAAGAACTTCTGGACTATTTTAAATCTCGGTCTATTTCTGAAATTAATTCTAACATACATTTGATTTTTAAGCCCTGTATGCAAACATTGCCCATGTGAAAATATAAAATTGTTTTGTTTAAACATTGCACGACAAAATTTCTTCCTATGTGACGTATAAATTTTCTGACGTCAGACACGCGAAGTAATGAATGTGTTTTTATTTGATAGATGCTTTTGTGTTTTTTTTTGTAAAATTGTAACACGGTGATGACTGATGTACCCATATTTTGACTATTTTATTTATTATGTCTGTTAAGTTCAGGCATCTTTGTAAATACAACAGAATTTGATGAGACTATCGTACAAAGGGAGAGGTTTAGCGCTATAAAACCAGGTTCAATCCAACATTTTCTACATTTGAAAATGCCTGTACCAAATCAGGAATACGACAGTTGTTGTCCATTCGTTTTTGATGTGTTTTGTCATTTGCTTTTGCCGTGTGATTAGTGACTTTTATATTGGAAGCCATCTCCGTCAATTTTTATTAGTTTAAAAACTGAAAGTTCCCAAGGCAATACCATAACAAATGTCACAAATACAAATAGATATATACAACTGTCAACAAAAAAGGGAGATGCAGGCTTGTTAAAGATAAATCATAAGGAAAACATACCTAGGTTACAATACAGAACCTTTAAGTAAATCGAACAAGCAGGTGAGAAAACGTGATTAGTGAAGTAAATATCAAACTAAAGCTGGGAAAATGTCAAAATACCCTCATGTCAAACTTTTCATACGAACCCTGTTCTCCCTATATTTCACATAACGAATACTATAAATTAGAATACAATATAATACGGCCGCAATAACTCAACTATAAAATTGTTCATATTCACAGTTATTTTGTTCATGATATATACATGTAGACGAGTTTTCTCGTTTGAACTGCTTTACATTGTCATTTTGCCTTTTCTAGCTGACTATGCGGTATGGGCTTTGCTGCTTGTTGAAGGCCGTACCGTGACATATAGCTGTTAATTTCTGTGTAATATGGTCTATTGTGGAGAGTTGACTCATTGGCAATCATTCCACAACTTCTTTTTTTATTATTTGTAAGCAAAAGTGCAACTCAGAGTAGTACATTCAAGTAAAAATGAACACTAGAAAAGAATTAAACATGATATATATAAACCTACCAGACTTAACTTTATTTACCACATATAATCGAAAAAAATCACATAAATAACTAAATTAAGTTTAAATGAATATAGAAATGGTTAGTTGGTGTTGGCATTCATAGGAACTTGTAATTTTGGTTCCTAAACAAAGGTTATACAGCGAATGAAGATTTGATAGGGATAATAAAAAAAATTGGTGGCGAATATGATGAATACTAATTGCAGTAGGGCATTAATAGAAACGATGATAATGACTGTGTCAACATAGAGGAGAACAATTTTAAAGTTTCATCGCATTTAGCGACCGACAGACTAAGTAGTAAACCTATACCACCAATGTTGTTATTGCAACCACATGGTGTCTCATTTGTTGATAATGTTTGATCTATGGCCGCACATACATTTATATAACCTTCCTTTTGTTTCACCGACATATACCAAGCCACAAACAATCTAGCCCGCATTTTTTGATTTAGATTATCGTAGCTTCTGATGAAATAAGACTCTTCAGTAAATTGCTATAAAACTGAGCATCTGTAATTAATATTTATCAGGTTTTGCAGTTTTTGTTTTACATTTTGAAATGAGACAGTGTTGCTTAGAGTAATCAAAATTCAAAATGTCTTGTGGAACTGAACAATAACATGTAACATAGATTTTTACTATTGGCTTTAATATAGTGATCTAAATGTGCCAAATTACATGAAGGTATATTTGTCGTGTCAAGTGATGACGGGACACATGCCATATCAGACGACAGCATGTCCTCGTCGACGTTTGCTTCTGAGCTTTTCATACTGGATGACGTTCGAGTCAGTATTTAATTTTCATCTTTATAAACTCATACATATAATGCTATTGAAAGGATGATGTCCTTGAGTACAAAGTGTCCACTAGCAGATACATCGACCAAGTGGTTATAAAAGAGAGGCGAACGATACTAAAGGGATATTCAAATTCATAAGTAAAAAGAAAACAGACAATGTCGTTGCTAAAACGAAAGAGGTCTTTCGACAAACAACAGTACACAACACACAATACCCAGAAAAATAAAGACTAAACAACACAAACCCCACCAAAAAGTAGGGGAAATCTCAGGTGCTCCGAAGGGAAAGCAGATCCTTTTTTACATGTGACAACCGCCGTGCTGCTCATGTACGTACAAATCCGAAAATAAGTCTAATTCGGTAGATCACATTCATGAAAAGGGGGACGGGATTGTAGTTTTGAACATATCCGCTATCATCTGTGAAACAAATAAAACATTATAATCAACCTACTCGAGATGGCGTCCGCAAAATGTAAAAAGAACAGGATTCAACTCCACCACTTTTCATTCTATTTCTTTCTAATATTTCTGATTTGTTTGATTCTTTGAGTTGAAGGAAATATTAGTTTACTGATTCTAACAATTTTATGCATCCATTAAAAAGACACAAATACAGTAAAAAAACACTAAGAAATTTGGAATTATAATACATCAGCTATTATTTAAATAGTATCTCCATATGAAAGAATCTTCCTTTTCAACAGTAATTGATAGCTTGAATTAAAAAGAATAGTAGGCATTTAAACTTCAAATTTAATGTTTCAAATAATCATATTTGTATAAACAGGTGATGTCTCAAGTTGCTGTCTTGAATCTGAAATTGATAAAGAAAAGAAAAATAAAGTAAAATTAAAAACCAATTGTTCAAAGAACAATTGAAGGTCTTTCAACCAATAAGGATCTATTTTGATATGAAAATATTAAGATTCAGTTGAAAATGTCAGTTGCTATGGCTTTATGATATAAAAATATGAATTTCGAGCAAAGGTCAAAATCTAGAACGTCCAATTAACCTATGACCTTGATCTCAATTTCAAGGTCATAAACCAAGAATCCCAAATCAAAAGATCCTAGGTCTGTATTATGTATGGTTCATGAGTAATATCACTTTACGCATAATTCTAAATATATGAGGGGCAAAAACTCCCATTTATTGTCTACGCACCCTTCCAATCCAAATTCATAAGTTACGACATGTCGCAGCTAACAATTTAGTAAAAAAAATTGTCGAAATCTTATAAAGTTGATGAAAATAAGTGAAAATAAGCCAAAATCAAAATTTAGAATTTGACCTTGACCTTTGACCTTGACCTAATTTTCATTTTTTTTTAATAAGGACCTCAAATCTAAAGACCCTTGGTCTCTATCACTTATGGTTTACTATTTAAAAATGCATATCACTTAATTTAAATGAAAAAGGGGAATAACTCTCATATGGAGTCTCTGTAAAGCTTCGGTCCAAATGAATATCCTAATCCTTAAGATGTAACGAGCAATTTGGTAAAATAAATTTGTCGTAATCTTTTACGGTTGCGAAGGAGTAGTGGCCACAAGAAAAACAGTGTTTGGGGAGATAACTCTTACAACGTAAAGTATTTTGTTACGCAGTTGTAAATTTTAAAGCGTATAAACTATACGACATCATATTCCAAATATGTAAGCGACATCTTTTGAAACATCAATACTAAGCAAGAAAAAAATTTAGGCGGATGAAAAAAAAAAAAATAATAATTTAAATTACCTGAAAGGTTGAAAGACCTAATTAAACTTCAATAATAACTTTTATTTTATTGATAACGATGCGCATATCGACAAATATACTCTCTACAATTTCGTTTGAAACACTGTTTGATATTTCAAAATCCCCAAACACTGATTTAGGTAGATATGATTTAATCTATTAAATGATCCCCGAAATGATTTAATCTTTTAAATGTACCCCAAGAGTGACTGGGGAATAGAAATATGGTCACTTGGTCTTCTCCCGACCGGCAGTAAAACGCTTGCCAAGTGCTGTGCGGGATGTATCAAGTTCGTAGTCACGTCCGGTCAGAACGGGGATGTTAAATCCGATACATCGTGTAAAAAGAGTATCACGCTCTTTGCACGTTAAGAACCCTTGAAACAACTCATTGAGGGGTCCGAAGGTGGTCTGTTGCAAGGCAAAATTGCTGTCCCTATCCAATATACCCTCATTTTCCAGTTGCAGTCTTATTTTCCCCGACCATCATCCCATATGGCATTGATCATGACAAAACCTTCCTATTGTATTTATCATGAATTTGTTATCGTCCTGATTATGCATGAAATATTTGCCACTGGACGATAAGCAACCAAAAATCAATCAATCAATCAATCTATTAAATGAAGTGTTTCATTTTTTTTCAACATTATCATAGAAATATCATCTAAAATGATTTATGCATATGTATGTGCAGCATTATCTCCCAGAAATGGCTAGCCAATCGTGCATAAACAGATTCTTCATTTTCCTTTGACAACGTGAAATTCATCTGAAATAAGCACCATGGTTGATGTCATTATAGTAGCCATACAGTTATTCATTTAAGAACTTAAGCGTATCATTGGTTTTTATTAATTTGATGCGACTAAATTATTACATTATATGTAGAAAAAATGTTTGTTATCTATTTTGTTTTAGAAGAATTGAGATGATAAACTTACTGTCAACAATTATAGAATACACAAACAACATAATTAAAAATGAAATAAGTATATTAGGAAAACATACCATACTTCCTGAAAAATTAAAATCACAAAAACACTGAGCTCCGAGGAAAATTCAAAACGGAAAGTTTAACTTGTTTAATAGCTAGCTAAACCTCTCACTCGTATGACAGTCGCATCAAATTCCATTATATTGACACCGATGTGTGAACAAAACATACAGACATAATCGGTAAAAATGTTAAAAATAGGGGTACAGTAGTCAACATTGTGAATTCTTAACAGTATAAACAAACACATATTCAACAAAGGGGTACACAAAGGCATAAAGTCAAAGCACATTAGCAAAAATGAACGACAAGATTTCAAAAGTAAACAATAGCACAATAACACAACAACGGGATGTATTAGAACAGAACCACAACATTGGCATGATAAGTATCAAAGAAACACAAAAAGGCCATATAGACAAAGCACATCAGCAAAACTAAAAGAATGGATTACAAAAATGATCATATAACAATAACCAAATGACGAGATGAACATGTATGAGAAAAGAGCCAAGTCATTTGTATCAAAGAAACACAAAATCCATATGGATAAAACACGTTAGCAAAAATGAAAGACAAGAATGCAAAAATTATCATAGAAAACACAATGACGGGATGTTTGAAATAGACAACGTAAGCTAAACAAAAAAAAAGTAATCAAAATAGTCAATAATGGACGAAAACTAACAATAGCTCTAAAAATGCGTCTCATATGAGGAATATCTTTCCCTTTGTATACTTATGTAGGAACCCGTTCATGAATAATGATTTAAACGGCTAGTTTGTATATAAACCGTTCAGTGATTATTAAACATGTTAAATGTGTGTTGTAAATCTTTTTCTTTTTTGGTATTTATTTTTTTACAAACTTACACATGTGCACTATTTAAAATGGGTTTTCACATTGGGCAGTATAATTTCTCACATTTTTTATTAAACAATAATCATTAACCATGTACGTTTTAGCTCACCTAGCCCAAGGGCAAAGTAAGCTTTGCCCATCACTTGACGTCCGTCGTCCGTCGTCTGTTAACAGTTACAAAATTTCTCCTCTGGAACTACTGGGCCAGATTTAACCAAACTCTGCCACAATAATTATTGGGATACACTGAAGATGTTTAAACCCACCAACAAATGCCTTTATTGTACGCAAAGTGTTGGCAGGAGACAACTTAGCGCAAACCTTTATTGTATTTCTTCAAATCTTGGTAAATGTGTTTGTCTTTTATTCTTCCAATTTCGTCGTATTCAGATGAGCTAAAATGAAAACTTAATTTTTACACATACAATACTAGTAGATTTATTTGATTTCACATACTATGTTCAGGAGAAAAATAACTATTGTTAGTGTATCATGTGTATTGAAGCTTGTATTCATTGGAAGTTCGTTTCAGCATTTAAGTCGAATCTTCACAACTTGAAACATAATAATTTGATTAGATTCATTTGAAATTTATAAGTGTTGAGTGTACGTACCATTATAGGCGAAAGTACTGCCTTTAACCTTCACGTTATGTTTTCAAATGCAATTCCAATGTTTTTCACATTTTCATTGGATAGAAGTTATCATCATATCCAGAGTTGATATGTAGTAACTAAGGAATGATCGCCTATTTCAATATTCTTCATTAACATATTTTCGGCTTTTTAAATATCAAACTGTCGTTTTGATGTGATTTGTTTTTCATATTTGAATTGTGAAAAAAAGCGTTAAATCTACGGTTTGGAAGCTCTTATTTTTGTGACGTCACGTTAAGTGCAGGCAGGCAAAGTAAAACTTAAATTTTTCAAATTTAATATACAAATAAACAAATTAACATTCACACTTTTCACCTGAATCCTTCTTTTTGACATGTTATATTATATTTTGAAGATATCAACACGGACTCTCACTGCCGGACTTAACAAGTAATGGCTTGGCGTCATGCTGGTGAATGAAAAACACCATAAACACTAGGTTGAAGGTAAACAAGGAAACGACAAATCAGTGTTAAGGTGGTACCTAACACTACAGGGAGATAAATCTGTAAAGTCAGCTATACGTTTTAATTACGTTGTGTTGTTAAAGGAATATTAAGCTATTCAATGATCAAAGTTGGTGTTTGTCAAACTGCTATATCACCAGTGTAATTTTTCTGACTAAACGGTTGGTTCAAAATGTTTGAAAATTTTATATTTTTGTTAAAGGGTCAAAGTAAATACATTGACAAAAATTTATGAAAATTAAACGAGCCAAATTAATTTTAGTGAAAGTGTTGGGTACCACCTTAAGTTCTTACTTTATTCTTATTTTTTTTTTACGTCACAGTAAAGTTTTTTTGTTGTAGATAAATTAAAAAAAGGTAAGCTATGAAATTAAACTCGATTTCTTAATTATAATCTAAATATATAATGAAGTAAATATACACAACTGCACAGTTTTCCTTTTTTTCTTTTTGTAAAGTTTTGTATCACCGTTACATGAAAATAGACATTTTTGAAAATGTTCGAACATTTAATTTTATTTTAATATATGAGGTTATACGTACCTTGTACCCGGCTGTGTTGATTGGTACACCTTGCTGTTTTCTAAATAGAGAATATACATTTTGAATGAATTTAATCATCAAAATATAAAATAATAAGGAATTTATTTTCAGAATGACTA
Organism: Mytilus edulis; assembly: GCA_019925275.1. Classification (NCBI taxonomy): domain Eukaryota; kingdom Metazoa; phylum Mollusca; class Bivalvia; order Mytilida; family Mytilidae; genus Mytilus; species Mytilus edulis. Next base: position 57,594,503 of record CM034352.1, on the reverse strand, counting down.
ATCATACGGAAATAAGGTTTTGTTAAAAATAAAAGGTTGCAATAAACATTATTTGAATACTTTACCTCAGTAAATGATTTCAATGACAAATTTATCGAATAAAATTATTAAAATAAACGTTATTTGAATACTTACCTCAATAAACATAATAAATGAATCCAAATGACAAATTTACAGAATAAATTGTCTAGAAAAACATACAACATATCTAAATATCAGTATGTTCTCATTTAATTTTTAAATTCAGTTAAATTTTTATTTGTAGTGTCTCCTTCATTGGAATACAACAATTCTTATCATTTTATGGATGAGAATATGTCAAACTTAAGTCTTTTAATGAACTTAAACTGTAAAGGGTAGCGTTCTTGTTTTTCACACAATGTAACAGTATATTTCTTATAATTACCCCGCTCCTCGTCTCTCTCTTTGAGATTAAAGACTTATCTTATATACTAATGTGTATTTAAATCAGTACTACTAGAATGTTGTGTTATACCCCCTTTCATGAAAATGTTGATGCAATGAAGAGATCTGACAAGAACTTTATTAATTTAAAAAACCTTAATCTACAAAGACATGAAGTCGTGTTACCTTTTTTAATGTATGTCCTTCTCTTCAACACCAAAACCGTCAGACCTGCTACTATTAATATAAAAAAAGATGCGCCTATGCTTGCACCAATACTCTTGGTTAGATTATTCCCCGAGCTGTTATTTGAACCTGAAAGAAAACTTACTATTGTTGCGTCTAGCAGTACATAGTCCTTGCAAAAGTGAATGGAAACCCAAGTTGTGTCAAACTTGAATCTGTTCACTTCTACAAAATAGAAACAATCCTCTTAATTAAATTATTGCTGGACAACGAAAACTTATTCAATAAAGAAAACACTTACAGTTTACAGAAACTCACCCTAAAGTCTTTTAAAAGAACGTGTCAACGACCTGTTTTACGAATTTTATAAATAACTTTCCATATCAACTCGGACTTGATTGATTCTACTATCAGGTCGGACGTTGCTTATACATGTAAACTTTATATCATTTTAATTGCTGGCAAGAAAAGACGATTTCAAATAAATTTCATCACAAAAACGAATGAACCAATATTACTACATTGTATAATTGGATTGGTGTACGTTAAACGTACGTTGCACTGTCACAAATAACTTTTCTATTGACTTGTATTGCCATGAGCGATATCATTCTGTCATAAACGTTAACTCCAGACATTTGTGAGCTTTATGATTCAGAACCAGATAAAGTTAGACTAAAAGGATGATTTCGAGTGAGATATCCGCTTTGTTATTGCAGAAATCACAAAACAATACTTTCAAAAAATTCAAAATATAACTCTTCTTAGTAACAAACCACAGTATTCAACCCCTGCAAATCGGAATTAAAAATCAGTTGCAATAAATGAAATGGAAACAAAAAGAAATGTGGGTTAGTTAAAAGATGTAGATTATTTATTAATGATACTATTCATCAAACGACAGATGATATAAACAGCTATATGTCACCGGTCAGAAAAAAAGCAACAATACTGGTTGCAACAATTGAAACATGTTAAAGGAGAAAACAACAGTTTGGTTAAGGCACAGAAAGACTATGATATTCAGCCTCAGTTGACAATAATAAAAATAAGATAATTAAGATAAAAAGACGAGAGAATCAATTCTATTCACGAAATTTATTCGCAGTCGCTGTTGGAATGTTGGTTCTAAGAAATGGAAATTTACACTTGAGAAGCTAAAATCATCTCTCTAGTCGTATTTTTCTTTTCAGCCCACCATAATTGTCAATTTCTGGACGTTCGTCAAGATATGAGACAGACTTGGCTGTATCGGTTGTAGATTCTGCTTACTTCCTTTCAATTTTCATTAGTAGTTTATGTTTGAAGACAGCCTCATATAAATAAAGTAACAAGTTGACAGGAAAGGGAGCGCTATTGGTTCCAATGGAAATATTTCTCATAGGAACACCTTTTACGGCTAAAACTGTACCACTTTTACTATGAAGTTTTAAAAAAAATCTTATCCTAGAATTTAATGTTCATATGCACTACAATTTTTTTCAAAGGTTAAAATATAGGGCTGCAGAAAAGGGATTGATATGAGTTATGAACATTTGCTTGGTAGTGGGTTGCTGCTTGCAATAAAATGCAAGTTAACATCAGATTTCCACAATAAACAAATAAAATGGGTGTAAGTTGTAAAGTAGAAATAGCTTACTCCTGTGAGCAATTTGACCACTATATTTTTGTTGGATTTTTGAAAAAACAATAATTCCTAATATCATTACTGTGTAAAACATTTAAGATGGTTTTATAATCATAACATAAAATCAATCTTATATACGAAACAGTTTACTGTTGTTTGTATATTTTCAATCATAAACTGTCCTTTTGAAATTGACTCATTGACAACTTTAACTTGTCGAAATATTTAGTTATTTGAAGAAAAACCTGTCTGGTGAGATTTATAACTGAAACCTGTCAAACATTATCTTTTTATACGGACATATGTAGTTTTTACTTAAACAGACTTGTATATACATTAGAAAACCGGTAACGTTTCTGTATTACTAAAAATACTTATTTCTGAATTTTCTGCTTAGTAGCATTAAACAATACCTGATTTTGTTGTATTACAATATGCTTTAATAAAATTCGACTCTCCAAACGTGTTATATGCTATGAGTTTGAAGACATATGATGTTGCAGGTAGTAAGCCATCTACTCTTTCAAAGTTCAAAAGTTCATTTTCATCTTCTTTTATATCCATCCGATGCTTTGAAAATACAATTTGTCTATCTTGAACTGCATAATATAGTTTGAATTGTTGTGTATCTCCACCATCAAATGAAGGTATCCATTGCAAATTTGCATAATCGGGTGCGTCGCATGAAGCACTGAAATCTTTAGGTATATCAGGTTGTCCTGTAATATAAGAATAATTTAACATGTATTGCTATCAGTTCACTTTATTCCTATGAGCTTTTAACTGGATAGTCTACAATTCACATATATTGATTTAAATAATGAGACATATCAAAACGGGACAAAATGACATGAATGAGAAAACTCGAATATATTGGTGATAAATTTAAACCGGAATTATCTTTTCTTTTGTTTTAGGCAACTCATCTGTTTATAGAAAGGTAGATCTTTTTATAGCTTTTAGAGTATTTTTTCAGATATCCCCATTTCTGTTACAATATTGTTTGCAATTAAGCTAAAAATATACAGTAATATTGACCTTTTAGAACGAAATGTAAAAGCTTCTTAACACTGAATATATACAATTCGATCTAAGTTGAACATCGACGGTACCGATTTAATTGAATAGTAATAAAAATACTAGTAATGAACAATGGAATTTATTGTTTTTCTATATATCTGATTATTTCTTTGTATGTTGCATGCATACTATTGTTCTTATCCACAATAACCCTTTGAAGATAAACTTTAGTTCTTATTGTGTCACTTCTCAGTACACCAGCACTTCATATTGTTTCATTTATTACAAACTCACTTGAGTGTTGTCCTCAGTGTATCATGAATTGAGATTCTTTTACCCATAAAGCCTTTGACATTATATGTATATAACACATTTTATAACAGTTTTTACTAAGATCTAAGCCAAAAATATAGGGCCAACATCCAACAAATCTTAAACCAGTCAAAATTGATATAGAATTATGTATCCTTTCTTAACTTGTACCAACTTTCACTTTTTATCATGTTTCTTATTTTCTTTGTTCAGTGATAATTTGGGTCAAAACTATTATTTGACATCTAAATTAAAATGATCATATCATAGGGAACATGTGTACAAATTTCAAGTTGATAGGACTTTAACTTAATCAAAACCTATCTTGACCAATCACATTAACCTAACGCGGGACAGCCGGACGAACGGACGAACGGAAAAAATGACGCACAGACCGAAAAACATAATGTCCATTAGTGGGGTATAAAATAGAATAATACCGAATTCCAAGGAAAATTCAAAACCGAAAGTTCGTGATAAAAAGATAAAATAAAAATTTCAAACATATCAGACGAACAGAAAACAACTGTTATACTCTGAACTGGTAATGGCATTTCCTTGTAATAAATTGTGGATCCAACCTGTATATTTTTAGCCAGATAACCTTCTTAATTTGTATGCTTGTCACATAAATTGGAGGCTACCATCTGGTTTTAATACATTTTCGATCTTTATAGAAATAAGTTACAATAATGTTAATAATAGTTTCAAGTTACAAACCTAAACCTGCTAAACTGTGAATTTAGGTAAAGCTTTAAAACGTGGTCAAGAGGAGATGAATCAGCCCTGTATGCCTACCACTGTTATTACTTACGCTGTTGCAACACCTCAAAGACGTGCTTGAAATCATTTTGAATTCCATTTGTTGCTTCCAAAACGTACATTCCATACTGAGATGTCTTTATATCAGTAAAATAAATTGATGATACATGTTGATATATGCCGATTGTATCATTTGATCTCACTATTTCATAGGAATCATTTTTACTAAACATCCAAAATATTTTTGGCTGTGGGTAAGAAAAAAGTATCACACTTATGTCCAAAATACTATCATTTCCGACTGCAATTCTTGATTGTAGTGTAGCGACTGGTCTAGGTGAACCTAAAACAGTATAAACATATCAAAGTTTGTTTGAGAAGGAACTTAAATGTCTAAATAAAACAGATACACGAAGCATTCATATTGCAATAGAACAGTAAGTAACGGAAAGAATTTTATAAAATTAAAACTAATCCGGAGTCGTAAACTTAATTTCAAAAAATAAAAAGTTACAATTAATTCTTTGTTGCATAGTATTCTTATCATTATAAAGCAACCAACAGAATTTAAATTGCTCACTGATAAAGAATACAATTGTCAAAACGGTTAAACTAGATTTTTCTGACGATATGTTGATAAATTATTAATTTCGTCCGTTAGTTACTATCTTAATGTCTTCTGTCTCGATATGAATAGATCAACAGCTAAATAGTAGCACCAGCAGTATAACTTTAAAACACGTACTAGTTAATACACAGGCATCAACCTATTCAATACTTACACAATACAAACAGTTCTTTAGTTTGATTGGACTTTCCTATGGAATTCTCTGCTGCACATGTATAATTCCCAGTATCATTACACAAAGGAACCAACCCGTAAGTAATTGGATTTCCAGAACTTTGTTTCTCTTCGTCATTATAAAACAAGCGTCCATTAGGCTTAGGAATACCATCAATTTCACAAGCAAGTCGTGTTTCTACATTTTCAGGAATTGTAAAATTTTCACCGTCGATAGTAAGGCCTTTAATTTCTGCACCATCTACGTTTTCAAAAATATAAATAAAGCAGCGTTTTATCACATGGATATTTAATTAATGTAACCACATATAACCACTTATATATTTTAATATTTTAATATGTATTTTAATATTTTAAATGTATACAAAAAATTGAATAAATTAAAAATCAATTTAGTCTGTTGGGTAAATATGCCGACTACATGTATATAAAGATTCCACTTCAAATACTCATTAAGAGAGAATTCACCTAGTTCAATGTCTTTTAATCATTAACCTTTCTGCCAATAATCCCATATCACACACTATCAAAATTTTTAAAATCAAGGTTAGATAGGCGTACATAAATGTGTTTCTCTGAACTTCTTCCATCCATCACTTCAATCGAAAAGTGGCACTTTCGACCTATTCTGAAATGAAACCTTAAAAAGATACTCCGATGTGTCGTGTAGGTTAAACAACATGTAATTGTCATGATAAAGAACTTCACGACAGTTCGGGATCTGTTCCTAGATTTTTTAAGGGAAACGTTATGTTGCTTTCCAACATGATTTTTTTCCCAGTCTCTATCCAAGTTTCTATTTCGCTAGTCTTATTTTGGACGACCTTCTATATGTATACATGGCCGTTTTATTCTCATCCTATACTTGAATTTAAAAATACATACAACTGTATAATAAGCTATAACTTATAATCCTATGCTGAATAATAGTTTTACTGAGAACTAAATATCGATCCACACAAACATAAGCAAACAATGTGATACGGGTTTAGCTATCCGATACAGGGTAAATTATAAAGACTGAAGAAAAGAATCTTATTAAATATACCTCATTGTGTAATTAATACTAAATATTGGATAATGAATTATATAACGTAAAATTGAATCGAGTAATCTACATGAAGCAATGCATATATACTTACATGTAACAATAACAGAAACATCGGTAGATGTCATGCTGCTAACAATATTACTGATATTACATCTATATAACCCAGTTTGGTTCCTTTTGATGGCAGGTAAACTTAAGTTATCGTAGGATACAAATTCGCCGGTATGTATGGTCCATGTTCCCACACAAGGGGGTTGACAGGTTGCAGTGCATGAAATACTAGTTTGTAAAGATTCGTTTTCCTTTATTTCATATTTCGTTTCGTTTGGAGAGAGTACAACACGAGATGGTCCGTCTGTACAAATTAAAAATAGTATGATTAAATCTGTACAATCAAAGGAGCCTTCGTAAGGTTGATGAAGTTGCTGTATTAAATATGATATCAAATACAGCAAGTAAGATTAAGTGTAGGAGGATTTAATAATTATCAAAAGTTTAAGTTACATTATTTCTTACTTTATGGTATGTAAGTAGGCAAGACACTGGGTTCCGTGGATTCCTTACAAATCTTAATATATTGGTAACAGGAAGTTAGTTAACTTCTTTATTTCTTTTCTGTCGGTTGAACGAACAAAGGTGATTAGCTTTAGTTACAAAGAATACTGGGGACTCAATGGTTGAACGGTTTGAGTGATTTGTCTACTGTATCACTTGTCCCTCAACACTGAGGTGGTCAGTTCGAACATCAAACGTGGCAGGTGCATTTGATCTCAATCTTAAATTGCTAGGATCGTCATTTTTCTGGCAGGTGGTTGAAAGTTTTCTCAATGCACTCAGGGTTCCCCAACAAACAAAAATGACAGAAATGATATAGCTAATAGATATGAAAGGGGTGTCAAACATCAGCAATCAATCATAAATTAACCATGTGTATCATTCTTGAGTTAAGTGATTTTTCGTTGTTATTGTTTTTACTTTAGATTTTATTTATTAATTTTCTGGCCGAGACTAAGAGTACAAAGAATTAAGAGGGTTGCGATCTAACATAATGGTTTAATACATCACATTTTTACGTTCCTGTCATAAAAAATGCTTACTCGTCTTTATAAGACATATCTGAAAATAATCTTCTGGCTTTTATCGACTTCATGTTTATTGATATAACGTATACAAGTGAAAATACGAAGAACAATCTTGAGTGTTGACTTTTACCTCGAAAATAAAATGCACGTGAACTGTCCATTTCAGCATATTTATAGTTTTTATTCAAATTAAGCACAGTTTATAAAGTCGTAAAGGATGCTTTCGGCAAATGATTTGCCAATGTTACAGAATTGAAACCGTAATCACGTACATATGTAGACTAATGATTTTTTAGTAGTTCACCATATAATTTATTTATCTCTTTTTTCATTTTTTTCAAACATTGATAGTTTCAGAGGAAGCTTTAACATAGTCACTCATGGTAACTCGAAAAAAAAATTACTTTTCTTTCAGACATGCACTTACATTTTTGGTATAAGGTATAAAAAAAAGGTTATACTGGGTTTTTGCCGAAAAATTCATGTTTAATTTGAGGAGGTATAGTGTTTTTCTGGTATTCTGGGTAAAATAATGGACAGCTCAGAAACAACATGAACAACTGCTGCGTTAAAAATGACCAAGTAACAAAACTATTAAATGACATTTGCATATTAGATATATTAGAAACACATCTACTCACAATTTACTATAACATCTATATCCGTGGACAACATGCTGCTGACTTTATTAGTTGCATTGCAATTATATATCCCGGCTTGACTTCTATTGATGTTATGTAAACTTAACTCGTTAGATGGCAAAATGTGTCCCTGTGGTCCTATCCAACTCAATATACATACTGGCTTACATTCCGCCGAGCAGTTTATATTAGGAACATGCATTCCTTCAATTACGTTGTATTTTGTGGTATTCGGTGAAAGTGTTACGTTTTCTGGTCCATCTGTTTATTTTGACAGATATTATTGTTTATTGTATCATCAAAGATAAAAAAAAAAAAAAAAAAAAAAAAAAAAAAAAACACCGATTAAATACATGTATTTTGTTAAACTGACTTCAGTAAAGGAGACGTTAGATAATAAATGTTTGTTCATCACTTTGTTGAAAACTGTGTCTTTTTTTTGATTAAGCTTTCTTCAAAGTACTTGTATGTATGCTTTGTCAGAATTTACTTACAATAGAAATTATGGGGAAAATGTATAGCAATAGTTATAATCTAGTTGGTTGAATGCTATGGAGTAACCGTTTCACAGATGAGATCAGATGTGTTCTTACATTGTAACTACAACCCCCTTCCCTTTGAATGAATGTGACCTACCAAATTAGACTATTTACCGGGTAAGGAATATGATGAGCAACACGACGGAGGCCACATGTGGAGCAGGATCTGCTTACCCTTCCGGAGCACCTGAAATTGCCCCAAGTTTTTGGTGGGGTTCGTGTTGTTTAGTCTTTAGTTTTCTATGATTGTCATGTGTTCTTTTATTTGTCTGTTTGTCTTTTTCATATATAGTCATGGCGTTGTCAGTTTATTTTCGGTCTATGAGTTTGACTGTCCCTCTTTCCGAAATTAGAAACATCAGAACAAAAACAAAGAGGCTTTCTGATTAACAAACAATTTCACATCATGCGCATGACGACCACATATATTAGTTTAATACGAAATACACACCATCTTGTGATAATCACTCGACACAAATATGTTCTGATTGGTATCCTGTGATTTTGCTTAGATTCTATTGATTCGGATGTTTTATAAGATTGAAAATGCCTGGTTGACAGACGAAGACGAATATTATATGGAAGTCTATTTCTGCCATCGAGATATATTTAAGTTAGCATAATTTATCGCGATAAGTCAAAATAAAATAGGTATTTTGACGAAACATTCAGATTTTATCTCAACAAGTCATGAAATCTCTTCGCAATCTATCTTGATATTTTGTTTTAACTTGTAAAGATTATTATCTTGTTATCATGTTTTTTCTTATGCCAAAGCCAATTTGCAGCATCGGCATAAATGATAGTCGTGGTGAAGTTTAATGTTTTTAAACCAATATCACGACCTTGACGCCAGTTTTCGAGAAAAACTCGAGATATTATCTAAACAATTTACGATAAACAGTATCGCGATATTTATTATGATGAGATGAAATATCGTAAATTATTGCGACAATTAGCATCAAAGTCGTTTTATTTGTTTAAATACGTTGAACTTCTATCACGACTACTCTTTATGTTGATTCTACAAATTTGTAATGGCATACGTCAATCACGATATCATTATAATTATCTATATATTTTTTCTTAATTAATTGTGAATTAGTGTCTGAATAAAATCCTTATAAGTCGTCAAAATACCTGCTTTATGTTGACTCGTCGAGATAAAAATTGTCAGCGCAAATTTACCACGATGACGGAAATAGGCCACCATGATATTGCTATATATGATTGCAAGGTTATAAACTTTGTCTGATAGGCACACTATGAGGAAGGGATCTCTTCTTTTATAAAGGTAAACACAGATGATGCTAGTTTTGGTAACTTTTGTTCAAATGATATATCAATTTGATGCAAAATCACGGAACTAATATGATAATGGGATGTCATTCATTAGACATAAATACTAATCTTTGGTTGAGTTGTCAGTTGTCTTAGTGCTTCAGTTTTTAATTCTTGTGACTTATAATCAATGATAACACATTATTATAAATACGTACAACGAACACTGATGGTTACATCCGTGGATACCATATTGCCAAAGTCATTACTAGCATTACATTGATATGTTCCAGCTTGGTTCCTCTGGATCTCCTTCAAACTTAAGATTTCAGTTGATATGACTTGACCAGTTTGTTTTATCCACGTTAAAGTACAATCTGGCTGACAGTCTGCTGTACACGTGATATCTGGAACATCACTATTCTCATCAAACGTGTAGGATGTTCGATTTGGAGACAGTATCACTTGGTTAGGTCCATCTGTAAATAGAAATGTTTAAGAAAAAAACAGACACATACTTTTAGTGTTGAGAAGTTAATATTTATTTTATTTTAGACTGCAGATAACTAAAGCTATTTTAATGTTTTTTACTTGCGTCTTCTCTCCAGTTTTAATTTAATTTAGTAAAATACCATGAACCTGTGGTATCAAATGTAGAAAAGATGCAAAACACATTTTTTATACTTCTAGGTGCTTACGGGGGATCGATATCTGAGGAGGGCTGTAGCATCACTAGACCTGTTTTAGTTTTAGTTTCATGAATAAAGGCAAACGTAGTTTACCGCTGTTCAATAGTCATTTATAGTTTAACTGAAACAAATACTAGTCATAAACAAAAATCGAGGAAGAACATCAACTTTATGAGGGATAACAGAAACACTAAACCGCTAAAAAAACCGCCAACATACATAGAAATGGACTATGTGATACTTAAGTTAAGAACTGTGCAGTTTTTCCAAAACGTTTATATTTATTTCAAATGTTATATGAACAAAATAAGTGAAATGCTATACTCTCGTTTTTGTACAATACACTGATATTACAGTTTTTCTTCACTTAGTTGTCCATTATTTTGTCAACGGAAATGGATAAAACAATGCAACCTATCTATTTAGCAATACAATAGGCACCAATTATTTTTTATTTCTTTAACTTTCAAAAAAAAAACTTGCTTAACTGTGATTTTTAAGTTTCAAGATTATGCATAACAATCAGCCAATGCTTTGAAGCAGCTTCAAGGGATTTTCTTCGATTTGTGAGCATTCTAAATTTCACACCAGGTGCATTCGAACAATTATTGTATGCAAAATATTGGATTCTAAACTATATGTTAGACTTTCTATGATTAATAATGCGAACTGCAATGAGTACTATTTCATTTTTGCACGACTTGTAGCTTTAAAATAGCACGGTGACCGGTTATTTTTATCATATTCCCAAAAAAAGAACCCACAAGTTAAATCTTAATGTTTATTAAGTTATTAGAAAATTCTATTTGAATAAATGTGTACCGATGACCTTAAACAGTTAAAAAGACTGATTATTCGAGACTGTATGTATGTGCCTGTCCCAAGTAAGGAGCCTGTAATTCAGTGGTAGTCGTTTGTTTATGTGTTACATATTTGTTTTTCGTTCTTTTTATTTATAGAAATAAGGCCGTTAGTTTTCTCGTTTGAATTTGTTTACATTATCATTTCGAGTCTTTTATAGCTGACTATGCGGTATCGGCTTTGCTCATAGTTGAAGACCGTACGTTGACCTATAGTTGTTAATTTCTGTGTCATTTTGTTCTCTTGTGGACGGTTGTTTCATTGGCAATCATACCATATCTTCTTTTTTATATGTACTGTTTCATTACTAGTATTTCATCATATGATAAAAAAACGATAATGAACTGTTAATGTTAGAAAATATTATAATGAAATGGACCTCTAATATCATGTCTTACATAAAATTTTAACTGTAGATTGTGACATAACATGTCTGAACAATAAAACCTTTCGATATGTCATCCAATGAGTAACTTAGCATAAAGATTTTAATGATAAATTCGCTACAAACAAATGCAATTGATTATATTATGAATAGTACGGGTGTACTCACATATCCAATTTAACATATAACCATACAAAGAGGAAACACAAACTGCATAGAAAGACGTGTTATATTGCTTGATAATTACACATGAAATGAAGGATGTTACAAATTCTTGTTGTCAATATGCGATTTTGTCGTAGGACAGCAAAGCAATCATTATCATACTGTCTCATTGATATGCGCCATATCTACTCAATTTTAAAATACCATAACATTGTCTAATAGTTATATGAACTTACAGTTAATAATGATAACAATATGTCCTTTTGATGTACCCATTTTATTCGTAGCTTCACATTGATATATGCCATTATCTATCAGTGTTGCATTATTGATGAATAACTCACTGGAGTTTATGATAGAAGTAGGTCCAACCCATCTGAAAGTGCATGGAGGACCACAAGAAGCATTGCATATTAACGGTCCGAAATTACTGCCTTCATCTACTCGGTAGATCGTATTATTCGGATAAACATTTGATGGAATGGCTGTAAAAATAAAGTTTGAAAGGTATGAACATAATTTTTCAACAAATGTATATTAAACAAATTAAATGGCAAACTGTTTCTCATAAAACAATTTAGTTGTTAAGGGGGCTCGGGTGTCTTCCTCCATCTTGGAATTTGAAGAAACAGATAACTTTTGTCTTGATATTTGATGAGATGTGCAATTTTTGAGAGTTGTATGTAATTTTTGTAAAAGACTTGATATAAATATAGAAAATTGTGTGTTTTATAATAATTACAGCCGTAATTTCTCAAAAACACCTTGTGTGTGTGTTTGATTAGATGTTTTTCAACTTTGCCAATAAGCGGAGATAACTAAGATAAAGTAATTTTTATATTAGAAAGTGTTTTACCTATTTTGATATGTAGCAAGAAAACAAGTTCGGTGACCCTGTTTTTTTCATTTGAGAGCATATTATAAGAGCAATCTTCTCACATTTTATCTTAAAGTTCTGATAGTACGTTTTCTTTTTATCACACAAAATTAGATTTTTTATGCATTATTTATACAAAATCTGACAATTTTGCACAACCTGTAAAGTGAGAAAAATCCGGTGACTCATACCTTTTAATATGTTTTTGAAAAAAGTATGATAAAACCTTCATTTTGACAAGCTATCAAAAAAATCTATCCATTTTAATTAAGGCGCCCGAGCCACCTTAAATTTGTACAATTTGGTCTCTGGTGGAGAGTTGTTTTATTTGCAAATATACAACATATTATATTTATATGATTATGGTTCTATAGTGTCATTAGTGTATGATGTACTGATTCATGACAATAAATTTAACAAACTACGATCAACTGATTTTAGCTGATCATCGGTTCTTTTGAAAGAGGGACGAAAGATACCAAAGGGACAGTCAAACTCATAAATCTAAAACAAACTGACAACGCCATGGCTAAAAATGAAAAAAGACAAACAGAAAAACAATAGTACACTCGACACAACATAGAAAACTAAAGAATAAACAACACGAACCCCACAAAAAACTAGGGGTGATCTCATGTGCTCCGGAAGGGTAAGCAGATCCTGCTCCACATGTGGTACCCGTCGTGTTGCTTATGTGATTACAAATCTGGTAAATAGTCTAATTCGGTAGGTCATATTCATGAAAGGGAAGGGGATTGTAGTTACGACGTAAGGAACATATCCGATATCATTTGTGAAACGGTTATTCCATAACGGTCAACCAACTCGTGATGAAAGTATCAATAACTTTATCAAACATACAGGGCTTAAAATATTTGTACACCAGAAGCTCGATTTATCAATAAAATAACCACCATAGGCTCTTGTATCGAAAACGTTTAAAAGACCATATAACACGTACATGTAGTTGAAGACCATCAAGGAACATAATGTTGATCAATCGATTTAAAATAATGAGGTTTATCTACACTGAGTATGACATCGGCATTTTACTTTCACAAATGCTTTAAGCAGAACACTTTTCGTTTTTCGTTTAAGAATAGGATTTATCTATTTTGCTTTAAAATCAAAATAAGGAGATATTTGTATGATTGCCAATAAATACAATTAATATATAGAACATTGAAGAGACGAAAAAAAACGAATTTGGCTTACTTGACCTTCGAATGTTCGGTTTTGAACGCTTAAAATTAGTCAAGCGCATTGGATGCATCACATTTATAAATAGTAATTTTCTACATTTGAAAATGCCTGTACCAAGTCAGGAATATGACAGTTCTTGTCCATTCGTTTTTGATGTGTTTTGTCATTTGAGTTTGCCATGTGATTATGGACTTTACGATTTGATTTTCCTCTGAGTTCAGTATTTTTGTGATTTTACTTTTTACGCTGTCATCGATCATTCTACTTTTTATTTGTTACTAGTATAAAACATAAACAGATTTGGCATGATTGCAAATTAGACACATTTCCAGCATCGAACGGCACTTATCAACAACCCCAAATCGCATATACAAATTTCAGACATTACAAATGTAAAACAAATCAAACGAGACAAACTAACGGCCTCGTATGTGTACATCACATGTTAACCACTGAATAACAGGCTTCTGACATGGGTTTTGCACATACAAAATGTGGCAGAGGTACACATGTATCTGACGTCAAAATCTCATTGGACTAAGGAAAGTCATGCAACAGCTAAACAATAAAACAAATCATGAAAAACATTTAAGAACAAGAAGTACTATGCAAAGTTTCATGCTTTCCTCATCAAGTGAGCAATTCTGCTCTATAATTGCACCAATCGGCCGGATTAAGAATAGCTTTGATCGTTTTGCATTAATTGACAAAACGTTCGATCTTATTACTAAGCGGGCTTTCTTTTCTACATAAAAAAATGCCTGTACCAAGGCAGGAATGTGACAGTTGTTGTCCATTCGTTTGATGTGTTTGAGCTTTTTATTTTACGTTGTTAATATCAATGGTATTATAATAACATGTAGCCTTTACCTATGAAGGAGGCTCGCGGGTATAACATTTCAGAAAAAAACATTTCTTTCCATTACAAATTTTATTTATTACTTCATTAGTTGTAAGTTTATCATATGGTACAACAATCATTCCAAAAATCAAGTCGTTGTGGCCAAAGATGACTCTTAAAATGTATGTATCATTGAAAAAGCTCCAAATTATCTCCCTTTGGTGCAATAATGCCGTTTTTTGGCATTAAAATTGAAATATCGTTTTTTAACTCATCGGTGACCTATATTTTTCATTATCATTTTCAAATAAGCTGTACTTAAACTAAACTATGGTAAAATTTAAGCTATTTCTGTCATTTAGTTCTTTTTTTTTTATTTCGATATTACCTCTGTTTCTCCTAGTTCAAAAGAAAAAAGTACCTTTTACAGAAATGTGTGCTTCTTTCGAAGGCAGACTCTGAGCGTAAATGAACGGTGATCCCATTTTTTTATTTTATTTTTATATTAAGTATAAGATAAAGTTCATTTATAGTAAATATAGCGAAACCCAGATTACAAAAATCGATTTAGACACGCGAGCCCCTAAAAATACACGAAATAAAAGCGAATTTTATTTTGTACGTTTTTCAAACAAATTAAATAAATGTAACACATTGTATACCCGAATTTCTGTTTGCGTTATGATTATTTCCAATATTCCTCCCCCCCCCCCGAAACACTACCACTTGGCCGGATATTGAAGTTCATGATTTTATGAGATTTATCATTTAATGATGCGCCGAAAGTTTTCATAAGCACTTATGTTTATGAGTCGTCAGTCTACAAAGTCTTTGCAACCATCATTGTCAGCTATTTTGATTTTGTAAATATTTGTCCTGGTTTGAAAGTTTAAAATATCTCCTACTTTAATGCAATAATAATTATCACTTTAAGGGGGCTGATATTTTTATTATAAAGTAATAATAGTATGGAAATGCATATAATTATGTTTGATTATGCTATCATAAATAAAATGAAAATACCTGCAATAGTTACGAACGTCACCATTTGTTCTTTATTTGAATCGCATCTAAGTGTTAGTTGACCTTCTCCACCACTGGTATGGTTATAACAGATCCGTGTTGACAAACCGTTAGGATCACACCAACAAATTCCAATATCATTACAGTGTTGTTTACCATCAAGAGTACACAAATTGGTAGATAATTTTTGGAGGATGTTATGTGAAAATATGGAGTTTCCATTTGCAACTACAACATAAGTTGTTGTCCGTTGATCTATATAGGACTCATAATAACATGTGATGTTGTTGCAAGTATTTGGAAATATGTATTCTGATGAAGCTATAGTTAAACCTTCTGTTGGTCCTGCTGTAAAGTAAAGAAAATCTGATTTTTCAGAAAATGTATTGATAATGAGTTTCAAGTAATTTCATGTATCCAGGTGAACTAATATCGAAGGTACAATACAGAAGTTAGAAAAAATATGCCATTGAAACATATGTTTGTGAAAAATCAACATATGCTTGTCCTGCATTACATGTAACAGTATTCGTCCATATCAATTTTAAACAAATTAATTCGTCTCGCAGGCCTGCATTTTGTTTGGAAAATTAAGTGTTCACCCCAAGAACCGGTTTGGCCAGAACATAACAATTTCAAGTTTATTTATAATTTACACATTGTGTTTATGTTAAGAATGTTAAAAAGAACATGTGTTTTCATAGTTTAGAATTTTATTCAGTATAGGTTGAAAAATACAGACAAAGTTTATATGTTAATGAACTGTCTTATATTTTGACCTTAGTGGAAACATAACAATGTAATCAGTTTATTGCAGTTTCCATATTTCATTGTTGAACAATGATAACATTAAACCAATTTTCTATTTCAAAAATATTCGTATATACAATCTATATTCAGTACGTATAAAGAAATTAACAATATATGTTTATTTTAGAGCAACTGCTATTTGGTTGATCTATTGTGAGACATTAAGTAATCGAATTATAGTCGTTTCGTACCCTAGCCATTTCGTGCCCCCCATTTCGTACCCTGGCAAAAACCATTTCGTACCCTAAATGTTGGGTACGAAATGACAAATGTGGGTACGAAATGGCAGAGGTACGAAATGGTAAAGGTACGAAATGACTTGCTTCCAAGTAACCCTTTTTAAATGCTTCCAATGATTTTTAAGTGAAGCTGTTGTAAAAGTGATGTTTGGTGAAAATTTATTTACACAATTTCTGTATATTAACTACAAAAAAACCTAAAAAAACCAGCACTTTCGCATTCTCCGTTGGTGTAAATGACACTTTCACATTCTCAGCTGTGTTTATGACACTTGCACATCGCTACAGATAACCAACAAATGCAAGCACTTCGTTCATTTTATTTATACGTTAAAGTAAGATCAGAACAATAATGCATTTTTAATATGCGATGAAAAAGATTATAATAAACGATGAAAAAGTTTCTCACTAACGATGAAAGAGATTCTAAAAAACGATGAAAAAGTTTCTAAAAAACTTATACCCGGTGTATCAGTGGAAACAAATTATCACGTACACGGATGCCAAATCCGCATTATCATTTTCTATGTTCAGTGGACCGTGAAAATGGGGTAAAATCTCTAATTTGGCATAATGTTCAGGAAGATCATACCATAAGGAACACGTCTACTAAGTTTAAAGTTGATTGAGCTTCTACTGCATCAAATACTACCTTGACCATGAATTTTAACCTGAAGCGGGACAGACGGACTAACGAACGGATGAACGGACGATCGGACGAACGAACGAACAGACGGACCCACAGACCGGAAAATATAATGTCCATAAATGGGCGTTAAAACTTCATATGAAAAATGCAGAACGTCTTAATTACTATACGTCTTAGTCACTACTAAGTGTGCGTACATCCAGGAATATCAAGATAAGGGATATCATTTTTAAAAGAAGAACAAGAAAACAGTATCATACTTTTGCACATTGGTTGGTGCAAAAAAAAAAAAACTCACAATAACCGCTTAAAATATTATAATAGTTAGTATTGTATCGAATTCAAATATCTTTGGTGACTGCTTGGTTGTTCACCATTAAAAAAAAATATTTTTATACACGTCAGTCATTATTTAGAAATTTATATTACGCAATGGTACCATTTTGTTTTCATAATCTTTCGAGTTTATTTTTTTTGTTATTAAAACTGTACTGTGCAGTCCTATGTTGAATAATTTTAGCTTACAGCACAATTTATTATTAAATCAGTTAACTTACCAAAAATAAAGAAGTAAATGAAGTATGAGGTAAACATCGCTCACTATAACATGTATAATCAATTGTCATTTTATAGAATGCGAAAAATCAGTTTGAACAAGTTTAACAGGTAACAGGTAAAGTTATTTGTGATCAACAGATGTTTTACATCCGTGAAGAACCTAATTATGAATACTACAATATATACCAAGTAAATCAATATTATTAAAAATTGAAATAACGTGCGTCTCAGTTGCATACAATATCGCACACCAGATGTAGCATACACTTGCAGCATATTCATATACCTATCAATGTTATACAACAAAAAATATTATAACTCGGCTATCAAAGGAGACACACATATTTCGTTTTAAAATGAGACTCTCGGTATTCAATTTACTTAAATATGTCAAAACACAAGGGAAGGCTGGTTAATAGTTAATCGTTCAGGGATAGCTTTTTTGTTCTGTCATTTCAATTTGTTAAAATTGTTGTTTCGCAGACACATCTGATGGATTGATCAATTTGCTATGTTGTTACGACTTATTAAATAACAAGTCTTTATCGAGACGAGAGATGTTTTCCAATTATATTTATCCAAGAAGTTTTTACGAATCAGAAAACTGAGTCTTTCAATTTATTCAAACTCTGGTTTAAAGCGAATCTGCCCTAAATCATGTGTAATGATTATGTCGAAACCGACCGTACGAGGGATTTAAAGTCAGCCAAAGTAGTTTATATAAATAGAACCCACATAATCGGTTATGTTGATATTATTAGAATGACATTGTAATCAAATTTGACTATTTTGTACAGTTTCAAAGGCCAAAATAAGATCTTGTAATGTTCCTCTTGATTTGCACATTGGTGGAATTAGTTTAAGACAAATAATATGTTATTCGTACTGTCTTTTTTTCTTTCAAAAACTATTTTTCATTATAAACATAGAGTAGTAAAATAATGAAAAGAAAAGTAGGTGATTTAGGTCAAAATTTTAAATGGCCCTTCATGGATAACACCAGAAAATTCCATATATCTGATAAAAATTAAAAAATAAGATGATCGAACCTAAAAACATTTGTGTAACATAAGCGAGGAGCATTGCATTATAAGTAAAACATTCATAAGGAGTTCCGCGGAACCCTTTGTCTAGTCTGTGATTGCTCAGTGAGATATAAGTTTATCATCAGTGTTTTTTTAACCTATTTATGAAAATACACCCATAAATTTAAACATCAATTGAAATAACTAGGTTCATATAGTATCTTTTTGACAGTTTTAAAGCAGATATCTCGATTCCGGAACAGTTTTTGTACCCTTGCCATTTAGAATGTTTAAATCTGCATACTACTTAAGTTAATGTTTGCATTTTCGTTATTATTTATTTACTTAACATACACTGTAAAACATTTGTGTATTAAACAATTGCAGATATGCAAAAATCAAGTTTATATTTATAAACAGGAAACCGTCATTATTATCAAATAACTATTTGTTATTACATCAGGGGCCTGTTCAGGAAGCGCTCTCACAACAAGGACCATTTTTTGACGTATCGTTGTCCTATGTGCGTTTATCAAACATAGCGTAAGTACAAAAAGTCGACGATAAAGTCCCAACTTTAGTACACCTAAAAAGGTGTCTTAAAATGTAAAATCACAAAAAACTGAACTCAGAGGAAAGTCCAATCGGAGAGTCCATAATCACATGGCAAAATCAAATGAAAAAACACATAAAAAAACTAAGGACAAGAACGGATGATCTTATGTTAGTACTGACTTTAGGACTTTATTTTATGATGTTTAATTTGTAAATAAATACGATTTCAAATGTATGAATGCCTCTTTTTCAAAATATTTTTCTATTTTCACTTATCTAATGTGTTTTTATTCTATCATTTTCAATGTAGAATAAAATTAGAATACATTTGTAGAGGGGTACATTTAATTTGAAGCAAATACAATAAATGTTCATTGGAAAAATTATTAAGGAATATTTACTTTGAAACACAACATATTTCTGTTTTGCTTTTTATAAATATTGCAATATCACAACATGATGATGAAAAATATTTTACTACTTTTAGTATACTTGGTAAACAAAATATATCAAATAATTCAAGTATGTTATTGCATCTTTTCTACGCATTAGTACACGTTTATGATTGTCGATAATTTACCAATATCTTAATATATGGATAAAACTATAAATCAAAATAGCTTTTGGTACTTTGGAATTTTTCTTTTATTGTTTGGGAAATTTAGTTATGTTTGTTTCACATGTACCTTGGTTTGTGTTCAACAGTGAACATGGTCATATACAATTGATTGCTTAAATAAAAATGTTTGCCAAACATACGTTTTGAAACAATTTATTGTGTCATGATATCAATCATAAGTACCTATATAAATGTTAAATTATACATATTAAAGTGTTGTTGTAAAAAAGTACTTCTAAACGATTTATTTGTGTTTGTTAAACGTTTATTGTCTCGTGTTGATTGCTTTCGGAAAATGAATTAAAGTTTTAAATTGTAGTTCAATTCAAATTCTTTTCTCTTATAGAAAAAAAACCAAAAATATATATCTTTCTGTGTGCTAATGTTTTTTGTAATACTAGCCTCTCAATATTTTTTGTAGATAATGTCTTTAGTAGAACCCCGAACAATTGCCGTTTAAAAAAATGTATCATTAATACTTTTATAAAGGACCGACCGCTTATATGTAGGTTGTTTTAAACTATGCTGAAAGCATTCGATACATGTAGGATATCTGAATCGAAAACCAATATAAATTCGAAATACTATTCAATTGCGATATATTAAAATGCAATTATTATTTTAATCTCGTTGCAAATATAATTGATAAAAAGTGTTTTCTGCTCATTGGTCGGGTTGTTGTCTCTTTGACACATTAAACAAAAAAATCAAGCAACTGAGAAAGTTTGTTTCGGACAAAAAAAATTCTATAAACATACTCTAAAATGGTAGCGATGTAGTTCGCTGGACACAATACCTAAATCCACTCTTAGTTGTACAGGTCCACATTATCATGCAAGTTTTATAAAACTTTATTTTAGAGAAATTATGTCTAAAATTTAGGTGTACAGTACTATGTTTAAAACATTTTTTTGAAATTATCTGTATAATGTATTTGCTTATTAAGATCACTTCAGCTTAAAAATGAAAGATAATTATATACGACAATTTATTTGATTTCATTATTTTATCCGAATTGTTCAAAGGTAGACAACTCTGATCATCTATACATTTTATGATTAAATTGGACATACGATTATCGTTCTTTCTTAAATAAGTGTATGAAATCAAAATGCGATAAATTGGTTAAGCGTGGTTTTTTTTCTTTCATTATGAGTTTTGTCCCTTTTACACTGGTAACAAAATTATCATATGCAATGGAACTCATCAGCAGTGTTAACATTAGTTAACAGACAAAACAGTTGAAAAGAGAAAATGACCATGTTTCATATTTTAATAGACATACAATCATAACCGAATGCAATAAAATGCTATCGGAGCTGTTAAAACTAAAACATAAATGAATGAAACGAAATAACAGCTGTTGAGGTACCAACCTTTGAAGTTTTACTTTTAATGAATTTGAATTAGAAATACCTGCATGCATTGCTCTATATCAACATAACATAAAGGTTAAAATTTAAGATTTTGCAATTTTTAATTTTATAGATATGAAAAAATCATCGACACTAATAATTGTTCGGCTTTGTGAACCCCTTGGTCCATCCAACGAATTAATCATTGTTCCATGTAGCGTTCTTGAAGGACTCGCCACCGCCTGTCATATAAAGTTGGACCATCCGTCAAAACACCAATTACAGCTCGTTCTATAACGGCAGTTTTTCGAGACGTGTATGTCCAATTTAAAAGCATAGACACTGTGATACAGGTGTTGAATGTTGGTTTTCGTTCTTTGCATTGGATATTTAAATTTCTATCCTTATATCACATACATGTTTTATGTGAATTTCTGAACTCTGATACTATCAAAGTGAAACAGAGCCGTTACAGTAATCTTTCATTCAGTTTGATTGAGGTCTGGATTAGGCATGGAAGTAACTGTTAGTAATGCTTTTTTAATTTACTTCTCATTGTTATTTTGCTTAGTTTCTTCTGTTACCTCTTCTTAATCTGATTCTGTTTTTTAAACTGATTTTTTCTGTGCCTACTGATGTGTGTTTGTTGATTCTACATTGTCTAGAGGTATAGTGGAGGATAGAGATCTTATAATAAACAGATAAACATGTTAAATTCAGCCTTTTTTTTGCGCCGGTAACTATTTAGGAGTCACAGGTCTTTGTAAGTCTAGTATGTTTTTATTTTGTTTATTTATATATTTCGGATTTTAGAATGACGTCCATTTTTGCTGAACTAGAATAGGTTTTTATTTAGGGGCCAGCTGCAACCCGCCTGCGGATACGGGATTTCTCGCTTTGCTGAAAAGGTATTGGTTGTCTTTGGATGTAATATGCTCTTTATTCGAGTTGAAACTCATTGACATATTCCTAATTTCTATTTTCAATTTTATTTACGTTTAAATTCATGGGTCCTTAACGATCTTTAACAGCTTGCTTTATTTAGCCAGTTAAAACAGTTTTTATTCGAACGTCACAGATGAATCTTTTGAAAAAGAAAGGAGCGTCTGGCGTACAATATCATATGTATGTTAACATTGATATTTTTCAACCGGGCAAGGACATCTTAAAACGATATCAAAACAAGTGAGACACCACAATCACCATGCTGTTTCCTACTGATCATCTTTTGGTATTTGCGTCGTCTTCTTTCTATGCACTTTCAACGTTATTAAACAAATAAAAAGATGATTTTCAATTAATATTTTATTCAAAACGAAGAAGATAATAACATAATGTATAGAATACGTCATTACAAAATGTGTAAACATCATAAATAATAATGCTAGTATATCACTCTTTATAATAATCAAATATCACAGCTTAGTAAATATCAAAACAATAAACATTGCATATTAGATAGACCCGTTCACAGAAAGTTAATATATTTTATAAATATTTAGCAATTCATTGTACATATCCAGAGCACGATTTCTCAGTTAAATATTGTAAATATTGTCATAAACCGAGGTTAATGAATGCAATATGAAATAAGATATATTTTATGACTTCTGTTATACCTTTTCAGTTATTTGTACAACATGTCAAGAGAGACTGTATTAATTGAAAAACACTTTTTATAAATGTAAAGTTTTGATAAACATTTAATGAAATTCAAAAATCAAATTTGGTTAAGTGTGTCCCCACACCGTTAAATAATTGTGAAAAGTAGCCAAAGTAGGCTGAAAATACCACGGGATTATTAAAAAAAAATAAGAAGAAGGAAACCAACAACGCCATGGCCAGAAATGATTTAAAAACAAGTCAAGTCAACAAAACACTACATAGAAAACACCCCAACAAAACTGGAAGAACAATGATGTACACGGTTGCCCCACTCGAACTATTATTTTCTTTCTTCAATGTACCTTGAAATTGGGGTCAAAACTCTAATTTGGCTTAACAGTTCGAAAGATAATATCGTAGGGAACATGTGTACCAAGTGCAAGTTGATTCATGTTTATCAAAATTTACCTTGACCAAAAAAACTATAACCTAATTGTTATCAAAGGTACCAGGATTATAATTAAGTACGCCAGACGCGCGTTTCGTCTACATAAGACTCATCAGTGACGCTTATATCAAAATATTTATAAAGCCAAACTAGTACAAAGTTGAAGAGCATTGAGAATCCAAAATTCCAAAAACTTTCACCTGAACCGTGACAGGCGACCAAACGGACAGACGAACGGACAAACAGACTGAAAAAAAACATAATGCATATATACGGGATATAAAAATCTATGGAAATGCTAACCTTAATAGTTCTGAAGACGTCCGCAACAAAGTCATTTTTTGTAGTTAGGGAACGATGTTGTAAAAAATCCATATGAAACTTAACCATCGAGGATTACAAGACCGTTATAAAGACATTTATTTTTAATACACTATGAAAAAGTGTGATACTGTGACAGTAAGTGACGATTCAAAAACTTCATCATATCGTATCATTTGCTAAAAATACATACATACATACATACCACAACAAAATAAAAAAGCAAAATACCGAAATCTAATGAAAACATAAAACGGAAAGTCTTGAAATTGTCTTTGATACTTGTATCCATCCTCAAGTTTTGCACCATACCATAAAAAAATACCCAATTTCAAAATAAAAAAGAACATAGATTTACAATAATCCAAATTGCTTGATGTACACTTAATTGTATTTGTTTTCGACAAGAAATAGATGATCTGGTGTTCTTCTGTCACCGTCCTGGAAGTCGAGAGAAAATCTCGATGCTGATGAATATTCATTCTTCAAACGTGGTGTATACCTCTGATCTAACACCTTCATAGTTGGTGGTATGTTTTGTGTTGAGAAATTAATTGCGAATATGTCATCTGCTGGGTTTCCTTTCGCAGACGTATCAATTTGTCTGTGCCTAAAATACAAAACAATTTAATGTAAAAATACAGCTTTGATTAAGTTATTTTCTCTTTTTTTTTCTCTGTATATAATCATTTGATCCATTTCATTTTACATTTAGTAATAAATGTTGTGGCATTGTTGTTGTCTAGCCATAAGTTTTCTGTTTACTATTATGTGAGCTGTCGTATGTCTTTTCTACTTTGTCATATATCTGGTCTGGTTGAAACCCCACATCTGTCGTTGTCCAACAGTTTGAATTTGCTGGATTCACAAATACGCAGCCATTTCAGTTCGGAATGGGGACGAAACTTCAAAGTCCTCGGGTATAGATAAATGTCATGTTTTCTAGTCGTAGACGAAAAGAACCTTTGCAACAACTCATTTATTGATTTCATAGTCTGCCTGTCGCAATTCAAGATACCATCATTTTCTAGTTATCGTCCAAATTCCCAACCATCATTCGGTTGACCCATCTGTGCTTTGATAATTGGATGACGTTAGCAACAATAATGTAATAATTATTTTTAACAAGGTGTTTCTGTCGTTCTTTTACTGCTCTGTTTGTTTTATTTTGTTCAACTATCAAGGATCTCATGGTTGTTGTGTTTGTTAATAATTTTGTATTTAATAATTATAAACGTCGGTGGAAATGTTAACTTTCATATATTTTGACATAAAGAAGATGTCTTAAATTCCATATAAGAATAAGATGATAGTTTATTAATGACAACGAAGGCTGGAAGATCAAATGATCAACGGAAAATTTTAAGAAAAGTACGTTATAAATCATATCAGTTTCGAAGAATTAACTACTCAGCTGATGATTCCCTCGGGAACTAACAGTCAAGCAGCAGTGGTATAGACCTAGTGCTAGTAAATGAACATAAGACTTCATAAATTTCGTACGTCTGGGGCACCGTTTTTCTATCATAAATAAATCAATAGCCAAGAATTTCCAAATATCTAAAACCGTTTTGAGCTTTATATAAAAAAGGACTTTAAAAAAAAAGCCAAGCTTATCAAGAGCCAACTTTGTCTGAAACAGAAAGAACCTTAGCGTCTAGGTAATTTCTTAATTCATCAATGCAGAATTTTAGAAAAAAATATTGTGTTTTTGTTCTTACGTCGAATTAATGAAAGTTGACTTAAAGCCCAAAAAAACATCAAGAATCTATATTGTCGTTGTCATAGACCAATTAAAGAATAAATTTCTCTATTTTTTTCACTTAAGCCATTTCATAAGAAAAAAATGAGAATGAAAAGACCGTTATGTTTGAGTTGAGGATTTTATTAAGGCACTTAAGGCAAAAAGAAAAAGATTACCATCTTCATAGTAAGCTACTTAACGACCATGAGTTTGCGTCACATTTATGAAATATCGAAAGCTTTGTCAAGTAAGTATCAAAAATGTTCTCAACCAAACACAAAATTTTGGTGCATTCTTTTATAAATATTAGCCGGAATGCAATAGATTCTAAACGCAGAATGAACTAGCTTATATACAATTGTCTCCGTATCAGAGTTCATACATGTCATAGTACATTATACATCGTCGCAAATCAAGCATTTATGAATAAAAAAAAGGACACTATTTGTATTTACCCTATATCTTTATGTTTGACCTTGTAAACCATGAGACCAATCAATGCTGCAAGGACAACAAGTCCAGCTATGATACCCAACGGAAGGAAAATATTGTTTTCATCTTTTTCTCCATTTTGTTCCTTTTCTAAAAATGTATTTCATGTAAGAAGTGTAGTATTCACAGTTGTTGACGCTTAATTTTTTCGTTAAGCGGCAACAACTGGGAAATACCCAAACAATCGTTAAGAAAAAATGTCTACAAAATGTGAACCAAATAATGCAAATTGTTTACAATTTGTAGGTATGGTCGACACGAGAGGTCTTATAAATAAGATATTTGCCACTTTTTAACACGAGGACATACTTTAGAAATCTATTTTGTCATGACAAACAACTTGTGTTTTCTTTTCGCAATCTGAGTTTTTATGTTTTACTGATTCCTATCAGTTGAATTCTTTATTAAAAAACTATTGTTTCATTTTAGTATATGCAATTTTCCAGATACGGTAAACGATTATTTTATTGATGTTTCTAACAAACCATAGCGTTAAAACATTTCCTCTTTTACCACTATATTCATTTTATTTGTAATGTCGTTTTATCATTTAAAAGTAATTGGTATCTTTCCAAAATGTATTATTTTATCAATTGACATTTGAAAAAAAAACCATGAAGTCCAATAGTAACAAATGTCATGCTCTTTCAAACGTGATATCTATCATATTGCTATATATACCTGTTTCCGTGTCTTCAGCCCTTGTTAGAGGACACGTGTCCTTTAAAAGAGAAAAAAAATCATTTGTAATTTAGCATACTGAATTGTATGCTAACAACAGTGTTTTACAAGATAAAAAGGTTTTGGAAATGTGTACTCCAAAACAGCAGTGATACTGCTTAGCCAAATTTTCACGTAGCGTAACAATGACTACCTTACCACTGTTTCGAACTATATTACTGTATTTACATGTAGGAATATATATCAATTGTTAAAATTGGCATATTTACTCATATAAACAATAAAGAGATACAATATCATTGACAATTAGAATCGGAAACAAGAACCTCAACTAAATTGTACGATATTCACCAATGAGCACATCCTACCTTATACACCTATATAAATTATTGTATATACATGACAAAACTAAAATAGTTTCAATAAAAAATGCGGCTTGTTCTCTGCTACAATAAGAAACGAATAACAAATTTGAAAGATAGCAACATCAGACAATCGTGAGCAGGGACAGCCATAACAAGTATAGCGGGGTTCACAATATGTGCGAGCAAAATTGTCCCCTCACCTAGGTCATTATGTTAAAACAACAATATGACAACAGACTGCAAATATGTGAAGGAGAGGGTGTGTGCCTGTCTCAGGTCAGTTGCCATATTAAATCAGGAAAATTTTGAAAATGAATATATTGACCTGGTTAGAATGGAAATAGAGAGAAAATGAAAATAAACATTCTGCAGGAAGAAAAATGAAAATGAAAGAAATCGCATATAGTAACAAGAAAAACCCTAAAATTATGATCGAGAACACAAGAAACCGAAAAACCATGGAATTAAGCCCAACGATGTTATCTTGTAGGTGGTAAATTAACAGCAATGTACAGATATTTTTCAATGGGTGCACCCCAATGAAACTTGTATCATCTTATCACGTATAACTAATTTCAAGTTAGCTTAAATTAAAAGATAAACGAGAACAGCAATGAACTTACAATAGCAGTACACGTGACGTTAACTGTGTTACAGGAATAACATTCCTCGTCATACACAATTAAAGTGACGACTTCACCGTAATTGGAACCATCATTGGACAACCTAATATCATAACCATCGGCAAAGACCGTTGTGTTCGGCGCTGATCTCTTTCGTCTAGCATTTGCAAACTCACACGACACCATGTAAGAATGTTTTATTACTGCTTTCGAAATGGTTGGTGGTCCTTTATTTGATCTGTTATTTTCGAGAATCTAAAATAAATGGACATGTTAAAAGAAAAATACAAATAATAACCAAATAGAACGACTACTTTAGAAAATATTTTATGGTTTCAAAGCAATTCAACACCTTTATACGTTTAGTGTTGGCTTGGGTTTTAATGTGGGTCAAGAAGAGACTACAATGACCATATTTATACAATCCAATCAACTTTAAAAGAGATATTCTCTACTTCTACGCATATTTCTAAATAAAAGTTGATTAACTGTTGTTTGTTTAAATTGAGGCGCAAATACATTTTTTCTATGTGAGTTGGTTGTCTTTACCTGAGACCGCCGATGTTTAAAGATATTTGTTACTCAATCGTTATTGTTTTAATTTTTTGTCTGTTTTGTTTACTATTGTGTGTCTTGTGGTTATTTATGTTGAAAAGTCAATTATACAATACCTCAAAATGTTGAATGTTGCACCAAACATCAGGTGGCATGAAATGCCCCATTACGTTAGTTCTCTTACATGATCTCTTTCTAGATTGACACAACCCGAGTTCAGGTACACTAATGTTGGAAGGCGCTGTGGTTCTCGACTTAGAGCAATCTTCCCCACCAAACATAGCATTACAAACGCATAAACCTGAAAATTTAAAACGCAAGTGTTATGCCGCTTTGTAACTTTAAACAAATTTTAATGACGAACAATTGAATATCACATTTCTTTTTTTAATTTTCGTCACATCAACCGAAATCTTTTTACAAAACGGTTAGACTTCTGTGCCATTTATCTAATGCTTTCGTCGGCAAACACAAAGTTAAACGTAAATATGTACAACGAACACATGGGCATCGATATTTTTTTTAAATAAGGCCTACATTTCTTATGTGAAACGCTTCATAATAACTATA
Source organism: Mytilus edulis (assembly GCA_019925275.1). NCBI lineage: Eukaryota > Metazoa > Mollusca > Bivalvia > Mytilida > Mytilidae > Mytilus > Mytilus edulis. The sequence continues at coordinate 57,565,537 of CM034352.1, read as the reverse complement.
CAAACTTACAAACAATTAGATAATGGAAACATACATATTGATAAACTATGAAGTTTATGCCCAGAAGGACAATTTCCTAATTGTGAAGATATCTAAAACAAGAATGTGTCCTCAGTACACGAATGCCCCACTCGCACTATCATTTTCCATGTTCAGTAGACCGTGAAATTGGGGTAAAAACTCTAATTTGGCATTAAAATTAGAAAGATCATATCATAGGGGACATGTGTACTAAGTTTGAAGTCGATTGGACTTAAACTTCATCAAAAACTACCTTGACCAAAATCTTTAACCTGAAGCGGGACAGACGGACGGACGAACGAACGAACAGACGGACGGACGAACGGACAGACGGACGGACGAACGGACAGACGGACGGACGGACGCACAGACCAGAAAACATAATGCCCCTCTACTATCGTAGGTGGGGCATAAAAAATATTTAAAGATGATAAAATGATTACTTGAATTTGGCATTGAAATCGTATACATTTGTTTAAAAGGCTTTTAATGTACCTGTTTTGATTTGTTTTTACGACAAAAAGACGATTTTCCAATAGATAAAAGGCCTTCCTAAGTTGTAGTAGAGCAAAAGCAAGGGTAAGTAAAACTAAGTTACAAAGATTTACAAAACAACTTTGACTATTTATATATAAACATAGCTATATATGCAAAATCAATACGATACTTAGGGTTTTGGTATTTAACTGATTAGGTTAAGACTTTTCCAAAATGCTACATCTCTAACATTAAACAAGGTTTTTAAATAAATGTAGAGGATTAACAAACCTTTGGACGTGGGTCTTGTTTGAAGAAAAATGTATATGATATTATAAACGTCTATGTGCATGTCCCTTTAGATGAGCACAAGATTTATACCAACAATGACAATAAGTAAGCTATTCAACGTACCGTTGATACAATTTCCGTTAGAACTACAGTTGTTTAAACAAAGTAGACTTGTGAGTTTTTCAAGCACAGTTTTACCGTCTTCTGTAATTTCTTCTTTAAGGGTTTGGTTCCTCTCCAATTCTGATTTTGCAGTCGTAAGCATAGTGTCCAAGGTGGTAGACATAAAAGATGTATCACCTGAAGCCTGATTTTACAATAAATGATTTAAAAAAAACACAATATATAATTTTTTTGAGAAATATTCCCTTCTTCAAGCATGTAGTCATAAATTCAATTTGAAAATTTAAATATCTTCACCAATTAATAATGATTATAGTAAACAAAGCTACAATTTATTTTGATTTGGAATCACAATTTGCACAACAAAGGCATGACGGTATTGTCAAATTATAAATGTAACCGTATGGGATGCTCTCTTACACATGCTGCCATCAGAACACACTTTTTGAACAAATTTTTTTCTGCAGCTGTTTACAGCAGCTGTTTACATTAACGAATAACGTGTCTCAATATTTGTCCATCCAATGCAACATTCATGTATTTAGTTATGTTGTTTAATTTGTAACTCTGATGGGTTTTTTTATCTCTTGTCGATTGTAGTTTTCGTTTTATTTTTTTTTTTATTTTCTATTCGTTTGTAAAAGTTAAGATAATTAATCACCTAATTCATTTATATGATTTTAGTTTTAAGCCAAGTTCAACCTACCAATTTTTTTTTCTTCTTAAAATGTCATATTCCAAGTCAGAAATATGACAGTCGTTATAAAATAGTTCGTTTCTATATACGTTGCATTGGCGATTGCTTTTGTTGCACTTCAGTGTTTCGGTTGTTCCGTTGTTTTACTCTTATAGTTGATGTGTTTCCCTCGGTTTGAGTTTGTAACCCGGATTTGGTTTTAAATATATTTGTTAACAGTTATATTAATTGAGTAATTATCAATCTAAATAACTTATTAAAACTGATATTTAAAGGGAACGGACTTTCACCCATTCATAAGGAAATATAATATGGTCTATCGAATACGGGGCATTACGAATACCTTTATGTCATCAACACAGGTTCCTATGTAATCACTTGGATATTCCCCAGTTATTTCACTTAAATCTGGTGAAAATCTTTTGTTCAGATATTCAGTACAGGTATACTCTGCAAGTTCATATGACCATCCATTTGTCCATTCTGGTACCTTTAATATTCAAAACCTAGATCATACATCATGTCCTAGTTTTAAACAAAGTGTGCATAGCATTAGAATTTAAGAAAACGTTGTTTTCGGATTTATTACACTACACACGTATGTCGATCAAGAGGATTCGAAAAAACCAAAATGGTAAAATCAGCTAAAATATGGTGGATATTGATTTGAATATAAACGGCAACTATTCTACTGTACCAGAAGCGCAAAATCGAAAAATGATATCCCTTAAATGATACTAGAGACCGAAATATTTGAGTCTTAAAATGAATACAAACGTTAAAATGACATTTGCTTACACTTCCTGTCACACAAAAAAAATTTTTTTTTGGTCATTGCTTAGTGTAGATAAGCTAACAATGACTTGCGTGTCTATATGAATTGAAATAAAAAAAGCAGAAAAAGGAAACAAATGACATCAAATAAATTATTATTGGCATCTCTTTTATTTTATGTAGCAAACTGTACCTTTTTCAACCGCCCAAAGCGGTAAGGTATATATTTTGTTACTAAATAATAATGCATGCGTTATTTTCGAAATATGATACAAAACAATAAACATCTAAAATAACACATACATTTCAATTCTTAGGATATTCCAAGGTTTGACTGATATATGGTCATCCTCGACTTTTTAGTCATTGGAATCTGAATGAAAACATTAATGGTACCAAGTGTTTTACCAGATATGCATTTAGACAATTACAGCCTTTTCATTGATACCAGAGGCCAATATAATTGAAAATAAAGAACTTATAAAATATAGAGATCATATAAACCAACAAGGAGAAAAAGAATAGGCAAAGTCGTGAATGGAGAATACGACCTTTGCATCATGGCAATGTATTCAAGACAAAACAATCCTTAATTTACACTAGTACTTATTATAAAAATTTAGTTAACATATGTGTTATTATACCTCACAGAACATACATGTAACTCTTTTCATTTAGATTTCAGAACTGTTGTCGACGGCGACATAGAAATCGAACTCATCGACTACTCTAGTCAAAAATGTAACCATTGATACAAATGTGACTTTGTGGGATGTATAAATACGGAGCAATAATAGGGACGTTAAATAATAAAAGCACGGTTAGCATGTTTAAGGTCACTTCTACGAAGGTCTATGTTCGCCGGTTGTAAGGGAAATTTTTCAAATGGCAGTGCAAATTACCCAACTTCATTTTGATATCATACTTCACTGAACCTTTTGCTAAGATAACCACTAGATTGTTTTCATTCCCCTATCGCATTGTAAATAAAACATTGGATAATATTTTCTAATGCAGAAAAACGAGCACACTATTCGCCTTATTTCAATGTGTTCTGAGAAAAGTTTTATTGAACATTTGCATACATATATTATCCAAGCATACCTCAGTAGAAATAGATTCGTCAAAAACATCATCTGAAATAATTAGTGGTGTAAAATCTATAACATCATCAGTATCAACTGTACTTCTTATCCCCCTTCTTAGTTGATCACTAGCTGACTTTGGTTGAAGATTGCCATTTGAACATCTGCTATCTAAAGATAAGTCAGTTTTGACATCATAACATGCTTCCATTGGCTGAGAGAGGTTACAGTGGAGAACGTTATGGTCTTTTAATCCTCCTTGGGTTCCAGCCTCATTGGCACATGTGCAGTAAGAGTTTAAATTGTTCTGATACGATAATATTGGCGGATTCTCTTGAAAGAGTGACTCATTGGTCCCTGTGACACTGTAAATGCAAATAAATAAACATATTTTCATTTAAACTGTGTATTTGGCTAAACGTTTTTTTTCATCATCTTAAGTTTTAAAGGTTTCGTACAATTTCAATGCAAACCGACATATTGATAATTGCTAGAAAAGTAAAACCGAACGTGATGCATCATATTATTTTTGTGAAAAGATGTCTGTTTATATGAATATAAAATAGATTTCTTTTTATTTTCTGCGATATTTCTTGGACGTGAATTGACATATCAACCGCAATGAATTTTTCAGTAGATGCAAAACGGTAAAATTAGTAGAAATACATTTTTAACAAGACAAGTTTACAACCACTTCATTTGAACTCTCGTGGATAGTTGTTTCATTGGCAACCATACACCATTACCTAATTTTCATATTTGGCAGATATTCAACGTCGAGACAGTATTAATTTCTTATAAATTTGCCATTCCAGTTATACGTGTTATATATATATACAAATTCTTGTGTGAATGCTTGATTTCTAAGAAATATCAAATTTGAATGTATATCAGAATTTACTCACTCCCATGATTTTGCAAAATCAGATTTAGATGTTGTTGCAACTGTCTCATTCCGTTTACGAAAATCATCGTCCTTTTTTCCGTTTTGTGAGCTTATGTATCCACAAAGGCCTTCTGCGCTCTCTAGGTCAAGGACCGATGGTTTCACATGGATATAAGTTATAAGTTTCTCGGTATACTTAAAACTTACCGTTGTTCCGATTGGCAAAGTCACCTTTTGGGAACAAAGACAATATACAATAAAAAAAAATTTTAATGTATGGCTATCATTTATTTTGAATTTATTGAACAATGAAATTAATATTTGACATTTCACATTGAAAAATCCGCGAAGCGGATTATGTAAAATGTGAACAGTCAAAAATTAATTTTATCGTTCGAAAAATTCAATAAAAATTATTGTCATTCATAAATTGTTTTCTATCAAACATAAGGCTCATAGATTTTTTATATTAACTATATTAACAATAAGAACGTACACACAAGTTGGCGTATGAATACACAACGTTTAAGTGGGCGTTTCGCCATTAAAATTGACAATTTTGATATAAAGTTCATTCTTTTAACCTATTCGAAGCCGGTAATTTCACCAAATTTATTTACATATATATATATAACACCTAGCTATAAAGGGGGTTATAGAGAAGATTTTACTGACGAGCAAACAATATGAACAGGGGAAACAAACAGCTCTATTTCTTTGTGAGCTATGTGTTATATAATTCATGAAGCTGAATTTTCTGAAATAATTCATATCTACATATTTATATTGTCTTTTAATATTTACATTGAAAGTACTTTACTATTACGTAATGTTCACTACAACGTTACAGTCATTAAAAACAAGAGTGAAGATAGATGTTATTTATCTAAAAAGTCTTAAAAAGTTTTCATGCCAAACGAGAACATCATCACCCTCGTATTAACCGATCAAAATCTAACATTTTGGCTTGAAGTATACTAAATATCTTTGTGCCATTTGATCACTTGTTTTACATTCAAATCCCCTTGGTATATAAATTTGAAGACCAGTAACTCCTCAACGAAACCACATTTGCTAGACAATAAGTCACTCAATATCTTACAAGTTTGAATTCTTTCACAATTGTTTACAAAATATTCGACAGCAAAGAAGGAAAACATTGGTTCTTTTTTTTTTCTGATTGCTTGAAACGCCTTATATTTGTATTTGAGCCAAAAATTAAATCCCTTATAGAACGGATTTGGGCTTATTGCACTTGGAACTCGTGATTCAAGCTACAAAATATTTAATTGTTTTGTAACTAATCGTAGATGTAGTCCTAGATGTTTGCTCAATTTTCCTGGCGTTTATTTTTTCCCATTGAAAGGGTATGGGGTCCATGCATCGTATCTTATGTTTAATCTAAATGTAACATTGCATTCTATATAAGGGGGATTTTAACATGATCAGTTTTGAGGGATGGTTAAAAACTTTGGAAAACACCAGTAGGGACATATTACTGTTGAGTTTTGAATATGCTCTAAATTGGTATAGTTATGGATATATAAATCCGTACTTTGAACTTATAGCTGTCATAGTAATATTTATAGCCTGAATGTAAATTAATGTTTTAAAAATAATGAAATGTTTCGACAAAACCGTCGAGTTACTCATGTAAGTAGAAACCAGGTGACATGTCTTATTCAGTAGGTCACATTTGAATTTGGGATTACTTTTAATACAATTATAGAATATCCCTCGTCATTTGTTTAACATATATTCTATAACGTTTGACCAACTCGTGAAGGCGTCGTTAATTTTTTTAAAGCGCAGATTACAAACAAGTTTACAATATACACCGGATTGGTTTCATTTCACAAGACTATAAGAGTCTCTCGACATCTTGACATAGAATTATGAAATTTCCTACAGAAGGTCAATGTTTTTCTCCGCCACTTAAGAAGAACCGTCTCGAAATAGCACAAGAGTGCTGAAAGTGATTCAATTGATAATTTTAAAAACTGCTAAGTAGTTTATATTTCAAGAGTCATTTTATTTATTCATACATGATAATTATCTACCTTTTACCACTTTTTTTTAAATCTTTTTGGAAATGAATGTAATTCTGTAATTGAATGCCTGTTGTAATATAACTTTTCCACTGTATGACGATGCGGCTGATTTATTCTCATAATGAAATGAAACAATCCTAGAGGTATTCCCAGAACAGTGTGAACAACTGCAATACGTATGTTGGTTATAATACTGAATTATTAGCTTTAACTTGTTTGTCATCAGTTAACGATACCAATGATTTTACGGTCACTCAGTCTGTCAGATGCCTTCCAATGGGAATATGAATATAATTAAAGAGTAAAGTTCATGCATGAGCATGATAAGAAAAAAAGAATGTTTAAGTAATCCACATAAGAATCAACACCAAAGGTCAAGTCCTCTGTTTTTTATTCTTATTATTTGATATATGCATTTAGAACCTTTGGCGACCCCAAGATTTGGATGTCTATTAGTCTTACGATGTGATAATTCAACGTTACAGAGGACTTTTCACCTAATCTGACCCAGTGAATGGATAACATGAGCGCGCTCAGAAATGGTCTCGTCCACACTTTTATGAAATCGATTCTAAATGCTCGATTCAGACGAAGGAATATCTTAACTTCTTTTCCATATCCAGTATTTACTCCCGTAAAGAACAACATTCCAAATGCAGTAAAGATTTGAGGCTTATCTGAGAGAAAACTAATTATTTCTAAGATTTCAATGAAACCAGTTGAAGTCAGATGCAACCACAAAATTACAGGAATAAGAAATGTACATTATACTACATATGTAAGAAGCTAAAATATCGTGTGTATTATATTGCCTTCATTATACTGGATACCCAAATTACACAAAACTCCATATAAAGAACGATACATAGCTGGGTCTTCAAAATGTTCAACCAAACATCTTTCTAAAGTACTGACTACTATTCTTTCGACAGTTAAAGATGGGCTTCAAAAATATTGTGAGGAGATATATTCTACCAGTGGTGTTAACCAGATGTGGATTCTCAAAAATTCGAAAGATCTACTGCTTAACCTTCAATCACAATCTTTGCAATTTTGCAGCAACATAAAAACTTTTGATTTTTCTACGCTATATACTACTATTCCCCATGCTCAGTTGAAAGATCGACTACACCATCTCATAAAACAGAGCTTTTTCTATAAAAATGGAAATCGTAGATACAAATTTCTTGTTTTGGGTTACAATAATTCATATTTTGTGAAAAATCACACTGAATCTCCCAGAAAATATACAGAAGATGATATTATCAAAATGCTGGACTTTTTGATCGACAATATATTTGTTGAGTTTGGAGGATTTATATTTCAACAGACAGTCGGTATTCCAATGGGTACTAATTGTGCACCCCTGCTGGCTGATTTGTTTTTGTACTCGTATGAAGCAGAACTCATTCAGAACCTTCTAAAAGACAAAAAGAAAAAGCACCTTGCGAAATTCTTTAATTTTACTTTCCGATATATTGATGATGTTCTATCATTGAATAACCCATATTTCAGCCAATACTTACATCTCATATATCCAAGTGAACTTGAAATTAAGGATACCACTGATACTAGAAGGACTGCTTCATACCTTGATCTTTTCCTCAATATTGACGTAGATGGACGACTTCACACGAAAATCTATGATAAATGGGACGATTTCAACTTCCCAATTATCAATTTCCCATTTCTCAGCAGTAACATACCATCTGCCCCTTCGTATGGTGTTTACATATCACAATTGATACGTTATTCACGTGCTTGTTCACACTATACGGACTTCATATACAGGAGTGTGCTCCTTACGCAGAAACTGCTCCAACAAAGTTATGAGGAGGACAGATTAAAATTGACACTCCGTAAATTTTATGGACACCATCACGATTTGGTGGATCCATACGATGTTTCGTTGACCAAACTAGCTAAGGACATTTTTACCACATGGTAGATTGTGTTTTGTCATAATGTCGTCTAATCTTTTAATTACCAAACGTGACTTATTCCCGATTGTGACTGTTTTGCCGAGTGTGAACTCGCATTACTATAAGACGTGGTACGGTACTTATCCATCCCAAATTCATGTATTTAGTTTAAATGTTTAATGTTATATTTGTAATTCTCATCGGATTTTGTCAAATGTGTTGACGTCTTTTCTATTATATTTATGTGTTATGGTAAAGAAAATTAATCACCGCCTTCATTTATCAGATTTGATTTCGTTCAAAGTAATCAGTACGATATTTTACGTTTGAAGTTAGATTCATAACAAACCTGACATAGTTTTATAATATAGTTAATTGCTACCTCAGTTATATTAATAAGAATTAAAATGTGCTTTGTTATTAAATGCAATATCAGTATTTAGTTCAAATATATAATCTTAAATTAATCCTAATTCTATCTTATTCATTCTTATGTGACGTCATTTTTCATTTTTTGATGCTCTGTTTTACTAATTCAAATGACGTCATTTTTTCGTCATTTTTCAGTTTCAAATAGGACGTCACTTGGCGTAGAGGTTTAAACGTATTCGGATGTGTCTACTTTTGTGTTTCAAATGGCTGGTTATGTAAATGTATTTCAGTTGTTTCCTGTAATTAGTTAATACTTCAGCTTTATCATGTACATCTTTTGAATATTCATTTTATTAAATTTACTGTTTGCAAAAGTATAAATTACTCTAAATTATAGGGACTTTCTGGTAACTTAACAGAAAACCCTTGCCGTTTTTGGCACAACCTTTTTGATCTTTTGGTCCTCGATGCTGTTCAACTTTGTACTCGTTTCGGCTTTCAAACTTTTGTATCTGTGCGTCACACATAGGTCTTGTGTGGACAAAATACACTTCTGGCGTATTAAAATTTTGAACTTGTTGCCTTTTGTTGGCTGTTGTTCGTGTGATTCTTTGTCAATTGTGTTCTCCAATTTATTTATATTGTAGTCCTGTGTTGTCATTTTGATGTTATATTTCACATGGCCATAAAAGTGCGAGGTTTGGCATGCCACAAAACCAGGTTCAACCCACCATTTTTTCCTTTAAAAATGCCCTGTACCAAGTCAGGAATATGGTCATTGTTATATTATAGTTCGTTTTTGTGTGTATTACATTATAACGTTGTGTCGTTTGTTTTCTCTTATTTTTTAGTGTACTTCACATTGCGATAAGACGTGTCACGGTACTTATCTATCCCAAATTCATGTATTTGGTTTTGATGTTATATATATATGTTATATTTGTTATTCTCGTGGGATTTTGTCAATATGTGTTACATTTTAGTGTTATGTCGTTGTTCTCCTCTTATATTTAATGCGTTTCCCTCGGTTTTAGTTTGTTATCCCGATTTTGTTTTTTGTCCATGGATTTATGAGTTTTGAACAGCGGTATACTACTGTTGCCTTTATTTATAATGAATTGCCAAGATCATTATGTTCGAAGAGGTAAATTTTTCCTAAAGGAATTATAAAATTGTCATTGTTTTTCATGTATCTGATCAGTCTTCTCAATTCAAAAACATTTTTTTTGGAAGGAACATGGATTACGCCATACTTGGTTTTCTTTAGAAATCTAAAAATGATAGTTCTTGTTTGAAGATCAACTGTTCATTTTTTGACATTAAAGCTATACATATTAATTCAATATCTTTAAACAAATACTAACGTCAAATGTTTTTGAAACAGTGTTTTCCTCTATAACCATGCTTTTGTCGTCACAGATACGTTTATCAACGATAGGTGTCGATAGCCCACGGACGGATTTAGTTTTGGATATACCTTCAGTAGTTCTAACAACAAAAAGAGATTGACCAGCCTGAATAGCAACTCCGCAGTTACAGGATGCACCTCCACATTTTGTAAACAACGCATTAACCTGAAATATAAGTTAAAGTTATACATATGCAATATTTTATCTTAATTGAAAAATAAAGAGACGTTTAGGCATAAATCACAATTCATAATTGAACACAATTAATTAGGAAATAATTGCATAGTAGCCGTAGATTTATTTTCATTCAACCATAAGTTGGTGATTTATATTCGATAATTTTATAATTAGCAAGGAGTAAAATACGAATATAAATGCCAAACCCATTGTTACACTGTTACATGAAAACAAACCTTATTCACTTCAATTTTTGTCTAGTTTCATTTCATATTTGAACAGAGTATGTCAATTATTGTCTAGTTTCATTTCATATTTGAACAGAGTATGTCAAACTGTGTTGGAAAGCTCGTCGAATATTTGTTTTGCTGCAACCAAATAATAATTTTCGTTTGATTTGCATAGTAAAATATCTTTAATGATATTTCGACGATTTTGATAATTCTAGTCAGTCATTTATAAATTATACAGTATCGTAATCAATAAAATCTTGTTTTACAATTTTTATACTGCAACTTGAATTAATACATTGATAGCTATTTTAATTGTAACACTCATTTCAATTTTATTTTCATTCCAGACCCTTAATTTTGGTAAACGTTTTCAATGATGACATTGACATTGCACAGAATACAGCTGTGTTACTATGAATTGCATCTAAACACAACTAGCTGCAGTATAAATCATTGTTTGATTCTCATTCCAAGCTGACTATGTTGTTCTTTTCAAATGAAACAGACGATTTGTACATACATACCAAAAGTTACAAAAATGATAATGAACTCTCCATCAATTTATTTCTTAAAATATCTTTTTACAAATTGATTAAATTATTTTGGTAACAAAATAGAAAGTAGGTCGTTAATAAAGAGCGTAACGTGGAACGGTCAATTTTGTATATTTATGCGTTTACGAATACGGTAAGTATACTGTGACTCTACTGGTTGATGATTATAGGTCGTCATTTTAGAATACGAAAGTAACAACGTGTACATTACAGGTTTTAATGTTATTTTTTCACAGAATACATCAATAAAGGATATTTTCGCTGTATTGAATACCCGTTGGTGGTATTTTGTTTTCTATCCTTGATCGGGTTGTTGTCTTTAAGACACATTCAACGTTTCCATTCTTAGTTTTATTTACTAGTATATAATGATTCGCATGCTCCTTTTTTGAATTTTCGTCTTTTTTTTTTAACCCTGTAAATGTTAAACCAATGTAGAGTAGTTTTTAATTACACACCAAACATATCAAAAGTTATACAGTCTCCAGCCACGACAAGAGAAAATATTCTCAAAATTGCTTCATTTAGAACAAACAATACAACTTAAAAGACACCACATAAATGAACTTATGCCATGCATACAAACAGATTACCCGCTGAAAAAAATCTGTAAAGCAAACAATAACATCAAAAGGGAATGATAGTCCTAAAAAAATACCTGATATGGATATTTTGTATTCTTGTACAGGATGTACTCGCCAACACCATAGTAGTTATACCATTTGCCATCAGCAGTCACAAAATGTGGATCATTATAGACCTTACATAAGCGATTTTTCATTTTTTCATCAGCATCAGAGACAATTATCTACAAAGTAATTATTCAGATATTTTTTTTTTCATTGATAACCTGATCTAAATAAATATAAATTTCTATATAAGACAGGCTATAGCTTTTTACATAACCGTCTATATACATATGCAAATAACGGTCAGCTTTTTGAGAAAATAGAAAAATTTAGCAAAAGTTCCAGTGTTATAGTGGCATATATCATTTTCGGTGATGGTTCTTGAGAAATTTTAGGTCAATGTTTCCTAACATGAACTTTAATGGGTTGATTACTGGAGATGTGATCCAGAACTGTAACACATACACACTGAATGAAGTGTAGAATGGTCAATGCAACCACATTCCTTTCACAGTTTCATTATAATGAGAGTTAAAAAAAATAACAAAATACATGTTCTTAATTAATGTCAATATAGACTGGTGATAAAAAGCGTTAATTTCTTTTTGTGATAGCATTGAATCGACTCCACTCTTCGAAGACTGAAGGTCAGGGAGGGTATTATCATTTCACTTTTCATTAATTTCGAGAATATCAAGAAAAAAAGATTTATGTAACTCCCTCCGGCAAAGTTAAAGGGAAATCACACTATATATACTACTAATAATAATTTATTGAAATTTTGCATGCAGACAGATAATACTTATTACAACATTTTAGGCGGGAAAAAAATGGGGTCATCGATGTTGTTTTCGAGATATGACGTCTTCAAAATGTAAAGAATCGCGTTATACCGAAATATAGAAATAGCGCTTTAAGTTGCTAATTGAAGGCGAAATTATTAAAAAAAAAAGGTCTTTAACTGGTATAACTAAAACATTCAATTGTAACTTTTACCTTATGCACATTTATTTTTCTCAGTTTCCTTATTTTTCAAGGCCTTTGAACATTTCCCGCCATTTTTAATTTCTATTTATTATAGATTTTTCTTGAAATAAAAAAAATCTGCTAATGTTTTTTCCTTCAAACTTCTGCATAAGTTGCAGCTTCAGGGGAGATTTAAAAAGCATAAATAAAAAAAAAAAGGGGGGGGGGGGGGTTAGCGATATTTATAATCCGCTAAAACGGAAATAATCTTATTATCGATTTTTGGCGGGAACTTTATAACTAACGCTCAGAAAACGACGTTGCTAACATATGAGCATTTCTTGCAATGCTTGGAACTATTGGGTTGACTTAAACCTTTTCACTTCAAAATATAATAACATTTTTTCAAGGTATTTCGATTATTAATTGATATTTTTATCAATCTATAAAAACGTTTTAACATTACATACCGTGAGTAACAGTTTATTATAAAGTAATTGTCAAAGTTGAAGTCATCTGAATTTTTTAATTGCATTTGTTGTATAGGGAAAACGAATGTCTGCCTCTGACATCCCGTATTAAAAATAATTTACGGATCCGGATTTACAGATTTAGAATCTTCTACTTCGGAATACTGAGGGTATCCTGGCTGAAAAGTAACACGTTCCATTTAGACTACAAACAGAATAAATTCACTAATTTGTCCATTCGGACCGGGAAGATAAAATCTGAAATGCCGTATTAAAAAGCCACAAACTCGGCACTTTTAAAAAAAGCCCTTAACGACACCATTTTCGGAAGAAATTTAAAATTGGTTAAACATTAATTTTCTGTAATTACATAACGGTCCATAATCGCACCAACGTAAGTTCGACTTTCAGTGAAATTTTGAGTTAAAGTTCGAGTTTTATTTTGATTTCGAACATTTATTCCAGGACGAGTTCTAGTCAAAGCTCGAGTTATACTTAGAAACTTCCGAGTTATACTGTAAGATAGAGTAAAAATTCTGGTAAGAGTTAAAATTTTGAGATACGATGAAATTAAGAGTAAGATTGCAGTTTCTATTTTCTGTGGGTGCACCTCTTTTTCTTTAAATGTATATTATTTTATTACATTTATCTTTTATTACGGTATATGTACTTTTTTTTGGCCAATACTGATTAATGATAGTTAATTTGAAAATAACTGATTGAATCTGTGTGCCAATTTAAACACTCTCTGCTATATTATATTGGCCATTTTTTTTCTCAAAAGAACCAAAGAATCAAGAGCTAATCAGCTACCTTTGTATTACCTACATCTGAACTATTATTACTTGTTTTTGGGGTTGTTGTCTCCATTGTTTTCTTGAATTTTGAAAAACTTTCAGTGACACAAAACATTTGTCTATATGAGTGGAATATTCTTTCACCAGACGGACCATTAATGTGTTGGTTACTATTTAGCAGTACTCTTAAGACATGTAACTCTACATAAATACATGTGTGTGTATGATTGTGTTAAATATTTCTATTGATGTAGACTTTTAAAGCCAAATGTATAGTACGTGTTAAATTTGTATACGCTCGTTTACGGGACGTATTATGGTATATCGTTGTCCGTCTGTCCGTCCGTCGTCATCATGTCGGACGCTTTAACCAATTGACACAAAACTTTGGTGAATTGTTTATATCTATTGACGTGAGCTCCCTTTTGTTTTTTATGAATTTTAGATTTTATGTTTCCGAGTTATAGGGTTTTATTCATTATAAAAGGGGTTTTTTTCCGTTTTCGGACAACAACTCAATATTGCTTTCAGCAGTTCTCATGAAACTTTGGTGAATTGTTCATATCTATTGATGTAAGCTCCCTTTAGCATGTTTAGAATTTTATATATTTTCCCGAGATATGGGGTTTTATTCATTAAAAAAGTGGGGATTTTCCAGTTTTTGTACGTTAACTCTAAAATGCGTTCACCAATTATCATACAACTTTGATGAATTATTTATATCGGTTGATGTAAATACCGTTTTGATTTTCATAAATTTCTAATAAGACATTGAGAAATAATGAATCTCTCTGAAATTGTACCACAAGGTTTCATTTCACAAATGAAAGGCTGAAATTGACGGTTTGGGGTACATGTAATTGCTCCAAACGTTCAGAAATTAGGGGCTAAAAACAAGCATTTTACTAGTTTTACTATTTGACAATAACTTGTGTTTAAGTGTATGGATCTATCTAAAAATGCATTACAAGGTTCCATAGCCTTTTTGTGCTACTTTGTTACATTTGTTGTTTATGTAGTGATATTAAGATGATAACACAATATTGACTGTTGTACCCCTATTTTTGACATTTTTACTCTTTGAGTATGTTTGTTTTGTTCATGCATCGTTGACAATGTAATGGAATTTGATGCGACTGTCATACAAGTGAGAGGTTTAGCTAGCTATAAAACCAGGTTCAATCCACCATTTTCTACATTAGAAAATGCCTGTACCAAGTCAGGAATATGACAGTTGTTATCCATTCGTTTGATGTGTATGGACTTTTGATTTTGCCTTTTGATTTTTGATTTTCCTTTTTGAATTTTCCTCGGAGTTCAGTATTTTTGTGTTTTTACTTTATACCACAAAGGGAAGGCTTGGATTTAGTTTTGGGGTAATTACTCTAAGAGGGGTGGAAGAGGGGGGGGATCACATTTTGTACAATAGTTTTTGAAGACCTTCGACCACACATATTTTGTGTCAGAAACCTATATTATGTAAATTTGTTATCACAATCCAAACTCAGACAGTATCAAGCTTGAATATTGTGTCCAAACGTGCACAAACTGTTCATGGTTCAACATCTGCGGGCGTATCAGGCTGCTCTCAGCGAAGCATTTTATTGTTGTTGTAGTTAATCAATAGTACCAAAATATAAATCTAGGCATAGTGTTTGATATTCCCAGATTATTTGACGTCTATAGCGGCCTTATTTTTAACTTGCTGGTCCTACAGTGCGTTAACGACAGTTTGAAGAAATACAACCAAATATGATTTATTTTTGTGCCAAAATTATGTTAGCCGTTAGCCTGAACAAAGCATTAAAGAAAGATTTAGCAACATGTACAATATAACACGGTGCTAAATTTTGTTTAAGTTCGACAGCCAGCAACCGATGTAAAGTTTTGGTTGATTTTCAACTAGCGTTATTTTATTAACGTTTAATATTTCAATAGTAAGACATGATTACTAGATACGAATCACTCATTTCCATGCTCCCCCCCCCCCCAAAAAAAAAGTAAGAGGCGTAAGATGTCAAAGGAACATTTGGGAAAGATGGACGACACTTTGATCATTTCTGTCGTCACATGTGAAATAAATAACGATTTCAATTAGCACTTAAAACATAATTTACGTCCAGTGGCAAGTTTAATGCATATTCAGAACTAGAACATATTAATTTTGACCCTGCTTTGTATTAACCCGACAGGCTGAGGCGGATAAATACAAATATGAAAGGACGTTTTTGATAAATTATTTATACATGTAGTATAGAAGACTTATCCTGCATGTGAGATGAAATACAAGAATGTGTCCATAGTACACGGATGCCCCACTCGCACTATCATTTTCTATGTTCAGTGGACTATGAAATTGGGGTCAAAACTTAATTTGGAATTAAAATTAGAAAGATAATATCATAGGGAACATGTGTACTAAGTTTCAAGTTGATGTAACTTTAACTTCATCAAAAACTTTAACCTGAACTTTGCACTATCATTTTCTATGTTCAGTGAACCATGAAATTGGGGTCAAAACTATAATTTGGCATTAAAATTAGAAAGATCATATCATGGGGAACATGTGTATCAAGTTTCAAGTTGATTGGACTTCAGCTTCATCAAAAACTACCTCGACCAAAAACTTTAACCTGAAGCGAGCGGACGCACAGACGGACGAACGAACGGAGGCACAGACCAGAAAACATAATGCCCCTCTACTATCGTAGGTGGGGCATAAAAAATAATAACATACATTGTACATTGTATTTTTGCATTGTTGTTTGTTTACAAGCATGTTAATTTAACAGAATGATTAATTTAGTAAAACTAAATGTGTCTGAATGACATTAATGACCCCCTTTCTCAACAAAAGCTTGATGTCATTTTAAGGAGTGGAAATTTGAGAAAGACCACATGACTGATATATTTCAAGTCCAAAGCCTGTCATTTTGGCATTATAATTAAAAAGATCATCAAAAACTACCTTGAAAGATCATATCATTGGGACTTCTTCAAAAACTACCATGACCAAAAACTTTAACCTAGACGGACGGACGAACGGACGCACAGACGGACGGACGAACGGAGGCACAGACCAGAAAACATAATGCCCCTCTACTATCGTACGTGGGTGGGGCATAAAAATGAAGGTCGAAACTCATTGTTCTTATTTACAACACTGTGATGAACAGAAAACTACAGATTCCGGCAGCTGTACGCTAACATGCTGTTACTCTTGATCTATTAATACCCCCCCTCCCCCCCCCCCCCCCCCCCCGAAAATATACCCTGAACCCTACATACCGCATCGCGACGATACGCTGCCGAAAAAAAGTATATGTTATCGACTTTGTATTCGAGAAAATGGTTCGAGAGGGTACTAAATTATAAATTGAATATGCTATGAATTTCCAACGTTCTTAGTGTTGATCATGCATGATGATTATGTGTTTTGAATTGATATGTTCTTTTTATCATAAGGGTCTGGATAGAGGGTCATTCATTTATTAATATTTAGTTTGTGTTACCAATATTTTTTATTCTTCATATTTTAGCACCTCATCATTCTCTAATCTTTTCTTTCTTTTTTTTTGCCTTTTATTCTGCAGTATTTACCCATTATTCTGTATTCCGTAAACCCCAATACAATCAGACCCTTCCTTATGGACACGTATTTTTAATTTAATTATAACACTTGTAAAAAACATAATATGTTCATTATCATTTTCCTGCTTCAGTGGAACGTCCCTTTGAGCGGATCCCTATTTTATAAATTAGCAACCTTTGCGACGGACACGAAAACGGCGACGTCATAATACAGACACGACACTATAGTGGCGCCGAGAGCGATGCGTATAAACAATAGTGTGATTTCCCTTGAACTTTGAGCATTATTAAAAGCAAATTTTGGTCATTCAGCTCTTCCCGTGTTTCCATACGTATTTATCCTAAGCTGGCTGATAGCGTTTATGATGAAAGTGAAACAAGAAAAACCTTCTGAAGCCATGTCAGGTTGAAATCTTAACTTATTTCAGTCTATTTGAATTGCCAGGACGGTGTATCGTACAAAAGGAGCTTAAGGGGGCTCGCGGGTCTAAATCAATTTTTTTATTTAATATAAGATTTTGCCAATTTTTTCTATAAATGAACTTTATCTTATACCTTATAGAAAAATAAAATAAAAAAGGGGGGTCACCGATCATTTACGCTCACAATCTGACTTCGAAAGAAGCATACATTTTTGTAAAGGTACTTTTTTTCTGTTGAACTAATAGGAGAAAAAGAGGTAATATCGAAATAAAAAACGAATTTAATTACAGAAATCGCTTAAATTTTACAATTATTTAGTTAATGTATAGCTTATTTGAAAACAATAATAAAAAATATAGGTCACCGATGAGTAAAAAAAGATATTTCAATTTTAATGACAAAAAATAGCATTTTTGCACCAAAGGGAGATAATTTGGAGCTTTTTTCATGATATAAACATTTTCAAAGTCACCTGGGGCCAACACGAATTGATTTTTTGGAATAATTTTTGTACCACATGATAAAGTAACAACTACTAAAGGTAATAAATAAAATTTGTAATGAAAAATAAAAGTTTGTTTTTTTCTGAAAATCTTATACCCGCGAGCCTCCATGTTTGATCATATTTATGATTGTATTTTACAAAAATAAGAATTCTTTTGTTTGATTCATTTTTTTCCAACTTTGTCAAATAAGGGGAGGCAACTCAAATGCAAGGGCAGATAATCCAGATAGTGTTACTTTTACAATAGAATGTGTTAGGAATTTACCCATTTTTACATGTAGCAAGAAAACGAGTCCGGTCACCCCATTTTTTCTTTTTCTTATCTGAAAGCATAATATTGAAGCTATCTTCTCATATTTTATCTCAAAATTCTATGGTGTGGTTTGCGTTTTATGGCGGAAAAATGGGTTTTCCATGCATAATCTATACAAAATCTTGACAATTTTGAACAACCTGTAGCGTGAAAATAAGTCCGGTGACCCATTCTTTTTATTAATGTTTTTAAACAAGCAGGATATGAACTACATTTTGGCAAATTATTAAAAGATTCTATGGATTATAATTTAGACACCCCATCTACCTTAAAAAAAACGAAGACACAGAATATCAATGGTAGATATTGGAAAAATCATCAATGATTTTATATTCCATACAGTAATCACCTCAATGTCAGGAATTTTTATGATATCCCAAGCACCTGTTAAATCAACAGAACTATTGAATGACGTTAATCTTAATTTTGTTGATCTCTTTCTTGGCCAATTGTATTGACCATCACTATATCCTGTCACATTAAACTGAATGTCGTGTCCAGAATAGGTTGATGGAACTGTTAACCCACAAAACTGGAAACTGTCGAAGACAATGTCTTGTTGCGAAATGCTACTTTGACAAGTGGATGGTGTTTCCTGGTATTTCGGCTGTGTGACGTATAGTAAATGGTTACATTGTGAAATGACGTTCATGCCAATGCAACCTACTGGAACTGTTGCCTCATAGGAGATAAGTATGCTCTCACTTTCAATCACTTGGTACTGAAATTTGTCATCTTTAGGCTGCAATATAAGCAAATTGATTCATAGATTTGGTACCAGGATTTATATTTCTGTATGTTTGTAAAAACGAATTTGGATTATCCTGAAGCTACTTTACTTACCAATATCATCCTACTACTGATCCTACTGACATTAATAATATAAATACCTTTAATATAAACTTGATGTTTGGTCATAGAACACCAGACTCGTGCGCTTTGTTTTATTAGTTTTTGTTTGTTTGAAAAGAGAAAAATATCATAAATATTTAATTCATTGGATGTTTCTATGGATGCATTACCACCAAGAGTCGCGATACTGCTCCTCAATCAAAGGTATAGATTTCTTACTAAAAATCAATATATATCCTTCATTTGATCTCATATCGTACGTGATCTATATTTTTCTAGAATCCGTCTTTTGTTTTATAGAATGAAAATACGCTGAATTACATTTAAATTAAAAGCAATACCTTAACCCATATCAAAATGGTATGCTATTAAATATAAAAATCCTGAGAAAACGAAAAAAATGAGCCAGTCAATTTATTTTTCTAGTTTTACAACTCAAACCAAATTGAGGTTAGGCGACATTCCTATTTCGTTTATCGATACAATAAAAGACAAACTTTGTTTTGCACCATTTTATGTGAATAAAGAAACGACTAAACAATTACGCGTATTTCACAATTCCTACTCTTAAAAATTAGCCTTCGATGTTCATAGATATTTTAAAAATGTATTATTCATTCTCATATGTCCAATCTCCAATGACCAGTTTGTCTGTCTGCCCTAAAAAGTATGGTAAACATAAGAAAAATATGATGACTGGGAGATTGAATACTAATGATATTTTCCATATACGAAGATAGTCGTGAAAATGTAAAACTGTTATTTTAAATTTGAAGCCAGAAAAATGTAATTGTAAAACTAACTAATTATATGAAGGAACATCTCACACACATTGTTCACAGAAAATAGATATACAGTATAAATGTATTGTGTATAAGAGCAACTGTAAAGCAATTATGGTTATTTCTTATATCAAACAAGAACAAATAAATACTTTACAAAGTTGTCAACTTAAACTCTGCTAACAAATGCTTATTTGATGTTCCAGTTTCTATGAAGATATAAAACAACTAATTCTGGTCACACAGAAAGAAACAAGAAAGTAGAACATATTTTAAACAAAACGTGTCCTCTGCATAGCTGTAAGTTTATCAAAAAGAAAAAAACATATGGGCAAATCTGTTGTAATATAAAAGCTCAAGGACTTAGAATCATTGTAAACCTTATGTTTATTCAAAGTTTTTGCATAGCACAAAATAAATATATGAAATGAACATACGGCTTATTTGCCTGTTGTTCGGATCAGAAGTACCTGTTTATGTACTACCCGACAGAAGATAACTATTGCGCTTTGATATGGAATAAAAGGAATTTTCGTCATAAGTCATGCAGGAGTTTTAATATAAAATGATTTCAACTTTATAACTTTCATAAAAACAAAATAGCTGTAAAAGCTTGAGGGAGTTACATCTATCAATAAAGAAAGCAATAGAACTAAAACAAATAGTGGTTCCTGAACAGGTACTTACATATACACCAGCTTTAAACCAGTCACTGTAGTAATAGGAACCTGGGAGGCTGTCTGCTTCATTACGAATCCTTACAGCGCACCTAACCTATGAAATGACAATCGTTATAAAATGGTTTTAGTAATGTCACAAAATAACTTTTAATTTCTTATAATAGTACAGAGATCATTTTCATAGCATTAGATGTAAATTTCGACAAATAATGTTTCTTCAGTGGTGCTTAATGGCAAACTATTTGAAAGTCAAAAACCATATAAACAAGTTATAAAAGCAGACACACAAGACCAAAAGTAAAGCCAAATCTGGACCATGTAACATAGCTATGATAGAAGATGTATTTCTTCATTTGAAAAAAATTCAAACATTGATTTTTAATATGTACTTTTTTTGGCATCAATCATAGTTCTTTAATTGCAGATACCGCGAAATTCTTGTTCTGGTTTGACGTATTTTTGGTCTTTTTTGTTTAACCTACTGTTCATCGTTTTACATTCGGTTTTTAATTTCCAAACATCATGGACTCGCGCATCACTGACAACATTAATTGTTGAAATGCACATCTGGTGCATTCAAAATTGGTGCTAGTTCAAAAATTTTATTGGGTATGACAAGGAAAACCTATTGCTTGAATTAATTAAGCAGTAAAGTCCTTTATCACTAAAACTAATAGATTCGTCTTAATAGTGTAAATGGAACAGTAGGTTCCAAGAAAACAATATTCCCCATTAGTTATCAAATATGAAATAACCGTTAAGATATTTAAAGTCAAAGCATAACCTTTAAATGTTAAACTAGTTAAGAAGACAAAACAATATTGATATTTTAATTATATCTATCGCAAATAGATCTACAAATGCTTACAATCATATTCATGTGATGCTTTCCTACCCAATCCTCGGGTCTAAGGTCTGTTTCTCTTATATCATCATACAACTTGTTGTTATGTTCGGTAAGATAATGCTCATTTATATACCAATATACATCGTACATGTATTTTGACTCTTTATCAACATGATCAAAGAGGCACTGGAATACCATGATAAGACTGTGTCCAATACGCATATTTTGAGGATCTATAGGTCCTAATTCAAGTGTTGATACTAAACTTGGTATAACTTCCTCCGTAGGAAAACCTGTGCCTATATTTACATAATGATATTATGAGAACTTCATGAGTATCTTTATTGTTTTAATAGAAGAGACAATGTAATTACATAGTACTGGATCAGAAGATATCATTTCAAAGCACAATTTCATTTATATAAAAAAATAATTAATTGTTAACGAGGCATTTGCTGTTTACCAATTCAACTTTAATTCTCATATTTGATTTATTACATACTTAAGGTGGTACATTACACTACAGGGAGATTTAAAACATAAGCTGAAAGTTTTAATGACGTACTTTTGTAAGGAAGTATTAACCTTCTCGATCATCAAACTTTGCTCCCAATGAAAATTTTACGATAAGTTAGAAGGTCAAAATAAATATTTTGTCAAAATTTTATGAAATTAAACGAGCCAAATTAATTTAAGTGAAGGTGTTGTGTCCCACCTTAAACGTATATCCAAATCATAAAATGTCTTAACTAAACAGTTTACATATTTTGGCTAGATAATATGTAGCATCATTTCCGGTGTAATTTTTTTGATGCGTCATCTAATTAACTATCAAGGTGACATCCGGAGACTACCGATCGTCCTGTAACCTAATATAATCATAAACACCAGATATATATATATAAGTAGGTCCCGAACATGTGCAAGTATTTTTTTTTAGGTCTGGTTGATTTAATACTTTAGGAAAATATGTTAATCATCGTTTTGACATGTAATTGTATAAGAATGAACTTTTGTGGTTCAAATCAGTCAACCAAACGGGTAACCGTAGTTTTACTTCCAATATTTACATTTTTTGCATCTATTAAAATAAATGGAAAAGCTTAATTTATGTGTCAAATGAATACGGATTCAATGAGGTCAAATTATGCACTTGTAATTGAATAAATCAACAGCAACACAATTCCACTTTCATTAATTACCTTTTACGATAACGCTTGAAGGTCTTTTCATTCTTAATGCAAACATTTTAATAGGAAAAATATTCATAACCGGTTTGAAATGTCAAGTCTGGTTAAATTTTGTTCCGTTTTTCACTCCTATTTCAAAAATATATGGTTTCTGTTATTCTATATACATTTGCTACAAATAAGGGAGATACGTAGATATTATGTGTTTACAAAATTCTACTCTCGGTTTGAATTTGAACCTTTTTTGTGTTTATCCAAACATGTCAAGTTTTACTATGTTTTTTCGTGAATATTTTAAAGAAAAGGGCTACTTCTGATTTACAAAAGATCACTTCTGGTTGACCGTCTTCAAGTTATTTTCAACAAACGACATGTAAAAGACTCCTTCATACTGTATCATGTAATAATAAGATGAAAAACCAAAGGTTGATAACTAGATCTTCAACATA
Source organism: Mytilus edulis (assembly GCA_019925275.1). Classification (NCBI taxonomy): domain Eukaryota; kingdom Metazoa; phylum Mollusca; class Bivalvia; order Mytilida; family Mytilidae; genus Mytilus; species Mytilus edulis. The sequence continues at coordinate 57,541,971 of CM034352.1, read as the reverse complement.
AATAATGATCTTGACCCCAACATAAAACATGTACCTTAATACATGTTTTAATGACATATAATATATAAACTAACAAAATTATAAATATACTACCTGAAGATACCCTGGTCTTAAGGTACTAATATACAGGGATCTTTACTGAAATAGCTGTACCAGCGAAGAAATCTGTTAACAGCATGTGATATATTGTTGTTGAATAAAAAAAAATAGAAAAAAACATGGACCTTAAATCAAGGGACCCTTCATTCTCTATTTTGCATGATCAATGAGTAACATTCTCAGGAGAAGCAAACATATTTTTTTTAATATAACCTTGATTTGTGACCAAAACCTTTTTTACTTTTTGGTGGACCAAGGACTTTAAATGAAAAGACATTAGTTTTCTATCAAAATACTACAGTAAATGTCACAATGATTCACTTATGTTTAGTACAAAAGGGGAAATAATTCTCTTATGGAAAAAAGTAAAATCCCAAAACTACTGAACTTAGAGGAAAATCAATTCGGAAAGTCCATAATCACATGGCAAAATCAAATAACAAAACGAATCAAAAACGAATGGACAAGAACTGTCATATTCCTGACTTGGTACAGGCATTTTCAAATGTAGAAAATGGTGGATTAAACCTGGTTCGATAGCGCTAACCCTCTCACTTTAATGACAGTCTCGTCAATTTCCGATATATTTACATTGATGCGTTAAATAAACAGACACAATAAATAAAATAGTCAAAATATGGATACATCAGTCATCATCGTATAACAATTTTAAAAGGAACAATGTTACAGAACACAAAAACATCTACTATCTACGAACACATTCATTGATTTGAGTGTCTGACGTCAGAAAATTTTATACGTCACATAAATTTGTCGTTCAATGTGCATACAAACAATTTTAAAATTTACATAGGAATGTTAGCATACAGGGTTAAAAAATCAAAAGTATGTAAGAATAAATTTCAGAAATAGACCTAGATTTAAACTAGTCCAAAAGTTATATATATATATACATTACGACATGTCGAATGCAACTAACAATTTCTGTTTAGTGAAAAAATATTTTGCTTATATCTTATACGGTTTCTGAGGAGAACCAACAATTGGCCAATTTGGAACAAAACCTTCACATTTGACCTTGACCTTCTTTTCTTTTAGTCGGGCCAAGGACTTCAAATTAAAGGATTACATTTCTGTATTACTGATTTGTCAGTCAGAAAGGGGAATAGCTTTGATTTTTTGATCCACTTCGTTAAAAAAAAAACCTGAATATATCTTGCGAATATGACAAGTAGTTTCATCTCGGACGCATAACATTTTTAGAGTGCTGTTTTCAATCTTTAATATGTCTAAAAGAGGGACGAAAGATACCAGAGGGACAGTAAAACTCATAAATCGAAAATAAACTGACAACGCCATGGCTAAAAATGAAAAGGACAAACAGACAAAAAATACTACACATGATACACATGATACAACATAGGAAACTAAAGAATAAACAACACGAACCCCACCACCCACCAAAAATTTAGGGTGAACTCAGGTGCTCCGAAAGGGTAAGCATATCCTGCTCCACATGTGGCACCCATCATGTTAGTTTTAAACTTCTACTTAATCTAGTCTCTGGATAGTAATCGTTTCATTGTTAATATATCATGAGGGTATGACAAGAAATTTGCATAAAATTGTCAAATCTTGGATTAAAGTACATTCTATAATTTTGAAGTTCAGATGTAGATTTTCTTGGAACATTTTATATATCCGCATACCAAATCTTATTCTTGTTTTAATGCCATCATTGAAATTACAAATGTTAAAGCCAAATATATATTGCATTAACCCATAAACGCTTGTTTCGTATTGATTTTATAACACTTTAAAACAGGTTTTGCCATTGCAAAAATTTGTGTAGGAGCGTCAGTTTGTGTAAAAATGGGTCTATTATAATATGACCTTATTTTTTTTAGTCAATATTTTCGTCACGTGGGGAAATTTGAATAAAGAAGTGAAAATAATTGTCCAACACAATCTTGGAATTCTTCCTATGCATAATACGAAATGCATGGTCGTTCAAATGAACAATTTTCGTCGATTTAATATGGATTCGATCATTGCAACAAATGTGTTACGATATTTCTTCACTTGAGACGTCATCATACATGGTAGCTTTTTTCAGGATGTCACAAGAGGAAATTCAGAAGAAAAATTCAGAAAATTTAACGTCATTGCTAAATTTCGATCAATCGTTTGCTGAGAACAGATATTTTTCTAGTGATGAGAAATATTTTTCTTACACCGCTCAAGAAACGCGAAAATAGCACGAAAATTAGAGAACATTTGCTAAAACATGTCTAGACACATTTATATATCACTTACCTGTGCATCCTGGATAATATCCATTTTCAGAAGACTCGCCATCTGGACATTGTACACCTCCTGTACCTAGAAATGAAAAGAATAATAGAAGGTCTGCAAGATGTATTAATTATAACTATGGACTACAATTGTTTGCTCAATTATGCAATAAGGATGAGACACAAGTTAATCAAACTTAAAAATTCTCCTCTAAAATGCATATTTAGACATATGAACAGTTTTGTATACTCAGAATTCGACGTCATAATTTATAACTACCTGTTCTCATTTTTGGTAATTCAGATCAGTAAAATTATACCTTATTGGTAGAAAGATAAGTTCTATGTCAAGGATTCCATTCGATTACAATTATACAATGGTAATGATTTCACAAATAATTCTTAAAAACTTTGTTTAGTTGGTATACAAGAAGAAATCGATGTTCGAAATTAAGACTCCTCTTTCGGAACAGACCTTGTATTGATATTTCCATTGTTGAAAGAAATACTGTGGTTGCAATATAGATCTTTATAAAAAAAAATATCTGCGAATTATTGCATTTTTTCTCCACAATTTTCTAAGTTTCTAAAGCAAAACAAAATTCATTTTTTCAAAATGTTAACAGATTCAATTAAAGGTTTACTGGGTACATGATTAAAAATAAATAATACTCTATTTGTCTATTTTGTTTTGAGATATTTTTTCTCTAAAAGTATTCGGATCTACATAATTTATTATTTTCTGCAGTATATGAAAATAAAAGATTTTAGGTAATTGAAATAAATACATTTTTTTTTAATTAATTTTTATATAATGAGATGCCAAATATTTATCACAATGCGTGACCCATATTTGGGGATTTACCAAACCGTCATTGTACTTTTAGAAATATATACAAGGTACCATGTTCTTACAACGACTTGTCGTCGGAACATGAGAAATTATTTAAAGTTTGCGTTATTTCTCATTTTATGTTCTATTTGGACTATAGTTTATACAGTTTTCATCATGTTATAATCATAATAAAGATATCTTTACTTTCAACGTAAACAATCTCGGGAGTTTTTATAGAAAACATGTTTCACTAACTGAAAATTATTTTCAAACCTCTCGAATATCCACTTGGTGTTTGTTAATACTTTGCAATTTTTCTGCAACCAAACAGATTGAAATGTAAACATTTTGTTATGGATTTGTCAGTTGTTACAAAAAGAATAATTTGCTATACTGTCTGCAGCTTTCTGATTTTGGTTGTAGTACGAAGCAGTTTTTTAGTTAGTCGTATACCCAATAAAAATATGAAGGGAAAATGTACATGAGACAATATTAGTATCAATACATGGTAAAACCCAAATATTGAACGTTTTTGTTGTTGTCCGTCATCTTCGAGTCACTATGAGGCATTCGAGAATGATCATTTTTTATCATAACTGGTAATAAGTTCAAGTTGACCATTCGCATTGGTTAAGGCAGAATTCATGGTTAAATATCATACAATGCTACATTCCTGTTTTATGACTGTGTGTTGGTACTTTTAAATTTCACCAACAGTGAATAGAAATGAAAACATTATGTCTAGGATTTCTCAACCTTTATTGAGAGGAATAGTTTGATATTTGTTTGCTTTTAGATTTTAATATCCTTTGTCAAACGAAGTTATAATAAGGGACTTAGTGTTGCATATGTCCATCATAAAGTTATAATTCATCTATTTAGTTTAAACATATTTTCTTATAGCGGATTAAGAAACAAGTAATGACAACTTATATTAATCCCCTCAGGCCACTTTGCGGGTACCAGTGCTGCCTTTATGCGGAACAATGCGGAATTAACCTTCTCTTTTTCTGGGTGTCTTTTACGTGCAAGAGATATGGCTCTCTCTTGGTGTCAAGGGAGAGCCGGATCGGGGTTCGAACCAGGAACCTTTGTGTTAGTAGTCCGATGCACTAACCTCTACGCCATAACTCCCCATTTATCTGTGGAATTGTAAGTTATAGTTCATGAGATTTTAATCAGGAAAGTTTGTTCATGGATGCGTCTTGAATAACCAAGGGTTCCTGATGAAATAAGGTTATCTTGACCTAGATTTCTAATATGAGTGACTGATTAAATTTGCGTTAGAGTTCATATCTGAGATACAACTCGCGAAGAAACAATATTTTGTCAGTAGTTGGTCTGTAATAGGCAGAATCGAGGGTCCTAAAAATATGTCATCTTGGCATAATATTCATTGATGAAGAAAATGAGGTGAAAGGCTGCGTTAAGTCCATATTAGAGATGAGGAATACAAATATTTAATCAGTAGATGCTTTTTTGGTAGACACGAGTTTCGAAATCAAGTCTTGAAAATGAATTAGATGATATCCCATTTCATCAAATGTACTTAAAAGATATTCGATTTCATCAACTGCTCAATTAAGTTATATCATTATGAAAACTTATTGGATTAAACCAGTTCTGTGAAATGTATTTTCCCGCGTTTCGGAGTATAGCGGGAAAATGTTGTCTAAAAGAAACGTTTTATAAGAACGGTATATTTTTTGGCGGGTTTTATTATGTGTAGTTATACGTGGACCAATCATTTGGATTGTGTCAATAAGTATTCTTATGTTATTGAGGTGAAAGCGGGTTCTTAATTTTCTTGTGTTTGAAAATCATTCTAGCCGCAGATGTTCAACACTAAACATGCCGGAGCCGGCAGAAATAAACATGCTCATCGACCGGAAAATTAAAGACGCTATGAGCCAGAACCAAAACGAGATACTGCAGAGCATCGACAAATTAATGTCTAGTCGTTTAGATACGTTTCAGAGATCCGTTCACGAAACGCAGAGGCAGCTATCAGACACTCAAATGTCAAATATCCAGCAGATGAACACTGAAAATTACGTTTTCAAGCGAAAGGAAAACGACGAGCAGTTCAAGGTTAACACAAAAATCGCAAAAAGATGAAAGAGGCTAGAAGTATTCTAACAGAATCGCAGGACAACAACGAAAGTACAGAGGGCGCGATGAGGAACATTTGTGAAGGTTTGGACATTCTTAATCATCGACAAAAATTGATTAAGCTCGCGGATAAGTCCGAGAACGGATGGAGAACGGTTACCGAGTATAAAACGCACAACCTAGCAGATGATTCAGAAGACGAAAAAGTATAATACCAGCAGAAAACAAAGCGTCGAGGAAAATGAAGAGCGACAAAAAGACACGTACAACTCCTTATAGTGCCCCACAGTTTACTCGATTCGGCTCTGTTAATGAACATAGTACAGTTAACATTCCTGTGGTGCATCGACCCGGAAAATGTTATGAGTGTGGTTTGTCAGGACATTGGAGGTCAGACTATTAAAAACAGGGTTGACAAACTCAGAAAGAAAATTCTGATAAGATAAGTACTAGATTATTTATAATGATTTATTTGTTAATTTTGGTAGAGTAAATGCTATAGTTTCATGTAGTTCATCTGTAGATAAATTAAGAAGTTCAATTGATTATTGACGTAACAGTATTTGCGCTAACGAGACAGTTATGGATATAAAATACCTTTTCACACAGAGCCAAGTGAGGTATTTTTGAATAACAACAAATCGTGTTTAGAGAATTCAGGTTTCGTAAAAAATGAGATTTTATAGTTGATAGAATTAGAATGCATAAAAGAATTTTCGTTTAAACCTAAAGTGGCCAATCCGTTGACGGTAGCTAACAATAAAAACAAATTAAGATTAGTTTTAGATTGTAGACACATTAACCCACATCTTCATAAATTCAGATTTAAATATGAAGATGCTAGCGTAGCCAGTCAAATGTTTAGGAAGGGAGATTACTGCTTTACTGTAGACATATTTGAATCACACAAGACATATTTAAGTTTTGCTTGGGTCAAAAATCGTGAAACAAAATATTACGTCTTTAATGTTTTACCATTTGGTATACCTACTGCTGGTTATATATTCACCAAAGTTGTAAGGTGTATTGTTTAACATTTACGAAATTCCGGTTTGAAAATTATCATGTATCTAGACGATGGCTTAGGCGGGGCTGACGAGATAAGTCAGGCCCAGGAAACTAGCATAGTTGTTCAGAAAGTACTGAAAGCGTTTGGTAGCAGAAGATAAATGCAATTGGACACCTAGCCAAATTGTGGTATGGTTGGGTTTGGTATGGCAATTTGACACAAAGGCATGGTTTCAGTCACGGAAAGGCGACTTTCCATATTTTTAGATACTTTAAATATAATTATACACAAAATAGGTAAAGGAGAAATACACGTTTCGACAAGGTTTCTTGATTCTATAATTGGTCAGATCATATCTATGCAAGGGGCAGTTGGTCCTGTAGTTAGACTACGTAAAAGAAGTATGTAAGAATGCACTTTGTATAAAGCAAGCTGGAATGTTAATGTTCTGTTGAACAGTAGATCTTTTGATGAGAAATTTTCTGGAAGCAAAATATAGATAAAATGAATGGCAAAGAATTGCATATTGTTGAGCAATACTCGAGTGTAGTATACACAGATGCCTCGGGCATAGGTTACGGTGGCTTTTTGGTAAAAGCCATAGACGGAGAGATTATGGGTAGTTGGAACGATGGAGAAAAATTGAAAAATTCTACTTGGAGGGAGCTTGAAGCAGTTTATAGAGTACTGCCGTCAATATCTTATCATTAAAAGGTCAAACAGTTAAATGGCACACATATAATCAGAACGTAGTATACATAATAAAAAAGGGCAGCAAGAAATCTGATTTACAAAATATTACAATTAAAATAGCAAATGTATGTGAATCAAATAGCATTGAGATCGTACCAGAGTGGGTACCTAGACAAGAGACCGTTAAAGCAGATAAAATTAGCAAAGCTATTGATTGCGATGATTGGGAGATAGACGATATTACATTTGGATATCTTAATCAGAATTGAGGTCCACATACCGTAGATAGGTTTGCCACTGATTACAATGCAAAATGTAGCATATTCAATACTAAACACTGGTATCCAGGTACACTGGGAACTGCTGTTTTCAATAGACAGTGCCACCACCTTCAGACATTCCCGATGTATACACAGAACTATACAAGATAAAACAGATATCACTTTATATGTTCCTTTATGAGTGTCAGCACCTTATTGGCCACTTTTACACAAAGTCTATGGTAATGTTGTAGAATTCGAATCGTTCATTACAGATAGTAAAATATTACCATCAACAGTTATCAAAAAAGGCCGAGGTAGAAATGGTATGTTCGGAAATTCCACAGATTTCAGGGTGTTGGCTATGAAAATAAGGTTTTGATTTATTTCATTTTTTCCTACAGGTATCGGTCTGAAAAGCAGGGTGTTGGAGCAAATACAAGATGGAGGGATACTTTCGGTTGATTTTGACGAATTGGGACATAAGATGTCAACGTATTTACTGCTGTCCAGGAGTGACAATACTAACAATAAATATGTTTATGCTTATAAACGGTGGGAGAGATTTATATTAAAACAAGGGGGACTCTCTTTGCCAGCAAAGCCTATACATGTAGCTTTATATTTAACTAAACTGATAGACACAGGTTCATCTTAAAGTGTAGTTCAGTCAGCGTTTTACGGTCTAAAATGGGCACATACAGTTCAAGGTTTTTCAGATTCCACAGAAAATGCATTTGTGATCAATTTACTGGAGTCATCTAAACGTCAACCAAATAAACCGAAAGTTAAAAAGGAACATATTGATTCTGAATCTATTATTGAACTTTGTATAAAACATAAAGACAGTGATGATATAGCTATTTTAAGGGATTTATGTATGATTGTTCTTAGATACAATGAGCTTAGTTCTCTTCGATGTAAAGACGTTCATTTCAAAACTTATTATTTAGAGATTGATATTGACAAAGAGCAAAACTGATCAGTATCGTATCAGTATAGATTAGGGGGGAAAAAAGTTATTTCAAATGGTGAGTCTGCTGCTTGTCTTTATAATTTATTGTCCAAGTATTTCAGTATTTGTATAATTGAGTCCAGTTCTGAGCAGTATTTATTTAAACCTATTTTTAGATCAGGCAAACGGTGTTCGCTAATTTCATGAACAAAAAACTGAGTTATACCAGAGCTAGAGAGTGCACAGTAGCTAGACTCAAAGAAGTTTGTGGTGATATAAACATAGGTTTACATTCTTTAAGGGCGGGTGGAGCCACTGTCGCAGCTAACGCTGATGTTAACGAACGCTGCTTGAAACGGCACGGTCGATGGAAATCTGATACTAACAAAGATGGGTACGTGGCAGACTCACGTGCACATCGTTTAGAAGTTACTAAGTTTCAAGACTGCATGGCTAAATGCATTGATTTGTGTTTGTTATTATTGTAGTGTAGTTAAGACATGTATTTTCCCGCGTTTCGGAGTATAGCCGGAAAATGTTGTCTAAAAGGAACGTTTTATAAGAACGGTATATTTTTTTGGAGGGTTTTGTTATGTGTAGTTGTACACGTGGTTACGTGGACCAATCATTTGGATTGTGCCAATAAGTATTCTTATGTAAATGAGGTGAAAGCGGGTTTTTAATTTTCTTGTGTTTGAAAATCATTCTAGCCGCAGACTTTCAACACTAAACTTCAATGTTTCATAATATTTGATATTGTATATTATTTTGCTGTTTTTCTTGTGATGGAGTTTGGCATCAATGTACAGAGGCGTGCCTTGCACTTGCTTCGAATACAGGTTTCCATATCAATTTTCTTTAGTAAAGTTTTTTGATGGTTTTTCCTGGGCGGCGAGGTTACGTTAAAGACGGATATATATACGTACATACACACTAACGGAAAGCTGAATACAAAAATTTATGATTAAAGAGACGATTTTTCATTTCCTATCGTTAATTATCCAGTTTTAGATGGTGACTTTCCATTGTCACCATCTTACGGTGTTTATATATCTCAACTTGTACGATTCGCTCGTGTATGTAACAATGTTTTAGACTTTAACGAGAGAAATTTATGTATTACTGAAAAATTATAACACCAGGGTTTTCGATATCACAAACTAGTCAAAACATTTACTAAATTTTATCATCGATATAAGGACATTATTTGTAAATATAGCTCAACATGCAGTCTTCTTATACGTTCAGGTATTTCACATCCAATTTTTTATGAAAATATTCTTTATAAAGCACAAAGGTGTCTGTATTCACCTCAGAAACTAACAAAACCTTTGAATAGACTTATTAAGAAGGGATATAGTTACGATACTGTTGTCAGGTCATAAAAGATTGCATATTTTGGCGTTAATATTGATTCACTTATAGGGTCTTTGCATCGGAACTAAACACATTTATTCAAAAAACAGTTGTTGGCATGACACGGGTTATGTTCTTCTCATATATGTTATGATGGTATGATACTAAACCCCTAACGGGAAGGATTGTGCCTGATATTCATATGATGAAATCATAATCTTAGTCAGTTTAATTGAAGTCTGGAGCTGGCATGTCAGTTAGCTGCTAGTAGTCTGTTGTTATTTATGTATTATTGTCATTTTGTTTATTTTCTTTGGTTACATCTTCTGACATCAGACTCGGACTTCTCTTGAACTGAATTTTAATGTACGTATTGTTATGCGTTTATTTTTCTACATTGGCTAGAGGTATAGGGGAGGGTTGAGATCTCAAAAACATGTTTAACCCCGCCGCATTTTTGCGCCTGTCCCAAGTCAGGAGCCTCTGGCCTTTGTTAGTCTTGTATTATTTTAATTTTAGTTTCTTGTGTACAATTTGGAAATTAGTATGGCGTTCATTATCACTGAACTAGTATATATTTGTTTAGGGGCCAGCTAAAGGATGAATCCGGGTGCGGGAATTTCTCGCTACATTGAAGACCTGTTGGTGACCTTCTGCTGTTGTGTTTTATTCTTTGGTCGGGTTGTTGTCTCTTTGACTCATTCCCCATTTCCATTCTCAATTGTTTACTTACATACATACATACATACATAGATATATGGGCTCTTGTTTCAGAGTAAACTTGTTTCAGATGTTTATTCTTTCTGTGTACCTCATTTGGAATGTATTTGTATTTCATATATGTCATGATTTATAATATAAAATATACATTAAACGCCGGCTCTGTTAGTCTGCACGGCTAAATGCATTGCTTTGTTTTAGTTATTATTGTAGTGTAGTTAAGACTTAAGGATTAAAGTCAACTCAATATAAAAGATCCTTTGAAATATTTTACACTTTTTTTACACCAAAAACCTCCATATTTCCGGCCCCAAAATTTGGTGCGTTCACCAATTAACTATCTTATATTACTTGTATTGCGCCTGTTACTCTGTAATTTGCAACTCTCAGCCTTACTGCATTTTTTATTTGATTTTAGAATCGAATGTATCCTGCCAGTGTATTGTTTTCACTTTTTATATTGCAATTCTGACTTATTATATAGCATGTTCTGCTTCTTTCAGGGAATTGTTATGAAGAATAGCTGCTATTTAAATTAAATAACTTTCACAACCACCGACACGAATTGATTAACCGATCTTATATGCCTGTGTCGCAACACACTACAGACAACTTTTTATAGCAGTGATAGTTTTTTAGCAACGTAAATAGTCGTCTAATCAGGGTTATTTCCTGATTACTAGTAGTTAATATTTCCGATTGTAATTATTTAACTAAGTGAGGACACTCATGACGGATGATACATGCATATAATAAAAAGAAAAACCTCAAAAAAACTGAACTCCGAGGAAAAGTCAAAATTGAAAGTTCGTAATCAAATGGCAAAATAATTAAAAGTTCAAACACATCAAACGAATGGATTACAACTGCTATATTCCTGACTTTGCACATGCATTTTCTTGTTGAAACCTGGATTGAAACTGGTTTAATAGCTTGCTAAATCTCTCACTTGTATAAAGATCAAATTCCATTATATTGACAACAATACTTGTTATACTTTACAACTGTTCAAAATTAAACGTTTAATGTGAAGTTGAAACTTAAGAATTTGAAGCAAACTAAAAACAATGGAATCGATTTGATTGAGGTCATATTACTCTACCAAAACACGTCACTAAAGCCCCAAATAAGGTGTCAGTCTGATAATAATAAAAAATGCATTTACCTTCAATACGATTTACATACGCAAACAAAATTGGCCTATTACCCTTTTTTTTATTAGAGCGTCGCGTATGTATAAAGGGCAGTTTACAAATGTATGTCTTAATTAATTTATTGACAGATACGCTCGAGAAACGCATAGCACATCGTTCACGTACCCTAGCAGTACACATACCACTTTTTCGTAGTAACATAGAGTAACTCGAAAAATACTCACGTTTGCAGAATTCATGTAAATAATAACATGTTTTCTATTGCAGTAAATAAGCTGCAGAAACAAATAGTTAGGCGAACATCAAGGGTACGTAAAAAAACAGTTAGGCGTACCCCCGGGGTACTTGAACACACTTTTACGCAATTTTAAGAGAGTTCTTTTTTACAGCACAATAGCAGTTTAAAAAATGTGTTTGTGACTGACAATCTCTCTGCAAAGCGACAATAATATGACGGTGAAATATTAAAACCTTATTTTCTTAATTTCATTTTTACAATCAGAATTAGGATTGTATTTATACTTACCAAAGCAATATGCAGAATTTGCTAGTTGGCTTGGCTCAAGAAAATAGGTGTAGTAACCTGTGCAGTTTTGAATACCGATTTCCCAGGAAGCACTACAATTACTTGTGAAGGTTTGTGTACAAACTATTCTTCTTACAAACCCATCATCGATTGTAGGTAAAGGTCCTGTGATATCGTAAGAAAAAGTAATAATTGTAACGCGATGTTGTACTGAATTCTTCTAAATATAGTCTCTGTAACTATACACCCTGGTTTTGAGAACTTGTTCTGTCGATCTTAAAACATGTACAGTGAAGTTTTCGTAGCCGAAATGCATTGATGTGCATGATCATGAATATTGCCTATCATTGGTCAATCTAAACCTATAATAGTCTAAATTGAAATGTCAGAAACGGCATATTTTCTATTTGCAATCGAATGGTACAACGATGCATTAATAAATGAAATTTTAAGCTATTTACATAATAATATCAAATAATGGCATTGTCGACCTCGTGTGGCGGAATGCCAAAGAAATATATTGTTATTACATATTTTTATGGAAAAAGTAAAACAAAGCCAACAGAGGGGTATATTTTTAAAGTCCTTGTTACAAACATGTTGGTATAATCATATATATGCCGCTAAACTGGTGTAGTTTTGAGCAACGAAAACATGTCTGATGAAGTGACATTTAAATTCAGAAAGAGACATAACACGATAAAACAAATTATCTTACCATAGTTTTACAGCTATTAAGTTTGTATTGTTGGCATTTGTTTTTGTAAAGACCAATCGAAGGGTGTTTTTATTATTCAGTTTACCTTAATCACTTTAAAAGGTCAATAGTCTAAATATCGTATGTTTAGATAGTCGGTAAAAAGTAAAGTAACAAAGTTACCGAACTCCAAGGAAAATTCAAAATTGAAAGTACGTAATCAAATGGCAAAATTAAAATCTCAAACACATCAAACGAATGGATATCAACAGTCATATTCCTGACTAAATACAGGCATTTTCTCATGTAAAAAAGTGGATTAAACCTGGTTTTATAGCTAGCTATATTTCTCACTTGTATGCATTGTGTATGACATTGGCAAAAAAATCAATTCTATTGAAAACAACGTCTGAACAAAAAGATCAACATGTCAAACATAGGAATACATCAGTCAATATGGTGTATAATCTTAATCACTATAAAAACAAACAAATATGTGACAAAGAAACACATAAAGGCATATAGACAAAGCACATTAGCAAAAATGAAAGACAAGAATATAAAAATATACACAAGCACAATAGCACAATGACAGGGTGTGTAAGTACAGAGCTACGTCAAATGGTTATCACCACCTAAAAAAAACCCCAGACTAAGCAGTAAAAGTTATATTCAAAATGACTAATAAAAGAATACTATAACATGTTATTCAGATGATAAACAACGTCAGAACCCTGAATCTATACATCAAGACCGACATGTATTGGCTCATCCTGCCTTCGTTTTACTCGAAACTCCTATCCTGCCTTTCTCAAATTTTATCCTGATCCCCTAAATATCAAATGGTAGCTCCTTAAAGCAATGTTTACGGTGCAGTTGTTTACAATAGGTTGGAAGAGAATTGTATGAATCCACTAGCACCTACCCTTATGCAATTCGCTATATAATTGTAGTAAAAAGTTAAAAAAAAAATTAAAAAATACCGAACTCCGAGGAAAACTTAAAACTGAAAGTCCAAAATCAAATGGCAAAATCAAACGCCCAACACATTAAACGAATAGATAACAATTACAACTGCCTTAATTTTATATGAGCGTCATAATTATAACTGTCACCAAAATGATAACACCGGCTTGAAAATATCATTTCACTTTTAAATTTGCTAGTGACACATTACGGAAATATTTACAATACAACCAAATTGAAATACATTAAACCATGCACAATATTGATTCGTTTTCATTGTTAAGTTGTTAATAGTTGTAAAATAGCTTAATATACAAATTTTGCAACAACATAACATTGGTTTTTATAAACTACTGCAAATGAGTTGTTCTTTTAGAACCATGTAAATAGCTTTTCCAAGAAATAATTTTAAAATTAAGTAGCTAGTACGGAAAATTGTGTATGTGTTATCTGTGTAAGCATGTAGTTGAGAATTTTCGATTCTAATAAAACTAATATCTATTTCATAATAATAATTATGACATAAAAATGAATTAGACCAATTTTATTACCATCAAGCCATATTGGGTAATGTGTTCCGCATTTAAATGTTCCAGGAGGTTCTGTCGGCATTTCTGTACCTGACCTGCTTATAATCCTATACAAATCAGGTAGCAAGACATCGTCACTTAAAGTTATATCATTATCTGGGTCGAAAGTATAGTTGACAGATCTTTTCTCTTGGTTTTCTATTTTCCGATGAAAAACACAGGGATCTGTAAATTAAAACATTATTTTCACAAGTAGTCGTTAGATCAACCAAACCATCTAAGATAAATTAAATGTTTATTTTAATAATAATTCAAGATTTTAAATAGCTGGCAACTTGTTTATTTGGCAATTTGAAATAGATATAGGAAGCTGTGAAATGATTTCCAATGTGACAACTCTCCATTCATGTCACAATTTATAAAAGGAAACCGTTATAGGTCAAGGTATGGTCTTCAACACGGAGCCTTGGCACACACAGAATAACAAACTAGAAAGGGGACTAAACAAATACTAGTATAAAACCATTCAAAGGGGAAAACGAACGGTCTAATCTATATAAAAAAAAAGAGAAACATTTATGAACCTTATTAACAAACGAAAACTACTGAACATCAGATTCTTGACGTATATTAACCTCCGAATGTATTTCAAACCAGTAGAAATAGTGTATTAGACACATAAGGTAGAAATAGCCTATGACATCAATCTTAACAGCTGCATGTAATCCTACGGCTGCAAACAGTAGCAAAATCCGTCTACAGCAACATAGTTGGCTATAATTTGAACCTGATAACAAGAGGCAAAATAATTCAAAACAGAATTAGAAAACCAAAGTTCAAATTGATGTTAAAAAAACAAACGAAAAACATTTACATGTACATGTTTAACAGAAACAACAAACGATAGTCACAACATCACATGCATTTCGAGCTTTTAAACACAAAAGGAATATTCAAAGGACATATTTATTAAAGGTGAATTTTAATATGTGATCAGTATCTGCTAATCCTTCCGGAGCATCCGAGATCATCGACAGTTTAAGTAGAGTTCGTCGTGCTCAGTCTTTGTTGTGTGTTGTGTACTGTTGTTTGTCGGGTATTTTTTATAGCCATTGCATTGTCAGTTTATTTTGACTTATGGGTTTGAATGTTCCTTTGGTATCTTCGCCTCTCTTATATTAATATTCCTCATTATGAAAGTTTCATTTGTGTATATATATATCATTTTTAATATGAAACTAATAAAAAGAAAATTTGTATTATTAAGGTAAATTACAAATGACTAAATAAAAAAAAATACTCAAAACTGTTATGTGTGTAAACTGCTAACACATTTTCCGTCAGAAAAACGTTCTTCACTAGTAACATAATTTTCAAGGTATATTTTGCCTTTCAGATTCAAATTTATTCAGTTTGGTATATTATTTTAATTTTTGTAAGTACATATTAAACTTAACGAAGGCAGGTCGACGCCATCATTTAGATGAATCAACTTTACAAGCGTTACTCGGAAGTGATGTTAAAATAATTAGATTAGAGTTATTTGTATAAAACCAAATTACATATACGCCTCTTCACTAGTACAGAAGGAATAAAGGGGCATTAGTTAAAAAAAATATGAAAAAAAACATGAAATATGATTTTTTCTTCCCAATCATTAATACAAGGGAAATGATAGTTTGCTTTTAACAGCCAATTTGGTATAATTTTGTTATAATCGGCTTAGAAACATCGCTGTTGAATTATTCACTTGCAAGTGAATTATAAGACTTTATTGAAACAGTATTCATGTCAACTTCAATTTAACTAATTAGGTATAGAGATAAGTTTCACATATATTAGACGTGTTCAGTCATTATTAGCAAGAGGATGTCAAAGGTGAAACAAAGGGGAACCATTTCGTTGACTGCTTCGATCCACAAGAAATCATTCTTATACGGATAAAAAGATGATAAACTTATTTGCTTAACCTATAACATGAAATCGAACAAAACTATACAAATATAATTGCACGAGGCTTTTCATATTTATGTTTATGCTTATGTCGGGTTATGTGCTCGTCGGACAGACGGACATATGTATACCATACTACATGAGATATAATCTATAATCAAATTAAGTTGAATAATTTAAAAAAAGCAGGAAATGATTTAAAAAAAAAGAAAACTTGATATGATGACCAATGAGGCAACTCCCCACAAGAGACTAAATGACGTAGAAGTACACAACTATGTATGTTATCGTACAATCCTCGATCAATGAGCAAAACATATATCACATATATGAAAAAGAAGATGAGGTGTGATTGTCAATGAGACAACTCTCCACAAGAGACCAAATGACACTGAAATTAGTAACTATATGTCACCGTACGGCGTTCAACAATAAGCAAAGCCCATACCGCATAGTCAGCTATAAAAGAACCCGAACTGATATTATAAAACAATTCAAACGAGAAAATAGCGGCCTAAATCATGTACACAAAATTAACGAAAAACAAATAATAAACACATAAACACACGACAAACACGTGCACTGAATTACAGGCTCCTGACTTGGGACAGGCACATATATACAGAATGTGGCAGATAACTATGTTAGCGGGATTCCCACACTCCTTTTTGCCTGGGACAGTGGTGTAACAGTACAACATAAGAACGAACGATACAAATCAGTTGAAAAAGACAAAACTCATAAGATGGGTACAAATACAAATACCAAACAGAGTGGACGTGGTCGGGTACTTGTATATCCGAACAACAAATTAACACTAAGTACAGATCTGAGATTACTCGCAGTTACTGACAGCTAGTTCAATGCCACTAACAACAAAATATCATGCATCTAAATAGTCAATTAGAAAAAAATAATAATTACAAAAGTTAAACATTTCAAACGAGAAACTAAACGGTCTTATTTGTGTATAAAACAATAAACGAAAACCAAACATGTAATATATAGAAATAAACCAGTTTTACCACTAGTTATCCCAAGTGATAAAATATTTGGTAAAAGGGGCTAACCGTGTTAAAAATATTGATATGATCCAAGTCAACATAAATTATTTCTGAAATGTTAATTATAGTTACTCAGAATTTGATTTCTGTAGATATTAGCGCTACTGTTTCAATACTGCAGGTATTCTTTACGTATCCATCTCGTAGTCTGACGATTTTAGAGAGAATAACCGTATACCCAATTAAAATAAATTGAAGGCCTGCAGTTTGTTGATCATTTATTGAGAAAAAGAAATCAGACACATGCATGTATATATGGATAGATAACATATTTCAAATTTTAAAACTTAATATTATTATAGTCATCTATAAGAATAAAACAAGCCATCAAGACAAAAGAAATATCGGCGTTAAAAATATTAATTCAACAAATGTTTAAGAAAATATTAAATAAAATATTTACGAACCTAGCGCCAATTCTACATATGATACATAAGCATTTAAAGTAAGAAAAATACAACAACGATGTTTGATAAATCCCATCTTCACTGCACAGCTCTCTTTTCAGTTATACTTTAAACAGGAAGATATGTTTAATTATTCATATTCAATTTGAATACATTTCGGAGTAACGTTGTAAATTTCCACAGAAAACTATTTATTGTCTATACTGGTATTTTGTCGTATCGACCAATTAAAAAAGTTTATAACGGACAATTGGATTCATGTTTATAATATTGTTATTTATGGCAAGCCGTTCTCGTCAAAACTATGTTTAAACCATTTTTCGAAAAATTTACACACTGAGAATTACAACAAAGCACACTGAGATTTAAAAACTTCAAAACGCACACTGAGATTGAAAATTACACACTGAGAATTGAAAATTACACACTGAGAATTACAAATTACACACTGAAATTTCATAAAGACGCACGGAGATTACAAAAATGAAAAACGCACACTGAGAATTGAAAATTACACTCTGAGAATTGAAAATTACACACTGAGAATTGAAAATTACACACTGAGAATTAAAAATTACACATTGAGATTTAAAAAAGACACACTGAGAATAAATAAACTGAAAACACACAGTCACTGAGAATTTGAAATTACATACTGAGAATTTAAAATTACACACTGAGAATTTAAAATTACACACTGAGAATTTAGAATTACACACTGAGATTTGTGCGCACTTTTTATGCGCACATATCTAATTAGCATACTTAGTCTGAATCTATTACAAGCTTAAAACAACAAGGGGACAGAACTCGTTAGTCCTTCGATTTGGTTCCAAATTATTAACAAAAAAAACTTTAGAAATACAAGAACAAGAAAAATACCCACTTACTCTTATTACAAAATATAACCAAATGGTGAAAAACTTTATTAAAATTATAAGAAAACATTGGAACAATCTGCAAAAGAATGCAGTGAAATTTTTACTCAAGTGTCTATTATAGCATATAAACGTAACAAAAATATAAAAGATAAACTAGCTAAATCAGGGAAACAGTTGGAAGACTTTTGAAAAGGGACCCACGGTTTTAAGTAAAAAAAATCATCCCGATACACTGGTAGTAATGATCTGAATTATAGGCAACAAACTTATGAATATGAGCGATTTTAAGTATTGAAATTTATTACGAATGTTGGTTGAAGGAATCGCATTTCATGATAGTGACAAGAGTTCTTGAGATCAAGATATTAATCTGTTGAATTATTCATCTCATGAATATTCATTAGTAACTTGCATATTAATCTCAGTCTGTATTTTTTAAATCTCAGTGTGTAATTGACAATTCTCAGTGTGTGTTTTTCAATTTATTTCATCTCAGTGTGTCTTTTTAAAATCTCAGTGTGTAATTTTGAATTGTCAGTGTGTGTTTTTTATTTTTTTAAATCTCAGTGTGTAATTTCGATTTCTCAGTGTGTTATTTTAGGTTTTTAAATCTCAGTGTGTATTTTTTTTTCGAAAAAAGGGTTTAAACATAGTTTTGACGAGAACGGCTTGCCATAGTTATTGTTAAAACTGCTGACGCTCAATGAATAGAGGTGTATGATAAATTTGGAAGATATGATCTTACAATAGAGTTATAAACAAATATAAAATGCAGATATACAACGTAGAATATTTGACGTATAAATTCAATCATACAATAAATTAGAGAGTTACGGTCAGTGGCAAATATTTCATTCGTAGTTTAACGATAACATATAAATATGATATGAATATTAATCCTGCATTCTATTTTTTTTTCACTTTAAATTTACCATTCAATACCTATACCACACATTTTTAGAGGAAAATAAATGTGGTTACTGAACATGCTGAATGATAATTGGATAACGGATTTTGCAAATGGGGGAAATCCCATGAAATGAGTTGAGCATTTTAATTAATGCGTTTAAATAATTAAGATGTATAACCTTGAATCATATGCATATAATTCTTTTCATACTTGAAATAAAAGCTTGTAGATTTTTTTTTTACTGTTTATCTTTTGTTTATACTATTTTAAACACAAGGGTTGATTTAAGCATATAAATGTAGACACGTTTGACCTTCTTCCCACCATTTAGCTATGCGAGATGTTCATAGATATGCAGCCACGTCTAGTCACAATGAGGCGTAGTAACTGTTCCAAAGTCTCATGTAGAATGTCACGTTCGAGAACGTTAAAATCCTTGCAACATTTATAGGAGCCTTAATTTCTTTCCTTATCCATTACACGCTAGTTTTTCCGCGACAGTCCAAATTTCCCACGCATTCTTTCAAAATCGACTCCTTCAACGTGGCCCGCCTGTTGCATTTATTATAATCTTGTTCTTGTCTTGCACAAACATGAAGAACTTGCCACTGATTAAAGATAAATACGTTTAGCAGTATTTTTGCGCAAATTCGCGGCAGACAAACTTATTAAGATTTGTTTGATTTTGCAATGAAAAATAAATACCAAGGTGAACAATCTAATTCGCGTTTTCAAAATGATCAACATCTAACTGAAAATTCACAAACGTGTAAGTATATATAGCTATTTTCATTCATGCAGATTTTCTCACGTCTTCTTTGGTGCCGGGCTGCCATACTTTTTGCGATGTTTGTTTACATTTTGAGCAACACAAATGCCTTTCATTTTCACGGAATTACACAAACGGTCAAATGAAGAAACGTTACAAAGTACTTCACAACGTTGTCGACTTATTCCGTAAAAAGTATCAACATCTATAGTTTGCCTGGTTCGCCCTATGCATTAGAAAGCCAGATCAAGCAAACATTTTGGGATCATTTCAAATTTCTTACTCAACCCAGTAATTCTATTTGCAATTGCAATATCAAGTGGCAATACAAAATTAAATATTGTATGACGGCAGATCATAAAATTACGACGTTACTTTAGCGGACAGAGTGGCATTGGTTTTCGCAACCTGTGTATGTTAAGTCATTTGTGATATATATACAGAAATTACAACGTTTAGCACACAACTAATTGATGTTCGGATAAACAAAGCCAATTTGGGACATAATGTATTTTTTAATATATGTTAAATAAACGAATTCGAATAAATTAGTACCACAAAGAACATTGTTAGCAACTCAATATTTCTGAAATGTGCATTTCTTAGTGTCGTCTTTTGTAAAGTGATTAAGTTGTACATCTTTTAGAGAATGTTTAACCAGTATGATACTAAGTAATAAACAGATCTTGAATACAGTTTATCCATATTTATGTTTAAATCATTGGATGCGATATAGCTTGTAATGTGATTGAAATAATATTTGTTATGTCTTTAAGTGATATAACACCTAGTTATTATGAATAGATGTTAATAGTTTATGTGTAACTTCTATTCATGGAAGCGTATTAGCGCCACACATTTTTTTTTCTTTCACATCTCTGCGTTTTAACGCAAACCTTTTGCGTTATAACGCAAACATTAAATTGCGAAATACCGCAAACCTTTGCGTTAAAACGCAAACATTGCGAAGTAACGCAAACATTTGCGAAATATCGTAAACATTTGCGTTATAATGAGACCTTTGCGAAATAATGCAAACATATGCGTAATAAAGCAGACATCTGTTTTATCATTTACGCAAAGGTTTGCGTTATATCGCAAAGATGGGACAATTTTTTTTTTAAATGTGTGGCGTTAATGCGCTTCCGTATTTATTTCAGGGCCGTAACTAGCCTCTTTTAAAAGTGAGGCAAAATATTCGCCGAGCGTAACGAGGCGAAAAAATGTTGGCCAGGGGCAGGGGTCGGGGGGAAGGGGGGTGGGCACTAAAGGCCCCGAGACGCTCTGAGAAAAATAATGCAAAATCGTGCATTCTGAGCTATTTTTTCAACAATATTCTGGTCTCATAGCAATAACAACCAGGTGCTCCGCAGGGCTCAGCTTTATTCGACCCCAGTAGTTGAACCCTGAACAGTTGGGGAAAATTTGGTCACAATATTCAAGCTTGATTCTGTCTGAATTTGGATTGTGATCAAATTTTTGACATAATATAGGTTTTTGACACAAAATTAATGTGGTCAAAGATTTAACAAATCTATTGCACAATACTGTGCAATTGAAGATTTCTTCTTGAAACTTTTCAAAATTTGAAATTGAAAAAAAGGAAGCTCTTCAAAAAATGGAAAACAAACCCCCCCCTCCCCCCAGCTTTTTGAAACCCCATTGGAGCAATAACCTTTAAACTCAATCCCATGCTTTCCATTGCAGTATTGAACCTTGTAGTACAATTTCAGAGAGATCCATACACTTAAACACAAGTTATTGTCATGATTGTTTGGAAACTAGAAACATGCTTCTTTTTGGCCTCTAATTCCTACATATTTTGGGCAATTAACCCAAAACTTAATCCCAGCCTCCCCTTTGTTATATGGTACATTGTGGTACAATTTCAGAGAGATCCATACAATTACACATAAGTTATTGTCTTGAAACTAGAAAAATGCTTGTTTTGACCCCTTTTTGGCCCTTAATTCCTAAACTTTGGCCCCATAACCCCTAAAATGAATCCAAACCTTCTACTTGTGGTTTTAAACATTGCGGTATGATTTCAGAGCAATTGAAATACTTCTACACAAGTTATTATCCTGACCCCTAATTCCTAATCGGTTAGAACCATCATCCCCAAAATCAATCCCAACCTTCATTTTGTGGTATTGAAACTTCTGAAACAATTTCAAGAAGATCTATTGACTTAAACTAAAGTTATTATCCGGAAACCAATGTGTCTTCGGGCGACGACGACGCAGACGACGCAGACGACGACATCATACCATTATACGATCCCAAATTTTTTTTGGGGTCGTATAAATAATTCGTTGTATTTTAAGATTTTTAGGTTTTAGGGATAACATTAAAAAAAGATCGATATATATATGATGGATAAAGCAAAAATCGTAATTCTCATAATCCTTAATACCGAATCTGTCTGTCTGTGCTTGTCTTGTATTGTACTTAGACTTTGGTGATTTTTTATGACTAGATTTAAATATAGTGACAGTGCAGTATTATACTTTAAGTTCTAGTACTGTTAAAGTCGACACTAGGGACCATCTTGACCTTGTTTTACGATATTAATGATTCTTTTATTGTTGGAGACTATCAAGATGAAAAACAGAATTAAACTTTAACAATTAAAATTGAGAATGGAAATGGGGAATGTGTCAAAGAGACAACAACCCGACCAAATAAAAAACAATAGCAGAGGGTCACCAACAGGTCTTCAATGTAGCGAGAAATTCCCGCACCCGGAGGCGTCCTTCAGCTGGCCCCTAAACAAATATATACTAGTCCAGTGATAATGAACGCCATACTAATTTCCAAATTGTACACAAGAAACTAAAATTAAAATAATACAAGACTAACAAAGGCCAGAGGCTCCTGACTTGGGACAGGCGCAAAAATGTGGCGGGTTAAACATGTTTGTGAGATCTCAACCCTCCCCCTATACCTCTAACCAATGTAGAAAAGTAAACGCATAACAATACGCACATTAAAATTCAGTTCAAGTGAAGTCCGAGTCTGATGTCAGAAGATGTAACCAAAGTTGATCATTCGTATTTTTCTATACATTGACTTTGTGTGCGATTAGGTTCCGTGCACGTGTACTCAATATTCCTTTTTTTCTGTTAAAAGAGTCCTAACATGACTTAATGCAAGGGTAATTACCCTTCAATGTAAAAGGTCATATGGCAATACATTGTTGTTGGGTTTTTTTCAGTTTTTTTGATACCGTGGAATTGGTGACCATATTTCAATTTAAACCATGTCAGCCTTCTAGTTTTATCTACGAAAAAAGACAGTTTTGTTCTCTTTGATATCAAGTTCAATTCTCCATGCAGAAACGACGATATATTTCTGTGTCTTGTAGCATCGTATATTGAATATTCTTAAAATATTTGCCTCATTTGCCTCAATGTAGTTACGGCCCTGTATTTGATAAATATTGGACAGCTGTTGATTATTGGATATAGATTCGATGATAAATGGATTTAGCATCATCTAAATGTTGTTGGATTTTGCATCGTCTACAAAACGAAAAGGTACTACTATATCAACATACCTGATATAGTTTTTGTAAATATACAAATTTCCCATTCTTCTCCTTTATTCTTGATTAAAAGTCGAAATTAAGTACTAGTAATAAGTTCACGAAGGGTGAAAATGGCCTCTCGGTTTTGAGTTTGAAGTTTTTTTCTAATAACAAAAAAAAAAACCAAAAAATTAACATAGAAACAGATTTGATATCACTTCAAATAAAATACGTCTTCTTTATAACGTATCCCGTCATATATTTCGATGATGTGACTCTTTAATTATGCATTACTTATGTTGAAACATCAGAGTTGGTCCAATTCTTCACAATTCATAACCTTGTCTGGCATTAATAACTTTGATTGCAACCCTTGATCTTGATTGATTTGGTAACTAGACATTTAATAGCAACAACTTCACATTGTAAATACAAATCATTTTAGATTTTATAATTACGGACAAGGTTTTTAATTCGCTTGTACTTAAAATAAAAATATCACAAAAAAGACTGTCTTTTTATTCCTCATGATAAACAGGATATTCAAGGTCAATCACGGCTACACGAGAACTTACACATAATAATTTTGTAAGTAGAACTATTGAAGGTGAATTGGCGGTAATTAATTTTTTTGATTTAATTGTTGATTTAAAAAATTGAACAAAACTGTTCATAACGAGCAAATTTAAATATTTTGATGTATGTTTACGTTTTCCCCCATACAATTGATCTTTAGTTTACCCCCTTAGAGAGGAATTTCTTAATACCGTCATTAAAATTAACTAATATAAATATATAGATATTTGTCAGGTAATGTTAATTTCATATATAATTATCCAACATTAGTAGTTTTGTGAAGTAATTACATGATTTTTAACCAACCCATAGAAATTGCACTCAACGACATGTAAATATTCTGTCAAAAACATTTTAAATGCTAACATTTTTTTTAAAGAATAGTTTGGAGAGAATTTCCGACCCGTAAAAAAAACCCCAAAAAATCAGATGTTTATATAATAGTTAGTGATAACAAGTTAAAATCGTATGATATAAAATCGATGAAATTCAACACTTAAAAACTTAACTTTGCATTTGTTCGGATATGTGCAAATCAAATATTGATAAATGATTTATACGATAAGATGTTATTGAATATTAATATTAACATACCGCATAGTCAGCTATAAAAGGCCAAGATAAGACAATGCAACACAATTCAAACGAGAAAACTAACGGCCTTATTTATATATAAAAAAGAACTAGCATTGCTGTTACTAGCCACTTTTCCCTGCATTTCATATTTTCCCTTCATGTTCATTTTTCGGAGATAAGAGTACCAACATATGATATAAAATTACAGACTAATTTTTTGAGATTGATATGGAAAATGGTAAAATTAAAAAAAGAATAGCATTGTTTAGTCGCTAGTTCGTTTAACTGTGTATTGCAAACACAGTTTGAGGTAAATGATAATATATCATTTTTGCTCGAATGCCCGTTTAGAACGTACAAATATTCAAAAATTATATGATGTGGGCAACTTGAAAAGAATATGATTATTAGAAAAAAACTTAGACATCGGAGATACTATCCTGATAGAAGGTATAGGAAATGTGATATCTTTCAAAGACACGAAATCAGCATGTGCAAAGCAAAACAAAAATGTAAAGGAGTAAGATTTTAAAATTGACAATGGAAATGGGGAATGTGCCAAAGAGACAACAACCCGACCATAGAAAAAAACAACAGCAGAAAGTCACCAACAGGTCTTCAATGTAGCGAAAAATTCCCGCCCCGGAGGCGTCCTTCAGCTGGCCCCTAAACAAATATATATTAGTTCAGTGATAATGAACGCCATACTAATTTCCAAATTGTACACAAGAAACTAAAATTAAAATAATACAAGACTAACAAAGGCCAGAGGCTCCTGACTTGGGACAGGCGCAAAAATGCGGCGGGGTTAAACATGTTTGTGAGATCTCAACCCTCCCCCTATACCTTTAGCCAATATAGAAAAGTAAACGCATAACAATAAGAACATTAAAATTCAGTTCAAGAGAAGTCCGAGTCTGATGTCAGAAGATGTAACCAAAGAAAATAAATAAAATGACAATAATACATAAATAACAACAGACTACTAGCAGTTAACTGACATGCCAGCTCCAGACTTCAATTAAACTGACTGAAAGATTATGATTTCATCATATGAACATCAGGCACAATCCTTCCCGTTAGGGGTTTAGTATCATACCATCATAACATATATGAAAAGAACATAACCCGTGTCATACCAACAACTGGTTTTTTAATAAATGTGTCCAGTTCCGATGCAAAGACCCCACAAGTGAATCAACATTAACGCCAAAATATGCAATCTTTAATGACCTGATAACAGTATCGTAACTATATCCCTTCTTAATAAGTCTATTCAAAGGTTTTGTTACTTTTTGAGGTGAATAATGACACCTTTGCGCTTTATAAAGAATATTTCCATAAACAATTGGAATTGAAATACCTGAACGTATAAGAAGTCTGCATGTTGAGCTATATTTACGAATGATTTCCTTATACCGATGATAAAATTTAGTAAATGTTTTGACTAGTTTGTGATATCGAAAACCCTGGTGTAATAATTTTTCAGTAATACATAAATTTCTCTCGTTAAAATCTAAAACATTGTTAAATACACGAGCGAATCGTACAAGTTGAGATATAAAACACCGTAAGATGGTGACAAGGGAACGTCACCATCTAAAAATGGATAATTAACGATAGGAAATGAAAAATCATCTCTTTTATCATAAATTTTAGTATTCAGCTTTCCGTTAGTGATATAGATATCAAGATCGAGGAAAGGGCAGTGGTCATTGTTAATATTAGTTTGCGTCATCTCAAAGTCACAGTGAGGCCTTGCACACAGAGCAAAAAACTAAAACAAAAAGGAGCATATACATATTTTATCTTTTTACATATTTCCGGGATAAGGGTACCGACATATTAAATGAACTTGTAATAGATTTTTTTCAGGCAAATATCTATTAAAGTACAACCTATATGAATATATACATACAAGTATGCTATTTTGTAGACAGGTGAAGACATCCGAAAGCATCACAGTTACAGCACGCTTGTCGCTGCATCCCAAGTTTTTCATAACATATTCCGGATAAGAGTACCGAAATTTGATTTTTCAGACTGATAAGGAAAAAACCCAATTAGCAGTGTCAATGTGCAGTTCAAGGCGCATTTACTTTATTTATAAGATGCTAGCAGTTTCATAAGTATACCAGGGACTTTAATTCATTCAGAAAAAAAGGAGAGAAAACAACAGTATCAAAGAAACGGTCAACTTTACTTAATCATACATGTACTTTTCTTTAAAAAAAATTATTGACGGCTAAGTGTACTGACATTCAAAATAAAAAAATGTACACTAAAGCCAGACTATTCAGTTGAAAATATAATCTAAATATTAATAAGGTAGTCTTATCTATATGCATCAAATTGTTTCCTATTTCGTACGTATTTTTAAACGGAGCTTATAGGATCAACAGATAGTATATTTTCCATATAATTGTGTGTTGAATACGTAAAATAATTTGTGAGGAGTGTTAACAGATTTTATTTTGATTTATATATATATGCCTCAATCTATTGTTGATTATTTATAGTTCCAACCGATCATAATTTTCTATATAAAAGGCACACTTCACGAACAAGTCAAAAATCATAATTTTAGGGGGACAATCTTGAAAGGAGTAATTCAAAGAACCATCTGATTATTAGGTGGAAATTACCAATTGAGACAGCCATCTTCTAAAGTTCAAATTAAGTTGTCGTATTTGCAGATTGGCTATTCATTGTCATCACAGGCGCTTGGGTCTATGATACAGATTATTTTTATTTTTTTTTGGATTAAAATATTCAATTTTTTATATTTATAATACATTTCTATCACTTTTGTGCATGTCTCATCTAATTTCAAGGTGATTTAAATCACTCGAAATTAGGTGAGACATGTACAAAAGTGATAGAAATGTATTATAAATAGTACTATAGAAAATTGAATATTTTAATAACAAAAAAAAAAAAAAAATCTGTAATTTCAAGGTGATTTAAATCACTCGAAATTAGGTGAGACATGCACAAAAGTGATAGAAATGTATTATAAATATAGAAAATTGAATATTTTAATCAAAAAAAAAAAAAAAAATCTGTATCATAGACCCAAGCGCCTGTGATTGTCATCTATCTTAAAGTTATGCACGCTTACATTTGTTGGTAACTCGAATAATTCTGCGCCCTCTAGCGGCCTATAGTCTATCGAGGTTAATGTAGCAATCGGAGATTAGACGGAGATCAGCAGAATATACAAATGTAACGACTGACATTATTCGGGTTAATTTGTTGGCCGAAAATTGATTTCCACTTTTGACCACAACTGTTTCCTGCACTGTGTTTGTTTTGGCCAGGCCAGGGTATATTTTTCTAAATCTTTTTGCATCCCCCCCCCCCCCCCCCCCCCCAAATTAAAGCTACAAGTTTATTGAGGAAATAAATTACCTTTGATTTGACTGTTCATTTAACTGTTTATTTTTAGTTGATTTAATATTGGAAATGCCCTCCTGTGTTGACAATAAGTCAATAATAAAACATTACATTTTATGGATAAGAGTAAACGCGTTTCCGTTTAAGAGTAATAAGTTTCAGTTGTCTCCCATTCCATGAAATTAAATTTTTAATGTATTCTCCCTTTGCAAAGAAGAATTATTTAAATATTAGTTCGTTATTCAAAATAATCGAAATACTATATACCAATAAAAACTTACTAATTAACTGTAAATCTAATCAAAAAGAAATACTTAACAAATTTTGCTTTGTTGAAAAAATATCACAAAATATGTTTGTTCCCTGGTTAAGGGTAATTTGATAAAGGTAAATTTCAGGGTTAAGGGTAATTGCTGGATAAGTGTTACTGTATGACATACGTAAATGTAGATTTAAATCGGTATTTATGCAACAAATGTTTATTCAAATGATAAATTTAAATATAACACTATAGAACCTAGTGCCAATGGAAAAACATGTAATACGATATCTTCTTCCTTGT
Organism: Mytilus edulis; assembly: GCA_019925275.1. Classification (NCBI taxonomy): domain Eukaryota; kingdom Metazoa; phylum Mollusca; class Bivalvia; order Mytilida; family Mytilidae; genus Mytilus; species Mytilus edulis. Next base: position 57,513,181 of record CM034352.1, on the reverse strand, counting down.
TGCTGGATAATATCAAAGTCTAATTTATATGGAAATATATTTAAAGATAATATAGATGTCATAGGACAACTTTTGTGACAGATATTTGACATACATATTGGACACGAGGGTAATACAATAATTGATTTTCAGAATCAATGGAACAGCTTACTTCACAGACAAAAAACTCATGTTTTGTACAATACTATTACATAAAAAATGAAAATGGAAATGGGGAATGTGTCAAAGAGACAACAACCCGACCATAGAGCAGAAAACAGCAGAAGGCCACCAGTGGGTAAATGCTTAGCCTGCTTATGTAAAAATTTGGACCAGGAATTGTCAAATTATAGAGTTCACAATCATATTTCGAATTATTAAAAACTGATCTTAAGTTAAGGTTTTTACGCACGCCTACATAATCAAGTCACTCAAACGAGTAAGTTGTGGGTTTTTTTCTCTTTCAAATGAAAATTGTTTCTGTAACAAATGTACCAAGCTATTTCTTTTCTAATGATCTAATGAAATGTTTCTGTTTTAATTGTTGTTAATAAAATGTGTGTCAAAAGCTATAAAAAAAGAACCTCCCACACCAACGCAAACACACCTCATACGCACCATTATGTCGTCAATAATGTGTATGAGGTCATTCACTTTTGTTTTGTAACACTTAATTAATTCACAACAATTAAAACAAAAAAGTCAAATACTAAACTGGTAAATACAGAACAATTCCTGGCGATTGAAGACTATATGCACATTGTGGTGTAAATGACGAATGACATTTCTTTTTTAAATGTTGATTAAATGAACAAAAACATGACTCAAGAAAAGATTTTTTTTATTGAAAATCAATCTTATATAAACTCAAACCACATGAATGAATAAAAAGACATATTTAATTCTGAAACAAAACAGGATACTAAATCATTAGGCTCCTTTTTTAAAAAGTCACTAGAACGGAGTCCCTGAAAATATCTGAAACTGTGTGATAATAAATAAAGAAAGAGAAAAAAGAAAAAGCAACAAAATATCTATCATAATTGCAAGATGTATATATGTATTGTTAATTTTCATTGTTTGAGTATATATATGTACAAAAATGTATGTTTGTAAGCCATTGACCCATATGGGTGTAAAGTGCTTTTCAGTATATAAAAAAAGAGAATAAAATATAAGGAATAATGTGTCCAGAAATTGCAAATCAGAATTAAAAAGTAAGCCTCCGTAACATGCCATTTTTTTAGGAAAGTATGTCCAAATATAAACGGTTTATCCGGCTTCGATAAAATAATTAATTTTTTGCTACATATTTATTGAAATGAAACACAATGTAGTCTCCTATATTTCCTCGCTGATAATTTCAGTATTTCAATTTCTTAATTAAAAAGGAAAACATAAAATGCACATTTGCAGGTGTTTACACGGAGATCGTTGATATATATACATGTATATAAATCAATGCAATGTTAAAAATTCAACAAAACACCCACAGAAAAATTGCCAAGTGAAATACCAATGCGGAATTTTTATGTGTGGATAAAATGCCTTTATATAAGAATAATAAGATATGTTCACACATACATATGTTAATATACAGAATTTAAATATATACCATTTCCAAAAATGTAACAAGATATCATCTTCCTGGTTGGTTATTTAAATAAACTATAAACAACAAGTTCTAATTTATTTCAAAATCTATATGACAATTAATTATTTTAGAATGTAATTGTTTTTAACATGGTATTATAGTCTTCTAAACGAAGTCATCATAGACCTTGTAATCACCATGTTTTTAAACACAAAAATATATTTATAAGAATGGGTTACTAACTTGCTGAACAGGTCATAAGGCAAATGTCCACTTATATGCTAAAAAGAAACAAATAGTAAACTAATGCTACGGTCCCTGTCCAATTAAAAAATATCTTGTTTCCTTCCTAAAAATGAAAGCATTAATGATTTGAAAGTGACTTATAGACCCAATGGGTCGGGTGTATTTTATTGTGTATGTAATATATTTGTACTTTACTGAAATGTGATTACACATGTCACTATAATAAACATTTACTTACTTACTTACTTTTTAATAAATAACATATTTAATGAAATCCATATTGTTCCTTGTGAGCATGTGCAATGATGTGTCCAAATTGGTATGGTTGCTGTGCAAGGTTTTGAAAAATTGTTGAGAAAGCTTACGAGTCAGATCAAACGATAATCGACATTGCTTTCTTACTGCAATCACAAGATCTCAAAACCACCAAAACCAATGTTGCTGAAATATTCTGTACTATAATAGTATAATAGGGTTATTTCTCTTACTTTGAGAAAATGATAATGTATTCACAAGTTTGTGCATTATTCTATACTACTTGGATCAAAATCATTAGAATAACCCAATTACATAATAAGAAAATGTCACAGTAGGTAAACATTAAAACAAAATATGATTTAAACGGAACACAGATAGTAAATACAAAATATCATTACATTGGATCTTGGATTGTTTGTATATGTAAAATGTGATACAAGGTTGAAATTTACATTTTTTTAAACAAAATAAGTTGTTTGTCGTCTCATTAATTTGTCTAGTACAACACAACAACTTACTAATATCTAGACAATATAATTATAAGTACATAGATAAAAGAAGATGTTGTATGAGTGATGATAGGACAATAATCCATCCAAGTCACAATTTGTATTAAAAAACCCATTATATGTCAAAGTACGGTTTAACACGGAACCTTGGCTCACACTGAACAGTAAGCCTTTTAAAGGACCCCAAAAATTTCTAGTGTAAAGCCATTCAAACGGGAAAACCAACGGTCTTATCTATATAAATAACGAGAAACACTTATGAGCCACATTAACAAACGACAACTACTGAACATCAGGGGTAGTGTTCTCGAAAGTATCCTAATATTCGTCCTAAGACACATCTTAGACCAATTTTAGGATGGACTTACGATCAACTTAGGACACTCTTAAGTTGTGTCTCGAAGCTATCTCAGATGAATCTTATGTAAGAACGTTAACGTCCTAAACATATCCTTAATCGAAATTTTAAATCGTTAAAGATATAATTTTGATAAAACATTTATTAATGACGAAATTATTTAATAAAATTGTTTACGAATTTTATAATAACATGTATAGAATTAAATGCATAATTACCAATGTAATTATATAAAAAAAAAGGATTGTTACACGGTGGGTATGGTTGTCCTGCGAGAGAACGTACTGTGCTGGTGATTTGGTCCTGACGGGTGCTGGTGGGTCCTGATTCTGTGCTGGTGGGTTTGTTTACATTGTATCAGAACGGCAATAAAACGACTGTTTTGTTGCTTAATTTTTCTCTGATGCGTCATAAGTACCATTCAAAGTATATTACAACAATATAAAATTGCAAAAGTCGTGCAAGTTCGTTAAACGGAATTGTCCTGACGATGTGCTGGTGATAAGAAAAACGGTCCTGGTTCTGTGCTCCTATGTCCTGGTTCTGTGCCTTTATATTTTAGTTAAAAGTGGCAAATATTCAAGATCATTGATGCTGTACTGTTATTGACTACTAGTAATTAACTGTTGTCTGCTTTCTTGAAATTGACATTGTTATGAATCTGTTTACTGTTATTATGAGAGAAAAAAAAAAACTATTTTTTTTCTTTTTAAAATTAACTGTGATTTTATTTATTGGCCTGTTAATGGAACCCTTCTTGCCCCCTTTTAAGATAAGAAAATATGTTTACGATTTTCGGGATAAACGATCATTTTGCAAGATCGCCAAAATACGTTGTATTTGATACAATACTTATATAAAGTAGATGATGTTGTATGTTTGTTGTCAATGGACAAATTTCCATAAGAAACCAAAGAAAGTATTTGTTAACAACCATACGTCATTGTACGACCTTCAACAATAACCCATAAAATAAAAATGTAAAAGGTTTTGTATAAACATGGAGAGCAAAAATATAGAAGAAAGGACTTTCTGAGCGTTTGAATCATATGTCTTTAGCAGCTTAAAACACATTTGTTTGTGAAAAATTGAGTGCTGACTATAAGAATGACAATAGTATTGCGGGTTTGTTTGTTTGGTTTTTTTGGGGGGAATGGGTGATAAGTTAGAGCGAGGTTACAGTGAAATTGATAAGCTTGGAATAGTTTTCCGTAAGTTTTAAAAGTTGTATTTTAAAAGAAAAATGTATCTTACAGCTATTAAGAATCACTTGCTGTATCTGTAAGATTTTTTCAACATATTTTTTTTGTCTGAAAGGTTATCAGGTATTTTTTTCGAAAGTTCGATAGAACACTAAAAAAAATCACTATTTTATGAAAGGGCAGACTAGAATATGTCAGAGAATATGTCAGAGAATGAAGACGAGATAGAAGACGAGATAACCTAGAGAACATTAACAAACCTAAGATTTCTTAGCTTTTTCATTTCAAAATTCCAAAATAAATAAATAGTTTTGACAGAGACATATAATACAATATTGTATTATATGTCTCTGGTTTTGATAAAGAATTACAGGGGATGAAGTGAACAATGTGTCCTACTTTTCTATATTTAAATATTTTTATGAATAAAAATCAAATGTGCCTTAATTATGATTGAAAATGAGTAAATGGAAAAACTACCAAACTAAAATACACTTTTATTTTAATATTGGTAATATCACTAAGCTTTTAAGTTTTGTGTGTCAAACACACCATCTCTGTAGTAATGACTCCTTATTAAGATATTTCACATCTCCATTTTTTTTTTCTGCATTTTTTTATATTGTGAATTCTTAGTATTATTATATCAAAATGTAGACTTAATTTATATTTAAAAAAACTGAATCTAAAGCCAGATAAATCAAACATTTTTGTTTCTATCTATCCGTAACAATCAACGTAAACACGCCTGGAAAGTAAAATGCGCACTCGACTGTCTGTAATCGACCATTTTTAGACACCCTCCTAAAAAACAAGCAGGGGATGGGGGTTCAGAGATGCAAATTAAGTACTTAATTAGATCAATATTTTATATTTTCGTGTATGGTTTATCACCCCCTCCTGTGGCCTGTCAATTACTAGGATAACAGTCCTGTCAAGTATGAGCTGGCTAAAATATTTCAGAAAAGAAGATGGAAATGTGAAAGTTTCCGTGCGTCAGGTGCAACAGCATACGTACAGATAACTTGTCTCGTCAGGGTGGAAGCTAAAAAGTCCACGAAAATTTGATTTAAAACCTTTATTCGTTCCAACAAAGATATTGAGATTTTGTTGAGGATTTAACCATCTACGACAACAAAATTTCTTTTTTTTTTAGAATTTACAGCTCTTCTATAAATATATGCAAAGCAAACCATTGATTAAATTGCTTGCTATGATTGTTTGGATGTTTGTAAACGACTGGTAAGTAGTCTTTTTACTATATACTACAATTTGTTTGGAAAATAAACATTAACTTCAATTCCTGTCAGTTTTTATTTGTCCAATCAAATCCCAGTATGTATTGAAACTCCGCCTACCTATTGTTTGAAAACATCCAAGCAAACATAGCAAGCAAGCCAATCAAAGTTTTTTTGTGCATGCTTTTATAGAAGAGCTGTAAGTACTGCTTCATCAAACATTAAAATGTGAACTTAAGTTTTGAGACTTTTTTAATCTACACGATTGGGATTTTTGTATATATGAGAACATGGTTTATCTATTAGTTGAAAATGCGGCTTTGAACTAGCTTTCAGTACCTGCAAGCATTCGTTATTCAATAATGTGTGTCTTTGTGTTATTATTTTATGTAATAAATTGTTTGTGGTACACCACTGTAACAATGAAGGAGGAAATGAGGAGGGTTGGTTGGGTGGAAGTGGGGAGGGTATGCGGAGCGCTAACAAACATGTCTATGCGGCATGGCCTTGATCATTGTTGAAGCATCAATGTAAGGGGCATTTAAAATATCTTAACAAAACTATTCTTATTTTAGATACTATATATTGTTATCTGATATTGGACGAAAGATGTTGCCCTTTTATGTAATTATTTAATACAAGTTACGATCATTTCAAAACACATATTAAACAGCCAAATGGATGCACAAGAGCTAAAATAGGAGTCATAGATCCTATTGACAACAATTATCTGCCCAATTTTATTGATTTCGTAACATTTGTTTCAAATATGACCAACTTCTTATCCAAAATCACCAGCACCGTATCAGGACCCACCAGCACAATGACAGGACCCACCAGCACAGTATCAGGACATGAATAAATTGAGAAAATGCTAAATTTTAATAAATTGCAATGTTTTTTTCACAAAATAGTTTTGTCGCGTGGATTGCGGTATAGAAAGCGGACTCTATGAGCATTTTTGTTTTATTTTTTCAGTTCGAGATTTTCTGAAAATGAGCATTTCTGTGTTACGCTTACTGAAAAAGTTTAGAGGGTCAACTTTTTAATGGTTTACATATGAACCCATAAGAAACAAAATTGAAAAATCTCAACCGTTTTCTTCCATTTTTTATGAGTGAAAACGTCAAAAATCATTTTTTCGTCTTTGTTTACATTTTTTCATTGATCACCAGCACCCGTCAGGACCAAATCACCAGCACAGTACGTTCTCTCGCAGGACAACCATACCCACCGTGTGTTATTTAAACTGGAAAACAATTTGTTTCGAAATGAAAATTAAATTTGTAGTGTAATCGTATCGTGAAACACGAAGTTCAAAGTTTAAAATCATGCACAATTTCTTTATATACGAGTTAATAACCGATGGTGCGTTTCATTTCATGTTCGTTTTTACGTAAAATAATGAACAAAAAGCGAAATGCAAACTTTATTACACTAGAACGAAGACAAGATTATCTTAAGACACCTTATTGGGTGTCCTAAAGTTAGGACGAAAAATGAGATTTATCATAAGTTAAGAGAGCTTCGAGAACACGACTTACGACAAAGACGTGTCATAAGATAGACTTCCTCACTTGGGACAGGTTGAAACAAATACAGCGGGTTTAAAGGTTTTAAAAGTTACTTACCTTAACTCTGATCACAAATCATTGTGTAATATCACAGCATAGAAATATATTACTTGAAATGGCTTAATTCAATTAAAAGACATTTAAAGACAAGAGAACATACACTGAACAAATAAATTTGATCTATGACACAATGTTAATACAAAATCAATAAAATAAGGGGTGAATTAATAAAGGCAACAGTACTGTACAGATGTGACCAATTAAATATTTACAGAAAATAAACCGTAACCTTGAACAAATAACATGGCCGCCAAATACACTATTATACGCAGGTAAAACAAAATTATTTTGTTGTAAGTTAAACAGTATAAATGGAGAACGAATATCTTTTCATAATGCGAAAAACAGAAGGGAACATTTATAGTCATACTAAACACTTATCAAAGCTGTTATATATTAAAAAAAGAGAGAAATATTTAATGTGAAAACATAAAAAATTGTATCAACAGGTCAACTTAAGAAAAAAGTACGATTTATGAGTACTCACAGTTACTGAAAGCCAAAATTAATTTGAAATAAAAAATAAATCATTTAACGTATATATATATTTCAAGTATTTACACAAAAAGGGTATGTCATTACAAAACAAGTAGAAGATCATATGAAAAAAATATTAAGAGCATTTTCCATTTTTTACCAATAATTAATTATATAAATATAGGTATTTGAAAAGGAATACGCATTTGTAGTTCTATTTAAATATCACATTACAGATGACATAATTTCTGTTCAATTTTTACTATCTGTTTTGATGGTGAAGTGTTTTGAGTATTTTATTTCTTATTCTGTTGGTCTCCGAGGTATTCTTTGGTGTTTTTTTTCCAGAAATACACCTGCAATGCATGTAAAGATAATTGAATTTGTAAGTAGTAAATGATTCTAATAGAACATTACTCTATTAATAAATAGAAGTCAATCATTTCACTTATTATCGTCTTCAACGAATTTTTCATCATAGTGTTATAGTACATTTAAGAATAAGGGACGCTATAATGCAATGCCATGTCAAACGTCAAACACAGTATTCATTGGAAAAAAGGGGCAATATCTTTTGACGTCAAAAATAAACTCATTCGCGCAACAACTCATTTGCGCCAATGCTACTCCTGTGCCACATCATTAAAAAATATATAGGTATCATTTGAAAATTCATGCACCAATATTTATGGTATATTTATTTTTTAATCAGTTTTACACACAATAAGTCATTATCTTCGCTTGTAACAACACCAATATCATCAAGAATTATGTGAAATCGGCTTGAATTTTTGGTTGAGATGGATGGTTTCCTTCTTTCACTGATCATGAATTGAGATATTCCAAATCTTTATTATCTTCTTCGTCAAATTTTAAGAGCTCAGAATTAGTTATTTACTTATCAGTTGCGTTTCGTTTGCATGCTGTTTTCAGAATCTGTCTTTATAGTCTACGACTTTAAAATTAAATCTCCATCTAATTTCTCCATCTTTTAATGGTTAATGCTTTACTAACTTTGTCTTCTTCCACAATGATGCAGGTTTTCCCCTATCAAACTTTATTTTATTGAACGATATATCTGAATACTTTACATGTGAAAAAAACATTATGTTATTGGACAATTTATTTCTTGGTGATTTTCCTCAATTTTAACATAGTACATGAAACATGTATGCTATAGGTAAAATTGTACATGTAAATGTGGCGCAATTTGATTTCATTTATTGGCGCAATTGATATCATCCAAAATAGAAGGAGTGGCGCAATTGATACCTTTTCATAACTGTCATTGGCGCAAATTGATTATACAATTGTTTAAATCAAAAAAGTCAAGCATACTAATGAAAGTTTTAAAATAAACAACTTAATTTCACTAGCTCAAGTTTTGGTCCTTAAAATCACTACAACAATTTGTAGAAAATTTGACGAAAACGTATGCTGAAATGCCCAATAATTGCGCAGCTAAAACAGATTTCAAAAATTGCGTCATTAGTGATGTCATTATGTAGATGAGTTTCATAAAATCTTGATATTTTGCAGAAGTTTCTTTGGATACCATATTCGTTATTTAAAAAAAAAATGGGGTTGCGTGACATATAAAATAATGAAATAAGATGAAAAAGTTGACAATTTCTAAGAAAATGGATGAAAATGATTTTTTTTAAATTTAAGGCTAATATCTATATAAATTTGCTGTAAATATACATCATGTTTTCTATTTGTACTTAAGGAATCTTAAATTTAGCAATGCATTTTGCATTAAATTTAATTCGGTATTTTTGGTTGTGTAGGAATTTTAGTATATAAAACAAAAGCTTTTCTTTTAGATGTACATGGTTTTGAATGGCTTTCTTATTCATTCTTGGGATTAATACTTTTCATGATAAATACACATAACTTATAAATTCGTGATTATTTTCATCATTATTTTTTATTCTTATGAATATAAATATGTTAAACAGTATGATCATGAAATACTTTGAATTGGAAAAAGATAATATTGTTATAAGATTTAAATTATTATGTACATGAATTAACAAAGTTTTAAAATTACTGAACAGTAGCTGTTTCCACCAGAAATAACTTATCTGGTGTGCCTCTTTTACTCTTCTTGAATTCGAATGCTAAACATTGATGCTGTTGAATGTTCCGTATCTAAACAGGGAGTGGGCGGCCGATCTGACTCTTCTTGTTCAATTATGTTAATTTGGCTGTTCCTAAAAAATCAAACATATTTTGCAAGTAAAGGCAAATATTAAAACTTATGAGAGTATAGTTTGTTCATTTGAACTCTCATTTGGCTCTGTTTAAAAAAGTGAAAAACAAGCGTCATATCAGAATATAATATATTTTCTTATCCGAAATTAAAAGGGGAAAATGTTTATCTTTTAAACCGGGGTTATAAATTCTGATTAGATAGTTGGTTCCGACCAATAAAATATTTCATAGCGTGCAATTTCATTTCAAATGAATCGTGAATTGTTAGAATTTCTATAACAAAAATTTGAAACTGCGCATTTCTATGTTGACGGAGGATGTCAAATTAGAAATCATACAGCTCCAAAATTTATAAATATTTAATTACCAAAAGATAGCTCAAAATATATTACGGGTCTCCTTTATCTTACACAGGAACCACAAGTCATACCTTTTCTCAGACATACAAAAGTTGATTAAGAATGAATAGAAAAAACCTTTCCTCATGATTTAGTCTCTAGAATATCAGATTTATATACATTATACGTTGTCGTAACTATGCTTTCATGACACTACAGAACTCGGCAATCATGACAACGTAAATATGAAATGAAGATATTCTTTAATTACCCGATACTTTGATGTTTAAACTTGTAAATCATGACTGCTATCGACACTCCAAGAATTAATAGTCCAGCTACAACACCAATAGGTAATGCAACATTGATTTCATCGTCATCTTCCCGTCCTTTTTCTAAAATTAGAAATGCTGTGTTTAAAGGTCATTCATATAGCAATAAATTTGTCTAACATTGACTTCTCTCAGGTCTGGTCGATTCTGCATAAGATTTTATGGTTCTAAATTCCTTAACGTCAGCAAGTCACTCTGACTGAAGACAATAGATACTTTGAACTTTCCAATACATTAATTCACAAGATCCTTAAGATTTCTTATAGGAGTGGCATATTTGGGTCAACGCTATACATTTAACATTAGAGAAACAATTTAAACATCATTATATATATGTCGAAACAGAAACTTTATCGAAGAAATTTCTAAATAAACCCGAACATCACATTAAGTTAACCATTTATATATCTCTTTTAAAAAGATGACGCACATCTAACGCTATTTGATTGATTGTAATATAGATTTTTATGCGTTTTCGTAAGCTAAGTATGTCTTTTGCGTCATCACTTTAACGTTCCTATTATACAAGTGAGAAAAGCTAGCTATAAAACCAGGTTTAATCCCCCATTTTCTACATAAGGAAATGCCTGTACTAAGTCAAGCATATGAAAGATATTTTCCATTCGTTTGATGTGTTTGAGCTTTTGATTTTGTCATGTGATTAGGACATTTCCGTTTTGAATTTCAGAAATTTTGTACTTTTTTGAAGGCTGTAAAACGAACATGAAATTTGAACGTTAACCTAAGTAGCAATATTGCAACAGGTTATTTAGAGAGAAAGACATACAATGAATACAAATATTAAAAACAAATGTTAACTCTAACCTATTGCATATGTAAGCATATGTATGCATTGTTTGATCACACACAGCTGCGTATGATTGGCGATATGAAATAAAATTGTGCAATAGACATGATCGAGCAAAGAGACAAAAGATACCAAAGGGACATTCAACTTAAAAATAAACAAACAACGCTATGGTTAAAAAGAATAAGACAAACAGACAAACAACAAACAGTACACAACAACAACATAGAAAACTAAAGCCTGGGCAACACAAACTGGAAGATTACCACAGACTTCAAGAAACACATTAAAAACTTTTGATTCGCTCCCCCCCCCCCCCCCCCCTCACCCCCCCCCCCCCCTGGAATATCTGCGGAACAACTTTAAAAAGACCTAATAATTCTGTTAAGAATTTCCAGGATTTCGCAAACTTTTTGCATTTTGAACTTTTATTCCTTGCTCGACAAAAGACTAAATGACACAACATTAACAACTATGATAGGTCACCATACAGCCTTCTACAATGAGCAAAGCCCATATCGCATAGTCAGCTATAAAAGGCCCCTAAATGTCAATGTAAAAAAAATTTAACGAGAGAACTAATGGCCTAAATTTTGTACAAAAAATGAACGAAAAAGAAATATATAACACTTAAAAAAACGAAAACCACTGAATTACATATTCTGGACTTGGGACAGACTGCCAGTTACTTAAAGGATGTTATATCATTCAAAACTTTCTCAATTTATTTGTCATTTTGGTCTCTTTCATCTTTTTCCACATTTGAAAATGCCTGCACCAAGTCAGGAATATGACAGTTCTTGTCCATTCGTTTTTGATGTGTTTTGTCATTTGTTTTTGCCATGTGATTATGAACTTTCAGATCGATTTTCTCCTGAGTTCAGTATTTTTGTGATTCTACTTTTTGCATAAAGCTGTTTCATGGCAACCATATCACATCATCTTTTTTTATTTTTCAAAACAAAATCATTTGATTAATTCCAATGTAATAAAACAATAAAGGTCATGCTTTTTGTCGAGCCTGCGACTTTTGTTGCAAATGCGAGACCTAGCGATTCTACATTTCGTCGTCGCCGTCGGCGATCACAAATATTCACTCTGTGGTTAAAGTATCTAAAATGTGAATAATTTTCTTAAGATGTCCTGGATTTCTACCAAACTTGGACAGAAGTTTTTTTATGGTTAAAAGATAGTATATAGATGTCAATTTTGTAAAACAAATTCCTTATTATCCGTGTTTTACTTATGAATGGACTTTTTTGCCAGTTAACATAACATTCATTTTGTATTTAAACATGTTTAAGTTTTTTAAGATTCCTATACTATCATTGATCATTGATTTTTTACTAAACTTTAACAGAAGCTTGTTTATAATCAAAAGATAGTATCCAGAATTGAATTTTGTAAAAACAAATCCAGTTATCCGTATTTTACTTATTAATGGACCTTTCCTGCCAGTTAAAATTACATAAGTTCTGTGGTTAAAAGTTTTTTGAAAATTTTATAACTTTCTTAAACTATGCTTGATTGGTACCAAACTTGGACATAATCTTGTTTATAGTCAAAAGTTAGTATCAAGAAGTAAATTTAAAAAAAAACATTTTTTTTCTGTTTTTTCCGTATATAACTAATAGATGGACTTTATTTTTTCTTCCAGTTAACATAACATACAGTCTCCAGTTAATGTTTTTATAACATTTATCAGATTCATAAACAATCCTTGATTTCTTTTCCAGCTTGGCCAAAAATAATTACAATTAAAAGAAAGTATCTTGAAGACAATTTTCTAATAACTTTTCTTATTCAACTTTTGTTGAGCTTGCAAATACCAAGAGAAGTAGGCGAGACACTTGTTTCCACGAAATTTTTGAAGTAATAAAGGAATGTGTCATATACGGAGCCCTGCTAGGGACATGAAAAGAATAAAAAATATATTGTGCGCACAAAATAATAAAGTGTGCGCACAATATAATATATTGTGCGCACAACTTAAATATATTGTGCGCACAACTTAAATATATTGTGCGCACAACTTAAATATATTGTGCGCACAAAATAATATAGTGTGCGTTAAATTCTTTGACCTTAACATGGTACAGGTCTTCAATGTCTCCTTTTTAAAGTGACAGAATGGAGAAATGCATAAAGTTTTCTTTTGAAATGGGGCTAGAATACATGGAAATATTCATCATTGCATTTGTATCAACTCCTGACAGGAATACTGAAGAAGTAACGTTTATTTCGTCTGACACTTGGTTTACTAACAAATGCGTTGGAAGCCTTCACTTTATATCAGAGTTTATTGGAACGGTTTGAAACAGACTTGGCAAAAGAGCGAGGAAACTATCGAACTTATGTACACTTTGATACTATGGCTTTACCTGTTTTCTGGTAACAAATATGAAAAAAGTACTCTTTGCACTTATACTCAATTCATGACTTTGATTTTGTTACCCTGTTCGACGACAGAGATGGTCATTACATTGTGTATATTTAAAAGTGTTTACGTCCGTTCATCCGTCCGTCTCTGTTTATTGTAAATGTTTTGGTTATAGTTTATGATGAAGTTTTAGTGTCACCAACGTCAATGAACTATGTGGTTTCTAGAAGGTACCATTGTAAAAGTGTAGAGTAAGTCAAATCCACTGAAAACTGAATACACGTACAAGTTTTTTTTTTTTTTTTTTTTTTTTTTTTTATCAAAGATGACTATGTTTGATCATGGTTAAGTAAGGTTCTCACCCAAAATGTACTGTTCTTTATTGAAATGTGAGGGTGTGTTCAGTCTACGAAATTCACCCTGAAGTTGTGATCAAATAAAGATAAAACTGGGTACATATATAAAGCAGAAGATTCAATATGAGTGCCAATGAGACAGCTCTCCATCCAAGTCATAATTTATTAAAAGTTAACAATTAATGGTTATAATACGGTCTTCATCACGGAGCGTTGGCTCACACCAAACCGCAAACTATACGGCCAAAAATGACTATAACAAAACGATAAACAGATATGAACCACACCAATAAACGACAATCACTGAATAACAAGCTCACGACATTGAACAGTATGCTTATTATGATTTAAATTTTTAAGCGTTGAATACAAATGTTTCAGGTCAAGTTATAGTTTCATTCTGTTTAATAGAAGAGAGGATAAGAGGTCACTTATAGTATCTATTTTTGATCGATTTCATTATAAAATTTTACAGTATGCTGTTCGTATTCATTATGAAACTAAAATGTTACGAAATAATTTAGGGATAGCCAATGAAATTCCTCAGTGGAATATTTTGAAAATAAACGAAACAATTATGATTCATTTTTTCCAAATATGGTCCGTTTTGGGGTATCATTTATTCAAAACTTTGTGACCCTCGATGCAACTGCCAAAGAGACAACTATATACATATACAACATAGCTCATACAAATACGGGTTATATTCTTCTCATATATTTTATGATGGCATGATACTCAACCCCTAACGGTAAGGATTTTGCTTGATATTCATATGATTAAAACATAATCTTTCAATCAGTTTAGTTGAGGTGTGGAGCTGGCATGTCAGTAACTGCTAGTAGTCCTTGTTATTTTATGTATCATTGTCATTTTGTTAAGTTTCATTTGTTACCTATTCTGACAACGAACACGTGCTTCTTTACTGTCGGTATTGCTGTGTGGTTTTTTTTTTATCTACATTGGCTAGAGGTATAAAAGGAGAGTTGAGATCTCACAAAACATGTTTAACTCAGCCGCATTTTTGTGCCTGTCCAAGGTCAAGAGACTCTGGCCTTTATTGGTCTTGTTGGATTTTTAATTTTAGTTTTTTGTATACACTTTGGATAGATAAAGGAAGAGATGGTATGAGTGCAGATGAGAAAACTCATCCATCTAAGTCACAATTTATAAAAGTAAACCATTATAAGTCAAGGTACGGTCTTCACAAGTTTCTTAGGCTCACAACAAACAGTAAGCTACAAAGGGTCCCCAAAATTACTAGTGTAAAACCTTTCTAACGGGAAAACCAACGGTCTAATCTATATAAAAAACGAGAAACGAGAAACAACTGTAAAGTTTAGTATGACGTCCATTTTCACTGAACTAGTCCATATTTTTGTTTATAGGCCAGCTGAAGCACGCATTTAGGTGCGGGATTTTTTCTTGTTGTATTGAAGAACCAAATATATCTGAGAAACAACCTTTTATGATTTGCGCGCCTTATAATTATTTTGTACATTTAATACAGTTTTAGATACCATGTATACCTTTATCATTGTATCTAAAAAAAAAAACACCAATTCTGATATATGACGATACCGACCAGCCAAATATATATACATTACAATCATTCTATAAAACAAATATTGTTAGTTTATTCCTTATAGTATCTGAAAAACATACCAAACAAGAATCAAATAACATGGACCAATGAACCATGAATATAAAATCTAGGTCAGATTAATATAATTGCAAGATAGACAATTTCACCATACAAACATTTCATACCCCAAATATATATATATATAACTAAATGCTTAAAGTATCCGAGAAATACACCAAAACACAAACATTTTACTTTGCCGGACCAGTTAACCCTGAAAATGATGTCAAGGTCAGATGACACAGGTCTGTGAAGTGGACATTTAGACATTAAAATCGTTCAATACAACCAAATATAGAAAAACTATTGCATTTGGTATCTTAGATTTTGTCTAAACCACGAACACATAACACGAACACGTAAAATGAGGTCATGGTCAAGTGAAAACTGTTTTCCTAATTTTGGGAGCACACCATATTATTTTAGTGCTCACAGTATATTATAATGTGCGTACAATATGTTTAAGTTGTGCGCACAATATATTTAAGTTGTGCGCAAAAAATATTATTTTGTGCGCTCAATATATTATTTTGTGCGCACAATATATTTTTTTTCTTTGCATGTCCCTAGCGGGGCTCCGTAGTCATAGGTTATACCTTTATCATTTTACTTAATCATACCTGACGCTGATTGTTCATTTGTTCCTGTTATCGCTGTGGTGGATGGACAGGTATCCTTAAAAAAACAAACAAGCTGTGTTACTTTAAACAACCTCTATGTTGACTACATTCTTTATAATTAGTTATCAAAGGTACCAGGATTCAAATTTAATACGCCAGACGCACGTTTCGTCTACATCAGACTCATCAGTGACTCTCAGATCAAAATAGTTATAAAACCAAACAAGTACAAAGTTGTAAGGGTCGGTTGAAAATGAAACTTTACGAAAAAAGAGATGATTTCAGCTTTCCAATTGTGAACTTTCCATTTCTAAGTAGCAACATTCCAGCAGCACCTGCATACGGGGTATATATCTCCCAATTGATACGATATTCCCGTGCTTGCATTTCCTATCATGATTTTCTTGATAGAGGGTTGCTGCTTACAAGGCAGATATTAAACCAAGAGTTTCAAATGGTGAAGTTGAAATCATCCCTTCGTAAATTTTACGAGTTAGTTGACCGTTATGGAATAATCGTTTCACAAATGATATCGGACATGTTCCTTACGTCGTAACTACAATCCCATTTCATTTCATGAATGTGACATACCGAATTAGACTATTTACCGAATTCGTTATCACATAAGCAACAAGACGGGTGCCACATGTGGAGCAGGATCTGCTTACCCTTCCGGAGCACCTGAGATTACCCCTATTTGATGGGGTTCGTGTTGTTTATTCTTTAGTTTTCGATGTTGTGTATTATTGTTTGTCTGTTTGTCTTTTTTTCATTTTTAGCCATGGCGTTGTCAGTTTGTTTTAGATTTATGGGGTTTGGCTGTCCCTTTGGTATCTTTCGTCCCTCTTGAAGAGCATTCATGACCCAAATTCCAAATATATGTGCCAAATACTTAAAAGGCAATTTCTTCCTCTAATTTAAGGTAATCTATTTCATTAATCATAAAAAATGAATATTTTATAAAAATACTAAAATGTTTCTATCACAAAAATTGTACTCCAATATTCCTTTTGTTCACTCTTTTAAAAAAGAGGTGAAGGAAATCATAGCGACATTAAGACTCACAAGTAGAAAATAATTTTTCATTTCGGGAGAATGGATACAACTGTGATTATTCCAACATTTAAACACGACAAAATACAAAGAGCTAATGAACTTATCGTGAGAGGCAAAAAACATTCTCGTCATTTTAAAATGGAAATTCAGTTTCAGATGCCATATGTAGCGCTAGTCTGATTGACCTTTCGGAGCGCCTTAGGTCACCCCAGATTATACAGGGTTCTTTTTGTTCAGTCTTTAGTTTTCTATAATATGTTTTGTATACTGTTGGTTTTATTTTGTGTGATTCTTTCTTCTTTTTTTATATTTGCTATGTTTTTGTCTTTCGCCTATCTTTTAAGACATATACGCAATAAAATGAATTGTGTCTACTTTATTTTGTTTTTATTTTTTTATTAACACTTATAACAATATACAAAAACACTTACAAGAGCAGTACAGGTTACATTAAATGTTTCACAGTAAAAACATTCTTCATCATATACCAGAATGGTAACATCTTCACCGAAATTTGAACCATCATTTGAAACACTAATTTCATATCCTTCCGCAAAGATAGTTTCGCTAGTTGATCTCTTTTGTCGTGCATATGGTAATTCACAGGAAACCACATAAGAATTTATTATAGTTGCTTTAGCAGTTGATGATCCGGTGTAGGATCTTGTGTTTTCGAAAACCTGAAAGAAATATATGGTAAACTATTCAAAATAACAATATCATTCAATATTTGAATTCACTTGTAAATGTCTAAAAAAAACCAGACGCTTACCAAACACGTGCCTTTTAAATAGAACTACTTGATGTTGATGTATCGAACTCATAACTCGATACATTTTGTACTTTACTCAACATTATTTGAACTAAAACAAAATGTGTAGATGCTAATAACCTGGACGTCTACGAGCTGACAATTCAAGTATTGTTTAAAAGAAGTTCAGAAACGGCTTCAATATATGCAAGTAAGTAATATATGTGATATAACTTTTCAAAAAGCAGATTATGTTCAAAGATGAAGCGTATCACCATTTTTGAAATCCACTATAATGGTATTTTCTGTTTAGATCCCAAATACTACCAATAAATAAACATTATATAGAAACAGTACAATATTTATTTACATAATAAAATTACCTCAAAATGTTTAGTTTTGCAGTATATATCAGGAGGAATGAAATATCCATACACGTTAGTCTTCTTACATGCTCTTTTTCTAACATCACACAACCCACCGTAAGGCAGACTGACATTTGAAGGTGGAGTTGATCGTAGCTTTGAACAGTCATCCCCACCAAACAGATCATCACAAATACAAGAGCCTGACAGTTGAATGAATGCATTTTATTTGCAAAAGCGTATAGAACATGCTATGGCAATACATAATATATACATAATGTGACAAAAGACTGGTAACAGAGAACAATACAATAATAACATACATGTTGAAGCTAACCAAAAATATCAGATCTAGCTTTCAATGCACTTTTCAAATAGTTACAGAAATGAAAAAAAAAATCAGGTAGCGTATAGTTCTGTTTTTGTAAAAAAAATTGCAACTTAAAACATATGTATCGTATTATGATGTCATATTCATTTATAAAATACGATACATATGAAATATAACATCGGTTTTGCTTCCAATTTTACACAAGACCAATCAGATATGTACTATCCAAATATGTATAAAAAAAATACTCATTCACGACTTATTGTGCACTATGATCAACTTTCATTTTTCCCAATGGAGTGAAATCTTAATAACTGTATCTGTTACTTCTTGTCAACAAGTAAAACATAAATAAATTTTACGGACGTCATCACGAGTTGGTTGACCATTATGGAATAACCGTTTCACAAATGATATCGGATATGTTCCTTACGTCGTAACTACAATCCCCTTCCCTTTCATGAATGTAACCTAACGAATTAGACTTTTTACCGGATTTGTAATCACATAAGCAACATGACGGGTGACACATGTGGAGCAGGGTCTTCTTCCGGAGCACCTGAGATCACCCCTAGTTTTTGTGGGGTTCGTGTTGTTTATTCTTTAGTTTTCTATGTTGTGTCATGTGTACTTTTGTTTTTCTGTTTGTCTTTTTCATTTTTAGCCATGGCGTTGTCGGTTGATTTCAGATTTATGAGTTTGACTGTCCCTTTGGTATCTTTCGTCCCTCTTTTAAAGAACATTTTAATGGAAAAATGATAGATTTCTATTTTCTAACTCAGTTATCAAACTGATATGAGAAATCGTAAAATGATCGGCGACCGTGAACAATCTTGTGAATACAAATGCATAGTTTGTAAAGTTATCTGAATAGATCATGAAATTAAAGGCATTTTTGTTAAGATAAACCGCAATCATTTTCGATGAAGTCAAGTATTCACTTTTTATTTCATCATAGCGATTGTGTGTAGTAAGCGAAGCAAAACAATGTTTTATATGACCCATCTAGCAAGTTGGAATAACAGTTGTTCTAATTGATTCCTTATTTTCAAAAACTATAATCTTATTACTTACTCCACTGTAACACTGACAATTAAAAATAACAAATACTTCACACACATATACATGATATAATAATACTCGCTTACCGTTTTTGCATTGTCCGTTTGAACTGCAGTTGTTTAAACAAAGGCGACTTGTAAGCTTTTCTAATAAAGTTGTTCCATCTTCTGTCATTTGTTCACTTAGCGACTGATTCCTAACTAATTCAGCCTTTGCTGCAGTTTGCATAACGGACAAAGTTACAGCTAGGAAATCTGTGTCCCCCGTAATCTGATAAAATTGAATTACAAAAATATAAAATTTGAGGAATAAACATGATATATGATTGGTCACATGATATATTAGTCATTCGTGATAAGACAATTTGCGTTTAAGGTTTTCAGCTGTTTTGATTTCCCGAATGCTTCCAAGAAGTGTGAAAGATAACTACTGATTTGTTTCCACAAGAATATATATTTGTTTTATAATACTAGGTTTTATCAAAATTACTGATAACTCATTAGTGATCAATATTACACTGAGAAAGCAAGAAAATAGTAGCCATTGTTTTAAATGCTTAAAGCACCCTAAATCATTTTTAAAAAAGTATTTAAGGCAACTTTTTTATCTTTGATAAATGTATTTCACTATCATTGTGTAAAACAAGTCAAATATAACCAAATTATGGGAAAATGGTTATTTTGTATCAAACATGTAAATTTGAAAAGTATCGCATGTCAATGACATCATTGTGTAAGTTTAAGGAGCAATTTTGCCTTGAAGTTTTGATACTCTAATAGTATAGAACTTTTTTTTCTTTTTTTCGTTGTACCTCTTTTTTTATTGGATTTATACTAAATACTAAAAAGTATTTTATTAATATCAATATCTTTTGAATTTATAAAATATCTTTGAAACAACATTGAATTCCTCTTACAATTAGGCAATCGTGTT
The DNA here is from genome assembly GCA_019925275.1 of Mytilus edulis. Classification (NCBI taxonomy): domain Eukaryota; kingdom Metazoa; phylum Mollusca; class Bivalvia; order Mytilida; family Mytilidae; genus Mytilus; species Mytilus edulis. The sequence continues at coordinate 57,492,492 of CM034352.1, read as the reverse complement.
TTTTCGCTGTCTGCGACGCAACGAGAATATAACGAATTCATCCTTTGATACACAATGATAAATAAGCAATTAATGTAACATAGTTCGTGTAGTTTGCATAGAAATACATAACCAAAGATTGCTTTTATAAGCAATAAGCGTATTCCTTCGAAATGGAATAATTTAAAGCTTACTTACTTCATGCATTTGTCACCTTTCACCAAAATAAATGACATGATTACATTTGTACAAGCTGTTTATTAAAAAAATAATAAGATACAGTACTAAATCAATAACAGTGAATTGTTACCTGTTTTATCCGTAAACCTATAATTGTAAGTATCACTTGCTGAAAATATTATCAAATTATGGCAACTTTCTACACTTATTAACAAACGAATGAGTCAAGATAATGGTAATGATGATTTTATCTTTATGTTTATATCTAGTGGCATGAAATGCATATTTATTCAATGGAACAGTGAAATGAGTCATGTGAATATGGTACGAACCTACATAGGGTATTTTTATTGTTTGGATTTCAGAAATATATTGATACAGTTGCCGATTCGTCATAACAATAATTTTTTTGAGAAAATGTTAACAATATGAAGATGAACGATGCATAACAATTTAGAGTCAACATTTCGTATAAGTACATAATTTTTATGAAAATGAAGAATGTAGAATTACCTTGATATCTTCAATAGAAGAATTAATGTAATCTTCTATAGATATCCCAGAGGCTACTCTCACATCCATTGGGAAGTTTCTATCGAAATATTCCCTGCTCGTGGCTTCTGCCTGCTCCTCATTCCATCCGTTCTGCCATATTGGGGTCTGTAAAACAGAAGATGTCAGCACATGTAGTTGTGATAAATCTCTTGATGTGAATAAGTAAGTGATTTGGGGAAAGGAAGGAGGAGTCGTTCATGTTTGCATGCTATAATCTTAAAGAGGGCACTATAGACTTATTAAATTGTCTTAGAAGTGTTTGCCTCAATAAATCGAAATTTTATTTTAATGCTCTTAATTTCGTATTTTGATTGGTCTTTTACATTGTTACTGTCACAACGCGATTGTTGGATATGAAATTTGAAAGTAAGTGTTTGATTCATAAATCAAAAAACTATTTTACGATCTAATATGAAGACGTTTTATATTGAAAATTACATTGCTATCATATCTAAAATATTTAAGAACAAAGGCGATACTTTTTATGTTGGTTTATTAATTAATAAAATAACATAAAAAACTTTTTCAACTTAAAACCATTTTGGTTCTTTTTGGTCAAAGAAAAAAGCCTAATTGATCAGATGAATACAAACAGAATTTCAGTCAACAAAATAAAAGTGGATGTGGCCGGGACTTTGACATCCGAATAACAAAATGCACTGAGTACAAATCTGAGAATACTCACAGCTGGTTACTGACTGTTTGTTCAAAGCCAATACATCTTGTTTGTGTATTTATACACCAATTTGCCTATTGCATCACCGTGTATGACGAAGACTTAATAAATGTGTTTTCGATGCACCAAATTGAGAAAAAAACGGTTTTTTTAATATATTTAGTTGTTCCTTCTGTTTTAAAATATGTCTATCTGTTGAATTTATAAACAATGACTTGACAATTTAACAGTTAAAAGTTTTCTAAAACAATTAATATTTAACCTATCCCCTTATTTTGAACACTAGACATTTTGCTAAAACATCTATCGTTTATACATATATTGCCTATACATTTAAAAACACAAAAAAGGCCGCCCCGTCCCCGCAAAAAAGATCATAAACTACAGGTCATATATTATTTGTAGAAGTCTGACTGCACTGACATATTCCTCGATTTAAACAAAGAGCTTTTATATACAAAAGTCAACTAAGTAAAAGTAATTACGTTCCCAATTCAATATATGGATGTCTATAGGTTAAAACATACCTCAGCAACAAACGATTCGTCATAAACATCGGACAAGATTTCAAATGGCGGAAATTCTATAACATCATCTGTATCATCGTTATCAGTTATACTTTTTTTACCCCTTTCATTAATACCAATTTCATTTATGGATCTTTTTTTACGTGTTCCATCTGTACATTTGCTTTTAAATGATAGATTAGTTTCAACATCGTAACATGGTTCCATTGGTTGCGTAAGATTACAGTGCAGGCGGTATTTGTTTGTTATGTCTGCTTCCGTAGCACCCTCTGATGCACATTGGCAAAATGAAGGCAAATCATTCGATTCTTCAATTATTGTTGGATTTTCTACAAAGAGTGATTCCCTTGTATCAGTAACCCTACAAAAAGTACGAAAACATCATTTAGCATTTGATCGCTAACATTGCAGAACTTGATAAGATTATTAGTGTAAGTCTTAGTGACAATCTAGACAAATAGGTCTTTAGAGAAAAAACCAGGGTCTTTCAAGTATTTGTTTTGTGTATTAATAATCAAGTGTAATTCCTGGCAAAATATCCATCACATAAAGATACTATATGTATTTTTAAAAACTGTACAATTATACTTATGTTTCTTTACTGTAGAAGCAATACTGATCTAGGTAATTATTAAGTGCATCTACCTTTCATTAATTTGATTTTTTTTAACCAAAATATAATCTAAACCGGAACATTTTCAATCCGTGGAAAGGTTATACATGTATAACTGTACTTTTACTCAAATAAGAGAAAAGGTCAAACTGAATATAGGCACAGTAAATAAATTAGTATAGCTTTATTGTCTACAATACCACTACCGAATAATCAACTGTTTTGATGTTCATTAAGCATTAGTTTTTTGGTAAAAAGTTACTAAAAAGTACATAACAAAAATACCGAATTCAGAGTAAAATTCTAAACGGAAAAACGTTTTCAAATGGCCAAAAAAAACACCATCAAACGAATGAATAAAAACTGTCATATTCATGACTTGGTGAACATTTTCTTATGTAGAAAATGGTGGATTAATTCTGGTTTCATAGCCAGCTAAACCTTTCAATCAGGGTTTCCCCTGGGTCAATTATTTTTTTCGCCACCTCTTTCGCCAAAACAATATATTTTTCGCCACTTTATTATTTTTTTCGCCAAGTAACATAAATATATTTTTCCTGTTGTGCCCTTTTGTACTAAGAAGTAATTTTTACAACAAAACAAAAGCTTTTATCACATGAAATTGATCCCTCATTTCATGTGTAGTCATTACATTGAAGGGTTACTCTCATTCGAGGGGTTGTTCCCAGCCTTTTGGATAGATTTTTTCATAACGACAGTTTTCTTTTCTTGACCATCGTAAATGAAAAAGTTGAGACGTACAACTATGCTTGAAACACGTGCATGTGTCACTCAAACGACTTTATTAAAGTCAAAGGATAAACGAATTAAAGTTTTAAATCGGAGATTTTTCTTGATTTTGAACAATTTTCGTCACAACAACAGTTTTCTTTTCAAAACTATCTTTAAAGGGAGAGATGTCAAAAGTTTGCTTCAAACACGTGCGTCGCAAAGATGTAAATAAATTCTGTATGTGACATTTATAGCGGAAGCCATTTGACCATATCATTTTGTGAAACAATTCAATCAACACCTTTATTAATTAGTCCTTTGTTGTCGATAGCTATGAAATGCAATCAGCTGATTATTGATTTTCTGTCTAAATCTTAATGAGGTCAAGGTGAATTCCGAGTATTGTCTGATCGGGTAAAGTCCGAGAAACTCGAAAAAAGTAAATAAACAAGATGGAGGAAAATAAATCGGTTTATATATTTCTTTCGCCAAATTCTTTCGCAAATGACGAATTTTTATCGCCACAATTATTATTTTTTCGCAAATTGCGAAAATGGCGACCGCCAGCGGAAACCCTGCTTTCAATTATATGTCGGTCGCATAAAAATTCATTTCATTTACAACGTTAACGATGAGTGAACAAAACCTAAAAGATATAAAAGGTAATAATGTAAAAAAACAGGGGAACAGCAGTCAACATTGTGTTATAATATTAATCACTATAAAAATAAACAAGTATGTAACACAGAAATACAACATCAGGCTAATAAAAAAAGCACATTAGCAAAACTGAAAGAAAAGAAAACACATATCAACATAGCACAATAACACAATAATGGGATGTATAGTACAGAGCCACGTCATATGTAACAAAAGAACACAACAAGGTGTATAGAAAAAGCACATTAGCAAAAATGAAAGACAAGAATACCAGTACAAGAATTGTACCATAGAACAAGAATACAATGACGTGATGTATAAGTATAGAGCAACGTCAAATGGATATCACCCAATACAGACTATATAGAAAAGGTTATATTCATAAAGACAATAATTTTTTTTTACTAAAAATACTTAGTCTACCAATAGTATAGACTAAACTTTCACACAATCTTAATTTCCTCAAGTAAATACCTTTATTTTTGTATTAAGATTTTTGTTTTGCAATACAGAGGAATTGAATACCCGCCTATTCATTTGCTACTAAAACAGCTTTGTTCAACCTCCATATTTTAATATTGTGCTCCGTTATCATAACACACGAAATGTTAGTTATACTTACATCCAGGATTTTGCAAATTGTTGTGAATTTGTAATGGCGATTGTTTCTCCTCTACTAAGAAAATCGTCATCTGTATTTTTATTTTCACCGCTGACATATCCACAGAGACCCTCTGTACTACCAAGGTCTAACACAGACGGTTTAATGTAAATATAGTCTATATATCTACCATTTACTCTAAATGTTATCTCTGTGCCAATTGGTAGAGTTACCTTGAAACAAATATATGTCAAGTTATTTTAGAGTAACTTTGAATTTAGACAAACTGTTGAAATATTATGCGTCCGACATAACATGAGTATACATATTAAAGCAACATTGCCGATTCATGAAAAAAAGATATTCGACGAGGCTTCAAACAAATCTCAAAAGCAGACATATTCCGTGTTAAAGACAGTACTTTGACAGTACATATAATGGTCGACTTATACAAATTGCTACTTGGATAGAGAGTCGTCTCATTGACATTCATACAACATCTTCTTATATCTATGTACAGAGGATAAGTACACCGAGAATAATGTGCCCTTCGAGTTACTGGTGTTTAATAACGATGTGTGCCAATGTTAAGTGTTGCCTTATATCTTCAAAAGGATAATAATACGATATCAACTGAAAAATGAGAACATGATCTACTAGACAAGATAAAAAAAAATGGTCAACAAGATCGAAATCATCCTCTTACTTCTTATTGAAGTTATTTCATTTTAAGGATGAATATAACCTTTTTTTATGTTTATGTGTGTCATGAAAATTAAAACGGATATGTAGACACATATAAAATGATAAACAAGTCAACATATACAAATACATCGAAGTCGTCAGCTGAATCCTTATTGTATTTATTGCCCCTTATTTACGATTATTATTTACTTGTCTGTCTATTATTATAAACATACTATATATACATGGATAATATTTTAAATCAGCAAAAAGTATAAAGAAAAGAAAAGTCAATAAATAATAACCTTCTAATTTGACTTATTGCAATTAAAGGACGATACTGCCCATCCCCCTAGTAACAAAAATAGAAAGATAGACACTCAAAAACGAAAATAAGATCACTGATACAAGATTAAATAAATATATATTTTTGTCATGCATTATATTCTATATAAAGATATAAAAAGACACGAGTCCACACTTTTGGAAAGTGTCGTTTGTTGGAGATTATCAGTTTTAGAGGCCTAATTTGTTAATTGAATGAATAATTATTTCCTTTTTTTTGTTACTAAGAATTTTTTTATCAAATGACATTGATACGATGCAAAACGATATAAACAGTAGGCATCCAACAAGACGCTGAAAGTTAAAGGGTACGTTAAACCTCTTCGACCTTTTCATCAACGATAAATTCTATATTTCAAACATGTGAAGAGTTAAAGAGAGTAGCCTTGTTAATTAAAAGTTAATGATGCAGATGAAGGAAAAGGGGATCCCAAAATTTGATTTTGGCTCCTTTCGAAAACAAATTAAAATCACAAAAATACTTAACTTCGAGAAAAATTCAAAAAGGAAAGTCCCTAATCAAAAGACAAAATCAAAAGCTCAAACAAAACATCTGTCATATTCCTGATTTGGTACAGGCATTTTCTTGTGTATAAAATGTGAATTAAACCTGGGTTTACAGCTACCTAAACCTCACACTTGTATGACAGTCGCATACAATTCCATTATATTTATATAATCAACTTTAGAACAGTAGAGTCACAACAATTATCAAAATCTTCGTTAGAGCGATAAAATTAGAAATATTGTAAAACAAAAAGAATCAATACTTAATGATTAAAATGAACCTGACTAAAGCCCCAGTCCCACTAGACCACGATCGCACCACGCTCACCGCGATCTAAAATAAATTTAGATCGTGGTGATGTCGCGGTATGAGCGGCATGAAAATGAAAATTTTCGTTTTTTTCACGATGCTACTACGTCCTCTCTACGCTTCTACAAAGATCCCGCTACGATTATACCTCGTTCTCACCGCGCTTATTCTGCGACCTCACTACGCTTATCAAGATCTTTCTACGCTCTTCACGTTCTCACTACGACCATACCGCGAGTTATCCGATTGCAACACGATCTTACTGCGATTATAACACGTTCTTACCACGATTATACTACGTTCATAGCGCAATCTTACTACGTTCTCAGCAATTTAACGTCAACATCGTGTTCCATATCAATACAGTTCAATTCCTTCTCTTTCTGATTAAATCGTAGATTTCTCGGAAACAATACAGTGATGCCACCAAAAGGAAGATGTGGTATGAGTGCCAATGAGACAACTCTTCATCCAAGTAACAATTTATAAAAGTAAACCATTATAGGCCAAGGTACGGCCTTCTACACGGAGCCTTGGCTCACATCAATCAGCACGTTATAAAGGACCTAAAATATTACTAGTGTTAAACCATTTAAACGGGAAAACCAACGGTCTAATCTATATAAAAACGAGAAGCATGGTTGAGCTGTTAGAGCAAATGGATAATTACATTCAAACAAACAAAATCTAGGGAGCTTTTTTTATATATTTTATGTGAAAATGACAATGAGAATGATGGTCGTAGTGTGAACGTAGTCAGGTCGTAAGAAGAGGGTGATGAGGACGGCAAGGGCGTGCTAGAATCGTACTATGGTCGTGAACAGCGTGGTATAGTCGTAGTGAAAGCGTAGTTGGGTCGTAGTGAGATCGAGATAACGTCGCTGTGCGATCGTAGCGCAGTCTCTCCGAATAGAATCACGCTTTCGCTAAAACCCCCGTCACACTGAGACAAAGTCCATGAAGTTTCCACTACGTCTTAATTTTTTTTTTAAACGTAGTAGAAACTTGCTCAAATTCGATTGATAATACCGTTATTCGGTCTTTAACACGACCCTTCTACGTCCTTACAAAGACCGCACCACGTTCAACAAGTGTTTATTAGGTTCGTGTCAAGTCTATATAACTTCCATCAGGTGTTCACTACGTTCTTACTACGACCATCAGGTGTTCACTACGTCATTACTACGACCATAAGGTTTTCACTACGTTCCTACCACGTCCTTACAACGTCCATAAAGTTTGCAGAACGACCTCTGTAGTAGGTTCTAGTTACGTCTTAACTACTCCATACAAAACAGAAAAATTCACGGGCATTTTTTATTTCATTCAGCAACATGCCAGCTAGAGGTCGCGGAAGAAATAGTAAAAGGGGAGTTTGTAGGAGTACACCCGCATGTAATCAGCGAGAAATTGCTGAAAAAGAAGCAAATACCGAGGAAGAACCAACAATTCATGCACAAAATGACTTAGAGGGGGGACATAGTGAAGATGATACCCAGTCAGTTCAGTCAGACTTTGCTAGTACTGATGCTCCTAAGGCAAGTAAAAAATCGAGACCAGTTATTGATTTCTCACCAGAAGAGGAGCAAAGTATGATTGAGTGGTTAGAGGCCAACCCAGTTTTGTATAATAAGAAGTTAAATTTATATAAAGATACGGCGAAAAAAGAAAAACTTTGGCGGGATAAAGCAGTTGAGATGGGAAAATCTGTCGATGTTTTGAAGATATGGTAACAGAAGAGTTAAAAATGATCGTTTAAGGTAGGATAAGCCAAGTTGTAATTCTGGAATACGAGTTTTGTTTTAGACAAGGTTTCCCGTAGGACAAGTAACACAAAGCCAAATATATAAATATAATAATATATTCAAAAATTCAAATATCCTTGTAATACATGTGTACATTCTTTATAAATATAGTCGAAGGTATTCCCTTTGCTTCTTTGCAGCTACGGTGTCTCTGTTTGGTCCAATTACCATGTTTACTTCATACATATTTGCGGTCGCTCGCCATAAGCCCGGAATCAAGTCATGCTGGTCATTTTCCATGTCAAGTTGCGCGTTCTGTTGTGTTGGATATCATAGTCTCATCACATTGTGCAGACAAACGCAACACTCGACAATGTTTCGTACTACATTTGGCTGCTGCATCATGGTGGTAAGTAATAATTGCCATCGTTGGGCCAGTATACCAAATGCGTTTTCAACCACACGTCTTCCTCTCGATATTCTGTAATTAGTTATCAATTGTTCATCTGTTAAGCCTCGTTGAGAATAAGGCTTCATCAGATATGTTCTCAAACCAAAAGCGTCATCTCCACGAATGAAATATGGCACATTTTTGTCATCGTTCGGCATTGGATCCGGGTCTGGAAAGCCAATCGTTTCTTCTTCCAAGCACTCTTTAAGTTCAGAATTGTTGTAGATCTGAGCATCAGACATTGATCCACAACCACCAATGTCAATCCACAAAAACTTGTAATCCGCGTCAACTAATGCAAGGAGAACCACTGAGAAAAATCCCTTGTAATTATGAAAGAGTGATCCTGTATTTGAAGGACATCTAATGGCTATATGTTTGCCATCGAGAGCACCACAGGCATATGGAACATTCCATTTTCGCTGGAACTCTTCAGCAATATCACGCCATTCGCGCTGTGTGGTGGGACAAGAAATTGCTTATATTCGTCTACAATGGCTTGGCAGACTTCGGGAACAAACATAGAAATTGTATTTCGGGCAACTCTAAAGTCGTATTGTAGAGTTGGATATTTATCCCCAGAAGATAAGTGTCGTATAGTGACAGCGAGCTTCAGGCCTGGTTCCAATGCTTTTCTAAGCCGGGTATCTCTCCTTTGAATTCTTGGACCTACTCTATTCAATATTTCGTCGAACATCTCAGAAAGTTAAAAAAACGACTGTTGATCCTCCATTCTCAACTCCTGCATCAGTCTATCATAGTGGCCAAACATAAGCCTTCTTTCCTGAGTAAGCCAGGGACGCACCCACCATGTTCTGGGTCTCCTTTGTTTTCTTTTTATCCTGAAGCAGAAAAGCGCATCTTGAGCATCAAGAAGAGCTTGTTGTCCTTGTAATGATGTATGAAGTAGAAGTAAATCTTGTTCTATCGTTCAACAGTACAATTACAAATGATTCCGTCTTAAAAAAAAAACCTATATATACCATATTTAACACGGGTAACAGAGATCCGATGCAAACCTGCTGCAAACGCACCGCAGACGTGGTAAAGACGTACTGCATACCGATAGGTCGTACAAAGAACGTACTAAGGTCTTTTAGAACGTAATAAGAACGTAGAATAGTCTTCGCGAGGTCGTGTTGAAAACTTCCCTAAATCACCAAGTTCTAAATAATTGTAGTAAAGACGTAGAGCAGTCGTAGTAAGGTCCTGATGCAATCTCAAAGAACGTAGTAAAAACGCAGTGAAGACGGCTGTCAAATTTATCACGTCCGTACTACGTCCATACGGTTCATAACTAGTGTCATCTACGTCCTTACTACGACCAAGCCGTTCTCAATACGTTCTTATTAGGTCTTTACTGCGTTTTATCCTCAGGAAGTTCTCACTACGTTTGTTTTGAACATGTTCAAAATTATTTCACGTCCTTCACGTCCAATAAGACCTTACCACGTCCATGCAAGTTCGCAGTACGACCATATAAGTTTGCACTGCGTTCGTACCACGACTTAGAAGTTCCCACTACGTTCGCCTACTTTTTCAGAACGCACTGGGAACGTGATAGGAACTTGGTCTAGTGTGACGGGGGCATAATCTCGCTACGATTGTACAGCGACCTTTGCGATCTTACTACGATCTTAGTGCGCTCTCACTTCGCTTCTACTACGACCTGATTTCGTCACGACCGCACCACGATTGTTTTGAACATGTTCAAAGTTGAAGACCTTACCACGACCGTGATACGACCTTACTGCGATCTACACGATCGCACTACGATCATCAAAATTTGCATTTTTTTCACAGATCGTAGTGCGATCGTGGCCTAGTGGGACTGGGGTATAAAATAGCACTTACAACAAATTTTTTACCCGAATCCTGACTATTGTCAATAGATATACTACTGTCATCGCATACTCGTTTAGCAATATAAGGTGTTGATAAACCACGCACAAACTTTGTTCTTGAAACTGTTGCACATGTTCTTACTACCAGTAAGGACTTGCCACTTCGAATAGCTATTCCACAGTTACATGATGCCCTCCAACATTTTGTAAACACTGCATTTACCTTTAATAACAGAAAATGGATTTGTTGAATCTCTATAAAAGATTTAAAACACAATGAAATATATTTAATTAACCTTAGATTTTTGGAGAATCTAGTTGTCTTACTAGTATTGATGGCGTGATATCCATACGAATTCACATACGGGGAAAAGTGGAATGCCACAACTAAAATAACGAAAAAAGTTCAATTTGTCAAAATGATTAAGATTTTCCATGCACTCTTTAATTAGGAAAGTAGCCCGGTGAGAGTTACAGCCTCATAACTCATGCAGATATTTGTAATGAATAAAAACGACGATAACACAGGCTAAACTACACATCCTGACAAATAACCACATTTATGTAGAAAAGTTCGAGGAAATGATCTGTGAAGTTACCTTTACAAAGTATTGCGTTACCTTAATAATGAAAAGGTAAAAGACCTATACTTTTTTTTAACTACCGTCTTATCGAAATGAGGGTACATGTTATAAACTATGATGAATAACAAATCGACCAAGAATAAAAACTGTCGGAGAATTGTTTTAACGGAGTTGAGTTTAACAGTTGTTATTGTGCTTAATATATAGTCAAACCTGTAATTCGCATATTGGCGATATAGTATGACGACTACAACTAATTTTTAGACGAACGTTTTTATTTTGACTTCGAAGGATACAGCAAAACAATCCGCTTTTTCATATCGATATACTGACTGAACTCGCCAATTATGCAGATTTTGTACAACGCTTTCGAAGTTACGTCGTTATCCTGATTCCTGTTTTTTTACAGATTAACAACCTGTTTTAAGAAAATTTTAATGAAAATACAAAACTCCAAGGCAAATGCAAAAGTATTCAATGAAAACTTACAGAATCAATCGCTATCACTCATCAGAACGAGTCAAAAACTATTGCAATATTCGAATTTCTTCAAATACTCTCCAAAGACAATGGTGGGTTAACCTCTAAGTTTTATGACACGTTCATTTTCTTTGTATAACAGTCGTGAAATGGCTGTATACTATCTAAATTTATTGTGGAGATACAAATTGTATGAAGTCTTAAAAAAATGAAGTTTTAAAAAATACATTTATTGGATGGTGCAAGAATTAAGTGTGATAAACGTTTATATGAATCACTCAATTTTAATATCTAAATTACCTGATAAGGATATTTTGTGTTCTGGTAGAGTATGTGCTCTCCTGCCCCATAATAGTTATAATATTTCCTATCTGCAGTATAGAAATGTGGATCGTTGTAAACTTGACAATGACGACCTTTCATTTTTTCATCGGCATCAGACACTAAAATCTAGAAAAAAGAAAAAAAGAAACATTGAGTTTTAAATTTGTTTTTATGACATTTTAACTTAATTTACCACAGCTGAAAGTAGTCAAACTAAAGAACATTACAGTATTATTTTTTTTTTAAACTTTTACAATAAAAACATGTTACTATATAAAGTTATTTCACTTTTCCGGGAAAACATATCAATTGATTGTTTGATTGAGACATGCACAATAATTTTTGGTACTTACTGTGGAAAGTGAAGATATAATATCATGTATGTATTTCTTTAAACATATTGTCATGGTATTTGGTACGAAAAAGCATTAAATGACATTTTGTATTCATAGTTTAAATTATGATTATGTCAACCAAAAATATATCTTCTAATTGGTGTAAATAAGAGAGATTTAGTAAACTTCTATTTTTCCTTTTCTCCTGTTCAGTCATACATTGAGATATTACCATCAAAATGGACGTTATTGTATAAAGTGTTTTAAGAATCATAAAATAATAACTGAAATGTCTCATTTGAGATATTCGAACACTTCCCGATGTAGTTATAAAAATACAAAAGTGGTATGAAGGCCAATGAGTCAAATCGTTATCAGGGATAATTTAATATAGAAGTTAGTAGCTAAAGATCAACGCATGACCTTCAGCAAGAAGCAAACATCATACTAAGCTACAAAAGGCTCCGAAATATAACAAATGAAAGACAATACAATCTAGAAACTAATCACCTCTATAATCGGAATTGAAATAGCATCCCAAGCACCAGATCGATCAGCTGTACTAGGTCGTGACGTAACACTTATTTGAGTGGTGCGTTTTCTATCTCCGTTGTACTGTCCATCAATGTATCCTGTTACATTAAACTGAATTTTCTGTCCATGAGTTGATGATGGAATTGATAAGCCGCAAAATTCAAAACCGTTAAAAGCAATATCCTGTTGTAAAATATTACTTGACGAACATGTCGCTGGTGTCTGCTGGTAATTAGGCTGAGTGATATAAAGTAGATGATGACATTGGTTTTGATTATAGGCACTAAAACATCCCACAGGTACTGTAACGTTGTAGGATATTAAAGTATTTTCACTTTCAATGACTTGGTATTGGAAGTTTTCAGGCTGAAACAGAAATCATATCTACATCTCATCTAAGATGAATAAATATTTTGTTGCGTTAGGATCCGAAACAATGTACAAAAAAAACCCCTGATCATTTTGAGTTAAACCAGGCGGATACCAAGTTGAAATTAGAAAAAAAGAAAGAAATGGACCTCATTGTTTGAGAAGGAGAAGATCCTAAATCGGTATATTGGAATTGATTATATATATTGGTTTAAAATGTTAAATGGTGCCTAGTTTTATATTATTATATTGATGTTTTGGGAGGCAACTTTCCTTCTTTGAAACTTTTGCCCTGATTAAGAATTTTATGCATCTTATATATGTCGTTTTTACTTAAACATGTTTAATCATAGTATAGCGCTTCCAAATTTTTGTAAACTTTAAACACATTTAAACAAAAATCTAATCCATTGTGGTATGCGCAAATGTAAGTAGTTGGTCTTTTTGGTTCACAAGAAAACATTCCGCTAAAACTACTTCCTCAAAAAGAATACAGATAGTTCTTTATAAAGCTTTGATCTGACCCAAATGACCGTTTTTAGAAACAAAATCCTACAAACGCATAAACATTTCATCAGAAAAGAAAAGTCAAGTACACTTTTTGATATTCGAGCGTGTTTGGGTTAATCGCAGCTCTTAGTGACAGTGATGCCCTCCACACGGAGCACAAAACCTCAAGAAAAAAAGATTAATAGGCTATGAAAGATTTAAAAACACTATTTAATTGGGCTCGATAATTAAATAACATACTAGAATATACTATATACTTTACGAGAAGTAAACTTGAAGCGCGTCATCCCTACAATGACATCCGTTTTAACAATTGATAAAATAAGTTGAAGTAAGGATGAGATAATTTTGACGAAGTAGAATTCTGACTGAAACAGCTAGACTTAACCAACAATATTTAGAGATAATACATTCTTTTCACAGATTACAACATAAATAAATTATACAAACACGTAAAATTATCAGAAATATTAGCTGCCTTAATTGAATTTCAAAAAAATCTTTATTGATTAATTTAACACAGTGAAATTCCAATTTTATTTTTAATTTAAGTTTTTTTTATTAGTCGCCTTTTTTATTTACTATGATATACTTTGATACTTACATAAACCCCTGCTTTAAACCAGTTACTGTCGTGATAAAACCCAGGTATTGTGCCAGTTGCATTCCTTAGTCTAACTGAACACTTTACCTTTAAAGAAACACACCATAGTTTATAGTTGATTACTTGAATCATTTTTATACAAGCAGTGAATCCACAACCACCGAAAAAAACATTGGAATGACAACAATTTGAATCAGAAAAACTCAAAACCGTATTATTATTTGATTGACGGGCATCGGTTAAAGTTACTGATTGTAATCCTAATTGAGATAAAGAATGTGTTCCTATTTTTAAGTAATTTCTAATGTACATCGACATGTATAGAAGTAAGGAACAACTGAATGTATACAGTAAGAAAGTATGAACCCAGCCTAAAGACTTCAGTTTTTATTTTGAGATGGTAAAGTAACCATTTCCAAGTAGACAAATTATTCATCATATGATTGCACATTTAATTTTTGAAGTACTACTGAAAATATGTTTTTAGCTATGTATACATATAGTTTTCATAAAATATTAATTTAATTCAATGTGTATTCACAATACATGTATTCATTGAACCAATTCCAGTAATTCATACATCTATACTATTAAACGAGAAGACCTCATTTTGTGTGTCGCTTCTCTTTCTTCCACAATAAATCAACCATCATGCCTCTGTGTCCTATAGGTACCATGTATAGTCGCATTTGTCATCCATTCTTATGATTATTCAGATTGGTATATTTTAGGAGAAAAACGAAAAAAAATGCGTTCGGATATTTTTCCGTCATTGGACGAAATTTTAAGTCAGACTAGACTTCCGGTTTGCGTTTTTCTGTACTTTGAACATACACAGACTATGAATAAAGTGTATTTGTTATCTGCTATCATTTTCAAGTTAAATATCCACAGAGTTTATTAAATAGAGAGGGTCTATATAATATGTCAATGACCGCCGTGGATCGATTAGTAAACTGAGAATTGATAGTAAAAAGCAAAACCACTTTATTTATAGTAATGAATGTTCATAATATTATACAGACAAACGCTGTTTATTAATTATGAACATGAAATTAATAGGGGGAAAATAAGGAGCCGGGCTAGAAAAACAATTGTCATGTCCCAAAGTACCTATAACTTTTGATACGTTTCCTGAAATCCTCCAGTCATTAAATCTTTTTTTCAAAAATTAATCCGTTTACATACTTTCAACCACGCTCTGCATGCCATTTCGCGGATGTGTTCTAGCATTTACCACCCTTGCTCAAAGTATTTCAGTTTGGGTTAACTCATTTTGGGAGGAAAACGAAAATAAAGGCATCCAGATATTGTTTCCGTCATCGGACTGACTTTTTGTGAAATATATATGTATTTTCATAGTATACAAAAAACAGAAGGAATAAAAATAGGTATTTGGAAAAAAGGGGGTGGGCAAAACAAATGTTCCAAGTCCCTTTGACTTTTGATGCCCCTCCTGAAATTCTCCAGTTATATTTTTTTACAGTTTACATACGCTCTATGTTCCCGAGATTTCGTGGGTGTGTTCTAGTATAAATTTATATATAAATGTTTTCAATGTTTTCATCTGTTGTTTTATCCTAAATTAAGTTTTTAGGCTTCAATGTTTTTTTCACAGCAATTGTCATTTATTGTTTGATCATTCGGTGTTGATCTAGACTAAAGACGGTTTAATCTACAAACATATGGGATTTTAAGTATTTCGTTTTATATTTTTATATTGTAAATAGTTTACTTACAATCATATTCATACGATGTCTTCCAACCCAGTCTTCTGGACGAAGGTCCGTCTTTCTTATTTCATTGTACAATTTGTTTTGGTACTCTTTGACATAATGATCATTAATATACCAGCTCACATCATAAACATAAGACAAAACTTCATCAAATATACACTGAAAAACCACAACGAGACTTGGTCCATACTGTGGATTCTTTTGATCAAAAGATCCAATATCCAAACTTGATATTACTCGAGGGACCACTTCTTCGGTAGGAAATCCGGTACCTATATTTGAATTAAAGCAACTATGAGTATTAAAAAAAATAATAGATATGAAAACATTCCATTCGGAAGAAATCATTATGTACAATGAATCTTGGTTTTCCGTATCTATACAACCCATTATTTTAACCAAATGTTAAAGAAATATTAAAATAAAATTGAGAATTGAAATTGGGAAAATAATATTATATTTAGAATAGTATTTTACTGTTCACAACATTGATTTACAAAACCAATATAATTATCTATTGAAAAGAGCAAATGTTTAATGAAAATGCAATGTAAGTTATTCACTCAAAATATAACATGTTCCAAAAAAAATAACAGTATCGTACATAGTTTATACAAAATCTTTTTAAAAAATGTTTTATGATTGGTTATTTTGCTTTTTATTAACGAAAAGTATAACGTTACTTTGCTAAAAAGCTTTTACTAGCAATTTTTGCAATATTTTAAGGTTTCATAGCAAATGCATTTTAATTTGTGCTAAAGGTTACTATTAACGAGTTATCTATTAGAGCGCAGGCATAATTATATTTTCTAGACTAAGTAAACATTTCCGAACGAAAATTGAAGCATGACGAGTACAAAATTTAGTTGATTCTATATATCAAATGCAAAAAGTAAAATCAACATTTATTTAGAATAAGATGTTTTCTATTAAGATTATTAACCATGTTTGTATTATTGCGTCCTTGTAAAAACAAATACTTAAAATTGTTATTATAATTACTGTAAGATTTTAAAATACAGATTGAATTACATTTTTCTTCAAAAAAATTCCAATTCATGATATCAAATTGCAAACTTTAATGTGACATACATTGTTAACAGATTATCATAACACATATTTTAACAAATTAAAGATCAAGATAATGCACAATATATGCCCGTATTGAATAACAAATTGCGTTCATGTCTATACGAAACCAATAAATAACGTTCGACAATGCTAACTAAAATACGTTTTATTATCTATTTCAAGTAAAGATGTCATGAACATCCAGGTTATCTAGCAATGATGTTACCATTTTTCATAGATTATAACACACTTGGAAAACAATGAAATAAGTTCCGAATCTCAAAATTTTAAATATGATATTTGAAGCAAGCCTACTACATCAAATCGTTCGAGTCATGAAACTATTAGGTCCAAAAATCCCTAATGCTGAATTTCATAATAACACTTTTTCCTAGAACAGTTATCAAGGCTATGCTATAATAACTTTGTCAGAATTTAAATTAAAAACAAATATGAAAGAAAACAGTCACATAACTTCAAAGAATTAAAATTATGGTGTAGAAATCTTTTAACTTTTTAACTACAGTCACCAATGCTAGCATATACTTACTTGTGCAGCCGGGATGAAATCCATTCAGGGAAGACTGACCATCTGGACATTTAAAACCTCCTGTCCCTATTTAAATACGATATATAACTGTATATATATTTTTTTCTTTCAGATATCATACAGAAATAATGTTATGGTAGATTTTTCAAAGGAATAGAGGCAATAAGCGTCGAAATCGGTCATATTGTTCGAGTAAAAATAAATTCCTTCAAGTCATGTTTTACCAAATAAAATTTTCATTGTGAAAGAAGTGTAATTTAAAAAGTATGTTATGTTCTGCCAAAAAATACGTTCTTTCACATTATACATGCATGACCATGCCCAATGAACAGATGACACTTCTCGGATAGAGAACATCGAAATGTGAAATAATTGTTTAGAATATAAAACGTTAAATAGGAAATCCTTTGTAATACACACCGATCGAGATTTTCAACGGAAAATGCAAAGGACCATATTTGATAGAATATTGAATTTAAATTTTTAACCGACCATTATTACCAAAGGAAAAAGTTAAGTCAATATATGAAAAAGAAGTTCGTGAGTTAGCAGAGGGACATACCAACTCATAGATAAAAAATAAACTGACAATGCCATTACCAAAAAAGAAAAAGACAACCAGACACATAAAAGTACACAAGACACAACATTGAAAACTGAAGACTAAGCAACACGAACCCCTTTTGAAAAACTTGAGATGTTCCACATGTGACACCGTTCGTGTTGCTCATGATATTAAAAGTCCGGGAAATTGTCTAATTCGGTAGGTAACATTCGTGAAAAGGGAACCAGATTGTAGTTACGACACAAGGAACATATCCTATATCAACTGTGAAACGGTTATTACATAATGGTCAAACAGTTCGTGATACAAATGTTCTATTATCGAGACAGTTTTTTTCATCATGTGAAAATTAATAGTCTAACTCACATAACAAGGGAAAAACAACGAAAATATCATACTAGTTGTCAAATTACAAAAGTCAACCTTAAGTTGAGGTGCAAGAATATCTACAAGCATTCTATCTGTGACATATAGATTTCACAACTACAACAAGTATGATACGATATTTCTCCACTTGAGACAGTTGAATTTTAATACTCAAAAGGCGAGGCTTGAGGAGCTTTTTAAATGATTAAAATTTAACTCTTGTGATTGCAAGAAGAACGATGTGTACTTGTTTTGTGCCGACATCAGGAATGGTCACCTTTGTTATGACGCCACAATAGGAAAATTCATGACACAACAAAACATGTCAGGTTACAATCATATATCGACCAATCATTTGTCAGATATTTCACTAGTGAGGAGATAAATTTTCTCACCCCTATCAAGAGATGTGAAAATAGCAAAAAAAAATCGAAATGCATGTTCTTCACCTGCATAGGTCCACATATCTTTCCTCTTAGATACGCATGCTTTTATGAGCAATCATGTCACATATCACAACATTTAGCTTTTTTTTTGTCGCTTACCGAAACAATAGGCAGCCTTTGCTCGTAGACTAGCCTTTAATTGGTATACATAGAAGTCTGTGCAATTTTTCATGTCAATATTCCAGAACTCTTCACATAGGTCAGTGAAAGTTCGTGTACATACTTTTCTGGTTACCACGCCGTCCAAAACAGATGGCAGCAATCCTGCAATTGAATAAATCCATAAGATACACATGGTAGACGGATAAGAAAACGACTTAGGTTATCTAATCTAAAAATATTTACTTGTTTTTAATACATATAGAAAAACAGATACCAGACTTTTAATTTTGTCCACGTGTTTTGTCTACAAAAGTCTCATTAGTTACCCTTGAATAAAAAAAGGTGCTAAACGCCAAATGAAGTCCGAAGTTGACGAGCAATGAGGTCCTTAAATTCGATATGTCTAATGTAATATATTCTTAAACATACACTCAATATAAATGGAAATGTATATAAAGTACATGTGAACTGCATCTCCTGACTGAAATATCATGATTTTACAAAATAACAAAAATCATTTGTTTTGCAAATAAATATTTTTATTTGTGTCCATTTCAGTGAAACCAAGATTGCATCAACTGGAGTTAAGATTTCGACAATTCTTTTCATAAACAAATGTGGCATCGCTGGGAAATGATGACAAGTTAGACAAGAGGAAATGTTTGCTTAAAAACAAATTTGGCATTAGTATCAAAATCATTTCCAAATGACACTAATCAAATGTTGAATTTTTACCATAAATTGAAACTGCATGTTACTGTTTTAACGAAAACGTTTCGTCGGCTTTGTCACTGGTATTAAAGAGATAATCGTTACTGCAATTACGATTATCCCAATATGGCGACGGTAGATATAGGTAAAATCTTTACACTCATTTTTCTTAAATGTAGCATGTTTTTGTCAATAGTTACTCAGCTGCAAGGTTTATCTATACCATTTCATCAAATTTGAATCGTAACGTTGCACTGGAATTGTCTAAGCGCTTTGAAAATAGCCGTTGAAAAATGCGGGATGATAATCGTAACTCGGAAAAAAGATAATCGTAAT
The DNA here is from genome assembly GCA_019925275.1 of Mytilus edulis. Lineage (NCBI taxonomy): Eukaryota > Metazoa > Mollusca > Bivalvia > Mytilida > Mytilidae > Mytilus > Mytilus edulis. The sequence continues at coordinate 57,472,460 of CM034352.1, read as the reverse complement.
TATGGTATTTAAAAATAAAAAAGATAATCGTAACTGGAAACTGTTTTATTGATATTGACACTAAAAACGTATATCTGATAGCATATTATGAAATTATGGCGATGAATTATTTACGAAACGTCCCAACATCTTATGACATTTCTTTTTATGCATATATAATTAATTGTTCTTATGAAAACAGCTACATACTAGTATATTATAAAATTGGAAGGGTGAACAAGCTTCAAGAAATTTGGAAATGGGAAAACACGAACTTTGTTAATATACAGAAATTTATTGAACTAGGTATGCCACAAAATATGTGAATGAGCGATGGAAATTATGATACATGACAATAATTGTCAGGCGACACGCATGTGTCACCTTACATCAGATTTCTGATTAAGACAGTAAACAAAAAATAATTTATTCTGAAGTAAATAGTAAATATAGTTAATATTGTTTAAATTATTTTATTGTAGGTGGTTATATGTGCTATTTCTGCCCCCGGGAAGCCACTGCTGATTTAATTCTAGAACATACCCTATTATGCCATAACCAAGTAGGAAAGACATTTAGTATTCGTCAAAAACCGTTTGACGAGAAATTAGTGGCTACAGTTTTCATGTCACTTCGATCATTTTTCATGGATGATATCACAACTTAAAAGTTATGATGAACAAGGGATAACTTTGAAAAGTGTTTTACAGTGTCATTTCTTTTATAGCTGACTATGTGGTATGGGCTTTGTTCATTGTTGAAGACCGTACGGTGACCTATATTTGTTAATTTCTGAGTCATGTTGGTCTCTTGTTGAAAGTTGTCTCATTGGCAAACATACCACATCTTCTTATTCATATTAGCTACTTCATGACTGTCACTGAAATTTCAGTATCTCAGATATAAACTATAAACAACACAAATTCAATTTTGAATTATGATAATACTAGTATGACATCCTTAAAACATTTAACGCTATATAAGACTAGAGAATGTTTGGCCCTAAATGGGATTTTTTGTGTATTATGAAATTAAGTAACGTGAAGTTCATTGACAAACATGGATTGGTGTTCTTTTATAGTTTGGCCAAAAGCCCGAAAATCAAAAAATAAAATTGATGAAGCTTTAAATTTTCTTACAAGAAATACTTATTCAAAGAATGACTGCAAAGATGAGAATAAAATAACGCATATTCCGCAAAATTAGAAACAAACTTATTAAAAATTCATAAATACTCGGTATATGAAAAGTATGCTGCATACATATGCACGGAAGATATTGTAGAGACAAATATTGAAGGTACTAAACAAGGAACATTTTTGTATTTGCATACTTGCCATATAATTAGTACTTTTCTATTAAAGGAAAACATAAATTAGCCTTTCCTAATTTTCATGCATTTTTCTGAAGCACAAAATATTTGTTTTAAAATCTATAAAAATCTTTGTAATTAAACCAGTTCCGACTGTGATAATCTACATGTTTGGCCCTTTGATATAATTTATCAATATACATATTTGTGTTTTTTTTCGTCTGTCAAATGCTTCGTAAGACTATAGGTAAGGCTAATAAAAACAAAAAATAAAAGTAACAATAAACAAAAGTAACAATAAACAAAAGTAACAAAAAACAAAAGTGACAATAAACAATAGTAACAATAAACTGGTAACTATTCTAGATCCTTTACCATCCACACTGTTTAAAGAAACGTCCTAAAATACATGGGAATTTGATCAAAACATTTGAATTTAATTTTTAAAATCATATATCAGTATAAAATAGAAAAAAGTGAATCCAAAGGAAAAATATGGACGGCTGAATTTATTGATAAGAACTAAATCATCAGCGTATAACAGATATGATATATCATTATCATTTAACTTGGGTGGTTCACATGTTGAGTCAAAAATAGATGGTAAATCATTAATATATAAGAAAATAATGTAGGGCTTAAAATACACCCTTGTTTTACCCCAACTGAGGAATTAAAAAAATCAGTGATATCTTCCGAGATCTTTACCAAGTACAAAACCTCTTTATACATATCTTTCATTATACTAAAAAAAAAGGGACCATCTATGTTGTAATAAGACAATTTGTAAAAGAGGGCATCCCTATTAATAGTATCAAATGCCTTCCTGAAATCAATGAAACAGGCATATATCTTTTTTGACATATGAAAATGTGGTATACGTGACTTTCATTTTGAGCAATGAATTGAAAGGATTGCATTTTTGGAATATGGGATATAGCTAATCCATCCTTTTTCTCATCAATTAGAGATATATAGGTAAATTTATCCTAGATATTAACCTGTAAGTTTCTTCATTTATTTTTATATGCGTTAATGTCATCGTTTAACTGGGCATTTACATTTTTAACACACAAAATACCATTGAAATGCTGAAAGACACATTTATTATGTTTCAGTTACTATTATCATATAAAGAAAATTACGATTATCAAAGAAGAAAAATACCATAGAGTTACGATTATCATCCCGAATTTTTCAACGGCTATTTTCACAACTCTTAGACAATTCCAGTGCACCGTTACGATTCAAATATGATGTAATGGTATAGATAAACCTTGCAGCTGAGTAACTATTGACAAAAACATGCTACATTTAAGAAAAACGAGTGTAAAGATTTTACCTATATCTACCGTCGCCATATTGGGGTAATCGTAATTGCAGTTACTATTATCTCTTTAATACCAGTGTTTTTACTTACATGAGCAACATGATTGATGTCGCAGGTAAAGCAGAATTCGATTACCCTTTTGGAACACCATCAGTTATTGGTGGGGTTCATTTTACATAGCGCTCGTTCGGTTTTGTTAGCAGTGTTTTGTCTTCTGATATTTTTTCAATCTTTCTCGTCACATCATGGTCAACTGTTTTCCCGACTAATGAGCTTGAATGTCCATTTGTTTTTTATGCTTCTCTGTTTATGTATACCTTTTTGGATGATCATAATCGTCACAAAATGACAAACAGACGCAATCTCTTTACTTTTTTATTTGTTTTGGTTGATCTGTGAAAAGCGTTTTCAAATGCATATCTAAATGTTAATGAAATTAACTAATCATTGACATAAGGCTTATAGTGTTTTCAGTAGACACACATTTCAAAAAAGATAAAAAGGTCAAATAAAGTACAAATTGTAAGACTTTTTGTCTTTTTCTGAATGGTATAGACTTTCCTAAACAACAAGATGGAATTCAATAACATTGGCATATTGGCACTTTGAAAATGATGTAATTAAAACATCAAAATCTTCATTCAAAACCAAATGCTTTAAAGGACAATATCTTGAGTTGCAGACTTTCTGCAAATTTCCGAACTTAAAATTGTATAAAAATTTGTCACTTCGGAATTATATTGGATTTCAATTGAAGGCTTCAAAAAAACAGTTATCAACACATTGGTATAGTGTCCATGATTTTGTAAAAATAAATCGAAAATTAAAGAATCTGTTTTTATTAAAAATATGTTAAGAAGGTACTGAGGCTTCGGTCATCCTCCTAAGATATGTAATATGTTTTCTATTCAAACTAGTTTGTTGTAGTTACCATCTAGCCATATTGGATACCACGTTCCACATTTGAATGTATCGGGTGCTTCAGTCGGTATTTCCGTCCCTGACTTGCTGATAACTTTGTACCACCCCTCTTCCAATGCATCATCACTAAATGCGAAATCAGTGTCGAAATTATAAGTGTATGCTGACGATCTTTTCTCTTCATTCTCAATCAAAGAATGATTTGTACATGGATCTATTAAAAAAATGCTTTCTTTTATGTAAACAATTAGAAAGTTGCAAATCATGATCATCATGTCCCCTAATATTACGATATATGTAAATTTGATCATGGTAAATTTCATGCAAAAAAAATGTCCTTCATACGACAAAAGCTATATAAAATAACCTATGCGAAGAGAATATATGATCTAGGAGCGTTACATACTTTTTTACTGTCAGATGACTAATCCTTCCTGTTTATTTATTGAAGATGTTCTTTTTTTTTATCAACATGAAAAACATTTTAATACATTTATAGCTGTTTTGATAAGAGCGTCACTGATGAGTCTTATGTAGACGAAACACGCGTCTGGCGTACTAAATTATAATTCTGGTTCTGGCAAAAAGCATAATAAGGAAAATATCCTTGACAAATATCACTACTAGCATTGTTAATAGTCTGCTCGACCATCTTCTCTACTACTTTATTGTCTATTATTATCCTTTGAATCACAATGAATTCTTTAGAAAACTATTTAGTATTACACTTTTATTAAATCTGTTTATCCCCCCTTCAATTGAATTAATTATGAGGATATGTATGCTATCCATTAGCAAACTAGATTAGGCAACAATTAATTAACAAGTATTTGAAGAGCATTAAACACCAAACAAACTAATTATCTAGTTGTCAAAGCGTTACTACATAGTTTCTAAAGAATACATTGGGATACAAAGGACGATGATAGACAATAAAGTTAGAAAAAAATAGACCCCGCCTAAAGGTAAATCCATCAAAGCACTTTGAACTAACCACATTCATTTATTTTCATCCTAAAAGATTTACGACTGTTGTAAATAATTTTAGTTAAGGGGGAAAATTAATAAATTAATTTCTTTCTTAAAATATATCAATATGAACAAAAGAAAGGAAGGAGAAATATATAACTTTTTGTGTTTTGATTTGTTTTTAACAGGACGTTTTTCTCTTTTTGTTTCATAACCTTGTTTGTCTCTTAACCTATATATCTACTTTTAAACTGAACTTTGATTTATAGCTATTGCCTCTTACTAATTTTAGTTATTTGACAAAAAATTATATTCGCACATTATGTTTGTTTTGCTAAAATGACATAATCAAGGTTTGAGTTTAATGTGTGTTACTTTAGAATACGGAAAGAATTCATATTGCCCCACCTTAACATAATATTTACAAATAACAATTAACTATTCAATTCTTAATATGTGTTTGATACTAGATATTATCCTTCGTGTATCAATAGCATTATTCATATACAAGTAGTGCGTTCAAATAGTGATTTTTTCTAAATCATATACATTTGTAATGTGATTTGGCCGCTTTTTTGCGCTTGTCCGAAGTTAAGAGCCTCTGGCTATTGTAAGTCTTGTATAATTTTTAATTTTAGATCATTTATATGATTTGGAGTTTAGAATAATATCCATTTACAATGAATAAGAACATATTTTTGTTTGAAAACCCTCTGGAGCCCGCCTCTGTGTGTGAGATTTTCTCGGTGTGTTGAGGAACAATAGGAAGACTTTGACTGTCTTCCGCCCTTTGGTAATGTAGTTGTATCTTTGACACATTCCCCATTTCCATTCTCAATATCAAGTATGAGGAGTACAGGTTTAAACTGCAAGATGAAAAGAAAGCACATTTACTTACAGATAGGCAAGATGATTGTAAAGATTAAATCCGTTCATATGATAAAAAAGACAATTCGTTATGCAAACTATTTCTGATTTTGCCATTTGTTTAATCCCAAATGACCGGACATAAATACACATGCAAACCGACCATTTGTTCACAGTATTTTTTAAGTTGCACAAGTGCATAAAACTTGCTGTATGTATGATATTCGACATTGATTTTAGTTCATAATATTCAAAACATTGGGGCGAAGTAGAATATGCATATTAAAGTCATGGGAGCGTATGAATTCACCCAATGAAATACATACTATTGTTACTTTAAGAGTGTGTTTAAGTTTCACTTGAAAATAAAGACAAATGCCTACCGTTGATATGGATTTAGCCCGAAATTACACATTACAGAAATTGTGACACCCGGGCATTAACCAACACAAATTAAAGGTAATTAGCTCTGTAATGGCACTTGTGGTTATATAATGCACGAAAGGCCTTTTATAAACATGTGATTTTAAAAACAATCGTTTTGTTCAATTGAAATTCTTGTATTTCAGCATTTCAACCTGGTTTAACAAAACTTACTTAGAATAACCGATTTTTTCTTATTTTACAATTTATCTATTTATAGCAAAAAAACATCAGAAAAAAATCCTCAATCATTTACCAGCGTCGTAATTTCGATCAAAGACCATCATAAATTATATGCATGGTTACGATGCATAGATAAATAAAAATAATTAGTTTGATACCTACCTGCAAACACTCCAGCTGTTAAAAGAAGAATAGTAATAATAGCACCATTGGGGAACAAAATTAAACGTGTCATCACTTCTCAATGTTCACTTTAATAATAATTAAATCCCATATATATGGATGTATAACAATACGTTCTTTCTACCTATTCTAAAAAAAACTAGTCGTCACCTTATTTTTGATAATGCTTTTTTCAATGAAGAAGTTTAAAAATATATTAAAGGAATATGTGTAAATTTCCCCTGTAAACAATTTTGTATGAATAGAATTGGAAATAATTATGAGTAATGAAATAGTCAATTGATGTCTACCAATGTCAACCTTTAAAAACCTTATACAAGTCAAACATTTTGTATTTGCAGAGGTCCAGTGTGAGCTTTTCTTATCACTGTCGGTCTGTCGTCTGTTATTCTTCTATTTTCCTTTAAATATATTGCACTCATCGAAATCAAAATTGGTCACAATAATAATTGTAGTGTGAGATTTGCTTTCTTGAATTAAAAGTAAAAGCATTACTTTCACGGAATGTTCAGAACGCATACAGTTTCATTTTTGTCAGTGATAAAAGTCAACAAAGATATTGTTCAAATGATGATTTCTGACCAATTTATTGTATTTAGTCTATCATCTTATATGTTGTATTGTAACGAAGTATGCTGCAGCTTTAAAACTTACCACCAATACATGTTCTGAAAATACGTCAATATGACCGAGGTTGTATGTAGGACTCAAAAATGGATGCATATAGAACAGTTAATTTGATGTCATGTTTGCCTGAAAAAAACATATTCTTAAAATTCCTACGTTTTACTTACTACATTGAATACTTATAGATTTACAAAAACTGGAAACAGAAAAATGATCAGGAAAACATGATCAACATATAAATAATTTTAAACCGTCAATTCACTACTATTGCCTGTATATGACATTCTTTCAGAAATTGAAAACTTTGAAAAATCTGTAAACTAAATAGGAGTAAAATTGATGACCTATTAAGCACCAACAAGAACATAATGATTACTGAAACCATAAATTAACTCGTTGTAGGAGGTTCTGACCTGTAACATTATAATAACGCAATTTTTTTTACTGATATATTGAAACTATGAAAAGCAAATGCAATATCTATAAAACCTGTGGTTATCAATCATTTTAATAAAGACATCCAGGAAAATTGCTTTTAAATTACTATTTGGGACAATTTTATCTCTGCTTCAATCACGCAAGAACAGAAATAAAAATGTCTAAATGATAATCAATAAAACGTATAAAACCATAAATGACTGCAACTCACAGTTAACGCCTTACATAGTATAATAGTTATTGTCCTTACATTACGATTTTTTTACAAATTTTCACGTTTTACATTTATCAATGAATATATTGTCTTAACACGTATGTATCATTTTTTTAGAGATTTATTTCAAGTGCATTTGCTGGTTAATCAACCAGCATGACACCCATAACAGATAACGATTTGCATATGAGCAATATGTAACAATTGCCTATTACTCTATAATTACATTAGATGTATGTTTCATTATAATACGTTATTCTGATTGGCTAACTAGCAATCTCGTGATATTCCTTAATCAATTGCATTACACAATGCAACTTTTTATTCATGATGACACGAGGTCCCACAATAAAGTGCACAGGTAAATGAAATAAAAACTTGATAAAAGGCGTGTTTTTATGATCCTATAGGTAAAGATGTAATTATAAGTATTGAATGCTTTATTTTGTAACGCTTCATACAAAATGTACTTCGGTCAACGCTTTTACACCCCAATAAATTTACAAAAAAGAGCATTCAATTCTTAATTGAAAGTAAAGTAAATAGGAAGATTCGATTGGAGCACTAATGCTTAGAAAGTCATGGAGCGTACCTTGAAGATCCTTAAAGACTTATAGGATCTTCAAGGTACCCACCATTTTTTTTTCTTAATATGTCCTCTAGAAAGTCAGGAAAATGGCTATTGTTATATTATAGCTCGTTTCTGTGTGTGTTACATTTTAATGGTCTGTTTCTGTTGTGTCATAATTCTATTTTATATTTGATGCGTTTCCCTCAGTTTTAGTTTGTAACTCTTATTTGTTGTTTTTTTTTCTCAATCGATTGATGAATTTCGAACAGTGGTATACAACTGTTACTTTTATTTATTTTTGTTTGAACGGATGATATCGTGCAACAAATACCCGTCTTAACAATAGGGTAGTCACCCTACCAAGATAGACCCAGTGTTAAATCCGTATATAAACTTACGGGAAGAATAGAACTCACGCAAAAGTTAAACAGAAAGAAACAGTTTTGATATTATTTAATGAACCATGTAATACCAGTTTCATTTTCAATTGAAATTTAATTTTGTTAAAATCCATCCCCTGTTTGAACTCACAAATTGCACACAAACAAAAAGTATCAAATATCAATCAAGTTCCGGCAGCATTTAACATGTTAAGAATGTTTGAATAATAGTATATCTTACTGCATGCTTCTAACAAATGTTATTTTGTGATCTGTTTACATGTTGTCATAAATATGGCATGGTTTCATATACATGTATTATTTACCTATCATGACAGCAATTGAATTTTATGCATTTCTTAAGAATATACAGTTTTGATTTCAGTTTAGGTATTGTCATCGTAATAGGTTGGTTTTTTTTTTCTTTATCGTTAACCCTTTCTTTTTATGAGGAAATATAACGTACACGGAACTGAAACTTGTAAACACCTTTTATTGTTTATTTTGTCATGATTCATTCTACATGTAAGGGTGCACAAGGTCGGGAACAAACATGATTTTACTTGATGCTGTGGTTATAAAAGACTTAAGACAATGGGCATTGCACGTTAGAAAAGATAAAGTGTCAAGTTAAGGGTATTATATGATGAGACTAGGGACCCCTTCAGCTAAAAAAAAATATTATTTTCATCTTCCTTTGTATTATCGACTTCTCTACCACAATCTTAGTGACCAAGATCTGCATTAGTAGGAAGTAAATGATAACAATTGCAGATTCGTTTGTTCTATTTATCAATTCCATACAGCTTTTTTACATATCTTTGGATTTTTCATGCCGAAATGAACGACAACTAAAATTATAATTTAATGAGTATCAAATGTTAAAACGCAAATGCAATCTCTTCTAACTTTTCAAAATTCAATTTACTACGGCTTTATTATGATGTGTTACTTTAAATATTCAAGGCTACCAATTAATTTGAATATTTAACATACAATCCAATAGACATGTATCATGTGTATTATTATCTGAACTTAAATAGTTCCCTTGTAAAATAATATTCCAAAAAATATTGTGTATGTCAAACCTATTTATTAATAGATTCGGTTTCTAAATATCGCAAATTATTCGAAAATAAATAGTAAAAGATATTTTGCAACCTTTCGTAATACCAAGGTCACATAGAATTTAATACACAGTTGATTAATACATAAATCTAACATCTTGATATTGTTTTGTCTTAAACTAGAAGCCTGTGTCGCACACCTTGGTCGATGTGCATATTAAACAAAGAACACATATGGATTCTTACAAAATTGTGTTTTGGTGATGGTGATGTGTTTGTTGATCGTACTTCACTAAACAATATTGCTGCTTACAATTATCTCTAACATGGCCAAGTAGTAACTGTGGAAAATATTTTGTAAAAATTTACAAAATTTCTGTAAATTGTTAAAAATTGAATTTAAAGAACAATAACTCCTGAAGGGTCAATTGACTATTTTGGTCATTGTGACTTATTTTTTGGATTACCTTTGCTGTAATTATTGCTGTTTACAGTTTATCTCTATCCATAATATTATTCAAAATAATAACCAAAAGCTGCAAAATTTTCTTCAAATTACCAATTCAGGGGCAGCAACCAAACAAATGGTTGCCTGAATGGTCTGAAAATGTCAGGGCAGATCGATCTGACCTAATGAACAATTGTATTCTGCTCTAAGCGCTTTGGTTTCAGAGATATTAGCCAACATCTACATTTTACCCCCTATGTTCTATGTTTAGCCATGGTGGCCAACTTGGTTGGTTGGCCGGGTCATCGGACACATTTTTAAAATTAGGTACCCAATGATGATTGTTACTAAGTTTGGTTAAATTTGGCCTAATAGTTCAGAGGTGAAGATTTTTGTAAAAGTTAAAGACGATGGACAACGGACACCAAGTGATGGAAAAAGCTCACTTGGGCCTTCGGGCCATGTGAGCTAATAAAAAGTAGCAATTCTATTTTAATGAATTGAATTTATGTGTACAAACTTTATATAAATGTGTTATTCAACAATATTTTATCGTGAAATCATTTATTGGTGCTTAGTTTTATTATTTTTTTTTATAATTTTTATCACCTTAAAAAGACAAACATACTATCCCATCAAAGACTAACACCATTATTATAATATAAAACTACTTACACCCGATAAGATTATTAACAATATTTTTTAATCAAATGTAGATAATCCATTATTCAATTGATAAGATTAATCAATTCACCAATACCGATGAACTGTTACAACATTGGCTGTCGACACACTGTTTGTTCTTTTAAATAATGTAATTAACCAACTGATTATTTAGTTGATTTATCATTACCAATTGATATTTCTGCATGTGTTCCTGTTAACATTATGAATTAAACATGCGTTAAAAATCTCTTATCTTGTAAAAACGCTATCAGTTGTTGATGACAGAATTTTTTTGAACTGATCCAAGATCGTAATTGCTGGTATAAAATTTTGATATAAATTTCATAAATGTTTGTCAGATATTGTACGTTTTTAAGCACTTGCAATACAATGATCTATATAATGTACTCATCCAGAGGAACAAAAAAATGATCGACAGAAGATACCAAATGGACATTCAAACTCTGTAATTGAAAACAAACAGCCAAATGATATAGCACAAAACGAAAAATATAAAAATTAAAATAACAAAATACAGCACTCTAACAAATAAAGGCAACAGTAGTATACCGCTGTTCAAAACTTATTAATTCATGGACAAAAAAAACAAAATCGGGGTAACAAATTAAAACTGAGGGAAACGCATTAAATATAAGAGAACAACGACACAACATTAAAATGTAACACATACAGACACACACACAATTTAAATCGGAAGTCCCCTTATCAGATGACGATGCCAAAGCTCATAAACATCAAATGAATGCAATGGTCTTAATTCACAACAATGAAAACTTAAGACTGCATCATCTATATATCTTTACAATGAGACTATGATAGGAAGGCAATTTCTGTACGTGTTGAAAATAATATACTGAACTAGACAATATTCCTTCACATAAGAACAATCATTTTTATTTTCTTGCCTACCTCTTCATATTTTCATAAGAGCCGGAGTTTTTCCGACCCATATAAATCAAGAATACCAAAGAGGCAAGATCAATTCATTTGACATTCATATATATATACTGATGATATTTTTCTATGAACACTCCAAAATTTTCTAATTAGGTTTTATAAATATATCCCTTAGAACAAGAAACTAAAGAAAGAACAGACACGGCTTTTTCGTCTCATATTTAGACTGATACTTCGATTTTGACTAACGAGGTCATCTCAGTACCAGAATCTAGCTACCTAGCTTCAAAACCAGGTTTAATATTTCTACACACGACAGAATTGTGAGTACAACGAGTCGCCATTTGTGACACAGACGTTTATTAAACATGTTAAAAGTAGAATTTATCATGATTACGTCCGTAAATCTTCAATAAAGCTGATTTCAAATTTCTCAATTTAAAACCTTGGTTCAAAACCTACATTTGTCATCAAAAACAAACCTCTATCAATAATGACATAACTATCATAAACGTAACCTATTACAAGAATGACCAATAATACACACTTTGCACGTATACAATTTGAGAAAACAAGAGAATAATTCCTCATAGGTTTGTTAATATTCACAATACAAACTTGTGTACTTTTTGGAAGTCGTTGTAATCACACAAAAAAATTGAATTACACTGCAGATGAAGAAACTAACGAAACATATAATCAAATTATAAAATAATCCGATACTATCGTAAATGTAATACAAAAACAAAAAAGGTAAAAAAATATCATTATATTTGCCATGTGAGATTTCTTCTCTAAGGAATTTTAGGTTTTTATAGTGAATTGTACATATATGAATATAATTTATATTAATACCATGACTCGTGAGAAATTATAATTTTTAGTAAACCTTAAAGTTGTCCTAAATTGTAACAAGGAAAATAACCTTACATTTTGTTTTGTTCTCATTTGTAGGACATGTACTGATATGATTTAAGATAATAGGTCGCATGAATTGGAGCAATTTATTTACTTTATTATGTATATTAGTGGAAGATATTAGCAAGCAAAATCGAGGGAATTGTGCAAATGATGATACAAGCATGAAAATTACCACAAAGCATCATTATTATATACTTTGTAAGAAATAACTGCTGGCCATTAAAAAAAAAAAAATTTCAAGATGGCCACGGCCATTTTCTAAAATGGCTGTTTTCTTCAGTTTGAAAATACTGATTTTTCTGGAAAACTTTTCTTTGAACTTCTTTTAGTAAAAACCAATTACCAGGTTTGGTGGCTACCTTCCTTACATCACATATTTATTAAAAATGAATATTTGACATATCCAGTATTTGCGCATGCGCGAAAATGTAACAAAATTCTTTCAAAAACATTTGAACTATTTACTATATATTTAGTGTTTTTGGATTTCTAATGATACTATGCATTGGTTTAATAACATTTTTCAAGGTTATGATACACATGTGTTTCATACTTTTGCGCATGTGCAAACTATTTCTAGACATCATCGATTTGTATGCACTACCAGGCAATTCTCAGGTATTCGATGGTTAAGGCGAAAATGTAGTTAATCTGGAGAAACATCAAATGTAACTGCAGATCAGCCACTTTTGGAAATGTCTAAGCAAATTCAATAGGAATGGCCTGATTTGTAAGGAAAATATAAGTGTATCGTCATGTTTGGTGGATTGCACATTGAAATGACTTGTTATAAAACTCTGGGTGATATATTGTGTGATAGGGGATAGACATGTTGTCTTACTAAAGCCAATATTGCAACATCAAGAACGGCAGATTCTTTTTATGTATGTTCAAATGTACCTAGGACTAGACAGGCGCATCAGACAACTGCATGTATTTTGCTTTAAAATTGTTAATTTCAGATTATGAAAGCTACACTCAGAATATATAATTATGTCATGACTCTGTAACGTTCAATGATTTAAAATACTGGTGTAAGGAAATAGAGTCATCTCGACCACAGTTTGATTCCTGGCGTTCAATTATAAATTAAAAACTTCTTCTGATTTTGGTATTATGCTCATTTCATGAGTGAGATTTCGTACTTTTCAAACAGTCCATATAAAGCATGATAGCGTATTGTTTTAGGTCTTGATCGTGTAAATTATGCTCTGTCGTTACCGACTCATCTCCGAGATATGACTTCCCTTCCCGAACATCACCCACAGGTGGCAATGGAATTTGAAAATGATAATTTCACTGTACGTAAGACCAGTAAATTTCTTTCTTGAAACACAATTGATCAGGCACAAAAACAGAATAATGCAATTGTGAAGGGCGACATTGGTGCCATAGGATTAACCGAAGATCCCATTTAGACAAATGGATGGTAGCTGGACCAGGAGTCAGTATACTAGAAGATTGATTTGAAAGATCTTGTGGTTTGGGTCATTCTAAAACAGACGAACGACATAATGAAGACTCTACGATTACACAAAAAGATGTCTTTAAACAGCTTTAAAGGCTTTGCAAAGTGATAAACGAATTTGGAAATTCATTTCTAGAAGAGTCGTCAGATTTGTAAAAAACATACTCCATTTAGGAAATTGTTGATTCGGAAACAGGTAAGATATGTAAATATACTCCAAGATATTGGTCTAAACAATACGAAGATCTTTTGAAGCAAATGCAAAACGAAGTAGAACCTGCTTTTTATCACCAAATAAAGAAGAACAACTTCCTATTTTGGCCGCAAAATGAAACTGGAAACGTCTTTGTCAAAAACAAAGCTAGAGAACCTTAAAAGTGTTTGCGATACCTTTTCTAGACTTTTCATTTCTTGTCACAGTAGACAGTTTTACTTGGAATATTTCTTTATCCATAGAAACCAAACTGTTACTCCGTCTTTATCTCAGGATTTCACTTGAAATAGTGGTATTTAATCGCTGCAAATGGGTTTACTTGAAACATTCTGCGATTTGCTGATCCAAATTCGGACGCATTTATCGTTGGTGGGGGAACAATGGTTAATTCCAGGTCACAAAGTTGGGCAAAAATATTTGATGATTATGCTAATGATGTCATACCGTCTTATATAAAATCTTGCATAGATAAGTATTCAAAAGTAGACATTGTATTTGGTGTTTACGAAATGAATAATTTAAAGGCTGTGACAAGACAAAGGCAAAATTCTTGTGCCAGATGGAAAGGTGTTGGCTCTGGTAGAATACCAAGGGTATGGAGTAGTTTTCTCTGTGAAGATGACAACAAAACGAAATTGTTCAAGTTTCTTGCTGACAAAACTGCTTCTTAAGAGACTAATAAAAATGTGTGTGTTACTCATGGTGAAAATATTCTTTGCAATTTCAATAAAGATACTTGGTATCTATCCCCTTGTAATCAGGAAGAAGGAGATACACGAATGTTTGTCTATGTTCGGCATGATTATGAAAAGTGTTGTAAAATGTAATTTCAGGTAGTACTGACACAGTTGTAATAGTATCAAGAATTGCAGCAATCGCAAAATTAGGTAGAACAAATTGTGGATAGGTTATGGAAGGAATAACGACCTCGATGGCTTCCTGCACGTGACATATCAAATGCGTTTGGTCCTTGTGTAGCTGCTCTTCCTTTCGTCAATGCATTTAGTGGATATGGCACTTTGTCGAATTGTCATGAGAAAGGCAAAAGGTCAGATTGGCTAACAATGGAAGGTTTTCCAGATGTAAAGGATGTTTATTTTAGGCTTAAGTATGAAGCGAAGCACGATGTCAATTGTTTGTCATGAAGCAGCGGCATTGTGATGCCATTCCGCCTAAAGAGGTTTTTTTCCAGAGCACATCAAAAGAGAAGTATATCAAGGAGGAGTTGTTTGGGCTCAGCCTGATTCATGTATTCGACAGGTACGTGTTCAAAGTCATGAACACTGGGGTTGGATGAAAGAAAGAATCAATGACAGTTGGAAACCAAACTGGAATTCTTTGACTGCCGTTGCATTCTCTTGTCAGAAAATTTTGAAATGCGGAGGCGAAAATCGAGCTGTGTTGGTAACTGTAGATGCTACCGTTCTGGCCTTCCTTGTACGGGTTGTTGTATAGGCAACTATCAGATAATTATAAAATAAGCAACCCGTCTTTCTAACCAAACCAGGCATTTAAACTTAACAAAGAGTGTTAACACTTGTTAAGTTGATGGAAATTATAAAAATATTTTCTACGTATTTGCCGCCATTTTGGAACCGGAAGTCACTATTTTTCTTCATTTATGTGTTGTTTTGTCGTACTTAGGAACTTTTTTTTTAACGTTTTATCATAACTTACATTGGATTATACATCCCTTGTGAAGTTGCTTGAAAGTATAAAAATTGAAATTTTTGACTTTTTTGCCGGCATTTTTAAACCGGAAGTCACCTTTAGTTTCAATCATGTATTGTCTAGTCATAATTTAGGGACTGTCATTTACTTTTTATCAAATCTAACATTGGATTTTACATATAACACACCATTTAAAGGATTAACGAATTATTGTCAATTTGTAATGACGCCATTTCCGTGTGTGGTAGCCATCTTGAAAAAAATGATTTTTTTTTCTGGCCAGCAGCGGATTTTTTTTAAGTATCATTTAGTCAACTTTTATACCAAATTTCATGCTTGTATCACGATTTGCACAATTATGTTCATAATATCTCCCACTATATTTATAAACTAAAACTTCAACATTTAACTAGGTGGATACACAAGGTTTAAATATAACTATTTTATATTTAACATTAAGTCATCTGACACTCAAAATACGTTTAAAAAGAAATTACGCAAATTTACAGCAAGAGAATTTTTTAAATGTTTTAAACGTTGATGAAAACGATCGCTCGATTGGTTAGAAAAGAAAAGTAGTATAACACACACATCGGAATAAAACAAACAACCAACACACAAGGCATCTGTATTCATAAGAAGCTGTGTGTTTACGATATACGCATACTTTTCAGTCGGTTAAATGAGGAAAAAGTAAAATTACAAAAATACTGAACTCCAAGGAAAATTCAAAATGGAAAGTCCCTAATCAAATGGCAAAATCAAAAGCTCTAACCCACCAAACGAATGGATAACAACTGTCATATTCCTGACTTAGTACAGGCATGTTCTTATAAATGTTACTTTTTAAAATAAAATATTAAGTGGAGACTAGCAGAGGCTTTCATTGGTCATATAAATTATAATAACAAGTAAATTTATTATATTAATAAATATATACAAGTTGTTGATGTTACTGTTAAAATATTTGATGGCAGTAAGATTTTTTTCGAACCATTCCCTTAAAGATTGCGTACGAATTAATTAAGTACTTGTCGAATATTTTAGTCTACATTTTAAGGGTTGAAGTAGTTGTTATTTTCATTTATTCATGATAAACAACAATAAACACCTTATGTCCTGACAAGTGACAAAACAATACTGGACTGACTGTTTTCAAAGTTGAAGAAAAATGTAAAAAAATTCAAACAATAAAATAAACGGTCTGATTATTGACAAAAAGAACCGAAAAACATATATGACAGACAGCTGACAACGACAACCAGTGAATTATAGGCACATGACTTCGAACAGGCAATTATGGAACGTGGCGCGTTAAACATATTAAATTTGTGAGAGTTCAAAACCACTGACTGGGAAAAGTAGTGTAAAAGCTCACCATAAGAATATGTTTTAAATATGTTTGAAAAAGATTGACTCATCACAAATTGTCACCAAGGACAAAAACATGTACAACTACTATAAAGAAAATCGATACGTAACACCGATCTCAGTATTTGATATTTATATATTCCGGAGGCATACTTGATATTTTACGGAGGGAACCAACCTACGTCATAAAAGAGTCGTAGGATACTAATGGGTCTCTCAATCGGAAGCATGGCACACATTATAGATTATCTCTCATTGTTACCACACTCTTTACAAAAAATGATATAAAAAAGAACATAACCCACAAATAATTGAAGCTGAAAGGCAGAAAATAGGTGCTCAACAAATCGACGTAAAAGAATTGTGTTAAGCATGTTAAGTAAGGTTTGTTGAAAAAAAGTAGGTAAATCTTCCAATCACATACGGATGGAATGACGAATGACTTACAACGTTTATTTTAGTCACACATTATTTATTACACCCGTACAAAAATAACTAACAACCAAAATGTTCTGAATCTTTTTATAAATATGATTCATGAAGTGGCAAAATATTTTTAAAAATGTCTGTAAAAACCCAACATTAGTTGCTATATTTTAGGATTATTATTAGAATGAAACATAAAGGTGTTTTACCTTTAATATCTATTATCCGATTGTACATGATACTAATATTGTTTTGTTTGTACACATGACATATCTTTTTGTCCTTGAATACTATTATGTGTTTCCTTTAACTATATTGATTTTATCGATATTCGTCTAAAGAAGCCAATTGTTTTTAAAAATACTTCGGAAACATATTTGTCCTTTTAGACTTTAAAGAACTGGAATTAACTTAAACATGTTTATATGTAATATTCAATTAATCCTTTTTATAATGTTGCTTTCGGGTTGACTTTTTATTTGTATATCCGACATTTATTCTTCTTAATAAGTCTCAGAATCAGTATAATGAATTACCTTTTTATCCACTTTTCATTAACATATATGATTTTACAGATTCATATTAATAGGGTAAATATAATATCAGAATATTGATAATTTATAGAGATAACTAAGGATACATATGTCCATATCTTTTAATTCAATCTTAATTTTCATATTGGTAAGGTAATTAATAAGAATTCACAAGAGGAGGATGTTCATATCCTTGGCATATAATCCTCTGCTATTTCAAAACAAATTAAAAATCAAAATGGCAAAACTTTCCCAAATTTACTGTAGAAACAAATAATTCATCATCGAATTGGACATTTGATTGTTATTTTAATATATTTTTCTGGTCTCTTATGTTAAATAAAAGAACAAAAAATACTTATCAAAGATATAATTCGTGTAAATTTGTGAAGTAATTGGGCAAATCTATGGCTACACCAGAGCAATTATGTACCTTTCTGCAAATGATGTTAGGTGCTCAGAAATCGAGTTTCCATAGCCTGATCATAATCAAATGTTTTAGGTCATTTTATAAAAACTGTTTGCAATAGAACTTTCTGCAATTAAAGCCCTTTTATTAAAATACAGTGAAATAATGTGTTGTCATACCAAAATGTATAGTATTACTGTCGGGTTTCATTTCATCAATAAGCGTCTGAAATATGAAAATGTGTAGTATTAACGAACGATGACGCAAAATATCAAAAAAAGGTTCAAAGGAAAATAGAAGCCAGATATGACAAAAACCTGCTCAAATAGATGATCGACGGTTCGATATTTATATCTTAAATCGATAAGAACTTCAAGGTTGTTTTTGCAACGGTCGACATAAAGACACGTTTAAAGATATAGAATGAATTTGCCAGTATTTAGTTTAAAAAATATTTGGGACTTTAGATATATTGATAGATTGATAATGGATATAAATAAAATAAATGTTATGTAAAGATCTGATGTGACTATACTTTAATACACAATATCTGTGCTATCCTGTTCGGCTTATATTGTATACAATGTACACTTGGTTACCTGTACACGTGTCCATTTTCGTCTTTTCGTAAAATTTAAAATTGAGAATGGAAATGGGGAATGTGCCAAAGAGACAACAACCTGACCATAGAAAAAAAAACAACAGCAGAAGGTCACCAACAGGTCTTCAATGTAGCGAGAAATTCCCGCACCCGGAGGCGTCCTTCAGCTGGCTTCTAAACAAATATATACTAGTTTAGTGATAATAAACGCCATACTAATTTCCAAATTGTACACAAGAAACTAACGTAGTTCATATTAAATAAGGTATGCTTACTGAAGAATAATAAAGAAAACAAAATTTAAATTGCTTATTTTAAAAATGCAACATCGTTGTAAAGGGCGCAGAAAAAAAAATAATCGCATTTATATGTTTAATATGAAATATGCCTGTTTAACTGAATATAAAGACCTATATTCATTCGATTGACATACAGAACTTTCGAATATTAAAAAAGATGTTTTTTTATCGAAATAAACAATACAACTTCATAGCATTTTCAAAATATCATGTACATTGAAGTGTTTTGTATAAGATGCAAAAAAAACCACTCTAACATTTAAATGATTTAAATCATAAACATGTATTCACGTTGACGATTGCAGGCTGTTTTGTCTTTGATATTTTAAATACTATTTTAATTAACAATGATAACGCAAAAAGTTAATGTCGTGTAAATTTGCCGTTTATTGACAGTTTGAACATATAGTCGTGTTCGCTTATATTTCCACTAAGATGACAGTTAAACTGATATACATGTAAAAAAGTAAAATCTCAAAAATACTGAACTCAGAGGAAAATCTTATCGGAAAGTCTATAATCACATGGCAAAATCAAATGACAAAACACATCAAAAGCCTATTATAAGAGGGAAGACGTTATTAAAATCAAAATATTTTATTGGCGAAGTAAGATCATGGCTTCTGTCGGTTACCAACCCACAAACAAAGGGTCTTTGGGCAACCGTAAATTAGATGCAAATAAAATAGATCAATAAAATTCAAAATTCAAATAAAAACTAAAATGAAATAAAATTTTGAAATAATGGGATGCTGACTTGAACCCTGGCAACAGATGTCCAAAATCAACATGAGAAACTACGTTTGAGGTGGAAATGAAGATTACATGGATTAATGTTCTAAATTAAATAATAATACAGTGATAAATCAAGTTCATCGGTACTGGTGCAGCCTATAAAGTTCGACCTAGTGATGAACACTGCTAAAAGACTGTCATAACATTATTTATCGGTACACTATGACTGTTAATCCATTATCACTCATCAGATGGACGTCATACTGTGGTTAATTGTGTTTATAGACTGATGAAGAGTTGTAAATTCAGAAGCCGTGACAGGAGTTCTATGTTGAGGTTAAAAACAAGCAGAAATCTGTAAAATAAGACATAAAACAGAAGTATCGAAAATAAAAGAGGAGGGATGGGTGGGTTTACATTAATTATGCGTACAATAAACTCAACAATCTGACCTTAGATAAATTCAGTTACTTCCTAGCGGACCGTGCATTCAAAATATTGTGAGGAGTGCTTTAGCTGTTAAAATTGATATGCCGTGTAATCGAATTAAGACATGCGCGTTACATTGACCTGTGCATGAATTGTCGCAAGTCTTGCCTTCCTCTGATAACGCGATTTAACGGTCAAGCCCTTTAAATCAAATTATAAGAGAGAAGACGTTATTAAAATCAAAATATTTTATTGGCGAAGTAAGATCATGGCTTCTGTCGGTTACCAACCCACAAACAAAGGGTCTTTGGGCAACCGTAAATTAGATGCAAATAAAATAGATAAATAAAATTCAAAATTCAAATAAAAACTAAAATGAAATAAAATTTTGAAATAATGGGATGCTGACTTGAACCCTGGCAACAGATGTCCAAAATCAACATGAGAAACTACGTTTGAGGTGGAAATGAAGATTACAGGGATAAATGTTCTAAATTAAATAATAATACAGTGATAAATCAAGTTCATCGGTACTGGTGCAGCCTATAAAGTCCGCCACTAAACAAGTTCAAAAACATTCATTTCATAAAGAATGTTTTGGAACTTGTTACCGCCAACCAGTACCATACATTGAGAGTCGATATAACAGATAACTCTGATTGTAATATTGTGTAATAACAAGAATCTGACCGCAGTAACTACTAGCTAACAGATTCCCGAAGCCAATGACCTACTTCGCCGTTTGATGGTCAATAAATGGATGCAACTTGATAATAGCATAACTGGATAATAAATAGATGAAAATAGATAACAGCATAACTGAAATTGTAACTTGTATAAAATTAGATAACTTTCAATATCTGACAAATAAATATTCCTTCTCACTGTAGTTTGGTTCAATCACTTATTTGGAATCTTGTTCTTGTATTGCAATCGTGGTAACATTGGAACCAAGCAAATTTGACTAAGGTAACAAATCTTGGAGAAAATCAATATCGCTTATAAGTTAATTCTGTTTGTCTTTTTTATTTTTAGCCATGGCGTTGTCAGTTTGTTTTAGATTTATGAGTTTGACTGTCCCTTTGGTATCTTTCGTCCCTCTTTTAAGTCCTATCGTATTGAGCGCTTTGTCCGATGTCATGTCCATTTAGTGGATTACTAAATATTGCGGGGCCCTTCGAGAATGAGCATACGAGTAGTTAATCTCTTTGCTTAAAGTGCCTCATAACACTTTGACCTTGCTAACAAATTGTGATACGAATATGTATAAGAGAACACAACCATAAGTAACTACAATCTTCCGAGCACGAACGAAGTCATTTGGTGATTGAAAAACCCACTATCCAAGCACGCTTTTTGGAAACATGAAATATCTTAAATTGACAATCAATCAAAATCAGCTCCAGATTGGTAATATACAATATAGAAAAATAATTAAAATTGATATGATAACAGATGAAGATATTTGTCTTGCCAACTGTTATGTTTGTAATCAGATATATGGTTAATACTTTTTATATTACCAATGACTGAATTCTATTTTTACCATCAGAAAATATAAAAACTAAAAGATCTGACATGAATGTCAATGAGGCAACTATTTGCCTAAAACTTAATAGCGTGGGCGTAAACAGCTATAGGCCACCGTACAGCCTTCAGCATTGAACATAGTCCATACAGTATAATAGCAATAAAAGGCCACGGCAACAATTCAAACAAGAAAACAAGGCCATATTTAAGTATGAATCTATTTAAACGTAAAACAAGTATAATAGACTGCGACAAACAACAAGTTTGTGAGAACTAAGCCCTCCCGTAACCGGGGACAATGTTTAACAACACAAAATAAAACAAAGTTGAGGTAGGTTTGACTCATCAGATCGACACAAAACACAATACACAACTAACGAATAGACTAAAGACATCAAGTACCCACCTAAGAGTACTCGCAGTTACTGAAAGCTTGTTCTAAGCCAATTGAAACTAGTAAATGAATCGTGTTTCCCAGACAAAAACTTTTTAAACTGAGGTGCAGTTAAGACCCCCCAAAATTTGACTCTAAAAATAGCCGATGAAATATTTGCCGTCTTTAGGGCGCTCGTCAATACAGCATTAAAACTGGTATTGTGTAACATTTTGTTGTGTTTGTTTAATTTTTTTTTTTTTTTTTTTTTGTCAGTTTTTTTTTTTATTGCATATCATGCGTATGGCGTTCGACAACAATTATTATCCCAAATCATTTATGACTGCTTCAAAAAACGAATATTCTCTAATATACGTATATACATAAAATTCCATGTATAACTGTTCACAGTATTTAACCCAATTGCGTTGTTTCTCTTTCAGATAACAGAATCGTACTTATTAGCAGTTTTATAGTCTGAGATATACGCTACTATTAAATCTAAACCACAAAAGCAATAAAATTAATTCATCGCCTAACTTATTTGAACTTTTCTTGACCTCTGTAATGATATAAATAAGACTAAGAAAACCATTAACCCAGACAATAACTCGCTTACGATGTAAATTTCTATCAGAAATTTTCAGACGATAATTTTATCAAAGATCTACACATCTGGTAATAAAGTTTGTAAATGTAACTTGCAGAAGTGTATACTATTTCTTCTCTATTCGTTATTAATGGCAATTAAAAGATTATAATTGCCAGTGAGACAACTATCCACTAAAGTACAAATGAAGTAAATGTAAGCAAAAATATGCAACCTTACGGCTTTCAACAATGAGAAAAACCCTTACCGTATAGTCTGCTATTAGAGGCCCCGACATGAAATATATAAAACAATTCAATTGAGAAAACTAACGGCCTAATTTATAACAAAACAGTTTACGAAAAACAAATATGACAGACATAAACCAACGATGCCTTTTTCCAAGTATAGTAGTAAAACTATCTTGCCTTGCTGATCAATTTTCTAAAATTTGGGACTAATGGAAACATGTAATCTGTAAAACTAATATCATTTGAATGCGCAAGTGGATTGATACATGTAGCTACTAGTTCCACTCATATGAAAAATCCAATAAAGTTAGTTTAAACAAACCCCTAAAAATAAAGATTCGTTACTTGAACGGCAAACAGATGGCAATAATATTTTCAGTTTATGTAAATATTTGATAGCTATAGCAATCTTGAAAATCAAAATTTGATTATCTTGTCCATTACATGTAACATTTTATTTTTCTGGGCACGATTAAAACGTGCGCAAAAAAGCTGTGTGAGTAATGACGGTTTATCCTAGTGCAAGACCTTAGTTTGATCACATTATTTATACATAATACGAGAGGGTATGAATGATTTGTTGTGATCATGGAACATGAATAATAGCCATAGATCTAAATCAACTGGTCCCCAATTACAAGACTGTGAAATTGCTTTCTTTAACCGAAACAGCTCGTTTCCAACTTATGACCTGAACCCTGCTAGCTCCAAGTCTTATTTGCTCATATACTGGCCTACTTCAAATTGGTTGTTAAATAAATATCTAATATAAAAATGCATCAGTTTACTTACTGATATCATCGATATTTACCGTTGATGAATTTTTATATAGCTGCGAGATACCATTTTATTTTATATTATATAAATATACTTCGCACAAATAGTGCAGAACTGGTTTCTGAAATTACTGAAATGGTTCTCTCTTTTATAAAGATGACATATGAAAATAAATCAAATTTAGGTAAACTTGTGGTGAGAATGATATAATTAGAATAATTGTAAAAATTCCTTCGTGATATGTACACATTCTAAAAATGCTCTGAATATAAAATTACTTGCGGGACTATACCTTCGCGGTGTTATTATAAAATAAATCAGTGTTGAAATGTTTTGTAATCGGGATGAGATATATATAGATAAGAAACCAATTATAAATAAATCAATCTTATTCTTATTCTTATTCGTGGTATGTTCTTTCATAGTAAAAGCAATCCGGATCAATAAAGTATTCACCATTTTAAATCGTTTTCCTTATTATGCTCGAAATGCTACTACTAAAATCATTGTTAAAGCTAAAAATGTCATGTACTGAATTAGCTACATTAAAATAAAAGAATAAAAGATGTACCTGTTTTATTACTGTATTTAGATAAGGCATACTGCCACTTCTCTGACTAACATACATATAGATGGTCCTGCTGATGAATGAAATAATCCTGCATAATAAATTTTCAGTTTCTGTTTCAGATGCGTAGCTATTTTGACATCACAGGTGGCTAAGCAGTTTTCTTTACCCCAATTATAACACCTCTTTCAACGCCTTTTCTACTCAGGCATCATAAACCTTCCAATAAATGTCATTATGAACAAATATAATTAAAATAATATATATTTTATACACTAAATAAATATCAAAATGTGTGCAATGCAATTTGGATAACCGAAAAAACAATCGGTTATAAAGACATTACTTCAAAATATGAATGAATATTATTTGAAAATAAATATTATAATATATATCAGAGACATATTGTATTATATGTCTCTGTATATATGCAACGCAATTTGGTTGACCTAAAAATAATCGGTTATAAAGACATCACTGTAGCTACCATATCAAAAATTTTATCAACTAATTTCTTTTAACGGAGGCTCAACTTTGAAATATATTTACGATTTACTGCTGTCCTAAACACGCTAAAGAACAATAAATGGTACCATAAATTAATTAATTGCATTTGATGGTGTTAATGTCTCACAAGGCAACCCCATTATTAAATAATAGTTAACATACCTGATAATGGAACAATACCATTTTAATCTGCATTACGAAATGTAAATTGAATAGAAATACCTGGAATCTAGTTTTCAATTTTAATACCTCGATAAAAAGATACAAAAATATTAATGTAACTGGAATAAAAAACTATGTGAATCAAACATTTATTATACAATCCAGCATAAATTAAAATAAATTCGCTCGTATTATAATAACTTTAGTCAAAGATTTGTATACTATATATAAATCATTGCTTTAGTAAATTGTCCACTAATGTATAAATTATCAAGTTGAATGTGACCGATTTTAAATTAATTAATCAATAATATGTTGAAATTGAAAAATTAATAAGATAAGTATTTACATTAATTATGCATACAATAAACTCAACAATCTGACCTTAGATAAATTCAGTTACTTCCTAGCAGACCGTGCATTCAAAATATTGTGAGGAGTGCTTTAGCTGTTAAAATTGATATGCCGTGTAATCGAATTAAGACATGCGCGTTACATTGACCTGTGCATGAATTGTCGCAAGTCTTGCCTTCCTCTGATAACGCGATTTAACAGTCAAGCCCTTTAAATCAAATTATGAAAATAAAGTGCATTTTTGGTATTTTTTCTAAACAACTTTAAAATAAGTTCCCTCGAATAAATTATATGTCCTGATTGTTTAAAAAAAAGAGGTAAATATGATTTTTGTCTTTTTTTGGTGACCATATTATATGAACCGACCGTGTAACAAATGTGAAAAAAAACTCTAAAAATTAATTTTATATTTTTAAGTCAAACATCATTCATGGTTTTTCCATAAGATACATGTATGGCCTTTATACTGCATAAAAGCCCGCCCAGATACGCTGCAATGTTGTTTCGTTTAAAAATGATTAAGTTATGGAATAGTTGAGAAACAATATAGATACACGTTAGTTATATAACTTAAATTAGAACATACCATTTCGATCCTATCAGCTACTTGGTAATGAAGACATTTAAACCCCACGATCATTCCAAACAGCTAAACGTTGTCAAATGTGTAAACACAAAGATGTTGATAAATTCTGTATATCAAATTCAATTAGAAATTAAAGTGACTTTTCAAAATATCCATAGATATAAATATTTACTGCAGATCGTTTTTGAACATTAAGGCTGCCAGTTGTGAACAATAATCAGGTCTCAAGATGATTGAAAAATATAAACGGTTTGTTAACTATAAATTTGTAGTGTGTTTGATTAACATCCTTCACAGTTGTAATTGTTTTCTCATTGAACCTGACAATATTGTGAAACCCAATACAAACGGAACTAGTAAGTGTCTTTCAATCAATGAGTTTTTAGCTGAGAAGAGAGAATTTAATCACCAGATCTATCAACTAAAACATGACAACGACCAAATGATTACGATACTGACAGAACAACTTAAACACAAACTTTCATTCCTGGAGAGTAATGTAGGCGAATATAACAGACAAAACGACAGTGCTGAATTGTTGGACTTAAAAGTGAAATATGCGTTGATGGCAGGGAACCTTTCGCAGGTGAAAGCCGATTATTTAGACTTGCAAAGACGATATAACACACAGGGTTTAGAGTTGGTGCATCTTACTAATCTCACCTTAGAATTAGAGAAAAAAGTATCGGCTCTCGAAAATTTGAAAAGTGTTAATCAAACTATGAATTTACTCACTGTGACAAGTCAACTACATTCACTCCAACAGACCGTAAGTTTGCTGACAAATAACCAAAATGCAAGAAATCAGGATTTCTTAGCTCTGTACAATATAACCCTGACTTCTGGTAAAGACATTTCTAAGATAAACACTAAGCTTCAAAGTATCGTAAATAACCAAAATGTGACCATAATGGATGTTTATACAGAAATAGCAAATATCAAGGATTTGATATCGACAAATAGTAGAAAAGGTATTTAATTACATGTATATATCATATATACATATTCCTTAGTTAAGCGAATAACACATTGTTTACACAAACAAGCTCAAGTACATTTCACAATAACACTCTGATGTGACTGTTAGGAAGACATATAAACGATAGAGATGTCTCTTTCATTCATAAATCAGCTTAACAATTAAATTTTCATGCCGTTGTCGACTACTTTAAGCGATGTGAGATTTCTAATCATTTTGTGTTTTTTGTCCATCGTTTAGTCGCCCAGAAAGACAACCAAGCAGGACAGACATGTTCCGAATGTTCATCTCTATCTATTGCCTATGTAAGTCAAATTGTCGAGCTACGCTTGATAGGAGTTATTTCTCTTCAGTGATGAATTTTGCAATATGTTCCGTTTTTGGAACAACATGAAAAATAGAGAAAAAACATAATCACTTATAAATAGCAAAAATTATGAGATATTCAAATAAACATACACGACTGATCGGCAGTCGACGCCTTGTATGAGGCATTGCTCTATAATATTGGTTTCTACTAATATTTTTGCATTTTAGGATATCAACCTAAAAAAATATAAAAAAAAAAGAAATAGACACTTTGAATATCACAAAAAAAATCATTTAAACAAGATCAGCAAATATATCAGCATCCATGAAGTCGTGAGTTGTTTTGTTTTGGGAGTTAGTGTCCTTAACTTTGACCTTTTTGCGCTTTATAAAAATCAAATTTCGTATATGTTTAACCTTACATCGGTTTAATTATCCGTGGTCTTGGATTTTTAATCCCTAATATAGGATTAATACCCAGTATTCTCGATTTTAAAACCCGCTTTCTATTAATATTTCAAAATTGGGTCAGATCCACTAAATAATAAGAGAAAAATATATCTTCTAGCATTCTACTAAGCAGTAGTTTTACCTTCACACAGGGAACATGCACCGACACTATATTATAAACTGTTTACGATATTAATATACGCATTAAAATTCAATGAATAAATTTGTCTCAGATTTTTTTAACGTTTGCTTTAATTTTTTATTTTCTAAATGTGATGCATTTCTAATTAATTTTGCTATAACCACGAATATGTGTTGTTTAGAGGACTGATTTCTAATCTGAGATGATGAATTTAAAAAAAAACTCAAACCGGGATCACGGCTTGGTATATCAATATAACGGATAGACCAACCAATATAACGGATTTTTTTTTCATAGATACTATTAATCCAGATAAAAGCAATCCATTCTCAACCATGGAATAATCTGAGTTCACAGATTGCTATATCGTGAAAACGGAAAATAATAGATTGACTTTATTTTGATTTCGTCCATTTACGGTTATTGAAAAAATTGTGAATTGTATAATGAACAAAACAGATCATTATACAGGAACAACAACAAAAAAGATTTAATACAGAACTAATAGTTAAGTTTACAATGATCCAGAGTATCCATTATTAAAGATACAAATGGACAAAGGTGAGCAACACAGGTTCTTTCAAAGCTACAAGTTTATTGGTCACGAAACTCTGCGGTACCCTTCCGGGGCACTTCCTGGTGTTTGGTTGGGTTAATGTTGCTCAGTCTATAATTTTCGATGTTGTGTTTGTGAATAGGTTTTTTGTCAGTTTTTGTTTTTTGCCATGACGTTGTCAGTTTATTTTCAACATAGGAGTTTGAACATCCTATCGGTATCTTTAGCTTCTTTTTTTTATTTATTTGATATATGCGAATATACATTGAAGTGCAGAAAATTGGTTACCTTTTATGTTATTAATCTATGCAAGTTTGAAGTTCGCATTAAAAACCGGATCAAGCTTAGATAAAAGTTTTTACAGTAAATGTTGTACAAATAACATATACGGGGATTTATATATTACAGTGAAACCTGTCCAAACCGAACACCCACGGGACTTTGCGTTTTGTTCGGTTTTCACAGGTGTTCGGATTATAGAGGTAAACGGAAGTCGACACCAAAATAATTTTGGCACTTACTGACAAGGGATTATAGGTGACACAACAGACCACAATTTATTTTTGTGTTGATTAATGTGTAAATGTAAAAAATATAAGTAGATGAAGATAGACGTATTGCTTCATTTTTGTTAATAATTCAAACGCCACTCCGTCAATCACGCTCGTCGTTGTTAGATGTCCGACATGGAGGGATTTTGCTTTTGATAATTATTTTTTCATCTATAATTCACTGACTAATTCAGATTCCCAGTCGCTGTCAAATGACGATTTCGTAGTTGAATCGAGATCGTCATTGTAAACACGAGTTCTCGGACTAAACTGGTTGATTGATACTTCGCCACACGATAAGAGTGAAACAACAGCAGGGGTCCAGTTTATTCTCGGACTTTATCGTTGCTGAATAGCTAACGGAAGTCTTTGGGAGCATCCGAGTCAAATATATAGGGCCTCTAACCGGAATCCGACAATCGAAAACCATTGACCTTGTTGTGTTGCATGATTTCTTAATCCAGTGAAAAGCTTTAAAACTATTATTTAATTAAACAGTATAGCTACAAAATGGCAGTTCCGATTTTGTGGTCGTAATTATTTGAGTAACGTGCACTTAATTGATCATAAAGTTCCTTCCTTGTCATTATCGGCCATGGGGATAGCTGACCAGTTTAATGTTTCTTTACAAAAAAATCACCTTAGACATGGACACAAACATGCTAATTAGTTTGTAATAACAACTCACCAGTTAATTGGGCATAGGACATTTGAGCGAAAAAGAAAAAAGCACATAGGGTCATTTGAGCGCCGACTTCATAGGACATTTGAGCGCCGGGATATTAACCTTACCTGAGTTTTCAGACAGGACATTTGAGCGAAATTTTCCCTGATAATTTTACACGAATTAAGATTTTTTTTTAAAAGTAAGAAAAAAAAGTAAGATTTAGTTATAAATATTTTTTATTTTATTTCACACCCGAGTAATTCGACCGGTTCTGGCTGGTTTATGTAAGTGAAATCCTAAGTTGATCTCTATTTACCAATCAATTCTACTATAATTCATTGGCTATGCAAATTTTCTTTGTTCTAAAATTCTTATATATATATCTATTAAGTGAAATGTCCCTTGGCACTTGAAATCTTAATACTAATAATACATGTACGTGTTAAAATGGATATTATTTTGACCGAGACTAATAAGGGAAAAAGAAGCCTTGTTTTTTTACAATTTTTACAGTGTATATATATAAATTACGAGGGATTTTTATGTCAGAAGCCTGGGATATAAGTTCCAAGCCCGAACAGACTTGTAAATAATGCCGTTGCCGAGTTTTATGTTTTATGACAGTGCTTTGTTTTTAGTGCTTTGTTTACAATTAAAAGATGTTTTAATCTTTTTGTTGGTAAACTCCTGTTTTATGACTGTGCTTTGTTTTTAGTGCTTTGTTTTTTACAATTAAAATATGTTTTAATCTTTTTGTTGGTAAACTCCTCATTTAATGAACTATATTCGTAAGAAAATGTGGTATGATTGCCAATAAGACAATTCTCTATCCAAGACTTGTTTTCGCTCAAATGTCCTACGCTTATTCTTATTTTCGCTCAAATGTCCTAAAATTTAGGCGCTCAAATGTCCTATACTTTGGCGCTCAAACGTCCTTTTTTTTTCGCTCAAATGTCCTGTCAATGCGCTCAAATGTCCATTGCCGAGTTAATTAACCTCAAATACCCTCGGGGATACTCTGTCTTCCTGTGTTTGTTCAATTAAATCATGCAAATAATTAAAAAATCTTTTTTGTTTTGATTGCTATTGATCGATTTTGACAGGTAATTTTTAAAGACAAATTTACTAACTAGCCTTCAAAAAGCGTTCGAAATTCGGTGTTGACAGGGTTCGGTTTTATCAGGTTAGATTAACGTTATTTGATAGGGAATTTTTTCGGGACTTTGAAAATTGTTCGGTTTAAACTGAAATTCGGTTTTATCAGGGTTCGGTTTACCCAGGTTTCACTGTATTAATAAAACTTTGTTAAAAGATATTGATATGATCACACGTTGCGGAATTTCCATCAGTTACAAACAGTAACAAACAAAGTTTGTGTTTGCTAAGTATGGTTTATTAAACAAAATGTAAGTTATAGTCAAACATGTGCAGAAATCATTACTTTTCTTTATTTTTTTTTCAGTGGCACTGACAGCCTATTCTAATGGTGGTACCTTTTCAGATAGAATTGTCAAGTTTCCAAACATATTAACACACACTGGAATTAATAATATCGTTTCATTCACGTCTACTGGAAAGTTCGTCTGTGAGTTTCCGGGTCTATATTTTATTTCTTCAAACATAAGATCAAATTATGATGATGCAGGTTATTACCTCATGAGGAATAGTACTACGATTTCTTATTCTGCAATAACTGACTGGCCAAATAGCGCTGGAAGAACAACAACTGGTATTTCGGCTGCAGTTGATTGTCAGCAAAATGATGAACTTTATCTTCAGCTTGGTTCCAAATTATATACTATCGAAGGCTCTTGGTCAGTTTTCACTGTTATTAAAATAAAATGACATTTATTGGCCAATTGATCAAAGGTGACACGTTTTTATATCATATTTTTTGTTCATTCAAAAGGAATTTCTAAATTCCGATAAAATTAGGCAAAGTAATCAGTTGTTAATTTATCATTATCATTGTCATTTAGCTCATTTCTTTTATCTGTTTGTTTTTAATTAATAACACACCATTGACTGCTGTACCCCTGTTTTAGACATTTTACATAGTATGTCTTTTTGTTTTGTTCACACATCGTTGCCAATAAATTGAATTTTATACGACTGTCATACAAGTGAGAGGTTAAGCTAGATATTTCACTGGACTGGGCGGGGTTTAAGAAGTCTATAGAAAGGAGTGTTGGGGTAAACTCAGCAATAATGTGTCCAGTTATTCGCCCCATATCATACACTCAGTTTTTTTGTATAATATATGTTTGGTGACACTTATAGGTGATTAGAATTCAATAGTTATTATAACAGCAACCATCCTTATCGCACATATCTTCAATTAGACTGTCCTTATGCAAATTAAAAGATAAGCTCCGACCGATCATGAAAAATGTCTGTGCCAAGTCAGGAATATAACAGTTGTTATCAATTCGTTTGATGTGTTTGAGCTTTTGATTTTGCCATTTAATTATGGACTTTCCGTTTTGAATTTTCCTCGGAGTTTAGTCTTATTGAGAATTTACTTTTAACTTCTGTTACCTTGTCTTTCATCTGACTCAGACTGTTTTACACTCAGTTAAGATGTGCACATTTTTGTGTGTTCATTTATTCTACATTGACCTGAAGTATAGAAGATGTTGGAGATATAACACATCATCTTGAACCCCACCGCAACTGTCATACATCAGGATTATCTAGCCTTTATCAGTCATGTTTGTTCGTTTGTTGTTTTGCTCATTTGCATGTTTTTGAGTTAAAAGCGGCGTCCATTCACTGAATTAGTATCCATTACTGTTAAAGGGACAGCTGAAACACAGTTCCAAGTAGGGAATTTTATGGCCGCGTTGAAGACCCGTGTTTGCCCTTGAGCTGTTTTCTGATCTTTGTTAGAGTTGTTTTTTCTTTGACATATTTCCCGTTTCCCTTATCTTTTCTAAAATATCATTTGTTATCTAAGGTAACACAAAAAAGTATAACTTCATTAATTTGTTAAATGGTTTATAGGTTTTTCCTGCTAGATATATTATGTCAAACATGTCATTTGCCGAACTAAAAGAAATTGAAATGTTGGATTCTTCTTGTATGCTTATACTTCACAATTGTCTTCCGATAAATGTGTTGTTTATTTTGCTATGTTTGATAAATGTTTCAATAAAAAGGAATTTAGGAGGAAGGTCCGGTAGTTTAAAAAACCTCAATGTCGCTATTTGAATTCACACAAACACCAAGCATAACAAAATAAGCAAGTGCAGGGATTTAATTGTTTTATAGATACAGTTATAAGTTGACTTTTTGTACCATCTTATTAATACAATAAATAATAGAAAAGTTTGATGTGTGTCAAAGAATGGAATAAATTAAAAGACCATAATTTAACATTTCCAGAGCAGAGAGAATCTGCATACGCCAATTTTCCCCTTAATGATGTTATTTGTACCAGCTATGCTGTCTATTATCTATTGATTATAACCGTTGTCAGAATAATTGATTGTTGTTTGCCCGCGTATAGTTAAGACAAGAACAAGAGAGGCGAAAGATAACAAATTGTCATTCAAACCCACAAGTCAAAAACAAACTGATAAAGCCATGGACAAATAAAGAAAAAGACTAACAGACAAAATAACACAAAACACAACACAGAAATTAAAACAAACAATATTGACAGAGCAACATTAACCCGACTAAAAAATATGGGGTGATCTCATTGGCTCCGAAAGGGTGAATAGATCATGCTCCAAATGTTTAACCTGTCGATTTCGTCATGTAAGTACAAACCCATTATTAAGCTTAATTCGGTAGGTCACATTCGGTGGAGAGAACAGGATTGTAGTTACGACATTTGCAACATATCTGCTGTCATATGTGAAACGGATATTCATTACCTGTCAACTAACTCGTGATGGCGACCCTAAACTTTGTGACGGGATGATTTAAACTTCCCCATTTGGAACTCTTTTTAATAACTATATTCCTAGCATTAACCCTCTATCAAGAAAATCACGATAGGACATACACGCCTTGGCATCTCGTATCAATTGGACGTATATATTATGTATTTACAAGAATAAAGATGAAGAATTGGCTTATACATTTTTATAATTATCAATTAAATTATATGAATTAAAAAAAAGGGATTTTCTTATCCCAGGAATAGATTACCGTAGCCGTATTTGGCACAACATTTAGGAATTGTGGGTCCTCAATGGTCCTCAACTATGTACTTGTTTAGATTCATAACTATTTTGATCTTATGTAGCAAAAACGCGCGTCTGGCGTAATAAACTATAATCCTGGTACCTGATAACTATTTATACCACTATCTCAAATGTCTTACAGGAAATCATATTAAAAACCAAAATTGAATTGAAATGTTAAGGTTATAAATTAGTTTATACATGTTTATATATCTTTTGGCTCAAACCTTCGTTTATTGGTTTTAACTTTGAACAATATTATAACAAAATAGTTGTTTTATCTTTAACTCTCCATATGTGATCACAATCTACCATTCGTTAAAGAGGCAAAAACTCAGCATAAGGACAACCACTTGGAAAGATAAAACAATCGATTTATAAATGTAAAAAACTAGAGGCTCTAAAGAGCCTGTGTCGCTCACCTTGGTCCATGTGAATATTAAACAATGGACACAGATGGATTCATGACAAAATTGTGTTTTGGTGATGGTGATGTGTTTGTAGATCTTACTTTACTAAACATTCTTGCTGCTTACAATTATCTCTATCTATAACAGTACTTTCTGTGGAAAATGTTATTGAAAATCTTCAAATTTTAAGAAAATTGTTAAAAATTGACTATGAAGGGCAATAACTCCTTAGGGGGTCAATTGACTATTTTGGTCAGACTGACTTATTTTTAGT
The DNA here is from genome assembly GCA_019925275.1 of Mytilus edulis. Taxonomy (NCBI): domain Eukaryota; kingdom Metazoa; phylum Mollusca; class Bivalvia; order Mytilida; family Mytilidae; genus Mytilus; species Mytilus edulis. The sequence continues at coordinate 57,437,659 of CM034352.1, read as the reverse complement.
TCTTACTTTGCTGTACATTATTGCTGTTTACAGTTTATCTCTATCTATAATAAATTTCAAGATAATAACAAAAAAACAGCAAAATTTCCTAAAAATTACCAATTCAGAGGCAGCAACCTAACAACCGATTATCCGATTCATCTGAAAATTTTAGGGCAGATAGATCGTGACCTGATCAACAATTTTACTTCCTCTCAGATTTGCTCTTAATGCTTTGGTTTTTGAGTTATAAGCCAAAAACTGCATTTTACCCCCATGTTCTATTTTTAGCCAAGGTGGCCATCTTGGTTTGTTGGCCGAGTAACCGGACACATTTTTTTAACTAGATACCCAATGATGATTATGGCTAAGTTTGGTTAAATTTGGCACAGTAGTTTCAGAGGAGAAGATTTTTCTAAAAGATTACTAAGATTTACGAAAAATGGTTGAAAATTGACTATAAAGGGCAATAACTCCTAAAGTGGTCAACTGACCATTTTGGTCATGTTTGTCGTATTTGTAGATCTTACTTTGCTGAACATTATTGCTGTTTACAGTTTATCTCTATCTATAATAATATTCAAGATAATAACCAAAAACAGCAAAATTTCCTTAAAATTACCATTTCAGGGGCAGCAACCCAACAACGGACTGTCCGATTCATCTGAAAATTTCAGGGGAGACAGATCTTGACCTGATAAACAATTTTATTCATGTCAGATTTGCTCTAAATGCTTTGGTTTTTGAGTTATAAGCCAAAAACTGCATTTTACCCCTATGTTCTATTTTTAGCCATGGCGGCCATCTTGGTTGGTTGGCCGGGTCACCGGACACATTTTTAAATCTAAATACCACAATGATGATTATGGCCAAGTTTGGTTAAATTTGGCCCAGTAGTTTCAGAGGAGAAGATTTTTCTAAAAGATTACTAAGATTTACGAAAAATGGTTAAAAAATTGACTATAAAGGGCAATAACTCCTAAAGTGGTCAACTGACCATTTTGGTCATGTTGACTTATTTGTAGATCTTACTTTGCTGAACATTATTGCTGTTTACAGTTTATCTCTATCTATAATAATATTCAAGATAATAACCAAAAACAGCAAAATTTCCTTAAAATTACCATTTCAGGGGCAGCAACCCAACAACGGAATGTCAGATTCATCTAGATACCCCAATGATGATTGTGGCCAAGTTTGGTTAAATTTGTCCCAGTAGTTTCAGAGGAGAAGATTTTTGTAAAAGTTAACGCAGGACGACGACGGACGACGACGACGACGACGGACGACGACGACGACGACGGACGACGACGGACGCCGGACGCCAAGTGATGAGAAAAGCTCACTTGGCCCTTTGGGCCAGGTGAGCTAAAAATAATACAACTAAACGGCAATTTTGGTAAGTCTCTACGCGATTAAAGGAAACATGCTTATGTTGGAACATAAATTACTCGCAAAACATTGATCTTTTTGCAGTGACACATTTTGCGGTTTAATATTACTTACAATATAATCCACTCACATTGTTATGTAGGAGTAAGCAATTTTGATGAAGTAGTATAACAATCCAGAATATATATTGTGTAGACTAAATTTATATATTATATATTAGAACACATAACGTTACGGTACTACCAACTACTGGTGACAGAAAAAAATCAGAGATCATAGAGAATTCAAGCGGCTAACCATTTCTCATTGAACCTGACAATAGTTATCAAAGGTACCAGGATTATAATTTAGTACGCCATACGCGCGTTTCGTCTACATAAGACTCATCAGTGACGCTCATATCAAAATATTCATAAAGCCAAACAAGAACAGGAAATTTATAAAAATGACCCCATTATTGATATTCATGTCAACACCGAAGTGTTGACTACTGGGCTGGTGATACCCTCGGGGACGAAACGTCCACCAGCAGTGGCATCGAACCAGTGGTGTAAATAGTTATCAGAGGTACCAGGATTATTATTTAGTACGCCATACGCGCGTTTCGTCTACATAAGACTCATCAGTGACGCTCATATCAAAATATTTATAAAGCCAAACAAGAACAAAGTTGAAGAGCATTGAGGATCCAAAATTCCTAAAAATTGTGCCAAATACGGCTAAGGTAATCTATATCTGGGATAAGAAATTCCTTAGTTTTTCGAAAAATTCAACTGTCTTAGCCTTACAAGGGAAAACACGTTGATGGCGGGAAATTTTTCGAAGGCACAAGAAAATTATCGTGATCTTCAATTGCAACATAAGACGGAGGTCTTAGAACTGCAGAAAAAACATCTGCTTGCGAAAGGTTGGAATGTGTAAATCAGACTATGAACTTACAAACAGTGGTAAAACAACTGCATTCGCTTCAACAGAAAACAAGTTTGCTTGAAAACAACAAGGTTGCAAGAAAACAGGATTTTCTAGCTCTGTACAATATGACGCTAGAATCCAGTAAGCATTTAACACAGTTAAAAAATGATGTCTCTAACGATTAACAAATAATTGCTGAAAAAAACAAAAATATGACCAGTAGAAATGTATATTCTTAAATGGCAGAAATGAAGGATTTGGTGACCGAAAATAGTACAAAAGGTAAATAATTACTATGATATTAATCTTTTGAAAGTCTTATGAATTATATTTAATCCAGATTATACCAAAGGTGTCATTTTATTTATCTCAGTAGTAAGAGACACGTTACTCAAATTATTTATAACATATACTCATTTTAATTTCTTCTTTCATGAGTTAAGGAATTATCAGTTCGCAAAGTTTTCAAATCATCTTGCATAGCTGACCTCAGATGAACCTGGCTTTTTCTTTAGATACTGGTGTGTCTTATGATTAATAATGTTTAAGCGTCTTTGCATCGCCCCGAATTTCAAATGTCAAAGGTTTGAGCTTTCATGATGAATTAAGGCAAATCCAGGAAAGCGCTTTTAATGCACGGCATTTTCGTTGTCTAGACAACATACAGCTTGGGCAGGATTCAGTGCCTTTCACATGTTCCCGCCGTTACAAATATATCAATCTAAATAAAAAAACATACTCAAATCATGAATCGCCCCCTGTATGTTTTATTGTTTTTTTTAAAATTGTGGTCAATGTCTTTCTTAAACGCTACAAAAAATACCTAATGAAGGCTATAATACCCTACTCGATACTGGTATTTTAGCATCTTTGAAAGGAGAATTTAATTGAACAAATATAGTGTACAAATATTCATTGAAATGAAGTAAAAACTTCAGAATTTCCTTATATTATAATGAAAACAGCCATATTACCTCTTGGTCTTTGATACCAGAAACATCGCATCCATGTACAAAAAAAAAGATCTTTGACATTATGTTTTAGTATTAAATTACGTATCTGATTTGACTATTTAGTATGTTTGGGTTTTATGTTTACTAGACCGATAGTCGATTTAAATGCAATCCTTTTTGTCAAAGTCATCAAAGATCTCTATACTAGGCTATTTTGGGAGTAAATGTCAACACGTTATAGGAATACAGGAATAACAAAATTCACTTCTTTACATGTCTAATAACCAACTTCCTATAATATCTTTATAGAAACAATGAACGAACTATCCGGGGTCAAATGTAACCCATTAAGAACATGCTCCTTTAATATCACCACATGTTGTAGATATCAGAACAAAAAGAAACAATAACAAAGTTTGTTATGCTTTTCCTTAACAAAACGTAAAACACATTGAAACATATGCAGTAATCTCTACTAAATCCTTCCTCTTTTTCAGTGGCATTGACAGCCTAATCAAATGGTGCTTCATCAGATATCGTCAAGTTTCCAAACATATTAACTTGCGTCGGAATTAACTATATCGGATCTTTCAAGTCGACAGTGTTTCCTGGTTTATATTTCATTTCCTCATATATAAGATCAGGCAATTAAGTTTTCCGTATTACCTTAAGAAGAATGGCAATGTAATTTCTAATTTTGCTACTACTACCTGGCTAAGAAGCACGGGAAAATCAACAAAAAGCATTTCGGCAGCGAGTGATTGTCAGAAAAATTATGAACTTTATCTTTTAGGTACCCTTGAAATATCTATTCATGGTACTTGGTCATGTTTTACTATTTAAAAAAATAAATGGAACATGTTGCAAGGCTTTCATTACATTAATATTTCATTACATAATATTTTTCAGTCAATTTATGGATATCTCTAAAACTTCAACAAATCAAGCGATAATATTGGGCAAAAAGTCTTTTAAAAACGATTAATACACTTCACAAAAATAAGAGCAACAATTCGCTGATTTTTTATCGGTTGTTCCTTGCTTGAAACTAAATATAAAACATTCCATATACAGAGAGAAAAAAAATTAAACAAAATATATGTCAACAGTAATTTTGCCCCGCTAGCACATGTCTCTGTTCAGTGAAACATGCCATCGAGTCAACATTTTCATGTCACAATGTACATTTGAAGTAAGTAATATGCCGTAGACTACCTTAAATTATCACTTAATCTAGCATACGAGTAATATGTTTTTGTATTATTAAACACATAACTCAAATCTGCCAACTAGCACGTGTCGTTCTCAAATATTGAAGAGAGGCGATATATACCAGAGTGACAGTAAAACTCATAGATCGAAAATAAACTGACAACGTTAGGGCTAACAAAGAAAAAGACAAACAGACAAATAATAGTACACAAGACACAACATAGAAAATTAAAGACTAAGCAACAAGAACCCCACCAAAAACTAGGGGTGATATCAGGTGAATTATTTCAAATGAAATCGTCTATGAAAGCAATGTTAAACCTTGTTGACAGGTTGAGGACTTATTGAAGAATAGACTATAAAAGGCACCGATATAACAAAACGATCAATGTGAGACGGTTTAGATAAAAAACTGACAATCAGACTGAGAAAACGTTTTCCCTTTAATGATATTGTATTTGAAAATATTTGTGATAAAAACCCTATACTGCAAATGCAAACAATCTTGGTTTAAACTTAATGATTTAGAAAAATCAAACCTGTTCAACCTTCTGCAGTCTTCTTTTTGGTTAGATATTTATCCCAACAGTGTTACTCTCCACCTGCATAGCCTTAGTGCCAAATAGCTTAATGTGCGTTATTAGAGAACAATTGATATTTAAACTCCAACTTTGAAAACAGGGCTATACTGCATTCACATTCTACGTCTGTTTGTTTGATTGTCAAATAGCTTAATGTGCGTTATTAGAGAACAATTGATATTTAAACTCCAACTTTGAAAACAGGGCTATACTGCATTCACATTCTCCGTCTGTTTGTTTGATTGTCAAATAGCTTAATGTGCGTTATTAGAGAACAATTGATATTTAAACTCCAACTTTGAAAACAGGGCTATACTGCATTCACATTCTCCGTCTGTTTGTTTGATTGTCAAACAAATGTTTCTGTCAAATCTTTTTCTGGACTACTAATTATAAAGACTGGTATTTAGTCAGTAGCTAAATAGTGATCTGACAAACATCCACTTCCTGTTTGCCAAAACTTTGAACTAGAATGGAGAATGAAATGTGTTCAATAGACAACTTTTAGTTGGCTTTTCCGTTGAACATTTGGTTGCTGATTTAGGTTTGTACGACCAATTTGAGGGTTGGCGGATGGTTGGAGAAGTGGTGTTCGGGCAGGCGGCTATATTTGTTTCCGTGCAATAAATTACAAACCATGTTAAACGAAATTTCCAAATTTTAACATGTTGTTTAAGGTTAAAACAAAATGAGCTCAAGCTTGATATTGACGAGTTTCACCTCTGTCATTCAATGGTCACATACTAATTTTAGTACTTTATCATCATCGCCTAGTCCTTTATCATCCCTACTTTCATACGAACCCCAGATAATACTGCAACAAACTTCTGCATTAGCACTCCTTTTTGTCCTATTTCATCCTCAATCATTTTACAAAAACATAGTAAAATGTGCGCGGCTTTAAGCCTTTACTAGACTCTCCACAAATGTTATATCTAATATAATTTTGATTAATTTACTGTAAGATAAGATATGCTACGGATTTAATGGACACGGACTAAAACGCGTTTATACAGTTTGTCAAAATATGATGCTGATTGATAACACTGAAAAGGATTACATCTTAATGAATGCCAGAACAGAAAAATATGTCACGTTTTGGGGTATGTCTTATTCCGAAGAGATCTTCAGAATAAAAGTACATGTTTTTCACTTTTGAAGTTCTCACCCCAGGTTTATGTTGCTCTCTTTTCATTGACTTTATTTCTGATTATAGGAGTCAAGTGGTTTTGCTTTGTTATCCATGTCACGTGTTAAGATAATGTTTAAATTCCCATTTTCTATTGTCTTTCACTTTTTTTTTAATTCAAAAAATATATGAAAAATATATGGCACGTGGTATCTTTTAACTCACATTTATGTTTGAATTGTAATCGGAAGACCTGTCAACAATGTGGGAAACTCGATAAAAAAATCAAAGACGGCACATTGATATGTGAAAAAGGGAGAACCAAATAAATTGAAATATATATTGTGTTCAAAGAATAATACAATGCAAACCTATGCTATATATAATTGTAATAATAACTGTCAAAATAAGTTGTATATTCCAAGGTCTTACAAGTAATTGACACCTATAACAGACACCTTTATTAATGTATTCCTGTTTTATTATTTCAAGTCTATTTGAAACCTAACTACAAAATTTGTTTATTTTTTTTTCAATTCTTTTACAAAGTTTGTTCTTTTATGATGCAACAAGCCAATTTCATCTTATTCATGTTATATATGCCAGATATATATCTCAGGTTTTATACAAATATAACCAACAAATTGCAATCACGATTTTGTGGAAATGTTTAAAGTAAATGATTGTCAATGAGAAAATGACTAGGACATTAAATTACACGTTAAACTAATTGCTTTTTTTCTTTTATGAATGTATTGGTTTAAATCTTAAGATGTTCAAAGAAAAGCAAGCTAGGGTACCACCTCAAAAGGTCAAACACTACATTCTAGTCTGTAATTATTTTTTTTAAATTGAATTGAGGGGAGGGGGTTAAAAACGTACAGACTGTAATAATTCGTAAGTGTCAAGTTATTCAAACATATCTGCCTAAAATACACCATCAAAAATTGACTAGGACATTAAATCACATGTAGCACTTGGCGCCGCCTTTTTGATAAATGTGTAAAGTTTAAACTTGAGATTTTAGATTTAAATCAATGATATCTCCCCGAAAAGCCAGTCACGAAATGTAGAAATATGTGAAAATTGCGAATAATCAAATTTGAAAAAAAAAATTATCCTCAAAGAAAAACACGATTTAAAGCTATTGTTTAAAATTGGATTATTCGTTAATTAATTGTTCATAGTAAAATTATATTACAAGTAATGTAATTAAAACGAGTTGTTCATAGTAAAATTATATTACAAGTAATATAATTAAAACGAGTTGCGCTCCAGTGTCGGTAAATACCTGGCCAACTATGAAATACACATGCACAACACCAACTTGCAAACGATCACTAGTTTCACAATTGTAATACTCATCGTAATTAGGTGTAGCCATTATGGAATGTTTAGCTATACATTAATAGTTGCCTTCATTTTCGTTTTATTTATACCACAGATAATTATTAATTGATTTAGTCTGTAACGTATTTTTGCATTACATGAATATTATTCATAAAACGTCTCTAAATGTAACGGGGGTACAGCATTGCAAAAGAGTCGCTTCCTTTTTTGTTTTATTGATGATATGTATATTTCTAAAGCAGACATACACTAACTACTTTTGTAAAGTATAGATTTTCCAGGAAAGTAATCACAGTATCAAATATTAAATATATATGAATAGTCATATTAAAGTGTTTATCTACTTTATCATGTTTATCATCGTGATAGGTAGAATGTGATGATTAACTTTTAAGAGAAAATTTAAAATATCAATCATGTTGAATGAGTGCATTTATCTTTCGATTTTTTCCGGAAAAAAACAAATCTAGTGATCGTGATCGAATAGAGGATATTTAAGAATTTTAAAAAGTCATTGAGCATGTAAGATATTTGTGAACAAGCATATAGTAAATGTCTATTTATGCGCTTTCTATGTATGTTAAATATGAAATAAGGAATAATTACCAATGAGACCACTACTGTGGATTCATTATTATCCGTTGGATTCATTATTATACGTTGGATCATTATTATACGTTGGATTCATTATTATACGTTGGATTCATTATTATACGTTGGATTCATTATTATCCGTTGGATTCATTAATATACGTTGGATTCATTATTATACGTTGGATTCATTATTATCCGTTGGATTCATTATTATACGTTGGATTCATTATTATACGTTGGATTCAAATTTTCATGGATTTCGTGGGTATAGGTAAACCATTAAATTAGATATTCAACGAATGACAAACTTCTTATATATTTATATGCAGACTTTGGCAAAACCACAAAATCTTATACCCACGAACAAGCAAGTTTCCTTACTCCACAAAAATTGTTACCCACGATAATAAATGAATTTGCAGTATCCATTGCAAACAAAAAAGAAAAGAAACAGTCAAACGAATTTAAATATAAAATAAAACACAAATAGTCCAATTCATATAACAACAATAATCGATATGTAATTGTGGTAGTCAGCAACCGACAACCATTTGATTTCCGTTATTAAAGTTTCGTAACGTATTTCTCACCGTTAAGATAAAATCCGCATTTAGTATGGTAGTATTTGTGTGTTTTTTTATTATTATAAAACACACATACTCTAAGCTATCAATAATCAATTTATGTTAACAAATATTGAATAAGTACACTTATAGTTTCTCTATTTTTACAAGTTTAAAACCGTGTTAACTGAGCTATAAAAGGCACCGACATGACAAACTGGCGGCCAAACAATAAACAAAGAAAACTATGACCAGAATAAAACTATAGACAAATCAAGCTAGCTATCAATTCTAGAGAACTTTAAAGATCATGCCTAACACGATTTAACAAGTTGGGAACTATAAGGCGGCAAGTCTTAAAACCACAAATCGGCACTGGGTATTAATTAAAATTCTAGACACAAATACGAAATCAAAATATGTCGTTTGATGATATTCGATTAACCAACATTTAAGATAAGAAGGGGAAAGTACCATATCAGTGACATCAGCATGTGAATGATGCAGTTATATACAAAACATCTATTGGAAATAAGCTTCTTACCTTAAGGAAATAAACTCATCATAGATACCAGGACTAAATTTAGTATATACGCCAGACACGCGTTTCGTCTACAAAAGACTCATCAGTGACGCTCGAATCCAAAAAAGTTAAAAGGCCAAATAAAGTACGAAGTTGAAGAGCATCGAGGACCAAAATTCCTAAAAGTTTTGCCAAATACAGCTAAGGTAACCTATGCCTGAGGTAGAAGTGGAAGTTTGGGTTTATATTTGCTCTTTTGAAAAATCGGCAGACCAAATATTCAAAATCTTTAAAATATATTTCAAAAATCGAAGAGTTTTATGATTTTTTTCGAATTTGTTATACCCCAAATTGTTGCTGATTTCCATCAATAGTGTTTCACACCCGTTTTCGGAACCAGAGATAAGACATCCAATGCAAATTTCATTTGATTACAGAGATAGAAGTGTACAGAATATGATCATATTCATTAGTAAGTACATCAATTTCATTTTCCTAGGTTCTTTGCAAAACCTGTCTTTATTAATATAAAAGATTAATTTGCAAGCAACAATCAATTACGATGACCTTGTTAAGAATGCATAGATCATGGACAGTCGTAGCTGTTGCAAATAACATGATGAAAGGTAAATCATCAACAAATGCAGACAAACTAGCGTATACGTAGGTTGAAAAGAGAGCAGCAGAAACCGGCCTTTCCATCAATCACAATAAGACCAAAGTTTTAAAGTCAAACACCAGGTCCCTAGCAAGTCTGATGGTTAACACCCAAGCTTTAAAAGAAGTAGATTATTTTACATACATTGGAAGCGCATTGGACAATCTTGGCGGCTCAGATAAAGATGTAAAAATCAAAATTAGCAAAGCTAGAACTTTAATATGATGGGATCAATTTTGAAAGCAATGAACATCAACCTGAAGACCAAAATACGCTTGTTTAATTCCAATGTAAATACCATACTCTTATATGGAGCTGAGACTTGGAAAACAACAAATAACCTGCTCCAAAAACTTCAAGTCTTCATCAACAACTGTCTCATGTGCATACCGTATAGCGGGTTATTTTCACGGGTGTTAAATGTTTCGATTTTCATTGCATAAGTTATACGAAATATTTTGGCGGTTATTATTTTGGCGGAATCAAAACTTTTATTAATACCATTGCATATACTCTTATAATTTGGCGATTTTGTTCTATCCGCGAAAGTAAGCGAAAATTGACACCCCGCAAACATAACCCGCTATACAATACTTAACATCATATGGCCTGAAAATATGTCAAACCAAGATCTGTGGAAAATACAAATCAATCCCCGGTTGATATAGAGATGAAAAGGCACACAATTAGGAAGCCAAAAAACTACATTACAATGCCTTGCAGTGGAACTCACAAGGAAAGCGCGGAAGGATCAAACCAAGATACACATGGAGAAGCAACGTTGGAGTCGGTATCGATTAAGAAGGTTAAAAGTGGAAATCTCGAGAAGCTAGCAAAACATAGAACAAGGTGGTGAAATATCGCTAGTAGCCTATGCTCCACTAGGGTCAACAGTATTAAGCAAGTAAGCAAGAAGGTAAATGGAGCACCTATAGCTGTTCTGGAATTGTAAACATACCCATTTATTTTGTAAAGGCGATATTTTTTTATTACTTCTGTTTTTGGAGTAATAAGGAGAGGCCATAGTAGTTAAAGGCTGTATAACATCTCAGTGTTTGATATTTTTATCTAACATCTTTTTTTTATTTCTTCTCTTCCCTGATATATTTTAACAGTTACCGTATTGTATTAGCTTTACCAGTGTCTATACTATAATTGACAATTATGTAGATATTAGAAATGTACATGTATTAAACAAACGCAATATTTGCACAATTTAATTCAAATAATATATCCTTACTCGTCACTTTTAAATGCTTGATAGCTGAATGACAACAAAAAACGACCACACTATATCATGGCGACCAGGAATAAACAACAACTAGCGAATGCGGAGAACGTCCGTACTATATTGATATTGTATTTTCCCATTAGCGTCACTGATGAGTCTTATATAGACGAAACTCGCGTCTGCCGTACTAAAGCATAATCCTGGTACCTTTGATAACTACTGGGTCGATGCCACTGCTGGTGGACGTTTCGTCCCCGAGGGTATCACCAGCCCAGTAGTCAATACCGAAGTGTTGACATGAATATCAATAATGTGGTCATTTTTATAATTTTCCTGTTTACAAAACTTTGAATTTTTCGAAAAACTAAGGACTGTCTTATCCCAGGCATAGATTACCTTAGCCGTATTTGGCACAACTTTTTGGAACTTTGGATCCTCAATGCTCTTCAACTGTGTACTTTTTTGACTTTATAAATATTTTGATATGAGCGTCACTGACGAGTCTTATGTAGACGAAACGCGCGTCTGGCGTACTAAATTATAATCCTGGTATCTTTGATAACTATCTTCATAAAAACAATGTTCTGCTAATATGCATTGAATCTCTGTAAAAGGTTTAAATAAACATACACTTAATATTTTTGAATCCTACGCCATATTCCTGACTTGGTACAGGACATTTTAAGAAACATAGGGGAATTGAACCTAGTTTAATGGCTAGTCAAACCTCCCGCTTTATGACAATGTTAACTTTCCTTTGCTTAAAAACAAATACCTAATAAATAAACTAAAATATATTGTTAACAAATTATCAATTTAATTTTGCCAATATCAAATGGAATGGTAACAACTCTTTTAAAAACAGTATCTGGAGCGCTTATCTAGAATAATATTCATCCGAAAAGCCCAAAGTCGAATATTTAAAGGCCACTGATGTATTAAAAGCGAAAACGTCGAAGAACAACATGTATATGACTGAAACGGGCAAAACAGTAAAAGCAGAATCAATTTAAGATAATCATTGCCTGAGGGAATTGAAACCTTAGTTTCTGTATTTTATTTAATTTTCATTTTTACTGTAGCAGTGATACAATGCGTCAACTTAATCCTTAGTTATGAATATTAATATGATTGTCTATGAAATGTTACGTGCAATGATCCACGTTTGTCACATTAGATTGGCTCTATTCGTAAAAAATGTTAACAAGAGTTAAAAGATGCATTTTATTTATTATAACGTATCGTTAAAAATAAAACGCCTCCATAGAAACTGCTCCAGCAAGAGAAGCTGCAATGAAAATTTCAAATATTTAACATAGGTTTTGTTATATGGTTCCTGAATTATAACAGAAATTTGTTGTGTCATGATTATTTATTTCAAGAGAGTTATGGAGAACTGTGGATACTATCAACTTATTGGAATTATTTCATTAGGAATTTTGAGTCAATCGTTTGCAAGTAAGTTAATTATCATGTGACACCAACCAAAGCACATAAAAGGTAGGCTTTACCACACACACACACACACACACAAAAAGGGGATAGTTTTGTCTGTATATGGCCAACAATGTAATCGCAAAATAGTTGATGCACATAAAAAAGCAATCCTTCTACACGAGGCGTTGGATCTATCGTCTTCATTTAAACCAGACGTTGCTGCGTATTTAATCAACTTTCAAGCATTGATACTGCTAATTTCTAGAGTCCAGGCTACCATATTTATTTAGACTCGTTCAATGCTTTTGTCCTATCAATCTGTAAATGGTAACAGATGGTAAATGATGGCAACAGTAGTATACTGCTGTTAAAAAGTCATACATCGATTGATAGAAAACAAATCCGGGTAACAAAATTAAAGTGAAAGAAACATATCAAATATGAGAGAAAAACAACGTAACAACAGAAACACTGAAGTGCAACAAAAAAACACGTCAATACAACATTCAAAGAAAACAACTATTGTAAAACATTTGTGTATTCTTTCTTTTTTATTGTTGCTTATGTGCTTTGTAGATATGCCTTGTTAATATGTTTCTTTGATACATATATGACGTAGCTCTGTACTTATACATCCCGTCATAGTGTTATTGTACTTTGGCAAATTTATGTATTCATGTCTTTCATTTTTTGCTAATATGCTTGGTCTTTATGTCATTGAGTACAGCTTTTGTACACATTTGTTTATCTTTGTAGTGATTAAGATTATTACACAATGTTGACTGTCGTACCCCTATTTTTTTTTTTACATTTTTAATTTTTACCTATAATGTCTTTATAAAAAAAGAAGATTTTTGTTTTGTTCACATTTGTTGTCAAAATAATGGAATTTGATGTGACTGTTATACAAGTGAGAGGTTTAGCTAGCTTTAAAACCAGGTTTAATCCACCATTTTCTACATCCGAAAATACCTGTACCGATTCAGGAATATGACAGTTGTTATCCATTCGTTTGATGTGTTTGAGCTTTTGATCTTGTCATTTGACTTTTCTTTTTCGATTTTTCTTTTTCAGTATTTTTGTTTTTAATTTTACTTTTTAAATAACAACTGTTATATTCCTGACTTGGTTCAGGACATTTTAAGAAAAAACTAGTTGGTTGAACCTGATTGTATGGCCAGCCAAACCTCGCGCTTTATGGCAATGTTGAATAAACAGCTAAAATGGCAAAATTACATGAGAGAAATACAGTACAAATAAATGCAAGAACACTCAGGACAGAGAAGTTTCTTGAAATGAAAACTGCGTTTTATAGCTGTCTGTACGGGGCGGTCTTGTTCATTAGAAATGGACACACTTTCAACAATTATATTTTATATCCACGTCAAATGTGCTTATAAACATTGAAAGACCAAGGGGTCTCATCGTCATTTAAGCGGTCTCCGGTAGGGTTTCACTAAAAAATTTGAATATCAAACTGGCACGTTGGACCCTCCTTAAATATAGAAGACTGGAAAGGTACCCGAATTCCTTTCAGTCACACTTTTACATGTTGTATCTACCTATTACCTAACTGTCTGCTTGATATTAGGCAGATTGGGAAATCAGGGCGCTCTCGACATTGCTCTGTGCCCTTTGTCCTGAAATGTTGGCATGTGTTAGCTGAAAAGTGACATTTAAGCCCTCCGTAGATATCGAAGATGACATTATCCTTTCGATACAATCTTTATATATACAGGGTCTATGATTTCCTTGAATGTATGGACATTGAAAGACCAGGGTGGTCTCATCGTCATTTCAGCGGTCTTTGGTAGGTTTTGGCTTTATATTTTGAATATGAAACTGGCACTTTGGGGCCTCTGTAACAAAGAAGACAGGAAGTGTACCCAAATTCCTTTCAGTCATTTTTTATCAACGTATTAACTTACTGTCTACTTAATAATAGGCAGATTGTGAGATCAGGGGGTTCTCGGCATTGCTCTGTGAACGGGAATCTACTACAATTTAAAGGGGACTTCCTATGTATCTTTTCACTCATTCCAACTATGTAAATCATGCTTTTAATGCTATGAATTATTATATTATTTTATGATTTTCAACTAAATTTGAATATCGAATTGACTGCTGGCAGCCGGTTGGATATTGGATATCGAATAACGAATAACGAACCGGCTGCTAATTTCACAAACATTAAAATTTACCTCAATCATTGCAAAATTGTTAAACTTTTCAGATTAGAAGTTGTAAAGCTCCCACAATTCGGAGAAAATATAGTTAATGAGTGAGTAAGGTTTCTGCTGTCAATCAATTGTTTCAACGGTTGTTAGATTAATGACCAGTGGCAAATACTTCAATCATATGCCGCACGAAGAGTAGCGATCGGAATTAATGACTATATTTTTCACATTGCATCAGCATGATCAGGTCACGTATTGATACCTTAATAAGTTGTTGCAATGGGGACTTCTTCACATGAGCACCCATTCGATCATACGTTTTTGCGTATGTTCTAGTAAGCAATCATCACAAAAAGCGATGATTATTTTTTTACTAGCATCGTCTAAAATATAGAACATGCATGTGTCTATAACATGTCGCATTCATTCTTGAAAGGTTGTTAATTATTTAAAGAGTGGTTATCCAATATCTGCAAATTCTCCGAACTATTAAATATTTATAGTAAAAACATTCAATCTTAAAACTTCGTAAATATTGAGTTTTAAAACTTCGTTAAAAATAAATTAAATTGGCACGTTATCATATCAAAATTATTATACTCTTTTACATAATGTATACGTTTCTTTCAAACACATATTGATTTGTTACGTATGTAAGCCCCTAGGCACTTTCAACATTTGCTTTTAATTAGAACTTAAGTCATATGCAACTAATAATGTTCAGGAAATTTTTGAACCAATGCATGAATATATACTACAATAACATTCATAACAAATTTTCATAATGTGGAATAGAACAAATGATAGTTCATTCAGTTAAAACTTTCCTTGCTTACCAATTTTCGGGTTTCCTGGTAGAAGAAGGACGAAAGATACCAAAGGGAAAGTTAAGCCCACAAATCGAAATAAACTGGCTAAACATGAAAAAGACAAACAGACAAACATAAGAATACATGACACAACATACACAATGTAGAAAACTAAAGAAAAACTAGGGGTGATCTCAGGTGCTCCGGAAGGGTAAAAGGATCCTGCTCCACATGTGTAACCCGTAACACATCGGTATGTGTTTACCGATCGTGACATAATAAATACACAATTAACACAAAGGTATTGAAGGTGAAAATAAGTAAGATGATTGACATGCGATAGAGATACGTTAATTTTCTAAAAAAAATATTTCCCATGTATTACCATTTGAAAATCAAACTTTTCTTGATTAATATGGTGTATAAATTTCTCTATCATAATCAAATTAATCTATATAATTCCCTCATTTGTTTACCTTTACTTTCAACGCAGTGTTCCCTCACATTTGGGTGCGGCTTTACGTGTTATAGTGGTCTTTTATTTGTCTTTAAAAATTATTACTTTTACTGTTTATTCTATATTTAGTAGCTATAGTATCCCTTTAACGTGGTTCGGTACTTACACCCCGTCATTGTGTTCATTTTTATCTTTTCTTTCGTTGTTGTTAATGTGTTTTGTCTATATTTGTTTATTTTTATAGTAATCAAGGTAATAACACAATGGTGACTGCTTTAAACCTATTTTTGACGTTTAAACCTATTATATCTGTTCGTTTTGTTCAAACATCGTTGTAAAAAAAAAATTAATGCGTCTTCCATACAAATGGAGGTTTAGCCAGCTATAAAACTAGATTTAATCCACCATTATATACATCAGAGAATGTTTATACTAATTCAGGAATATGACAGTTGTTATCCATTCTTTTGATGTGTTTGGGCTTTTGGTATAGCCATTTTACTTTTTGCTTTATCTGTTTACAGGTTCATTGCTTAGGAAAATTTTGGAAAGGATTTGTCGTGGTTAACAATGTTATCTGGTTTTAGATAATATTTTTTATTATCTAGAATTTTAGCTAGGGAAACTTGTTTTAATTTGCCGCTTACTAGTATCTGTCTCCCAAATCAAAACAAACAATAAGCAGGCGCGGATCCAGCCATTTTAAAAAGGGGGGGTTCCCAACCCAGAGTAAAGGGGGGGGTTCAACTATATGCTCCCATTCAAATGCATTGATCGGTCAAAAAAGGAGGGTTCCAACCCCCGGAACCCCCCCCCCCCCCTGGATCCGCCACAATAAGAAATCTCAATCCTCGAAGGAAGCATGCCAAGTGATGTGTGTTATCCTCCCTAATGATTATTTATTTTGAGTTAGATAGGGGATTCATTAGAAAAAATAAGATTATTTACGTATGTCCTTTCCTTGATAGGGCTACTACGTCTACACAATTTAAACCCATAACAAACTCGGTGTATAACACAATTGGCCTATCGCATAATCGGCCTATACAAATGCAGACTTTGAAACGAATTTACCATTATTGATTAAGAACACGATATTGATTAGTTATCTGAAAAGAACACATAAAATTGAATACATTTTGAAACATACAGGGAAATAATAGATAAGACGTCTAAGTTTTCATCTAAAGATGTAAGACCACAAACACATATCGCTGGTGAATTAAGACGTCAGCACATCGTATCGTGCAACCGGTTTGTGGTGATGATAGTTATCTAAGGTACCAGGATTATAATTTAATAAGCAAGACACGCGTTTCATCTACATAAGACTCACCAGTGACGCTCAGATAAAAAAAGAAGTTATTTAGCCAAACAAGTTCAAAATTGAGGAGCATTGAGGACCAAAATTCCAAAACATTTTGCCAAATACAGCTAAGGTAATCTATGACTATGATAAGAAAATTCTTAGTACTTCAAAAACAATTCAGACTTTGTAAGCAGGAAATTTATAAAATGATAACATAATTGATATTCATATAAACACCGAAGTGCTGACTACTGGGCTGGTGATACCCAGGGGGACAAAACGTCCACCAGCAGTTGCTGACCGTTTAATAAAATCAACGGTACCAATTTTGTTGCACCAGATGCGCATTTCGACAATTCATGTCTCTTCAGTGATGCTCGTGGCCAAAATATTTGAAATCCAAAGCATATATAAAAGTTGAAGAGCTATAATCCAAAAGGTCCAAAAAGTATAACCAAATTCGTAAAAGGAATCAGAGCTTTGCATGAGGGAGATACATTCCTTAATTTATAATAATTTCTAATATTTTGTAACAGCAAATTTTAATAACACAAAAAATCCGTATTTTCATGCCAGTACCGAGGTACTGGCTACTGGGCTGGTGATACCCTCGGGGACTAATAGTCCACCAGCAGAGGCATCGACCCAGTAGTAGTAATAAAATCAACGGTACCAATTTTGTTGCACCAGATGCGCATTTCGACAATTCATGTCTCTTCAGTGATGCTCGTGGCCAAAATATTTGAAATCCAAAGCATATATAAAAGTTGAAGAGCTATAATCCAAAAGGTCCAAAAAGTATAACCAAATTCGTAAAAGGAATCAGAGCTTTGCATGAGGGAGATACATTCCTTAATTTATAATAATTTCTAATATTTTGTAACAGCAAATTTTAATAACACAAAAAATCCGTATTTTCATGCCAGTACCGAGGTACTGGCTACTGGGCTGGTGATACCCTCGGGGACTAATAGTCCACCAGCAGAGGCATCGACCCAGTGGTAGTAATAAAATCAACGGTACCAATTTTGTTGCACCAGATGCGCATTTCGACAATTCATGTCTCTTCAGTGATGCTCGTGGCCAAAATATTTGAAATCCAAAGCATATATAAAAGTTGAAGAGCTATAATCCAAAAGGTCCAAAAAGTATAACCAAATTCGTAAAAGGAATCAGAGCTTTGCATGAGGGAGATACATTCCTTAATTTATAATAATTTCTAATATTTTGTAACAGCAAATTTTAATAACACAAAAAATCCGTATTTTCATGCCAGTAACGAGGTACTGGCTACTGGGCTGGTGATACCCTCGGGGACTAATAGTCCACCAGCAGAGGCATCGACCCAGTGGTAGTAATAAAATCAACGGTACCAATTTTGTTGCACCAGATGCGCATTTCGACAATTCATGTCTCTTCAGTGATGCTCGTAAGTGTCGATATCTCTTATTCGCTCTATTAAAGTCTTTTTGAGCGTTTTTTTTGTAAAGCACATTTGTAAAGGAGTGTGAATTTACACGAGCGTATCGTAATAACTGAGTCTTGAAAAGCAAATGGTATATGAATGCTGAGAAATGAGAAAATGACAATAGGAAAATGAAATCACTACGTTAAATTCTAGTTTGAAGTCGTCAATCGTGTTATAATATTTGATACTTATTCATATAAAAAGTTTTAATAAATCTGACATATTCTGACCTCAATATTGAGACAATAAGGGTATAAACATTGACAAAACAAGCACCTCAACAAGACACAATTATGTTCTCCAAGTATTAGGGATTTTTGCTGTGATCTGACATCATTTCTGTAGCTCATGGTAAATCATCCTAATGTCCACATCGCACCGAAATTTCTTTCAAACTAATATAAATATAAATCTTGTATTAATTAGGTATATTAATCTGTTCCGAAGGCTGGACTCTTCATGGGTCTATGTGCTATAAGCATATACAAGAACGGATGAACTTCCCAGATTCAAAGGCATTGTGTGAGAATCTTAATGCAGAAATGATAATGCCTAAGACAGTGGAGGAAAACCGTATATTATCAGAGTAAGTTCATGTCAGTGTTCATATATATATATATGTTTCAGACCATGCGAGTATTTGGACCGTGCGCGTACGGTCCGGACCGTATACGTATACTCGTACGGTCGGACCATACGCGTACGGTCGGACCGTATGAGTATACGCGTACGGTCCAGCTGACCATACATGTTTTGGGATCATATGGGTTAAATTCAAACAAACATTTATCAAAATCTTTATTTTTCGTCATACAAATTGTTATAATTACAGTTAGATAGATAAAGTGAATAAGCGAACAATTGAAATTTATATTAACATATTAATATTTTTTATCCGATAATTCTATTTTGTAACTCAAGGTGACACTGGTTTCCACAAAGAACGTCATATTTTTGATTTTTTATATATAAAAGAACCCTGCAATTTGTTTGGTACAAAAAAAAAACTTTATAAACTTTCGCGTTAACCTCAAACAAAGAAAACAGGTGCGCCGACAAGATAAACATATACTGCTATTAATTCATGCATTGCAAAATACAAAATCAATGAGGTGAGAACAGATATACCGTATTCAACCAACAGATTAAACGGGAAATAACTGTTTGAGTGACTTGGTACAGGCATTTCCGAAAGAAAATATTGGGTTAATAGCGATTTTAAAGTTTAAACATCTTGATCATGCTATGATATGATACGATTTTTTAAGAAAACATTCAGAAGGTATCAAGACCTTGTTGATAAATATTCCGTATCAACTTCACAAATAATACACGATGGTCTTGATGTATAGATTCTGCGTACTGATGTTGTTTATCATCTTAACAACGTGTTTTATAGTATCTTCATTTGTCTTTGTTCTATTATTAATATTACTTTTACTGTTGAATGGTTTTATGTGATATCCGTTTGACGTGGCTCGGTACTTATACATCTCGTCAATGTGTTTGTATTGTCTTTCATTTTTAGTGGCGTGTTTTGTATATGCGACTTTTTGTATTTCTTTGGTTCTTATAACGTGACTCTGTACTTTAAAAGATCCCGTCAGTATGATATTTTTCTATTTTATGTCATTATGATATATTTCTATTGTGAATTACAAAATACGTTGAACCATAAACGTCAAAATCATTCAATCGTGTAGTGGAATTAACTATTTGTGGATTCTTATAAATTCTATATATAACTTTTGGACTATTTTCAATCTTAAATTTATTCTTACATACTTTTGATTTTTTAGCCCTGTATGCTAACATTGCCTATGTGAATTTTGGAATTGTTTGTGTGCACATTGAGCGACGGATCTATGTGACGTATACAATTTTCTGACGTCAGACACACAAATCAATGAATGTGTTTGTAGATGGATGTTTTTGTGTTCTGTTAAATTGTTCCCTTTTAAAATTGTTATAAGATGATGACTGATGTACCCATATTTTGACTATTTTATTTATTGTGTCTGTTTAGTTAACGCATCAATGTAAATATAACGGAATTTGATGAGACTGTCATCAAAGTGAGAGGGTTAGCGCTATAAAACCAGGTTTAATCCACCATTTTCTACATTTGAAAATGCCTGTACCAAGTCAGGAATATGACAGTTCTTGTCCATTCATTTTTGATGCGTTTTGTTATTTGATTTTGCCAAGTGATTATGGACCTTCCGAATTGGTTTTCCTCTAAGTTCAGTATTTTTGTGATTTTACTTTTTTCAGTATATCCCTCGAGGAAATTCATTCACGTGTATTTATTTGTCATATTGAAAGAATTTACCTGCCAAATCAAATCAAATAGTATGCCTCATCCATTGCAAATCTATTTCAATTTTGTGGCCACACGATAAAGAATTAAACATAATTATCATAGAATTTCATTTCAACAAATTAAAATATTAATTATAAGCCATACAATATGAAAATGACATTTGCATGATTTTTTTCTGTCGTTAGTGTATGATCCCTGGTATCAAACACCTTCTTCCTATTGAAGGTCGATGTTTATCTTCGAGCTAGCCGGCGTTCTTCACCAATAAAAACAGAAATAGCACACTAGTGTTGAAGGTAGTGTTAAACAACAATCAATGAATCACTCAAACATCGTCCACTCGTCTTTAGTTTTTTATAATTACAATAAATGCATTCTTGGTAATATTTTCAAAATTATTCTCTTTATACATGTAGCTTGTTATTCGGGGTGAGCCAATGCTCCGTGTTAAAGACCGTACTTTGATCTGTCACGGTTTACTTTAACAAATTATGACATGGATGAAGAGAATCTCATTGGCACTCATATCACATCTTCATATATCTATATTTAAAACTGTGATTTTAGCTAACAACTTTTAAAAAATGCAAATATATTAAATGACGTAAATTCATTTACATATTATGGTACGAATAATTGGAATAACTAATGGCTCATTTGAAACTTAAACGGCAAAGTTGATATGCGTTGTTACGATTTACTTCCACACAAGCAGAACGTTAATAAAAAAAACAAAAGATCAAAGTTGTATAAAGTCAGACATTTTAAATATCTCTGCTAACTATACAAATATAATTACTATCATAGGATTCAATCTGGTTCCATTTTTTGGTTTGGTTTGTTTATTTGGATTGGACTTACAGATTACGGCAACAATCTTGAATGGATCTGGAACGATGATTCCAAACTAGGATTAGATTTTTTTTATAAAAGTAAGTTCATTTATGTTAATGTAAAAAAATCCGTATCACTAAAAAAGCCAACATTCTTGTATCTGAAACTATTTTTCTTCATTCGGTTTTGATTGATGCTTTAAAATATTTTAAAAGCCTGACGATATTTTCTACATTCATCTAAAAGATTGATTTTGTTACAAATTTGTAAGACAATATGTGCTTCTACCAAGGGTAAAACTTTACAGAATGAAAAAATGTAAACAACACGATAAATAATGTCATATATCAGAAACGCTTTTCTGGATTTACCTCCATCAGGAACGCTCAAAGTCAAATGTTTGAAAACCAAGAGTGTATAAAAACCTCAATAGTTAAAGAGCTTCATCAGAAAAAAAAATGTAAACAACACGATAAATAATGTCATATATCAGAAACGCTTTTCTGGATTTACCTCCATCAGGAACGCTCAAAGTCAAATGTTTGAAAACCAAGAGTGTATAAAAACCTCAATAGTTAAAGAGCTTCATCAGAAAAAAAAAGAATAATAATAACCAAATTCCTCTAAGGCCAAGTACGTCTGAGGGAAATGAAACCCTAGTTTCTTTTATTTCAAAATTTATTAACGAAAAATTCATTAATGATCATTTCAGTACCGAAGTACTGACTGCTGAGCTGATGATACCCTCGTTGACTGATAGTCAACCAACATAGGTAGCGACCCAGTTCTGGTAAAAATGTAAACAAAACGTTAAAAGGTTTCATGCGTCCGTAGCATATTTCTGTATTTGCCTTCATCAGGAACGCTCAAAGCCGAATGTTTTTATAATAATAACAGTTGAAGAGCGACATTTCCAAATGGACCTACATAATAATCAAATTCATCTAAATTCAACTTTGTTTTGTAAAATTGTAACCTTATAAATGGCAACAGACATTTTTTCTCACTCATAGCATGATTCAGCTGCTTTTGATATGCACTGATTGATGTACGAAAATCAAATTGTACTTTTTTAGTTTTACCCAACGAAAGATCAAAACCAGAATGTACATTCAGTATTAACCACTCGGTGTTATGCAAATAACAATGTTTTTGTCTGATTACCTGCGACGCAGATTCATATTACAACTAAAATATAAAATAATCTAATACAAAATTGAAACTGTATGTAGTTTTAAAGTGAGATTCAGTGTTAAAAGTATCAATTTCAAAAACATGTTAAAGATAGCAAAAACAATTTTTCATTATATCGTATGTTCAATTCTACATGAACGAGTAGGTTTTTATCGATGAACTACTAGGCGAAAACATATTTGGAGGAACTGGCATCAAATAAAACATCATTAAATGTTGCATTGTCACGTAAAAAATTGTTTTAACTAAGTTTGCTTTATTAAGACGAGCCAAATAATAATGGACTTGAACCTGAAGAATGTGTAGCTTATTTGACGATCGTTAGTAGTTGGTTTGATGTGCCCTGTCAGTCCAAAAAGACAACTGTCTGTCAGAAGAAGCCAGGTATTTAAATTTCGGACGCATTGCGTTTATGTGCATCTGGGGATTAACAAATTTGCGCGCAGCTTTGATTAAATTTACGCGCATTTGTCTTACAGATAAACTGAGTTAAAGAAATGTTAATAAAGATATGAAGAATATAGAAATATACCTGCTTTTAATTTGTTAATTTGTATAAAAAAAAAGAAATATGACTATAAATCATTATCTTTGAAAATATATTTTAAATCAATTATATTGTTCATATTGAATTCTAAGACAAAATATAAAGTGTTCATGATAAATCCTGTTATAGCTTAGAGCATACATGTAAATTCATTGCAAATTTTTCAGAGTGAACAAGTAACCTTAATAGTGATAAATAATTTAAGTTAGTTTGTAAAGTTTTGTCAAGGGTCAAACATTGGAGGTTTTTTTAAAGCAAATTTGGAGAAAAATCATTAGTATACGGTGGATATCCTTTTCGTATTGATAGAATGGAATGCAACCGACTTATCTTGCTTGAAACCCACTTCAACTTCCTCATGGGTGAGTAGACTAACGGAAAGGATACTTTTACTTAAAAATAATTGAATCAATTTATAAATGAATAGGTATTATAACCCGTATTTGCATGAGTTTACCTGTCAAATAAATGCGCGCAATTGTTTTCAAAAGCTGCGCGCAAACGTAATGATATATGCGCGCAAATGTAATGGCAAAGCGTGCAATCGTAATGCATCGTAAATTTCTTTTCTGGTTTTAAATTCTTTTTGAACGCTTAAACCAAAACATTTGAAAGCCAGGGATTTAAAAAAAAAACACAATAGAAATATCAATAGATATACAAAAAGATTTAAAAAAGCACAAAAATTACAGACTAACTAATTGAAGGTCATGTTTCCTTGATGGAGTTGAAACATTAGTATATGTATATATATTATTCCTAATTCTAAGCAGGAATTTAAGGAAGGTAGTTCATAAATCATGTACGTATTACAGCGGATTTCATTGAGTGTGAAGCCAAAGGTAATATATTTGGTTAGCTTGCTTGTTAGCTGAACCGTGAAGTCATTGTTAGGTCAGGTAAACTACCCTCCTTTAATAATAGACTAATCCTGCAGATAACCAATCTATCTGTCTGTCGGAATAGACTACTTCGAAAGGAGGGTAGTTTACCTGATCTAACAATGACTTCACGGCTCAGCTATCAAACAAGCTAAACAAAGATATATCCTTTGCCTACACACTCAATGGAATCGGCTGTAAAGCACTGTGAACTTATTGTATGAAATAAACATTGATTTTATGACAGTGATGTTTTCTACTTCCGTCAGAGGTACAAGGATTTTAATTTTATACGCCTATTGCGCGTTTCGTCTGCATAAAACTCATCAGTGAAGCTCAGATCAAAATAGTAATATCGCCAAACAAGTACAAAGTTGAAGAGCATTGAGGACCCAAAATTCCAAAACTTTGTGCCAAAAACGTCTAAGGTAATCTATGCCAAATTATTCTCTAAATTTAATCTTAAGTTATACATTAAATATGCTTCAATAAATGTGATATATGTCCTAGTCACAAAAATGTCTACCGTATACTTTCCCTGATGTTTCATCTATTTGACGGTACTTATTAAAGTTCTAACGATTTGTGATTATGTGCAGTTTTTAAATAATTTGTTCACATTGAAATAAAACTATGAGATTATCTTGATACTGTTTAAAGAAAATATTCATTTTTTTATCCCCACGAAACTGAGGGTTGTGGAGCAAATTTGTCCGCCCCATTATGGGTATATCTTTTTTTCCGCATATCTCCTCCTACAGATTGAATCTTAGGAAGTTTTCACTTTGCTGGCTGTTTGTACATATATTGAAGGTTTGCATGGTGTCAGGATTTTGCTTTTTAATAATATTAGCTCTTTTTGGATATAGTTGAATTTGTTATAGGTATTTTCAAATAAAACTTTGCATCTGCGGTTGCAACAACTGTGTCTCCCAGACACAAAAATATCTCAAAGAAAGTCCGACATTGAATTTGTTTCAATACAATTACTTGAGAGTGGAGTGCCCTCCGTACTTTGTCCAGTTAAACTATAAACTCTCTGTCCTGTGCTTTTAATGTTTTTATATAATGTATTATTTTGTTTTACAACGTGAAAGTTTTATCATATTATCAAAAAACAAAAAATGTAATAGCGTAAGTATAGGTGTAAAATTTCACGATTTTCATTGAATAAGGTAAACGAAATATTTTTGGCGGTTATTATTTTGGCGGATTCAAAACTTTTATCAATACCTTTGCATGTACACTTTTAATATGGCGGAATTTATTTTAGCGATGTTGTTCTTTCCGCGAAATAAGCGAAAATTTACACACCGCGAAAATAGCCTGCTATACAATAGCCTGATATACAATATTCACCCTTTTTAAAAAATGTTATTATTATTATTATTATTATTATTATTATTATTATTATTATTATTATTATTATTATTATTATTATTATTATTTTAGTTTAAATCAAATGGCAATGTCAGTAGACACTAATATTAAGAGAGAAAAAGTATGACATATTCCACTTTTAAAACATGATTTTATTTTGCCTCAAGTTGTTATAAATTTATATTTTACTTGTGTGAAAATTTCAGAATTTGTTTATGAGATTTTCATTTTCTAAAAGTCTTCTAAATGAAAATTTATATTTACATGCTTAGCTTAATAGAAAAGGATGTTATCGTGAAAATTATTTTAAATCAATTTAAATGTCAATGCTTAACAGATATAACAGCCATGGAGAATGAACGAGTTGATCTTACATGTAAGGAAAGATATACGCAGAATATATCAAAACTATTCTGGACAAGATCCGTGGATGAAACAAGTGTACCTTTTTCTGAATACGCAGTCGGCGGGAACATTACGTCACCTAGTCTTGTATTTGAACACGTTCAATGGTCAGATGAGGGCACCTATAGATGTCATATGACAACAATATCTGGATTTAGGCTAACAGTAACCATGAGACTCTTTGTAAATGCAAGTATGTAAACTTCATTTCACGGCTATTCAGATAAAAATAATGAGCAGATGAAATATAAAATGAATGTCTGTATTCAACCGTTTTTGGTCGCCATTGTTTATTTTTCATCTTTATGGATTATCTGTCATATTTGACCACGGACATGATCCACTAGTCGCTATCATCATTGAGTAAATTTACCCCAAACTGTAGTGTGACCATTCAAATATGACTTATCTCAGGATTTCTGTATGTATGACCAACATCGGAGTTCGGCTTACTCAATATTTAGTTTTACAGTGAAACGTTTTGTTACTGTTGCTCTCTTTTCGTCGTTTGTAATTGACATGTATCGTTATTTTTTGATAATGGAACATCTGCCATTTACCCCCTCTCTTTTTCTCTTCGAATAAATAGTGTTGACAGAAAACCGAATATAGATATTTGTAAAAAAAAAAAAGGTGATGTGGTATGCTTGTCATTGACACAATTATTCAGAGTTTCAAATTAATCGATAGAATTAAGAAAAAATCTAACAGATAATCCGCTATAGGAGGCTTTAACATGAAATGTTATGCAGTTCAAACGAGAAAACTAACTCCCTACATGAAAGCATGTTACAAAATATATGGCGAATATGAAGCTGCGACAACCACTGTAGTATAGATTATGGGTTTTGAGAAGCACATACGAATGTGGCAGGGTTAGATGATAGAATGAATTTCAAAACAGTGTGGCTGTGGCCATTGATTGACACATTAAATTCATCCATTGACTGGGACAATTTACGTGAACGTTTGTCTGTAACGACCACTGTTCACGACGTATCTACGATAGACATTTAAACTGTGGGGTCACCAAAGGTTTCTTAACGCCTTTAATTATAAAATAATTCAAAAAATTAATCAGGAATAACCTTTATGTTTTGATTTGTATAATTGATATAAATCAAAACATCGTGTTATTTCTAATTAATTTTTCGAATTACTTTATTAAGGTGTTGAGAACCTTTGGTGACCCCATAGTTTAAGTGTCTTTAAAAAGTACATAGTGAACAGTGGTCGTTACATACAAACGTTCACCTAAATTGTCCCAGTCAATGGATGAATTTAATGTGTCAATCCATGGCCACAGCCACAATGTTTTGAATTTCATTCTATTTGTGTGTACGATCGACCTTCCAAGCAACATTGGACAGTAGTGTAACAGCACAACATAAGAACAGACTTTTAAAAACAATTGCAAATTGCTTCACTCTATACATCGTTAAAAAAGAGGGACGAAAGATACCAGAGGTACAGTTAAAATGGCTAAAAATAAAAAGACAAACAGACAAATAATAGTACAGAAGACGAAACATAAAAAAACTAAAGACTAAGCAACACGAACCCCGCCAAAAACTGGGGGTGATCTCATGTGCTCCGGGAGGATAATCATAAAGTCACTTAAAACAAAATCCAGCTAACATAAACGCAGTAGACGCAAAGCTACGATATACTGGCATTCATTAAAAGCTTATATATACAACAGATAAACAAATCATGATCTCATATATTAAAGAATCAATCATTACACATCCAACAAGTTTTAAAACGTCATAAACAGTATGCGTAACGCATGAACTTGTGCAAAGTTAACATATGAGTATGTACAGAGTGTAGGTTCATGAGCCCTTATAACTGTTCATATATAGAACAGTGGTATAATACTGTTGCCTTACTATAACAGTATATATTATGCCCCACCTACGATAGTAGACGGGCATTATGTTTTCTGGTCTTAAGCTATGTTTTAATTTGTCAATACCAAGTCAAAGTTGGTACCGATAAAACATATTCTAGCTAAAACCATCTTTACCTGCCTTAATTTTCGTTTTTTTTTTATTTCGGATGATTATAGCATTGTTTATCAGTAAATTTACAGAATATTATTGTCTCGATTACATGGTATTCCAGTTTAAGAGTAGACAGCATAATTATGCCCACTTTAGGGTTGTCAAATGTATAGGTTTATAATTATAATAATAAGTTACGTCTGCTATCTGTAACTGTGCCAACAGAACAAATCAAAGTTATCATTTGTGTAATAAATCCTACGGAAAAAGAATCTCAATAAACCAAATTAATTAGTGAACATAAATTATACACACTTCAACGGAATAGGTATATACACAATGTCCAGGCAAATGTATCTTAATTATGATACACACCATAGAAAGGCATCTGTAATTTCGTAGTGAATGCTATTGTGATAATGATTAACGAAATATTCGTAATGAAATAATGCATAACAAGATTACCGTTAAACATTTAAATAAAGAAATACCTTTATATGTGTTATTTATGATAACTGATCAGTTGACAGTATAAGTTAACTATGATATTGTATACTTGTTGATAAGTACCGATTATCAGGTTGTCTGCATGTTGATATCGTAAAATATCAGCTGCGAGACATAATATGAAGCTTTTTGTCGAGTAAGCGCAGCGAACGAGATCAAAAAGCCTTCATATTATGTCGAGAAGCTGATATTTTACAATATTAATATGCCGATAACCTGATAATCGATTTATCGGGCTGTATTTGCGTCTTTTGGAATTATTGTTTCACTAGCAACCGGAAGTTGACTTGATAAGTTCGGGTCAAACTTATCAACGTCGGTTCAAACATTATGACGTCGCTGATATGTCCGGGTCAAAGTTATTAAGGCCAGGTCAACGTATTTGACGTCACAAAGCCGTGATATGGAGTTTTATTAAGAGCTGAGCAGATTGAAACAGACAGTTGGACGACCGATAATATACAGATATCATGAACAGATAAATATAACTTGAAAGTTGGAGAAAAATGAATTATATAAACAATATGATATCATTGATGTTTTTTGTTTTTTTGTTTCAGCAAATATGATGCCATGCAGATGTGAATATAGAAGAACACTGGAATATTGGAGTTCCAAAATTATACAAAACAAAACACGAGAAGAACTGATAATGGAATTGGAACCGAAATTGCAAATGATGAAAAAGGAAATGGAAATGAATAAAACACAACTGTCTTCTAGCATACGCAAGCGCACATCCGCTCCTGATAAACGGAAATCTTCAGAGACGATGGGATTAGCCGGGGCTACTTTTATTTTTATAGTCGTTGGTCTGATGATGCTGGTTGATATACTTACTATAGTAAAGCATGTAAAGTCTGCAGTTAGATGTTGGAATTCAAAGAAAATGGAAAAACTAAACCTCGAAGACATGAAGACCAAGATGAAACCAAAACCTGGTACAAACAAATTGAAAAACGAAATATCAGAATCGTTTGCGTAGATGTAGGATCATTTGCAAAAAGAAGGACACTATTTCCAATAATTGTTTTAATATCGCAAACAGTAAACCAGTTCAGGAATTGTCCTTTTAAAATCAGGACAACCAAAGCTCTAATGGTTTATATACAAAAGTTTGACAAAATAACAAAATAAAAAGTTTGCAAGCTTTTTACAGAAGTTTTAGAAGTATCCGTTTTACTAGTGATTGTTTATTTTTTATCTGAGTAATTCATGTTGTGTACCCTTTTCTTATGTTTCACGATTTTTTTTAGAGTCCACCAGCAAATGTATCGACCTAGTGATTATAAAATTGGAAGCAGCACGTCATAAATTACATGCATCAGCGACGCTTTTCTGGATTCATATTTAATCAGTTCAATCATCAGCAAAGAACGGTTTCAGTTTCTAGATCATTTATATTCAAATCATTTGCTTACGCGCATGCAATGTATTTGTCACGAATTTCGAAAGAGCGTAGAGAGAAATTCATGCAATCAAGCATGCTCAGCCTGTTGTTTGAGAGTTACAAACTTATTGTAATTGTTATGTGTTTGTGTGTATGTGTGTGTGTTTATGTGTCAAAACATTCTTTTCAATAAACTTGTATTCATTCAGTTTTATTTATTGTTGTACTACTATTCCGTGTATTCATAGAAAAACGATTTGAATGTCCTCTTGCGACGTGCAGGTTGTTTTTGAGATGGATCGTAATAAACATCGTTTATTTGTAGGCATGTACAATTAAAAACCTTATAATAAATTGTTCAAATAAGGCCTTCGAAAATAGTGGAATAAATTACTTTTGGAGTGTAAAAATGACGTTCCCTTGTCACCATCTTACGGTGTTTATATATCTCAACTTGTACGATTCGCTCGTGTATGTAACAATGTTTTAGATTTTAACGAGAGAAATTTATGTATTACTGAAAAATTATTACACCAGGGTTTTCGATATCACAAACTAGTCAAAACATTTACTAAATGTTATCATCGGTATAAAGACATCATTCGTAAATATAGCTCAACATGCAGACTTCTTATACGTTCAGGTATTTCACATCCAATTTTTTATGGAAATATTCTTTATAAAGCACAAAGGTGTCAGTATTCACCTCAGAAACTTAAAAAACCTTTGAATAGACTTATTAAGAAGGGATATAATTACGATACTGTTGTCAAGTCATTAAAGATTGCATATTTTGGCGTTAATATTGAGTCACTGATAAGGTCTTTGCGTCGGAACTAAACACATTTATTCTAAAAACAGTTGTTGGCATGACACGGGTTATGTTCTTCTCATATATGTTATGATGGTATGATACTAAACCCCTAACGGGAAGGATTGTGCCTGATGTACATATGATGAAATCATAATCTTTCAGTCAGTTTAATTGAAGTCTGGAGCTGGCATGTCAGTTAACTGCTAGTAGTCTGTTGTTATTTATGTATTATTGTCATTTTGTTTATTTTCTTTGGTTACATCTTCTGACATCAGACTCGGACTTCTCTTGAACTGAATTTTAATGTGCGTATTGTTATGCGTTTACTTTTCTACATTGGTTAGAGGTATAGGGGGAGGGTTGAGATCTCACAAACATGTTTAACCCCGCCGCATTTTTGCGCCTGTCCCAAGTCAGGAGCCTCTGGCCTTTGTTAGTCTTGTATTATTTTAATTTTAGTTTCTTGTGTACAATTTGGAAATTAGTATGGCGTTCATTATCACTGAACTAGTATATATATTTGTTTAGGGGCCAGCTGAAGGACGCCTCCGGGTGCGGGAATTTCTCGCTACATTGAAGACCTGTTGGTGACCTTCTGCTGTTGTTTTTTATTTGGTCGGGTTGTTGTCTCTTTGACACATTCCCCATTTCCATTCTCAATTTTATCTTGCAAAATCTACATCACATACACATACTCTTCTTCTACACGTGTTCACCACTTCCTGGACTGAAAAAACACCAAATGTATATATAGAGAAAGAAAAGATCGAATATTCTTGTATATTTTCTTAAAGAAAGGCGATTTAACGATTGGAATTGCAGATTACCGCATACTTAATATTAATAACTCGTCTAAAAACTTAACACAAGTGCATACCATATCTCGCTAGATTTTTAATAAAGATAAAGGCCAGTTGACTTATACCTGTTTACGACTACGCGTTCCTATCATACCTTAGATTTATGAGGAAATAACCAATCAACTTCAACAGCAAATAAAATTGATAGTATTAGTACATCTACCACATAAAACGGACAGTTCTATACGTATTAAAAATAGTTACTATTTTCATGATCCAAAATATAAAGAAAAATAAAGAAAAAAAGAACACTTTGAAAGTTATGCGTCCGATTTGGTCAAATATCATCTGATATCATGTTTTTATATATGTATGTCCAATACATAAGAAAGCATTTGACGTGTTAATGTAAAATTATAGAGCACATGGTAGTATCCAACCTATTAAAACATCTTTGTGGCAAAACCATACCATCTAAATTCCAACGTGGTGTGGATGGGTGCAAAAAATCTAGCGAAAATCCATTTTTTTAGGGTACTTGGTAAGTTTTTTTTCCTTAAAGTTGATGGTAAATTTTCTCTATTCTTTATTATTTTAGTCAATTTTCTACAGTTTGTTTAATTAGCTGACCCAATTTTTCTCTATTCTTTATGTTCTCATCCTTATTTTCTACTCTTTGACCCAAATTCAGACCCTAACACAGTTTTCATAGATAGATAAGCTGTACAATATTTCAAGCTTTAAATCATCCCAAGTCTATAATAGTTATGAATAAATTGAATAGCAACAATCAAAGATATGCCATTATAAACAAAATATTTTGTCAAAAGAGTAAACAACGCAGACACATGAAACAATACTTTACTAAAATACAGCTTAATAATGGTGTAGTGACATAAATCGGTTTAAACCAGTTTAGAAAAATAGATCCATAATAGCCTTTAACTTACTACAGTTTAATTCCTGTGCATTTTCGTCAAACGATAAAATGAAATTAGTGTCCACTGAATTACATCCTAGTAAAGTATCAATTACAAGGTAGCAGTCATCATGTTCTTTGCAGCATCTAAATTGAAACAATAAAAAAGGATGATGTGAGAAATGAATCTGCTGATGTAAACGGTTTAAATCTTCATACCCCTTACGACTTACAAAAATGAACAAAACATATACCAAATAGCAAGCTATAAGCGGTCATGAAGTCAAAGTATAAGAAGAACATATTAAATTAAAGCTTTTATTTAAAAATAGATAGGTTCATTGTTGCTTGCTTATCGTCCATTAGCAAATATTTTATGCTTATGGCTGAACGAAAAGAAGACAGAAAGAATGACTGGACGAAATGTGCAGAAATGAATAAGGAATAACAAAACATCAGGGTATACTCTTTTAAAAAAATGATGTCACGAAATGTCAATGTATACTTGTGTTTTTAGGAAATCTCTTGAAACGATTCACATGGGATATAATGGCGATTGAGTTTAATATTCTGCGAATACAGATGTACGTGTAGTATTCTGGGACTGATTCTGGTGAAAGTGTTAAGTTTTTATAAATATTGAAAGAGTTTTATAGAGCTCAAGTTATGCTAAAATACTTTCAATTGTATCAAAAATTATTGTATATTGGGATAATTGATATACTTGCTGATCAACAAGTAGTACATAAAGTGAATTTAAGATATACACTGATATATAATTTGATAAATACCTGAAATTGACCTTATTAAATTTAATTCTAGATTGATATAGACCTTATCGCTATTCCCAGATGACCAGACAATCTCCTGCTTGAACTATTGACGTCATACAGCAATCACTTTTTAATTGTGGCGTCAGATATTTTGTATAATGACGTCAAAATTTTACAGGAACCTGTGTGATGTCCAATAATGGCGGACAAATAGCAATAAGGTATATTCAATTACCTAACCATCAAAAACAGATACATTTTTGTAATGAAACAGTCTAACTCTTTCATATACTTGAATCAATATTTTATACCTTATCCTAGATTCATCGAAATTCTTTTTTTACATGGTAAAAAAGATTGAGAGAAAAAAAAACTACGCGTTTTCTTATCATGGCATGTATCATGATTTTGCTATGATTCATTTTCATACCTTACTTTTTTCGTGGTTTTGCTATATGAAACCTATATTTTGTTTTGTTAAATATTTATTTAGAGTTGTTCAAAATGGTTCAAAACACATGAAATTATATATATATATATGTATATATATATACAACTCGTCTAAACATCAACCCAACAATGTAGTAACAATAACATCTTCATGCCTTATATATCATGTACTGTAGTACGCCGCTAGATTAAAACTGACGAGGAAAGGTAACACACGGCCAGCGAAAGCTCTTTTTTTGAGAGCCCAGGTGGTCGTGTGGTCTAGCGGGACGGCTGCAGTGCAGGCGATTTGGTGTCACGATATCACAGTAGCATGGGTTCGAATCCCGGCGAGGGAAGAACCAAAAATTTGCGAAAGCAAATTTACTGATCTAACATTGATGGGTTGATGTTTAGACGAGTTGTATATACATTATGTTCACAGCAATGTATCACCATCATTGATGGCAATCCGATGGATACATCTGTTGTAGAGTTGTCACTGACTCAGACGTACTTATATATATATATATATATCCGATGGATACATCTGTTGTAGAGTTGTCACTGACTCAGACGTACTTATAAATATAATTATTTTCTGT
This sequence comes from Mytilus edulis, assembly GCA_019925275.1. Lineage (NCBI taxonomy): Eukaryota > Metazoa > Mollusca > Bivalvia > Mytilida > Mytilidae > Mytilus > Mytilus edulis. Next base: position 57,403,118 of record CM034352.1, on the reverse strand, counting down.
GACTGTATATTACATTAATTTGTAGGATCCTTTACTATAGATAATTTAGCTGATCTGTAACAATAACATCTTCATGCCTTATATATCATGTACTGTAGTACGCCGCTAGATTAAAACTGACGAAGAAGAAAGGTAACACACGGCCAGCGAAAGCTCTTTTTTTGAGAGCCCAGGTGGTCGTGTGGTCTAGCGGGACGGCTGCAGTGCAGGCGATTTGGTGTCACGATATCACAGTAGCATGGGTTCGAATCCCGGCGAGGGAAGAACCAAAAATTTGCGAAAGCAAATTTACAGATCTAACATTGTTGGGTTGATGTTTAGACGAGTTGTATATATATATATATATATATATATATATCAAAATTATTTGTAGTTTTGGTTTCAAATTTGATGAGGATCGAGAAAATATACACTCCATCCGGACGAAAACATAGCAATGACGAATGGATGGATTGATAGATAGTACTAAACATGGTATCATCGACTACTTTATCGCATTGGCTACATCAAGACATCAATTCCTGAATACTTACTTTTTTTTTGTCAGTCATAATATCATCGATTTGAACATATCCTCGAAAAAATACAAATGCAATTAAGGAATGACTGTAATATATTTTCTGTCTATGAAGAAATAACATAATAAATTTGGTGCACACTGAATAAAGCGCGTAGTAGGTTATTTAACAGTGTGCACCACATTTTTTTATGTTAGTTCGAATAGACAGAAAAAATATAACAGTCATTTCTTATAATTTAGAATGAAATTCAAAACAGTGTGGCTTTGGCCATTGATTGACACATTAAATTCACCCATTGACTGGGATAATTTAGGTGACCGTTTGTATGTAACGACCACTGCTCACTATGTACTTTTAAAGACACTTAAACTATGGGGTCACCAAAGGTTCCCAACACCTTAATAACGTAATTCGAAAAATTAATCAGAAATAACACGATGTTTTGATTTATATCAATTATATAAATCAAAACATAAAGGTTATTCCTGGTTAATTTTTCGAATTATTTTATAATTAAAGGCGTTAAGAAACCTTTGGTGACCCCACAGTTTAAATGTCTATCCTAGGTACGTCGTGAACAGTGGTCGTTACAGACAAACGTTCACGTAAATTGTCCCAGTCAATGGATGAATTTAATGTGTCAATCAATGGCCACAGCCACACTGTTTTGAATTTCATTATAATTCTAAATTCCATTTTAAACCGTAAAAAAACATGAAAACACGTTGATGACGTCACGGTCACATGACTAAATTATGTCTATGGGCTCACTTTTTAATTGTGGCGTCAGATATTTTGTATAATGACGTCAAAATTTTACAGGAACCTGTGTGATGTCCAATAATGGCGGACAAATAGCAATAAGGTATATTCAATTACCTAACCATCAAAAACAGATACATTTTTGTAATGAAACAGTCTTACTCTTTCATATACTTGAATCAATATTTTATACCTTATCCTAGATTCATCGAAATTCTTTTTTTACATGGTAAAAAAGATTGAGAGAAAAAAAACTACGCGTTTTCTTATCATGGCATGTATCATGATTTTGCTATGATTCATTTTCATACCTTACTTTTTTCGTGGTTTTGCTATATGAAACCTATATTTTGTTTTGTTAAATATTTATTTAGAGTTGTTCAAAATGGTTCAAAACACATGAAATTATATATATATATATGTATATATATATACAACTCGTCTAAACATCAACCCAACAATGTAGTAACAATAACATCTTCATGCCTTATATATCATGTACTGTAGTACGCCGCTAGATTAAAACTGACGAGGAAAGGTAACACACGGCCAGCGAAAGCTCTTTTTTTGAGAGCCCAGGTGGTCGTGTGGTCTAGCGGGACGGCTGCAGTGCAGGCGATTTGGTGTCACGATATCACAGTAGCATGGGTTCGAATCCCGGCGAGGGAAGAACCAAAAATTTGCGAAAGCAAATTTACTGATCTAACATTGATGGGTTGATGTTTAGACGAGTTGTATATACATTATGTTCACAGCAATGTATCACCATCATTGATGGCAATCCGATGGATACATCTGTTGTAGAGTTGTCACTGACTCAGACGTACTTATATATATATATATATATCCGATGGATACATCTGTTGTAGAGTTGTCACTGACTCAGACGTACTTATAAATATAATTATTTTCTGTGACTGTATATTACATTAATTTGTAGGATCCTTTACTATAGATAATTTAGCTGATCTGTAACAATAACATCTTCATGCCTTATATATCATGTACTGTAGTACGCCGCTAGATTAAAACTGACGAAGAAAGGTAACACACGGCCAGCGAAAGCTCTTTTTTTGAGAGCCCAGGTGGTCGTGTGGTCTAGCGGGACGGCTGCAGTGCAGGCGATTTGGTGTCACGATATCACAGTAGCATGGGTTCGAATCCCGGCGAGGGAAGAACCAAAAATTTGCGAAAGCAAATTTACAGATCTAACATTGTTGGGTTGATGTTTAGACGAGTTGTATATATATATATATATATATATATATATCAAAATTATTTGTAGTTTTGGTTTCAAATTTGATGAGGATCGAGAAAATATACACTCCATCCGGACGAAAACATAGCAATGACGAATGGATGGATTGATAGATAGTACTAAACATGGTATCATCGACTACTTTATCGCATTGGCTACATCAAGACATCAATTCCTGAATACTTACTTTTTTTTTGTCAGTCATAATATCATCGATTTGAACATATCCTCGAAAAAATACAAATGCAATTAAGGAATGACTGTAATATATTTTCTGTCTATGAAGAAATAACATAATAAATTTGGTGCACACTGAATAAAGCGCGTAGTAGGTTATTTAACAGTGTGCACCACATTTTTTTATGTTAGTTCGAATAGACAGAAAAAATATAACAGTCATTTCTTATAATTTAGAATGAAATTCAAAACAGTGTGGCTTTGGCCATTGATTGACACATTAAATTCACCCATTGACTGGGATAATTTAGGTGACCGTTTGTATGTAACGACCACTGCTCACTATGTACTTTTAAAGACACTTAAACTATGGGGTCACCAAAGGTTCCCAACACCTTAATAACGTAATTCGAAAAATTAATCAGAAATAACACGATGTTTTGATTTATATCAATTATATAAATCAAAACATAAAGGTTATTCCTGGTTAATTTTTCGAATTATTTTATAATTAAAGGCGTTAAGAAACCTTTGGTGACCCCACAGTTTAAATGTCTATCCTAGGTACGTCGTGAACAGTGGTCGTTACAGACAAACGTTCACGTAAATTGTCCCAGTCAATGGATGAATTTAATGTGTCAATCAATGGCCACAGCCACACTGTTTTGAATTTCATTATAATTCTAAATTCCATTTTAAACCGTAAAAAAACATGAAAACACGTTGATGACGTCACGGTCACATGACTAAATTATGTCTATGGGCTCATAACAAAATAACGTCAGCCAATCAGAAGACGCGTTACATTCAAAATTAAATTATTGAACAATAATATAACAAATGATATGTATATGTACAGTACATACGCATCAATGGTGTCTAATACGGGTCCCCTTCCTCCTACGCCACAATAATTTCCATAACCAGAATAGTCGTCTGCTTCTCAATTTATTGTTGATCTAGTCAATAGGTTAGAAGTTTCCAAATGTGCTTTTCTATTCCTTAACTTCATATAAAGAGCGTTTGCTGAAAAAGTAATTAACGAGTCAAATATACGATGTCTACTAATTTATGGGGCAATATAATCAATGACCAGCCTGAGTAAAGGAAAATAAGTCAGGAATCTGACGTTTGGTGGTTGTTGTCTGTTTATGTGGGTCATAAGTGTTTCTCGTTGTTTTTATATATATTATACCGTTGATTATCCCGTTTGAATGGTTTTACACTAGTAATTTTTGGGTTCCTTTATAGCTTGCTGTTCGCTGTGAGCCAAGGCTTCGTGTTGAAGCCCTTACCTTGACCTATAATCGTTGACTTTTATGAATTACTTGGATGGAGAGTTATGTCATTGGCACTCATACCACAACTTCCTATAATTATGTATAGTCCCTGCTTCTCGATAATATGTCAGATTAGGATGTATTGACCATATCACAATAAAACCATTGCTAAATCATGCAATTCCTAGATAGGAAATGTCACAAATAGTACATGTTTAGATTGTTCACGAACATACAATAAAAATAGGCCATTTTCAATTGATTTTTGTGGTTGGAAACATAAAAACGCACGCGTTGACTAAAGAAATCTTTAGTATTTGCTGTAAAATTTGACATATCTGACTAAATTCCATTTTAATTGGCGTTCCTGATCCAAGTGTCAACGCCCATTGTATGTAAACGAATCATCACAGATATCAAGCTTATATTTCATTACTCAAGACGCGTGTTAAAAGTGTCACCACAAATGTAAAACATGTATGGCTAAAACAAGAGCAAAGGTAATTTATGATGTTCAACTTGAATTTTATGATAATGTCATAGCAATATCATTTTCATCATGCAACTTTAAATTCAATCGTAAAGACATAAAAAGAAAATGAAATAATATCAATATATTACAGTTCCTAAATATTTAAATGTGAAGGTTCAATAAGCATGTTTGGATCCAAAAGCAAGTCCATTGTTTCAAACTAAAAACAGTATTCCATGTTGACGACAAGACACATAAGAATATGAAATAGAATTTGTTGTCAAGCTTTTATCATAAAGCGTTAACGTTTACCAACAAAGTAAACTTAAATTAATTACCTACCTAAATATAACATGCAGAGAATTAACACTATCCCGGAACAAAGTAACATTCTCTTCAAGATCGTTGTTTTAATCTGTAGAAATATACAAAATAATCGATATTTGTGATGTATTGACATGGAAGATACATAGTTGGAAGAAAAAGTTTGGTCTAAATATGATCTATGCATTTAAAAACAATCGCATTTTGTTTTAAATCACAACGAATTATACTTACCCTATTGATTAATAGAAAAGGGGAGATACCTTAAAATACCAAGAGAAGAAAGATTATGCAAAAACTGTAAACAAATTGAAGATGAAATTCATTTCTTTTTATATTGTAATAGAAACCATAATAATAGAAAGTTTATTTTGAGGTTTTTTTTAAATAAATGAGAATATCCACTTTTTTAAAATTTAAATGACATAGATAAAATAACATATGTACTCTACTCAACCCAAATTTACACATTCAGTTAAATAAGCCAGGATCCTTTTAAAACAGGCTATATAACTGAGGATAGGGGACATGTTGTGTCACATACTATAAACATGCAGTTTTGTGCAATAAAGGTTTGATTTGAATTGAATTGAATTGTCAATATGTTGAACGCTGGTTTTAGAACTCATTGCTATATCGTAGCTGCCAGTCTTTACTGATGGAGAAAATTGAAATATCCCAACTGTGTCATATATATTGGAAAATCCTTGACAATTAAGAATGCAGTCGAATGCTCCTGCCTCGAGCTAACTAACTAACAATCTCGCTGTTGACATGCTAGTGAATATTGTAGATAAATTATATGGCGTGTCTCATTGCAATCACAAAGAAATTCCGAACAACCACCACATCAAAAACACAATTTCAAAATTTGAACATTTGGAAGTTATAAGTGATCACAGTTTAAAAATAAAAACGGATAGATACAATAACATTCTTAATATTCAAAACTTTTCTCGACTTTCAAATTTCAGTTTTCAGCGTTCTGTAGTTGAATTCTTGACTTAAAATTCAGCATTTTACATTGTACTGGTTTTTCGAGAGCAATGGTGTATGGCCAAATATGGAAAAATCCATCATGCAGCTGACACTGTGGCTTCTCTTTACACGTCCCATTCTGGCTGGATGTACCTGTGTTCTTTTAGTTTGCTTAAAGTCGATTGTCGCACGATAACTTAAAAATGTTCAAATAACAAAATTCAAATACGGAACAATAATATCCCTTTATATATACAAAAAAATCCTTTTCCTTGTATTTACTATGAAAAACAGTGGTTGATCTAGGACCCACAATGGAGCTACATGTACGTATATGATAACCAGTCCAAACGTTGTCTAGAAGTGAGCAACTATTTAACTTTAAAAATGGGGTGCGGTTGTTTTGTCGAAGCGCTAACAATTTTTATTAAGTTTTTCATCGCTATTAATCAACTTGTCTGGTTCAAAATTTAACACTATAAGGCATGGAGAAAATTTGGATTCAGAATTTTTCTTTTGTCCTCAGCTGGCACAGAATATTATTTTTCATCAAATTGGGGATCAGAATATTTTCATGTACCATTATCGAAGCCCTTCGTGGTAGTATCAAAGTAAAAAAAAAGTGACTATCTATATATTGGATTCCCCAAAAGATTACCATTTATCGCTGATATAAACTTTTGAAAAGAATTTTCAATTGTTTCAAAATGCCGACACCTAAAAATGGATAGATGGGCGCTTAATGTAGTTCAGCGGCAACTATTACATACATATGAATGCTAGATGGGCGCTTAATGCAGTACAGCGGCAACTATTACATAAATATGAATGCTCGTGAAAATAATGTTTATGGTATACGTTTATATATGATATGAAAGGTTTCAACTTTTACAAAACCAGAGCTATAAGTTGGATTTAAACGTTTACTTTATTTGGCCTTTTTAATTTTATTTGACTTTATTTGCCTTTCAACTTTAAAATTTGATTCGAGCGTCACTGACAAGTCTTTTGTAGACGAAACACGCGTCTGGCTAAAAAAACGGCAAAATTTATATCCTGGTATCCATCTATAATGAGTTTTTGTAGATACCTTGTAACAGTATCTTGGCTCCAATCTACTAATGTTTGATCTTAGTACTCTTAATTTTATCGTAAATAAGATATATATATATATCAAACTTTCGAAAAGTGAAATAATCAAAATTGCACGTATGGTTTAGAATTTTAATATTTTAATAATTTGGTTAAAATTTCAAAATTTCAAAACTTTTACACAATTTGAAATTTTTATATTTTAAAACTTTGATAAAAATTCCAAAAATCTAAAATCTAAAATTTCAAAACTTTTTTAAACTTTCAATTGATAAGTGTTACACGGACCCAACACACTCCGCACTACTGAAGAGCAAGTTTGTTAAATATTATGGCTATTTTCATCATGTTCATTTTCTGAGAAAGATTTAGCTTCTGGTATACTCAAATGTTCAAACAGTCTTAACACGAATGAACAGGTATTTATAATGCTGAATTAGAGAAGGTTCTTACACATAAGTTATAATTCAGTGAAAAATGTGAATGCATTGTCAGTAAGATTAGTTAACATTTCTCTTAAATTTTGTTTCCTTTTGGTTTCATATAAACTATTAACATCCCTGAGTAACCTGTAGTGTATTTTAAGATGTAATAATGAATGGAAAATTGTTGATTGTTTTTACAGAGTCCTTGATTTACAGAAATTGTATGCTTCATTTTTGCTATAACATACCAATAACATATCTTAGTTTACCGCATGGAGATTCACATTAGACTAATAGTGCGGTGACTGAAGGCAGATTGTTTTTAATTTAATCTCCCCACCGAACACACACCTATATAATATATCATTGGAAAGAGGAAACCTTGTACTACAGAAATATGCATGTCGTCAGAACTTGATGTGGTCACTTTTTTTTAATTGAGGTCAAAGGTCATATGTAAAAATCTGTGAAAATTTGGGGGGTTTAAATTTAGACATTTTTTTTATATTTCTAAACTCTACCTAAATACATTTCGATACTGTGTTGGCTTTAGTAATGTTTGTTATTATACATAAACCTTAATCATCAAGATATTTTTATGAAAAAAAATCCTAAAACGACGTTTATAAACAAAACTTTAAAAATCAAGTTTTCAACCTATAAAATGTTTAGAGCACCTTAACCTTTCAGTTTTAGGTAATAATCAAGTGTCATGCAGGACAATACCTTAAAATTATTTTTTAAACTATCATATTGGGTGAGGTATCAAACCAAAGCAATAGATAACTACAGTCAAATATGACCTCAAATTGAATTTGCAGATACTTCAGGTTTTAATAAAGACTACTCGTTGCTTTTTTTTTCCCACATTTATTACTGCTTCCATAGTAATATCTGTTGTTGTGTATTTTACTCTGGTTAATATCTATTACATTATATAAAATTGAGAATGGAAATGGGGAATGTGCCAAAGAGACAACAACCCGACCATAGAGCAGACACATATACTCCACCTTTTTTCCTTGAAACGTACTACAAACTTCAAAAGTATTCCATATAAAAAAAGAAGATGTGATATGATTGCAAATGAAACTACTCTCCAATGAGACCAACTGAGACATAAATTAACAATTATAGGTCCCGTACGGGCTTTAACAAAGAGTAAAATTCATACTGCAAAGTCTTCAATTCCCGAAATGAAAAATGTAAAACAACCGAAAAATCTAACGGCCAGATTAATGTACAAAATAAATAAGAAACAAAAAATATAGTATATAGAAACAAACGACAATCACTGCATTACAGTCTCATGACTTGAGACAGCCTCTTACATTGTGTGGCTGGGTTTAATATTTTTAAAGGCGCGCCAACCCTCCCCTAACCTAGGACAGTGTGTACCAGTGCAACAAGCTATTATATAAAATCAAGCGTTGTCTCCATCATTTTCATTTTCATCAACGTTTCAAGACATGTTTTAATATTTCTACACATGAAAGGTTTTGCTCAAAGCAAACACGTTATTTTATATAAGTACAGACAAGGTATTGTAGGAAATCCGAAAACATTTGTTCCTAAAAAAAATACCAGCTTCAAACCATCCCTATCAATTCATCCAAAATTTAACGGAGATCTAAAAGGGGGTTTAGGAAGGTGTGATGATATCAATATGCTTGTCTGCAAAAATGCTGGGGAAACATTATACGAGACATACACACTATCTTGAATTTGCCCAATTTCATGGTTGGCAACACTTATTAGATAGCAACGCACTTTGCCTTAAGAATCACAAAATCCATTGGCATTCAATGTTTTAACAAGGTGTTTTGAACCAAACTCATGGTACATTTGTAAAGCCAATCCTAAATGAAAAGGAATAAAATAAATTTGGGCACATAAACGATTGACTAAAAAATTGCCAAGCATTTACGAAATTTCTGTGGTGCCATTTTCTGAGAATAGACTTGGCTGTCTGCAGTATCATTGAGTAACCATAAAATGAATTGCAATAAATACGAAGGCATTGACTGAATTGAAGAAGGAAGAGACAGTTCATCCGAAGTTGGGTATTCTTCTGTGGAAATTTGTAGAGTTTCGATGTCTTTTCTAAGTATACTTGCAGCGGAATGAAATGTCTGTCCGTTATTTGTGTTTAATACAGTTGACATTGAGATTTTGATGTCAGTTTTCAATTGACTAGCAGTTGATATGGCATCTCAAATAGTTATTTTGCTACTAAATATTATGTTAGATTTGCCTTGAACTTGTTGAAGTTGTTTGACAACTGAGTTTCTATAGAAATCAATTAGTTTAGACTGCATTTTACAAGTAGAATATTTTAAATTAGAATCCGTAGGAAGAAAAGATCTATGTTTATCGAGTAACGGTGTCATGCGGAATGTTTTTTTTCACCATTGAATCGTTGTCAATAACCAAAATAAAATTAGTAAATCCAGTATCGTGATCTGAGATTTCTGCTTCCACGGGTTAGGAGCTGGTTTTTTTTCTTCTTTTTTTTCTCGTTTTTAGCAAATATTTTGTAATGCAACCAGAATGACAGAGTGCTTGAAGTTTGCATATTAAGCACTGCATAAAATTTAACGAAGTTTGTATTTTCTTTGGACTCAAATGAGCAAGTTTCAACGGAATATTTACTGAAACTATCCGTCAATTATTTTGATTTTTACAATAAAACTTTTCTAAAATTGTATATATATTTGATGTTTTATAAAACAAAATAGAATATAAACATATACAAACGAAGTATGTGCCATATATTAGTGCACTTCAATTGAAAATATTTGCATATAATAGCGAAAAAGTTAGTAATTTCATATATCAAATTATTGACTAAAACACAAAATGTGACGGAAGGCAAGTGATTAAGTTCCGTTTTGAAATTGAAGGTTTTTTACTCGGTTCTTTTTCTATTGATTTCTTACATTTGTTTTCATATTTAGGTCCCAAATTTTTATCAGTAATTAGTTTTATGGAATACTATCTGCTTAAAATATTATGGGATGATTTTTATAACTACTACACAGAAGAAACTAAAGTTTGTATCTGAATTTGCAATTAAAATTACCTCAATTTTAAACAGTCCAAGCGTAGCAACTTTTATAAATTAGAAGAACATAAAATACTGAATAGAATATTTTGACATATGAAAATAGCTTCAGGAAAAAATTATTTCAATCAAATGTAAGCAAACATACACAATTTTTCATTTTGAAAAAAGGGGGGTTGAAACTCTCCAATATACTACTAGTCATTAAAACGACTTTTTAGAAAAATGTGACCATACGACATTCTGGCGACAGGGCAAAAAATAAAGAAGACATATTTGTCTTTAGGTTAAGACAATTTTCAGCCGTGTGTTATTTGGGGAGATTAAACTCGCGATCTAGACGACATTTTACACTTTGTCACCGCACTATAATTAGTCATCAACCACAGTACGTTTTAGTAAAGGTATTGAAGATTGTTGCTGAAGATGATGTCTAAAAGAGGGACGAAAGATACCAAAGGGACAGTCAAACTCATAAATCTAAAACAAACTTACAACGCCATGGCTAAAAATAAAAAAGACAAACAAACAACAGCACATATGACATAACATAGAAAACTAAAGAATAAACAACACGAACCCCACCAAAAAACTAGGGGTGATCTCAGGTGCTCCGGGAGGGTAGGCAGATCCTGCTCCACATGTGGTACCTGTCGTGTTGCTTATGTGATAACAAATCCGGTAAATAGTCTAATTCGGTAGGTCACATTCATGAAAGGGAAGGGGATTGTAGTTACGACGTAATGAACATATCCGATATCATTTGTGAAACGGTTATTCCATAACGGTCAACCAACTCGTGATGGCGTCCGTAAAATTTACGAAGTGATGATTTCAACTTCACCGTTTGGAACTCTTTGTTTAATAGCTTCCTTGTGAGCAGCAACCCTCTATCAAGAAAAGCATGATAGGAAATGCAAGCACGGGAATATCGTATCAATTGGGAGATATATACACCGTATGCAGGTGCTGCTAGAATGTTGCTACTAAATCAGTTGATTCGTAACGTAAAATATTACATTGGTAGTATTGGATATTTGCAACCACTCCATACTTTGTACGTACTGGTAACGCGTTTTTTTTCGTCATCATCTGAGATTATATACATGTTTCACTTTGAGAAAACGTCAATCTAGGTTTTAGCCGAATAATTTAAATCCTCAACTTGTCCAGTTTAGTCCAAGATCTTCATTAAGTGAAATTTGAAATCAAACCAATCATTATGGTGTTCATATTTTCTTAAAACTAACTATTTTAATAACAAAAGTATCATGTTCAAGAGTGACAAACGCTTATCTTGATGGACAGCCAGAATGTTCTTCAGGGAAAATGTGTTTGGCTATAAATGAATTGAAGATATATCCTATAAACAATTGTAACTACTCAGATAAAAAAAAACCTAAATATTGTGTGTATCCATTGTCGTCTTTACCTTTAGTGATTTTAAAATATGAATATCAAATCGCTCTTCATCCATTAATTTTTAATGTTATTAAAATGGATCACCGTTTCAATATCACGATATCATGGATTTAAATGATCTAGTAGTGTCCTGGCTTCAAAGTTCAAGCTTTTAAATATACATTTAACTTAACCGACTTCTAGTATCGTAAATATATCACTTGTACAGTGCATATTCTGTACTGCATTGTATTTTAAAGACATTCAGATAAGGAACTTTAAAAATAGTTAAATTTATTTTATTAGGTATTAGGGTATGAAGGGGAGGGGGGTCTTCATTACTGTATTCTTTAAATTTTCAGGTAATTTTTCCCGATTTTTTCTCTATTCTTTTTTATTATCAAGCCTGTAATCATATACAGACCCTCAGGTTTAGGAACATTTTTTTATCTTATTTTATAATTTTGTTAAGATTTTTTAACTTCAGATTTAAAGTTGTCATAGATGTACCGATTATCGTCCTTTCCTACACCTACATCAACCTGCTCTCTCGCTCCGTAAATCTCGTATCAAGGCTTTTTTTAAATTTTATATAGATTAGACCATTGGTTTTCCCGTTTGAATGGTTTTACACTAGTAATGTTGGGGCCCTTTATATGGCTTGTTGTTCGGTGTGAGCCAAGGCTCCATGTTGAAGGCCGTACATTAACCTATAATGGTTTACTTTTTTTATATTGTTATTTGGATGGAGAGTTGTCTCATTGGCACTCACACCACATCTTCCTTTATCTATTCAAAACGAGACAAAGCATTATCACCAACGTCACAATGTGAGAGGAGAAGTTATCAGCGACGTCACAATGCAAGATGCTTTCGTCAAGCGTAAAACTATCTTAGGAACAGGGAAAAGACTAGTATAAATAGAACGATAAACAGGTAATCGGGTTTTCTTCGTTAAGATATCGTAAAATTGCCGCTCAACACAATGTGAAAATTTTGGCTCGTTCCCTGCGCTCAATCTCAAAATTAGTTCACAATTTGGCCCGATGCTGATATTTTATGATATCAATGTGTAGAAAACCCGATTATCTATACTTACCAGGTTGTCTGCATATTGATATTGTAAAATATCAACTGGAGTCACAATATGAAGCTTTTTGTCGAGTGAGCACATCGAACAAGTTCAAAAAGGCTTCATATTGTGTCGATCAGCAGATATTTTACAATATTAATGCGACAAAATCTGATAACCGATTTATCGGATAGTGTGGTAGAATGTTTAGCATTAATATTTATTTTCTTTTAGAATAATTAATATTAATAAGTAGTTTTATTATATGTTTATTAAGAGTTCATCAATTCTTCTATTCTCATATCTTCTTAGTACATTTCTACTCTATTTTTCTTGTTCATTAGTCAGTCAGTCATGTGTCATATTATCTTGTCTACTATTGGTCACAGTCATTAAGTTCATAGTTTTTGCCACTCTTTTTGATATACCTTGAGAGGAAGCTTTACATGTAGCAGCCATATTTAAAATAGTTATACAGTTTAATATTCTGGACACTTATTCCATATTAATCAGGTCAGTTACTAATATTTCTAAGTCTTTAATATTTGCACAGTATTCCTTTAGTTTGAATCTGAGAGAAAATGTATTTTGAATAAGTCAGAATGATTGCGCATGGATGATAGATATTTTATTTTAAAGAAGTATTTTCATGAACTCAGAGCAATAATATATCATAAATATATTAATGATACATGTATTGGTACAGTTTTTATTATTATAAAAGGTCCAAAGTAATGTTTGCTGAACATTAAACTTATTGTTTATATAAATGCTAGCTGATATAGTTAGTTCATTAGACTTATGTAGGTTATATTTGTATTTTAACAGGACCAGAATATCTTCATATTATATTAATCTGGTGATGTTTCCAAACAGGAGATAGACCTTTGTACCATATACATGGTAAGATCAGTGTTACATGTATTTTTAGTTTACTGTATTGTCTGTGTTTGTCTATTTAATTTTAGTTCAGTATATGTATTGTTTGTGTCTTGTGAATAGTAGTTACCTGTATGTCAATTATTACATGTAAACATTATAGTAAGAAATTGTAGTTCATTCATAAATCTATGAATGAGTAGCGTAATATAATTGGACATATGTAGTAATTAATCCTGACTTGGTTTATAATTGAGTTTGATTGAATTCATATAATTATAATATATACACTTAAATAGTATTGGTTGTATTCTTACAGAAAAGAGCTAGTTTATCGTATTTTATACATGTACTTTCCGTTTTATGATTTAGAGTTATTTCCCTTTGTACACTGTACTGTTACTGTCTATGTATTTACGTTTTGTTATTTGTGTACTTTCAGGGTTGATTTATTTATGTCGTATGAATAAAGCATCTTAAACTTGACGAATCCTTTTATTCTGTCCAAGAACCCTATTACAATAGTATATGAGTATTTCGCATGACAAAAACAGGTATTTTTCTTTGTTTCACCAGCGAACAGGAAGGTGACGTGATATGTTCAGGTCAAATTATCAACGTTGGTTCATTCATTATGACGTCGGTGATATGTCCGTGTCAAAGTTATTAAATCCGGGTCAACGTCTTTGACGTCACAAAGCCGTGATATGCAATTTTATGAAGAACTGAGCAGAGTGATATATAGATCGTGGTCATATTGAGGTAATTCGGTGTGGTGTTCGAATCTATCTTACGTAAACTAACTGTGGCCTCGTACCCATTGATTAAAATCATTGTTTACAAGTACTTTAAATCATGTTTTTATTACATGACGTCGATAGTCAATGTATTTTTTGTGCGCATTAGGTCTACATAAAACTAGAAAATCATATTGTGAATTTTGTTATGAATATTAAGGAGGATGCATCAGTTGAATAAGAATGATATTACAATACATGTACAAATGTATTATGAATTAAATAACAATCCGGAAATTTGTTCCAAACTCAAAATATTTATTAAAAAAAAGACGTCTATATATATTCATTCTAACTCGAAAATGACGTCATAATTAAGTGTAGTAACAAGGAAACTGGGACATTAATAAATAAAAGACCTTAGGACCATGTTAGAAACAATGTATTAGTATGTGAAGGAAAACCCTATTATGGGAGATAAAACTTATAAAATGCAATGAGTCTGCGTTGCTGAAATAAAATTTTCATAATTTTTTACTTATGAGCATGATCCTGTAGCCTGATTTTTTTTACGAATAATATCAATTTTCATATTTTTCCAAAAGGAAAATTGTTTCCAAATGGCCATTTCGTACTTTTTAGTGGGGTTATTTGGACATGCATATAATGTTTTTAGACTCCAATCAAAAGTATAAAAATTCTATGTCAGTAACGTAAAGGATAAATTCTTTTTTTGTTGAACCTCAATATTGAATAAATCCCCCTAATTCTTAACTAAAACTGAATGGATACACACATTATTTACTTCTTTTCTAAACTAAAGAAGTTTTTAACCTTCTATTGACTTTAAGGTTCATGTGAACCTTTTGTTTAAAATAGACGTATTTTCACCTCAAAATTTACTCTGAGTGCAGACAAACCTGTGCATCTGGAAAAGTTTTAAGGAATAGCATGCCCTAGATAAATGAAGTTCAGATAAGTTTTATGTTGTAGAAAAATAAAAACTTAACAGGATTTTGCAGTGGACTTTTTTTCATTTCTCCAGAAGGTTAAAAAATAAACTAAGTTGGGAAAGAGGTTTTAGATTTTCCCCACAGGTAATTATTGAAGTGAGCTGTTTTGTTTCACATGGACATTAGATCGACAATAGATACCTGACAATAAATGGTGATTTAAACATTGTACCTGAGTGGACCATATCAAGGGAAACTCAACTGTTTGTTAACTTTATTATCTTCAACAGGGACAAAAAAAGGGCGCTGCATAATCCAGTTGTTATGAATTTTCTAAACCATACAATGCATTTGGATAAAATTTATCAAGGGCATGCATATGCTATGCCTTAAAACTTTACAAGATGCACAGGTTTGTCTGTACTCGGAGCAAATTTTGAGGTGAAAATACAGCCATTTTAGCCAAAGCCGCATGAACCTTAACATAACATTCGTCATTTTATCGCGTGAATCTATTAACATATAATACATGGCCACACAGCAAATTTATTTCTCAAAATGGTGAAAACATTTCGTTCTGAATAATTTAGTAGCACTGTTAAATAGTGTGTTAAAGCAAACATCAAATCACTGACAAAATCTGACCACATTTTATAATGTCCTTAACATTTAAACTGATCTTTACTACGTTCACATTGATAAAGATCAATGTTTACATGATATTCAAAACAGGTTTTGATTACATTGAGTCGATAGTAAATTGAGGCTCTATGCGGGGTACGTTATATTCTACATCACTTCGTTCATACGACATTTCTAATTTCCCTATAATAAACAAATTTAAAGAGGAATTAGATGGCACACAAACCAGTTTTTATGATGTAATAATTGACATTGAATATCAGTAGCATGCATCTACAAAATAAAAGACAAAATGTTAGAAAATGTTTTGTCATGATACTACATGAAAATTGTGTCGCTAATATACCTGTCGAACTGGTTATTAAGTGTGAATTTATGTCAATAAATGAAAAGGGCGAGAGAACAAACTTTTACAGTCGAGTAGACAGAACTACTTACCTTAAAAATGAAACGCAAACAAATACGTATGCTTAAGATTCAAATGACTCAAGCACCCCCAAGGGTGACTGGGGAAACGAAATATGGTCACTTGGTCTTCTCCCAACTGGCTGTAAAACGCTTGCCGAAGTGGGACGTCCGTTTGGCTGTGAGGGATGTATCAAATTCGCAGTCACGTCCGGCGGTCGGAATGGGGACTTTAAATCCGATGTCTCGTGTAAAGAGAGTGCCGTAGGTGGCCAGTTGCAAGGCAAAATTTCTGTCCCTATCCAATATACCTTCATTTTTAAGTGGCAGTCCAAATTTCCCCGACCACCATCCCAAATGGCCTCTATTATGATAAGACCTACCTATTGTATTTATTGTTAACTTGTTCTCGTCCTGAACATGCATGAAATATTTGCCACTAAACGTTAAGCAACCAACAATCAATCAATCATATAACTCAGACTTTATGCTTCCGGCGGATAAAATACGAACGACATTTTGATTATTGGTGACAAGCTTAACTAGTCTATGATGTAACAAATAAAGCAGCGGATGTAATGTTATTGAAACAGCCGTTAGTTCTCTAGATGTTGAACTTTTAATGGCCTCCTCTGAAGACCACATCTTGTGAACAACTGTTTTGGCGGCGTTGACTGAAAATCCGGCGGTATGCGAAACTGCTAGCAGAAGTGTAAACGATATGCACCGGCAAAAATATTAATGTGTTACAGGCATGGCAAAATGATTGAATAAAATGTACTTTTTCTCACTTTTTCAGTGGACCCATAAAAGATTTTTCTATACCTTCTATTGAAAATCCAACATTGATGTTGAAAAAGGAAACTTGCAATTGAATTTTCGAATAAACTATCATATAAAAGTATACCCAAAAGAGGTAGCAGTATGGAAATGAAGTATAACTTTTGAATTATCCGAAGTCCAGATAGTCGAATCCCTTTTTAAAGAGATTAGCATATTGGTATCATGGTCTGTCGTATGAGGAGACACTGCGATAAATAAATTGTATGACTTGCAAAGAATAAATGTTATGCTATTACTCAACCGATAGATAAAAGAAAAACTGCCATCATTAAATTGGTTTACATACCAGCTATACTCATTTTCCGGGAAAAGGGCAAGATATAAAGCAGAAACTTTTATTTCAGCATAAACTTAATTTCAAATTCACAGGGATACACGTTTGTGGTATAAAGCACTAATAATCGACAAAATAATTTAAAATCAAATAACGAAACACATAATAAAGTGACACCCACATTTGATGACGAAAAATCATTATGACTTCAAATATTAATTACAGTTCTGACAAATCAAAATGAAATTTAAAACTTTATATCAAATAGTTCTTTATTACAGAAACTCGAGCTATATTTTACACTGGTCAATGGAAAAACACATTTTTTGATAATTAACGGTAAAAATATTATTCTTTGCAGTTATATATTTGCCGTATAATACACTTTCAAGAATGACATATTTCTTTATTGCCGGTTGTCATTCACTAATGAATTGGCTTATAAGATTTGGATCACACGTACATAGCTATATGTGAGACTATCATCAAAAAATTGATTTACATCAATCTTATTTTGCTTGCACAATTGCTTTTCTTAGAATTTCATCTTTTCCGTCATAAATGGCGGGCCAAACAACATAATCTAAGAACTCGCCTGATTTATTAAACAACTGAACTACCGAGTTGTCAATTTTCGTGTTTTCTTGAAATGTCCAGTCTAGGTACATTTCAGGTTCAGATACAGTCATACGCCATACATTTGATACAATACTTTTGATATAGTTTGCTAATAACCAATTTCTAGATTCTGGAAGAAAGGACTTTTTTGATAGTTCATTTTCACAATATTCCTGCACATGCGGTATATATTCTTTAAAATTATTTTTTTGCCATGCTTTAACTTCGTCTCTAATTTCATCCGGAAGCTCAAACGAACATTCTGCATCATTCAATTCGGGGTTGAAAATAGCTGCCACTTGCCATAACTGTGATTGAATAAATTTACAGATTAAACTTTGCGATTCTCTCAGAATATTTATAAGAACAAATACGCCTTTTTTCTCACTATATCCGTTTTTGATTAATGACTCTAAACTGTCGGACCATTCTTGATGATAAATGTCATTGAATATATCTGCAATCTCGTGTTTGTCTTCCAATACAATTTGACTAAGCGGATCACTAAGAAAAATAACTTTTTCTTGTACTTCGACATCGTCAAAAATAACTTCTTTGATAGGATACTGAATTCTATTTTGAAGAACCTTTATTTTATATTCACTTTTATCTAAAACAGATGAAAGAGTGACCGTTCTCACATTTTCTCGTAACTTATTATCATTTTCAATGTTAACATGGTTAACAGGTAAAAGATCTGATTCTGACAATTCGATAAGAAACTTGTACTTTGAATCTGCGAAGGCTGTTAGATTTGGAGTATGACCAAAAACTAGAGCTCCTTCAATAGCTGCTAGTTTATCTTCCACACGTCTTATCCTACAATGATCAGAAATGTTGGACCTAAAGAATTGTGTCACTATAGGAATGTGTGACAGGTCACCCATAATTATTACTTCATTTGGATTTGTTTTATCAACTAATCTGTTAACTTTTTCCATATATTGACTGAACGCTGCTTTGAAACTTTCAAATATCCAAGTGCTTGCAATACGAAGTTTGTCTCCAGTGAGATAAATAGTGTCTTTATATCGTTCGTCTTCCATGGACATTTGAATTCGTTGGTGCCATGAAAGTGGAACTTTTACACTTATGGGAAGTGAATTACGACATATATTTGCCTGGACTTCCCTCAGAAAATGGTCACGCTCTGGGTGGCTATTCTTGTCATCGCAGTAAATATCTGGACCTATAACGGCTCTTAAAAGTGATCTTATGTCTCTGTCTATAGAAGTGCCATCCCAAATTCCTATGCTTTTATGATGCAATTCAGTCATTGTTTCATTTCGAAAAATATGCCGGAGACCACAGTCTACAATTACCAATTGTGTCCCTATTTGTTCTTTTTTCGTGTGTTTGCAGTACTGAATGTATGCAGTTGATTCAGAAAGAGTAGAAAAACATCCAAATTTCAATCCTCCTTTACGGGCGGCCTCTTGAAAAAGTCTTTCATACAGTCCTGTCCAAGAATCTGGAAACGTTAAAATCCATGAAATGTCATCGTCCACCACGCCGAAACGCATCGAAAGATGACTCGTAACCCTTAAACGAAAGAACCTGATTACAAGGGAGAAGATAAAAACCATAGGTATTTTTTTGGTGCCATCGAAGGTGTGTATATCAACATCAGAGCAGTAGCTACTGGACGAATGGAGCTGCATTCTAAATCGACGGAAGAAGTAATAAGAATTATGCGTTCCATTTTCAAGTAGAGAGGTATATTTCTGTTCCGCTTCATATCCGAATCCTTCAAACTCCATGTCTTCATTCAAAAGAAGACTTGTCGGTAACTGGTAGGTAATTTCATTAAACTTTGTTTCAAAAGCAAGGAAATGTACCCTACTTGGATTATCACCAAAATCACAGGGACGCGATATTCCACACTGAGAATAAATGTCACCGATGTTAATCGCCGCAACAATATTTTTTTCCATGTTTTTATATATACTCTAACACTTAGATGATCAAAATGTGTCACACTACACGTATGCTTGTATCCACATGAATGACAACATATAATATATTGTTTAAAAATATTGATCGCACAGTACACACACATTTGTTTAAAGCTGAAATAACTTCTTAAATGTCTTCAATTGTATATGTGTATATGAGGCACGTAAAGGGGTTGGTTTTTTTTAATATTTTTTTCATACATCATTCTGTACCTGACCTCTTATCTTCAATGATGAAAAATGCTTTTATTCTTAAAAGCGTAAGTACTAATTAAACACCCCTTCTACAATATAAACTAGTTTGTAATTGTCTTTGTGATTTGCTCACTACATGCTCTAGAAGAATGATCTGTTTTCCATTTTATCATTTAATTAAAAATGTCGCCAATCATTTCAAATGCTAAAGATGTGTTTGGATATTTAGGGGACATTTAAATTTTAATCATACAAATGTCCAAAGTAATTATTAATAGAAACATATAATGATGTATAGTTTGCGGCATTAAATTTTTAAAGAACAAAATCATTGAAATTTGAAAAAAATGCCGTCTTACTGTATGTAAGTTTAGTTTTTGAATGGTAAGACTTAAATAAAGAAAGAAACAACAAGACCTGCATTTTAAATAATTGTCATGGTTTATTTTATAGGCGTCATTTATTTTTCAAATGAGGAAGTTATCTATGTTATCTTTTCTATCGTAAGATAATATTTTAGCAGTGTGTCACCTTTTCACCATTGAGTTTGTATGGTTTACATGGATACATATTTTAACACAGGACACTGAAAAAAATTGAAAACAACACATTATCAAATTCCGAAGTGATCTTTTGAATTCAACTTCATCGAGAACACTTAAGGATGTCTGCTTGTCATGTTTTGGAGTTTTTGTCAGATTTTCGAAATCCTCTGGTTTTATCCATTTGAATGCCTTAAAAAAATTGCCCATGAAACCCCATTTTTCTTTTTATAAATCTGTTACATGTATAATTATAAGTCATTTGTAAAAGTTTTATAAAATTTTATTTATTTTTTAATAGTATTTGAGAACTTTTACTGGTTAATGATAAAGCTATGAAAAATCAAGAGAGAACATTTTCCTGCCAAAACTCAAATGGCTAATATCTCTAAAACAAGCACATTGACCCCTATGTTTTTTTTGCTTTTTTTATTCCTTAATTTATTCCCTATCAATAAATACTAGTTTTATGAAAAGTTATTTATTTTGAAACTGAGCAGCGAACATCCTTAAAGCCGAATGTTTGAAAGCCATAGATGTATAAAATCCTAATCATTTGAAACGCTATATGACCACAAAGACCGTAAAATAATAGCCAAATCTATCTAAGGTTAACTTTGCCTAAGGAGATTCAACTTTAGTTTCTTGATAATTTCTAAATTCATGAACAGACAATTTAATAAATGTTCGTTATAAATCATGTCAGTACCGAAGTACAAAGTACTGATATTCCACAAGCAGCGTTATCGATCCAGTGCTGTAAAATGAAAACAACGCTTAATAAATTCCATGCGTCCGAATCGCTCTTCTGGGTTTCCCTTCATCAGAACAGTCAAAGATGAATATTTGAAAGCAATAATTTGTAAGAATCAAAACAGTTGCAGAGCTATATGACCAAAAGGACATAAACATTATGATGAACCTAACATAGTTAGCTAAAAGGAAGGGTTTTTGTTTACCTATTTTCTACTTTAATTGTAGAAAATAAATGTACATATTTCTATTTTCAGTTGGGAGAGGTAACACTTTTCACAACCACTCTGAATAATGGAAAATATGTAAAAAATGCACGGCAAATTTATTTACAGAGTTAACCTAAACTCGAAATTTTCAAGTAAATTTCTCCTTGAATTTCTTACACATTGTACAGAAGGAAGCGTACAGATGATACGGTATATAAAGTAAGCAAGATTAGTTACTACCTGCAAACAATGCAATGAATATCTGAGAAGGTAATTTACTGCATGATAACATAGATTCTAATGCAATTTGGAGAATATGCAACCTATAACCGGTGCCATATGTAGGGGAGGAATCGATCTGTTAAACCTTAAAGAGCACCTGATATGATCTCCAGTTGTGTCGGGGTTCGTGTTGTTCAGTGTTTTGTCTAATACCAAAGGTTTTGGTCTTTTCGTTATTTGTTATGGTATTGTTAGCCTTTCGTTGATTCTTTTATAGTTCTTTGGTGTCTTTGATATTTTTTTATGTTATCATTATTAACAAAGCAAAAAAGTTATGTATATCAATCTTTTCACTGGTGTCAAATATAAATAGACCCATTTAGTTTAGGAACGCATTATAACTTGTCATCAGGTGTTTCGTAATTTCAACTTTGAAACTGTACAGTCACTTCTTTGTATATATTGTGTTTAGATAGGAATTTTACTTTATACCCCTTATTTTCGCATATGTTGAAATAAAGATTTTAACTATTTCAAAAGATACTCCTAAAGTGATTTGAATTTGTCAAAGGGTTGTACGATGAACAAAATAAACTCATTATATTTTTTTTGAATTTGATTTTACAGAAAACAATATATCAAATATTTTCAATCAATGATATAGAATAATTGAAAAGTATCCATTTTAAAATAATAGAACGCACGTATATTTCAACCAAGTGCTGAATGGAGTATATAAATATGGACATCTCTGGACATATCCAGTGAAACTATTGGGAAAGTAACGTTAAATCAATATATAGAGTGACTGAACTGTACAGATTGTATTAGTTCTTTCCTCTCTACAGAACAAATTATTTGTCGAAATTGCCTGACAAAAGTTCTTATCTTGAATATATCTACACTAGAATCTGTATTCGTTATAAATGTAAACAACTGTTGTACGATAAAACTGTCAAGAAACTGTTCCAACGGTGTTACGAGAACTGTTCTAGAACAGTTCGCCTGACAATTCCTACTGATGAGGGTTAAGCAATGATCCCAACTGTATGTTAAAATGTATTTTTTTGACAATTCTCGATAGGGGGTCGTTGGCGGTCATTTACAAGTCTAATGTCTCTCCCTATCTGACGTATCCTAGTATACAAATATCACTGCACTCGAACGACGTAAAAGACCTGCTCAGCTGTGAAGTGTACATTATCTGAATGTCTAAACTTGTTAGCAAATAATGAAAGATGGGAAACTGACAAATATATAAAAATCTGATCTCAAGTATGTGGATTGTAGGAAGTATGATGCTGGAAATGAAAGGGAGATAGTCTATTATGCTAAATATAAATCTAATACAATATCCTTATCTGTTATCCGTAGTATGCCAAGTTGTAGAACAAAAGATAAGAGAACAACAGATCACAGGCTGTGACGTAATAGTTAAACTATGAATAATGATAACATGACGATCGTCATTAGTATAGCTATTCCCAAATGTTAGCTGTCAAATAGATATGTCTACATGCTGCTTTAGTTGAAGTCTTTGCTGTTTACACCATCTCTACTTCACATTTGTTTTAAAATGCATATAGGTACGATGGAAATACTTGCTTTGTTTTCTACAGATATTGGTACCATTCGGCAATCCTCGGTCAGATCTCGTAGATAGGAATAATGTCGCATTAGTAAATTTTAGTAACAAACCGTCATAGACATGATAAAACTTCAGAAAAACACCTAAATGATGCCCATGAATTTAAAGACCTTTGAAGGAAGTTTGATGCCAATACCTACCAATTTAAGATGCAAACATATACAAACACTTAGGTCATATACGATAAAGCATTAAAAGAGAATTACCTCATTTTTTATTTAAAAGAAGCTCTTCGAAATGTAATGGTGTCATGTAAATGTTTAATATAACATTACCATTAAAGCGCGAGGTTAAGCTAGCCGCATAACCAGGTTCAACCCACCATTTTGTTCTTAAAATGTCCTCTAACAAGTCAGGAAAATGGCCATTGTTATATAATAGTTCGTTTCTGTGTGCTACATTTTAGTCTTGTGTTTCTGATTATCGTAGTTCTCCTCAAATATTTGATGTGTTTCCCTAAGTTTTAGTTTGTTAACCGGTTTTGTTTGTTTTTTTTCTCAATCGATTCATGAATTTCGAACTGCGGTATAACTTTGTTGCCTTTATTCCAAACATGGACATCAAACTTCATTTATTCAATAGTATAACTATAAGTGATGACAACACGACAATCGTCCGATCTCCTAGATCATGGTATGCTGCAATATACTGCATAGTGACAGTGGCCATGAATCTTTAGTATATCGTGTTGTTTTTAGTGTTGGTCAGTTTGATTAGGGTTCGCTTGTTTATTCAAAAGGCACATACAAATCTCGTCATACAAACGAATTCAAAAACGAATTCACATAAAAATGTTAATCAATTTGAATTAACGGATTATGAAATCGGTTAGGTAATTTATTTAATGTGTTACATTATAAAACATATTTAAGTTGTAATATCCATTTTTGTATGAAGTTATTTACATGTATGATGAATTTCTAAATAAAAAAATTGAGAGGTTGACAGCTTTTAAATGCAATTAAAAAATCTATATAACGAATTAAACTGGTAACCAATGTTTACAAAGTCAATAATTTTTGTTGGTCCTATTTAGCTTTCTGCAGCTTCCATTGCTTGTAAAATACTTAATTATATATAAGACTGTAATATAGTAAATGATTGCGAAGTGTTGAAAGTTTTAATAGTTTATAAAATCAATTGTCGGATTTCTGCCTTTATTGTCAGATTAACATGTATATTTTTGTAACAGTATGCCATGACATACGGATCCGATGGAAAGGGATTAAATGACAAAAAAACATCATTTCTTTAGTAAATGTTACATTCATATACCGTCCCATTTTACAACCATTTTGAAAAATCAATGTTTTTACCAACCTTGAATTAAAAACTAATTCTTCGCAGTAGAGGATTTTACACTACTCGATGTACACAACTATTTATACAAAATGTCAGTAATTCTTTTGATTGCTGGTTATTATATTGTAGTTGCTAAAAAAAACAATTATAAGATATTGTTATTGGATCTCTGAATAAACTTTTTCTTTAAAGTAATTAATATAGAATTGTAGAAAGATCTTTGAGTATTATCTTCATCGGTACTAACTGATTTTGTTAATGAAATAAAACATATAAAAGTTATATTGTCAGTACAATTTAGAAGTGTTAGTGATTCACAATGCAGGAGCATGGACACATGCACAATTACTATAGTGTACTGTAAATGTTTTGTGTCATGTACATTTTCATGACGTTTATTCCGCGGTCTGTACAAACAGTATGGGTTCTTTTCTTTACCGAAAGAGGTGCACATGCTGGAACGTGAAGTTGTTTTATTTGATAAATGCTCGTGTCAAAACAGAACATTTTGTTTAGTTCAACCAATAACACAGTTTCATCTGAAAAAGTATAATATATATATGGATAGAAATAAAATTAGAGACAAGGAAATTGTAATGATTTTATTAAATTTCAAAAGTTGCAAGTACCAAAATGATTGTGTCATGGAATGAATGATTATTTATATTTTGATAAAGATTTACTATGACTACAATCTACAAGTATCATTATCTACACTATTCTAGTGACGGTTGTGACTGCTTTCTGGTTGTTAAAATTTATTTGTGTATGTAGTCCCATATTCAGTTGAACAATCAAATGCCATGGATGTTCATGTTAGTGCAGCTCATCCATATCTATCTTAACTACTCTATCCAACCCATGTGTTAACTATTGTTTTTTCATAAGTCATGTATACATTGCAAACATCATTTGCCTTATAGTAGGAACTGTTATGTTTGAAAGTTGTTACGATAAAATTGAATACTTGACTTGTTATAGTCAGTTTGATTTCTGAACAATTAATTAAACGACCTTAGTTACTGTAAAGGGTCTATGAAATCCAACAAGTTTTGGATTGAGCTGGTGATTGATTTTTTTAAATTTATTATTATTAAGGTTCATTCAGTTTGATGTATTGTCTTGTAAAGCATCAAAATCATGAAAAAAAAACTGTCGTTTTCGTTTATTTCATAGCTTTTACAAACCCATTGTTCAAAAGCGGACCGTCATAGAATAAATAAAGTGCTGGCCAGACCATAAAATCTACGCATGTTCCTTCTGATTTGAAATTTTCAAGAATCAAACTGTCAATGACATCCCCTTGATGAAATGTCCACTTCATATGCATTGGTTTTTCAGATGTCAGCATGTAGAAGCAACTCAGTATACTTTGACGGATATAAGTTTCACATAATTTGATTTGATTATCCGAGAGATTACCTCCTTCCCTCAATAGACAAACTGAGTCTTCGTAAATTTCCGACAAGTATTTCTGCACGTTTCTCCTTCTCAATAATTGAATTGATTTAAAAGTTCCACCGGAAAATATTCTTGAAACAAAAATTGTCTTGTTATTCTTAGGCTGGTGTTGAGTGAGGATGCTTTCTAATCTTTTAATTTGTTTTGTCATGAAATGTTCACAAGCTTGATGGATTTGCTTTAAAATTGTGGACAAGATATTAACACTTCTTATTTCATCGTTGCCATCTTTTTGCAGCGAAGTGTAACATTCTTCCCATTCACCGTGGAATAAATCGTCGAATTTCTCAGCAAGTTTTGTAGGTCGATTAGGATCAGTTAACATTGAACCTTCTGCTATTTCTTGATTACTTAATCTTACAGCATCTCCTGGCAAAACAGTTTGGTTTAAAGTCTTTTCTGTTGAAAGTATCATTTGCAGAAATTCGGACTGAAGTTTCTTGTGAGCTCTTATAAAATAATCATCTTCGAATCTTTCGTGTTTTGATACAACTGATGACGTACAACTAATGTCTGTTGAGTAGCCGGACATTAACGCGCCAATAAGTATGCAATCCATTGCCGAATATCCAGTTGTGACAATCGAACACGATCGAAATGTATTTTCTAAAAGGGATTGGATATACATGAACTCGGACATTTCGCCAAACGGTAATAATGTATTTATATTCCCTCTAGAGATGTCTTCTTCTAATACGTTGTGTATTAAGGATAAACTTTGCGCAAAAGGCTGAAATGCTTCTTTAAGTAAATCTATCAAAACAGTATTTTGTATTCTTATTTTATCTGCAACAAACTTGTAGCAGTCAGCATATTCCGAACGTGTGAAGGCTTCTCGTATTTCATCCGTTTCCAAGACATCAGCGTGGTGTTTGATTGTAGTGAACCTACTTGGATCCCTCACACTCTTAAGTTTAAGTAGTAAATCTTGGTAAAAGTCATTGAAATTGTTGTTTTGCTTAATAAAACTAAAATATTTGTTCACAAACTTCTGAATAGCAGTACCCATAGACGTATCGTCAAAGTTGCTGTTCTTTACAAGTTGACATTCTGTTGTGGAACTCTTAAGAAACATTTGCCGTCGGCTACAATTTATCGCTAAATACCGCAATTTTGGTTTTGAACCGAGTTTCATCTGGTAGCAAAGAATACCCGCCATAGATTCTGAAAGTATCTTAACATTATCACCAAAAACGTTTTCACATGCCTGAAAGCAAATATCTTCGTACAAATTCAATAAGGAGTCCGAGAATGATACTACGAATTGAATATCACTCTCAATAATACCTGTTCTAGTTTCCGTAAAGATTACAAGTGCTTCCCTCTTGTAGTAACTTAATATCTCGAATAACAAGGTTATAAAAAGAATGTCGGTTTCTCTATCATTAGCTTTGATAAATTCACCATTTTTGTAGTTTTTATCTACAGTCCATGTAAACGTTCTGAAATAAAGCAAATCTTTATTTTTTCCATCGTGTCGTAAATCCATGTAGGTTTTTTCTGCATTGTATCCATAGGCGATGAATTCTGATTCTTTGTTTAAAAGAATTGTGTTTGGTTGAAGTTGTTGTGTTTTTGACGATTTACGATATACAAGTCTGGTCCTATGCGTTGATATTCCACATTGAGAATAAACGTCCCCGATATGAATTCCAACAACAATCAACCTCGTTCTGTTCATTTTGTTATGTTGTGTAAAATAATAAATTTTAAATATGTGTATGAATTGATCCAGGTAAACAAATCGTTAAAGGTATTGTATTTCCGATACATTGCGTGTAAGTTCAAAATATCAATTTGAAATTCAACATGCATACGAATTCAAATTAGTTGAAGCATAATATAAATACAAAAATAACAATTGATAAACATTAATAAGAAGAGTTTTTTTATAACTCTTTTAAAAACAATGACAATCAAATCTTTTTAAAGACAATTTTGACTACGAAAACTTGTATTTTAGTATGTCTTTTGATATACCGTTTTAGTATGTTATATGACAGTATTTTTTTCAATTTTGATAGTATACGTGAAAATAGTGTTTATTTCAAATTTTAAGCAATGTAGGAGTAATTTGGTATACATACACATTGAAGAACACAATAATGCACAGTACAGGTGATTTATTACTATCAGAAAAATAATCAAAAAGAAATGGTACTTCTAGCTGACATTTAATTGATTGATATTCGCTTACAGAAATCTAGTGATGATTATTTTATGCATATTCTGGGCTTAATACCTTAAACAATTAATAAAAAATGTAGGCATACACCAGAATGAAGAGTGGGAAATGTGAACTGCCAATGTATAATATAAGGGTAAATAGTGAATGGGGCAGAAGTTTAATCCACCTAAGGACCCTTCTGAAGATTGTTTTAATGATTCTTTAACATGCCGATAGTGTGGCATTCTACCTACACCAGGCATCGGATTCAACATGTCATTTTTAATTGGATACGGCTTAAACATTTCGTGTGTATTTTAGACTTGAATTAGATCTAATAGTTTATCAAGATGAACTCTGCAGACTGCCGACAGTGAAATTATTCAATTTAAATATGAATTAAGGTTTATGTACCCTTCTGTAGCCATTTTTGTACGAACTTTTCAAACTTCAATTTTATCAAAACTACAGATATTATGAATAATAGAGATAGGCCATTTTGTACATATTCCAAGGGGAAACTTGATGCAAAGCATTATGTTTTACTGTTCCATTGCATTTAATAGAAAATGATGACTTTGTGGCAAATAAATCAGGATTTTTATAGAAAATCCACAGCCTTTATCCTTGTACTCTCATATTTGGCAATTTGATGACTGATAGATATAGGATTATTGCATGCAGTGCTAGCATTGATTTCCTTAAAACAAGTTTATAAATGTAGTTATTGGTTAAGACAAGTATAAATATGGCCAAAATCAAGTACACCTTTTAAGGTGCGCTCGACTTTAGTGACTCAGCACGAGGTGTTTTGGAATTTACAGGTTACTTAGAACTTTTTGTAAAAAATAAACACTAGCACATCATAGAAAACCAAGTGAGTAATTTATGTTTCAAATGTTATAACAAAAATCTCTGTATTAAAGGCTGTGGATTTTCTATAAAAATCTTGATTTATTTGCGACAAAGTCCTCTTTTTCTATCAAATGCAATGAAACAGTAAAAAATAATGCTTTGCATCAAGTTTCCCCTTGGAACATGTACTAAATGGCCTATCTCTATTATCTATTATATCTTTAGTTTTGATACAATTGAGGTTTGAAAAATTCGTAAAAAAATGGTTACAGAAGGGTACATAAACCTTAACAGACGAGCTATTTCAATCGTATAATATAAACGATTTTTTAAGGTCTTTTTGACATCATGATATCGATGGAAAATATATGTATATCATCATTTTACCAGTATAAGAGCGATCTTTTTGTGGGTCAGATCATACAACGAAATGGTAATTCATTCCTTCACTGATCAAAATTGACAAGTTTTTTAATGTATGAACCACATGTTGAACACAGCCTTATTTGCGAAAGTCAAATTAACGGTTACATGCATACGAATTCAATTGAGTTGAATTATGACTCCTAAACTAAAACATTTCCTGTGTTTTTTAATTTTTACTTTGACGGGATTGAACCGAACTGACTGCTTATTCGTAAGTAATGCCTTTTAATATTAAAAACACAAATGTACATGCTACCGAGGTCTGTACATATGTGTGTCCATTCGTTTTACGTTTTGGGAAAGAAGAAAAAAAACAATTAACGAAAGTTTTTTTCCCGTTTTGGATATCATAAAACCAAAAATAAAAAAAACAAACAAAGTGTTATTTTGAAAATATGTAACTCATCAAAATCATTAAGTAAACTTATATGCTAGCAGTTAAAATAAATTCCTTGTGTTTCGTACGTGTTATCTGTTTCATATTTCATAAAATGTTAACTCTGGTCTTAAATAGTATTTGGTGGAAGCCATAAAATATCAAATGAGGTTCCTGAATGTGGCTGCGACAGATATTATTTACCCTTAATCATCTTTGAGACAGACACGTTTTAAATGATATAATTTGCATGTCCGCTCCTAAAGGCGTGTAACCTGTGAAACAATTGAAAAAAAAAAGATGTGGTATGATTGCCAATGAGACAACTGTCTACAAGAGACCAAAATGGCACAGATATGGACAACTAAAGGTAACTGTACGGCCTTCAACAATGAGCAATCCATACCGCATAGTCAGCTATAAAAGGCCCCGATATGATAATGTAAATCAATTCAAACGAGAAAACTAACAGCCTTATTTATATAAAAAAAAATGAACGAAAAACAAATATGTAATACATAAACAAACGACAACCACTGAATTACAGGCTCCTGACTTGGGACAGGCACATACATAAATAATGTGGCGGGGTTAAACATGTTAGCGAGATCCCAACCCTCCCCCTAACCTGGGACACAATGAACAGATCTGAGAGTAATCAAGCTATTTTCACATGTTTCAATGGATAGATAGAACAATGGTGGACAGTGGTCAGTAGTGAATTAGTAGTGAGAATGAAATTTATAGTTTCTGTCTGGAAATATGCCTAGAAAAGGAGTAAGAAGAAGGTCAAACAGAAGCAATAGTAGTGACAATAGTATTGTAAATGACTTATTTTATAGTTAAAGAATTAAAGCCATCCAGAAAGAAAAGTAAAAAGAAAAACATACTCAGTTCGACAAATGTAAACAAAGGTGAGCTGTACACAGGTGACATAACGAATGTAAACAATCACACATGTCCTTCATTTGACAACACATGTGTAATGAACAATATGAACCAGCAACGTTTTACTCAAGATACAAACTTCATGTACTCGCCTAGTCCTAACCCGATGTTTCAACTTCAAAATCAACAGCTATGCTCTACTCCGAACTCCGGTACAATATATCCTATGCAACAGGTACAACATTCATCGCCAGTCATGCAATACACATCCCAACAACGTCCAGTCTTGGTTGATGAGTTATTTCAGAGAATGGATACATTTGAAAATAAACTTGATAAACTTGAAAAAGTAGGCTCCTTAGTTACTTCTTTAAATGCCAAGGTTGTAAAACTAGAAATTAATACCAAAGAAATGGACGGCCGCTTGGAACAAGTTGAAAAATCGACGCAGCTTATTAGTAACAATTTTGATATAAAGTTCACATTGAAACAAAACTATTAGAACATCTTGATACTGTTTAAAGAAAATATTCATTTTTTTTATCCCCACGAAACTGAGGGTTTTGGAGCAAATTGTTTTACCTCTGTCGCTCGCATTATGGGTATATCTTTTTTCCGCATATCTCCTACAGTTTGAATCTTAGGGAGTTTTCACTTTGCCGGCTGTTTGTACATATATTGCAGGTTTACATGGTGTCAGGGTTTTGGTTTTTTTTTATTAATATTAGCTCTTATATAAAAAGTTTTTTCAAGAACAATATTATTAATAGAGCTCTATAAATTAATTTTCTTGAAAAAACTTTGTAGATTTATAAAAATTATAAATGTGAGGGTCACTCCTCCTGGTTAGTTTGTAATTTTAATGTTTATGTTTGTATTGTTCACATGTGCTTCAATATTTAATGTAATTGTTTATATATTCTCTGTAACTATGTAATTATGTAATTTGTAGTTTATGAGAATTAAAATTCTTTCATTCATTCACTTTGTCTAGTTTAACTATAAACTCTCTGTCCTGTTCTTTAAATGTTTTTATATAATGTATTATTTTGTTTTCCTCGTTCTACAACGTGTAAGTTTTATTATATTATCAAAAAAAGTAATACCGTATAGCTTAAGTATAGGTGGAAAATTTCGCGATTTTCATTGAATAAGGTAAACGAAATATTTTTGGCGGTTATTATTTTGGTCGATTAAAAACTTTTATCATTACTATGCATGTACACTTTTAATTTGGCGGAATTTATTTTGGCGATATTGTTCTATCCGCGAAATAAGCAAAAATTTACACACCGCGAAAATAGCCTGCTATACAATATCTGTAAAGTATGGCCTCAAGGTAGATAAGTGAAAGCTTTGTCTAGTTTAACTATAAACTCTCTGTCCTGTTCTTTTAATGTTTTTATATAATGTATTAGTATTAAATATTCCACTTTTAATTTTGATTTCATTCTGCGTCCAGTTGTTATATATTTACATTTTACTTGTGAAAATTTCAGAATTTTTTTATGAGATTTTCATTTTCTAAAAGTCTTCTAAATGAAAATTTAAATTTACATGCTTAGCTTAATAGAAAAGGATGTTATCGTGAAAATTATTTAAAAATCAATTCAAACGTCAATGCTTAACAGATATAACAGCCATGGAGAATGAACGAGTTGATCTTACCTGTAAGGAAAGATATACGCAAAATATATCAAAACTATTCTGGACAAGATCCGTGGATGATACAAGTGTACCTGTTTCTGAATACGCAGTTGGTGGGAACATAGCGTCACCTAGTCTTGTATTTGAACACGTTCAATGGTCAGATGAGGGTATTTATAGATGTCATATGACAACAATATCTGGATTTAGGCTAACAGTTACCATGAGACTCTTTGTAAATGCAAGTATGTAAACTTCATTTCACAGCTATTTAGACAAAAATAATGAGCAGATGAAATATAAACTGAATGTCTGTATTCAACCGTTTTTGGTCGCCATTGTTTATTTTTCATCTTCATGGATTATCTGTCATATTTTACCACGGACATGATCCACTAGTCGTTATCATCATTGAGTAAATTTACCACAGACTGTAGTGTGACCATTCAAATATGACTTATCTCAGGATTTCTGCATGTATGACCAACATCGGAGTTCGGCTTCCTCAATATTTAGTTTTACATTGAAAGGTTTTGTTACTGTTGCTCTCTTTTCGTCGTTTGTTATTGACATGTATCGTTATTTTTTGTTAATGGAACATCTGCCATTTACCCCCTCTCTTTTTCTCTTCGAATTAATAGTGTTGACAGAAAACCGATTATAGATATTTGTAAAAAAGAAATAGGTAATGTGGTATATATGCTCGTCATTGACACAGTTATCCACCAGAGTTTCAAATTAATCGATAGAATTAAGAAAAAGTCTAACAGATAATCCGCTATAGGAGGCTTTAACAGGAAATGTAATGCAGTTCAACGAGAAAACTAACCCCCTACATGAAAGCATGTTACAAAATATATGGCGAATATGAAGCTGCGACAACCACTGTAGTATAGATTATGGGTTTTGAGAAGCACATACGAATGTGGCAGGGTTAAATGATATTTGTGTGTACGATCGACCTTCCAAGCAACATTGGACAGTAGTGTAACAGCACAACATAAGAACAGACTTTTAAAAACAATTGCAAATTGCTTCACTCTATACATCGTTAAAAAATAGGGACGAAAGATACCGGAGGTACAGTTAAAATGGCTAAAAATAAAAAGACAGACAAATAATAGTACAGAAGACGAAACATAAAAAAACTAAAGACTAAGCAACACGAACCCCGCCAAAAACTGGGGGTGATCTCATGTGCTCCGGGAGGATAATCATAAAGTCACTTAAAACAAAATCCAACTAACATAAACGCAGTAGACGCAAAGCTACGATATACTGGCATTCATTAAAAGCTTATAACAACAGATAAACAAATCGTGATCTCATATATTAAAGAATCAATCATTACACATCCAACAAGTTTAAAAACGTCATAAACAGTATGCGTAACGCATGAACTTGTGTAAATAAAATTAACGGTACCAATTTTCTTGCACCAGATGCGCATTTCGACAATACATGTTTCTTCAGTGTAAAGTTAACATATGAGTATGTACAGAGTGTACGTTCATGAGCCCTTATAACTGTTCATATATAGAACAGTGGTATAATACTGTTGCCTTACTATAACAGTATATATTAAGCTAT
This sequence comes from Mytilus edulis, assembly GCA_019925275.1. NCBI lineage: Eukaryota > Metazoa > Mollusca > Bivalvia > Mytilida > Mytilidae > Mytilus > Mytilus edulis. The sequence continues at coordinate 57,368,705 of CM034352.1, read as the reverse complement.
GTTTTAATTTATCAATACCAAGTCAAAGTTGGTACCAATAAAACATATTCTAGCTAAAACCATCTTTACCTGCCTTAATTTTTTTTTTATTTCGGATGATTATAGCATTGTATAATCAGTAAATTTACAGAATATTATTGTCTCGATTACATGGTATGCCAGTATAAGAGTAGACAGCATAATTATGCCCACTTAAGGGTTGTCAAATGTATAGGTATATAAGTTCACGTCTGCTTTCTGTAACTGTGCCAAAAGAAAAAATCAAAGTTATCATTTGTGTAATAAATCCGACGGAAAAAGAATCTCAATAAACCAAATTAATTAGTGAACATATACACACTTCAACGGAATAGGTATATACACCATGTCCAGGCAAATGTATCTTAATTATGATACACGCCATAGAAAGGCATCTGTAATTTCGTAGTGAATGCTATCGTGATAATGATTAACGAAATATTCGTAATGAAATAATGCATAACAAGATTACCGTTAAATAAAGAAATACCTTTATATGTGTTATTTATGATAACTGATCAGTTGACAGACAACTATGATATTGTATACTTGTTGATAATATACAGATATCATGAACAGATAAATATTACTTGAAAGTTGGAGAAAAATTAATTATATAAACAATATGATATCATTGATGTTTTTTGTTTCAGCAAATATGATGCCATGCAGATGTGAATATAGAAGAATACTGGAATATTGGAGTTCCAAAATTATACAAAACAAAACACGAGAAGAACTGATAATGGAACTGGAACCGAAATTGCAAATGATGAAAAAGGAAATGGAAATGAATAAAACACAACTGTCTTCTAGCATACGCAAGGCGAGCGCACATCCGCTCCTGATAAACGGAAATCTTCAGAGACGATGGGATTAGCCGGGGCTACTTTTATTTTCATAGTCATTGGTCTGATGATGCTGGTTGATATACTTACTATAGTACAGCATGTAAAGTCTGCAGTTAGATGTTGGAATTCAAAGAAAATGGAAAAACTAAAACTCGAAGACATGAAGATCAAGATGAAACCAAAACCTGGTACAAACAAATTGAAAAACGAAATATCAGAATCATTTGCGTAGATGTAGGATCATTTGCAAAAAGAAGGACACTATTTCCTTTAATTGTTTTAATATCGCAAACAGTAAACCAGTTCAGGAATTGTCCTTTTAAAATCAGGACAACCAAAGCTCTAATGGTTTATATACAAAAGTTTGACAAAATAAAAAAATAAAAAGTTTACAAGCTTTTTACAGAAGTTTTAGAAGTATCCGTTTTACTAGTGATTGTTTATTTTTTATCTGAGTAATTCATGTTGTGTACCCTTCTCTTATGTTTCACGATTTTTGTTAGAGTCCATTAGCAAATGTATCGACCTAGTGATGATAAAAGTGGAAACAGCACGTCATAAATTACATGCATCAGCGACGCTTTTCTTGATTCATATTTAATCAGTTCAATTATCAGCAAAGAATGGTTTCAGTTTCTAGATCATTTATATTCAAATCATTCACTTACATTGACTTACGCGCACGCAATGTATTTGTCACGAATTTCGAAAGAGCGTGAGAGAAATTCATGCAATCAAACATGCTCAGCCTGTTGTTTGAGAGTTACAAACTTATTGTAATTGCTATGTGTTTGTGTGTATGTGTGTGTGTTTATGTGTCAAAACACTCTTTTCAATAAACTTGTATTCATTCTGTTTTATTTATAGTTGTACTACTATTCATAGAAAAAACGATTTGAATGTCCTCTTGCGACGTGCAGGTTGTATTTGAGATGGATCGTAATAAACATCGTTTATTTGTAGGCATCTTGCAAAGTCTACATCACATACACATACTCTTCTTCTACACGTATTCACCACTTCCTGACCTGAAAAAAAAATCCACCAAATGTATATATAGATAAAGAAAAGATCTGATATTCTTGTATATTTTCTTAAAGAAAGGCGATTTAACGATTGAAATTTCAGTTTACCGCATACTTAATATTAATAATTCGTCTAATAACTTAACACAAGTGCATATCATATTTCACTAGATTTTTAATAAAGATAAAAGCCAGTTGACTTATACCTGTTTACGACTAAGCGTTCCTATGATAGCTTAGATTTATAAGGAAATAACCAATCGGATACTTCAACCACTAAAACTTCAACAGCAAATAAAATTGATAGTATTAGTACATCTACCACATAAAACGGACAGTTCTATACGTATTAAAAATAGTTACAGACTATTTTCATGATCAATAAAAAAAATAAAGAAAAAAAAAACTACTTTTTGAAAGTTATGCGTCCGATTTGGTCAAATACCATCTGATATCATGTTTTTCTATATGTATGTCAAATATATAAGAAAGCAGCTGACGTATTAATGTAAAATTATAGAGCACATGGTAGTATCCAACCTATTAAAACATCTTTGTGTCAAAACCATACCATCTAAATTCCAACGTGGTGTGGATGGGTGCAAACAATCTAGCGAAAATCCGTTTTTTAAGGGTACTTGGTAAGTTTTTTTTCTTAAAGTTGATGGTGAATTTTCTCTATTCTTTATTATTTTAGTCAATTTTCTACAGTTTGTTTAATTAGCTGACCCAATTTTTCTCTATTCTTTATGTTCTCATCCTTATTTTCTACTCTTTGACCCAAATTCAGACCCTAACACAGTTTTCATAGATAGATAGGCTGTACAATATTTCAAGCTTTAAATCATCCCAAGTCTATAATAGTTATGAATAAATTGAATAGCAACAATCAAAGATATGCCATTATAAACAAAATATTTTGTCAAAAGAGTAAACAACGCAGATACATGAAACAAAACTTTACTAAAAATACAGCTTAATAATGGTGTAGTGACATAAATCTGTTTAAACCAGTTTAGAAAAATAGATACATAATAGCCTTTAACTCACTACAGTTTAATTCCTGTGCATTTTCGTCAAACGATATAATGAAATTAGTTTCCACTGAATTACATCCTAGTAGGTATCAATTACAAGGTAGCACTCATCATGTTCTTTGCAGCATCTTAATCCAAACAATAAAAAAGATGTGAGAAATGACTCTTCTGATGTAAACGGTTTAAATCTTCATACCCCTGTACGACTTACATAAATGAACAAAACATATACCAAATAGCAATCTATAAGCGGTCATGAAGTCAACGTATAATAAGAAAATATTAAATCAAAGCTTTTATTTATAAATAGATAGGTCCATTGCTGCTTGCTTATCATTTGCTGATCGTCCATTAGCAAATATTCTATGTTTATGCTGAACGAAAAGAAGAGAGAAAGAATGACTGGACGAAATGTGCAGAAATGAATAAGGAATAACAAAACTTTAGGATATATTCTTTAAAAAAATGATGTCACGAAATGTTAATGTATTATTATACTAGTGTTTTTAGGGAATCTCTTGAAACAATTCACATGGGATATAATGGCGATTGGGTTTAATATTCTGCGAATACGCGTAATATTTTGGGACTGACTCTAGTGAAAGTGTTCGGTTTTTATAAACATTGAAAAAGTTTTACAGAGCTCAAGTTATGCTAAAATACATTCAATTGTACTGGATAAAAAAAGTCAAAAGTTTTCTTGAGATCTTTTTTCTTGATCTTGAATATCAGCTACTGCCCAAATTTCATGACAATCTGTGAACGTTCATAAATTTTTATCCTGCAATTGGGTATCCTACTATAGAGATACAGCCCTACATGTAGATATCGCTATGCTGTATCTGTACACTATACAGATATCGCTTTAAAGCTCCGCCCACTGCTGGACTGAGTATTGTTTGAACCTGTGTGACCTCAGAATGTGTATTCCAGTTGCATTCCAATGACGATGACAATTGTCGATTTCAAAAACTTGAATGTGTATGATTGTGTTACAAAATCAACCATGTCAATTTCAGCAAGTAGTACGGTGACCGAGTAAGGAAAAGTCGCTTATTTAAGGAGTTTAATTGTCATTCGGACTATACGGCTGTAAATCACAGTATTGGTAGTTCAAAGGTTAAACTTAACATTTTGACTTGTCGTCAAAAAATCGTACGGTGCAATTTTCGTAAAATGGGCTTTGAAATACGTTAGTTTAGTTGAACGAAAAATCGACTAAGAAAAGTTTTGAGGTCAGCATTGTAAAATAACATCCATGATATGATTTCTGTTATTATATACATTGTTGTTACACCTTATTCATGTTATTTTAACGATTTCAAATAAAGTTTAGCAAAATTAATTCGTTATTAAAGAGTTTTTGTAAAAGTTTAACACTACGAATACTTTGCATTTAATAGAGTACGTTCCAATTTAATTTCACAATTTTTTTTAACGCAAAATGTAAAATAATTAACATTTATATAATATTTCATACATTTGTACCTTTATTAATCAATAATATCAAATTCATTTGTCTCAGAAGCACTATTTCAGCAATTCAAGCCAGACAAAATTCATAACGCTCATATGACGGAGCTATTCGAAGCTCATATACAGCCTCTTATAGATACATATACGCAATTGGGATGTGATGTATTACTTACATTTACATACTGGGATATGTTCCTTGAAGCGGTAGACATTAAGCTGTCAAATGTTAGAGCAGAATGAGGGGGAAATTGGTCTCTTCCTTGAGATCGTCATCTCAAATGTAACATTATATTTTTGTAACCAACCGTACCGCACGAAGGTGGATACTCGATATGCTTCAATTTTCTGAGAACATTCGATCACCTTTTATAGATGGCTACTTTCCTTTTTAGACAGATTCATGGACATTTTAACAGTACTATGACATGGCAACAGAAAAGACCGTTATAAAAGCCTCAAGGGGATTAGGTGGCACTGTAGGCATAACAAATCAAAAGTCTGCGTTCGTTAGATGGACCCTTACTAGACATTTCATAGAATCCATTAGTCGTGTAATGCTGATTCACAAGAAGAAACAAAGCCAACAGCAATGAAAAGAGATGAAGAACATGGTATTGCCATTGTGAACCATCTAAATGATCCATGACTGATCCCTTTGGTATGGAATCCCACCCTCAATGTCTTATCAATATCTCTTCTTAAATGCATGCTCCAAGACATATTCGAGGTTCTTTGCTCACAGTTGTCGAGGAAGGCTTTAACATGTCTAAACATTTTATCACTAGTGCTCTTTCTTAAGATCACAAGGAGTTTTTACAGTCCAATATCAAAGTCAAACATAAACCTTAAATATAAATCGGGGGAAATACTTTCAGGTCGCATAAATCCATAACTTGTGATTAGACGTGCACCGATTTCGGCAAAATGTAGAGATGTTATCATAGAACATGTGTTGTCGCACCCATTCCATTATCCCTTTTCAAAATGACGGCACCATGAGAAAATCATCCAAGTCGGATTTTGTGAAGCAATTCGAATCTTAAGTCTCTTGTGCACTTTCCCTACCTTCCTTTATACCATCACTCACAACTTACATAAGAGATGGTATGGCATTGGTTCAATTTATTAATGCTAAAAAAAGTAAAACATACGGCGACCTTGCAGCTTACTATTAAAAAAATATGTCCCAATGAGTTTCTATGGCGCAAATAGTAGCACATGTTTTGACCGCTGCGACAAGAACAACTCTATAAAGTCTGCCGAAAGGGAACGCCGCACAGAGACTACATGCAGCTTCCATTAAAGTGTATCAGATTAAAGAGCGGAGAAGTATTCCTGACTGGAAAACTTTGACAAATCCCATAAGATTCCACCTGATCTGAGCTTTACATAGTCAGAACGTTTGTTAATTCCGAAATTGTCAAAGTTATTTTTACCAACACTGTTCATGGCTGTCGTACCTTGTCCAGCACTCAAGAGAAGACCTATACCCAATGCCTTAAACTTTGACACGGAGTTTATGGAAATGTGAAAGAGTGGAAGAACAATCATACGGACCTCTTATACAATTGTAATTGTTCTGTGTGTTCGCTACTATAAAAACAATAGGTCACATACAAGCGAGTTGTGGTTGCAGATGTGGAACATTAGCAGTGTAAATGAGGGGCGGAGATTTCCACCCATTCAATAACTATGTGTCTGTCTTTCCCCAACAATTTGTAAACTATTTCCTGCTGCACATGTACTAACCGGATGCGACGCAACTTCGTCTCTGTTTGGAGTAGGTATACAAACTGTCAACAAGACTTCGAAGGACATGCACGACTATTTCAGTTGTTTTTAGAGTTTCGGTAATATTGACAATGATGAAGCCCTTGTTTTGGCATGAAAGATAACTTCAAACGTTTATGATCAGAACTATCTCTTTAAAACCACTTTATCATAATAAACTAAAAATTTTGACCGCATTACACATTGCTAAACCCCTATATATCCGGTCACCTTTAGAATACGGTTGGCGAGAGTAAAATGATGCATTACACCCCGTGTATTTTAAAGGGCATATTTCAGCAGAATTCTTGCAGGATCTTGTGTCCTCATTGAAAGGAAAATCTGAATGTGAAAAAGTCATGTGTTTGTTCACTACAAAACCTTAAATGTCCGGCGAAGGCTTTGATCCTGTAAAGGGTCAGAATTATGTAGAAAATTTCAAATCATGTTCCTTGACAATTAACCAGAAGATATAATTCTGTTGTGTGAATCTCTTTGATTGGAATGTTGAATTGTAACTATTTTCGAAGTATTGAGTGCTTTTTAGTTTTAATGAATTCCATGAATGATCTTATGCAAAATATGCCTTCATGACAGTAGGATGCAGGTAAGAATAATATTTATCATTTATTGGTGAGGTTGAATGTCAGCCGGCAAGGTAACTATTCTAATTTTAACAGAATATGTGTTGATCTTGTGTAATAGAACAAGTATTTGAAAAACGCCAATTTCCAGAAAAAATCGATTTCTTATTCATTTTTTTTTAACATTTCCGAGATAATTCATTGATAATTGATATAAGAAAATGTCTGTATCTAGAATTAAACCTAAATTGTTATATATTTTTCAAAATTTTGAAAGTATGGAAGAAAAAAATAAAAACAGAATTTGATCTTTGACCTCATTTTATGCAAAACTGTTACCACATTTCTTTTTGACGACATCGATATTTCAATAGTACTCATTTTTCCGAATCCAATGATATATAATATAGCCATATAGTATGTTTGACGATTAAATCTGAAAAATATTGGGTCTGGTCACCGTACTATAGTGAATGTCAAGTCTGAAGCGTTGGACAACTCGTACACTTCTGTTTCATATTTGACAATGTTTTGTTATTTGTTTTTACTGATGAAATTAGTTGTTATGTTAAAGTAGATAATTATTCACCTTGAGCGATGTATTATTGTTGACCATTCGAGATTCTTTTTTGCAAACCCGTCTTCAGCGTAATGTGTGATTTTGATATTACTATGCGGGCCTCAAGGGATTACAAATCGAAAATAAATGCTAAATATGTGAGTGTTTGTGTCTTTCAAAACACAAACAATATACAGAACTAATTGCAGGATAAAGACAATAACTGTTTAGTGTCTTTAAATATCAGCTGTATTTGTACTCGGCTCGAAACAGGTGTAGTAGCTCGCTAAAAGCTCGCATACACCTTGTTTCCTAGCCTCGTAGAAATACAGCTGATATTTAAAGACACTAACACGGCTGGTAATCTACACACGCAGAACATTTGGTTCTGCAATGAAAACCGTGAGAGGATTTTCCGGTTGTGCTTGAGTGGAGTAATTTTCATCGCTTCAAAAGGTATGTACATTTCTAAATCTCAATTTTCTTATTCAACTGATGAAAATATTGAAAATCAGAGAATGCTATGCTGTGGTGAATACTTTAACGAAGAGATACATGTATCATTTACTGTTGTACGTAGAGTTGAACTCCTACAAAATCAGTTGCCCCACGAGAAATTGCCTTAAAAAGTGACATTTCAATTTTTAAATGGTTCTATTTACAGACCTACAAGTTAAAATTAAGGTTTTTTTGGGGCAATTGGTATGAATGTTGTTTTTGGCGGCGTGTACGCTGTCCGGTGTTGATAGACGTCTTAATAATTCCAAAAAATACATTTTTTCATTAAGTCATGCGTGAGGGGATCGGTTCTGATTGAGGACATCGTGAATGCGTGAGGGGAGGTACAAACATTTTTTTTAATCTTTGGCTTTGTGACTTTTGTTGACTCAATAAATGTGATCAATGCTGATTAAAAGCACAGATTTATCCTTATACTTTAATAGATAAAAACTGGTCACTGATTCAATGACATCAAACTATTAATTGTTTGTTCAATTTCAAAAAACGCCATTGTTCAAAGGAAAAAGGAAAAGATGACTGAAATGGAATCTCTACAAAAAGCCATGGAGATACAAGTTATCCCCGCCCTCGAAGCGAACTAAACCCTCTGGGAGTAGTCCTGTCGTCAAATATACGTCACAGAGATCACCACATATATTTAAGAAAAGTATATCGCCGATCAAAACTTCAACACCTATATATATTAGACGTAATCTGTTCACCCAAAATCACGAAATTTTCGAAACAAAAATGGCAGATCAACAGAATTTATTATTCACGAACATCGATGAAAGCCTAGATAATCTCGAGGAAGACCATAAGGAAGAGCATGTATCAGACAACGAAGAAGATATAGAAGAAGACATAGAAGAAGACCACGTAGTAGACCACGAGAAAGATCAGATGGAAGACCTTGAGGAAGAATATAAAGTTTTTCAAAGTGCTTTAGATAAACTCTCAGACGTAGGGAAAAGGGAAAGATTTTTGATTTTTTTTTCATTAGTACAGAGTGGGCGTCTTCCTTTTAAACAACATTGCATTCGACCTGTTTTTGGACATTGTTGAGTAGTTTGAAAAGGACGAATACAGACGAATGAGATACTCACTAACATCTCTGCAGTATTTTTGGTTATCATTGACAACATTTTTTCTTTTATTTCTCCGTGAAACATATTATTAAACCTATGTTCCCACAATTTATTTCATAAATAAATAAATTTGGTGTATTTACTGTCTTCTGATTGGTTAAAATTATTAGTTTTATTTTCAATGTTGTCAATTTTTATGGCGACACGCCCACTCTGACGTTGTATATTCATACGCCAAATTGTGTGTACGTTGTTAATGTTTTAATATAATTAATATAAAAAGTTCTTTGAGCCTTATTTTTGATAGAAATTTATTTATAATGAATGGCAATAATTTATTTTGATTTTATTGAACCATAAAACTAATTTTTGACTTTTCACATTTTACATAATCCGCTTCGCGAATTATTCAATGTGAAGAGTCAAAAATTAGTTTTATGGTTCAATAAATTCAAAATAAATAATAGCCATTCATTAATTCAATCTCATAAATTTTTCTAAGCACTGTTTTTTCACGAACAATGTAGCCTTATTTAGGTAAGTTTCAACGACTTATAGCTTGAATATAACAAAATGATTTGTACTTCCCCTCACGCATTCACGATGTCCTCAATCAGAACCGATCCCCTCACGCATGACTCAATGAAAAAATGTAGTTTTTAGAATTATTCAGACGTCTATCAACACCGGACAGCGTACACGCCGCCAAAAACAACATTCATACCCTTTGCCCGAAAAAAAACTAAATTTGAACTTGAAGGTCTGTTAATAAAACCATTTCAAAATTGAAATGTCACTTTTTGAGGCAATTTCTCGTGGGGCAACTTATTTTGTAGGAGTTCAACTCTACGTACAACAGTAAATGATACATGTATCTCTTCGTTAAAGTGTTCACCACAGCATAGCACTCTCAGATTTTCAATATTTTGATTAGGTGAATAAGAAAATTGAGATTTAGAAATGTACATACCTTTTGAAGCGGTGAAAATTACTCCACTCAAGCACAACCGGAAAATCCTCTCACGGTTTTCATTGCAGAACCAAATGTTCTGCGTGTGTAGATTACCAGCCGTGACTAAACAGTTATTGTCTATATCATATAAAAAGAGATATAATCCCAAACCGACTGTTAATTGTAGTTTAAAAGAAGACAAATCTGTCTGTCAGTATAATACTCAAAATAAGAAATAAATTATATACTAGCACTTTCAAAATTTGGCTTCATAAATAAGTCGTGAAAAACGCTTTTGCAAAAGTTCCGCAAAATTGATTGAGGGTATGAAAACGTATTTGATGACTTTATCTACTAATATTGCTTTAAAAACTTCAGTTAAATAAAAATATGTGTATTTTTTTCTTTGTCATAAAGCTCTGCATACTCTTTTGATCATAAAAAGTTTCTGTCCAACTTCTGTTTCCGTGAAGGTTTGACAAAGTTATTGGTGTTTAAATTGTTCTTAAAACTGAGTCTAAGTATTGAAGCCGTCGACGACGACGACGACGAAACTTAGGCTCGCTCTGTCTTGCTTTCGCGACATATATGTTATAGGCTTGACAAAAATACAAACCACACATAAATCTAAGCAGATGTACAGTAGTTGTCGTTTGTTTATGTAATATATACGTGTTTCTCGTTTCTCGTTTTGTTTATATAGATTAGACCGTTGGTTTTCCCGTTTGAATGGTTTTACACTAGTAATTTTGGGGCCCTTTATAGCTTGTTGTTCGGTGTGAGCTAAGGCTCCGTGTTGAAGGCCGTACTTTAACCTATAATGGTTTACTTTTTAAATTGTTATTTGTATGGAGAGTTGTCTCATTGGCACTCACACCACATCTTCCTATATCTAGATAAGGAATGAATAGCTTTCAACAAAGGGAAAATGATTAAAACTCGCAGCTGATTCAGAGCTGGTATGCCACCACTCAAGTTGCCTTTTCCAATCGTAGTACTAATTTATCGTAGGACATGTATAGTCCGTCCGTTCGGAACAAATCTTAACCTTAGTATCATAATACCATTTGATTAAAAAATAAATTTCGTCACTTTTATCTTCATTACTACAAGGAGGGCCTGGACAGGGTATTGGGAGCATGGGGAGAGAGGGGCGGGAGAAGGGAGAGAGGGGAGGGAGAAGGGAGAGCAGGGGCGGGAGAAGGGAGAGAAGGGGCGGGAGGAAGGAGAGAAGGGGAAGGAGAAAAGGGTATATAAAGGAGACACAAATGTGTATTAAAACTATCAAAATTTAGCAGGAAAACAATTATTTAATAAATGAGTGAATCAACAGCTTCAAGAAAGTGGTATTAAAAAGTAAAACGACAACAAAAAAAAATATCTGAGATTCAGCTTTCAAAATTTCATTGGGTGAACAGTGATTTTCAAGAACAATTTGAATTGATTGATTTGAGGTTGCAAAATGTCCGGTGGCAAATATTTCAGGCATGTTCCTGACCATACAATACATTTTGAAATTGTTCTGTCTTTCGTGAAAAATGATATAATAAAAAAAATCTGAGAACATACATGCATCATTTAAGAATTGAATGCTGCTTTTTGTAAATTTATTGGGGTGTAAAAGCGTTGACCGAAGTTCATTTTGTATGAAGAGCGGAAGCGCTTCATACTAAAAATGTGCGCACGGTCAACGCTTTTACAACCCTATAAAGTTACAAAAAGAAGCATTCAATACTTATAATTACATTTGTTTTAGCTAGAATCATGAAAACACGATTTTTATCAAGTTTTCATTCAATTTACCTGTGCACTTTATTGTGGGACCTCGTGTCATCATGAATGATAAATGTTATTGTTTAATACAATTGTTTCAGGAATAGCACGTGATGTGCAGTTAGCCAATCAGAATAACGTATTATAATGAAACATACATCTAATGTAATTATTTATAGGTAAAACACTTGGTGCATTATAAAAGTTCCACCTTGAAATTGTACACTGTAGAAGAAGCCAGACTCTGTGCTCTGAATATACGCACTTTTGGTTCATATATATATTTATATTAAAGATCATAGTGGAATATAGTTGGGAATCTCAATTGTAAATCATGTCCAACTCAACAACAAAACACACCCATCCCTGTACACCCAAGTGTAAAATAACATGAACCAAAATGATATTAAAATGTTTACGTGTTTTCAGTTTGTTTCTGCATTTGAAGAAATATATCAAACAAACATATCTATTTTATTTTGTTTTGGCGTTCCGTGCGCTTTTCTTGGTTTATTTTCGACAATTATTAAAATAATTAATTAAACGATTATTATTCTTCTTTGTTAATTCCATTCCAAAAATCATTTTCTGCTTGTACTATGTATTTTCAACAAATTATATCCCGTATTATTTTCCAAAAGAATTTTATTTTTCTATTTTGCAAGAAGCTTTTTTTTGGCAACCAATTTAAAACGAACTTACGAAATTGCACAAATAGTGTCACAAAAATTCCCGGTATTTTCACAAATTAAAAATAACCTGCGTTTCTATAGTTTGGATTTACAGGGGCGTAGCAGTCTGCTGCCGTACCAATAATTTTCGTTGGTACGGCATGCCATACCTATTTTTTATAATTTATTGAAAAAAAACAAAGTGTTTTCATGGGATTAAAGAAAACACTTGTTTTTACAGGAAAAAACAAAGACAGAAAATCCCATTTATGAGTCATAGGCAATATAAACGGTATATACATTTATTAATACTGGTTCAATAGAAATAAAGGGATGTGGTAGACTAGTAGCCAATTAATGAGACGAGTTGAACTCTTAAGGTCTCTTTAGCCAGGTTTCATAATGTGTTAAAAGTAAACAATTATTTTAATTCAAACTGAGTACGGCATTCAGCAAGCTAAAAAAAAAAGTGGGCACCGAAATGAAAAAATAAATTATCGAATCTTTTGTAAATACTTTTTTATGTCTAGATGATGCAACCTCTGGCCTTTGTTATAGTCTTGTATGATTTTTAGTTTTACTCTTTTTCTTGGGAGATATTTAGGTCCCCGTAATAAAATCATCATAAGGACCAAAACTTATATATAACATATACTTCTACAATTGAACCATATGTCTTTGACGAAAGATGTGTGACAGAAGTCATCACTAGAAACCTCTCAATAAATGTCAATAAGAAATTTTAGCGTCGGATCCATCCAATCAATTTATAATAGAAATTTAATGGAGTAGAATACGGCATCAAAAATGTTGAACCCTTACTCTTTATTTATATACAAGCCTCACGTCAAGAACTATTAAATTAGTGCATTTTACACATATTTTATGTTTTTGCGGGGAAAAAGAGGTCCTAAAAAAAATTTGCCCCGCTACGCTCGGCAACGAAATTTATACGTACCACTATGAAAAATCCCCTGTATGTCAAGACACATTGAATGGCATCCGACACAAAATTGGAAGTATAAATTTAAGCCAAGATATTCCACTTGTTGTATCCATTTGGATTGTTGACTTTTTGAAACAGTTCATGTTTAAAATTCTGGTTTTTTTTTCTATATTTTGAATTTAACTTTAAAAAAAGTGAGATAACTCAAATTGTTACTGAAAAAATGATAAGCGAAATTTAAGTGTCAGAATGCAGAATTTTGCACCATTTATCCCAAAGTTCTCTGGTCCTTAAGCGGCCCCGAACCCCTGCCGAATATCCGCCTCAACGAGGCGGGATGAGTCGCTTCGAGACCCATAATATTTCTTGCCGTACCAATATAAGTTTGAGTGCTACGCCTCTGAATTTTATACTTTAAAATTAATCGGAAAACGGCGTGTATCAGAGTTAAGCTGGAGGCACACATTCACGATTTTTACTGCCTTAACAGGACTATTTCCGATTAAAATTTGTCAAATATTGAAAATATGGGAGGTTGCATTGGAATGTCCCTCCTAGATGGGAATTTGTATGCGTCTGATCACGTTGCAGGCATATTGCACCCTATCTGTCTATTAATGTATCTCTTTTAAGTGCATCTACTCCTGAACAACTGGATGGATATAGATGAAATATTAACATGAGAAAGTTCGAAATGTTAAAGGGGAGATACTCGTTACTTTAATAGTATGGCATTACTAATCTTCTGAGCGAAACTCTTCCTGAATGTTTTATGGATTTTAATGAAATGTATGTCGGAAAGGTAAGGGAGAGAGAAAAGGGAGGGAGACGGGAGAAGGAGGGCGGGAGAAAGGAGAAGGAGGACGGGAGAAGGGAGAAGAGGGGCGGGAGCAGGGAGAAACCTACCCCCCTGTCCACCCCCTCTACAAGCCATCGAAGAATTAATTACAAGGATCGTGTGCTTCCAACTATTGTGCTCTCAATAATGACGACTTCAGTATGTATATTAAAGAAATTTATCCTGCTGAACTTACTTTAACATGTTTAAATAAAGTTAATACTAACAATGACCACTGTCCTTTCCTCGATCTTGATATCTATATCACTAACGGAAAGCTGAATACTAAAATTTATGATAAAAGAGATGATTTCTCATTTCCTATCGTTAATTATCCATTTTTAGATGGTGACGTTCCCTTGTCACCATCTTACGGTGTTTATATATCTCAACTTGTACGATTCGCTCGTGTATGTAACAATGTTTTAGATTTTAACGAGAGAAATTTATGTATTACTGAAAAATTATTACACCAGGGTTTTCGATATCACAAACTAGTTAAAACATTTACTAAATTTTATCATCGGTATAAGGACATCATTCGTAAATATAGCTCAACATGCAGACTTCTTATACGTTCAGGAATTTCACATCCAATTTTTTATGGAAATATTCTTTATAAAGCACAAAGGTGTCAGTATTCACCTCAAAAACTAACAAAACCTTTGAATAGACTTATCAAGAAGGGATATAGTTACGATACTGTTGTCAGGTCATTAAAGATTGCATATTTTGGGGGTTACACTAAAGACCTGAAAATGGACCTGAAAAGACTAAAATTATTCAAATTGCAATAATTTTTTATTATTGGATGAAATTTCTTCAAGTTGGAATTTTATTAATTGTCATGTAATTACGCTTATAAAAATAAATTGATAATACAAATCTTAAAAAAGTTTAATCCTTTAACTTCATCAAGATTAAAATTCCTCGTAAAAATACTTAAAAAATAGATTTTTGTTCATTAAAAAGAAAACGTAGTGAATCAACATACTGTAAAAGTGTTAATATTCTAGAATAATTGCGTTTTAAAAAATACTTAATTAAAATATTGAATAAAAAAATCTGCCGTCAGAAAAATGCGTTTACATACTGTAAAAGTACATAAAAATATAAAACATTAAAATGCGATATTATTCACAGTCTACTTGAAACACATATCAATTTACTCTTACTCTAATATAATATTTGTTTATTCATGAAGTTAAATACACTGTCTATGTTCATTACAAAACCAATCACTGCTAACCCCTGCACAAGTTTATTAACTTAGTAAACTTAGAATGTACTTTTTCTTTCTTTCTCGCGTGTATCAAAAATGCAACTGGCATGATTGGTTCATCTTCAAAGATTATGTTTCGAAACACTAGCGGTGACACATAAAAGTCACCAAGCTTAAAAGTTGTATCGTAAAAGAACACGAATGGAATATCATCAGTGGTATTCATATCAAGCAACTGGTTCACTATCGAAATCATATCTGATAAAGCAATAATTGATGTTAAGTCTGGAAATACAGTTACTTCATGGATAAATCCTTCCAAATAATAAGCCAATAAAATCAAATTATACACGTCTTTCTTATTGTCTTTAAAGTAATAAGCAGTTCGCTTGAAATCTAAAGATCCGACTGTTCTCTTTTTCGTTTTGGCGTTGTTAGTCTTCATTCCGGGTAGTTTTATCTTATAAAACTTTTTTTCCAAAATTTTGTTCCCGATCGTCAATGAACTATTGCCGTAATTTATCCATTGGTATTGGTCGCATTTCCAATCGTCTTCATGCTCACTTCTAATAAAGCTCAGTTTGCACGGGGTTTCATCGGCGGGATGTCCAAAATACGAGATCCATCTTGGTCACACAAAATGTTCAAAATATCACTCTGGTAAAGAGTGTTGGTTGTTAGGTAAAGCACAACTCCTCCACCATAACTTTTTGAGCGTTTCGTGTAAGTGTTAAACATTCCAATCGACGAACAGTTACACGCGTCTTTAAATTAAATATGGTTTATGGGGAAGCAATACTATTATTTTCATTTTATAAATAAAACAGTTTACGACCTGCTTTAATATATATTAATGTAGTTTAAGCAATCTTCCTGTTTTTTTCTTTAGGTCCAGGATTCATCACCAACAATGTACTTTGTATTCAAATATGTTCCTGTATAAATATAAAGTAATTCGTTCTCTTCAATAGACTTGTCTGAAATAGAAACAAATAGAAAAACAATGTTTTGCTAGTTTAAATACATCTACCCCTATGATCCATTCATGTCTTTTATTTCCCCGACAAGGTCCGAATTTTGTAACTCAACCATTATATTTTCGATAAAATTCTTTATAATTTCAATGATATATTATACCTTTCCTATAACAAAATTCATATTTCAAGGAGAATGATTGAAAACAGTTACAGCAGATTCCAACGAGTATGAAGCTACAGGTAGATTCTTTGGTTAGCTTCCTTGTTAGCTCAACCATGAAATGATTATTACCTCAAAATTGGGAGGAGCATAGCACCAATTCATCATCCAATGAAAACACTCATATCAATGGCCTGTTTATAATATGTATGTTTCATACAAACAGGTTTCCCTAAACAACTTTGCAAATTAAATTTCATTTCTTATAGTTTTTGATTGAATTAAAAAATTCTATGTATTACAATAAATTAGAAGCGGAGTTACGGTTTATGTTTTGTTCAAGGATGATGTACCCTTGTGTTGATTCAATGCTAAACAAATGGAAATTTTATAGAAAATCCACAGCATTTCCTTTGCACTTTCATAGTTGACAATTTAGTACTTGATATATGGAGGATTTTTTTGCAAGCAAGACTAGCAATGATTTCATTAAAACAAGTTTATAAATTTAGATATTGGTTTAAACAAATATATATATATATATATATATGGACCAATTCAAGTACACCTTCTAGGGTGCGCTCGAATTTCGTGACTTCGGACGATTTTTTTTCATTTACAATAACATTAACGGTTGTCTAGGACTTTTTGTAAACAATAAACGCTAGCACATCATAGAAAATCAAGTGTCTGAGTAATCTATGCTTAAAATTTTATAACAAAAATATCTGTGAATTTTCTACAAAAATCTTGGTTTATTTGACACAAAATCCCGTTTAACTTTTAAATGCAATAAAACTACAAATGATAATGCTTGATCGAAGTTTCCTCATTGTAAATGTACAAAATGGCTCATCTCTATTATTCATTATCTTTGCTGTTTTTATATTATTGCAGTTTGGAACATTCGTAATTCAAAGGCTACAGAAGGGATCATTAACCTTATACATACACATAACTGGATTTATAAATGAACTGAGTAATTGATTGAAATAAAATTGACAAATCAAACACACCTACAACATGCGTGTGAATTAGCTTATAATTATCACTGAATTTTAAATTTAGATTGAACACTTATTTTTAAACTGACTTGTAAAACTAGTTTTACACTATTTAATTCTGTCACTAGTTCTGATTGGTTCTCTGCTTAACTATTAACTCCACCCAAATGATTGTTGTACCTTACCTTATAAGGTCTAATAATGATTTCATGGTTGAGCTAGCAAGGAAGCTTTAATAGTTATCCCACGATGACGCGGTGTGTCAGTGTAAGATCACCCCGATGGCCGGAGGCCAGAGGGTGATCTAACACTGACACACCAAGTCCGAGTGGGATAACTATTTTACATCCCAGCTGTTTTAGATTAAAAACCATTTACAATTCACAAAATCTAGTTTAGAACGCCACACAACCATTATAATATACTTTATACATTACTATATGATTTATACCCTTTTTGACCCCCGAACACGATGAGTAGATATCAAACAATGTCAACTCGCCCCACTGGCCAATCGGCACAACCTATATCGCCACTTTAAAAAAATCGCCCACTCTTGTTTACCGACTCGCCCAACTTTTAAAAAAGTGTAAAATTAAACTGAACAATCACTGACAACTCACTTATTAACGAAAGAGTTTAAAACCCACTGATTAAAGGTCTGCCAACTCGCCCCACTATAAAAAAAAAACATCTTGCTTCCTTTAAGTATGTTAAATTACTGATAGTTCGTATCCAGTCGTCCTGGTGTAGTGGTTGTGTCGTGGCTTGATATGCTAAAGGTCTTGAGTTCGAATCCCAGCATATACACTGGATTTTTTCTACGTGAATTTTGATAGATAGTCTTTTCCGTATAATTGTATATTTAATTATAAGTTTTATAGTGGATTTGACATTCCCGCCAAAATGTTACAGAACAAAGAAAAGCATGCATAACAAAGAAACTCATACTAGGGTGATCTGGTAGGGGTGATCCGGCTCAGATCACCCCTGTTAGAACAAAGGAGCTGGGATTAAAACCAAAGAATCTACCTATAGCTTCATACTCGTTGGAATCTGCTGTAAAGATATTGAATAAATCTGACCACAGTCTTTTCAAGCAAATTAATGTTACTTAATTTTCCGTTCAGTTCCGAGTTTTCACACCCAAATGGTATTTTTCATATATTTTGTTTTAATTTTATCATTGTACTGAACTTTTAGTTTCATAAAATCTAAAGTTGAAAGATAACCATTAATTATTAAAAAAGTTATTAAAGTTAGAATTAGTCCGACCATAGATTTTCAGGTCCCTTCAGGTCTTTTCATTTCTCCGTTCAGGACCAACTTTTGGCTTCAAAAAATTGTTTTAAATTTAAAACATTTAAATTTTAATGAAATGTGGGTATTTACAATTAATAAAATTCCAACTTGAAGAAATTTCATCCAATTATAAAAAAGTTATTGCAATTTGAATAAAGGAGTAGGTCCGGTAAGGACTCGATCATTTTGGCCTCAAATTTCAGTTTCATCTGACGAAAGATTTTGACCACTTTTTAAACACTGAAGGTTCATCATAACCTTTTGGCTAAAATGGCCGTATTTACACCCCAAATTTTACTCTGAGTACAGACTAACCTATACACCTGCAACAGTTTTAAGGGATGGCAGGAACTAGATATATAAATTTTAAATGCATTTTATGTTTCAGAAAATAATAAATTTCTCTAGATTTTGCTATCCATTTTTTTTCGTTCCTACAGAAGGTGCAAAAATTAACTAAGTAGTGAAAACGATTGAGAAGCTCCCCTCATATAATCAATGTTGTGAGTAGTATTGATTTAAATGGACAATAGATGGACAATAGACACCTGTAAACAATAGGTGATTTAACAGGTTTAAACTGTGTAACTGAGTGGACCGTATCAAATGAAACTCGGGTGTTTGTTTATTTTGCTATCTTCTGCAGACTGGAAAAAAATGAACATCAAAATCCAGGTAAGTTTTTAATTTTCTGAAACGTAGACTTCATATAACTTTTATATATCTAGTTCCTGCCATGCCTTAAAACTTTCCTGGATGTACCAGTTTGTCTGTACTCATAGTAATTTTGGAGGTGTAAACACGGCCATATTTTTCAATTCCTTATGATGAACCTTCTCCTTTAGTCGTATATTTTCAGGTCTTTTCATGTCCACTTTCAGGTCTTTAGTGTAACCCTCGCTACATTGAAGACCTGTTGGTGACCTTCTGCTGTTGTTTTTTTCAATGGTCGGGTTGTTGTCTCTTTGACACATTCCCCATTTCCATTCTCTTCTATTTGTGTATATTAAAATAGTTTTTGTGCTAAATTCAAGTGTACACCCGGGCGTTTTGACGTTAACGTAGCTACGCGCATGAGTTGAGTACGAGTTGCTGAAAGTACGAGTTGTCGTGTACAGAGTTATTGAGCAAAGACCGATAACTCTGCATGGAAGAGCTTCACATTATCCGGAAGTAGACCTGTCAACTAACACACATCATCAACTTAGATTTTTTGCAGGTGTTAAGGTAATGAATGAACTGATTTGCTATCAGGAGCTTCTGTAGTTCAATTGGTTCTGACATCTTAAAGGCCAGAAAGCTTGATGTTTTTTTTTCTTCACAAAAAATTATGATAAACATGCTCATCAGGTAAACATGATGAAACCATAACAAACTTTAATTTAAGTTGGATATCAGCACCACACCTCCACTCAAACTTGGCAGACAACAGGACCAACTCTTCACTCTATAGAATGCCCTTTTTATCGTCAAGTGTCAAATCACAGGGGCTTGTTTAGTGGGTCTGAATTTATATTTTTTTCTGTCATGACTCATGGCGTCAATCTGTCAAATTATATATGGCGGTAGCTAACCTATATAAAATACCAATTCATATACATAAGTATTTATGTAGGATATTGGTATTTTATAAAGGATAGTAACTGCTATTGACATTAAAACTTTGTCTGATCTACTTATCAAGTACTAAATTCTGTTTATCATGTTTATCAACATGATCAATACATTATTTTGTCATTCTTCACATTTCATTCGTAAGTTAGTTACTACCTTTAGTATTAAACAGCAGAAGATATTTATGGTTTAATGTTATTTTTAACGTATTTTACTGTCATTCATAATACGGGGTAGCAAATTCATATACATGTACAATACCTACATAACCATGATAACATGTAATAAATGTATCTTCATGTCACAATGTCCTACAATACACATTTATTGCTATTTGTCCTCATTTCTGGACATCACAACAAAAGTTCCCGTAAAATTTTGATAACATTATAGAAAATATGTGATGCCACAATCATGACAATGGAAAAGTGATTATTGTAACGTATGGCTTAAAAAAATTTAAGCTGAACAGATTTCCAAATACATTGTATATACAGTGATAATGTGTTTGTATACAGGCCTCCACAATAACGCTTGTGGGATTGTCCGGTACCAGAGTGAAAAAAAGTCGGACTAGTAAAAGCTGTATCAAACTTGTCTGTCAGGACAAGTACAATTATTCTGTAGAAAATAAATTTAATGCAACATTGATGAACAAAGTAATTTATAAACAAAATCAAGAAAACAAATATTAATTTGACATGTTTCTGTATTCTGTTTATATTCAAATGCAAAACCTTAAGTTTTCTTCAACATGTTTACTTGCAATATATAGATAATTTTTAACTGGTTCTGAGTCAGGTATTTTTTAAAAGGAAAATGTATACTACTCTCGGAAACCAGTCTTACTGATCCAAATCAATGATGTGCTTTGTAGATAAGGTAACTTTACATGATCATCACCTCCACAGGTTTAGCTTTAATCATTGTTAATAAGTTTAATAGACAGCTTGGCACCGTAGGAGACATATTTAGTAGACATGATTGATAGACAATTTGGCAAGGCAGGTGACAAATTGTTCTTTATTATAAATACCATACCTGTAATTTTTTTCACATTTTTTTTTTTATTATTTACCATAAACATGATAAAATTCACAAAATCATAATTGATCATAAGTAGAAAAAAACAATACTTGCAATATGGTGACCTATGGTTGTTAATTTTTGTGTCATTTGGTCTCTTGCAATGATTTGTCTCATTGGCAATCAGACCTTATCTTCTTCTTTTTATTGATTGCATTTGAATAAACTATTTTCAACTTAAAAAAATACAGGATACAAATCCAATGAGTGTACAGGCCTATCAGATGGTGCCTCATGTGCAGAGTCTGATGAGACTGGCATTGATGAAAACTAGAACCTAAGTCCTGTGACATGACCAGATTCAGTTGTACTTGACTCATATTTTTGAAAAGTATTTCAAAAGAAATACCTCAAATTCTGTTATATTGTTTAAATTCGTTTTGTTCCTTTAATCAGCTTAAGATTTACAAAACTATTTGTAGACTATCTAGACAATTTTGTAGATAAAAAGAAAAGAAAGAAAAAAGAAACAATT
Source organism: Mytilus edulis (assembly GCA_019925275.1). Classification (NCBI taxonomy): domain Eukaryota; kingdom Metazoa; phylum Mollusca; class Bivalvia; order Mytilida; family Mytilidae; genus Mytilus; species Mytilus edulis. The sequence goes on along the minus strand of CM034352.1, from coordinate 57,346,776 downwards.
GATTCCAATTCAGAACATTTTTGGTCGGACCTAAAAGAGTTTGTATCTGAAGGAGTTATTTCTCAAACATTTATCCACAGCTACAGAAATGTAAACCTTTGATCAAGCTGTTAATGTCTTATCTATAGGCTTTCAACCAAATTCAGCGTTGTTGGCTTGGGATTAGGGTGCAATCAACAGTTTTTTCTATGACGTCATATTTTGAGGGACCATGCATAAGTGACCCTTAGTGGTGGACTGATTAATAAAGATACTTGTATAAAACTAGATATCCCTGGAATCAGAATGTTCTCTAGTTTATAATGAAATAAATATAAAGTGTACTTTTATCGTATTAAAAAAATTCCATCCAAAAAAACATGGGGAAAAAATGCCTAATTTGAACATAAAAAACCTGAAATCAGGTCATGTTCATACCCATAAAGACATGATACATCACTCATCATACGTGCACATTTTACATAATCAAAACTGTATGAAATTTGTAGGTTTTTATCAGGCCTTTAAAAAAAATCTTGTTTCAGGGTACGGTCTCCTGCTCCCAAAAGAGCTACAGTACAGTGGCTGCAAATAAGTTTTCATTTTTCACTGCCTAAAAAACAAGATGTTTACCATTGTTTACAGGGTTGTGTTCCCTCAAAAACTGTATATTTCATGTAATTTTTAAAATTATTTCAATCATTCAATCTGGTTTACAGCTTTTACATTATTGCTAGCAAGACAAATCTTTGTTTGGCTTGCTTGCTTTGTTTGTATCAATGTTTGCTCAAGCATGGTAATTAAGATAGGCGGGGCTTCAGCTTGTATACATCATACTTAAATTTTATTGGACGTTATGTTGGAGGTTAAGGACACTAAATTTTAAAACATCACATGACACATATTCTCACATGTTTCCTTACCTGTAAATATACGATACAGACAGGCTTCTACTTCGTCGAAATTATCTGTTCATTTTCACAATCGTAGAAACGGAAGACAATTTTTTTTTCAGAGATCCAACTTAAAGACTGTCGTCAAGCACTTTTAGTAAAATAGCTATTCGAACACACCTACTCTGATTTTGTGATCCATTGGATAGGTATTTCACTTGACCCCTATATTTCATCTTTTAGTACTGTTATTTGTTTATGTTATAAAGTCAACCTGTAGCTTTGCTATATAAAATGATAGAGTCTGAAGCGAGATGATGTATCAAATACTCTTGTTTTGTACATTTTCAAGACAAAATATTCATCTCAAACACACCCTAACATAAGAAAAGGTAAACTCGATTTTCTCTTTTCAATACAATTGTTTCCCATTTTTTAGAATATTTTCTGGAGTTGCATAATCGAAGGACAGACATGGAAATAACTGACTGAACTAATAGATTGATATGTTATAAAAACAATATTAAGTCAATTAATGTTGAAGGCCAGTTTCTCAGCCTCATACAAGAAAAAAGTGTATTTGTCATGTGATGTTTTAAAATTAAGTATCCTTAACCTCAGACATAACGTCCAATAAAATCTAAGTATGATGTATACAAGCTGAAGCCCCGCCTATCTTAATTACCATGCTTGAGCAATCACTGATACAAAGCAAGCAAGCCAAACAAAGATTTGTCTTGCTAGCATTAATGTAAAAGCTGTAATTGGAAGCAAATTAACTATTTTTTACAATCAAATACAAAAAACATGATACTTTTTCACCAATTAAGACAATAGACAATATAGACAATAGACAATAGACAATAGACAATATTTTATTCGCACAAACACATTTACATTAAATGGTTATGGCATACAAAATTAAAACAATAAACTGACAATAGTTAAATTGATTATAACTATATTAGAGTGACAGTGGTATTCACAGCGAAGAAGAAAAAGGCTATAAATATCAACAGTTTACACATTGTTAATGTTCATGAACAATTATAAAAAAGAACACAAACAAAAATTAGGTTGCATATTAAACAAAGTTACACAGATGTTCTTAATAAAAGACAATCATTAATATACTTTATGGTGATTTTTATAATGACTGGTAGACTGCTATTTAAAAGTACAGTCAAATGATTTAGTGTTATAGTGGACTGCAATTTAATAAAATTGAAATTAAGATTTTTATTAATATTTTGTATATAGGTATCCCTTAATGATTTATAGCATGGACAGATTGAGAAGAAATGGTATTCATCCTCAATTTCTTGTCTGTTGCAGGATAAGCAAATGCGTTTATTTCTTTCAATGTTGGTATAACGCCCTCTTTCAATTGCTAGGGAATGCGCACTTAGTTTAAATTTACTGAAAACTGATCGGTCGGTTTTGAATTTACATATATCAATATATGGGGGCCTTTTTCTAATTCTTTTAGTATGACAAAAGAAATTTAATTTTTCACATTTATTGATAGAACAATTCATAATTTGATAAGCCTGGTCATAGATTCTTTGTTGGATACTATTTATGTGATATTTTAAATTAAAAGTATTAAAAGTGAGATGACCAAAACCTAATTTATTTAACCAGTCTTTTACAATGTTAACCCATTTACTTGTTTTCTCTACATTATTATATATTTTATGGACTAAAGTGTTAGGAGAGTTTACAATGTGGTTTAGAAATTTTATAGCTGAAAGGTGAATTTTAAAGTACAAAGGGATTCTGTTTGTCTCAGTTAAACAGGCTACATTTGTTGTTTTGCACTGTACTCCTAAAATTTCTTTAATAAATTTAATATGTAAATGTTCAAATGGATCTGAATCTTTGAACACTTGGCTTACACCCCAAACTTCACTTCCATAAAGAGTTATTGGAACAACTAAAGTATCAAATAATTTTTCAAGCATACTGCAGGAATTATCTAAAGAGACTGTTTTTTAAATTTTAAACCAAGCTTTTCTTCCTTTTTCCATAAGATTTTTTTTTGAATGATTTAAACTTCCTGAACAATTTATAGTTATTCCAAGGTAACAAATAGATTTAACAGTCTCAAGATGTTCTTTTTCTACTTTAAAATAATTACAATGAGATTTTCCATTAGAATTGAATATTATAATTTTTGATTTTTGTTTGTTAACATCAAGTTTCCATAGGGAACAAAATTTAGTTAACTCATTTAGTGCATTTTGTAGCCCTTCTTGGGTTTCAGACAATAAAATAATGTCATCTGCATATAATAATGATGTTAGTTTTTACATCTCCTATAATAATTGGTTGAGTGTTTGCATGATCAAGGTCATTTACAAGGCCATTTATATAAATATTAAACAAAGTGGGGCTAAGTACATCCCCTTGTTTTACTCCGCAATTTGATATAAATTCATGGCTAATACCATTTTGAAATTTAATTCTGCATTTGTTGTCATTATACATTGATTGGATGACGTTAAAAAGTTTGCCTGGAAGTCTGTTTTGGAGTAGAATGTAGAATAAACCCTCCCTCCAGACAGTATCAAAGGCTTTTCGCAGATCTATAAATGCTGCAAAAATTTTCTTTTTTTTAGTTTTATATTTGTCTACAATAGACTTTAATGAGAATATATGATCTGCTGTTCTAGCTTTTTCTTTGAAGCCAATCTGATTTTCACTTATCAAATTATTGGTGTTAATAAACTTCATAAGTCTAGTGTGTATAATTTTATTGAATAATTTTCCCAAATTAGAAGTCAATGAGATACCTCTATAATTAGAGGGGTCAGATTTGTTCCCCTTTTTATGAATTAAAGTAATCAGACTTTTGTTCCATAATTTTGGGAAGCTGCCTTTCATAAATACTAGGTTAAAAAGTTTTAATAGGGGTTCTAATAATACTGGCATACCGCATTTAATCATTTCGTTAGAAATTAAGTCTTCAGGTGATGATTTACCATTTTTAAGTGTTTTAACTGCATTTAAAATTTCAGCTGGCTGAATGTGTTTATTAAATTCGTTGTCAGAGTTGCATGTATTTAGTGTCTTTTTTAAGGCTGTTAATTTTTCAATAATTATGTCATGGAATTTATTGTTTTGGATATTAGAAGTACTGTTCATTTTTTTAAAGTAGTTTATAAATAATTCTTGATCAAAATTGTTTTCCTCTTTTATTTCTGAAAGAGAACTTAATTTGTTAAGTAAATTCCAAAATGTCTTTGGGTCTTTTTTCATATTTAGTGAAATTTGGTCACAGATTTGACTCTTGTAACTTCTTTCTTCTTGTTTACACCTTCTTCTTAATTTAGATTTGAATGAGTAAAATGATTTTCTATAGGATCCATTGTCTGGAAACTTATTTACAAGTAAACAGTACTTTTTAACTGTAGTATGGAGGTCATGACAAGAGTCTGAGAACCATGGTTTAAATAAACAGGAGTTTCCCTCCATGGTTATTTTAAGTCTTAAGTAAATCGTCAAAATATAATTATGTTTAAGAAAATTATGAATGAAAATATAAAATCTAAATTGAGAAAGCTGTGTACTTTCATTAGATTTATAAATTCCCATGTGTGCCCTCCTGGCTAAATACTATCAGTATAATTGTAAATAGTGTACATATTTTGCTCTGTGTAATCATGTATTTATGTCTGTATTATTGATGTCATGTAGTGCCTGTATACCATTGTAATTGCAAAGGTTTGACAGAATAAAGATATATAAGTCTGGAAATAACCCCTAGTTTTTTATATGAAGCTGTTTATAGCACCCTTAACAAGTTTCTGTCATTGTTTAGGTAATAAATGAACTGATGGTCAGGGTACTAGAAAAGGGACTTTGTGTAAACGTAGAAACTGACGATAGCAAGGGGAATGTGTATACCGACCATAAAAGAGAGTGTAAACAGCAAAACAAATCAAGTGTCAAATTAATTGATTTGTCCTAAATTGATTCAGAAACTCCTTCTATATTTATTATCCCATGTTATATACTTGGCATGCAAGGAATAAAGTCTTCTTTTTATTTTCAAATTGAATTATTTTGTTAATCATTTTTTTACTATATATGGTATAATTGGTATTTTAATGACCAGTGTAAAAACTCAGGTGGGCCACTTCCTATATAATACAAGGTGTCAGGACGTTCTGCTTGAATACGTTACATTTTGAAGCTTTAAAAAAAATTTGAGTAGGCCTGGAAAACTATAAGAAATATATATGAGAAGGTTATAAGATAAATAAAGTACCAATATTAACTTCGTCTGTCATCTTTATGGTGTTTCCGGCTGTATTTTTATCAACAAATTTTCTCTCTTTTGACACTTTGGAATTCTGCTATTACGTTACACACTGCAAAACCTAAACAATATTGGAAAAGGTAACATTTTTACCTACGCAATATATGAAAAGGTATTCATTTTTAAAAATCCAAATTATATGAAAAGGGTGGAGTAACGGAACCCTAGCTGCACCCCCTATCGATTTAAGTATTGAAGTAATTAAAACTAGAAAAGTAACTGATTGATTTATATACAAAGCAATAAACAAAAAACAGATAAGAAGATGTGTTGTAATTGTCACTGAAACAACTATCCACCAAACGCCAAATGTGGTTAATGTATGCACCTAATAACATTATGACCTTCCACATGGAGCCTTGGTTCAAGTCGCATAGCAAGCTATATAGATCTCCGCAGTGACTAACTAGTGTAAAACAATTCAAACTAGAAAGATAACGACATGATTTATTAACAATTCAATAAACGAAAAACTATTTCCTGTTACACCATCGTACTTTAGGGTGATATACCAGGGCACTTTAACATGTCATATACCATGTATACCATTGCACGTAAGCGTGTCATACCATCGCACTTTTAAAGCGTGTCATGCATCTATTCGCACATTAAAAAACAAACAACCATCGCACTTTAGCATCTGACACCATTGCACTTTAGAGTCCTACATATATATTATGCATTTTCTCCATAATGACATGTTCCCCAGGTCAACCCGACTTAACCTAAGCAATTAAACTGAAATTTGAAACTCATTTATTTACAAAATGTAGAAACACTTCTATTTGTTGACTACATGTATCCATGTGCAATGATGTGTCATTAAACCAAAACTCAATATTTTCAGAATTTAGATGAAAGCATGGCGAGTGGTGGAGATGATAAAGAAGAGAAAGGGAACTCTCTACAAAGAACCAGATTACTCAGATTCTGCAGCGTCAGCAATGAAAATGATGAAGATGAAGCAAAACGAACTGATCATGCTGATGATGGTGAAAAAAACATGTGTCCTAGATTTACTTTGACCAATAGTCTGAGTACTGAAGCAATCCCTGATGGTGAAGCACAAGCTAATTCACAAGGTATTTTTATTCCTTTAGAACAAAAGTTTTGGAATGAAAAAAAAACAACACTGAACAGCACAATTCATCAGAGATGTGATTCATTATGCCACATGTAGTACAATACATTGTAAAAAAATTAATTTGTTTTGATTTATTGTTCTAATCATGCTAATAGCTGTTGTCTTGGCCAGTATTACATATATACCAATACCAAATTGTTTATTATAGTGACATGTGTTTTATAACAATAAACAATATTTCAATAAGCGATTGTATTTACATGTATCAACACCCAGCCCTTTGGACCTATAAGTCACTTTAAACATTTATGCATATAAACATGATAAAAGAATAATCATTTGATAGCAGACAAAATAAGAATTCATTATTGATTGTTCCTATACCAAAAGTTTTTTCTCTTATTAAACGCATTGTTCAAAACTTATTTGTATTACATGTACATGTAATATGAGTATATATATCTGATAATGGATTGCAACAAAAAATTCTTAATAACAGGTTAAAAACAACACTTAAATAGATATGTTATGTGCCGTATCATAATTCTTATTCTTAAAAGTTCTTAAACTTTAAAACAAAAAGTGAATATTTTTAGAACCAGATCAGAGCTTGGCTAGTTGTAGAGAGGACCAACAAGAGAAACAGGGGAAAAGAACTGAAGATAATAAAAGCCTTCTACCCACAAGATCTACCAGTATCATTAATCTGAGAACAGAAACAATTCCTGGTGGAGAATTACCAGTACATTCTGGAGGTATTTTATCCCTTCAGATCAAAGTTTTGTATGGAAAAAATACCAACTCTGCATTTGCATTTATTGTTCTAAAAAAAATGCCCCACAAAATAAATGTATATGCAATCATGACAATGAACATGATGAAATGAAAAATACTTGATCAGGCCACACCAATTCAATCTCTTGTTCTACAGATTTTTCGACTCCAAAAATTGGGGTGAGGGAGTGATTTGATAATGCTAATAAAAAAAATATATTTGCGGTGAAGCTTGAAAAGTAAAGGCAAGTAATTTTTTGTTTGTTTTGAAAACATAAAATAATAGGTTTTGACAATATTTATCAAAATAAGATGGTATGAAACTTGATTTACCACATCTACTTTGATATGGTCTCAGTGTCCTTTTCCTGTTCACCATGAAATAATTGCCTTTGAACCTGTAAAACTTCTTGTATGGTTATATTCTTGTAAAAAGATCTATAATGAAAGTTTATTTGATGAGAGCAGCGCGATGTACTGGAAAACTTCTATTTTGAAAGAAGTTATAATTTGACAGGTAAATTGAGACATGCTAAGGACTATGTGGAACATTCTAAAAATGTGTGCCTTTAACATTCAAAAGTCCAACTTAAATGAGTTAATAGAGAAAAAAAAACCAGTTGTTATTGTTGACTAACAATCCAAAAACTTGGATAACATTTGCATGTTACATATTTATCAAAAAGTATATAAGTTTTATGGATATTATTAATGTCTTTAATGCATACTGAACTTAAGAAAGATAAGGTTTTTCCATAAAAAAAAAATTCCAGGCCTGTTACTTTTTTTCTTAGGGATTTCCTGACTTGATTTCCTTTTACCCAATTGGTTCCTACATTTGGACCCATCTAGTTTGATTTGTTTCAGGAATCCTTATCTGTAAATTTTATAGATGTATGAATGATTAGACTGATTGGTCTAAATTTGATATGTGTATGAAATCTTTTTTTCAAATTGGATTTCAAAATTAAAGCATGTCGGGATAGTGCCTGGCTTGACCATTATATTGAAAAAGCCATGATATGAGTTTTAAATTTAAGAATTGGAATGGGGAATGTGTCAAAGAGACAACAACCTGTCAAAAGAACAGAAACCAGCCTGAGGCCACCTATGGATCTTCAACACAGCGAGAAACTCCCTCACCAGGAATCAGGCTTCAGCTAACATCTTAAAAAAATGTGAACTAGTTCAGTGAAAATGGAAGTCACACTAAACTAAACTTAAAACATATAATAAACCAACATCTATAAACATAAACTAAACTTAAACTTGTTTTGTGAGATCTCAACCCTGCCCCTATTCCTTTAGCCAATGTAGAATAAACAAACAGACAGCAATTTCGCACGGTAAAACTCAATTTAATAGAATTCTGAGTTTGTTTATTTTCTGACATGCAATATACCGTACTTATTTCAGAGGTGACTAGTCCAACACTGATAAATCAAGCTTCAGAAAGTGCAGTGGGACCTCATGAACGTGTGGCATTATCAAGTTCCAAGAGTGATATTATTTTTCCTGAGTCATTTTCCCAAGATGGTGAGTTGTCATGTGAAGAAATATGCATTGAACATGTTGAATTAATTAAGGTTTTAGAAATATACAAAACAACAGGCTGTAAACTCATTCTTAAACTAGGAAGACCAAATTGTTTTTATTGACAAAGACACATGCACATATGAAAAATATATGGACCATAATTTGCTATTGGGCTCCGTTTCCTATAACTATAGAAAAGTGATAAAATTTGAATTACTGTAAGAAAAGTTGTAACTACATCTAAAGATGCCATTATTTTTATTAACATACAAGTGTATGCTACTCTTCGCTAGAAAAAAAATTGAAATATATGAATTTCAAAGATTCTACAACCGTATTTTTGTGTCGTTTCTCGCGTTACTTTTTGCTTCCGAAGAGCATAACGCTGACTGATTTATAGATAATCGTCACCGGCAAATTCGTAACTTTTGCTTTCAAATAACAAAGAACATCGACCAATAAGAATAGTGAGAAGAAAATGCCGAGAACTATAAGTATTTATGTAGCAGATGTAAGAACAGTGGCGTGATTTTTGTGTCCGATTTCGTAACGCAAATTTTAGATGATGTAATCTGCTTTGTTGTAATAGAATTCTTAAAAACAATATGCAAATATGAACTCTCGCGAGATGTTCAAACAGGTAAATCAGAGATGATTTACATTCTTGTTTTGATCTTCGTAATAATTAAGTAAGAAAATGACGTTATCGTTATGCGTTACATTTCACACGAAACAGAAGTCCAGTTATTTATTAAAATTGTTTTTGTCCTTAAGTTCTAATCATTTCCGGTCATACGTGAAACATGTGACTAACATGTGATCACGCCCTTACAGCAAGGACATACGATATACTAGTTCTAAACATTGTTTTTGTTTCCAACGGGATGTTAGCAAACATAATCTGTAGACTTGTTTCGACTTGTTTAAAAAAGGAAAATACAATTTTCAAAGAGATTGCGCCGGGGGTCTATTATTATTCCTATGTGCATAATGTTACATACGATCTTGTGTGAAAATAAATGCCCAATGACTTGACAAAATCGATTTCAAATTTGACCGACGTTTAAACACACTACGTTTCCCAATAACGATGTAAAGGGTCCTTGGAAAATTCAATCGAAATTACGTCTCTTATCATGGTGCCGATGTTCGTTGGATTGATTTTGCTTCAGCAGTAAATATTACTGGATATTTTAGGTGAATAAAGATAATTAAATGAAAAATGCATGTTAATATACCGTTACACTAGGAATGTACAAAGTTGGTAACTTTGTCACAATTTTTAATTATTTTTTTTTATTCATGTTCTGCAAACACTTTTCAGAAACGCAATAAACTTGTCAAAGGAAAAGTAAACTTTTACCAGGCATGACTTGAAAGGAAGTACTTTATTGATTTAAGCCCACTAAAGTAGGTTAAAATGTGGAAACCATGTAGATGGTGTACAGGTCACAAATATCACATGGTGCCTATTTTAAAGATTTTAATTCCAAGTTAAAAGTTTTTTTCTTTACTGGATTTAAAGAATTTTACATTGCCAATGATTTGGAATAAATTTTATATAACTGGAATTTCAAAACCAAATATAAATATATTTTTTTGGTCAAAACATCAAGATACAACGATTATGGTATCCTGTATCAATGAAGAAAATATGGAAAATTCTGAATAAATTGTACTAATTGTTTTCAAAACAAGCACATATTTAGGAGTTTTATAATACTGTTACATTTAAGATGGATTTAAAGAAAAAGTATACTGTTCAGATTATTTTAAGCAGATTTTGCAATAAAATAAAACTAAAAAAATGCTTTCGGTTTCTTATGGTTTCCTGTCACGTTTTAAAAAAACTTTAATATAACATTGAAAATAGATTTTAAATATTAACATGAAGCAAGTAACACTAGTAATGGTGTTTATTTATGCCTTTTGAATTATATTGTGCAAAATAAAGAAAATAAAGATTGGTTTCCTGTTTGGTTTCCTGTCACGTAAACGGTGAATCAAAATGTATTAATTTTTTCTCGAAAAACTCAATTGTTCCATTCATACTATTCTAACACCAACACAACCCACAAAATAAAAGTTAAAATTTTAGAACTTATAAAAAAGGATACAAAAAGAAACCAAAGGCCGAATACCAAATTATGGTCCATATACAAAACATGGTATTTTAAGGATTCTTTCTTGGCATTTATTTTGAAACATTGATTATAAATTTTGAGGAATAAATTTTATTAATTCATGAATGAATCTAAATTAAACAATTGAATGTAATGTTTGAATCCAAATTTGATATCACTGACACACAGATGACCATAAAACATGAGATATGATTTCAGAACTCTGAATAATGTTACGATTGGCTATTAATTATTTGTATTTTTCTCTCTGTACAGTCACAATAAGTTTATTTTCTGATATTGATCGAGTATTGACGAAACATTTCAAAATTTGATTTATTTCAGTAATATATAGTCAGACACCATTGTCTCCAGCTACAGAACCCCAAGGGGAGGGAATTATGGCAGCGTCTGGACACAGGAATGTTACATCTCTGTCTCAACTACATTTAGAAAATAGTAAGTACCTGTTAAAAAAATAGTGTTTTAGAACAATAAATTTGACAATTTGATATATACATGCACAACAAATTGCTGAAAGCCTATGTAGCAAAATCTGTGTTATATTTTGACTAGTTACTTGTTAGTGATGTTCATGTATCAGTGTTCTCCCCAGAAATTTTGGATAGCATCACATTTTGCGTAAAAAAAATAACTGTATTTTTTTTAATGTCGTTTGTCGCGTCGCGTTGATACTCTATTTCCTTTATATGTTTTAGTTTATATTGTTCAATTCATAACTGAGAATACAATTAAACTATAACCACAAAAAACAGTTGTTTCAGTTTATGTTTTCTTTATTCATTTATTGTTACAGAATTATTTTTTTCCTCTTGTGCCAAATAAAAATAAATATGTGGTTTCAGTTACCCAACAATAAGTCAAATGAATGAATGGTTCATTATAGATCAACCTGTTTATATACAAAACTAAATTAAATATCTAGTACACAAAATTAACTATTTTTATATTATATCAAGTTAAGATAAAGTAGCAAAAGTAGCAAAAAAAATCAATTTAAAAACTTTTTTTATCATGTTTATGAAATTCATTGTTTCATGGCACTCAATAAATTAGTCCCAGTTGTTTCTTATATTTACATCAAAATGATATGTATTTTTAACAAAGTTATCTAACAAATAGTCTGTTAATGCGTAGTTTTCTCTCTTGGTATATTTTTTCTGTCTTCTGTCCAACTGTTGTCAATATCGTGAAAATGCGGATTTTTGTCATATCTGGTCCGGTTCCGATCCGCAGTTTACACAAAAATGTGCAATGGCGGCCGTAGAAAAATTTACGAAAATGAGTCCGAGAATAAACATTGTTTGACAAGAGATTGTGAATGAAAAAGACGCTTTTAATGCATTAAATGGATTAAACATAGACTTAAGCCAATTATGATAACTTTTTAAAGAAGTATTTAACTTAGTTTAGCTCTAAACCAAAATTCTCGCTCTCGTATTACCGGAAGAGAAAGAAAGTAATTTTTGGAATGATGCACAAATAAAGGACCTTTTTAAAAATATAAAAATCGTTTCAATCTTTGAAATTTCGTATTACAAAACGTAGATTTCAAAATGTTTTGTGATTGCATTTTTCCATGTCGAAATTGGTGATTGCAGACACGTGGTATTAGTCATGTCACAAGTGTCAGCTTGGCTTGGGATATTCACATCCAAACAGTTATCACCCTGAGGGCAATTAACACCTAGCTATTTAATCTCTTAATTGCCTTTAGTGTCCGACTTAAAGGGATTACAATTAAAGGTGATATAATTTTTATGATCATAATCGATAATAGATGAAAGTTCAAAATTGAGGACAAGTAAAATAGCATCTTCAAAATAATTATAGCGTCGCGGGAATTATTATAGCATCACGGTGAAAAAATATAGCATCGCGGTACCGCGACGCTAAAACGGCCTGGGGAGAACACTGTGTATGCTTGAATTGTAGGGTTTTTTTTGCATTTTGTACAAGGTAGAGAGAAACTGTAAACAGCAAAATTAATCAGCAATACAATTTCAACAAAAAAATCAATTCTTGTTGTATGACCTTAGAAAATGCACATAGAACCATAATGACACTGGCTCTAGTTTTTCTCTCGCTTGACAGAGTCAAAAAGCAAGACATAGGTATGCTGTTTCTGGTGGCGGTGGCATCAACAATGTATTAGTTTGTGATTAGGTCTAGTTTATGGTGAACAACTAGTTGTAAGTCAAAGATATTTGATATGCAGTTGTATAAGTATTGGCACATCTCATTACCATTGAGATTATTTGGCCCAATCCCTCCTTTTTGGTCTATTGACTTTGAAACTTTGCTTAGTGTTCATGTATTAATTTGTGATTAAGACAGTTTATGAAGAACCACTAGAAGTAAGTTAAGGATAATTGGTATGCTGTTGTATAAGCATTGGCATATATCATTTCCATGGAAATTATTTGGCCCCGTCCCCTCAGTCATGGTCTGTTGACTTGAAACTTTTGCTCAGTTTTCATTTATTAGATTGTGATTAGGTCAGTTTATGGGGAACCACTAGTTATAAGTAAATGATATTTGGTATGCAGTTGTAAAATAATTGGCATATCTCATTTCCATGGAGATTAGTTGGCCCAGCCCCCTCAGTCATGGTCAATTGACTTTGAAACTTTTGCTTAAGTTTCCATGTATTAGTTTGTGGTAAGATCTGTTTATGGGGAACCACTAGTGGTAGGTCAATGATATTTGGTATGCAGTTTTATTAGCATTGGCACATCTCATTTCCATGGAGATTATTTACCCTAACCCTCAGTTATGGTTTATTGACTTTGAAATTTTGCTTAGTTGACATGTTTTAGAGTGTGTTTATGCTAGTTTAAAGGGAACTGCTTATGATAAGTCAATGGTATTTGGTATGCAGTTGTATCAGAATTGGCACATCTCATTCCCGTGGAGATTGTTGAGTCATGTACCTTAAGTCATAGTTCATTGACTTGAATATATATTTGCAAAAATTTAATGTTATAGTATCGCAATAACATTTGCATTATCGAAATTACAAAAAAGCGAGACATATCTATGTGTTAACAGTTTATTACTTGAATATATAGTCTAAATGATTTAATTTAGTATTTTTTTTTAATACTAAAACGGTGAAAATAAATCTGAATATGTAAAATTAGTATGCCAAATCCTACAACATGTAATAACTTTAGTAATATCTTGATTTCATGGACTTTTAAGTATAGAATCCAGTCATCAACAGTAACATGAGTAAAGAAGGCAAAAAATATCAGTGTGTGCATTCTTGTTGCATTTTTTATCTTTCTTTCAGATCCATCTTTTCCACATATCCCTGAAACTTCTGATCCTGACATAGATTTTGCATTAGAATCCAGAATAATCGGTAGCACAGAAGGGGAATTTGCTTCATCATTTTCAAGAGCAATTCAATTATCACAGAGAGAACCATCAGTTCATACAATTTTAAGTGATGAACATTCTTTGGAAATTAGAGGTCAGTGAGATCAACCATAGGGTATATAGTAACAAAAATATCTGCGTTTTGCATTTGCACCCATCTGCAGTTCACTTGCTTCTATATTGTTTTTCATTTGAGCCGATTTGTTTACAGGATTTGTGTCATTATAAACCTCTTTTGTTAGCTAGCTGGTTGTACATATGTTATTAATTGTTCATTTTAATGTGAATGAAACAATTCTGGACCGTTATTCGTCTACTTAATTTTCAACAGGTGCAGCTGCCCAGAAATGAGGTGCATGACGTGAAGTTGAGCAAATTATATAAGTACTTATAGTATGTACAGTACGCTCAGAGAGTATGTAATCGCGAACTCTAATCACTGATTTCCCGCAGTGTAGCGGTGTGACACTGCAAATCACAGATTATACTCCCAATTTCCTCGAAAGATTCTCTCCCAACACCGCGTGGCTGTTTATTGGTTTATTGCCCATCGGATGTACTGAAAATTAATGACGCGTGACAACATCATCAAATTAGCCAGATTTATTACCTTTGTACATTTAATCGATCTTGATTGCACCTGTGTGCTTTAAAATACGTTATTTAAATGTCCTTTCATTGTCAGATAAAAGTGTGAAATTTTTATTTAAAACAAGATAATTATTCTTTTATGTATATGCCCATGTCATTGTCATATGTCATATGTCATTATAGTCCGGTCAGGTCATAATTTTTGTTTTTTCAACAAAGACGATTTTACCACTATTAAGAACCTTTTATGACCTACTCAGTGAGCAATATTCGGTTCATTAATAGTTCAATATTATATAATTAATATCAACTGGCTTATAACAAAATGATGTTTTTTACGGTAATATGTCCAATCTAAATTAAACCCAAGAGTTAATTTATCGGATCAACAAGTGAACTCTGTTACTTTCAATTTATTTTGAAATGTAAAATATTATGTTTCACCAACTTGGTAGATTACAGACTTGAAATATTTGAATTTAAAAAAGAAACTGTAAAGTGACAAATAGTTTTGTATGCAATATGGCAGCCCTATATTCATAAATGCTGAGATACATTTGCCGCCCAGACACAACACAATAATCACAACCTTTAAATATTTAATTATAGGAGAAAAAAAATCATGTGTTTTTTATCCGTTATGATCTGTTATTGATCTTTGATTATTTAAAATAAAATTGGATTGGCGCAATCCGTATTTTACTGCTCGTTAAAAGTCCTCAGCGAAATATAAAAAGAAGTATTTCAACAATTTATAAAATAGAATATTTAAATGAAATTATATCGTGTTCTACAAGAAAGAAATATGTAAAAAAAATGTGGATCGGATTTTTACGATCGACAAATTTTCACAGAGGATCTCTACCAACGCCCATCAGGAACTGAATGACATGCATCCTGTTTTCATCTACCATTAATATATAGTGTTGACTATGGACGTATTATTAATGTCCAGTTTTATGTCCTCTGTTGACTGAGAAATGTAAAAATAAAAGGCTGATGTTGGTTAATTCAGAAAAGGAATGCAATTTAGAATCCGGTTAATCAATTGTAAAAGTACCTTTTAGAGCCTCAATCACACACAAATTTATGTCAATCATTACAAAGCAAGTTTAAACCTTGAATGAATTTTCCCACGGTTATCCAGAAAGGTCACCTGAGTTTACTGTTACATGATACTATTTCCCGCCAAATAAAAATCTCGTGGACAAAATTGATCTCACTATTTTTTAGCATTCAATATTGTGAGCGAAGTCAAGTTCAAGTTCAAATACGCACTGTTGATCACTGAGATGCGTATCGTCTTCCCACGGCAATTAATTGCTTTAAAAATATTTAAAGATCACTGTTCTAAATACAACACAAAAGTTTACATTCATTGTGCGTAAATGAATATTATGCAACGACGAGTTGATGCAGCTATAGAAGTATTCCTGTTGTAGCCGAAATGTATTATTTATCCTAAAGTAATGCTAACTAATCGGGAAGAGAAAATGCCGTAGACTTATTAAGCATAAGGAATGGTGAAAAGTATTTTCTTTTTTTCTTGCATATACAAGTTTTAAGATACGTAATTTTCTTTCTTTCTCACATTTTATACCTTCAGCGTTAATTTCCATATTTTCACGCAAGTATGTCTCTTTTCGTAAGTTATATAAATTACCGATAAAAAAAACCCGAGGTCATAATCAAGTATAGATTTTTTTTTTATAAAACTTTAATGCAATTGAAAGCATTAACAACAACCTTTTAATTTTTTTAACTTTTACTTTGTAATCGTAAAATGGAAATGGCGTAGACTTATTAACATAACAGATAGGGAATAATATTTTTTTTTTACTTGTATAAAAAACTTTGAGACGTGTAATTTTCTTTAAACGACCCTAATTTATTCAGCGTTAGTCTCCGTTTATTGTTACACAATTATATCTCTTTTAGTAAATTAAATATTTATTTAAAAAACGGAAGTCAAAATCAAATATAATTGTTTTTAAAAATTGATTTAAATGTACAGAGTAATTAAAAGAATTAACAACAATGTTTTTATTTTTATTTTAATCTTTCATTTGTTTCAAGCAATCAGATATAAACTGATAATCAATAGACAGGAAATACAATTGTTTAATTACATTAGAAATCTCGCATACCTTGACTGTCGCGTGTCGCCATAGATCAGAAGGATTAGGGCAATTAATTACCTGGTGTGACACCGCGTCACTCCAGACTGGGAGAGATGTCGCTAATACAATAAACAAAAGGTAACGGATTTACGTGGAAGTCGGAGGGAACACTCCCAAATTTCTCCGAGAATTTAGGGAGTGATGTTGGAGTTTCCTGGTGTCACACCAGGAAAAAACTCTGTGTTTGGAGTTTGGGATGGATTTTGCGAAAATTGTACTGTAGTCTAAGAATGCATGACATTAGTCATCAAAAAGAGCGTCAGACATGATGTCAAATGTGAAGTAGTCCTCAATTTCATCTGGTGGAAGGGAATGTAGCCCAAAAAAATGCGATAGCCATTTACCAGTGTTACTTGATTTGTCTTTATACTATGTGCTTAGCATATGTAACAGACTGGATTTTCCTCCACCAGCATAACCAGTTCTGAGCCAGATGAAAAGGACAAAAATATACTTGCAGGGGACAGCAGTTATACATTGTAAACATGTTATAATTGATTATTCAGAACATATGTAAAACTGGTGAACATCAGGGTTTTTTGATGATAAATATAAAAAAGCATTCACCTGTAGTTTACCTGAATAAAATCTGCGCAAATGAAAAATTCAAATTGTCGCAAATGAACGATCGAAATTTTTTAAAAATTGTTGCAAATGTCATAGGCCCTAAAATATGCAATAGTATCCCCTGCAAACCAAAACAGCTGCCATGCTCAACATGATAACATATGGATGAAATAAATGTATTGTCTATCATCATTGTTTATTATCCTGATTGAAATTATCAGTAGACTCCTAACACAGTCAAGGGTCTAACTAAATTAAGTCATTAGAGAAAAAATATGGAAAGCCTCAGCTGTCATATCATATATTAGAGATTTACAAAACGTTATGCTGAAGCTTTAAATGTAAAGTTAAGACAGTGTGATGTTGAATTGAGTTATCAAAATGCTAACTCTGAATTACAATACAGAGCTCCAGATAAGCTGCGTATTTGCGTAATCACGCAATACAAATAAGAAAAAACCCAATGCAATTGCCCATTGCAGGGTTTCATAACCCAATTAATTCACAGGAAAACCCAATTATATGCCAAAACAATGAGTTCTCAATCCTTTTATTGGCTACCGTTTGCGTTATTTACCCCTATCTGTTTACAGTTGTCGCATAAATCTATTTTTATATATTTATAATTGGAAATGTCCTTTCGTTCTAAAAATAGATCCTTGCATCAAGTAACTGAACTGGGTCCCTGTTGGAATATTCCGTTACTCAAAAGGTACACGTGTTTTTGAAAACATTTCGATCTTCTCGGCGTTTATCCAATTAGCGTGTGTCATGTTGTCATATTTTTCTCGAATTGCTCGGGGTTCATCATAACATATATTGAATTAAAACGAAAGTGAATGTCCGGTAAAAATATTGAATATAAGCATGTTTAGCTTCTTTTGAATAGCTGATGAAAAGTTATGATGATAACAAGACTCAGCCAGTGTTTTTAGGAAGCGTCCATCGAACACAAGGGCGTGTGTGTGTACCTTAACGAGAACATTGCTTATAAACACGGGGTTTCGTCAAAAACGAAATCAGTTGGAAAAAGTGAAAAGCCAAATCAATTATGACATGTTATGTAGTTGGAAAGCATCAGAAATCAAAAGTTCTGATAAGGGACAACTTAATCCAGATTTATGTAAATTGAATAAAACAAAAACATTCAAGAATAAATTAAGAGTTTACTTACTATTATTTTTTTTCATTTTACGGTTAATGATTGAATGTAAAGGTATATATGTAAAATAAATTCTGAGACGAGTGCCTGTGAATACATCTATCCGTTTTTTATAGTTTATATAAGTTATGAGAAAACACAAAACTGGAAGAAGGTTTGAAATGGAACACAAATTAAACCTACAAATGCTAGTCAGTGAATGAACCAAATATAACAGCTATAGCACATATACAAAGAAAGAAACATATTTAAGATGGAAAAAACATCTGGGATTGATATTGCCTAAATATTCAATATTGTGTTGATGAAAAAACCCAATACATTAAGGAGCTTGTTGGTGAAAAACCCAAGTTGATATTAATTTGAGGGGTGAATAGGAATTGATAATGCAATTAAAAAACTTTATCACCCAATTACAAAAGAAAATGGTGGGTAAAAACCCCAATTTGTGAATTCTTATCTGGAGCTCTGACAATATGCTAAGTTGAATCTGCGCAATGTTGACTTGTAATGACAAACTTGTGCTTTAGTCGTGATAGTATAATGATAAGTCACGATGTTGTGATGATATGCCAAACACACCTAACGTTGAGTTTAAAGTAAATGATGTGAAGTTGACGTTGCATGATGTTAGCTTGCAGATTGATAATTATAGTATAACTAATCGCCGTATTTGAATATCAAAAATAAGACAACGCGTGACCGAACAACGCATGGATTAAACGAGTGCGCAGCACGAGTTTAATCCATAGCGGCGTCGGTCACAAGTTGTCTTATTTTTGATATTCAAATACGGCGATTAGTTATTCTTTTTATTACATTGGCAAATGGCTTTTTTTTATGAAATTAATGGGAAAATATAAGGAACTATATCTTTTTCCTACGCATTGACAATTTGTTTTGATCCGACGTTATCGACGTCTTGACAACGCCTATTGTTGTATGACGTCAGAGAGTGAAATAACCCGTTTATTTCACATGTGAAATTATCGGTTTTTATCTAACTGGGAAATCAATGTAATTCATTGCAACCAATGTAATAATGCTCAGTCATCCACTTCGATTGCTATGATAACAAATAAAATGAAAAGCTAAAATGTATGGTGCTGACTTGTTATTAATAAATGTTGAGCTGAGATAGTGCGATGTTATCTCATTGTGATATTACGATAGGTCAATCATGCAATCTGTTGATTTAAAACACCATGATGTACAGTTTAAAGTACATGATGATAAGTTAAGATAAAACGATGCTACACCACTATATTGAAACGAAAGGCCTACCATACAATGTGTTGACTTAAAGCAACACGATACAAAGTTGAAAGTACATGATGTTAAGCTAAGATATCATGATGGTTTATCAGTATAATGTCACGATGGGCTAACCATACAATATGCTCACTCAAAACTATATGACGTACAGTTGAAATTTTGTAATGTTAAGCTAAGATAGCATGATGTTATATCAATATAGTGTCACGATAGGCTTACCACACGATATGCTCATTTCAAACTACACAACGTACAGTTGAAAGTATGTGATGTTGAGCTATAATAGCATGTTGTTATATCATTTGAATGTCACGATAGGCTTACCATACACTATGCTCATTTAAAACTACACAATGTACAGTTGAAAGTATGTGATGTTGAGCTATGATAGCACGAAGTTATATCATAATAATATCACGATAGGCTTGCCATACAATATGCTCATTCAAAACTACATGACATATACAGTTGAAAGTATGTGATGTTGAGCTATGATAGCAAGATGTTATATCATAATAATATCACAATAGGCTGGCCATACAATATGATCATTAAAAACTACACGACGTACAGTTGAAAGTACGTGTTGTTGAGCTAAGATAGCACAATGTTATATCATTATGACGTCACGAGAGGCTTATCATACAATGTGTTGACTTGAAACAACACGATGTAAATTTGAAGTAGTTTGGTCTTGACTTGAAACAGTAAAATGTTAAGTTATAAAAACAGAATGTAAAGTCAAAATAAAACAATGATAGGATGACATATACTTGTGCAGAATTGAAGATTTTTGGTGTTGACTTCGAATATAGTACAAATGTTAGATCGTTTTTATGTTAAATTGAAAGACAATAATATTTTTTCTTCTTCATTTGCAAGTCGATGAATATTAATGAAATTTAACTCAAGAGGGAAAAGGATATACAAAGAAAGTTTTCCATAAATTCATAAAGCAAAAGAATTACCCATCGCTATATATTACACTTGAATACAGTTTTGCCGTATATTTTACATGTTTTCTTTGGAATTTTTTTTTATGATTTAAACTGAGACTTTTTTTATGAACAATATTTAAGAAAATATTTATCTATGTTGTGTGTTGATATATACAACATAATGTTGTGGCTTGATATGACTTATGACTGTAAGGGTCAAATTTCTATTCATATAAAATCACATCTATGTAAGAGTTATTAGAGAATTTGTATTTACCACTCCCCATTTCCGAAATAAAACATAAGAATCTGGAGTCCTAATCTTATAAAACAAAGATTAACTGATATGAAAAATATTACGCTAAAACGTAGGACTGACAGGATCAGCGCTATATGAGATGTGACTCCCGTGCCTTGTTAGAGGTATCTGACAATTTGAATGTTTTTTTCCCCAAAATAAAACAAAAGAATCTGGACTTAATCAAAACCGATGCGATTACGATTTCCATAGAATGTCAGAGACGGTTTGTTGACTAGTTCGTTGAAAATTCGGGTAATCAAGTAAAGTATGTCTTGTATCAAAGCAGGGTTTATTCATATTTATATCACATGTTCTCGTCCTTATATGCATGTCATAATATTTGCCACTGTACGTAAAAAGCACCCTTTCCCCACAAAATCTGAACTTAATCAAAACCGATGCTATTTGGATGTCCATAGATTGTCAGAGACGGTTTGTCAACTAGTGTGTTAAAAATTCGACTAAGCAAGCAAAATATGTCTTGTACATAGCCAAGATTTATTCATATTCATATTACACTTACACACTCTCGTCCTTATATGCATGTAATATTTGCCACTGTACACTAAATACAAATACATTATCATCAATTCTTTTTTATGAAAAGGAGCCACATCTACCTATATCTATTTTGAGCATGTTTTTAGATTTGACACCATGTAATTCAAGTTTTTTTGGAGTTCTTCGAAAATTATAACACATTCCTTCTTTATTTGCAAAATCGCCAAGTGACGGGTGCCACATACGAAACAGAATCTGCTTACCCTTCTGGAGCACCTGAGATAAACCTTTCTTTAGGGTTTCGTGTTGCTCAGTCTTTGGTTTTCTATGTTGCGCTTAATATACTGTTGTTTGGCTTTTGATCTTTTTTCTCTCGTTTATTTCGGCTGATGAGTTTTTGTTATGACATTGTCAGTTTGGTTAAGAGTTTTACTATCCCTTTTGTATATTACGCCTTCTTTTATCCATTTTTTTGTATTTTTATCAGTTTTTTTTTTCGGTTCTCCCCTCCCCCTGAACAGTATAACAGATAGATAATTGAAAACAGAAGCCCTTTTCAAAATAGGTGATCTGCAAGTAACTCGACGTGACCGAAATTGTAAATTTCTTCCTCATTAGAGATATTGCCCTTAGGGTAGATCGGGTGTCTTCCACCATCTTAGGTTCTCATATAGCACAACAAAATCGGTCTAGATCTAAAAAGATATACAAATCTTGAGAGTGGAATGTTATTCATATGTATTACTTTTCATCTTGAAGAAAATTATGTGATTTATCTTATTAAAACGACTATTTGTTTTTTAATACAGAACGTTTTTTGCATATTCCCCCCCCCCCAACTTTTCCATATAAGGGGAGATAACTCGGATAACATTATTTTTTTGTCGTTTTTTTTTATGTTTTGCCATGGCATTGTCAGTCTATTTTCGACTTATGAGTTTAAAATCCCTTTGGCATATTTCGTCTCTAATGATGGAATATGTAGGGACTTTATCTATTTTGTTTTGTAGACAGGAGCCTCTAGTTTTAAATAAATCTCATTATATAGGGTGAAAAAGGGGAACATTTAGATTTTAACCAAATTTGCTTTATTTCACTGATTTTAAAGACATTAACACAAATAAGAAGTTTTATAAATATTTAATGAAGATTGATAGAATCCTGGGCCTTAAATATGATGACTCAGCATAAATTCACAGTTTACAGTATGCATAGTTTACTTAAAGTCCTGGATACAAAATTAAATCATAATATTTGCATATTTGTCAAGTTAAATTGTTAAGAAGTGCTTATATTTACTCTTCGCAGTCATTGAAACTCATAGATCCTTCCTGAATATTATTTATGGGGTATTTGTGTCCTTTCGATAACCCAAAAGTAAGCCTCCACACCTAAATCTGCTTTTTTGTCACCACGGCATAATAAATACAAACTAGAAAAACAAAAATATCTCAAGAAAACTTACAATAGTGTGTTCTATCCTGAATATGTACTAAATATTCCAAATTGCTAGAAACAGCAGAATGATTGAGGAAATTTGAGGCCCCAGGGGCAAAAAACATAGAAAAATTGCCTACCCCCTGTGTCATAAAACAAATAATTTAACTTGTAAATGCTATGATTTTATGATTTTAAAGTTCTTGATATAGAAAACAATAACTATGCTTGGAAGTTATGCAAAAATCAGATGTTAGCAGTCATCTCTACAACATTTTAAGTGAATTTATATCTCAGACTGGTATCTGCATACATACAACTATTGCAAATATGGCTTTGTTTGAACACTTCTAGTATATATAGTAGCTAAATTGTGTCAGATATATGGTTACAGATGATACTGTTGTGACAAGAATTTTAAATTGACCATTTGAGGCAGAAAATGTGTTCTTTAATTGACAAATAGGCATACAGTAAGATGTGGACGGGAGAAAGAGGCTGGATTGGATACTTTATATAATCTTGAATGTTGTAATGATTGACTTCTAAACATTACATTTATGATATTCTGATATGCTTTCAATATGTTATCAAAACAGTTTTTAACAGGTTCTAGGCATTTGTTATCAGAAAATATGCAAATAGGGTAAGCTGGCAATAATTAAAGTCTTGTTTTCAAATTCTTTAAAAAATTGAAACAGGGGAGGGGGTATAAAATGTATAGTAAAGAAAAACTTAGAGTATACACAGTGATTTCTTTAAGACTTTAATTCTGATAAATGAGTATTAATGTGAGAAAAACTGATTTTAGAGAGTTTTCTATTTCAATAAATGTCTGTATAGGTTGCACTTTGTAAATACAGCTGTTTCTCAAAACACGCCTCTTTTGGGTAGTAATTGAATATTCATAGAAAATTAATTTTGTTTACATACTGGTTCCCAGTTATGCTCTCTGTGTTCCATATCACACAGACAGAACTTGGGAATGTTACCAGTAAATAAACATGTGCATATTGTTTACATTGAAATCTGTGGTGTTACCTTTCATTCGAGGTAGGGGTAGTTAAGAAAATTAGTGTAAGTTTAAACTCTGAGAAGTTTCAGGGCATATAAACGTTGAAAATATGCCGCACAGCCCTATATTTTGACCTTTGAAAAACATTGTGGTGCATATGAACTTTCAATTCTAGGATAAGATTTCAAAAACTTCATAGTAAAAGTGGTACAGTTTTAGCCGTAAAAGGAGTTCCTATGGGAAATTGCATTGTCAATATTTACAGAAATGCAACCTATAAGAGTATTTTCTTGGCTTCAAAATAAGCACATTTTGAATATATTATCAAAATACGATGATTTTGTTAATTTTTTCTAATCTAAAAGCTTGAGGAATTCAGTGGCCACAATCTGGGATAAAAATTGTTCTGTAATCAAAAGTTGTCAATGATGATATTGAATCTCTAAACACAAACACTTTCTGGATTTGGGTGGCAGACAAATTAAAATATACAAAAAAATTATAAGAATTATAAAAAAATTGACCTATACTGACATTACAACACAAATCTTGCATACTGAAGTAGTCAATACTTTGTCATTGAATGAAGTTATTTAGTGTTAACAGTTATATTGCAACTATTTCTTTGTGAAATTTGTAAATTTTTGGTCTGATTAAAAAAAAAAATCAAACATTTAGGGCCAATTTTAGCACTTTGTGAATTTTTCCAGTGTAGCAGAATATTGATATGAACTGCCTACATTTAAAAGCGAGTATTATGTTTTTCGATCTCTTCATCTATTAATCTGTGTATTTCCGTTCATCCACTAACATCAGGTTAAAGCTTGGAGTAGGGAAGTAAACCATGAAGCTGTTGCACGTAATTGAATATTGATAAGCATGTATAACATGTATAATCATGAATCATAATAATTTTTGAAACTTTTAAGAAATGTATGGCAAGATATGTTTTGGATGCAGATTTAAAGGTGTTTTTATACAACCGCAAAAATTGAAAATTTTTTGGTCGTATATCGGTATCACGTTGGCGTCGTCGTCGTCCATAGTCGTTGTCGTATGAAGGAATTTGGTTTTTGCACTCTAACTTTAGATAAAGTAAATAGAAATCTATGAAATTTTAACATAAGGTCTATGACCACAAAAGGAAGGGTGGGGTTGATTTTGGGAGTTTAAGCCCCAACAGTTTAGGAATTAGGGGTCAAAAACAGGTCCCAAAATAAGTTTTTTTTTGGTTTTTACACAATAACTTTAGTATAAGTTAATAGAAATCTATGAAATTTTAACACATGGTTTATGACCACAAAAGAAAGGTTTGGATTGATTTTGGGAGTTTTGTTATTTTATTGATGTATCAATAATTTGACTATAATCTGCTAATTGGTCTAAATTTAATCTGTCATGTGTAAAAGGTAAGTAATTTTGTTTTAAATCAGATTTCAACAGCATGCCAAGACCATAACTGTTGAACATATAACCATGATATCAGTTTCACATTTATATTCTAATGAAATATATATAAACTTTAGAGGTGAATAGTCCAACAGAAAATGCAGATGGACATCCTGGAATTGTGGCAATTAACGGTTTCAGTAGTGATACTTCTTCTGCAGATGGTGAGTTTTCATAAAAGGAACTTATGATTAAATGAATTTGATGTACAAAACCACATGTTGTGAACTCATTCTTTAAATATTAGTGAATGTTGTTTCATATATCAAAAACTAATCTGCACACTCATTAAAATGGAAACAAAATAAGGTGTTTTCACGGGGGTGGATTTGGGAATTGTATAAACATTCAAATGCACAGCTAACTTTTCAAACTAAATGTGCTGAAAAATTATTACTGTATTATCATGATTATGAAGCTGACTGTTGTTTCATAACACAAAAGCACATGCACTAATGAAAACTCTCCTATCTATAAAATGAGCTAAAAAATATAAATTTTCACCATAACATATTTTTATATATCTATAAAGTCCGTATTGCGCATTGCCAATTTCCTTGTAAGGACATAATGGTAAATTATTTGTCACAATATCCTTATGTTACGTTTGATCAGTATTGATGAGATCTTTACACAATTGGAGATGGGAAAGTATTGTCGAGGTGGGAAAAACCAGAGTGTTCCTGGGCTGGGTATGGAAGGTGTAGGAATGGATAATTCTTGGCAATTGGATTTTTAAAGATCATTTTACAGTATAGACTTAGTAAAGACATATTGTAGTTTCATATTATTATTTTAATACATTTTCTCCAGTTAATTATTGATTTATTTTCAGAGGATAAGAAATTATTTTTTTTGGTCTTTTTCTCTAAAATTCTTTATCGACATAATGCACATGTTTGAAAACTTTGTTTATTTCCCAGCTTTGTTTAAAATTTGATTCATTCCAAAGTTTGAAAAAAGGAATAGTGAACATGTTTTAGTGAATTATAAGAGGCATAGAGCCAGAAATTTCAATAAGCAGCCCTGGAAAGACATATTTTTAAACCTCCATTGTTTAATTAAATATACATGTATTGTGCATTTTTTATTTTTGAAAGTGTTATAATAAGCTTAAAAAAATTGTATATCTGTTTCTTATTTATATAGACATGACAGATATAAGTGTATGAAAATTAATCTAAAAAAAACTAAGGTGATGGTATTATAAAACATAATTTTTATTTTAATGACATGTTGATAGATTGTGTTCAACATTGTAAATATTTAGGTATAACATTTAGTGCATCAGGATCTTTTTCGTTTGCTCAGAAGGAATTGTACAATAAGGCATTGAAAGCAGTACTACAAGCTACGAAAGGACTTTTTATCACTGAATCCCAATATTAAAAACAGCCTCCATGTATTTGATCATACAATTAAACCCATTCTTTTGTATAGTTCGGAAATTTGGGGCTTTTTTAATCCTTTCAAAAAAAAATTAAATTCTCAGACTTCTACAGTTGATCAAGCTTATCCTAAACTTTTTTCAGATAGATTACATATGAAATTTTGTAAATTATTACTAGGTGTGGGGAAAAGAGCAACAAACCTTGCCACTCTTTCAGAACTTGGGAGATTTCCTTTACATTTTGATATCACCAAATCTATGATCAGATACTGGCACCGGCTTGAAAATTTGGGTTCATCCTTTCCCTTACTAAAAGATGCATATTTAGAGTCAAAGCTATTATTTGAATCAAAAATTCCCTCTTGGTATGGATCTTTAAACTATTTGCAAAAAAAATTAATGGGGTTGACAGTCTAACCTTTGCAAGCAACTTTAGATACAAAATTTTAATTAAAAAGTTTTTGTATGAGCACTATGAAATACAGTGGAGAAACCAAATGCACAATTGTGCTGATGGGAAGCTTTGTAGCTATAGCACTTTTAAGACTCATTTTGGTCTTGAAAGATACCTTGCTATATTACAATCACCTGAGCAGAGGAGAAATTTCACTCGATTGCGTATTTCTTCTCACAGACTAAGAATTGAACAAGGTCGCTATCAGGGTACTCTCCGACAAGACAGAATATGTCTCAGGTGCACCTCAAATGAAGTTGATGATGAAAAACATTTTTTATTCTCATGTACATCATCACAAGATAAGAGAAATTATTTGAATTCCACTATTGACTTACTATGCCCAAACTTTAAGCATTTGATTCCTAGCCAAAAACTGATATGGCTTCTTAATGTAGAGAATCTTGATATTTTGATATCTGTCTGCGAGTTAATTGATGAAGATAAAATATAACTTTAAAGATAAATATTTAATCAGGCTTTCTGCACTAGGCACAAGGTTGGCATGGTGGGGTACAGGACACATGTACAAGTTCTATTACCTCCTTGTTTGCGATATTATTATTTTTTTTTTATTAAACTGGTAATATTTTATCTTTTTTGTAATTTGTGCACTTTGGCATGTCAATTAGCATTGTCCCTTGGTGCCTCTTGCAGTTGTGTCACTTTAAATAGTACTGACTCCTCTCCACCAGGCACGAGGATGACATACCATTTATGTGCAACTTCTTACAATATCTTACCATATCATTAATGTCCCGTAACACATTTTAATATGCACCCACCATGCCATATAGCACCGTCCCTAGGTGCCTCTTGCAGTTCAGCTAGATATATTTAGCCTACTCACAGTATTCTTTTTTGTTACTTTCCAGAGGTGTGCCTGAGACAAAGGTTTTATATATATACTAATATGTGATAACTGTTGTTTCTTATTTGTGTTTGTAACTATGTGTTGTTTATTATATTTGTAAAAGAATATTATATTACAATGATATATTATGCTCCTTGTGAGCCCATTTTATGGAAATAAAGCATCTTCTTCTTCTTCTTCTATAAGCCTGAAATAGGAGTTGATAGTCCATTTTTCTAGAAACTTGTCACATTTTCAACCTTTTATCACAATTTCAATCCTTGGTGCCACCATTCGCGTAGCTACGTTAACGTCAAAACGCCCGGGCGTACACTTGAATTAAGCACAAAAACTATTTTAATTAATTCTTCGATGGCTTGTAGTAATGAAGATAAACGTGACGAAATCAAGTTACTTTTTAATCAAATGGTATTATGTGTTCATTTTCGGTCATAGTCCATATGCATAAAGATACTTAGGTTAAGATTTTTTCCGAACGGACGGACTACATGTCCTACGATAAATTAGTACTACGATTGGAAAAGTCAACTTGAGTGGTTTTATGCATACTAGCTCTGAATCAACTGCGAGTTTTAATCATTTTCCCTTTGTTGAAAGCTATTCATTCCTTATCTGCTTAGATTTATGTGTAGTTTGTATTTTTGTCAAGCCTATAACATATATGTCGCAAAAGCAAGACAGACCGAGCCTAAGTTTCGTCGTCAGCGTCGTCGACGGCTTCCATACTTAGACTCAGTTTTAAGAACAATTTAAACACCAAAAACTTTGTCAAACCTTCACGGAAACAGAAGTTGGACAGAAGCTTTTTATGATCAAAAGAGTATGCAGAGCTTTATAATGAAGAAAAAAATACATATATTTTTATTTAACTGATAAAAGTTTTAAAAGCAATATAAGTAGATAAAGTCATCAAATACGTTTTCATACCCTCAATCAATTTTGCGGAACTTGTGCAAAAGCGTTTTTCACGACTTATTTATGAAGCCAAATTTTGAAAGTGCTAGTATATAATTTATTTCTTCTTTTTTGAGTATTATACTGACAGACAGATTTGTCTTCTTTTAAACTACAATTAACAGTCGGTTTGGGATTATATCTCTTTTTATATGATAAATTTATAAACGTTCACATTGTTATGAAATTTGGGCAGTAGCTGATATTCAAGATCAAGAAAAAAGATCTTAAGAAAACTTTTGACTTTTTTTATCCTGTATTTGACTGATAAATGGGATTCACCTTATGCAGTCAACGATTACACTTTTACACATAAAGCATCAATTACTGGCAAAACTTAGGGTCCTACGGAACTCTTCACGACTGATTAGCTATATATATGCTGCTATTGAGTTCTTTATGACAGAAATAATATATCATTCTCAATAACTCGTTAAATTCCTTGGGGCTTCGCCCAATCAAACCCACTACTAATAGGTCCTCAGACCACTGTCGAGTTTCGGGCGTACATGTAAAAATGTCTTAGCTACGCCACTGGCCACCCCATGCCAAATGAAATTTTGGTTAAAAAATGGATGATGTTATATATACAGACAATTTTAGCAAAAACAGGAGAGGTGCTACTGTTTTAAAAACTCATAACTTGTGCCAATTGAAAATAAAAGTTTTTAACAAAATTCCCCTATATTAATGACTTCACTAAACATGCTAAATGCATTTCTATAATACATGCAATTGGTGAAAATCTTTCTTGTCACAGAAGCAAGCAAGAATAGCAACTTGACATTCCATAATCGGTGTTGGAACATCAACATTTACATTCAGTCATCTATTTTGTAATTGTTGATAAATAAGGTAAAACAAGTGAAGTAACTCTATATGTATTTTTGGAGTTGGGCTGAGTGTGTAGCATCCATGTTGTGTAGACCCATCTAGTTAGGCTAAAAATATTATAAATCTTATAGGTGTAATACCACCATTGATTTTTCCCTATTAAGTCTTTGTTAAATTGGCACTTTTAAAAAAATCGTACAGTATTTACCTTTATTTCAACCAAAGAAATACTTTGCATGTATAAAGTTCAATCCTTTCCAGTGATACAGTGAAAATTTCACACTACATTTCATTGCATATAAGAAAGTAACCACCGCCGAGGGTAGACAACCCAATTTTTACACTGTTATTTACTGGTTACCTGCTTTGGTAACTATGTAACCTTAACGTTTCAAAATATTTTATAAGACCATCAAATAAAAAAAGAATGATGCTTTCAGACACCCAACATACATATTTACGACTCAGAAAAATTTAAGTGCATTGAAATGCAGGGTTAATTTTCTACAACTGTCAAATTCAAGGGAATATTTTTTTAGTCCTACTTTCGTATGCAACCGGATGTGACGTACCATGATTTGGTGGTATTACACCTTTACACAATGCTTATATCCACAAAACATAGATCAAGTTTGAATTTCTGTGGCGTCACTTTTAATGTTTTAGAGTTTTGTCCCTTCAAAAATGAGAAAAAAATGCTGAATTTTTTGTTTCCCATCTATTACTTAATTTTCCTTTAAACAAATGTTATGAAACTTATACACAATGCTTATTACCACAACAACAGATCAAGCTTGAATTTTGGTGTTGTAACATATATACCGTTAAAGAGTTATACCCCTTTGCAAATTGAAAAATTGTGGAATTTATTGTTTCCTTTCTCTAAAGCTTATACACAATGCTAATTACCATAACAAACAGATCAAATACAAATTCAGGTAGTGTCACTTTTACCGTTCTTTAGTTATTTCCCTTTATAAAGTTGTATGCGACTTGGGCATCATCTGTGTCCATGGGGATACATTTCCATTAATTTACAATCATAAATTGTTTAAAAAGAGAGGCAAAAGATACAAAAAGGACATTCAGACTCATAAGTCAAAAAAAAAATGACAACTTCATGTCAAAATGAAAAAAGACAAATAGACGAACAGAAGTACTCAAACATAACATAAAAAACTAAAGACTTAGCATCACAAACCCCACCTTAAACTCGAGCTGATCTCAGGTGCTCCAGAAGGGTCAATAGATCCTGTTCCACATGTGTCACCTGTTGTGTTACTCATGTTAGCATAAACCTTGTGATACATCTAATTTGGTAGGTCACATTTGGAGAACTAACAGTTGATCAATCATAATTTAGGAAACACAACCAGTGATGGCAAAGTGTTACCCTGGTTCAAATTCTGGGTTTTCCTGGTCTGGGTAATAATATTTATAGAAATATAATGATTTTTAAGCTTATCTGTACATAGAATATTAAAGGCAGTCATTGTAGTTTCAAAAGTATTACTGCAAGATATACATTTTCTACAGATAAACATTGAGAGTCTTTTTCAGAGGATAAGAAATTCAATTTGTTCCTTTTCTCAAACAGTTGTACATGTATATGAATATCATTAAGGTTGCACATATTATACTTGACCATGCATGTTGTTTCTGTGCTTTATGTTTTTGAATTAATTTAAAGTTTTAATAAATGGATCTTTATAGAACTTCCTATCATGCCTTTACCTCAATTTGATTTTTGCAAAAATGTCAGGAACACATTCAAGGACAAGGTTAAACTGTAGGCCAAATATTGCCTTGAATTTTAACTTTATCATAAAATATCAAAATTGCTATAATTAAGTTCTTAAGTATATATCTATTTCAAAAAGCTTACTTCTTTTTAGCTCACCTGGCCCACGGGCCAAGTGAGCTTTTCTCATCACTTGGCGGTCGTCCAGCGTTGTCTGTTAACTTTTACAAAAATCTTCTCCTCTGAAACTACTGGGCCAATTTTAACCCAACTTGGCCACAATTATCATTGGGGTATCTATTTCAAAAAATTTGTCTGGTGACCCGGCCAGCCTACCAAGATGGCCACCATGGCTAAAAATAGAACATATGGGTAAAATGTAGATTTTTGCTTATAACTCTGAAACCAAAGCATTTAGAGCAAATCTGACAAGGGGTAAAATTGTTTATCAAGTCAAGATGTATATGCCTTAAAATATTCAGATGAATCTGACAACAGGTTGTTGCATTGCTGCCCCTAAATTGGTAATTTTAAGGAAATATTGCCGCTTTTGGTCATTTTCTTAAATATTATTATAGATAGAGATAAACTGTAAACAGCAAAAATGTTCAGCAAAGTAAGATCTACAAATAATTCAACATGACCAAAAGGTTCAACAAAATGTTTTTCCCTGCAACTACTGGGCAAAATGCATTTTAAATAGATATATTGTTAACAGCAAGAGTGTTCAGTAAAGTAATATTTACAAAACATCAACATCACCAAAACACAATTTTGTCATGAATCCATCTGTGTCCATTGCACATAGACCAAGGTGAGCTACACAGGCTCTTTAGAGCCTCTAGTTTTAAATAAATCTCATTACAAGAGTTTTAAATAAATCTTTATAATAAGAGTTTTAAATAAATCTCATAATCATGATTATAAGAGTTTAAATAAATTTCATGATAAGAGTTTTTTCTTGGCTTCAAAATAAGCACATTTTGGATATATTATTAAAATACAATGATTTTGTTCATTTTTCTGATCTTAAAGCTTGAGGAATTCCGAGGCGGCAATCTGGGATAAAAAATGTTCTGTAATCAAAAGTTGTCAATGATGATATTGAATCTCTAAACACAAACACTTTCTTGATTTTGGGTGGTGGCAAATTAAAATATACAAAAAATTATAAGAATTATTAAAAATTTGACCAATACTGACGTTACAACACAAATCTTGCATACTTAAGTAGTTAAAACTTTGTCATTGAATGAAGGTATTTAGTGTTAACAGTAATACTGCAACTATTTCTATGTGAAATTTGTAAATTTTTGGTCTGATTAAAAAAAACATCTAACATTTAGGGCCAATTTTAGCACTTATTAGATATAGGCAGATATTTCGAATATATACATGAAATACTTGTGGGCACAAACAAACAGTTTACTATTTATTTTAACGAGGGGGGGGGGGGGGGGGGGGTGCACTATTTTAGGTTTATATCCCTATACTATGAATAGTTAAGTATATAGTTTTTATTGTCTTTTTTACAAGATAAGTTGAAAGAAATTAAAGAGATTTAAGTTACTTACATTCAAGACTATTTAACAGATATGGATTTGTTTTGCTCTAAACATGTAAAACCAAATCATATGTTTTTTACAGGAACAGAGGAGACAGTGGACGATTATGATGATCTGGATATTTCACCCCAGCAAAGCACAACAACAATAAGTGATACTCAGGCAATGGTTGCAACATCTAGATCACAGGTTCAAAGATACATCAATACCATTATTGGTCTTATGAGGATTAATGGTTAGTATGTTAGATTCTTTTGTTTATATATCTTGACCATATATAGATTTATTTCTGTAAAAAAGTTCATCGGAAGGTACCAAGACCTTGTTAAAATTTATATTCCGTATCAATTTCACAAATACTACATGATGGTATATATTGATGAATAGATTCTGCGTACTGACATTGTTTATCATCTTAACAACGTGTTATATTGTTCTTTCATTTGTCTTTGTTTAATTATTAATATTACTTTTACTGTTTGGTCTGTTTTCTGTGATATCCATTTGACGTGGCTCTGTACTTATACATTCCGTCAATGTGTTTGTATTATCTTTCATTTTATCTGGTGTGCGACTTTTTGTGTTTCTTTTATTCATATGAAGTGACTTTGTACTTTTAAAGATCCTGTCGATTATGTTATTGTTCTATTATAAATTTGATAATACTTTGAAAGACAAAATTATTTTACTCCCGTAGTAGTATTAACCATATGTGGATTCTTAAAAATTCTAAAGAACTCAGTGTTTTCCTTTTTTCACTAAGGTAAGGTGGTGTGTTTTAAAAAAATAACTTGCAACCGGGTGTTGTTTTTTTTTAAATGTCCAACCTTTTTTAATTTACTGTGGGTGCACGTGGGGGTCACAGAAATAAAGATTAGTATAATATTCACATTTTATGGAGTTGAACAAACATAAATAGAAGTAGTCATATTAATTGTCAAATATTCTTTGATTTTATTTTTTCAAAAATTTATCTCTTTTATCTCTTCTTTCATTTACAATTTAATGCATCAGCATGGATTTAAGGCCTTTCGATCCAGGTTTCTGTTCTGTTTCTTGCTTTTGTGCCGTATTTCTGGCACATAGAACAGTAGTATCCTTCCTCTGTGACTATAAGTCATTTGAAGTCTTGCTTATATTTGTCTTCACTTGCGTGTCTTTTCTGTTGTTTGGTTGATTTTTGTTCAATTTCCACAACTTCAACATTACTATCAATTTTATTTAACTTATTTGGTGTAGTATTTTCTTTATCATCATCGTCATCTGCCTTTCTTTTCCCCCGATTGATTAATGAAAACTTTGAAATTTGACGATTGGACGCCATCTTTGTCAATGAAAACAAGGCGGGCTTAGTATTCAAATTTTAACGGTACGGAACCGAAAAAAATCCGGATTTTGAAAAAAAAACCGACCACCTCCTAAAATCGAAAGGTGATCGTCTTTCAAAAGAAGGTGGTCGGCACACCCGGCTTAAATGCCAAATGGAAAACACTGGAACTTCTGGATAATATTAAATCTGTCTGTTTCTGAAATTAGTTCTTACACAACTTTTGATTTTTAACCCTGTACACCACCATTCCCCATGTGAATTTTAATTTTTTTGAAAATGCTTTGAAAGTCAAATTTCTTCCTATGTGATGTTTACTTTTTCTGACATCAGAATGCTTTTTGTGCTTTTTTGTAAAAATATTTGTTTGTTTTGAGATTGTGACACAATGATGACTGCTGTACCCATATTGCAACTGTCATACAGGTGAGGGATTTAGCACTATAAAACCAGGTTCAATCCACCATTTTACATTTAAAAATGCCTGTACCATTAGTCATGAATATGACAGTTGTTGTCCATTTATTTGATGTGTTTTATCATTTGATTTTTCCATTTGATTAGGGACTCTGTTTTGAATTTTCCTCAGACATGTCAGAGTTCAGTATATTTGTGATTTTACTTTTTATAAGACCGCAAAAATTGAAAATTTTTTGGTCGTATATTGGTATGACGTTGGCGTCGTCATCATTGCATGAAGACATTTGGTTTTTCGCACTATAACTAAACTTTAGTATAAGTAAATAGAAATCTATGAAATTTATACATAAGGTTAAAGACCATAAAAGGAAGGTTGGGATTGATTTTGGGAGTTTTGGTCCCAACAGTTTAGGAATAGGCACTGGCTACGATTACATTGAAATGTAACAATATTTTTTTATTATTGTACATTACATTGGAGACTAATTGCCGGAATGCAATGTTGGGTAAAGAACCGACTAATTACGAATATAACAATAATTATTGAGGCTACGGTTACATTACGTTATTGTTACATGAAAAACAGCAATGTACGCTAGATTTATTAAACTTCTATAATAGTTTTATTGCTTAATTCTTTCATATGTACTAAATAATACTTTTAATAATGATAAATAATAAATATTATTATTCAACAAATGGTGTTTAAATAGTTTTACGTATTAGAGGTTTTGATGTTCTTAAAGATACTACTCCAGATTAGTAGTGTCAAAGGCGAAAAATATAGTTCAATAGTTTTAAGTATTTAACTGCACTGCACACCTACTCTTATTACTGTCATTATACTTTGAACAATGGATGAAGAGATTCCTATTACATTTGTATTACCAATTTTGTTAAGGGTGAAAAAATTAAAACTTGGGATGCATTTTAAATGAAACTACAATATCAAGACACAAATTTCATACAGCTATAGAAACTCAGTTCTAAGTTCTAAAAAAAAATGATACATCAAAAGCAAAGTTTGCTAACTGTTACTTAAATACTTGGAACTTCTGTATGTACATGTATCCATGGAGGACGTAATTTCATTCATCAAAAATATGTCATATTTAAACATGTTTTAAAAACCACTAACTGGATTTGTAGAAACTGTCATTGTAAATAAAGAATTACAATAAAGAAATTGTATGTAACAAATGTATGTATGGTAAATATAGAATAAATGTCTTCAACTTTTATTATTTAGTACATATTACTAGTCCCATCGTACATCGCTGTTTTTCATGTAACGTTACAATAACGCAATGTAACTGTAGCCTCAATAATTATTGTTACATTCGTAATTAAACATGTCCTTACCCAACCATGCGTTCCGGCATTTAGTCTCTAATGTAACAATAATATTTTTATTATTGTTACATTTCCATGTGACCATAGCCAGTGCCTTAGGAATACGGGGCCAAAAAGGGCCCAAATAAGCATTTTTCTTGGTTTTGCACAATAACTTTAGTATAAGTAAACAGAAATCTATGAAATTTTAACATAAGGTTTATGACCACAAAAGGAAGGTTGGGATTGATTTTGGGAGTTTTAGTCCTAACTGTTTAGGAATTTGGGTCCAAAAAAGGGTCCCAAATAAGCATTTTTCTTGGTTTTTGCACAACAACCTTAGTACATGTAGAAGTAAATAAAAATCTATGAAATTTTAACACAATGTTTATGACTACAAAAGGAAGGTTGGGATTGATTTTGGGAGTTTTGCTCCTTACAGTTCAGGAATAAGGGTCCAAAATTAAACTTTGTTTGATTTTATCAAAAAATGAATTATTGGTGTTCTTTGATACGCCAAATCTAACCATGTATTTAGATTCTTAATTTTTGGTTATTAAATTGGTCCACATTGAGGTCTAAAGGTTCTAAAACTGAACATTATTTGATTTCATCAAAAATTGAATTCTTGGAGTTCTATGATATGCTGAATCTAACCATGTATTTAGATTTTGGATATTGGACCATAATCATGATGGCAGGTAAATTTTTTAAGTTTTTAAGTTTAAGTTTTTAGACCACAGTCATTCTGTGTCAGAAACCTATGTTTTGTCAACTATTTAAACACAATCCAAATTCAGAGCTGTATCAAGCTTAAAGAGGGACGAAAGATACCAAAGAGACAATCAAACTCATAAATCTATCATAAACTGACAACGCCATGGCTAAAAATGAAAAAGACAAACAGACAAACAATAGTACACATGACACAACATAGAAAACTAAAGAATAAACAACACGAACCCCACCAAAAACTAGGGGAGATCTCAGGTGCTCCTGAAAGGTAAGCAGATCCTGCTCCACATGCGGCACCCGTCGTGTTGCTTATGTGATAACAAATCCGGTAAATAGTCTGATTCGGTAGGTCACCTTCATGAAAGGGAAGGGGATTGTAGTTACAACGTAATGAACATATCCGATATCATTTGTGAAACGGTTATTCCATAACGGTCAACCAACTCGTGATGGCGTCCGTAAAATTTACGAAGGGATGATTTCAACTTCACCATTTGGAACTCTTGGTTTAATAGCTTCCTTGTGAGCAGTAAATGTTGTGTCCATACTTGCCCCAACTGTTCAGGGTTGGACCTCTGCGATCGTATAAAGCTGCACCCTGCGGAGCATCTGATTTCTGTATGATTACCATCACATAAAAGATTAATGTTTTGCTAGTTGACAGATATATGTAATGTAAATTCCGTAATTTTTGTCATTTTTTTAATTTTGTGAAAATCATGACAGGATAGGTTTCGTAAAAGTAACAAATCACTTTTAAATTTTGAAAGCATTAAATGTATGCAGCATTTCCTGAAATTTCAATAATAAATCTCACAGTATTTTTCCATTGTTCCACAATTGCAATAAGTAATCTCTTAGCGTTTGTTCATTGTTCCAAAATTGAAATTATTAATCTCACAGTATTTGCCATTGTTCTGCAATTGCAATAACTAATCTCGCAGTATCATGAGTATTTGCCATTGTTCCCCAATTGCAATAATGAATCTCACAGTATTTGTAATTGTTCCACAATTGAAATAATGAATCTCACAGAATTAGCCATTGTTCCACAATTGCAAAAATAAATTCTAAGAAAAGTTTCATGTTTTGGTTATCATATCCAAAGCTCTAATAGATATGTAGAAACTGTTAACACCAATACCAGATCTACAAATATTCCTATTTGATAAAATCATTTGATGACCTAAAATCATTGACCTAAAATGATGATTTTGAATTATTTTTTTAGTTTTTATACGACCGCAAAAATTGAAAACTTTTGGTAATATATTGGTATTACGTTGGCGTCGTCGTCTGCGTCGTCGTCATCCGAATACTTTTAGTTTTCACACTCTAATTTTAGTTTAAGTCAATAGAAATCTATGAAATTTGAACACAAGGTTTATGACCACAAAAGGAAGGTTGGGATTGATTTTGAAAGTTTTGGTCCCAATAGTTTAGGAATTAGGGGCCAAAAAGGGCCCAAATAAGCATTTGCTTGGTTTTCGCACTATAACTTTAGTTTAAGGTAATAGAAAACTATTAAATTTTGACACAAGGTTTATGACTACAAAAGGAAGGTTGGGATTGATTTTGGGAGTTTTGGTAGCAACAGTTTAGGAATTAGGGGCCAAAAAAGGGCCAAAATCAGCATTATTCTTGGTTTTTTGCACAATAACTTTAGTAAAAGAAAATAGAAATCAATGAAATTTTAAAATAAGTTCTATGACCACAAAAGGAAGGTTGGGATTGATTTTGGGAGTTGAGGTCCCAACAGTTTAGGAATTAGGGGCCGAAAAGGGCCCAAATAAGCATTTTTCTTGTTTTTTTTGCTTAATAACTTTAGTAAAAGTAAATAGAAATCAATGAAATTTTAAAATAAGGTCTATGACCACAAAAGGAAGGTTGGGATTGATTTTGGGAGTTGAGGTCCCAACAGTTTAGGAATTAGGGGCCGAAAAGGGCCCAAATAAGCATTTTTCTTGGTTTTCGCACTATAACTTTAGTTTAAGTAAATAGAAATCTATGAAATTTTGACACAAGGTTTATGGCCACAAAAGGAAGGTTGGGATTGATTTTGGGAGTTTTAGTCCTAACTGTTTAGGAATTTGGGTCCAAAAAAGGGTCCCAAATAAGCATTTTTCTTGGTTTTCGCACTATAACTTTAGTTTAAGTAAATAGAAATCTATGAAATTTTGACACAAGGTTTATGGCCACAAAAGGAAGGTTGGGATTGATAATGGGAGTTTTGGTTCCAACAGTTTAGAAATTAGGGGCCAAAAAAAGGGCCCAAATAAGCATTATTCTTGGTTTTCACACCATAACTTTAGTATAAGTGAATTAGAAATCTATGAAATTTAAACACAAAGTTTATGGCCATAAAAGGAAGGTTGGGATTGATTTTGGGAGTTTTGGTCCCAACAGTTTGGGAATAAAGGGCTCAAAGGGTCCAAAATGAAACTTTGTTTGATTTCATCAAAAATTGAATAATTGGGGTTCTTTGATATGCCAAATCTAACTGTGTTTGTAGATTCTTAATTTTTGGTCCCGTTTTCAAATTGGTCTTCATTAAGGTCCAAAGGGTCCAAAATTGAATCCTTGGGGTTCTTTGATATGCTGAATCTAACAATGTACTTAGATTTTTTATTATGGGCCCAGTTCAAGTTGGTCCAAATCCGGGTCCAAAATTGAACTTTGTTTGATTTCATCAAAAATTGAATAATTGGGGTTCTTTGATATGCCAAATCTAACTGTGTATGTAGATTCTTAATTTTTGGTCCCGTTTTCCAATTTGTCTACATTAAGGTCCAAAGGGTCCAAAATTAAACTACGTTCGATACTAACAAAAATTGAATTCTTGGGCTTTTTTGATAAGCTGAATCTAAACATGTACTTCAATTTAAAACACGCCTCTGGTTGCGGGAATTTCTCGCTACATTGAAGACCTGTTGTTGACCTTCTGCTGTTGTTTTTTTCTATGGTCGGGTTGTTGTCTCTTTGGCACATTCCCCATTTCCATTCTCAATTTTACTTAGACTTTTGATTATGGGCCCAGTTTTCAAGTTGGTTCAAATTAGGATCCAAAATTATTATATTAAGTATTGTGCAATAGCAAGAAATTTTCAGTTACACAGTATTCAGCAAAAGCAAGAAATCTTCAATTGCACAGTATTGTGCAATAGCAAGAAATTTTTAGTTACACAGTATTCAGCAAAAGCAAGAAATCTTCAATTGCACAGTATTGTGCAATAGCAAGAAATTTTCAATTGCACAGTATTGTGCATAGCAAGAAATCTTCAATTGCACAGTATTATGCAAAAGCAAATATTTTCAATTGCACAGTATTGCGCAATAGCAAGACATATCTAATTGCACAATATTGTGCAATAGCAAGAAATTTTCAATTGGAGTTATCTTTCTTTGTCCAGAATAGTAGTTGAATCAACTTCAATCATTGTTTTATACAACATACAATGTATATTCACTTTTACTACCAACTGATAAGTTTAAAACAATCTTTACCATTCAGTGATAACAAGCACTTTATTTTACATTTAAATATTTTATGATGTATTTAAAAGAGTAGTTATTGTTGCAAACTCCATTAGAAATTTGAATTGAGATCAGTTTTGGAAAAAGGGAAAGGGGATGTGGAAAAAAAATGGGAGGGGGGGGGGGGGAATTTTTCTCATTTCAGATTTCATAAATAAAAAGAAAATTTCTTCAAACATTTTTTTGAGAGGATTAATATTTAACAGCATAGTGAATTGCTCAAAGGCAAAAAACAATATTTTAAGTTCATTAGACCACATTCATTCTGTGTCAGAAACCTATGCTGTGTCAACTATATATATATTTAATCACAATCCAAATTTAGAGCTGAATCCAGCTTGAATGTTGTGGTCCATACTTGCCCCAACCGTTCAGGGTTCAACCTCTGCGGTCATATAAAGCTGCGCCTTGCGGAGCATCTGGTTGCTTTATATCTTTGAAACTAAGACATTTAGGGCAAATCTTTCAAGATTTAAATGTCCATCAGAATAAGATGTATCCCCTCTCAAAATTTCAGATGAATCTGAAAACCCGTTGTTGGGTTGCTGCCCTAAAATTGGAAGTTTTAAGGAAATTTTGCAGTTTTTGGTTATTATCTTGAATACTATTATAGATAGAGATAAACTGTAAACAGCAATGATGTTCAGCAAAGTAGGATCTACAAATAAGTCACCATGATCAAAATTATTAGAGGACCCCTTAAGGAGTTATTGCCCTTTATAGTCAATATTGAACAACTTTTCGTCATTTTTGTAACTTGTACAAAAATCTTCTTTTCTATAACTATGGGCCAAATTTAACCAAACTTGGCCACAATCATTACTAGGGTATCTATTTAAAAAAAGTGTCTAATGACCCCGCCTACCACCCAAGATGGCCGACATCAGTAAATACAGTAATAGGTGAGCGACACAGGCTCTTGAGAGCCTCTAATTCGTAAATCTTAGTAATCTTTTACAAAAATTTTCTCCTCTGAATCTACTGGGCCAAATTAATCCAAACTTGGCCACAATCATCTTTGGGGTATACTGTGAAAGTACTTTTATTCGTGGGGTACCAATTTTCGTGGTTTTCGTGGATGACTTTATCCACGAATTTAAGTGTCCAACGAAATAAAACAACCATTGTCCAAATCAAGACATGGAAAGATACCCATCGGTAGGTTAGACTACTGATATGATTTAGAGAATATATATTGAATAACATCAAATCTGAGAACACTTTAATAGCAGTCACAGAACTAAAACCGCATGCAGGATTATACCCATTTAATCTTTAGTAACCTAAACTGTACAATTTTTTATCTTTAAATTCTCATAAAAAATATTTTTGATCGATGAAAGTCAGATTTCCGGTATTGATATGCTAGTATGATAAAGTGTTCATTTTATAGCCTCATAGTTTTCGAACATATGGGAAATAATAATTTCATGCTGGGATTGATTTTGATCAGAATTATTTGACAATTAAAGATACGTATATAGCATTTGTTTATGTTACTGTATTCTTTAGGTGACATGTTTATGGCCTAATTAACACCTTTGATGGTTTTTAATCTGTTGATCACTTTATCATGGGTTAATTAGTGTTATCACTACGACTTACACGGGTCAATGTTTACTTTGCAATTTCCTTCAATCTAGACTATTTGTAATCTTCGTTTCTAAAGGCTTTAATTTTCAAATTTTTTTTTTTTTTTTTAGAAAACTAAAATCCACGAATTTAAAACCCCACGAACATGTAAATATTGCTCAAACCACGAAAATTGAGACCCACGAATTAAAGTACTTTCACAGTATTGTTTAAAAAATGTGTTCGGTGACCTGGCCATCTGACCAAGATGGTCGCCACAGCTAAAAATTGAACATAGGGGTAAAATGCAGTTTTTATGCCCCACCTACGATAGTAGAGGGGCATTATGTTTTCTGGTCTGTGCTTCCGTTCGTCCGTCCGTCTGTCTGTTCGTCCGTTCGTTCGTCCGTCCGTCTGTCTGTCCCGCTTCAGGTTAAAGTTTTTGGTCAAGGTAGTTTTTGATGACGTTGAAGTCCAATCAACTTGAAACTTAGTATACATGTGCCCTATGATATGATCTTTCTAATTTAAATGCCAAATTATAGTTTTGACCACAATTTTATGGTTCACTGAACATAGAAAATGATAGTGCAAATTTCAGGTTAAAGTTTTTGGTCAAGGTAGTTTTTGATGAAGTTGAAGTCCAATCAACTTGAAACTTAGTATACATGTGCCCTATGATATGATCTTTCTAATTTAAATGCCAAATTATAGTTTTGACCCCATTTTTATGGTTCACTGAACATAGAAAATGATAGTGCAAATTTCAGGTTAAAGTTTTTGGTCAAGGTAGTTTTTGATAAAGTAGAAGTCCAATCAACTTGAAACTTAGTATACATGTTCCCTTTGATAAGATCATTCTAATTTTAATGCCAAATTAGGGAATTTATTCCGATTTCACGGTCCACTATACATAGAAAATGATAGTGCGAGTGGGGCATCCGTGTAATGTGGACACATTCTTGTTGGCTTCTAACTCAAAAACCAAAGCATTTATAGCAAATCTGGCAACGGGTAAAATTGTTTATCAGGTCAAGATCTATCTGCCCTTAAATTTTCAGATGAATCGGACAACCCGTTGTTGGGTTGTTGCCCCTAAATTGGTAATTTTAAGGAAATTTTGCTGTTTTTATACGACAGCAAAAATTTTAATTTTTCGTCATATATTGCTATCACGTTGGCGTCGTCGTCGTCCGAATACTTTTAGTTTTCGCACTCTAACTTGAGTAAAAGTGAATAAAAATCTATGAAATTTTAACACAAGGTTTATAACCACAAAAGGAAGGTTGGGATTGATTTTGGGAGTTTTGGTCCTAAAATTTTAGGAATTAGGGGCCAAAAAGGGCCCAAATAAGCATTTTCTTGGTTTTCGCACTATAACTTTAGTTTAAGTAAATAGAAATCTATGAAATTTTGACACAAGGTTTATGACCACAAAAGGAAGGTTGGGATTGATTTTGGGAGTTTTAGTTTAAACAGTTTAGGAATACGGGGCCAAAAAAGGGCCCAAATAAGCATTATTCTTGGTTTTCGCACAATAACTTTAGTATAAGTAAATAGAAATCAATGAAATTTAAACACAAGGTTTATGACCACAAAAGGAAGGTTGGGATTGATTTTGGGAGTTGAGGTCTGAACAGTTTAGGAATTAG
Organism: Mytilus edulis; assembly: GCA_019925275.1. Taxonomy (NCBI): domain Eukaryota; kingdom Metazoa; phylum Mollusca; class Bivalvia; order Mytilida; family Mytilidae; genus Mytilus; species Mytilus edulis. The sequence goes on along the minus strand of CM034352.1, from coordinate 57,302,858 downwards.
GGGCCAAAAAGGGGCCCAAGTAAGCATTATTCTTGGTTTTCGCACCATAACTTTAGTATAAGTAAATAGAAATCTTTGAAATTCAAACACAAGGTTTATGACCATAAAAGGAAGGTTGGGTTTGATTTTGGGAGTTTTGTTCCCAACAGTTTTTTTAGGAATAAGGGGCCCAAAGGGTCCAAAATTGAACTTTGTTTGATTTCATCAAAAATTGAATAGTTGGGGTTCTTTGATATGCCGATCTAACTGTGTATGTAGATTCTTAATTTTTGGTCCCGTTTTCCAATAGGTCTACATTAAGGTCCAAAGGGTCCAAAATTAAACTTAGTTTGATTTTAACAAAAATTGAATCCTTGGGGTTCTGTGATATGCTGAATCTAAAAATGTACTTAGATTTTTGATTATTGGCCCAGTTTTTAAGTTGGTCCAAATCGGGGTCCAAAATTAAACTTTGTTTGATTTCATCAAAAATTGAATAATTGGGGTTCTTTGATATGCCAAATCTAACTGTGTATGTAGATTCTTAATTTTTAGTCCCGTTTTAAAATTGGTCTACATTAAATACCAAAAGGTCCAAAATTAAACTAAGTTTGATTTTAATAAAAATTAAATTCTTTGGCTTTTTTGATATGCTGAATTTAATCATGTACTTAGATTTTTGATATATATGGGCCCAGTTTTCAAGTTGGTTCAATTCAGGATCCAAAATTATTATATTAAGTATTGTGCAATAGCAAGAAATTTTCAATTGCACAGTATTCAGCAATAGCAAGAAATCTTCAATTGCACAGTATTGTGCAATAGCAAAAAATGTTTAATTGCACAGTATTGTGCAATAGCAAGAAATCTTCAATTGCACAGTATTGTGCAATAGCAAATATTTTCAATTGCACAGTATTGTGCAATAGCAAGAAATATCTAATTGCACAATATTGTGCAATAGTAAGAAATTTTCAATTGATTGGAGTTATCTTTCTTTGTCAGAATAGTAGTTGAATCAACTTAAATCATTGTTTTATACAATGCACAATGTATATTCACTTTTACTACCAACTGATAAATTAAAACACTCTTTACCATTCAGTGATAACAAGCACTTTTTGTTACATTTTAATATTTTATGATGTATTTAAATGAGTAGTTATTGTTGCAAACTCCATTAGAAATTTGAATTGAGATCAGTTTTGAAAAAGGGAAAGGGGGATGTGAAAAAAAATGGTGGGGGGGGGGGGGGGGGGTTAATTTTTCTCATTTCAGATTTCATAAATAAAAAGAAAATTTCTTCAAACATTTTTTTGAGAGGATTAATATTCAACAACATAGTGATTGCTCAAAGGCAAAAAAATTATTTTAAGTTCATTAGACCACTTTCATTCTGTGTCCAAAACCTATGCTGTGTCAACTATTTAATCACAATCCAAATTTAGAGCTGAATCCAGCTTGAATGTTGTGTCCATACTTGCCCCAACCGTTCAGGGTTCAACCTATGCGGTCGAATAAAGCTGCGCCCTGCGGAGCATCTGGTTGGTTATTATCTAAAATACTATTATAGATAGAGATAACCTGTAAACAGCAATAATGTTCAGGAAAGTAAGATTTACAAATAAGTCAACATGACTGAAATGGTCAATTGATCCTCTAAGGAGTTATTGTCCTTTATATACAATTTTAAACAATTTTCATAAAATTTGTAAATTTTTACTAACATTTTCCACTGAAAGTACTGGGCCAAGTTCATTATAGATAGAGATAATTGTAAGCAGCAAGAATGTTCAGTAAAGTAAGATCTACAAACACATCACCATCACCAAAACACAATTTTGTCATGAATCTATCTGAATATTCACAAAGACTAAGGTGAGCGACACAGGATCTTTAGAGCCTCTAGTTAATATTACAAGAAGCTCAATAACTCTAAAATAAAATTTTGACTCATCACCAAAAAGTGAATGATCTACCAAAATTCTGATGAAATGGATGTAAGCTTTTTCACCGCTGCTCTGTTCCCAGCTCTCAAAGATATTCAATGGCTGATGATCATTCTCTTCTTTTGTCACGGCACCAATGTAGATTAATGGGTTGTGTAGTGTAGTTAGTAATCATTTAAAAGAGTTCTCAAGTAGATACATGATTTATTTATCAAATGATCAAGATTGTCATTGCTTATTGATTGTCCTCTTGGCGCTAGATGTCGGACTGATACAGTAGTTTCGTGTCCATCAGGCAATTTAACATGCGCATAAGTTGGATTAGCTTCGAAAAGATCTAGTTCCTCGACGAGAGGATCATACTCAGTGGCACGCACATGCTTTTTCATTAAAATTGGTCCAGGATTGGCTAACCATGACGGAATAGATTGGCCAGATGATGATCTTCTTGTAAAGTTGAAAAACCTTTCATGTGGAGTACAGTTTATTGATGTACATAACAAACTTCAAACAGAGTGCAGTGCATCTGGCAATACACTTTCCCACTGCGTCTCTTTAAGTCCCAAAGATTCTAATGCTAGTGTCACGGCTTTCCAGATGATACCGTTATAGCGTTCACATTGCCCGTTGCTCAGTGGGTTGTATGCCGTTGTCCTGCTAGTAGCTACCCAATGCCATTGTAGAAAGGTTTGAGTTTGGCACTCATGAAAGATTGACCACAGTCCGAGTGAATATTAGCAGGCATACCGAAAAGGGCAAATAACTGTCGTAAACACTGAATAACTGTTGCGCTTGTCATATCGGAACAAGGAAAAGCAAACAGAAATCTTTAGTATTCATCAACAACGGTAAGAATATACTTCTTTGTACTAACAGATGGCAGTGGCCCTTTTAAATCAATGCTTAAGCGTTCAGATGGTTGTTAGTTCAGTCAATCTAGCATAAATTTGACCCTAACCTGAAAGTAATTGCAACAGAAGATTTCAAAGTTTTAATCTTAAGCATTGTACCCTAAATATACACAGAAAAAAGTCCCATAAAATCTAACTTGAGGAAGACTAAAAAAATCAACATTTAAAATTCCTATGGAGATTTGCATTGAAAAGGGAGATAACTCTTGCAAAAAAGGCAGAAATATCAATAAAAATTGATACAAAATTATAACTGTCGCGCTTCTATTCATCAGAATGTATTGATTCTTGATTTTTTAGCAGTCTTTACAGTATAACAAACAACTCTAAAGGTGTTTTCATATATTTTATCAAGCTATAATCTAGATTTCGTAATTCATTAATTGACCATTTATTGAATTTTTCAACATGTCAAGGTAAAGAATCTCAAATTTAATAAAAAATAATTAAGCATGTATTCTTGTTTTTGTGGTTTAAAGTTTCTTTAGATAAGTAAGTTGCTGAAAAAATATAATATACAGAAAAAAACAATACCAAATTTTCACATAATTTTTTCAAAATGCTGACAAAGCTTCAAATTTGAAATTTCTTTAATGAAAAATGCACGAAAAAATAAAACTACCCATAACACTTCAATTTTGTACATTTCATGAGCAGGAGATTATATGATTTAGTCAAATACAAACTTATAACCCCATCAAAGTATCATACTTTACATAAATTTCAAGAAAAACAACCGAAAACTGACCAAAAAAGACTCATTTTTGCAAGAGTTATTGCAAGAGTTATCTCCCCTTCCAATGTTAATTTCCATAGGAAATTAAAAATGCTGATTTTGAGTTTTCCTGAGATTTTATGGGACTTTTTTCTGTGTATATAAAGGGAATTATGCTATAGATAAGAACTAAAGCATTTTCTGTTGCAATTAGTTTGAGGTTAAATCTTAGTTTGACTGGACTACGTGTAGCTTTCACAAGAGGTGATGCATTCCATTTAGCATACTGAGGTTTTACTTTTGCACAAATCTCACACTGTTTGATTGTTCTCTTGACGTCATCAACTAAGAAAGGTAAGTTCTTTGAACAGACGAAGTGAAGAAGTCCATTGATGCCCGGATGGCAAAGTGCACTATGTAGTTCAGAAAGAGAATTGGAGCTGATGGATGAACAGTTAGCTTGAGAAAAACAATCGGCTGATGCATTGTCTTGTCCAGGACGATATTTTATATCATCTATAGCTGTAACAGCTCAATTCAGTCTCCTTGAATTATTTTGTCATTTTTCACTTTACCTTGCTTCTTTGAATCAAACATATAAGAAACTGCTTCCTGATCAGTGACAAGAGTGAAATGTTTCCCACTAAGTAAGTGTCTCCACTTGCGAACAGTATCTATAATAGCACATGCTTCCTTTTCTACAGGTGAGTGTCCTAATTAGTGAGCATTTAAAGTTCTCGAAAAGAAAGCAACAGGCCTTCCACCCTGATTGAGACTTCCGGCTACTGCAGAATCTGATGCATCGGTTTCTATGACAAAAGGAATAGCTTCATCAATTGCACTGATGCTTGCGTTTTCAAGATTGGATTTCAAATCATCGAACGCTTTCACTGCAATAGAGTCTAACGGAAAAGAAGTAGCGTTAGCTAAAGGTTTGATTTTGTCTGAGAATCTTGGTACCCATTGACTATAATACAAAAACATTCTAATGGCTCTTTTCACCGATTTAGGACTGTGGGGAACAGGGAGTTCCCTAAGCGGCTTCATTCGATCAGGGTCAGGTCGTAAAACACCTTGACTGATGGTATATCCAAGTAGATCGACTGACTCAACAGAATACACACATTTGTCCTCATTAAATGTTAGCTGATGTTCGTCGGCAACATCAAGAAATCTATGTAAGTTTTTGTCATGTTCGTATTGGTCCATTACTCCTATTGTGATATTATCAATATACACAGAGATGGCTTCTAATTTGTTTTTCGGCCACTAGACGATCAATTACCCTTTGAAAACAAGCAACTCCGTTCGTAACGCCAAAGGGGACTCGCCGAAATTGATACAAACTGCCATTGGCTTCAAAAGCTGTATACTTCTTATCATGTTCATGTAACGGAATTAGGTGATAGGCACTACGTAAATCAAGCGTACTGTATACCTTGTATTTGGCGATATCTGAGACCATTTGATTAATGTTAGGAAACGGATAAGCATCAAGTTCAGTAAATCTGTTTATAGTTTGAGAATATTCGATAACTAGTCTTTTCTTGTGCCTTTCATAATGTAGTTACTATAAAACTTGAGCTCTCCATGGTGACATACTAGGCTCAATTATACCTTCGGTAAGTTATCTTGTTGTCTCCTTTTCTATGAATTCTCTATCGACTGCACTGTACTTCCTTGATTTTGTAGCAATAGGTCGGCATTGACTTGTCAAGTTGGCAAATAATTCTGGGGTATCAACACTTGAAGCAGCTAAACCACAAACTGTATTTGAGTCATTAATTTTTACAGCTGGTCTGCTTCCACCGAAACCTATTTTTATATGACCCCAAAAAAAATTTTGGGATCGTATAATGGTATGATGTCGTCGTCTGCGTCGTTGTCGTCTGAAGACACATTGGTTTCCAGATAATAACTTTAGTTTAATTGAATAGATCTTCATGAAATTTTTTCAGAAGGTTCAATACCACAAAAGGAAGGTTGGGATTGATTTTGGGGATGATGGTCCCAACCAATTAGGAATTAGGGGCCCAAAGGGGCCCAAAACAATCATTTTTCTAGTTTCAGGATAATAACTTGTGTAGAAGTATTTCAATTGCTCTGAAATCATATAGCAATGTTTAAAACCACAAGTAGAAGGTTTGGATTTATTTAGGGGTTATGGGGCCAAAGTTTAGGAATTAAGGGCCAAAAAGGGGTCAAAACAAGCAAGTTTCTAGTTTCAAGACAATAACTTAATATGTGTAATTGTATGGATCTCTCTGAAATTGTACTACAAGGTTCAATACTGCAATGGAAAGCATGGGATTGAGTTTAAGGGTTATTGCTCCAAGGGTGTTTCAAAAATTGTGGGGGGGGGGGGAATTTTTTGTTTACGAGTTTTGAAGGGCTTCCTTTTTCTCAAAATTTTTCAAATTTCGAATTTTGAAAAGTTTCAAGAAGAAATCTTCAATTGCACAGTATTGTGCAATAGATTTTTTAGATCTTTGACCACATTAATTTTGTGACAAAAACCTATATTATGTCAAAAATTTGTTCACAATCCAAATTCAGACAGAATCCAGCTTGAATATTGTGACCAAATTTGCCCCAACTGTTCAGGGTTCAACCACTGGGGTCATATAAAGCTGCGCCCTGCGGAGCACCTGGTTATACTATTGTGTCTTTTCATGAAGTCCTGTCCAAAGATAATGTAACAACAGAGTTTATTGAGGAAAGACAACTGCATATTCGGATAGAAATGTCCATCAATGTTTAAGTTCACATTACAAATTCCTACTATAGGACTACTGAGAGCACTGGATGCCATCGATACACTTCCGGTAGCGTCATTTATATTTACTGACAATAATTATACCCCACGCAACGAAGTTGCGTAGGGTAAAACGTTTTTGACCCGTCCGTCTGTACGTCCATCAGTCCGTCCGTCAGTCCATCAGTCCGTCCGTCAGTCCGTCCGTCAGTCAGTCCGTTCGTCAGTCCGTCCGTCAGTCCTGTTTCTTGTCATCGCAACTCCTCTCAAACCACACAACAGAATTTCACGAAACCTTTTCAGATAATAAGGACATACTATGTAGTTGTGCATATCGACGGGAAATTGCGATTCAATTTTTTTTCTAGGAGTTACGCCCCTTTGAACTTATTTACTTTAATGTACTACTGCAACAGTTTGTCATCGCAACTCCTCTCAAACCACACAACAAAATTTCATGACACCTTTTCAGATAGTAAGGACATACTATGTAGTTGTGCATATCGACGGGAAATTGCGAACAATTTTTTTTCTAGGAGTTACTCCCCTTTGAACTTATTTACTTCAATGTACTACTGCAACAGTTTGACATCGCAACTTCTCTGAAACTACACAACAGAATTTCATGAAACCTTTTCAGATAATAAGGACATACTATGTAGATGTGCATATCGACAGGAAATCTGGATTCAATTTTTTTTCTAGGAGTTACACCTCTTTTTGAACTTATTTGCTTTAAGGTACTACTTCAACAGTTTGTCATCTCAACTCCTCTGAAACCACACAACAGAATTTCATGAAACTTTGTAGATAATAAAGACATACTACGTAGATGTGCATATCAACAGGAAATTACAATTCAAATTTTTTTCTAGGAGTTATGCCCCTTTGAACTTATTTGCTTCAATGTACTTCTGCAACAGTTTGTCATCTCAACTCCTCTGAAAACACACAACAGAATTTCATGAAATTTTGTAGATAATAAGGACATACTATGTAGATGTGTATATTGACAGGAAATTATTATTCAGTACTTCTTCTTATACAATTTTTTTTTCTTACACTTATTTAATTTCTCCAATGACAATGGGGGGACGTGGGGTATGTGAGCGTGCTCACTAAGGTTCTTTAATTTTGCAAATTGTCTATCAATGAAACTTTCAGAGCTACCTGTGTCTATCAAGGCTTTGCACGGATGTTCATTCACACGCACATTTCTTACTGCTTTCTTTAAACATTGCGGAGATGCAGCAGTCAAGATTGCTAATATGGGGGTACCAGAGGCAGATGTCCCAGTACTTGTTGTATTAGATTTACACACTTTCGAAAAGTGTCCTTTCTTACTACAGTTATGACAAGAGGCATCCTTTGCCGGACAAAAACGTCTCGCCTGAGCATTATTCCCACAAAAGAAGCCCTTTGGTTACTTCCGGGTTGTTGTGCAGCAGGTGCTGTAATCTTGTCTTCTTCAGTAACTGATTGTAGTTTTGTTGTGCTATCTGGAACACTTCCATCTGGTTTTTGTCCAATCGAGGCTGTCACAGAATATGGCTGAACATACACTTCATTACTGTGTTGAGCTAGATCTAATGTTCACGCCTGGTCAAGCATTGTCTTATTTTCCAACAAACGCTGTCGAACAATTTGTGAGCAAAGTCCATTTATAAAAGCCTCCCTTGTGTATTCTTCCTTGTATTTATCGGCCTTTACTGGTTGAAAATTACAATCTTTTGCCAATACTTTAAGCTCTTGCAGAAACTGGTCAAGTGTCTCACCTGTCTTTTGTCTGCGTGTTATTAACAAGTGCCTAGCCAAAACCTCGTTTTTTGTTCGATCATACACAGCTTCTAACAGTGTTATAGCAGTATCGTAAGTTTCGCATTCACCAATATACTCATATACACACGGCGAAACAAAATTGATCAGCATTATTAGTTTGTCTGGAGCTTCTTCTCCTGCAGAGGTTAAAAAATTTGTAAAAGTTCGTTTCCAGTGAAATCATTCTTTTGCTGCTGTAGGTGAATCAGGATTGGCATCCAATCGTTCAGGTCTGAGGTATTTGTCATGATGATTTAAGTTGATAAAACTGTAGTGTAGTTAATAATCATTAAAAAGAGTTCTCAAGTAGATACATGATTTATTTATCAACAACGCCATCACGAGTTGGTTGACCGTTATGGAATAACCGTTTCACAAATGATATCGGATATGTTCATTACGTTGTAACTACAATCCCCTTCCCTTTCATGAATGTGACCTACCGAATTAGACTATTTACCGGGTTTGTAATCACATAAGCAACACGACGGGTGCCACATGTGGAGCAGGATCTGCTTACCCTTCCAGAGCACCTGAGATCACCCTAGTTTTTGGTGGGGTTCGTGTTGTTTATTCTTTAGTTTTCTATGTTGTGTCATGTGTACTATTGTTTTTCTGTTTGTCTTTTTCATTTTTAGCCATGGCGTTGTCAGTTTGTTTTAGATTTATGAGTTTGACTGTCCCTTTGGTATCTTTCGTCCCTCCTTTAAATCCAAACCATCATTCATGATTACAGGAGTCTACAAAGAAAAGAGAAGGACACTATTACAATGTCTGTTTTAAACTCGCACCCTAAGAATTAGAGGGTTAGGCCAAGTTTGGTTTAATTTGGCCAAGTAGTTTCAGAGGAGAAGATTTTTGTAAAAGATTACAAAAATTTACAAAAAATTGTGAAAATTGACTTTAAAGGGCAATAACTCTTTATGGGGTCTATTGACAATTATGTTCATGTGACTTAATTGTAGATCTTACTTTGCTGAACAATTTTGCTGTTTACAGTTCATCTCTATCTATTATAATATTCAAGATAATAACCAAAAACTGCAAAATTTCCTTAAAATTACTAATTCAGGGGCAGCAACCCAACAACAGGCTGTCTGATAAGTCTGAAAATTTCAGGGCAATAGATCTTGAGTTTCAGAGATAAGCCAAAAACTGCATTTCCCCCCCCCCCCCCCCCCCCCCCCCCCCCCCCCCCCCCATTTTGATGGGACGTATTGTGGTATACAAATGTGCGGCCTCTGTCTCTCTGTCCATCTGTCCAGTGTCTACATGTCGCACTGTAACTTGAGAAAGGCTTATCCAAATTTCATGAAACTTCATATAATTTTTTCTTATGATGGTCAAACGATCTGTTAACGTTTTGGTGAAAGTAAGATTTAAACTTTTTGAGTTACAGGACTTTATAACTAAGACAGTGGTGTGTATTTTTCACATGTCGCGCTATATCTCAAAAATGATTTCTGATTATTGCTTTAAACTTCACACACTTCTTAATTATATTAATAAGAAGTTCTGTATACTTTTTGGTGATGATTCAAAATTTTATTTTAGAGTTATTGTGTTTTTTGTAAAACAAAAAGGGGGGGGTGTCGGTTTTCACATGTCATGCCATATCTCATAAACAATTTATGATTGCTTAAAACTTTACACACATCTTAGTTATATTAATCTTAAGATCTGTATACTCTGGTGATGATTCAAAATTTTATTTTGGAGTTACTGAGTTTTTTTGTAAAAAAGAGGGGGGTTTTCACATGTTGCATCGTATCTTTAAAACCATTAATGACTATTGCTTAAAATTTTACACTCCTCTTAGTTATATTAATCTTTAGATCTGTATATTTGCATCGTATCTTTAGAACCATTAATGGCTATTGCTTAAAACTTTACACACTTCTTAGTTATATTAATATCTTTATAGATCTGTATATTTTTTGGTGATGATTCGAAATTTTATTTTAGAGTTTTTTTTTTCTTCACCTGTTGCACTGTATCTCAGAACCTATTTATTATTATTGCATAAAACTTCTCACACAAGCCAAGGGGCGTATCATGCGCTCATGGCGCAGCTGTTTATTATATTAACTTCCTACAACTGTCAAAGTCAAGGGAACATTTTACCTACCCTTTTTCCTATGAAACTGGATGTGACGCACTATGATTTTGTGTATCACACCTTAAGTAAGTAATTCATGATATATTTTCATTTGATATACTCAAACCATCAAAGCAAATTATGATTAAATAAAACACCTTATTTATATTGGAAAATTTGATTCATATGTTGATAAAAAATTTCCAATTTAAATCAAATGGCTATGCCAAAACGTGCCAGGAAAAGACTGATTAAGTTTTTCTCAGATACTAGATGTATTACAATGTACCTATAAAATGAAGTTCATACAGATACTCTGACATGCTTAAATGTATCCATCCGGTGTAAAGAAATGATACAGATTATGTGTATAGTATATTAAAAAAAAAGTATGAAGAAAATCTATCTTCCAATAAATAAATTCAGCTGATTATAATCCCCTGGGTAAATCAGTTGAGTGTAAAAGGGTACACCAAGAGAAGCTTGGAATTTTGATGAGTTATGTGATAAACTAAATTTGATATATAAATATAATTTTTTTGTGAAAAAGAAGTTTTTAATCACATTTGTTAATTTTTTTGCTTATATTTTTTGTTAACAGAAATTCCTGTCATGTTAGCTGATGATGGGAATGAGATGTTAAACACTTGTGCTATAGATGCAGTACTTATGATGATACTGGTGATGGTATTGATTCATCCACCCTTATCAACATTGTTATGGTCATCATCTTATGCTATATTCCGTTATGTAAGTTTTTAAGCATGCATTTCTAAGAATCCTTGAAAAGAACTGTCAAAGAGCCAAAAGGACTGCTTGAAATGTTTAGCTGCAGGCTCTTCGTGAAATTAGTTGTAAGGAAAAGATAAACATACATATAACTTTGTATTTCTATGCACTTTTGAGACCAGTCAGGGATATAACTCTATAGGGCTATTGCAGAAAATATCTTGCATGTGTTATTACAGATACTTTAATGAGTTGTCTACTCTTTAATCCTTAAATTTTCTAAATCTGTAATAACATGTTTGTTATTTGTAAAATAAATCATAAAAATTTTAATTTTAAGTGGGCTCTAGGGAACTCTTGAAACTTTGCGCAGAAACTAAATGCATAGCCATGATAACTAATTTTTGAATTAAATTACTACATTTTTCATTAACAGTAAATCAATAAGACAATGCTTTTAACATGTTTAATGGATAAACTTAGCTGTATAATAACAAGGCTTAGTTATTAAAGGCATATACGTAACTTACTATATGAGACACTTTGGAATGACTTGGAAGCTTAATCAGAACCCCATTACATGCTCTGATCATTATTTCTTACAATAAATTAAAATACATTGTATACATAATTAAGCATGATGTATGTCTGAGCAATTGCTTTGGAGTGATGTAGAGAAGCTGTAATAACACCCTTTAGTTATTACAGACATACTTTTTATGGCCCGCCACGAAGTTGTCGGTGCCATATATAGTTTTACCCTTGTCCGTCATTCCGTAATTCCTTCATGCTGTCATTTTGTCATTCCGTCATTCCACAACAAACCATTATACGGAGTTCTTTTTCCAAACGCCTTCAGATATTGGGCTAACCATAATGAGATACAGATCAAGTTTAAGTTTTGTTCCGCTCTGCTAAATTTTGCCAAAATTATGGGTTTACGACTTTGAAAATTGTTAAAAATCACAGTTATACAGATTTTTTTCTATACACCTCCAGATCTTGAGCTGATTCTAGATATGTGAGACTACCATCATGTTTGTGTCCACATGTGTTATTGAAAGAGGGACGAAAGATACCAAAGGGACAGTCAAACTCATAAATCTAAAACAAACTGACAACGCCATGGCCAAAAATAAAAAAGACAAACAGAAAAACAATAGTACACACGACACAACATAGAAAACTAAAGAATAAACAACACGAACCCCACCAAAAACTAGGGGTGATCTCAGGTGCTCCGGAAGGGTAAGCAGATCCTGCTCCACATGTGGCACCCGTCTTGTTGCTTAAGTGATTACAAATCCTGTAAATAGTCTAATTCGGTAGGTCATATTCATGAAAGGCAAGGGGATTGTAGTTACGACGTAAGGAACATATCCGATATCATTTGTGAAACGGTTATTCCATAACGGTCAACCAGCTCGTGATGGCGTCCGTAAAATTTACGAAGGGATGATTTCAACTTTACCATTTGGAACTCTTGGTTTAAAAATTGCGGATTTTTCATCTTGTTGAGACGGGTCCATTTGTGTCTCTTTGACATGTTTGACACATCTAGTTTTATAATAACATAGGTGTACTATCAGAGTATGCATGATTGGCAAATTATGAACTGTTATATCTTTCTATATTTAAGTATACATAAAGACGATAGTAATATCAAACATGTTATCTGAGTGTTCTTTGATTTTTAAGTCTACAATAACAAATGTATGTTATTTTTCTCTAATAACTCTATAGAGTTAAATCCTTGACTGGAGACTAACCATGCATGTCACAATATTAACCTTAAATAATATACAGTTCAGCATCTTCCAAAATAATTATTTAGAAATTTGGGATCTGCCAAAATTCTTCACACAAGTTTATAAAAATTCTGAACTGCAAAATTTACAGCCATTTAAATGACATTGACAATTTAGGACAAAGAAAATTGCTTGAAAATATCAGTTTTCCAAGAGAAAAATCTTCATTCTTGGGAATTAGGCAGTGATAGGTGTCCTTAAAAGGCTAATTAACTAAAAAATGTGATTTAAAATCCTTTAGCAACAGCCCTTTTAAAATATGAATTGAAAATTCACCAGGCCATCCTTACAATGGAATAATGCTCGTTTTTTATATAAAATGTAAACCCATCCACAGTCTCTTGCTTGTATAAAACTGTCAGAATGTTTTCGTGTTTGTCGTGTTTTTTTTTCTTAATTAATTTAGATAAAAGTACAGCATTCAAATGTCCCACACGGATGCACACTTCATTCTATCCAAGGGCAAAAAATCCAATATATTTTGTTTGTTCCTTTTTGTATATAGTGCCTGCGACTTCTGTTGCAGAAAGTGACAGAATAGGGATGCTTCATACTTTATATTTTATTTTGAAACCGAGGAGCAAACATCCTTAAAAATTTTGGACATTATAATTTTGTAACCCTTCATGAATTGTTGTAAAATTTGGACTGAAGCTAATCTTCAAAATCTAGAAATAGCATCTATTATACCGCAGTCCCATCAGGCCCTAATCGCACTACAATCGGTGAAAAAAATGTAAATTTTGTTGATCCTAGTACGATAGTGTAGATCGTAGAAAGGTCGTATCACAGTCGTGGTGAGGTCTTCAAGATCGTGAAGAGCATGGCAAACTTTGAACATGTTCAAAACAATCGTGGTGCGGTCGTGGCAAAATCAGGTCGTACTCATCGGTGACCTATATTTTTTATTATTGTTTTGAAATAAACTATAGATACAGAAACTAAATAATTGTAAAATTTAAGTGATTTCTGTAATTAGGTTATTTTTTTATTTCAATATTACTTCAATTTCGCCTATTAGTTCAACAGAAAAAAAGGACATTAACAAAAATGTATGTTTCTTTTTTTTATGCATTTTCTTTTCGGTGAGGATGGTGATTGTTTAAGTATAACTCAACGAACAGCCTTTGATTTTCATAGTGCCGCACTTATAGCGAAATTTTGTAATCATTTATTTCTCTATGTTTATTCAAATTTAAAGGGAAACTTCGCAAAAAAATCAAAAATTGATATTATGTCCATTCTGTATAGAAATGCTCAAATTTATAGATATTAAAGTTTTATTCCGCTAGATAAGAGATCACCATCGATTTTAAATTTAGAGTATCAATTCTCTGCGTTCCGCCATTTTGTCGTCTTCCCCGATTAAAAATCACGATATGTCTATAAACCACCAAGGACCAAAACTACAGTAACCGATGTAGTCGTAATTGAGTGTCGATATCTTGTCAATCGTACGGTTGTTTTATCTGACAAACTAACTTGATACGGAAAATGTTCTAATTTTTTTAAAATAACCATAGTCTGTTATTTTTAAACTGTTAATATTGGAATTAGTTAAAAAGTCAAAGTTTAAATCAAAAATAAGTGTTCCGTGAATACTGTTTTCGTAAATCTAATTCGTTTATAATTCTTTAAAGTTATAAATTTTATTCAAATCAATTGGGATCTTCCCGCATCTGATCACCAGCATGACTAAAGGTATTACTCCCAAAGGTATTGTGAGGGGTGTGAGATGACACGTCCAGGTATTCAAGCGATTTCCTGTCGGGCTTGCAAGTTCATGCATCGTTTCACTTCTGTAGGTATTGATCAGTGTACACGGCCTTTTATATGTGCATGTGTTCATGTGTTCATAATTATAGATTAACTGTTAACAAAATTTAGAATTTTTGAAATACTCAGGAATAGATTACTTTAGCTGTATTTGGCAAAACTTTTAGGAATTTTTGGTCCTCAATACTCTTTATCTTCATACTTTATTTTGCCTTTTAACATTTTTTTGATTCGAGCATCACTGATGAGTCTTTTGTAGACATGTGCCGGGCGTATATATAAAATTTTAATCCTGGTATCTATGATGAGTTTATTCACAGTTCAGCTAGCAAGCAAGCTAACCAAAGATATTACCTTTACTTACACACACAATGCAATTGGCTGTAAAGTTTTAAAAATTTTAATAACTTTCTTAAACTATCCTGGATTTGTACGGAACGTGGACAGAAGCTTGTTTATGATCAAGAGCTAGTATCTAGAAGGAAATTTTGTAAAAATTATTTCCTGTTTTTCTGTATATTACTTATAGATGTTGTCGGCAACAGCAAAAGTAGGCGAGACACTGGATTCCGTGGAACCCTTACAATTTTTTTTTTCTAAAAGTTAAACCCCTTTGAACAAAGAATTTTGGCCGCAATATACTACTGAAAGTTTGTCATTGCAACTCCTCTGAAGCCACACAACAGAATTTCATGAAATTCTGTAGATAATTAGGACATACTGTGTAGATGTGCATATCAACAGGCAACTATGATTCAATGTTCATTCCCCCTGCTGTTGGCAAAGGGGGCATTAAGTGTTAACATTGACTTTCTGTCTTTTCGTTGTCCATCAAATTTTCTTTTGCTTAAGTTTGCCTAATGCTAATTTTATGAAATTCATACACAATGCTAAGAACCAAAACGTGCAGACAGAGTTCAAATTTGGACAGTGAGTCATTACCCTTCTAGAGGTATGCCCCTTTATAACTTTGAAAATAGCAAATTTTTTCATTTCTACTCTCCTCCATAAGTTTACCTAAACTAAATTTTATGAAACTCATACATAATGCTGAGAATCAAAACTTGCAGATAAAAATTTAATTTTAGCACTAAGTCATTTGCCGTTCTAGAGTTATGCCCATTTATAACTTTGAAAATTGCAAATTTTTCTGTTCTCCACTCTTCAGTTTTCCTCCTCCAAATTTTATGAAACTCATACACAATGCTGAAAACCAAAACTTGCAGACAGAGTTCCAATTTAGGCAATGAATAACTAACTGTTCAAGATTATGCCCCTTCATACTTTTAAAATTGCAACTTTTTTCATTTTCACACCCTTCCTAAAGTTTGCCTCACCCTAGTTTTATGAAACTCATACACAATGATTAAAACCACAAAACACAGATAGAAATTCAGACTGAGTTCCAAATTGGGCATTGAGTCATTTATCATTTAGAGTTATGCCCCTTTTTATCTTGTAACTTGTAACATTTCAAAGCTTGAGTTGGGCATTTGTGTCCTCAGAAACATTCTTCTTTTATTTTTCTAAAAGTTATGCCCCTTTGAAGATATATACTACTACAACAGTTTGTCATGGTAACTCCTCTAAATCCACACAACAGAATTTCATAAAACTTTGTAAATAATAAGGACATTATTTGTAGATGTTCATATCCATTTATTAGTCATTAACTTGGGAATTTCGTAATATTTTGTGTACCCAGTGACAATGTGTGTGTGTGGGGTATTTAAGCGTGCTCACACAGGTCCTTTAATTATATTTTCTTTACGATTATTCTTGCTTTTCAGTTTTTGTATCCAGTATTTTTGGTGTATTCTGTCTACTCCAACATGGGTGCAATACGCAGATTTTGGGCAGCTCTCATACCTAATTTCCCAGATCTTCAAGGTGACAGCTTAAATTTTTTATCTAAAGATCTCAAAATAATTGAACCATTATGGGAAGCAACACAGTTGGTACTTCAAATTCAATATAGGTGTATGAATAGAAGCTGTCAATTTCACAGAAAAACATTTAAAGAGGGTTTCTCAACACTTTATCTAGTTCAAAGGTATGTATGCAGGCTATAAATCATAAAAAATATCTCTTAGCACACCTTGGTTTGATGTAAGTTTACATTTGTTATTGGTTGGCCTTCATTGTCTCTTGACCTTTTTATTTATAGTTATAAGGCTACAGAAAACAATAGTAAACTAGACAAAGTGACGCCCCCTCACTCCACATTGAAGTCGCTGTATTATAACAAAGTCAATGAAGAACTTTCTAAATGAGATATTATTGTGTCTAGGAGACACAAATGAAGCCCCAGCAGATGCAAAGCGTTATTTTAAAATACACAAAGTGGAGCAAGGCAGCACATTGGTCTATGGTTTACTGTAGAAGGAGTTATCTGGAATCACTTTGCACCTCTTATGCAAGTATATAGTCCAAAAATGACAGAGTTCAACTATTTCTTAAAAGAACAAGTATTTATAAAAATCAAAATCCTGACTACATGCACACCTTCAATATATGTTATAAATGATAACTTCCTAGCATTCAAACTGTAGGAGGAGTGATCCTGAAACGCTATGCACCTCTTATGCAAGTATATCATGTATATGTTAGCGGCAATAAGTGAAATTAGGCATTAAGCTTAAATCCTAGGCAATAAGCTAACGCCTAGGCATTAAGCTATTGCCTGAAATTTTCAGGCATTAAGCTTAAATCCTGAATTCTGATGATGATTATTCATCCTATTGCCAAACATAATTTTAGTCAATAAGTAAACTCTGGAATTAATGCATATTTGGTGATTTATTCTTGATTTAAAGTCGTTTCTTAATTATATTTCTTATAATGCATGTATAAATATACATTCATTTGACAGATCTTCAAAAGTAAGTTTATTTTAAAGTTAAAAAGCAGAATTAACTCATACTTTTTTCATGTTTTTGAGGTATTACAAAAAATAAAATGTGGGGAGATTCTACGGAATAATTATAATATTTATACCCCAGCTTTAAAAAAGGGGGGGTATACTGTTTTACCTCTGTCTGTCAGTCCGTCCGTCCATCAGTCCGTCCGTCCATCAGTCCGTCCGTCCGTCAGTCAGTCAGTCCGTCCCATGAAACTTTCGTCACATTTTTCTCAGAAACTACACATCCACCCTTTCTGTAATTTGGTATCAACATTTATATATGTCAGCCATACCGTGTGATGCGTTTTCAGATTCATCACTTGACAACTTCCTGTTTACCGAACACTTGTCTGATTTTACACATGATAGCCAAGTTGAAAATTTTCGTCACATTTTTCTCAGGAACTACAATACAAGGATTTCTGAAATTTGGTTTCAGGATTTATATAAGTCAGCTATACCGTGTGATGCGTTTTCAGATTCATCACTCTACAACTTCCTGTTTACCGAACACTTGTATGATTAAAAAAGGGGGGGTATACTGTTTTACCTCTGTCTGTCAGTCCGTCCGTCCATCAGTCCGTCCGTCCGTCAGTCAGTCAGTCCGTCCCATGAAACTTTCGTCACATTTTTCTCAGGAACTACACATCCACCCTTTCTGTAATTTGGTATCAACATTTATATATGTCAGCCATACCGTGTGATGCGTTTTCAGATTCATCACTTGACAACTTCCTGTTTACCGAACACTTGTCTGATTTTACACATGATAGCCAAGTTGAAAATTTTCGTCACATTTTTCTCAGGAACTACAATACAAGGATTTCTGAAATTTGGTTTCAGGATTTATATAAGTCAGCTATACCGTGTGATGCGTTTTCAGATTCATCACTCTACAACTTCCTGTTTACCGAACACTTGTATGATTTTACACATGATAGCCAAGTTGAAATTTTTCGTCACATTTTTCTCAGGAACTACAATACAAGGATTTCTGAAATTTGGTTTCAGGATTTATATAAGTCAGCTATACCGTGTGATGCGTTTTCAGATTCATCACTCGACTACTTCCTGTTTACCGAACACTTGTATTATTTTACACATGATAACCAAGTTAAAAATTTTCGTCACATTTTTCTCAGGAACTACAATACAAGGTTTCTGAAATTTGGTTTCAGGATTTTTATAAGTCAGCTATACCGTGTGATGCGTTTCCAGATTCATCACTCGACAACTTCCTGTTTACCGAACACTTGCATATTTTTACACTATTAATATTATCCACTTGCGGCGGGGGTATCATCAGTGAGCAGTAGCTCGCAGTTTCACTTGTTATTTGTAAATTTGTACACTTACTTCACTAGTCGAGGTGGTTTGAACTGGTCAAAAGTAGACAAAATTAAAATATGATTTTTTGCTCACACCATTTTGGATAAGTAAATTTTCTTTGATAACAGTTCCACAACTTGTGATAACAAAATGATTTGAACACAATTTCTATCAAGTTTTCATATTTTTAAATTATTAATTGATGCATTTTAATATAAGTAACATTTTTTGTTAGTGATTTTATTTCCGGTCTCTTATGGACAGTTGTCTCATTGGCAATCATACCACATCTTTTTTTTATATTTAGGATGAAACTGGACCCTGTAGTTTTGCATAAGTAAAATTAGATTTTTATACGCCCGTCAAAATTTTGACGGGACGTATTATGGTATACAAATGTCCAGTGTCCGTCTGTCTGTCTGTCCGGCTGTCTGTCCGGCGTAAACATGTCACACCGTAACTTGAGAACGACTTATCTAAATTTCATGAAACTTAATATTGTTGTTTCTTATGATGGTCAAATGATCTGTATACTTTTTGGTGAAAATAAGATTTAACTTTTTGAGTTACGACACTTTGTAACTAAAACAGGGGTGTGTTATTTTTCACATATCGCACTGTATCTCAAAAAAATTCTTGATTATTGCTTAAAAGTTTACACACTTCTTAGTTATATTTATCTTAATATCTGTATACTTTTTGGTGATGATTCAAAATTTCATTTTTAAGTTATTGAGTATTTTGTAAAAAAGGGGGAGGTTTTTTTTACATGTCGCGCCGTATCTCAAAAACGATTTATGATTATTGCTTAAAACTTTACACACTTCTTTGTTATATTAATCTAGAGATCTGTATACTTTTTGGTGATGACTCAAAATTTTATTTTTGAGTTATTGAGTATTTTGTTAAAAAGGGGAGGGTTTTTTTTTACATGTCGCGCCGTATCTCAAAAACAATTTATGATAATTGCTTGAAACTGTACACACTTCTTTGTTATATCAATCTAAAGATCTGTATACTTTTTGGTTTGATTCAAAATTTTATTTTAGTTATATTTGTAAAAAAGGGGGGGGGGGGGGTCACATGTCCCGCCGTGTCTCAAAAACAATAAATGGTTATTGCTTAAAACTTTCTCAGAAACTATTTATGATTATTGCCTAAAACTTCCACACAAGACGTCGGGTGTATCATGCGCTCATGGCGCAGCTGTTTATTTTACTTTTGCTCATATTCAACATGTTCAAACGTATGTTAATTGCAGTAATAAAATAAAATATTTGAAGTACTCAGTATTCATATGAAAGATGCACTATTATATATAATTAATTATAACGATTTACTATTAGTTTGTTCAATTCTAATATAAAAAAAGTTTTATTTTTTTGAGTAATTTTTTGTTTCAAAAAGTTAAATGTACAAATATAATTATATCAAAATTATTTCAAACTTATAATTTTCTAATAATGAATCGGTTTTTGAATTAAAGTTGTTGGTTAAATTGGATACTATATTTCAATTTTTAATTTGCTATTTTCTTTTATGTCAATACTTAGGACAGCGGTTAGGACATCCTAGCTAAAACAATCCTCAGATAGCTTCGATTACATGCTGAAACATGTCGTAAGTCGGTCCCAACTTTATCCTTATTTCTGTCCGAAGAATATCTTGTAGGACCGATTTGAGGATAGTTTCGATAAACAGGTCCCAGTTCTCATAATGTTATTATGTAACAAATATATTTTTATTTAAATAAATAAGTGTCTTTTATTTACTCACATTTATATATTAGGCATTAAGCTTAATGCCTGCACACATTTTTCAGGATTTAAGACTAATGCCTAACTGCCCTAACATCATTTAGGCAATAGACTTATTGCCTAGGCGTGAGATTATTGCCTAGGATTTAAGCTTAATGCCTAATTTCACTTATTGCTGCTACCATATATACTCCAAAAATTACAAGGTTCAATATCTCCCAAAAAAAGCAAATATTAATAAAAATCAAAACTATGAACTCATGCACACCTTCAATATATGTGTAACACTCCCAAACGTGTCCATAATCTTCAATATTGCCCAAACTCCCCAAACGTGTCCGTAATCTTCAATATTGTCCACATGTGTACAATTTTATAACCCTGGGCAATCGTGTCCGATAATTGTTATTTGCCACAACGTGTCCACTGTTAAATGCCAGAATATCTGACGTCCTTTAGCGCTAATACATGTATGTCCTAAATGACATCAATAACATTTACGGCAATTCTATGATGGGGAACACAGTTGATGAAGTGGTCATTTATTAGCATTAGTTTGTTCAATGCCAGTTGTTAATGATTATCATAATTGCAAATTTATTCTTTAACATATAAAATAACTTTTCACTGGAATTTCTTATTGTCCAGTTGCAATCATTTCATGATAATTTAGAGCGAACATACAAATAATTTTAGTACAGTTGAATTGATCATTTACTAAGTGAATTATTTTGTACTAATAAACTCCGATGATGCCTTATATATTAATCCGAATATTGCACAGCGGGATTTCAGCAGGATTGACTTCCTTTTTCAACAGTTCTGGTATTTAAAAAGCTCTTCAAATCATAAAATGGTTATCAGGTTTTAAAAAAAAGTTTAGGTTTCGAGCATCACTAAACACACACAAACGAGACATAATGTCCAGTGCCAAATATTTTATGCATTATTTGAATGACTCAAAAATAAATACTGTAGATAGGTTCTATTATCATACCGGGTGTTTAGGATTGTGCTTACACTTCAGTGGCGTAGCTTGCCTTCTGTTTATACCGAGGCAGGGGGTCACGGGGGCTGCGGCCCCCCTGAAGCTATAGAGGTTTTTACAATCTGAAAAAAAAAATCGTTAAAAAATAGTTGCTGATCAATGTTATTTCATCATACTAATGTTAATTATGCCTTACTATCTATACTCAAAGCTATAACAATAACAAAATACGACAGTGAAGGTATCACATTAGACAACCAATGAAAAGTCCTGACTTGCTAGCAGTTACAGAAAGCAGGAACATATATACATATATATGTATATTGACATACTGTTCCCAGCAGAAAGCCTGCTCAAATGCCTAATGTCTCCCAATATATTTCCAAGCCATAGTACACTCTAATATAGTTGGCTGTACATCACACGTCATATCACAAGAAATCATGACCTTGCTCGGTGGATAGAAGAAACCTGTACAAAAATGTTCAATACAGAAAAAAAAACGCAAATATTAAGGTTTATTTGTAATAAGTTTTGTGATGATAATTTGTTTGGTCGTAGGCCACGAATTATAGATAATCTCCACAAAATTACTGCTGGATTGAACAAACGAATTTCAGGATAACCTAGGAGAAAAACATATGCGACATGTAAAGTGTAGCAAGGCACTTGTTTTAGTGGTGTATTCCTTCGAAGGTCTTGAAATTATATATTGAATGATTTTAAACTTTTTTTTCATTGATGAACATGACAACCGGCGAATAACTAACATTTACTTTATTCTGAAGTCTTCATTATAAATGAACAGTATTTGGTTGATTTTTTTTATATATAAACTGACATTATGTATTAACTAACAGACATATTTCTCTGGAATTAGTGATTCCTTTAAATATTTTAAATTCCCTGCTTGTGAAAATGTACTATGAATTTAAAATAGCGAGAATAAAACTTGTGAACCCCATCTTATAAATTATTTTCTGTGCACTATAATGTATAAATGTAAATGCATATTTTGTTTTGTTTAGTACCAAAGTCAATGAACATAGTCGTAGGGGAACATGTCAACACTTATAAATGAGGGTTTGAATGCTTAGAATGTGATTATCAAATATTTATTTTTTAATCATTGTCGCCCATAATTTGATTTTCCTTTATTTTATAATTTAGCACCATTTTAAATCCATATTCTTTCAAATCTAAATTAATTTCAGAGCCGATATTTCTGTTTTCTTAAAACCTCACCCAGGCCCTCATATACAATGTACAAGAAATTATTCCGACACAAAATTAACTAATTGACCTAATTCAATGGTAAAGTGATTTGATCGGGAGACTCGCGAGTTGCATCCTCATCTATTCTACTCACTGTTTTTGCTTGCAATGGGGTAGGACAAAATAAATCTGTTGTTGATTTCCTTTTACTCTGACAAACTTGAATTACAGAAAACTACCGTAAAGGGTATTTCCAAGTAGTAGAGGGAAAATTAATTCAAATGTTCCCATAAGTCTTGAATAATTTGTAAAGGGTATGAATCAATAACCACGCCAACAAGACATATCAAGTTGCTACATTATTGTTTAGTAGCCAGTTTGCTGCAATAATCATTTTAAAGAAAATACAGTGAAGGAAAATATTTTTTTTTCTTTTTTTTTTACTGAGGCAGTTGCCTCGGTTGCCTCAACGTAAGCTACGCCCCTGCACTTTTATCTCACCTGGCCCATAGGGCCAAGTGAGCTTTTCTCATCACTTTGCTTCCGGTGTCTGTCGTCGTCGTTAACTTTTACAAAAATCTTCTCCTCTGAAACTACGGTGCCAAATTAAACCAAACTTTGCAACAATCATCATTCGGGTATCATATTAAAAAATGTGTCCAGTGACCTGGCCAACCAACCAAGATGGCGCCATGGCTAAAAATAAAACATAGGTGTAAAATGCTATTTTTTGGCTTATAACTCGAAAACCAAAGCATTTAGAGCAAATCTTACATGGGGGTCAAATTGTTTATTAGGTCAAGATTTATCTGCCCTGAAATTTTCAGATGAATCGGACATTCCGTTGTTGGGTTGCTGCCCTGAATTGGTAATTTTAAGGAAATTTTGCCGTTTTTTGTTTATATCTTGAATATTATTATAGATAGAGATAAACTGTAAACAGCAATAATGTTCAGCAAAATAAGATCTACAAATAAGTCAACATGACCAAAATAGTCAATTGACCCCTTAAGGAGTTATTGCCCTTTATAGTTTAATTTTTAACATTTTTCATAAAATTTTTGTAAATTTTTAGAAAATATTTTCCACTGTAATTACTGGGCCAAGTTCATTATAGATAGAGATAATTGTAGCAACAACAATGTTCAGTAAAGTAAGGTCTACAAACACATCACCGTCACCAAAACACAATTATGTCATGAATTTATCTGTGTCCATTGTTTAATATGCACATAGACCAAGGTGAGCGACACAGGCTCTTGAGAGCCTCTAGTTATGGTTATTCGGGATTAACACTAGTTGGTTGAATAAGCTAAAACATTTAAGAGCAAGTAAAGATTGATTTTTTTATGACTTCAGTAAGAAAGTAAAAACTGCCGGTTTAAAAAAGATCTAAAGTAAATTACTTCTATTTTTATACGACCGCAAATATTTTTATGCCCCACCTACGATAGTAGAGGGGCATTATGTTTTCTGGTCTGTGCGTCCGTTCGTCCGTCTGTCCGTTCGTTCGTCTGTCCGTTCGTTCGTCTGTCCATTCGTTCGTCTGTCCGTTCTTTCGTCCGTCTGTCCCGCTTCAGGTTAAAGTTTTTGGTCAAGGTAGTTTTTGTTGAAGTTGAAGTCCAATCAACTTGAAACTTAGTATACATGTGCCCTATGATATGATCTTTCTAATTTTAATGCCAAATTAGAGAATTTATTCCAATTTCACGGTTCGCTAAACATAGAAAATGATAGTGCGAGTGGGGCATCTTTGTACTGTGGACACATTCTTGTTTAGAATCTTATAATGGTATAATGTCGTCTGCCTCGTCGTCGTCGTTCAAAGACACATTTGGTTTCAATAACAGGACAATAATAGGACAATAACTTTAGTTTAAGTGAATGGATCTCTGTGAAATTTTATAAGAAGGTTCAATACCACAAAAGGAAGATTGGGATTGATTTTGGGGATGATGGTCCCAACCAAAAGGGTCCAAAAAACAAACATTTTTCTAGTTTCAGGATAATAACTTGTGTATATATATTTTGATAGCTCTGCAATCATACCACAACGTTCAATACCAAAGGTAGAATGGTTTGGATTTATTTTGGGATTATGGTGAAAACAGTTTAGGAATTAAGGGCCAAAAAGGGTCCAAAACAAGCATTTTTGTAGTTTCGGGACAATAACTTGTGTGTGAGTGTATGGATTTCTCTGACATTGTACCACAAGGTTCCATATCACAAAGGGAAGTCTGGGATTGAGTTTGGGGGTAATTGCCCCAAACATGCAGGAATAAGGGGCCAAAAACAAGGATTTTTGTAGTTTCCAGACAATAACAATATAAGAGAACGACACAATATAACATGTAACACACACAGAAACGAACTAAGCATTAGACAAAATCCGATGAGAATAACAAATATAACAAATATAAAATCAAAACTAAATACACGAATTTGGGATAGAAAAGTACTGTGACACGTCTTATAATAATGTGAATTCACACTCAAATATAAGAGGAAACAAACAACACAAAAGAATCACAACATTAAAATGTAACACACACAGAAACGAACTATAATATATAACAATGGCCATATTCCTGACTTGGTGCAGGACATTTTTTAAAAGAAAAAAATGGTGGGTTGAACCTGGTTTTGTGGTATGCCAAACCTCCTGCTTTAATGGCAATGTTAAATATAACATAAAAATGACAACACAACATAAGAGGACTACAATACAAATAAATAGGAGAACATATTGGACAAAGAAACAATCAAAAAATAGCGAATAAAAGGCACCAGATTTAAAATTCAATACACCAAATTTAAAATTCAATACACCTAATTAAAATTTTTAAAAAGTTTCAAGAAACCTTCAATTGCACAGTATTGTGTAATTGATTTGTAAGATCTTTGACCAGAAACCTATATTATGTAAAAAATTTGATCACAATCCAAATCCAGACAGTATCAAGCTTGGAATATTGTGTCCTAATTTGCCCAAACTGTTCAGGGTTCTACCTCTGTGGTCGTATCAGGCTGCGCTCAGCAAAGCAATTTATTTTATTTAACGAAATAGTAAAATGAGGATACGTTAATGAAAAAACAATAACCAAATAACCTACGTTACTGTTACAAATTTATAATATGGACAAGAATGATAGTTCCAGTAAAAGAAAAAAATTAAGCTTGATATGGACACATTTGGGGGATTGGGCACTTTCGGGTGTTATAACAAAGGACACGCTTTGGCGCCCTTTTACATTAAGACATGTTTTGCAGTTCAGTGACGTCATGTGGACACGTTTGGGGGAATCAGACACGTTTCTAAGTGTTACATATGTACAAACAGCCAGCAGAGTGTAAAACACCCTAGCATTCAAACTGTAGGAGGAGGTATAACTATATACCCATAATGAGATGGACAGACAGACGGACCAACAGGGGTAAAACAATATGCCTCCAAAACTTTCAGTTGCAAGTTATAAAAACCTTCATCCATCATTTGCTTTTCACATAATATAACTTGTTAACTATCAGATAATTTTTTCAAGAATTTTCTGGATTTGACTATTTTATGATCTAGCAATGATTGGTCCATGTGATCACAGATTTTAAAATGGTGCAGAATTCTGAATTGGAGACAAAGTATGAAATCAAACAGGTTTTTTATGACTTGCAGAAATTAAAATACACAGTTTGATCATCTACTATGTAATTTTCCCTTAGATTAAAATAGGACAGGTCAAACAATAATAGATTCTAAATGAAAACACTTGCATATAGTTGCTTTGTAAATCACATAAAAATATTATTGTACAATGTATATGAATTAATGTGAAAAGGTTAAATATCAATTTAAACAGTTGATAAGAGTTATGTAGGTATTTTATCAGTATCTTATGCTTGTGTTTTAGTAATTCCGGTACAAGCTGCATGTTGTCAATTTGATATCAAAATGGATTTCCAACTGGGATTATCCACAAATGATATACTTACTGAAATTAAATTTAAAATATTTCTCATGTCAAAGGAAATGCAAAAAAATGAATTGTGAAAAATTTAGGTTATGCCTTTAGAGCACTGTATCCAAGTGTGATAAAAATGATAATGGATGTCATTAGTAACAGTTGTGTCTATTTCCTGGCTAGTTTGATCATTTTCAAGGCAAGTGTGCAAGCCATTTGGTTGACTTACTTGAAATAGAATACATAGGTTTTTTCATTCTAAGTAGTTTGAAGATTGAGTTAAAGTATGAAAGTTACACTCCAAAATGACCCAGAAACAGATATACAACAAACTTCATTTCTGGAAGCAGTGATACAGTTTTAGATACTGTGGGCAGTAGGTCGACTATTTGTGATGTATTTAATGATTGTAAGGTGTAGATGTCAGTTTTGCAGCTCATTTTTATGGTTCATTGGTTTAAATGTTAAGTTTTTGTGTTTTGGTCTGTTTTTGAATTACAGTATAAGCATTATGTCAACTATATTTGGTAAATGGAAGTTTGTAAGGTATACAAACCTGTC
The DNA here is from genome assembly GCA_019925275.1 of Mytilus edulis. Classification (NCBI taxonomy): domain Eukaryota; kingdom Metazoa; phylum Mollusca; class Bivalvia; order Mytilida; family Mytilidae; genus Mytilus; species Mytilus edulis. Next base: position 57,275,612 of record CM034352.1, on the reverse strand, counting down.
TTGCAGGTATCATTTTCATAGTTCATTGGTAAATATTTAGTTTTTGTAGTTAGGTTATCTTCTCACTCAACGACAGATACTATAAGTAATAGATCAAATGTATTTGGTGTATATGTTACAGTGAATTTGATAAATCAGTGATTTTGTAAAATCCCTGGAATAATTAGTGATTATGTAAAATCACTAACAGTTTCAGTGATTTTGCAAAATGTGGTTTATAGATATATCTGGGTTTCTAAACCGAGAAGATGTCAAAATGGCAGCACACAGAGAATTGATACTCTAAATTTAAAATCGTTGGTGATCTCATATCTAGCAGAATAAAACTTTAATATTTATGAATTTGTGCCTTTTTATACAGAATATCAATTTTTCATTTTTTTGTGAAGTTTCCCTTTAATTTATTGTAAAAACCTGCAATATTGGGGATGCAGTATTGCTAAGCACAAAATGCACTAGATTTTAATTAAATGGAGTAAAAATACCTCTAGATTTTCAATGAATTAGATTATTAAAAAAAAGTACATTATTCCACTGGATATTCATTTGGATATCTCTTGAATTTAACTGACCTTCCAATTCAATTACATAAGGGGCAAAATGAATTTATTAAACCTCCAGGGGTGACACAGAGCCTGTAGTTTATTTTGTGCCTTACATAAAATGTACAAGGAGGGCTCTTGATTACATGCATATATATGTCAGTTTTCTAGATCTACTTATAACATACATAACTTTCATTGGTAATTTTTCAGGTTCATAGGAAGATTTGGCCACAATTTTGAAAGAATATTGAATGCCGATATTGTTCAGTTGGCGTTAAACGACTTTATTTGTTCACCTCAGCCAGAAGACCACAGGTTTGTTTCATATATACACTAATATATTAAAATGTACTATTTCATGCAACATTTTGTTGAAAAAAGATAAAAATGACAGCAAGGCCACACCAATTTAATTTCTTGTTCTACGGATTTTTGGACTCCAAAATTTGGGGGGAGCGAGCGCTTAGAAAATTTTAATAAAAGAATATTTAATTTGCAAAGTTTTGAGGCGAAGCTTGAAAAGTAAACATGGTAATGGGGAGCGATTATAAATTTTTTTGGTAAACATAAAATAGTATGTTTTGACAATATTAAAACTTGATTCATCACTTGTACTTTGACATTACTTTAATTTCTGAAGTATTTTTTTCCCTGTTCACCAAGAAATAATTAAATCTGGTCTATGTATGTGTGATTGACAATGAGACAATTATCCATCCAAGTCATAATCAGTTTGGGGGCAACCCCTTAATGTTATAAATATCCCTTTTACATGTTTTATGAGAGATCAATATAAGTTATAATATTTGTTTGTACAAAAGGGCTCATATTTTCTCAAAGAACTATATATCTATCTGGTATTAAATGGTCAAAACATGTCCAAGAATTTTGTAATATTCCTGGACTTTAACCATGTTAACACATTTACTTTAACAGTTTTAATATTATTCAAAATAAGTGGACCACTCTTTTAGAAAAAGTTGTTGAAAATTTGATGTAACTCTCCTCTTTTTGAGTACAAAATTCTAAGTTTTCAAAGGTTTTGTATAGAAGAACTATACAAATCCTTGGTATTTCTATTTTCTTTTCTACATCAGTAAAATGACCCCTTGTCTGACTGAGGGAGGATTGTTCTCAACCTGATAATATCAAACACAGGTCAAAGTACGGCCTTTTACACAGGGCTTTGATACAGACCAAACAGCAAGCTATAAAGGACCCCAAAATTATTAGCGTACACAATTCTAACAGGAAAACCAACGATCTATTTATATATCCAAATGGGAAAATACCAATGAACAACATCAACAAACGATAACTGCTGAATGGCAGGCCCCTGAATCAATCAGGACAGGTGCATAAACATGCAGCGGCTATGGATAGTTTTGTTTCGCCAGCATACAATATAATTGCAGTTGAAGGCAAATCCTTCAGAAGTTCTTTGTACTTTATTCTAACAACAAACATTTTTTGATAGGGAATATAAGTAAGGGGGAAAGAAACCAATTTTTTGTTCTTTACAGGTATTTCCACTGTTATAAATTTATATCGGAGCACTCCCACTTAGGATAAAGAGGTTTCATGCTGAAACAAATATTCTCACAGATATTTACACAGTGTGGTGGGGTGCTTTTATGTTTAAAATCGTTATATACAGGTTAGACTGTGCTTTTAAAAACAAATGTTGATATCTTTTTATAATATTTACCCAAAAAACGGTGTTGGAAATGGACATGATTACATTTCCGGATGCGGGAAGCGGGAATATAAAAAAAATAAAAAAATTCTGTTTTGAAAAAAATAGGTGCGGGCGGGTCCGTCGAACAAGGAATCAAATTGGTGTGGCCTAAAATAACAATGGAATTTTATCACAATTTTTTGGTTGATTGTTGGTATTTAATGCCACTTTCAGCACTATTTGCTATATCATATGGCTCAAAATTTAATTTTTGAGTTATTGAGTATTTTGTAAAAAAGGGGAGGTTTTTTTTTTTTACATGTTGCGGTATCCCAAAAACAATTTATGATTATTGCTTGAAACTGTACACACTTCTTTGTTATATTAATTCTAAGATCTGTATACTTTTTGGTTTGATTAAAAATTTTCTTTTAGTGATATTTAGTTGGTTTTTTTTTAAAAAAACAGGTTGGGGGGGGGGGGTTTCACATGTCCTGCCGTGTCTCAAAAAAAATAATGGTTATTGCTTAAAACTTTCTCAGAAACTACTTATGATTATTGCATAAAAACTTCCATACAAGACGTCCGGCATTTCATGCGCTCATGGCGTAGCTGTTTTTTAATGGTGAAGGAAACTAGAAAGAACAGGCAACTGTTGCAGGAAAACTAAAAATCATAATCAATTAAGACTTGATCCTTATGCACCTGCCACTTGTTATACGACCTCAAACATTTTTGCGGTCTTATACTGGTATCACATCGTTGTTGTCCAAAGACGGATGGATAATAACTTTAGTATAAATAAATAAAAATCAATAAAATTTTAACACAATGTTTTTAACCACAAAAGGTAGATTGGGATTGATTTTGGGGGTTATGGACCCATCTATTTAGGAATTAGGGGCCCAAAGGGCCCAAAACATACATGTATCTAGTTTCAGGACAATAAGTTGTGTATAAGTATTTCAATTACTCTGAAATTGTACCACAATGTTCCTACCATTAAGTAGAAGGTTGGGATTTTTGACAGATGGATAATAACTTTAGTACAAGTAAATAGAAATCAATAAAATTTTAACACAATGTTTTTAACCACTTAAGGTAGATTGGGATTGATTTTGGGGTTATGGACCCATCGATTTAGGAATTAGGGGCCCAAAGGGCCCAAAACATACATTTATCTAGTTTCAGGACAATAAGTTGTGTATAAGTATTTCAATTACTCTGAAATTGTACCACAATGTTCCTACCATTAAGTAGAAGGTTGGGATTATTGACGGATGGATAATAACTTTAGTATAAGTAAATAAAAGGGGTGTTTCAAATAAGTGAGAGGCCATAAAAGGGGCCCAAATAAGCATTTTTGTAGTTTTCAGTCAATAACTTGTGTTTAAGTGTATAAATCTCTCTGAAATTATACCACAAGTTTCCATACTACAAAGGGATGGTTATACGGGGTAATGGATCAAATCATTAAGCAATTAGGGGAAAAAATGGGGGGAAACAAGGGTTTTTCTGGCTATGCTTAAAGAACACTTTAGACAATATAGAAGCAGTGTAAGGGAGGTCATCCGATTCTAATTAAAATTTAAAGAATACTGTTATATATATGTTTGATTACTTGATTACCTCCCTTTACACTGCTTGAAAAGTATGTTCAAGGAAGTGATAATTGTCTTGAGATGTGTAGCTGTAAATTTATTTTTAGAAGTTACTGTTAATTAATATTTATTTTAACCATGACTGTAAGTTATTTTATTATGCCCCACCTGCGATAGTAGAGGGGCATTATGTTTTCTGGTCTGTGCATCCGTCGGTCTGTCCGTTTGTCCGTCTGTCCCGCTTCAGGTTAAAGTTTTTGGTCAAGGTAGTTTTTGATGAAGTTGAAGTTCAATCAACTTGAAACTTAGTACACATGTTCCCTATGATATGATCTTTCTAAATTTAATGCCAAATTATAGATTTTACCCCAATTTCACGGTCAATTGAACACATATAATGTTAGTGCAAGTTTCAGGTTAAAGTTTTTGGTTAAAGTTTTTGGTCAAGGTAGTTTGTGATGAAGTGGAAGTCCAATTAACTGGAAACTTAGTATACATGTTCCCTATGATATGATCTTTCTAATTTTAATGCCAAATTAAAGTTTTTATGCCCCACCTAAGATAGTAGAGTGGCATTATGTTTTCTGGTCTGTGCGTCCTTCCGTCCGTACCTTTGTCCATTCGGTCGTCCATTGGTCCCGCTTCAGGTTTAAGTTTTTGGTCAAGGTAGTTTTTGATGAAGTTAATTAAAAGTCCAATCAACTTGAAACTTATTAAACATATGATATGATCTTTCTCATTTTAATGTCAAATTAAAGTTTTGACCCCAATTTCACGGTCCACTGAACAAAGAAAAAAGTTAGTGCGAAGCTCAGGTTAAAGTTTTGGTTAAAGTTTATGTTCGAGGTAGTTTTTGATGAAGTTGAAGTCCAATCAACTTGAAACTTTTTACACATGTTCTCTATGATATGATCTTTCTAATTTTAATGCCAAATTAAAGTATTGACCCCAATTTCATGGTCCACTGAACAAAGAAAAAGACAGTGCGAAGCTCAGGTTAAAGTTTAGGTTAAAGTTTTTGGTCAAGGTAGTTTTTGATGAAGTTGAAGTCCAATCCACTTGAAACTTAGTACACATGTTCTCTATGATATGATCTTTCTAATTTTAATGCCAAATTTAAGGAATTGACCCCAATTTTACGGTCAACTGAACATGCAAAATGATAGTGCAAGTGGGGCATCCGTGCACTTTGGACACATTTTTGTTACTCCAATTTCATGGTCCACTAAACATAGAAAATGATTGTGCGAGTGGGGCATCCGTGTACTATGGACACATTCTTGTATTGAAGTATTTAAATGAGTAGTTAACTTAATTAGAAATTTGAATAGAGATTATTTTTGGAATAAGGGATTGGGGAGGTTAAAAAAATTGGGAGGGGTGGAGGGTAAAAATTTTTCTCATTTCAGATTTCAGATATTAAAAAGAATTTTTCCTCAAATATTTATTTTTGAGGGGATTTATACTCAACAGCGTAGTGTTTTGCTCAAAAGCCAAAAATTTAGTTTTAAGTTCATTAGACCACATTCATTCTGTGTCAGAAACCTTTGCTGTGTCAACTATTTGATCACAATCCAAATTCAGAGCTGTGTCAAGCTTGAATGTTGTGTCCATACGTGCCTTAACTGTTCAGGGTTCGACCTCTGCGGTTATTATAAAGCTGTGCCTTGCGGAGCATCTGGTTGGGTTTAAACTTGCAACCTCAGTGTTGACAGACTAGTGATACAGAAGTTGTAGATCTTAGCCTTCTCAGTCAATAGCCCCAAATTTAAGTGGGAATCAGACATGTCTGTGAATTTCTGTTAAAGATAATGATGGCAAAGACATTTTCAAATGCACCGAGTGTTTGTCAAAAATTTGAATGTATGATTTAAAAAACAGTTTTTCTTGTACAAAGTTCTATAAATATAAATTCTATAAGTCAAGATGTGGTTAGATGTGAAATGATCACACTTGCAAAAACACAGCTAAATAATGACGATTTTACAATGAAAATCAAAATAATTTTTAAAAAGTCCTTCTTATTTAGATGTCAATATTTATAACATTTGCTTTCGATTACAGAGATTCATGCCCTGGAGATATAAGAACTATGATTCAACAACCTCCACCATTCTTCTTCCTTGATGTTGGAAATATGTGGACACCAATAGAAAATACTCGAGACTTATTAGGAGGAATAATTAGAATTCAGGAAGAACAGTATATTATTTCTTCAATGACAATTTATAATCATGGGCATGCTGATAATGCACATGGGCATTATTACAATCATATGTACATTAAAGAATTAAATATAACAGTTATATATGACACAGAAGTCGGCATATCGATGAATAGTTTGAACAACCAAAGAAGAGGTGACACTCAGTATGTTAGTATCCTAATGTTGTTGAGAATTTCTAGTACCTAGATGAGTTTTTTTTTGTATGATTCAATTTTAGCTTATCTGGCCTTCAGATATTTCACTGACAAGTAAAAACCTTTTTTCAAATTTAATAAAAGGAAATGAACCACATAAATATATATACAGGTCATAAATTCTCTGCTGCGTCAGCCAGTCAACGACAACAGATGACACAAAACGATTTTACATTTAGATAAATTAACCTTCTCCATGGTTGCAACAATCATTTAATATTTATACTTCATAATTTTTTCTTGATTATAACAAATAAATTATTAACAAAGCGATGTTTCACGATCATTAACCCATCGCTATATTTTGCATTCCACGTTTTTGATTTTTGTAATGGTGTTTTCTTTCACGTCCACAATTTTGTGGAAAGTTTCGAAGTTAAAAATCGAACACAAATCTTTAAATAGATACATGTATAAATAGTATATTGTTTGAAGAGTTCAACATGGAATATTCTCCTAATAAAAGAACATTCAGTGGATTTTTAAAAAAAATTCTTACTATTGATTTGTATGGTTGTCTCCTCAAAGGAAAATTGTAATATAGCCTATACATATGGGCAAAAAATTAACCGAATAAAAAAGACATGAACCCTGAAAGTCTATTGATCATGTCTATATCATACTACTACTATATATATCTACTAGTCTAAAATCTACTAAAACAATATGCACACACACTTTCTGTACCTAAAGTAAAATGAAAATCCCGTAAGTAGTCAGTACTTCAATAAGACAACAACCAGACAACAACACCAGGCAGAATAGAGAGGGGGTTGGAGGGGTCCTGATCCTGAAATCCCGGGCTTAAAAACTTGAAAACCTGAGGTCCTGAATTTAAAAAATAATAAATCCCAACATCCCGAAATTCGAAAAAAGAAATCCCCGATCCCGAAAGGTTCAATCCCGGAATCCCGAGCTTAAAAACAGAACTATTTAGTACACTTTAACGTTTCTATAGACTTGTATACAATAAATTTTATACAGATAAAAAAAATGCATCAGTTTGTATGTGTGTTTTACTTGTTAACTTGCAGATGTATTAATAACCAAACGACACTGTTTCAAGAATAATCAATTTGTAGAATCATTGATATAATGTTGTTTATATATGCGATGTTAAGCAGCAGTATGTGGACAGAATACGTTCTGTCTTGATATAGTACAGAAAACAAGATATTACATGTCCCGCTGCTAAAGTTGCTTGTTTTTCAAAAAGTGGCTAAATTATATATCAGAAACGGAGAAATAATGCAAACAGATGACATGCAAGATAGTCAAAGAGATTAACAAATTGGTTACTCAAAAATGACAAAGTTCAACTATCTCCCATAAGAGCAAATATTAATAAAAATCAAAACCCTGACCACATGCACACCTTTAGTATTTGTACAAACGGACAGCAAAGTGAAAACTTCCTAGTATACAAACTGTATGAGGAGTTATGAGGAATAACTATATAGATATAGGAAAATGTGTATATCCATAATGGGACGGAAAGACGGACGGACAGACAGACAGACAAGGTTAACACAATATGCCCTCCAACTTTCAGTTATAAAAAAATGTTGCTTCAATCTCATCTTTTATTAAATCAAGCCATAATAGGAATGATTTCTATTTTTATGTTTTTACTATTTTTTACGTGTAAAGTATTTTTGTCTTAATTAGTATTTGTCCATATTGATAATGAACATATTTTTTTTTTCAACATTTAATCTTCTTTAAAATACGTGTCCATAAAAGAGGGTCTGATTTAGGATTAACGGAATACAGAATAACGGGCAACATTTGCAGAACAAAAGGGGAAAAAAAGAAAAGAGAATAATGGGGTGCTAAAATATAAAGAATATAGGGTTATTGCATGAATATTGGGGAATATTGTCCGGAGTAGAATTTTATATTGCACGAGTTTGCAAGTGTAATATATGTTCTACAAGGGACAATATTCCCCAATATTCATGCAATAACCCTTTTATTGTATAGCAATATAATATTTAAAAGTAAAAATTGGTTTAAGGATGTACACCTCTGAGGAGCCAAAAATTTCTAGAATTAAACTTTTTTTCTTTCCCTGATGTTTGGGTTTATAACAAAATAATTGGTGAAGAAAAAATCATATGGTGGTGCACTACTTTTTTTGCTACAGCCCTTTGAAAACGCCCAGTTTTGATGATTTTCCCATTTTTCATCAATTTTTACCTATTTTTGGGCTATTATCATGAAAAAAATCACAGTTCCACAATTAAACTTTTTTTCATACTTTCTATAAAGATGAAGTGGACCAATTTGAATAAATTTTACTTAAAAAAACTATAGGTAGGTGTTAATATAAGAAAGTTTTATCATATTTTGACGCTTTTTAGCTCACCTGGCCGAATGGCCAAGTGCGCTTTTCTCATCACTTGGCGTCCGTCGTCGTCGTCGTCCTGCGTTAACTTTTACAAAAATCTTCTCCTCTGAAACTACTGAGCCAAATTTAACCAAACTTGGCCACAATCATCATTGGGGTATCTAGTTTAAAAAATGTGTCCGGTGACCCAGCCAACCAACCAAGATGGCCGCCATGGCTAAAAATAGAACATAGGGATAAAATGCAGTTTTTGGCTTATAACTCAAAAACCAAAGCATTTAGAGCAAATCTGACATAGTATTATTATTAATCAGGTCAAGATCTATCTGCCCTGAAATTTTCAGATGAATTGGACATTTCATTGTTGGGTTGCTGCCCCTGAAATGGTAATTTTAAGGAAATTTTGCTGTATTTGGTTATTATCTTGAATATTATTATAGGTAGAGATAAACTGTAAACAGCAATAATGTTCAGCAAAGTAAGATCTACAAATAAGTCAACTTGACCAAAATGGTCAGTTGACCACTTTAGGAGTTATTGCCCTTTATAGTCAATTTTTAACCATTTTTCGTAAATCTTATAATCTTTTAGAAAAATCTTCTCCTCTGAAACTACTGGGCCAAATTTAACCAAACTTGGCCATAATCATCATTGGGGTATCTAGTTTTAAAAATGTGTCCGGTGACCCGCCCAACCAACCAAGATGGCCGCCATGGCTAAAAATAGAACATGGGGGTAAAATGCAGTTTTTGGCTTATAACTCAAAAACCAAAGCATTTAGAGCAAATCTGACATGGGTAAAATTGTTCATCAGGTCACGATCTATCTGCCCTGAAATTTTCAGATGAATCGGACTTTCCGTTGTTGGGTTGCTGCCCCTGAAATGGTAATTTTAAGGAAATTTTGCTGTTTTTGGTTATTATCTTGAATATTATTATAGATAGAGATAAACTGTAAACAGCAATAATGTTCAGCAAAGTAAGATCTACAAATAAGTCAACATGACCAAAATGGTCAGTTGACCACTTTAGGAGTTATTGCCCTTTATAGTCAATTTTTAACCATTTTTCGTAAATCTTAGTAATCTTTTAGAAAAATCTTCTCCTCTGAAACTACTGGGTCAAATTTAACCAAACTTAGCCATAATCATCAACCCAAGAAGGCCGCCATGGCTAAAAATAGAACATGGGGGTAAAATGCAGTTTTTGGCTTATAACTCAAAAACCAAAGCATTAAGAGCAAATCTGACAGGAAGTAAAATTGTTGATCAGGTCACGATCTATCTGCCCTGGAATTTTCAGATGAATCGGATAATGGGTTGTTAGGTTGCTGCTCCTGAATTGGTAATTTTGAGGAAATTTTGCTGTTTTTTTGTTATTATCTTGAATATTATTATAGATAGAGATAAACTGTAAACAGCAATAATGTACAGCAAAGTAAGAACTAAAAATAAGTCAGTATGACCAAAATAGTCAATTGACCCCCTAAGGAGTTATTGCCCTTCATAGTCAATTTTTAACAATTTTCTTAAAATTTGAAGATTTTCAATAACATTTTCCACAGAAAGTACTGTTATAGATATAGATAATTGTAAGCAGCAAGAATGTTTAGTAAAGTAAGATCTACAAACACATCACCATCACCAAAACACAATTTTGTCATGAATCCATCTGTGTCCATTGTTTAATATTCACATAGACCAAGGTGAGCGACACAGGCTCTTTAGAGCCTCTAGTTTGTGTAAAATTTACCATGCTGTCAATTTTGTATTTTTGTGATTTTTCTCAGTTTGAAGAACAAAATGCATATTATTTCAACTTTTTTTGTTATAAATGATTGAAAAAAATATACATCTAAGAAATTTGAAAAGACCAAAATGATATGGGATGTACATGATTCTTGTAAAATCATTTTTTGTATCCCTAACCCATTTTCTCAAAATGTTGGCTAAAAATACTGACTTGATTGGTCGTAAAATTTGAAAACTGGATTACTCAAAAACCATTCATTGCAAATACGCAATTTTTTCACAGAGTTATGTTTGATTATAATATTTGTAAGATTCATTGATATTTTCCACTTGTATCATATGTTTTGGAAATAATCCAAGAACAAGATTTCAACGAGACTGAACGAGACTGAAAAGTCAGAAGAATACATCCTTAAACTAAGATTTTGTTGTTGATGACGTCATGAATTTTGAAGACTAGTGCAATATTATAGGGTTATTGCATGAATATTGGGGAATATTTTCCCGAGTAGAATTTTATATTGCACGAGCTTGCGAGTGCAATATATGTTCTACGAGGGACAATATTCCCCAATATTCATGCAATAACCCTTTTATTGTATAGCAATATGATATTTGAAAGTAAAAATTGGTTTAAACTAAGATTTTGTCATTGATGACGTCATGAATTTTGAAGATTTATTGCACTAGTGCAATATTATACAATTACTGTCTTTTGATGAGGTAAATATGCGGTTTTATTGACTTTTGAAAAACTGATATTCACTGAGGCCGACGGCCGAAGTGAATATCAGTTTTTCAAAAGTCAATAAAACCCCATATTTACCGAAACAAAAGACAGTAATTGTTTTATTCCATATTCCGAGAAAAGAAAATGTATTTAATGACAAACATATACTAAAACAAATTTTACACGAAACATTTTACCATAACGTTGCATGTAAAAGCGTGTGACGTTTAGCGCGGTGAATAACACTTTCTCAGGTGAATATGCTTTTTTATTCAAAATCCAATTCATATAGAGAAACCTACTAAAATAATTCCAATATAGAATAATAGAATTTATTGCAAGCTAACTTTTGGTTACTTTCTGTTGGAAATATTATATTGCTATACAATAATAGAATTTATTGCACACTAACTTTTGGTTACTTTCTGTTGGAATTATTATATTGCTATATATATATTTAATACAAGAAGAATACTAGAAATACAAAATAAAAACTAATGATAATTATTCAGACTCTTATGATAAAAAGAATATATCAATACAAAACACATAATCATCATGCATAATTAACACGAAGAACTTTGGTTATAAGCATAGCTAATAATATTATTATTGTTTGACGTAAATTTTACATTGAGGTTCAGAAAAAATAAATCACCAATTCACCAACATTCCAACTGACTCCATTTTCAATAAACGACATCAGTAACAAACATAAACTTTTAGCTACCGCTTTACAAGCAGAGCCAAATACAATGAAAGTCCCAACTATGTACTGGCTTCCGAAGCTACACAAAACACCTTACAAATATAAATTATTTTGTCTTCAAGCCATTGTTCCACTACTAAATTGTCTATTCTTCTTACCAGCACACTTGGTACAATTAAAAACCTGATAATAAATTGTTCAAATAAGGCCTTCGAAAATAGTGGAATTAATTACTTTTGGACTGTCAAGAACTCGTTGGAAGTACTTGATAAATTGCATGCCTATATTGGTGATTTTGAATCAGTTCAAAGTTTTGATTTTTCTACCCTGTATACCACATTGCCTCACATTCTCATTAAGAAAAAATTCACACACCTAATTAAATGGGCATTTAAAAAGTCAGAATGTGAATATATATGTTCAAACTCTTTTAGGTCATTTTTAAGTAGCAATAAACAAAAAAACTATGTCAATTGGACATGCTTTGATACTATATATGCCCTTGAATTTTTGCTAGATAAAATTTTTGTTCGCTTTGGGGATTCCGTATATCGTCAGATTATCGGAATTTCAATGGGGACTAACTGTGCACCACTTATTGCGGACCTGTTTTTGTATTGCTATGAGTTACAATTTATGACAAAAATAAGCAAAGACCCATCGAAACAGCATCTGATAAACAAATTTAATAATACTTTTAGATATTTGGATGATATTTTGGCTCTCAATAATGACGACTTCAGTATGTATATTAAAGAAATTTATCCTGTTGAACTTACTTTAAATAAAGCTAATACTAACAATGACCACTGCCCTTTCCTCAATCTTGATATCTATATCACTAACGGAAAGCTGAATACTAAAATTTATGATAAAAGAGATGATTTTTCATTTCCTATCGTTAATTATCCATTTTTAGATGGTGACGTTCCCTTGTCATCATCTTACGGTGTTTATATATCTCAACTTGTATGATTCGCCCGTGTATGTAACAATGTTTTAGATTTTAACGACAGAAATTTATGTATTATTGAAAAATTATAACACCGGGGTTTTCGATATCACAAACTAGTCAAAACATTTACTAAATTTTATCATCGGTATAAGGACATCATTCGTAAATATAGCTCAACATGCAGACTTCTTATACGTTAAGGTATTTCACATCCAATTTTTTATGGAAATATTCTTTATAAAGCACAAAGTCGTCAGTATTCACCTCAAAAACTAACAAAATCTTTGAATAGACTTATTAAGAAGGGATATAGTTACGATACTGTTGTCAGGTCATTAAAGATTGCATATTTTGGCGTTAATATTGATTCACTTATAGGGTCTTTGCATCGGAACTAAACACATTTATTCAAAAACCAGTTGTTGGCATGACACGGGTTATGTTCTTCTCATATATGTTATGATGGTATGATACTAAAACCGAATTGTGCCTGATGTTCATATGATGAAATCATAATCTTTCAGTCAGTTTAATTGATGTCTGGAGCTGGCATGTCAGTTAACTGCTAGTAGTCTGTTGTTATTTATGTATTTTTGTCATTTTGTTTGTTACATCTTCTGACATCAGACTCGGACTTCTTTTGAACTCAATTTTAATGTGCGTATTGTTATACGTTTACTTTTCTACATTGGCTAGAGGTATAGGGGGAGGGTTGAGATCTCACAAACATGTTTAACCCCGCCGCATTTTTGCGCCTGTCCCAAGTCAGGAGCCTCTAGCCTTTGTTAGTCTTGTATTATTTTAATTTTAGTTTCTTGTGCACAATTTCATGGCGTTCATTATCACTGAACTAGTATATATTTGTTATGGGGCCAGCTGAAGGACGCCTCCAGGTGCGGGAATTTCTCGCTACATTGAAGACCTGTTGGTGACCTTCTGCTGTTGTTTTTTTCTATGGTCAGGTTGTTGTCTCTTTGGCACATTCCCCATTTCCATTCTCAATTTTAATTTTATGATAACTTGACGTTATGTAATAAAATGACGACGTCAAGATTTTTGATTTTTTTGGCCAAAATGTTGAGTTTGCGTCACTTCTACAGGGAAAACGAAGACAGTGACCATATTTTTTTTAACATCATCTAATTTGTTAGACAAAGAGGAAGAACATATTATTTTTTTTAAAATTCTATGGAGTAGTTCACGTGATTTATTCAGGAAACCGAAAATTTTTGAAGAAAAATATTGATTTTCCCTATATATTCAATGTAATTCAGTACCCTATCGGACCATTTTAAGAATGGCTTTTTCTCAAAAACGAAGTCGGTGACATATACTTTTTTTTACATTTTCTGATGCATATTTTCGATGTCTAATTGAGTTGTAAATTAAAAAAAATCTATTGACTGGTCATTTACTGATCCTTGACCTTAACAGAAATGGTCCATGATTTCAAAAACAATGAGAAAAAGTGTTCTTACATGTACTAATAATAAACAATTATTGAGAGTTCTGTAATTTTAGTTCATTGTCAACCAAATGTGTTCTTAAATAGATGACTTGCTCAAAATAAGAACATTTTTGTATTATGAATTATTGCAATCAAATTGTATTTTACATATGAACATACTGTATTACTGGGTAAATTATTATGTATCATCATGATCAGTTTCCATTAAGTTCCAACATCATCCCAAAACCCACATATTACACAACAACATTATTAAAGGGACTGATAGGAACTGTAATTCGACCACCACAATTCTGTCACATGCAGTTTCAATAGGATGAAAAGTAGATATTAATGTTAAAAACAGAAGTTCAGTATATTTTATATAACCGTTTTTCACTACTATTTACGGTTGTGCAAAATATACACTATATTTCATTGCAAAACAAAACATTCTTTTTAAAATATTACATTCCAGGTTAAGAAATCCTTCCATTTGGTTTATAAAGAATTAACAATATTTGATGTTAACCAACATTTTTTTCAATAAAACTTAAACAGAAGGAAGAAAATGTTAATCAATTGTTTTCTTAATATATATGCAATGAAAAGTTTAAGTTTCATTGGATTACCAGAAAGCATTGAAATTGTACAGAGAGCATGTCTTTATTAGCAAAAAAGCTTTAATGGCTATATTTATTTTTTATTTCAAATGCTTGATTTTTCAAAGTTTGATAGTGGGACAAATTTTGTACCTAAACTTAAGGGAAATAACTCTAAAAATCATCAGTACGTTTGTGTCAGCCATTTTCATAAATATGTTCTAAGCTTCTTGGATACATAGATTATTTCCAATCTGTTTCAGGTAAATGCTTAAAATTCATTGACGAAACTTGACTTTTACAAACACATAACTGATTTAAAGAGTTATCTCCCTGAACCAAGGTCTACCCCCTTAAGAGTGACATTAAAAAAAAAATTAAAAAAGGACATAGTTAGTTTGTTTAATTGGACATTTTGAATACAAGCATAAACAATTTCAGAATTCTTTGACAAAGAGTATTAAACATTCTGACAGTTAACACTTCTCAAACTGGATTTTACTATATGTTAGCTTTAATTCCGCAGAAGGCCTATGTTAATGTTTTGTATGTGCATATGTCCAAGCATTTTACAGATACTTCTATTCAATAACTTTAAACCCTGTTTAATTAAGATGCCCATTGTTTATATACATGTACAAGTAGGGTACATTGAAGGATGATGGTGAAGAATTATACTAATCATTTCTGCTCTTTACAAGTTAATATTTCAATATAAATGTAGGTGCATCATTTAAATTTGTAAATTCTTTGGATGAAGATAAAGTGGCGCTCTCTGGTGACTGCCATTATTATCCTCAGTGTCTTGCTAACACTATGTTAAAGAAAATGTATGAAATTGTAATCAGTGCTTCCTCTGGTTTATAAAGAGAAATCCTAGTTGTTCCAGTCCCAAACATGTTATAATTGTCATTTCATTACAGAATCCATGTATATTAGACATACAAGACAACTTCATGTAACAACTGCATACATTGCAATCAAATTCAATGTTGTTTTTCAAATTCAAATGTTTCATATAAATATTATTAAAGAATTATACTTAATGACAAATCAAATGTTTCATCACAGCAATTGTGTCTCTGGTCAACTATTGACCTATAACTGATCACTTGAGAAAAATAAGCTGGTATATGTGCCATTACATCATTTTTTACCATTGATTTTTTTTTTACATAAACTTGATAAAGGTTGTTAAACATTTCAAAGCATTATGTCTGCAAAGAAAATAAGCAAAGAATGACTTTGATACAATGATAAACGATTGTTGTGTAGTCCGAAATATTTTTTATTTAGATATGTATGGCGAGATAAAATGTCTTTTTATAGACATTACCCAGGAATTAGAATAAAGCAAAACAAAATGACTTATTGTAAACTCTGCTGTCTTTAAATGAAATACAGAATGTAAATCAGCAATGATTATTGATATGTATATATACAAAAATATGTGTTCATCATAAAAGCATTTACTTAAATTCATATATTCATAAAATAGGTTGAATCTCATTTTAAGCCAAAGAATGTATAACAAACACATATTTGTGCCATATGGTGATTGTTATTGAGTTGTGATTTTATTCAGTTTGTTTTTAGATTTTTCTTGAATTTATATATTTTTATATTGAGTATGTGCAATTTGATAATCTTATTAAATATATTTGTTTTCATTTGTTGTTGTTATTAGTTCCTCTCAATAAGTTTAGAGTGGACTATTTGAGAACTAATTTTTATGGTTCATATGCTTGGCCACAGCCATATCTCAGATTAATTGATAATACAGCTATGTTATTTGTTTTGCAGATTCTTGAAAAAAAAATGGCAGCCTTATGACATTTTCTATAGCCTTTCATATACATCACATTCAGTTCCCAGATATTAATGGGAGTATTTTGCAGCCTACCAATACACGTTGGTCACTTTTTTTCATATTATTGAAAGCTTTTTTTACTTTTTATACGAGCGCAAAAATTGGTTGTATATTGGTATGACGTTGGTGTCGTTGTTGTCGTCATCGTCGTCCGAAGACACATTAGTTTATGCACTATACCTTCAGTTTAAGTAAATAGAAATCTATGAAATTTAAAAAAACGTTTATGACCACAAAAGGAAGGCTGGGATTGATTTTGGGAGTTTTGGTCCCAAGTTTAGGAATTAGGGGCCAAAAAAGGGCCCAAATAAGCATTTTTCTTGGTTTTCGCACAATAACTTTAGTATAAGTAGATAGAAATCTATGAAATTCAAACACAAGGCTTATGAACACATAAGAAAGGTTGGGATTGATTTTTGGGAGTTTTGGTCCTAACAGTTTAGGAATTAGGGGCCAAAAAGGGGCCCAAATAAGCATTTTTCTTGGTTTTCACACCACAACTTTAGTATAAGTAAATATAAATCTATGAAATTTAAACACAAGATTTATGACCATAAAAGGAAGGTTGGGATTGCTTTTGGGAGTTTTGGTCCCAACAGTTTAGGTATAAGGGCCCAAAGGGTCCAAAATTAAACTTTGTTTGATTTTATCAAAAATTGAATAATTAGGACTCTTTGATATTCCGAATCTAATTGTGTATGTAGATTCTTAATTTTTGTTCCCGTTTTCAAATTGGTCTACATTAAGGTCCAAAGGGTCCAAAATTAAACTTAGTTTGATTTTTACAAAAAAAATAATTCTTGGGGTTCTTTGATATGCTGAATCTAAACATGTACTTAGATTTTTGATTGTGGGCTCAGTTTTCAAGTTGGTCCAAATCAGGGTCAGAATTAAACTTCGTTTGATTTCAACAAAAAATTAATCCTTGGGGTTCTTTGATATGCTGAATGTAACCATGTATAAAGATTTTTGATTATGGGCCCAGTTTTCAAGTTGGTCCAAATCGTGGTCCAAAATTAAACTTTGTTTGATTTTAACAAAAATTGAATCCTTAGGGTTCTTTGATAAACTAAATCTGAACATGTATTTAGAATTTTGATTATAGGCCCAGTTTTCAAATCAGGGTCCAAAATTAAACTTTGTTTGATTTCAACAAAAAATGAATATATGGGGTTTTTTGATATATGTTTAAAACATTTTGGTGAATATAGCTCTAACCTTTATTTAAGCTTCTATTGAAGTTCAAGTTCATTCCTAAGATACTTCTTCATGATATCATGTTGTTTTGTTTATCTGGTCTTGTATTTCACTCTAATAACCATATTTCAAAAGTTTTATCAATCCAATTTTGGGATGAAGCTACATCAAATCATAGGTCTATGATATAGGACGTTTATTAGCAAATAACATCCATGTAAAATAACACTATTTGACATATATTTAGTAGTTAATATAACCCGAATAATTCAGTCGTTATATTCCGCTGATCTACGAAGGTTACATTAACACCTCGTGTGGGAGAAAAATATTTAAGTCAAAAACATTTAACCATAAACTAATTTGAAAAACCCTTAAATGTAAATACCTTATAATGCTGGCTACGGCTCTTATATACCGTAGTAGTATGGTCAACTTACTTTAGTGAACAGTTTTCATTATCATTGATTAACAAATTGTTTACATTCAGAGTTGTCATTTAACTGTGTTTTGCATTATTATTTATTTGCAATTGTGTAATTAAACATAATATTCATTATTTGCTACAAAATGATATATTCATATGCATTTATATGTAAAGTTGTATTTATTTGTCATTATCTGTATATTTCAGATCTGTCGTTGCCTTCTAAATCATATTTATTAAAATATCTGAACGTTCTGCATTTGATTTATCTGAGCCTTATTCCACCTGGTCACAAATAGGATACGGGTTTTGCCATGTATGTACTGGTAAATTCCTCTGTTATCCGAAAATAAACATCGAGAGCCTCAATGGACAGTGGAATTCATATACACTCCTTATCAGGATAAGGGGGGGGGGGGGTCACTAACATATTTACAATGTTGTATTCTCTATATATTTATCTGAGAACAAACACATAACAGCCAGCATACAAAATGTGTGAGAAAATAACAAAATAAGAAGAAGAAAAAAGTTGATGTCATAATTGAACTGTTACTATCACAAATATAACACATTCATTGTCATTTGTGACAAATGCTATGAAGTAATTGAATAAATGTGTTTCAATAGGGTAAAGTTTTATGATTCTGACATCAGACTCGGACTTCTCTTGAACTGAATTTTAATGTGCGTATTGTTATGCGTTTACTTTTCTACATTGGTTAGAGGTATAGGGGGAGGGTTGAGATCTCACAAACATGTTTAACCCCGCCGCATTTTAGCGCCTGTCCCAAGTCAGGAGCCTCTGGCCTTTGTTAGTCTTGTATTATTTTAATTTTAGTTTCTTGTGTACAATTTGGAAATTAGTATGGCGTTCATTATCACTGGACTAGTATATATTTGTTTAGGGGCCAGCTGAAGGACGCCTCCGAGTGCGGGAATTTCTCGCTACATTGAAGACCTGTTGGTGACCCTCTGCTGTTGTTTTTTATTTGGTCGGGTTGTTGTCTCTTTGACACATTCCCCATTTCCATTCTCAATTTTATGTAGCTATTAACATATCATTAATAACTCCTTTGTTGTACTACTATCCCGCAATTAGAATTCAGGATCTCCGATATAGACAAATAGAATGAATATGCTAAGTTTGAATTGTGCTAATCCCGGTAAAAAAATTGTGATATTACCCGCAAAATTATAAAATCAAAATTATCAAGCAAAATAATTGAATCAATTATGAATAATTCCTTATTATGCGTCGCTCTACATATATCTCATAAGTTCAAGATTCCGATAACAATATATCTTGTTTTGAGTGTGTGTGTGTGTGTGTGTTTGGGAGGGGGTTCAGCTGAAGCACACTTCTTATCCTTCTGACATCCTCATCTCCTTTAAGATAGTAAACATGTAAAAAGGTATCAATTTCTTAGGTTGAATCTTCTATTCTTAACAGGTTTTTTAACCTTTACATGAATTACTCCCCTATTTTATGTATCTGTCTCTGTAACCTTTATAAAAGACTGCATTAATCCAAAGATTTGGAATGAAACCACTAAGCTGAGAATGTCTGCATAAATACAAGATTAATAACAGTAATAATTTGAAGACAAATTCCACACATGGTCTTATTCAATTAACTGCAACACTAGAAACAGCGCAGTACATACCAATCTTATTTTTCTTTAAAATTATCAAGGCAGTTGCTATTCTTCCGGCTAGCCGGACGAATAGTACCACGACTTTTTGTCCGCCCAATACACTGCACATGTCACTATTTGTGTGTGCGTGTAATATTATCTTCAGCAGCACCAGGGGGTAGCAAATGTTTGTAATCTTTAATGTTAGGGCCTAATCTTGTTACTGGCAACTAAAATTGTTATAGTCCAACGTGGATAACGAATAATAGAAAAAAATCATATATATTCCATATTTTTTATATAAGAAGAGAGAAGAAACTACATGTAAAACAAACTTGGGTAGTGTTTGACTCGTGCGTTTTAAGTTAACGTAAATGAT
The DNA here is from genome assembly GCA_019925275.1 of Mytilus edulis. Classification (NCBI taxonomy): domain Eukaryota; kingdom Metazoa; phylum Mollusca; class Bivalvia; order Mytilida; family Mytilidae; genus Mytilus; species Mytilus edulis. The sequence continues at coordinate 57,255,314 of CM034352.1, read as the reverse complement.
TTTGTCAAGCTGAAAAAGGTACAACATTATTATGTGTGTAAGCTGTCAAAGAGAATTAAAGACCCCTTGACATAAAGTTATCCATATTTTGAGAGAGAGGTGGTAGTTTTTTTCTGTAACCCCCCCCAAAAACAAAGTAAAGAACACTGTTAAAACCTTATTCAGAAATACTAGGTGGGATGGTATTTTTTTTACGTGATGGGGTCGGGGTGACAGGGTGTGCTCCTTTCCCAAATTCCTCTTTTCTTCTCCTGATCCCATCTTTGTTGTACCGTCATTTACTGCTTCTACTAGGCCAAGTATTGATAAAATCTGAAACCATCATGTATCGCACTCTGCCTGGTTCTTACAAAGAGCTGTACTTATACTAACGCCAGACACCCGTTTCATCTACAAAAGACTTAGGCAGCAACCATTTGATTTTCTGGCGGGGGCTATGGTTTTTTTTGGAAAAAAAAGTTTGTTTCCAGTTTTTGGAGAAAAAAATAATTTGTTTTTGATTCTGAGAAAAAAAAATGTTTGTTTCACCTTCAGCTGCCACTATATGTAATGCTAAAATTGAAAGAAAAAAATTGTTTTCGACTTGTTGTTTTTCGCCGTAGGCGAAAAAAAAAGTTTGCACAGAAAAAACCTAAAAGTTTTGCCAAATGCAGCTAAGGTAATCTATTCCTGAGGTAGAAAAGCCTAAGTATTTCAAAAATTCATAGTTTTGTTAACAGTTAATTTATAATTATGAACATATCAATGATTACTCAAGTCAACACAGAAGTGCTGACTACTGGGCTGGTGATACCCTCGGGGAATTAAAACTCCTTCTGTCGAGGCATCGATCCAGTGGTTGTAAATAAACTCATCATAGATATCAGGACTGAAATTTTATATTTACGCCAGACGCGCGTTTTGTCTACAAAAGATTCATCAGTGAAGCTCGAATAAACAAATGTTAAAAAGGCCAAATAAAGTACGAAGTTGAAGGGCAAAAGGGAACATCAACTAAAAAGCTACCACCATAACACCCGATATTTAATCAAGGAGCACTGTTGGTGCTTTCAAAATGTCAGTAGAATAGTAGTAGTTTTGTCCAAAAAAAAAGTAAAATCACAAAAATACTGAACTCAGAGGAAAATCTAATCGGAAAGTCAAATAATCACATGGCAAAATCAAATAAAAAAACTCATAAAAAAATAATGGACAAGACCTGTCATATTCAATTTTCTTTACAACTTCAACGAATTTGGGCATAGAATACAAATCTCACAACGTTTTTTTTTTCTGTTCGCCGATTGGCATCATATTATCGCGATCTCCAGGTTGAGATTGAAAGTATTGCGACTGTTCTTTTCTTGATTAAACATGTTAAAAATAAAAGTACTTGCTATTTAGTATTGGAAAGAAGTGCCTAAATCTCGAACTCTGGTCTCTACATTACCAACAACATTTCATAAAGAAATGCACGAAAGATTTTGAATCCCAATCAACATAGTACACAAAATAGATAACTAAGACATTGGTATTTGTATCAATGATCTTTAAGCAATCGGTCTTCTGAGACTAACTTTTACTTCTATTTTATATTCTATATTTGTGTATAAAAACTTATTTCCTTCAAGATAAAAAAAAAAACCGATGTCTACACCTATTATAGAGTTAAAAACTAAAAAAGATAACTATCGAACTTTCAATCAATAGTAACTTAAAGATGGCGAGCTTTTACATTTAAGATTTGAGTATTACTGATGAAAAAAAATCATTTACATCCAAAAGGATGGTTCGAAGTCTTTTGGAATGGTAAACATATTACATAGAACAAATAAGAGCCTTTTGATCGAAGTCAAAAAGAGATTGTTTGGTCAGAAAATTTCAATCATAGCTTTTATTGCATCTTATCATTTATTTTATTGGCAGTGGCTATTTGACCGGCTCTAATTAAATTATATCTTACTGGAATTAAAATGGAAGAATAATAATTAAATATCAAAATTTTATATGTAAAAACTTTTGTTACTGATACTCATGTCAACACTTGAACTTTTCAAATTAAATATATTCTATGTGTTCTATCATATGTACACCGAAAAGAGTGAGTAAAATGTCTCAAATATAAATTAAAAAAAAGAAGATGTGGTATGATTGCCAATGAGACAACTCTCCACAAGAGACCAAAATGACAGAGACATTAACAACTATATGTCACCGTACGGCCTTCAACATACCGCGTAGTCAGCTTTAAAAGGCCCTGATATGACAATGTAAAACAATTCAAACGAGAAAACTAACGGCTTTATTTATATAAAAAAAAAAATATGAAGAAAACAAGTATGTAACACACGACCACTGAATTACAGGCTCCTGACTTGGGACAGGCACATACATAAATAATGTGGCGGGGTTAAACATGTAAGCGGGATCCCCCTAACCTGGGACAGTGGTATAACAGTACAACATAAGAACGAACTATAAAAATCAAAGCACAAAATACAGGGAGACAAAATAACTGTTGCACCAAATTACAAATCTTGCATCCGAAGCTACTGGTGGCGAATATCAATTCAGATTGTGAGATAGTCTGGGCAACACTTACTGTTCAAGGCAGCTACCCAATTTACATAGGTTCCTACTACAGAAGACCTTCAAGGAAAACCGATATGATAGAGGAACTGGAGAAGTCATCGAACAAATGACATTAAAGGTATTGTTTTACATTGTCATTTCGGGGCATTTTATAGCTGACTATGCGGTATGGGCTTTGCTCATTGTTAAAGGCCGTACGTTTACCTATAATTGTTAATTTCTGTGTCATTTTGGTCTCTTGTGGAGAGTTGTCTCATTGGCAATCATACCACATCTTCTTTTTTATATATACCTATCTACATATGTAACATATGCACACATGATGCAGATTCAAAGGAAACCAGTGTAATGTGTAGTTCTTCCAAAGGGCTGGGACAAAGAATTTGTTTTGTAACAATCGCAAATGTTAATCATTTGTCCATTTGAAATTCATATCAAAAGACTTTTAATATTGTCTGTCATGTCTGATTTATGATGTAGTTATACATACCACTTTTATCACATAGCAGGATATTAAACCATAGATTTTACAAAGATTTGAAAATCATCTTTTTTATAAATAATTTAGAAAAAATATATTCAATAATGTACATACAAATGTGTTTTCATGCTTTTAATCAATATTCTAAAGTTATAAATTATTTATTTATGAACATCTTCAATTTTTTTTTTATTATTATTGTACTGTATATTTAATGCTTGATATTGTGATAAAATGATTATAAATTATTATTAAGCTTTTATATTATCTACTAATCACATCAATGAACAGTTTTATTCAGTGCCGGTTAAATAGCAAATTTGCTATTTTGCCGGTGCCGGTCAAATAGCCACTGCCTATTTTATTTATTATCATCGCAGTACCTCATGAAAAAGAACACCTTTGAACTGAAGATACCCGCGGGAACTAACTAACAATCAGCTATTCGTACAGACCTATTAGAATCGCACAATTCCGGCTGATCTATGTCAAATTCTATATTACTATGCATTTTCCCTCAGAACACAGCAATCAATAATATAGTTAACAAAAACGAAAAAAGACAGCTTAATTCTGACAAAATTAGCCATTTAATACTGTTTAAAGAATAAGTAAGGCATTATTTTATGAATGTTTGTCTGATTTGAATATTTTCTATTAGTGCATAATTATGGGACAATTCATCGTTATCATAGTAAAGTTTTCATACGATTTCTTTAATTTGAAGTAATCTTGTATGTTTGAATTGATGGGAAAAAGTATGGCATTTGGTTTCACGTTAACATTTAAAAGAGAGACAGAATATAACAAAGGGACATTCAGACTGATAAGAAGACGACAAACTAGCAATGCCATAGGGAAAACGAAAGGCCAAACAACAGTACAAAAACATAACATATAAAAGTAAAAAATAAACAACACAAATGCCTTAAAATTCGGAGGCGGTTTCAAGAGCTCGTGAAGGATAAGTTGACCGCACACCACTAGTGGTACTCGTCATTTTACTCATTTATTTTATTATTTTATCATTCTAAGTCTCTAAAGCGATCATAATTATAAGTCAATGATAAATGTAAAAAGAAAATCATCGAGGCATATGGAAGACATATAGAAAAAGCTGTCGAATCTTTAAAATATTGTATATCTTATATCAAAGACAAAAACGGATTATGCCATTTGATAAAAAATGTGATTTAGTATGAAGGTAATTTACATTTCGATTTATTACAAGGAGACCAGTCCCCATAAATGACCTGGAGAAAACGAAAACACATAACACTGCTCAATGTATGAATATAGTAATACAAGTATAAATGTAGGGAAGTCAATAATTCAAGAGCAGTACATTGATACGATAACGGATTTTATTTTACAAGAAAGTCCAAGTTCACCTGTTTTATTGGAAAACGAATTAAGCCATTCATACATGTCAAAACATTATCCATTTTGTCATATACATGTTATAATTGACAATTCATAGCATTAGTACAACTGGCTGACGGAAGCGGTCAATAAGGATAAATGAAAAATAACGTTTACCTGTAATCTACCTGTAACTGAAAAATCGGCGCAAATGAAAGAAAAAACCGGCGCAAAAGAAATGCAGATCGGCGCAAATGCAAAACGCCTATTTTGTTTTTATTTGAAGTTTCACATGTCTTGAACTACAACTATTACATATAAGAGGGTTTGGATGGGGTTAAATGATTGGAGAATAATGCCCTTAAAAATGACGGGCCAAAAAGATAAAGATTAGAGAAATGCGTGGTCTAAAAATATAATGAATATTGAATAATTAATAAAAGAAAACACTAAAAATTAAGTGTTTACAGAATTTTCCCTTCTTAAAATTTAAAGAAAATTATCAAAATTATCATTGTAAAAATATAAAAGTGAAAACAAAGTTGGTAAACTTTTTTTGGTTTCGTGATAACAGACTATAGGATTCAGTCAATGTTAAAACTTATGTCCGATACTTCTACTCGGATTTCGGATCTTTCGGTTCATGTCTCTACTCGGGTTATTTCGAATGTTACCGTCTATCTTTGAAGATGTCAGAGGTCATAGCAGACGAATTTGAGGAAAATTCTGTTGTTCCATGTGTGTTTAGCTTTTATTCAAATAATAAATCTGTGAAGGAGAGATTCGGCACTAGAATACCAATATGCTTCAAGAAGCACACCACTTTGCAGGGCCGTAACTACATGGAGGCAAATGAGGCAAATGACTCATGTTGAAAATTTCAAAAAAAAAAAAAAAAAAAAAAAAAAAAAATGTTCTCTTCACTCTCTGATATAGCCCCTGCATGTTTTTCGTGACCTATGTTTCTATTTTACTTTTAGTTTTCAGAGTTGATGGTCTATTGTTTGTACTTCTGTGTTCCGGGTGTGTCTTTTTTTCATTTATTGTCCTACTTTATAACTATAGTCTGCATAGTGTTGATTTTCATTTGTAAGGTGTGGTTTTGCAATGTTGCAAGTCCACCGATGTCCAGACATTGTATGAGAAACTATTTTAAGAATATACGATACTACTGGACATAGAAAAAAAATTGTCGTTTCTGCATGGAGAATTGAACTTGATATCAAAGAATACAAAAGTGGCTCTTTTTAGTAGATAAAACTAGATAGCTGATAATTATGGTTTAAATTAAAGTAAGACCATCAATTGTTCCCGGTCCCAAATCATCTTTAAAAAAACGTCAATATATTGCCATATGACCTTTTACATTGAAGGATTAAACTTGCATGAAGTCGTGTTCAGACTCTTAAACAGAAAATAAAAGAATATGGAGTAAACGTGCTCAGGACCTTATCTTACACAAAGTCAATGCATAGAAAAAATACTAATGATCAACGGCCAAAGTTTTTTTTTCCTATTCTTCAGCTTGATAGTTGATGGAAGGTCTTCAAAAATAAAAGAATCATTAATACCATAAAACAAGGTCAAGATGGTCCTTAGTGTCGACATAAGCAGTACTAGTACTTATAGTATAATACTGAATTAAGCACAATACAAGACAAGAACAGACAGACATAATGATTATGTGAATTTCGGTTTTTGCTTTATCCTACATATCGGTCTACATTTAATGTTGTCCCCGTAAAACCTAAAAGTCTTAAATTACAATGAATCTAAGTTTTTGCTTTGAGACAAGAATATTGTCGAAAGAAATAGCTAAAAATGAATATTGCGTTTCAATGTACGAAAGAGTACGGGAAACGCTCAGAATGCACGATTTTGCGTTATTTTTCTCAGAGCTTCTGGGGGCCTTGAGCGGCCCCCAGATACCTCGCCAAAAATATGTTTTGCCTCAATATTAAAAGAGGCTAGTTACAGTCTTGCTTTGAATAGAATTAAACAACATTTAATAGACTTTGCTGGCATCAAAGAACACGAAGCCTCCATAGGTGTGGAGTCTTTTGAACTAAAATTATACCGACTCGACACTAAAACAAATACAAACTACATTATACAAACCCAAAGTCAGTGGGATTTGGAGAGACCACTTTTAGTAGGTTCTCCGAGTGAAATAAATGGTAAGCACTTTGAGATACTCAATCAACTGCATTTGCAACCCCCCTTTTTCTACCTCTTGTGTTAGTGACAAATAAACCTCCATAACATTGACAATGCGAATCTCTCAAGTTCATTTAATTACTGTATGGATCATTATTGCCCGTCCGAACATATCTGAGCATATCTTGCATATCGTCCTCTCTAAATAAACCAGGGCCGGCACTGCATTATAATTACCAAGCACCGAAAATTACGGGTTCACATTTTAACATGCTCCTGAAATAATAGACTGATTCCATATCTCCTCTATGACAGTATGCTAATAAATAGTATTTAGTGTTAGAATAACTGCAGGGTAAATACAAAGGTTGAGTTTTAAAGAGGCATACGTATATATACAGAAGTCTTAATTACTTAATGTTACCAAGGAGGTTATATTAGAAGGAGAGTGAACACTCTGCTTGATACAAAATTAGCATCCCCAGGATAGCAGTTCGATCAGAAAATTATAAAATTATAAAGAAACCGACATGTTAATCTCCCATTTGAAATGGCCCTCTGATGTACCGGGCTGTTACCGCGAGCTGTTTTTTTTTTTTTTTTTTTTTTAAGATTTAAGAAAACTGGGGAAAAAATTAGAGAATAATGCGTAAAAATCACTTTTAAAGAATAGACTTATTTTTTAAAGATTAGAGAAAAAAGGGGTGAAAATTAAATGTTTACAGAATAACAGACCCTCATATAATATTCCTATATTTATACATCGATTAAGGATTTATTACTTTGGTTAGTCGATTTGTGATACTAGAAACATCTAATATATTAATCATTTTTTTCCTCATCGATCGTAAATGTTGTATTTCAGAATGTTGTCTTTTTTAATGCGTTATCATATTTTGAATATTTTATGAACATTTATATTCTTATGCAGGTTCGAAATGAATGTGGAACGGAGGGAAACTTGCACAATGAAAATACAATAACTACCGTATGAATATACAAATATTTTAATTGTATGCCAAATTGTAGAACTAATATAACGATTAGAATCAGAGGTCAAATCTTCAAATTATATGCTAGACATGGACGAGTTTTCGTTTTCTAACAATGAGAATTCTTTTTGTTATAAAAAGTTGAATCTTAACATATATTGAAAAATAATCAGTCTCTTTAAGATTATATTATATCGGAAATCAAATGGGAAAATAAACAAATTCAAATTCATTTACAACATATAACATGTAAACATAAGTCGGTATGAAAATTATAAAGTTAATGTATCGCATGATTTGAAATAAGGGGCCTAAATTTAGTTATTGTCCTTCCTTGAAATAATTATAATTCCATTTCTTGTATTATAATTATTACAAGGATCCCCGGGTCATAAATGACCAGGAGTACATAAGTTCTCACAACGCCACTCAACGTATGATTGCTTGTTACAATATTGTAAGGCTCTTCGTCATACGGAATGGCCATTGCGGAAGTGTTCTTATCACCATATTTACGTATAATGTTGATATTTATAGATTGATATGAGGTTGTTTATTTTGGTTTCTTAATACGATTTGCGATAGAACAATCAAGTATATTAAATAATATTTGCTAATTAGACGTTACTGTTGTATTACAAAATACCAACTATATATATTGCTTTATCAATTTTTGCATGTTTTAATAACATTAATATTGTAATGCATTATTGACTATTGCGTGTTTTCAGGGGACATAAACGCAATACAAATGTGATATATAACTACCGTATGCTCAGAGACAGTATACATAAAAATATGTTAATTTCTATATTAAACAAAATATGTTAGGTATTTAAAGGTCTAGTATACATACATAACTTTGTGCCTACTAAGTTTTTTAATGGATTCTCGAAACAACAACATATCTCGTTTATGCACAAATAATGTGACATGATAATGTTTCTATACATTGTACACTCGATTGTACATCAAGAACATCATTACGGTCTCTGAACAGATGAGCATAATGAACATGTTTATCCACAGTGCTTTCGAACGTCAGAGAAATCGTTCATAGACAATATGCATATTGATTCTAAGTTTGGTGCTATACAGAAACCACTAACCAAAGTCGACGGTTTTGAGTTTCGTCAGGAGTGAAACAAAATCTCAGCGTTTCGAGAACATTTCTATAATCCGTCGCTTGATTCAGTTAAATTCCATTACCAAAAGCACCTTTTAAAAGTGAGACAAATGCTCGAGGACAAATGCTACAAAGGGACATTCAAACATAAAAGATACCAAACTAACAACTCCAAGACAGAAAACGAAAAGATATACCACAGTACATAATTAAAACACAACATATAAATTAATAGAATAAACAAGACAAACCACTAAAAAATCAGAGGAGATTTCAAAAGCTACACCACTTGTGTTACTCATCAATTTCCTTATTCGCTGATGAAAGCGAGGCGATAAATAAACACATCATTATAGTATACCGGTCTTCAAAAGTCATAAATTGAATGAGATAAAAAAAAAAAAATCCGGATTACAACCATCTTAAAATAAATCGGAGAAAAAAAAAGCAAAAGATATCAAACTTATAAGTGAAATGGCGATGAATAGATAACGAACGAAAGCAAAACATTTGCAGGGAATATGGAAAAAAATCCTTTCCTAATAATATAACAACTTGTGCTATTGAATTTGATACTGAACATTATATTGAAAAAATACTTATGAAAATCAAAAAGTTATTTCATATTTAAATGACAAAGACAAAAACAGAGTACTCAAATTTGAATATAGTTATCAAAGGAACCAGGATTATAATTTAGTACGCCAGACGCGTGTTTCGTCTACATAAGACTCATCAGTGACGTTCATATCAAAATATGTATTAAGCCAAACAAGTAAAAAGTTGAAGAGCATTGAGGATCCAATATAACATATAATTTTGTATACTGTAACCAGTCATCGATTCGTTTACAATTCGGATCATAAATGACGAGGCGAAAAGAAAACTCATAACGCAATCAAATGGATGAACACAGTAGTGTTAGTATAAATTAATGTGAGGAAGAATATAATTTAATGGTAGTTAATTTCTGACGAACTTAAAGAAAGTCTTTTAACACTTTAAGATAGGTCACAAGTCTAAATTTTACACGTTAAGATAGTCTATGCCAAGAAATCCTCGCTAAAAATTCCGGTCGACCTCCTACGGCACCCATTAGTAGTTAAAGATTTGATTCCCTGCTTTTTTCCTCAATTATTTGTCTTTTGTTCATTGATTGCCCTTCTGTACTCTATTAGTGTCGCATTCATTTTGTAATTTAGTAGCTTTTTTATTAATTTGATCATGAGTTAAAACAAACAGCAGCCACAGGGTTAACTGTGAATTACATTTTTGCTTTATCATGCATATTGGTCTTTGATGTTGTACCTGGAAACGTAAGTCTTACACTGAATCTAAACATTTTGCTTTGAGACAAAAATATTGTCAAAAAATTATTAAAACAGATCTTGCATTTTCAGATTTAGAATTGGTCTTGGGAACACCCAGAAAGCGTGATTTTGCATCATTTGTTTTATAGCTCTAAGCTTCTTGGTTCCAAAACCCTTCAAAAAAACAATTGCCTCGCTCATGAGCTCGGCGAAAACAAGTTTGCCAATCCTTTTAAAAGAGCCTAGTTACAACAAAACTGTAATACTATGTATGCATGCTATACATGTATATGTAGTTGGAAATATAGAAATTCATTTCTGCAGAGGATGATGATTGATTCTGATTAAATGGTACATACTTACTTGACTAAACATATAATATTTATAATAAACAAATAATTAAAAAAAATTCTGTTTTCAAATATTATAAATATAGTTGAGAAAATGAATAACCAGTCCCTTGCTTTAATGAAAATGAAAAATCTTGCTTCAATAGTGCAGAAAATAGATAATCTGTCCTCTTAGTTTACAAAAATAAATAACCGATGAAAAACAAATCCTCCTGATGTGTTGCGACTGTCCTTTTATTGATCAAACATATTAAAAACATACTAACAATAAAACTTCGTACTTTTACCATTTAAAAGAAGTGTATAAAGCTTGACCTCCGGTTGCTACATTCTCAACAACACTTTATAAATAGTTATCAAAGGTACAAGGATTATAATTTAGTACGCCAGACGCGCGTTTCGTCTGCATAAGACTCATCAGTGACGCTCATATCAAAATATTTATAAAGCCAAACAGTTACAAAGTTGAAGAGCACTGAGGATCCAAAATTCCAAAAAGTTGTGCCAACTAATGCTAAGGTAATATATGCCTGGGATAAGACAATCCTTAGTTTTTCAAAAAATTCAAAGTTTTGTAACAGAAAATTTATAAAAATTACCACATTATTGATATTCATGTCAACACCGAAGTGTTGACTACTGGACTGGTGATACCCTCGGGGACGAAACGTCCACCAGCAGTGGCATCGACCCAGTGGTGTAAATAGTTATCAAAGGTACCAGGATTATAATTTAGTACGACAGACGCGCGTTTCGTCTGCATAAGACTCATCAGTGACGCTCATATCAAAATATTTATAAAGCCAAACAGTTACAAAGTTGAAGAGCATTGAGGATCCAAAATTCCAAAAAGTTGTGCCAAATACGGCTACGGTAATCTATGCCTGGGATAAGAAAATCTTTAGTTTTTAGAAAAAATCTAAGATTTTGAAATGCACAAACGATTTTGACTTTCAATCAACATATTACACCAAATAGATAATACACAAATTGATTATTGTATCAATGATGTTGAAGTTATCGATCTCTTGAGACTAACATTACTTCTAGTTTGTATTCTATATTTGTATATGACAAGATAAAAAATCATTTACATCTAAAAGGACGGTTCGACGTCATATTTTGAGAATAGTTAACAAATATTACATGGAACAAATAAGAGCCTTTTAATCGTAATCAAAGGAAAATAGTTTGGTCAGAAAATTTCAAGCATAGCTTTCATTGCATCTTATCATAACTTTCATTTACTAACATCGCAGCGCTGCATGAAAAAACACTTTTGAACGCAAGATATAACCGGGAACTAATATGCAATAAGCGATTCGTACGGACCTATTAAAATAGCATATTTCCGGCAAATCTATGTCAAATTCTATATTACTATGCATTTTCGATCAGTAGACAATCATCTCAAAAAGAGTTTACCAAAACCAAATAAGGACAGCTAAGTTATTTTAGACCTGACATAATTAGCCATGTAATACTGTTTAGCGAATAGTGAATAGTTATCAAAGGTACCAGAATTATAATTGAGTACGCCAGATGCGCGTTTCGACTAAACAAGGCTCACCAGTGACGCTCATATCAAAATATTTATAAAGCCAAACAAGTACGAAGTTGAAGAGCATTGAGGATCCATAATTCCAAAACGTTGCGCCAAATACGGCTAAGGTAACCGATGCCTGGGAAAGGAGTTCTATCATGAATGTATGTCTGATTTGAATATTTGCTGTTAGTGCATAAATATGTGACAATTCCACATCGTTATTCAAGTTTTTATACGATTTCTTTAATTTAAAGTAATCCAATATTTCTATTTGAATTTAAACTAAATTTGATTTGATGGGAAACAGTATAGCATTTGGTTTCTTGATTTCGAATTTTAATTCACCTTTATTCAATCATGACGATAAGTTGCTTTACAAAGGCCACTTTTAAAAGAGAGACCGAATATAAGATAGGGACACTCAAACTGATAAGAAGACGACAAACTAGCACTGCCATGGGGAAAAAGAAAGGTCAAACAACAACGGTTCACAAAACATAAAATATAAATATACAATAAACAACACAAACCCCTTACAATTCAGAGGCGGTTTCCAGAGCTCGTGAAGGATAAGTTGATCCTATACCACTATTGGTACTCGTTATTTTACTCATTAATTTTCTTATTCGCTGATAAGTCTCCTTAGATGCGATAAGTCAATAATTAATGTAAGAAAAAACTCATTGAGGCATATGGAAGACATAGAAAAAAAGCTGTCGAATCTCTAAAATATTGTATATCTTATATGAAAGACAGAAACTGATTATACCATTTGATAACAAAAATGTGATTTAATATGAAAGTAATTTACATTTCGAATTATTACAAGGAGACCAATCCACATAAATAACCTGGAGAAAACGAATACACATAACGCTTTTTAATGTATGAACATAGTAGTGTAAGTATAAATGTAGGGAAGACAAGGATTCAATAGCAGAACATTGATAATATATAACTACATAAACATAGCCATTCATTAATATCCAAAACAAATATTCATTTTGTTTTTATTTGATTTTTCACATGGCTTGAACAACAACTATCACATATAATATACCTATATTTATACATCGATTAAGGATTTATTACTTTGGTTTATTTAGTAGATTTGTGATACTAGAAACATCTAATATATTAATCATTTTTTTCCTCATCGATCGTAAATGTTGTATTTCACAATATTGTCTTTTGTACTGCGTTATCATATTTTGAATATTTTATGAACATTTATATTCTAATGCAGATTCAAAATGAACGTGGAACGGGGGAAAACTTGCACAATGAAAATACAATAACTACCGTATGAATATACAAATATTTTAATTGTATACCAAATTGTAGAACTAATGTAACGATTAGAATCAGAGGTCAAATCTTCAAATTATATGCTAGACATGGACAAGTTTTCGTTTTCTAACAATGAGAATTCTTTTTGTTATAAAAGTTGAATCATAACGTATATTGAAAAATAATCAGTCTCTTTAAGATTATATTATATCGGAAATCAAATGGGAAAATAAACAAATTCAAATTCATTTACAACATATAACATGTAAACATAAGTCGGTATGAAAATTATAAAGTTAATGTATCACATGATTTGAAATAAGGAGCCTAAATTTACTTATTGTCCTTCCTTGAAAAAATTATAATTCCATTATTTGTATTATAATTATTACAAGGATCCCTGGGTCATTTATGACCAGCAGTTCAAAAGTTCTCACAACGCCACTCAACGTATGATTACTTGTTACAAAATTGTAAGGCTCTTCGTCATACGGAATGGCCATTGCGGATGCGTAATTAACAACATATTTAAAGAAAAAGTTGATATTTATAGATTGATATGAGGTTGTTTATTTTGGTTTGTTAATACGATTTGCAATAGAACAATCAAGTATATTAAATAATATTTGCTAATTAAACGTTACTGTTGTATTACAAAATGCCAACTATATATATTGCTTTATCAATTTTTGCATGTTTTAATAACATTAATAATCTAATGCGTTATTGACTATTGCGTGTTTTCAGGGGACATAAACGCTATACAAATGTGATATATAACTACCGTATGCTCAGAGACAGTGTGATATAGAAATGCATTAATTTCTATATTAAACAAAATATGTTAGGTATTTCAAGGTCTAGTATACATACATAACTTTGTGCCTTTTTTATGGACTCTCGAAACAACAACTTATCCGTTTATGCACAAATAATGTGGTATGATGATATTTCTATGCACTGTACATTAAGTACATCATTACGGCCTTTGAACAGATGAATTGAGGCAGATTTAGAGGGGGGCCAGGGGGCCCGGCCCCCCTTTTTTTGGGAAAAAATTAATTTGCTTATATATGGAATCACTGAAGCGTGACTGGAGCGGGCCCCCTCTTAGGTCAGTCAGGAGGCCCCCACTTATGAAAATTTCTGCATCCGCCACTGATGAGCATAATGAACATGTTTATCCATAGTGCTTTAGAACGTCTGAGAAATCGTTCATAGACAATATGCATATTGGCTCTAAGTTTAGTGCTATAGAGAAACCACCATCCAAAGCCGATGGTTTTGGGTTTCGTCAGGAGTGAAACAAAATCTCAGCGTTTCGAGAACATTTCTATAATCCGTCGCTTGATTCAGTTAAATTCCATTACCAAAAGCACCTTTTAAAAGTGAGACAAATGCTACAAAGGGACATTAAAACATAAAAGATACCAAACTAACAACTCCAAGACAGAAAACGAAAAGATAAACAACAGTACATAATTAAAACACAACATATAAATTAATAGAATAAACAAGACAAACCATTTCAAAAGCTACACCACTTGTGTTACTCATCAATTTCCTTATTCGCTGATGAAAGCGAGGCGATCAATAAACGCAACAGTAATATACCGGTCTTCAAACGTCATAAATTGATTGAGATAAAAAAAAAAAAAAAAACCTGAAACATGATAAAATAAAACAAAAATAAAAAGCAAAAGATATCAAAGGGACATGAGGGACGTTTAAATTCATAAGTAAAAATAAACTGAAAACACAAATCCTCGAAAAAAAAGTCTCATTTGTGGCGATGAATTATAGATAACGAACGAAAGCAAACAATGTGCAGGGAATATGGAAAGAAATCCTTTCCTAATAATTTACCAACTTGTGCTATTGAATTTGAATCTGAACATAATATTGAAAAAACTTATGAAAATCAAAAGGTTATTTCATATTTAATATCAAAGACAAAAACAGAGTACTCAAATTTGAATATAACATATAATTTTGTATACTGTAACCGGTCATCTATTCGTTTACAACTCGGATAAATGAAGAGGAGAAAAGAAAACTCATAACGCAATCAAATGGAGGAACACAGCCAGTAGTGTTAGTATAAATTAATGTGAGGAAGAATATAATTCCATAGCAGTTCATTTCGGACGAACTTGAAGGAAGTCTTTTAACACTTTACCATGTTTACGATAGGTCACAAGTCTAAAATTTACACGTTAAGATAGTCGGTAAGATAATACGGTATATATTGGGTCAGTTAATTCCATACGGGGTGAGAGCGAAGCTCGAATGTCCATATGGAATTTATTGACCCCATATATACCGTATCACGTGACTAGCACACTATGTAACTAATAATATTTGCTGGGAGGAATCTAACATTTGAAGTATTGTTTTTTCATCGTATCAATTATATTACTATACTTGTTTTATAATTTTTACAAGGAGATCACTCCCCGAGTCATAAATTACCAGGCCAAAAAGCTGTCTCACAACGCCACTCAACGTATGAACATGTGTTACAGTAGTGTAAGGCTCTTCTTCATACGGAATATCCATCGTGGGAACGTTATTTATATTTACAGATCGATTGAATGTTTATTATTTTGGTTTGTAAAGTCAATAAGTGACAGAAACACATCTAGTAAATTAAACAATATTTGCTAGTCAAAAGTAAATATTATTCTACAAAGTATTGACTATTGCTTTTATATTGCTTTTATAATTCTTTTATCCCTTCAGCTCATTTATATTTGTATGCATTATTGATCGGAACGTGTTTTCAGGGGAAATAAACACAATAAAAAATGCAGGGCTTATATTTATATATAGGACATTTTTAAATAGTAGTCTGCACAGACATTTAGGCCGAATTCACTTGAAACTCTACAATCGACTTCAGAGTTAATCGATTATTATGTGAACACATTAGAGTTGATATTCGGAACAACTCTAAGTAACTCTAGGGTAAGGCCCTGACCAAGCATAGAAAATAAAATATTCTCATTGGTTGGACGTCATTCAAGAGTTTCTCGAGTTTAACCCTGGCTCGGTGAGGGTTGGAACTAGGGTATGAGGGGTTAACTCGAGTGGTTCAAGTAAAATCGTATTGTTGAAACCCGTGTAAGTATAGTTAACTCGAGAGTTTCAAGTGAAACCCGGCCTTATATTACCGACACCGATACCTTTACTGACTTAAATAGAGGCACCGTATCAAAATGTCGAACTATACTCACTGAATGTATTCTTCTAAATTAATGACCTCGAAAAACGTTGATTGGGCTCAGCAGAGGTAAAACATTTAAATTCTGTAATTGGTTTTATAAGATGTTTGATTATGAGTCTGAGCTAGAAACACTACTCTCACTAGTAGCTCGGATTTATTCAGTTATGAATTAGTGATATGCAATCTGGATTTTCACTAATTATCTCAATCAACGATTCCGACTTTCTTTTTCTAGGTTTGCACCTGTTCACGATTAGATCGATGTCTATATCCCGGTATTAATGAAGAAAAACTAAAGCACGTATTACATGCCAAAAAAAAAATTAATAGAGGTGTTTTCGGGGGGAAATATTCAAAAGTTTCATACACAATAGGAGCTATTAATGGGATAGTTGTCCGATAAAAAAGAAACGTTACCGCAATGTTTTACCCGGTCACCACTGGTATTAATATGCCCTTTAGTAGTTATATATATATATATAACATATATTCCGTTGACACGTGAATGTAGACCAACAGACTGCTATTGCGACAAATAAATCAGGAATTTTCCAGTGAATTCTGGTTTTTTTTCAAAATCAGTTTCCTTAAATGACGCCATATACACGGCAGTCAATTACTAGTACATTTAATATAGCCGAAAACCTGCCAAGTTTGAGAGAAAAAAAATCGTTTTTTTTATAATTTTTTTTACAGAATAACGTGTTGCGGTTTAAAGAGAGACAAATGATACTAGAAGGACATTCAAACTCATGATTTGAAAATAAATTGACAACGCTCTGGTTAAAAAAAAAGACCAACAAACAAAAGTATACTAACCTAAATAGCAACATAAAAAGCTAATGACTAAGCAACACGAACCCCAACAAATATTGGGAGTGATCGCATGTGCCCCTGACGGTTGTGCATATACGTCTCTACATGTTGCACCCGTAGGGTTGCTCATGTTAATACTAATCCGGTTACAGGTCTGTGATAGGTCACATTCGTGAAAATGGAACAGGATTGTAGTTACGACAGTAGGAACATATCCGCTTATATCTGTTGAACGGATATTCTATAACAGTCATCCAACTCGTGATGACGTCCTGAAAATTTACGAAGGGGCGATTTCAACTTCACCATTTGCAATTCGTGGTTTAATATCTTCCTTGTGAGCAGCAACACTCTATCAAAGAAATCCTGTATACCAAAGAATGTCCTGTTGGAATGTTAATACAAAGAAATAAAAAGTTCCCAGTCAATTGGAAAGCTGAAATCATCTGGTTTGTCGTAAAGTTTTGTTTTCAACAGATCCTTGTTGTCAATTTTTAGATGTAAGTCAAGATATGAAGCAGACTTTATAAGACGATTGATTCTGTTAATTTTCTCCCTGATAATATGTATGTACGTTTCGGCAACAAAGTTACTTTATGGACAGGTAATAGATATTCCATTGGGCATTAATTGCGCCCTTTTAATGGCAGACTTGTGTGTGTACTGTAGTTATGAATTACAGTTTATGACCAAACTCAGTAAAGACCCGTCTAAATTGCATTTAAGTTCAGCAACTCTTACCGTTATATTGATATTTTTTTCGTTAAATAATCAAGATTTTCTAAATATACTACCGAAATTTACCAAAAGGTAACTTACTTCAAAATAAATCAAATTTAAACGGTAATAACTGTCCTTTCCTAGATTTATATATTTCGGTTTTACACGGAAAACTCCACACTAAAATTGACGACAAAAGGGGCGATTTTTTCGTTCCCTATTGTTACTTTTCCCTTTTTGGATGGTGAAGTTTTTTTAGACACTATCTTATGGTGTTTTTATTTCACAACTTGTTCGCTATGCCCGTGACGTTTTTTGATTTTGACGGACGTAATTTAAGTATTACTGGTAAATTATTAAGCTAGGGATTTAGTTACCACAAATTACTTGGAACCTTTACTAAATTCTTTCATGATATAAATATTTGGTTTTGAAGTTTGGTTTTACATGTAGAAAACTTATTTCAAACGGGATAGCACATCCCCATTTTGACGGAATGTTGTTTAACGTGCCCAGAAATTTAGAAACGGTCCTGGTACGTTCTTTTAAGAAAACGTATTCTTAAAGATTACCTATCCAACACTAATTTCATTAAATATTGTTTTCATTGCAATCATTGGAATATTTTGTTATCAGTAAACTAAATATTATTGTTATACACATATACACATTCATGGATCTACAATATGCCGATACCTGTATCTTGGATTTCACAAGGTCATGTTTTTCTCTGACTGTTTATGACCTTTTTACACTAAATGCACTGGATGTTGAATGTGTACCGATTGATAATTCAGTCTTAGATGCATGAATGTTTTTCAATAGTTGTTAATGGCTTTGAACTAGTTGTCAGTAACTGTGAGTACTCTCAGATCTTGACTTAGTGTCTTTTTGTTGTTTGGACATACAAGTACCCGGCCACGCCTACTCTGTATGGAAAGAAGATGTATTTCTATTTGTATTCATCTGATGACTTAAGCCTTTTTTCAACTGATTTTAATAGCTTATTCTGATGTTGTACTAGTACTGTTTCACCACTATTCCGGGTATGGAGTGTTGGAATCCCGCTTACATGGTTAACCCCGCCATATTCTGTATGTATGTGCATGTCCCACGTCATGAGCGTGTAATTCAGTGGTTGTCGACGCTTATCCAGTCTACTCACGCATTCTCGCTTCAGTGGCGGATCCAGCCATTTTAAAAAGGGGGGTTCCCAACCCAGGACAAAAGGGGGGGGTTGCAACTATATGTCCCCATTCAAATGCATTGATCGGCCAAAAAAAGGGGTTGCAACCCCTGGAACACCCCCCCCCTTTTCACCCCCCTGGATCCGCCAATGCGCTTCTTCTGAAGTTCCTTTGTTTTGTTTGTTGCCTATTATTGTCTATTCTTAACCGATCTATGAAATTTGACCACCGGTAAACTACTTTCGCCTCAATCTTTAGAGTGAACAGTTATCAAAGGTACCAGGATTATAATTTACTACGCCAGACGCGCGTTTCGTCTACATAAGACTCATCAGTGATGGTCATATCGATATATTTATAACTCAAAACAAGTGCAAAGTTGAAGAGCATTGATGATCCAAAATTCCAAAAAGTTGTTCCAAATACGGCTAAGGTAATCTATACTTGGGATAAGAAAATCCTTAAGTAATTCGAAAAATCAAAGTTTCGTTTACAGGCAATTTATAAAAATTACCACATTATTGATATTCAGGTCAACACCGAAGTGTTGACTACTGGGCTGATGATATCCTCGGGGACGAAACGTCAACCGTCTGAATGCAAAAATTGGTAATCAATTTTTGTATTCAGATTCTTGTCTTCCATTTTGCTTACGTGCTTTGTCTTTATGCCATTTTTGGTTATTTTTCTTTATTGACATATTATTTTTATAGTGATTAAGGTTATAACACAATGCTGACTGCTGAACCCCTGTTTTTGACATTTTTACCTGTTGTAGATAAAAGAAGACGTGTTATGAATGTCAATGAGACAGCTCCCATCTAACATGGTTAAGTCACAATTTGTAAAAGTAAACTATAATTAGTCAAAGTACGGTCTTCAACACAGCAAGCTGTAAAAAGCCTCAAAATAACTATGTGTGATTGTTTTGTTTACATTGTTGTCAATGTAATGGAATTTTGTGTGACTGTCATACAAGTGCCAGGTTTAGCTAGCTATAAATTATGTTTAATTCAACAGTTTCTACATACAGAAATGTCTGTACCAAGGAATGTTACAGTTGTTTACCGTTGGTTTGGTGTGTTTTAGCTTTTAATTTTGCGATGAAAAGAGACTTTCTGGTTTACTTTTTTACACAACAGCAATCACAGATATAAGTGCAACCAACAATATATTATAATCAAATAATGAATAGATGTGGTGAGGCTATCGTAGGGTCAACATGAATGGACGCGAAAATATGTATTTAAAGGTTTCGTCAAAACTAAAAACAACACGCTATAAATAGTATATCTCTTGCCATTTTAATACTACATTACTTTAAAAGTCCCTATATTAATGCTTATATATAAATTCACGACTTGTTGTAAATACACTGGTTTTGATGGTGGAGGATGCTGTTCATTCATATTTTACAGAGGATTTATTGTGTGTTTTAATGTACATATACTGTTAACATTTATCGGTCTCATCCGAGTGCTCCTAAACAGGAGGGAATTACGAAAGAAGAAGAAGAAGAAGCATGCGTCCAAAGCGCACTTCTGGATTTACCTTCATCAGGAACGCTCAAAGCCAAAAAGTCAACAGTCTATTCAAGATCTAAAGGATTGAACACAGACTTGTGGTTATTAAGAATCCTCGAATTATGAAATAACTTCTGATATGCACTTGGATTTTTTAAAAGTCAGGAGCTAATTTTAGAAACGTGTTATGGACATGCATGGACATCATATGTATAGTTTGTGCTGGTGGGCTAATCTAATTTAGTGATTTACACAAAACATTTTTTTATATATATTTCTCGATCATCAGAAGCCTAGGACAAACAGTTCAACAGAATGTCGATTTAAATTTTTAAAGAGCATATTGTTATATATGGTATCATATACCATACGATTCAACATGTCATAATATGTATCGTCTTGACAAAAGTGCGTGGGGTTTTTGATAGGGCAGTATAGTTTTGTTTTAATTTCAGTTGTCTATTTCTGGCAATACTCTAACATCCTTTAAATGTTTTTTTTTTACCAGTTTTGCATGCGCGTTTGTTCAAATTTCTATCAAAGGACATATTTTTTTTAATTATCCCAGGTGTATGTTTTTGTGTGTGTAGTTGTGCTTGCCTTTATAATTCGATCAAAGCACTCTTGTTGTTAAACCTTTTTCTGCATTGAGCGTTTTATTTATTGTTTTCACTTTTTTCCAAAAACAAACTCTATCAACGACCTTACTGCACGTTTTGGTTGTATTAGAGATCTGTCGTAATAAACATCGTTTACTTGTAGGCACTGTGCAAAATCGAGATCACATTCGCATACCCTTCTTCTGCAAGTCTCTACTTCAAATTCTAAAAAAAGAACAAGTGTAAACTCATCAAGAAAGGAAATATATTTATCTACTTAGGGTTTCGTTTACACAGAAACTTTTAATCTATTGAAGAAGAAAAAGAAAGACAATTTCAATCTTATTATTATAATAAATGTATTTCATCATGTTTTGACACCTCTTATACGTTACTGTCGAAGGGGCAAAAAAAGGGTAGGCAATTCCCCCTTCACTCCACCTTCCTGGCAATAAATTATTTTTTTTTAAATGAAAAGAAAAAATGAAAAGATGAAAGTTGACACTGACTAACTTCGACTATTAGAATTTTTTTTTAATCTTTTCCAGTCTACTCCTACGCCACTGTGTATCTTGGTACATCTTATATGAAAACATATTTTTTTAACAAACATCAACAGACCATTACAAAACATCTATATATTTTCGAGCAAACAAATAAAAGTTTAACCAAAAAGCAAACCATATAATGAGAACATTAACCAACAAGTACAAAAAAATACTATAATATTGGTTTGGTAGTGTGAGTTTTAGAAATAAAAAATAAACTCACCGCAGTTTAATTCCTGTCTTCTCTCGTTAAACAATAGCATAAAGTTAGTGTCAACTGACATGCATCCCTGCAATGTATCAATGACAATGTAGCACTCGTCATGTTCTTTACAGCATCTAAAATTAAAAGAGTCTAATCAGTTTCAGCCGATTGCATTGAGTGTGTAAGAAAAGGTTATATCTTTGGTTAGCTTGCTTTCTAGCCGTGGTCATTATTGAGTTAGGTAAACTACCCTCCTTTAAGAGCAGACTAGTCCGACAGAAAACCAAACTATCTGTCTGTAGGACTAGGTTACTTCGAAAGGAGGGTAGTATACCTTACCTAATAATGACTTCACGGTTCAGCTAACAGCCAAGATAAACAAAGATATTACCTTTACCTACACATCCAATGCAATTGCGATTGGTTGTAAGCATCAAAATAAGTAAAGTCATGTATTGTAATAAAGAAATAAAGATTGGTTGGTTGATTGTTTTTAACGTGCACTTGGGAAATTTCATAGTCAGGACGAGAAAAAAAAAACGAAGGAAGAATTTAATTGCGTGGTCATGTATAAGAAATCATTTTTTACCGAATTTCAAGGTATATTCTACAAAAACATTGTAATCAAAGCAGGAAACACATTGAAGCTAAGAAGTTGTTATTATTGGCACTTGGTTTGTATAGACCAAAGGAAGTAGGTTCTTAATATGGAGACTCAGAAATCTCTTTGATAGCCCACTAGTCTTAATGACACACATTAAGATAGTTGGTAAGATACATTCGTTACACAATGTCCTAGTGACCTTCCCAATCTAACCCCATATTTCGTATAAGCACAGTAACCAATATTACAGTATAAATACATGACCCCATTTAATTGACTATGCATCACATATTCAGATGTATTCTGTCAAAATCGGTATCATGGTATAATTACTCCAAAATACACAATCATTAGGGACTTATTTGATCCGAGACCACAGTTATTTCGTAGTGCGTTTCTTTTAGACAATAAATGTAATTTAAAAAAATCCCACCTGCGCTTTCTCGATAATATGTTTACAGTGTATTGTACTTATTATGATTATATCATAATTATAGATTACTTCATCAGCTCTTACTCAAAATACGGACAATTTTATGTAATGGGGGTCTTGATATCTTTTGACAGCTTCCAAAGTGCTATTTGTTAATCTTTTTCAGTTGGGCCAAATCACTACTTCATTTTTTAATTCATAACGCAATTTTTTTACAGTGTAATTTCATCCCCCTATTTGCTATTTGAAGCATGAAACATTAAAAAAAAAGTGCTAATAACACACTGTCCACACTAGGGACTATAATCGGACAACGAAAATCAAAGGACGATATTGTGTTCTCGAACCTAATATGACCGTGTCAAAACTTTTTCATGTTCAATCCTCTATATAATTTGAAAAATCGGACATTGTTTGGACTTGAATTTTAAATATTCTTAGAAAAACATAGATTCGGAAATGAGAATATTTATTTCCAGCGGTTGGAATTAATCAGGGACGGTTTTAAATATAGAATAAAGGACTTTTTGTTTTTGATACTGACTTTATCACAGTAAAATATCAGGTGAGCCCGAAGGGCGAGCCTGATATTTTCTGTGATAAAGTCAGTATCAAAAACAAAAAGTCCTTTATTCTGTTTATCGGTAATTTAAAAAAAAAATTAAAATCACTACAATAATAGAGAAAATAACAAACGAACTTCTTTTTCGCGTCGAATAACGGCGAATCACACTTGACGTCACAGGCTGCATTACGTCATTTGAAACTTTGTCACAGTGCAGTAAACATGGCGTTCTCTTGCACAAAGTATTGAAAAGGAATTATTGCATGTGTTTTATTTATATTCTACTTTGGACATGACTCTAACAATGGCAAATATTATTAATGGTAGCATACCGGTAAGTCACATGCAGATTTCTTTATTTTTCACAAATCATCAACATAGAGGGTCCTGATCCCGAAATCCCGTGTTTAAAAACACGAAATCATGAGGTCCCGAATTTAAATCACAGGAGTTTGAAATCCTATCAATAAGGGGTTAAAAATATACCTTAAATGTATAGCTTCTGTCGAAGAGGAGCTTATCTCGAAGAGAGCTCTTCGAGAGAAGCTCTACTGTGATAGTCTACTTTGGTATATTTTTAACCCCTTGTTGTGATCCCGAGTATATCTCAAGACCGATATATACCTTGGATGGTCGTTCCTGCAGTCAGGAACGGCCGATTGCTCTTCTGGTGATAATAGACGTCTGCATATAGCCATTAGTTTCAACCGGAAGAGGATGGTTTCTGGGTAGTGCTTCGGACATCTCTAGATGGTCTGTCTGATGACCTAAAACTAACCCTCCGGATACTACACTCCCCCCAGTTTTATTAATAAGGCCCCCTTTACTGAGGGGGGCCCTGTGATTGTCGCCCAAAATCAATAAAATACGGAAATAATACCAAATTTAGAGAAAATATGCATCAATTTAAAAAAGTATATACCCTATCCCCCTAACAATTTTTAAAAAGTGTAAAACCTATCCCCCAAAACGGACCCTTTGTATCCATGGGTCTACTGATTAACTAAAAGATACTACAATGGGTTCCCAACAAATTGGGAACCCAGACAACTGTGAATTGTTCTTGTCTGGATCGTATGCCAACTCTTCCCCGTCTTTATACAAACTAGAACCGGGCCATTTAGTGGTTGCATGTCCACTATATAGTTGGACCCAGGAGGTTGTGCTGATCCATTCTCTGTCGTGACGAGTCTGGTCTCATTTTTCCTCACTTGCACTGTATTTATACCTTTGTTTAGGTAGGGAATTCCAGGGTCCCACTGTCTTCTGTTGGGACCCGATCTAACTGTGCTCACACAAAAGACTGACGTCCCACTGTCTACTGGTGGCGGCTGCTGCTGATTGAAATACCTAGTGCCTACATTATCTGTTTTGAAAAGTAACCCCAATCCCAAATCGGGGCTTTCTGGATTAATGTATACAGATTCCTGGTTGACAGGAGATTTGAAAGATATAACTTTTTCATTGTTGAGCGGACTGTTGCTTTCTGTTGCCGCTTTTCTGTCAGTTTCTCCTGTTGAGGAAGGGTCCTCAAAAGTGAGGGATGTATGACTGTTTTCAGTATTGTCAGTCATTCCTCCGTCAACAACAGGAGTAGGAAACACTGTGACTATCTTCTCATCACTGACCCCTTCTACCAAAGTGGTATGTGCCTCACCGTCTGAGGTGGAGTCCCAACTTTCTTGGGCCTCCTCATCACTTGCCAAAGTTGTCTCTGTTGTGGCAGCAACCTTTTGAATGCTACTGTGATTCTCAACTGCAAAAATAGCTCCTATGGGTTCCCTCATAATATTGGCTACTGAACCCTCCTGGTCGCCTGTGAGCAATGCTGCAGTAAATAAGTTGCCTTGGGGCACCTCACATTTCTCTTCTAATGGTATGGCTGGGGTATCCACCATCAAGGAATACCCCTGATTGGCCCTTATTTTCCAACAACCACGGTCGGAGTCCTTTATTAAAGTGAACCTCCTGTCCACATCAACCTTGATCAGTTTATGAATATCAGGTAAGGAGTACTCGTCGAAGCCTGGGTCCCCTTTAAGGATTTCCTCAACCAACAAATACCCCCCTGGGAGAAGGCTGTGGTCCAACTCCGGTGCACCATGCCCCAATATGTTCCAGAGACATTTTAATAGGTAGCAGTCCAATCTGCCTGAAGGAACTGCCTCTTTGTCAGAATTAAAGCACTGCTCTGACTCCATCTCTGCTCTAACCTTCACCAACACTCTAGGTTCTCTGTTCCCCTCTCTGTCCCTGGCACCTACCTCTGGGCCCACTATATCTACCTCCGCTACTATGCCTTGGGGTACAGACTCAACTACTGAGAGGCCAAACTAAAATTTGCGGGGACTCACTCCGGCCTCCTGAGTAGTCCCGTTTAAGTTTAATGGTCCTGTTGCTGTTCTGCTTGACTGAATTGTGGAGGTAACAGTTCTATTTCTCTCCTGTAAATCCAGACAGTCCTTCTTAATATGTCCAGGCTTAAAACAATGGTAGCACACTTCCTCCCATGGAGGCCCTCTATCAGTGGAGGGACCCCCTGAGACGGACTTATCTCTATAGTTTGGGCATTCCATTTTGGAATGGCCCCTCTCCCCACAGTGGTGGCAACTTTCTGTCCCTGTCTGTCTGCCAGGTAAGCAGCTTCCTGCAATGGGGCTTGTGAGGAGTTGCTTGAATTGGTCCATCATGTCGTCTAATTTTTCATGGACTTGACTAAGTTTGTTTTCAAACATTTACCTATTTTCGCACCTGTACAGGTAAAACATGACCAGAGACTCACACAAAAATAAAAAATTAAAAATACAGAATCTAACAATACTTTTTTTATATAACTTTTATTGATGAATATTCAATATTTACAAAGATACAGCAATTGTAAGTGAACATGTTTATTTCATCAGTGATTAAAATTTTACTCAGCATTACACAAAAGTACAATAGAAATCAATGCAGCAGTCTAAGGGTTAATATTTTTTGGGGCATTGGTAACTTTAGAGATGCCACCTAAAGTTCCTCGTGCCCCACCTCTGTTGTCAGGTCCCCTTGTGTTTTCCTTAGGCCTATCCTCATTATATGGTACTGGGTAGGCCTGTTGTCCATAGCCCACCCCTGCGGTGACCCCTTGTGGGAGCACCGCTGTATACCCTTGATTATACTGGTTCTTGGGTTGCCTATCCCCATTGTCATGAGATGGGGTCTGCCTTGTGTCCGCACCCCTATTGTCTTGCCCCTTGCCATACTTACTGCAGGCCATCTCGTACTGTCCCCCACCAGTGTTAGCTGGTTGGGTACAGGGTGCTGACCCCTGACCTGCATAGTTGCTTGCGTGACCCATGGGGTGTGAAGGTGTGCCCCAATAGTTCAGGGTAAGTTTGTCCCACGCACTGTCTTTACCTGGACAATATGGCTTGTTCCCAATACTACCCCTGTACATGTGGTGAGGGGGACTACCTTGGTTTGGGTCACCAATATCATGGTGACTCCACTCTTTTTTCTGTAACTGTTCCCTGTAGCCCCCATCCCAATTCCCTGTGGGTTCAGGTCTAGCATTTGCATCACCGGGATATGAACTATATTCAAGGAAGGCAGAGTCCATCTGGCTTGGCCCTTTCAAAGGCCCAGGACTTTGCCCCTGGTGCCATGCTTCTTGTCTAAATGCAAATTGGCCTTGTACTTGGGAGGGTGTGCCCTGTGGGGCAATGTGTCCCCTATCTAACATCTCACCATGCCTGCATTGGGCCTTAGGTGGTGGCCCAATATTTTGGCCACCTTAATTTGGGCTGAAGTCCAGCCTGGATAAGAGGCCCCTTGTTACTCGTAGGTGGGAGATAGTGGACAAGTCTGACTCGGTCACAAAGCCCTTGCTCTCCCTAATGTCCATTATTTGCTCCCCAGTTTTTATGCCTATACCTGGGAGCTGGAGTAACTCTTGAAAGCTACAAGTGTTTAGGTTTACAACCGACATTTGTAACTGTAAATCACTGAACAACAATTTATAACAAAGTTTATTTATTTAAAGAATAAACAACAACAAACAACACACTCAATACCACAATTTATTTATTTAATAACACAAATACTAGTACTACTGCTTCGGGTAACCCGTCCTTCTGGTCTGCGGTTAACAAAAGTAAACAAAACAATAACACAAAGACTGGTAACCCGTCCTTCTGGTCTGCGGTTAACACAAGTAAACAAAACAATAACAATAACAATACGACTGGTAACCCGTCCTTCTGGTCTGCGGTTATCAGAAGCAAACAAAACAATAACTTGTCGACTGGTAACCCGTCCTTCTGGTCTGCAGTTACCGGTGACTGGTACCCAGCTGTCCCTTCAGGATCAGCAAGGTAACCTGACGTCTACTTGCACAATCCTTTCTCCTAAACAACCGTGAAGTATTCCTCCAAAATACTCCACGAGTGCCTGAAATGACTTATTCCCGCGCTGGAATAAACCAAATCACCTTTCCCTTCCTGTCTTACTATTTTTTGCCGTACACTACCTGCACGGCAAAAACATAAAAAATACTCAATAATACACAAAAATCAGGGGTTCTACCGCGCTGCAAAACCCCTGAAATGTTATGTAATATTCTCTACCAGAGTGTTACACAACAAAAAACGATCGGCAAAGGTTTCCCCCGAATCCTTTTCCGAGGGAAACACTGTCGAAGCGAACGTCGCCTCAAATCACAAAATGAGCTCTTAATTGCAATGCACCACGCAAATAAGTGCTCGCAGCGCCAATGTTGTGATCCCGAGTATATCTCAAGACCGATATATACCTTGGATGGTCATTCCTGCAGTCAGGAACGGCCGATTGCTCTTCTGGTGATAATAGACGTCTGCATATAGCCATTAGTTTCAACCGGAAGAGGATGGTTTCTGGGTAGTGCTTCGGACATCTCTAGATGGTCTGTCTGATGACCTAAAACTAACCCTCCGGATACTACACTCTTATTGATAGGATTTCAAACTCCTGTGATTTAAACATATATCCCGATATTCCGAAATCAAGAGCTTAAAGACACCCGATCCTGGAGTCCCGATTAAGGTCCCATCCCCCCTCGAGCATAGTAATGATCCGATATGAGTCAGCAGATTTTTCATCGATCATCATTTTTAAGTTTCAACGACGTCAAGTTATAATTATATTTTACGTAAAGCTGACTGTAATTTGTAAATTATCTGAACAAGCTCATTTCTTGTCTACTTCAGTCTTCATAATTATTTCAAACATTTTAATATATGGTGCCCCGGTTAACCCCCTTTTTAAAATTTATCCTAGATCTGCATATGAATAAGTTCACTTTTTTGTTCTTTGTTCTATGAATATCTGTCTTTAAATTGACAATGAAACCACATCATTTAAAATTGTATATGATGGTCCCACAAAAATGTCGAAAATGCGTAAATTTCATTTTTTTTCTAGCTTCTCTCATGCGATAGCGGTACCTTTTTGGTCACTATTTATGTGTTGCGTTTAAATATGAATTGTAACACTTTATAGTGACTGAACAGGTAAAACAAATACTTCTCAAGAAACAGAAAAAGAAAACTATACTTGGAACGGCACCAGGCTATGTATTGGTATTGTATGAATAAAAACTCGGATTGGAACACCATGGACGATGTGTTAGTTGTCCTTCATATATCAATTATAGATAACGCTTTTTTTATTAAGTCTGTCGGCTTTTTCATGCATTTTCTGTTCACATTTTCACAACAAAAAAGGCTAAACTGACTTTGTGAAAATTATAATCAATGTCAAGTGTTTCATTCGCCAAAAATCTCGTGCGTTTCTGCGATAAAAATCACGCGCAATTTTGTGAATGAAAGGGGAAAGTAGATCCTTACGCGTTTCATTCGCGCATGTCATTTGCGTACTAACCCAATAATTTTTATATCACGGCCAGTCCACTGATACTGACATTATCAGCGAGTACACATCAAAGGAAAAATGTACAAATTACCGATAATATATAAAATCCTCTTTTCAAAAAAAATGGTCCACAATTTCTGAATTTTCTCATCCGTTTATTTTGAACAGTTTGTATTTCCACCGAATTTGAAAAGTATCAGACAAAAACACGATGAGACTTTTCTTTAAAAAAAACATTAAGCTCTTCGTAACTTCGTGGCGTAGGGTGTTGCTAAACGGCGGGAACGGAAAACGGGAAATGGAAAACAGAAACAGAAAGAATTAAAATCTTTTCTTTTTGGTTATTTTATCTACATAGGCATGTTTTATATAGTATTACACATGTTCACAAGAAAAAACCCGGAGGAATGAATTTAAAATAAAAGATTTTAAAGCATAAAGTATTTACATAATTACCAGGAGATGATGAGACTATGTTTTTGAAATATTTGATAAAGTCATGTGTACTGTAAGTCGTTCGTGCAATTCAGGTAAGTCTGTTCGACTTTTTTTTTTTTTTAAAGTTTGATCAATTTCAATATGATAGCAACCCAACAACACAAAAAAAATCTCTAAAGGGCTAAACAAGATTGACATCGGCCTCGATTTTATAAATAGGTTGTGATGATATAAACCTTTTGGGGAATCCTTTGCATCATTTTTTTCTTTTTCTTTTTGAATTGCCTTGAATCAAGATTAGTGTTGTGGTGTGTCATGTTGTGTTGTTCTGCATTGGTGATTTTCGTTGTATCTTTTCTTGTATAATGGAAAGAAAACCTAAAAGAAACCTAATAGGACAATGGTGTATAGAAAAAATCCGATATGGAAACCAGGAAACTAGAATAGAAACTTGTATATACTTTATCTCACTATACAAAGCTTTTCTCACCCTTTTACAATACTCAAGGATTTGTATTGTAAATCCTTGCAATACTGAAGTATGATGTTTGGTAATTACATAGGAAAAGCATTATATCTCTTATATTTAAATCAATTAATACGAATTGATGTGCAAAAAGTGGCGAACAATTAGTAGTCTACATGGATATATACGATTTGTACAGTGCCCTCACCAAGTTAGTCATAGTCATGTCCAAAGTTTTTCAAAATCAAATTTTCTACGCTGCTTCAAATATCATGCCGCTTAATTCTTCTCTGAAAATTCAATTCCTCTTAATTTTGCATAGTCAGCTATAAAAGGCCCCGAAATGATAATGTAAAACAATTCAAACGAGAAAACTAACGGCCTTATTTATGTACCAAAAATGAACGAAAAACAAATATGTAACACATAAACAAACGACAACCACTGCATTACTGCCGTAACTACATGGAGGCAAATGAGGCAAATGACTCATGTTGAAAATTTCAAAAAAAAAAAAAAATGAAACAAGATTGTCTTCATATCAACCTGAATTGTTATCACGGAAAGTGTCTTGCAAGAAGCAAGTTCTCTTCACTCTCTGATATCGCCCCTGCATGTTTTTCGTGACCCTTGTTTCTATTTTACTTTTAGTTTTCAGAGTTGATGGTCTATTGTTTGTACTTCTGTGTTCCGGGTGTGTCTTTTGTTCATTTATTGTCCTACTTTATAACTATAGTCTGCATAGTGTTGACTTTCATTTGTAAGGTGTGGTTTTGCAATGTTGCAAGTCCACCGATGTCCAGACATGGTACGAGAAACTATTTTAAGAATATACAATGCTACTGGACATAGCAAAAAAAATTGTCGTTTCTGCATGGAGAATTGAACTTGATATCAAAGAATACAAAAGTGGCTCTTTTTTGTGGATAAAACTAGATAGCTGACATGGTTTAAATTAAAGTAAGACCATCAATTGTTCCCGGTCCCAAATCATCTTTAAAAAACGTCAATATATTGCCATATGACCTTTTACATTGAAGGATTAAACTTGCATGAAGTCGTGTTCAGACTCTTAAACAGAAAATAAAAGAATATGGAGTAAACGTGCTCAGGATCTTATCTCACACAAAGTCAATACATAGAAAAAATACTAATGATCAACGGCCAAAGTTTTTTTTTCCTATTCTTCAGCTTGATAGTTGATGGAAGGTCTTCAAAAATAAAAGAATCATTAATACCGTAAAACAAGGTCAAGATGGTCCTTAGTGTCGACATAAGTAGTACTAGTACTTATAGTATAATACTGCATTGTCACTATATTTAAATCTAGTCATAAAAAAATCACCAAAGTCTGAATTAAGCACAATACAAGACAAGAACAGACAGACATAATGATTATGTGAATTTCGGTTTTTGCTTTATCCTACATATCGGTCTACATTTAATGTTGTCCCCGTAAAACCTAAAAGTCTTAAATTACAATGAATCTATGTTTTTGCTTTGAGACAAGAATATTGTCGAAAGAAATAGCTAAAAATGAATATTGCGTTTCAATGTACGAAAGAGTACGGGAAACGCTCAGAATGCACGATTTTGCGTTATTTTTCTCAGACCTTCTGGGGGCCTTGAGCGGCCCCAGATACCTCGCCAAAAATATGTTTTGCCTCAATATTAAAAGAGGCTAGTTACAGTCTTGCTTTGAATAGAATTAAACAACATTTAATAGACTTTGCTGGCATCAAAGAACACGAAGCCTCCATAGGTGTGGAGTCTTTTGAACTAACATTATACCGACTCGACACTAAAACAAATACAAACTACATTATACAAACCCAAAGTCAGTGGGATTTGGAGAGACCACTTTTAGTAGGTTCTCCGAGTGAAATAAATGGTAAGCACTTTGAGATACTCAATCAACTGCATTTGCAACCCCCCTTTTTTCCACCTCTTGTGTTAGTGACAAATAAACCTCCATAACATTGACAATGCGAATCTCTCAAGTTCATTTAATTACTGTATGGATCATTATTGCCCGTCCGAACATATCTGAGCATATCTTGCATATCGTCCTCTCTAAATAAACCAGGGCCGGCACTGCATTATAATTACCAAGCACCGAAAATTACGGGTTCACATTTTAACATGCTCCTGAAATAATAGACTGATTCCATATCTCCTCTATGACAGTATGCTAATAAATAGTATTTAGTGTTAGAATAACTGCAGGGTAAATACAAAGGTTGAGTTTTAAAGAGGCATACGTATATATACAGAAGTCTTAATTACTTAATGTTACCAAGGAGGTTATATTAGAAGGAGAGTGAACACTCTGCTTGATACAAAATTAGCATCCCCAGGATAGCAGTTCGATCAGAAAATTATAAAATTATAAAGAAACCGACATGTTTATCTCCCATTTGAAATGGCCCTCTGATGTACCGGGCTGTTACCGCGAGCTGTTTTTTTTTTTTTTTTTTTTTTAAGATTTAAGAAAACTGGGGAAAAAATTAGAGAATAATGCGTAAAAATCACTTTTAAAGAATAGACTTATTTTTTAAAGATTAGAGAAAAAAGGGGTGAAAATTAAATGTTTACAGAATAACAGACCCTCATATAATATTCCTATATTTATACATCGATTAAAGATTTATTACTTTGGTTAGTCGATTTGTGATACTAGAAACATCTAATATATTAATCATTTTTTTCCTCATCGATCGTAAATGTTGTATTTCAGAATGTTGTCTTTTTTAATGAGTTATCATATTTTGAATATTTTATGAACATTTATATTCTTATGCAGGTTCGAAATGAACGTGAAACGGGGGGAAACTTGCACAATGAAAATACAATAACTACCGTATGAATATACAAATATTTTAATTGTATGCCAAATTGTAGAACTAATATAACGATTAGAATCAGAGGTCAAATCTTCAAATTATATGCTAGACATGGACGAGTTTTCGTTTTCTAACAATGAGAATTCTTTTTGTTATAAAAGTTGAATCTTAACATATATTGAAAAATAATCAGTCTCTTTAAGATTATATTATATCGGAAATCAAATGGGAAAATAAACTAATTCAAATTCATTTACAACATATAACATGTAAACATAAGTCGGTATGAAAATTATAAAGTTAATGTATCGCATGATTTGAAATAAGGGGCCTAAATTTAGTTATTGTCCTTCCTTGAAATAATTATAATTCCATTTCTTGTATTTTAATTATTACAAGGATCCCCGGGTCATAAATGACCAGGAGTACATAAGTTCTCACAACGCCACTCAACGTATGATTGCTTGTTACAATATTGTAAGGCTCTTCGTCATACGGAATGGCCATTGCGGAAGTGTTCTTATCACCATATTTACGTATAATGTTGATATTTATAGATTGATATGAGGTTGTTTATTTTGGTTTCTTAATACGATTTGCGATAGAACAATCAAGTATATTAAATAATATTTGCTAATTAGACGTTACTGTTGTATTACAAAATACCAACTATATATATTGCTTTATCAATTTTTGCATGTTTTAATAACATTAATATTGTAATGCATTATTGACTATTGCGTGTTTTCAGGGGACATAAACGCAATACAAATGTGATATATAACTACCGTATGCTCAGAGACAGTATACATAAAAATATGTTAATTTCTATATTAAACAAAATATGTTAGGTATTTAAAGGTCTAGTATACATACATAACTTTGTGCCTACTAAGGTTTTTAATGGATTCTCGAAACAACAACATATCTCGTTTATGCACAAATAATGTGACATGATAATGTTTCTATACATTGTACACTCGATTGTACATCAAGAACATCATTACGGTCTCTGAACAGATGAGCATAATGAACATGTTTATCCACAGTGCTTTCGAACGTCAGAGAAATCGTTCATAGACAATATGCATATTGATTCTAAGTTTGGTGCTATACAGAAACCACTAACCAAAGTCGACGGTTTTGAGTTTCGTCAGGAGTGAAACAAAATCTCAGCGTTTCGAGAACATTTCTATAATCCGTCGCTTGATTCAGTTAAATTCCATTACCAAAAGCACCTTTTAAAAGTGAGACAAATGCTCGAGGACAAATGCTACAAAGGGACATTCAAACATAAAAGATACCAAACTAACAACTCCAAGACAGAAAACGAAAAGATATACCACAGTACATAATTAAAACACAACATATAAATTAATAGAATAAACAAGACAAACCACTAAAACATCAGAGGAGATTTCAAAAGCTACACCACTTGTGTTACTCATCAATTTCCTTATTCGCTGATGAAAGCGAGGCGATAAATAAACACATCAGTATAGTATACCGGTCTTCAAAAGTCATAAATTGAATGAGATAAAAAAAAAAATCCGGATTACAACCATCTTAAAATAAATCGGAGAAAATAAAAAGCAAAAGATATCAAACTTATAAGTGAAAATAAACTGAAAACACAAATCCTCGAAAAAAAAGTCTCACTTATGGCGATGAATAGATAACGAACGAAAGCAAAACATTTGCAGGGAATATGGAAAAAAATCCTTTCCTAATAATATAACAACTTGTGCTATTGAATTTGATACTGAACATTATATTGAAAAAATACTTATGAAAATCAAAAAGTTATTTCATATTTAAATGTCAAAGACAAAAACAGAGTACTCAAATTTGAATATAGTTATCAAAGGTACCAGGATTATAATTTAGTACGCCAGACGCGCGTTTCGTCTACATAAGACTCATCAGTGACGTTCATATCAAAATATTTATTAAGCCAAACAAGTAAAAAGTTGAAGAGCATTGAGGATCCAATATAACATCTAATTTTGTATACTGTAACCAGTCATCGATTCGTTTACAATTCGGATCATAAATGACGAGGCGAAAAGAAAACTCATAACGCAATCAAATGGATGAACACAGTAGTGTTAGTATAAATTAATGTGAGGAAGAATATAATTTAATGGTAGTTAATTTCTGACGAACTTAAAGAAAGTCTTTTAACACTTTAAGATAGGTCACAAGTCTAAATTTTACACGTTAAGATAGTCTATGCCAAGAAATCCTCGCTAAAAATTCCGGTCGACCTCCTACGGCACCCATTAGTAGTTAAAGATTTGATTTCAGATGTAGCCCCTGATTTTTTCCTCAATTATTTGTCTTTTGTTCATTGATTGCCCTTCTGTACTCTATTAGTGTCGCATTCATTTTGTAATTTAGTAGCTTTTTTATTAATTTGATCATGAGTTAAAACAAACAGCAGCCACAGGGTTAACTGTGAATTACATTTTTGCTTTATCATGCATATTGGTCTTTGATGTTGTACCTGGAAACATAAGTCTTACACTGAATCTAAATATTTTGCTTTGAGACAAAAATATTGTCAAAAAATTATTAAAACAGATCTTGCATTTTCAGATTTAGAATTGGTCTTGGGAACACCCAGAAAGCGTGATTTTGCATCATTTGTTTTATAGCTCTAAGCTTCTTGGTTCCAAAACCCTTCAAAAAAACAATTGCCTCGCTCATGAGCTCGGCGAAAACAAGTTTGCCAATCCTATGTATGCATGCTATACATGTATATGTAGTTGTAAATATAGAAATTCATTTCTGCAGAGGATGATGATTGATTCTGATTAAATGGTACATACTTACTTGACTAAACATATAATATTTATAATAAACAAATAATTAAAAAAAAATCTGTTTTCAAATATTATAAATATAGTTGAGAAAATGAATAACCAGTCCCTTGCTTTAATGAAAATGAAAAATCTTGCTTCAATAGTGCAGAAAATAGATAATCTGTCCTCTTAGTTTACAAAAATAAATAACCGATGAAAAACAAATCCTCCTGATGTGTTGCGACTGTCCTTTTATTGATCAAACATATTAAAAACATACTAACAATAAAACTTCGTACTTTTACCATTTAAAAGAAGTGTATAAAGCTTGACCTCCGGTTGCTACATTCTCAACAACACTTTATAAATAGTTATCAAAGGTACAAGGATTATAATTTAGTACGCCAGACGCGCGTTTCGTCTGCATAAGACTCATCAGTGACGCTCATATCAAAATATTTATAAAGCCAAACAGTTACAAAGTTGAAGAGCACTGAGGATCCAAAATTCCAAAAAGTTGTGCCAACTAATGCTAAGGTAATCTATGCCTGGGATAAGAAAATCCTTAGTTTTTCAAAAAATTCAAAGTTTTGTAACAGAAAATTTATAAAAATTACCACATTATTGATATTCATGTCAACACCGAAGTGTTGACTACTGGACTGGTGATACCCTCGGGGACGAAACGTCCACCAGCAGTGGCATCGACCCAGTGGTGTAAATAGTTATCAAAGGTACCAGGATTATAATTTAGTACGACAGACGCGCGTTTCGTCTGCATAAGACTCATCAGTGACGCTCATATCAAAATATTTATAAAGCCAAACAGTTACAAAGTTGAAGAGCATTGAGGATCCAAAATTCCAAAAAGTTGTGCCAAATACGGCTACGGTAATCTATGCCTGGGATAAGAAAATCTTTAGTTTTTAGAAAAAATCTAAGATTTTGAAATGCACAAACGATTTTGACTTTCAATCAACATATTACACCAAATAGATAATACACACATTGATTATTGTATCAATGATGTTGAAGTTATCGATCTCTTGAGACTAACATTACTTCTAGTTTGTATTCTATATTTGTATATGACATGATAAAAAATCATTTACATCTAAAAGGACGGTTCGACGTCATATTTTGAGAATAGTTAACAAATATTACATGGAACAAATAAGAGCCTTTTAATCGTAATCAAAGGAAAATAGTTTGGTCAGAAAATTTCAAGCATAGCTTTCATTGCATCTTATCATAACTTTCATTTACTAACATCGCAGCGCTGCATGAAAAAACACTTTTGAACCCAAGATATAACCGGGAACTAATATGCAATAAGCGATTCGTACGGACCTATTAAAATAGCATATTTCCGGCAAATCTATGTCAAATTCTATATTACTATGCATTTTCGATCAGTAGACAATCATCTCAAAAAGAGTTTACCAAAACCAAATAAGGACAGCTAAGTTATTTTAGACCTGACATAATTAGCCATGTAATACTGTTTAGCGAATAGTGAATAGTTATCAAAGGTACCAGAATTATAATTTAGTACGCCAGATGCGCGTTTCGACTAAACAAGGCTCACCAGTGACGCTCATATCAAAATATTTATAAAGCCAAACAAGTACGAAGTTGAAGAGCATTGAGGATCCATAATTCCAAAACGTTGCGCCAAATACGGCTAAGGTAACCGATGCCTAAGAAAGGAGTTCTATCATGAATGTATGTCTGATTTGAATATTTGCTGTTAGTGCATAAATATGTGACAATTCCACATCGTTATTCAAGTTTTTATACGATTTCTTTAATTTAAAGTAATCCAATATTTCTATTTGAATTTAAACTAAATTTGATTTGATGGGAAACAGTATAGCATTTGGTTTCTTGATTTCGAATTTTAATTCACCTTTATTCAATCATGACGATAAGTTGCTTTACAAAGGCCACTTTTAAAAGAGAGACCGAATATAAGATAGGGACACTCAAACTAATAAGAAGACGACAAACTAGCACTGCCATGGGGAAAAAGAAATGTCAAACAACAATAGTTCACAAAACATAAAATATAAATATACAATAAACAACACAAACCCCTTACAATTCGGAGGCGGTTTCCAGAGCTCGTGAAGGATAAGTTGATCCTATACCACTATTAGTACTCGTTATTTTACTCATTAATTTTCTTATTCGCTGATAAGTCAATAATTAATGTAAGAAGAAACTCATTGAGGCATATGGAAGACATATAAAAAAGCTGCCGAATCTCTAAAATATTGTATATCTTATATTAAATACAGAAACTGATTATACCATTTGATAAAAAAAAAATGTGATTTAGTATGAAAGTAATTTACATTTCGAATTATTACAAGGAGACCAATCCATATTAATAACCTGGAGAAAACGAATACACATAACGCTTTTCAATGTATGAACATAGTAGTGTAAGTATAAATGTAGGGAAGACAAGGATTCAATAGCAGACCATTGATAATATATAGCTACATAAACATAGCCATTCATTAATATCCAAAAAAAATATTCATTTTGTTTTTATTTGATTTTTCACATGACTTGAACAACAACTATCACATATAATTTACC
Source organism: Mytilus edulis (assembly GCA_019925275.1). Lineage (NCBI taxonomy): Eukaryota > Metazoa > Mollusca > Bivalvia > Mytilida > Mytilidae > Mytilus > Mytilus edulis. The sequence goes on along the minus strand of CM034352.1, from coordinate 57,216,659 downwards.
TATATTCATACATCGATTAAGAATTTATTACTTTGGTTTGTTAAGTCGATTTGTGATACTAGAAACATCTAATATATTAATCATTTTTACCTCATCGATCGTAAATGTTGTATTTCAGAATATTGTCTTTTTTACTGCGTTATCATATTTTGAATATTTTATGAACATTTATATTCTAATGCAGGTTCGAAATGAACGTGCAACGGGGGGAAACGTGCACAATGAAAATACAATAACTACCGTATGAATATACAAATATTTTAATTGTATACCAAATTGTAGAACTAATTTAACGATTAGAATCAGAGGTCAAATCTTCAAATTATATGCTAGACATGGACAAGTTTTCGTTTTCTAACAATGAGAATTATTTTTGTTATAAAAGTTGAATCATAACGTATATTGAAAAATAATCAGTCTCTTTAAGATTATATTATATCGGAAATCAAATGGGAAAATAAACAAATTCAAATTCATTTACAACATATAACATGTAAACATAAGTCGGTATGAAAATTATAAAGTTAATGTATCACATGATTTGAAATAAGGGGCCTAAATTTAGTTATTGTCCTTCCTTGAAATAATTATAATTCCATTACTTGTATTATAATTATTACAAGGATCCCCGGGTCATAAATGACCAGGAGTACAAAAGTTCTCACAACGCCACTCGACGTATGATTGCTTGTTACAAAATTGTAAGGCTCTTCGTCATACGGAATGGCCATTGTGGAAGCGTTATAATCAACATATTTAAATAAAAAGTTGATATTTATAGATTGATATGAGTTTGTTTATTTTGGTTTGTTAATACGATTTGCAATAGAACAATCAAGTATATTAAATAGTATTTGCTAATTAAACGTTACTGTTGTATTACAAAATGCCAACTATATATATTGCTTTATCAATTTTTGCATGTTTTAATAACATTAATAATCTAATGCATTATTGACGATTGCGTGTTTTCAGGGGACATAAACGCAATAAAAATGTGATATATAACTACCGTATGCTCAGAGACAGTATGATATAAAGAAATGCAATAATTAAATAAACGCAACAGTATAGTATACCGGTCTTCAAAAGTCATAAATTGAATGAGATAAAAAAAAATCCGGATTATAAACATGATAAAATAAAACGAAGAAAATAAAAAGCAAAAGATATCAAAGGGACATGAGGGACGTTCAAATTTATAAGTGAAAATAAACTGAAAACACGAATCCTCGAAAAAAACTCTCATTTATGGCGATGAATAGATAACGAACGAAAGAAAAACATTTGCAGGGAATATGGAAAAAAATCCTTTCTTAATAATATAACAACTTGTGCTATTGAATTTGAATCTGAACATTATATTGAAAAAAACTTATGAAAATCAAAAGGTAATTTCATATTTAATATCAAAGACAAAAACAGAGTACTCAAATTTGAATATAACATATAATTTTGTATACTGTAACCGGTCATCGATTCGTTTACAACTCGGATCATAAATGGGGAGAAAAGAAAACTCATAACGCAATCAAATGGAGGAACACAGCCACTAGTGTTAGTATAAATTAATGTGAGGAAGAATATAATTCCATAGCAGTTCATTTCTGACGAACTTGAAGGAAGTCTTTTAACACTTTATATACCATGTTTACGATAGGTCACAAGTCTAAATTTTACACGTTAAGATAGTCGGTAAGATAATACGGTATATATTGGGTTAGTAAATTCCATATGGGATGAGAGCGATATATACCGTATTACGTCACTAGCACACTATGTAACTAATAATATTTGCTGGGAGGAATCTAACATTTGAATTATTACAATTTCATCGTATCAATTATATTACTATACTTGTTTTATAATTTTTACAAGGAGATCACTGCCCGCGGGTCATAAATGACCAGGCCAAAAATATGTCCCACAATGACACTCAACGTATGAACATGTGTTACAGTAGTGTATTTCGCTCTTCTTCACACGGAATAGCCATCGTGGGAACGTTACGAATAGCTATGTAATGTAATGTATTTATATTTATAGATCGATTGAATGTTTATTATTTTGGTTTGTAAAGTCAATGAGTGACAGAAACATCTAGTAAATTAAACAATATTTGCTAGTCAAAAGTAAATATTATTCTACAAAGTATTGACTATTGCTTTGATATTTTTTTATCCCTTCAGCTCATTTATATTTGTATGCATTATTGATAGGGACGTGTTTTCAGCGGAAATCAACACAATAAAAAATGCAGAGCTAATATTTATATATAGGACATTTTTAAATAGTAGTCTGCACAGACATTTAGGCCGAATTCACTTGAAACTCTACAATGGACTTCAGATTTAATCGATTATCATGTGAACACACTAGAGTTGATATTCGGAAAAACTCTAAGTAACTCTAGGGTAAGGCCCTGACCGAGCATAGAAATACATATTCTCATTGGTTGGACGTCATTCAAGAGTTTCTCGAGTTTGACCCTGGCTCGGTGAGGGTTGGAACTAGGGTACGAGGGGTTAACTCGAATGGTTCAAGTAAAATCGTATTGTTGAAACCCAATCGTATTGTTGAAACCCGTGTAAGTATAATTAACTCGAGAGTTTCAAGTGAACCCGGCCTTATGATACCGACACCGATACCTTTACTGACTAAAATAGAGACACCGTATCAAAATGTCGAACTATACTCACTGAATGTATTCTTCTAAATTAATGACCTCGAAAAACGTTGATTGGGCTCAGCAGAGGTAAAACATTTAAATTCTGTAATTGGTTTCATAAGATGTTTGATTATGAGTCTGAGCTAGAAACACTACTCTCACTAGTAGCTCGGATTTATTCAGTTATGAATTAGTGATATGCAATCTGGATTTTCTCTATTTATCTCAATCAACGATTCCGACTTTCTTTTTCTATGTTTGCACCTGTTCACGATTTGATCGATGTCTATATCCCGGTATTATTGCGAACCCTATCATAGTTTTCTATAGATTCAACTGCAAGTTACCTGTCCATTTAAATTTTTGTAAGTTCTATTGTCCCATTGAACAAATACAACAGGTATTGTTATCTGTATAGTTTATTTGATGGGACCTTTAAATTTCTTCCAAGAGAAATCTATCACTCATTGATTAATTTGCCTGACCAAAAAAATATCTTCTTTGTTCACTGAAATACATGTATATAAACTCACATAAACTACAGTATTTATTCATTATCAATAAAATGTTTTCAATCTGTTCAATATAAGCACTGATTTAATTATAAAAAGTTTATTTCTGATTTTTTTTTAACTACTGCATGCACTTATGTTTCAAAGAATTTAAATAAAATTGAGAATGGAAATGGGGAATGTGTCAAAGAGACAACAACCCCACCAAATAAAGAACAACAGCAGAGGGTCACCAACAGGTCTTCAATGTAGCGAGAAATTCCCGCACCCGGAGGCGTCCTTCAGCTGGCCCCTAAACAAATGTATACTAGTCCAGTGATAATGAACGCCATACTAATTTCCAAATTGTACACAAGAAACTAAAATTAAAATAATACAAGACTAACAAAGGCCAGAGGCTCCTGACTTGGGACAGGCGCAAAAATGCGGCGGGGTTAAACATGTTTGTGAGATCTCAACCCTCCCCCTATACCTCTAACCAATATAGTAAAGTAAACGCATAACAATACGCACATTAAAATTCAGTTCAAGAGAAATCCGAGTCTGATGTCAGAAGATGTAACCAAAGAAAATAAACAAAATGACAATAATACATAAATAACAACAGACTACTAGCAGTTAACTGACATGCCAGCTCCAGACTTCAATTAAACTGACTGAAAGATTATGATTTCATCATATGAACATCAGGCACAATCCTTCCCGTTAGGGGTTTAGTATCATACCATCATAACATATATGAGAAGAACATAATCCGTGTCATGCCAACAACTGTTTTTAGAATAAATGTGTTTAGTTCCGATGCAAAGACCTTATCAGTGACTCAATATTAACGCCAAAATATGCAATCTTTAATGACTTGACAACAGTATCGTAATTATATCCCTTCTTAATAAGTCTATTCAAAGGTTTTGTAAGTTTCTGAGGTGAATACTGACACCTTTGTGCTTTATAAAGAATATTACCATAAAAAATTGGATGTGAAATACCTGAACGTATTAGAAGTCTGAATGTTGAGCTATATTTACGAATGATGTCTTTATACCGATGATAAAATTCAGTAAATGTTTTGACTAGTTTGTGATATCAAAAACCCTGGTGTAATAATTTTTCAGTAATACATAAATTTCTCTCGTTAAAATCTAAAACATTGTTACATACACGAGCGAATCGTACAAGTTGAGATATATAAACACCGTAAGATGGTGACAAGGAAACGTCACCATCTAAAAACGGATAATTAACGATAGGAAATGAAAAATCATCCCTTTTATCATAAATTTTAGTATCCAGCTTTCCATTAGTGATATAGATATCAAGATCGAGAAAAGGGCAGTGGTCATTGTTAGTATTAGATTTATTTAAAGTAAGTTCAACAGGATAAATTTCATTAATATACATACTGAAGTCGTCATTATTGAGAGCCAAAATATCATCCAAATATCTAAAAGTATTATTAAATTTGTTTATCAGATGTTGTTTCGATGGGTCTTTGCATGTTTTTTGTGGTTGTTCAGTTATAAAGAATACATTTATGAAGACCTTTACTTAAACATTATCATTTCAAGTTTTTACTTATGAACAGACTAAAAAAAAGCAAATTTTAATAGGTAAAATGTTGAAATTTGATCAGAAATCAACTTTTAATTTTTTAATCAGTGTTTATATCAAACAAATTGAAAATGTGTTATTGATTGAATAAATACAACATCATATGCAGTTTCATAATTACTTATTTGTACATGTATTTCCATCATTGACAGTTCAATTTTTTGTTCAGGTAAATTAATCAGTGAAGGATAGATTTCTCTTGGAAGAAATTTAAAGGTCCCATTGAATAAACTAAACAGAGAACAATACCTGTTGTATTTGTTAGATGGGACAATAGGACTTACAAAAGTTTAAATGGACAGGTAACTTGCAGATGAATCTGTGGAAAACTATGATAGGACTCGCAATAATAAAGAAAATTAAGGCACATATTACATGCCAAAAAGAATTAATTAATAGAGGTGTTTTCGGGGAGAAATAGTCAAAAGTTGCATACGCAATGGGAGCTATTAATGGGATAGTTGTCCGATAAAAAAAAAACCGTTACCGCAATGTTTTACCCGGTCACCACTGGTATTAATATGCCCTTTAGTAGTTATATATATATATAACATATATTCCGTGGACACGTGAATGTCGACCAACAGACTGCTATTGCGACAAATAAATCAGGAATTTTCCAGTGAATTCTGTTTTTTTTTTTCAAAATCAGTTTCCTTAAATGACGCCATATACACGGCAGTCAATTACTAGTACATTTAATATAGGCGAAAACCTGACAAGTTTGAGAAAAAAAATCGGTTTTTTTATAAAAAAATTTTACAGAATAACGTGTTGCGGTTTTAAGAGAGACAAATGATACCAGAAGGACATTCAAACTCATGATTTGAAAATAAATTGTCAACGCTCTGGTTAAAAAAAAAAGGACCAACAAACAAAAGTACACTAACCTAAATAGCAACATAAAAAGCTACTGACTAAGCAACACGAACCCCAACAAATATTGGGAGTGATCGCAAGTACCCCTGACGGTTGTGCATATACGGCTCTACATGTTGCACCCGTAGGGTTGCTCATGTTAATACTAATCCGGTTACAGGTCTAATGTGATAGGTCACATTCGTGAAAATGGAACGGGATTGTAGTTACGACAGTAGTTCCTATGTTCCATACCCGCTTATATCTGTTAAACGGATATTCTATAACAGTCATCCAACTCGTGATGACGTCCTGAAAATTTACGAAGGGGCGATTTCAACTTCACCATTTGCAATTCTTGGTTTAATATCTTCCTTGTGAGCAGCAACACTCTATCAAAGAAATCCTGTATATCAAAGAATGTCCTGTTGGAATGTTAATACAAAGAAATAAAAAGTTCCCAGTCGATTGGAAAGCTGAAATCATCTGGTTTGTCGTAAAGTTTTGTTTTCAACAGATCCTTGTTGTCAATTTTTAGATGTTAGTCAAGATATGAAGCAGACTTTATAAGATGATTGATTCTGTTAATTTTCTCCCTGATAATATGTATGTACGTTTCGGCAACACAGTTACTTTATGGACAGGTAATAGATATTCCATTGGGCATTAATTGCGCCCTTTTAATAGCAGACTTGTGTGTGTACTGTTATGAATTACAGTTTATGACCAAACTCAGTAAAGACCCGTCTAAATTGCATTTAAGTGATAAATTCAGCAACTCTTACCGTAATATTGATGATATTTTTTCGTTAAATAATCAAGATTTTCTAAATATACTACCGAAATTTACCAAACGGTAACTTACTTCAAAATAAATCAAATTTAAACGGTAATAACTGTCCTTTCCTAGATTTATATATTTCGGTTTTACACGGAAAACTCCACACTAAAATTGACGACAAAAGGGGCGATTTTTTCGTTCCCTATTGTTACTTTTCCCTTTTTGGATGGTGAAGTTTTTTTAGACACTATCTTATGGTGTTTTTATTTCACAACTTGTTCGCTATGCCCGTGACGTTTTTGATTTTGACGGACGTAATTTAAGTATTACTGGTAAATTATTAAGCTAGGGATTTAGTTACCACAAATTACTTGGAACCTTTACTAAATTCTTTCATGATATAAATATTTGGTTTTGAAGTTTGGTTGTACATGTAGAAAACTTATTTCAAACGGGATAGCACATCCCCATTTTGACGGAATATTGTTTAACGTGCCCAGAAATTTAGAAACGGTCCTGGTACGTTCTTTTAAGAAAACGTATTCTTAAAGATTACCTATCCAACACTAATTTCATTAAATATTGTTTTCATTGCAATCATTGGAATATTTTGTTATCAGTAAACTAACTATTATTGTTATACACATATACACATTCATAGATCTACAATATGCCGATACCTGTATCTTGGCTTTCACAAAGTCATGTTTTTTCTCTGACTGTTTATGACCTTTTTACACTAAATGCACTGGATGTTGAATGTGTACTGATTGCTAATTTAGTCTTAGATGCATGAATGTTTTTCAATAGTTGTTACTGGCTTTGAACTAGTTGTCAGTAACTGTGAGTACTCTCAGATCTTGACTTAGTGTCTTTTTGTTGTTTGGACATACAAGTACCCGGCCACGCCCACTCTGTATAGAAAGAAGATGTATTTCTATTTGTATCCATCTGATGAGTTAAGCCTTTTTCAACTGATTTTAATAGCTTATTCTGATGTTGTACTAGTACTGTTTCACCACTATTCCCGGTATGGAGAGTGTTGAAATCCCGCTTACATGGTTAACCCCGCCATATTCTGTATGTATGTGCATGTCCCACGTCATGAGCCTGTAAGTCAGTGGTTGTCGACGCTTATCCAGTCTACTCACGCATTCTCGCTTCAGTGGCGGATCCAGCCATTTTAAAAAGGGGGGTTCCAACTATATGTCCTCATTCAAATGCATTGTACGGCCAAAAAAGGGGTTCCAACCCCTGGAACCCCCCCCCCTTTTTCCCCCTGGATCGCCAATGCGCTTCTTCTGAAGTTCCTTTGTTTTGTTTGTTGCCTATTGTCTATTCTCAACCGATCTATGAAATTTGACCACCGGTAAACTACTTTCGCCTCAATCTTTAGAGTGAATAGTTATCAAAGGTACCAGGATTATTATTTACTACGCCAGACGCGCGTGTCGTCTACATAAGACTCATCAGTGACGCTCATATCGAAATATTTATAAATCAAAACAAGTGCAAAGTTGAAGAGCATTGATGATCCAAAATTCCAAAAAGTTGTTCCAAATACGGCTAAGGTAATCTATACTTGGGATAAGAAAATCCTTAAGCAATTCGAAAAATCAAAGTTTTGTTTACAGGCAATTTATAAAAATTACCACATTATTAATATTCATGTCAACACCGAAGTGTTGACTACTGGGCTGATGATATCCTCGGGACGAAACGTCAACCGTCTGAATGCAAAAATTGGTAATCAATTTTTGTATTCAGATTCTTGTCTTCCATTTTGCTTACGTGCTTTGTCTTTATGCCATTTTGGTTATTTTTCTTTATTGACATATTATTTTTTATAGTGATTAAGGTTATAACACAATGCTGACTGCTGAACCCCTGTTTTTGACATTTTTACCTGTTGTAGATAAAAGAAGACGTGTTATGAATGTCAATGAGACAGCTCCCATCTAACATGTCTAAGTCACAATTTGTAAAAGTAAACTATAATTAGTCAAAGTACGGTCTTCAACACAGCAAGCTGTAAAAAGCCTCAAAATAACTATGTGTGATTATTTTGTTTACACATTGTTGTCAATGCAAATGCAATGGCATTTTGTGTGACTGTCATACAAGTGCCAATGTTAAGAATTGCACATGAGGTTTTCCCGCTACCGCTCTCCATGTACACGACGTCACCGTTGTTGTGACGTTAGCTTTTCAGAGTTCAATACATGTATCATTGCAAGCAGACGTTCTTATTTACTACGCCTTAAATTGTGTCCGATACAACCAATCTACGATATTGGTACCGAGACCAGGATGAATCTGAAGCTACGTTCGATACGAGCAGGACATAGAAGTGCAGTTTCCAGACTGATAAAGAAATTTGACGACGTTCAACAAGAAGATGATGGAACCGTGGACACGGAGGATTTGTCAAACATATTGGATAGTTTGAAACGGAAGCAAGAAATATTACGCAAGTTAGATGAGGACATAGTACAGGAACTGGACGACGGAGATATTGAAACAGAGATCGTTGAAGCAGATGAGTATGCATTTAACTTAGAAGGTAAAATTCGTCAAGTCAACAAATTTATCTTAGTCAAAACTACATCGTTGAATACACACGCAGAAAGTTTTACTCCACGCATAGAAACTACCCAACCCGTTCATACTATAAACTCTTCATATACAGAACACCAGAACAACTCAAATTACCGTTTGTCGGATTTTCGCCCATCCTTTAGCTCAGCTAGTGAATACAACAAACTACCCAAGTTGAATCTCCCTACTTTCGATGGAGATATACTTCAATGGCAATCATTTTGGGACTCATTTGAGATAGCCGTGCATACGAACCCAACCTTAAGCAACGTTCAAAAATTCAATTATTTGAAATCGTTACTTCACGATGAAGCTCTAAAATCTGAGACAGGTTTTGCGCTCACTAATGCAAACTATGAAAAGGCAATTTCCCTATTACAAGAAAGATATGGTCAGCAACATAAAATTACACAGAGGTATATGCAGGAACTTATTGATATTACGTCGCCTAGGTACACACTTTTCAACCTCCGACATTTTTATGACAACATTGAAATTTACATAAGAGGTTTAGAATCACTAGGACAAACTGATGATTCATACGGAGCGCTGTTAGTGCCAATAATATTGAACAAACTACCAGGGGAAATTCGAAAAAAACCTATAGCAAGAGAATTTGGGTCCACAAACATACGCTTAGCAGACTTACGAAAAGGCATATTTAATGAAATAAATATAATGGAAGCCGGTAACTCAACAGACAGTCATGAAAATCCTACCGCTACTGCAGCATTTTTGACGAACACAAAACCGCGAAATCGACAATCAAGTCACAGCCACCAAAATAAGAATCACCAAAACTCTAACTTCAAATCTAAACAGTGCGATTATTGTCACGAATCACACGCCTCGGTAAATTGTACCAAAGTAACTGAATATAAAGACCGCATGTCAATAGTAAAAGGAGACCGCCTATGCTTCAATTGTTTAGGACATCATAACTTGGTTGATTGTAAGTCAAATAAAACATTCAGAAAATGTCATAAGCGTCATCACACGAGTTTATGTAAGGATAATGCACAAATAGATAAAGAAGATAGTGTGAACGTAAGTACCATTCAACACAACGCGAAGGAAACGGACACAATTTTACATTCACAGGCAACCACGAATGTCATGCTCAAAACCACAATTAATCCTGTAAGTTCAGGACTACAATCTTTAGATGCCAACAAACGTGCACCATGGTACGGTGGTTGGTGGGAAAGATTAATAGGTTTGACAAAAAACTGTATTAAAAAAGTTTTAGGAAAGGCTTGTGTGAGTTTACGTGTACTTGAAACTATCGTCACAGAAGTGGAAGCTATTCTTAATGATCGTCCGTTGACGTACCTATCATCTGATCCATCGGATAATGAACCATTGACACCCTCACATTTACTCTACGGAAGAAGAATTACGATTTTACCGTACACCGAACTTTAGATGGAAACATTGAAAATTCAAAAAACTTAACACACGCATCAGCTAATAAATTGTTACAGATTCAAAATCATATCATTGACAATTTCTGGACAAGGTGGAAACGTGAATACCTTACATCACTTAGAGAACAACATCGAACTAAAGGAGTGGACAAACAGCACATTAATATTGGAGAGGTAGTTCTAATACATGATGAAACTTCAAGAACAACTTGGAATGTAGGGATCATCGACAAATTGATTCAAGGACGAGATGGGTTTAGCAGATCAGCTATTTTACGGACTAAAAATGGTCAAACGTCTAGACCTATTAGCAAGTTATATCCTCTAGAACTGACATCTAATGAATACACAGGACCGTGTGATGAAATACTACCCGCCAGACGAGCGAAGACCGATGCAAAGGAAAAGATAAAGATGTGGACCAAATGAGACTTTCGTATAATTTTATGAACTGTTAACTGTTCGTGCTTTATTACAAAAATAATTTTATTTTATTCGTGCTCATGATCAAAGACAGTTAAAGCTATTCAAAGTTTTCAGAGACAGTAATTCAAAGTGAAATTTTCATAATTTATTTTCATTTTACTGTAATTAAATTCATTTGCGGGCCCCCAGAATGTTAAAAATTGCACATGAGGTGTTCCCGCTACCGCTCTCCATGTATACGACGTCACTGTTGTTGTGACGTTAGCTTTTCAGAGTTCAATACATGTATCATTGCAAGCAGACGTTCTTATTTACTAAGCCTTAATTTGTGTCCGATACAACCACTCTACGATAGCCAGGTTTAGCTAGCTATAAATTATGTTTAATTCAACAGTTTCTACATACAGAAATGTCTGTACCAAGGAATGTTACAGTTGTTTACCGTTGGTTTGGTGTGTTTTAGCTTTTAATTTTGCGATGAAAAGAGACTTTCTGATTTACTTTTTACACAACAGCAATCACAGATATAAGTGCAACCAACAATATATTATAATCAAATAATGAATAGATGTGTTGAGGCTATCGTAGGGTCAACATGAATGGTCGCGAAAATATGTATTTAAAGGTTTCGTCAAAACTGAAAACAACACGCTATAAATAGTATATCTCTTGCCATTTTAATACTACATTACTTTAAAAGTCCCTATATTAATGCTTATATATAAATTCACAACTTGTTGTAAATACACTGGTTTTGATGGTGGAGGATGCTGTTCATTCATATTTTGCAGAGGATTTATTGTGTGTTTTAATGTACATATACTGTTAACATTTATCGGTCTCATCCGAGTGCTCCTAAACAGGAGGGAATTACGAAAGAAGGAGAAGAAGAAGCATGCGTCCAAAGCGCACTTCTGGATTTACCTTCATCAGGAACTCTCAAAGCAAAAAAGTCAACAGTCTATTCAAGATCTAAAGGATTGAACACAGACTTGTGGTTATTAAGAATCCTCGAATTATGAAATAACTTCTGATATGCACTTGGATTTTTTAAAAGTAAGGAGCTAATTTCAGAAACGTGTTATGGACATGGACATCATATGTATAGTTTGTGCTGGTGGGCTAATCTAATTTAGTGAATTACACAAAACATTTTTTTATATATATTTCTCGATCATCAGAAGCCTAGGACAAACAGTTCAACAGAATGTCGATTTAAATTTTAAAGTGCATATTGTTATATGGTATCATATACCATACGATTCAACATGTCATAATATGTATCGTCTTGACAAAAGTGCGTGGGGTTTTTGATAGGGCAGTATAGTTTTGTTTTAATTTCAGTTGTCTATTTCTGGCAATACTCTAACATCCTTTAAATGGTTTTTTTTACCATTTTTGCATGCGCGTTTGTTCAAATTTCTATCAAAGAACATATTTTCTTAATTATCGCAAGTGTGTGTGTGTGTAGTTGTGCTTGTGTTTACAATTCGATCAAAGCACTCTTGTTGTTAAAACTTTTTCTGCATTGAGCGTTTTATTTATTGTTTTCACTTTTTTCCAAAAACAAACTCTATGAACGACCTAACTGCACGTTTTGGTTGTATTAGAGATCTGTCGTAATAAACATCGTTTACTTGTAGGCACTGTGCAAAATCGAGATCACATTCGCATACTCTTCTTCTACAAGTCTCCACTTCAAATTCTAAAAAAGAACAAGTGTAAACTCATCAAGAAAGGAAATTTATTTATCTACTTAGGGTTTCGTTTACACAGAAACTTTTAATCTATTGAAGAAGAAAAAGAAAGACAATTTCAATCTTATTATTATAATAAATGTATTTCATCATGTTTTGGACACCTCTTATACGTTACTGTCGAAGGGGCAAGAAAAGGGTAGGAAATTCCCCCTTCACTCCACCTTCCTGGCAATACTTTAAATGAAAAGATGAAAGTTGACACTGACTAACTTCGACTATTAGAAATTTTTTTTATCTTTTCCAGTCTACTCCTACGCCACTGTGTATCTTGGTATATCTTATATGAAAACATCTTTTTTTAACAAACATCAACAGACCATTACAAAACATCTAATTATATATTTTCGAGCAAACAAATAAAAGTTTAACCAAAAATCAAACCATATTATGAGAACATTAACCAAAAAGTTCAAAATAAATACTATAATATTGGTTTGGTAGTGTGAGTTTTAGAAATAAAAAATAAACTCACCGCAGTTTAATTCCTGTCTTCTCTCGTTAAACAATAGCATAAAGTTAGTGTCAACTGACATGCATCCCTGCAATGTATCAATGACAATGTAGCACTCGTCATGTTCCTTACAGCATCTAAAATTAAAAGAGTCTAATCAGTTTCAGCCGATTGCATTGAGTGTGTAAGAAAAGGTTATATCTTTGGTTAGCTTGCTTTCTAGCCGTGGTCATTATTGAGTTAGGTAAACTACCCTCCTTTAAGAGTAGACTAGTCCGACAGAAAACCAAACTATCTGTCTGTTGGACTAGGTTACTTCGAAAGGAGGGAAGTATACCTTACCTAATAATGACTTAACGGTTCAGCTAACAAGCAAATAAACAAAGATATTACCTTTACCTACACATCCAATGCAATCGCGATCGGCTGTAAGCATCAAAATAAGTAAAGTCATGTATTGTAATAAAGACATAAAGATTGGTTGGTTGGTTGGTTGGTTGGTTGATTGTTTTTAACGTGCACTTGGGAAAATTTCATAGTCAGGACGAGAGAAAGAAAAAAAAACGAAGGAAGAATTTAATTGCGTGGTCATGTATAAGAAATCATTTTTTACCGAATTTCAAGGTATATTCTACAAAAACATTGTAATCAAAGCAGGAAACACATTGAAGCTAAGAAGTTGTTATTATTGGCACTTGGTTTGTATAGACCAAAGGAAGTAGGTTCTTAATATGGAGACTCAGAGATCTCTTTGATAGCCCACTAGTCTTAATGACGCACATTAAGATAGTTGGTATTAAGATACATTCGTTACACAATGTCCTATAGTGACCTTCCCAATCTAACCCCATATTTCGTATAAGCACAGTAACCAATATTACAGTATAAATACACGACCCCATTTAATTGACTATGCATCACATATTCAGATGTATTCTGTCAAAATCGGTATCATGGTATAATCACTCCAAAATACACAATCATTAGGGACTTATTTGATCCGAGACCACAGTTATTTCGTAGTGCGTTTCTTATAGACAATAAATGTAATTTAAAAAACTCCCACCTGCGCTTTCTCGATAATATGTTTACAGTGTATTGTACTTATTATAATTATATCATAATTATAGATTACTTCATCAACTCTTACTCAAAATACGGACAATTTTATGTAATGGGGGTCTTGATATCTTTTGACAGCTTCCAAAGTGCTATTTGTTAACCTTTTTCAGTTGGGCCAAATCACTACTTCATTTTTTAATTCATAACGCAATTTTTTTACAATGTAATTTCATCCCCCTATTTGCTATTTGAAGCATGAAACATGAAAAAAACAAATTTGGAAGGGATTTTAAACAAGAGGCTCTCAAGAGCCTGAATCGCTCACCTGGTAAACAATGCCTTATTGAACATATTGAACCATGCCAGGCAAACATGTACAGCTAACAATTCTTCAATATTACAAATATATATGACTTACTGTTTATAAATAAAGAAAATGAGACCAAAACACAAACACTTAAAACTTAGCAATGGACTGTGAAAATGAGGTCAAGTTCAAATAAAACCTGCGTAACCGACATATAGATCATAGAATATTTGCATACACCAAATATAGTTGACCTAATGCATAAAGTATTAAAAAAATAGACCAAAACTAAAAAAGTTAACTTTGACCACTGAATTATGAAAATGAGGTCAAGGTTAAGATAATGACCAAAAACTGCAAAATTTCCTTAAAATTACCAATTAAGTGGCAGCAACCCAACAATGGTTTGTTTGATTCGTCTGAAAATTTCAGGGCTCTCGGTCATAAAACTTTACTCAGTACTCCGAGTACAAAATAAGTGATCGAAACACAAAATCCAGTATTTTGATTGGTTAATTCTTGAGTCTGAGTACAAAAATCGTGCTCGAAAGTTTTATGACCGCAAGGCCTGGGCTGATAGATCTTGACCTAATGAACACTTTTACCCCATGTCAGATTTGCTCTAAATGCTTTCGTTTTTGAGATATAAGCCAAAAACTGCATTTGACCCCTATGTTCTATTTAAAGTAAGGGCGGCCATGTTTTTTGACGGATCAAAAATCGAAGCACACACTTTGTGCAGGATAATCTAAGGAACTATCATGCTAAGTTTCATCCAAATCCATTCAGTAGTTTCAGAGGAGAAGATTTTTTAAAGTTAGCAAATATGATGAACAAATTGTGAAAAATTGTCATTAAAGGACATTTACCCCTTAAGGGGTCAATTGACAATTTTGGTCATATTCACCTATTTGTAGATCTTACTTTGCTGATCATTTTTGCTGTTTACAGTTTATCTTCATCTATAATAATATTCAAGATAATGACCAAAAACTGCAAAATTTCCTTAAAATTACCAATTAAGTGGCAGCAACCCAACAATGGTTTGTTTGATTCATCTGAAAATTTCTGGGCTGATAGATCTTCACCTAATGAACATTTTTACCCCATGTCAGATTTGCTCTAAATGCTTCCGTTTTTGAGATATAAGCCAAAAACTGCATTTGACCCCTATGTTCTATTTTAAGTAACGGCGGCCATGTTTTTTGACGGATCAAAAATCGAAGCACACACTTTGTGCAGGATAATCTAAGGAACAATTATTTTAAGTTTCATTGAAATCCATTCAGTAGTTTCAGAGGAGAAGATGTTTGAAAAATTGTTAACGACGACGACGACGACGGACGCCAAGTGATGAGAAAAGGGTGAGCTAAAAAAAGTGCTAATAACACACTGTCCACACTAGGGACTATAATCGGACAACGAAAATCAAAGGACGATATTGTGTTCTCGATGACCGTGTCAAAACTTTTTCATGTTCAATCCTCTATATAATTTGAAAAATCGGACATTGTTTGCACTTGAATTTTAAATATTCTTAGAAAAACATAGATTTATGAAATGAGAATATTTTTTTCCAGCGGTTGGAATTAATCAGGGACGGTTTTAATATATAAAATTCTCTTTTGAAAAAAAATGGTCCACAATTTCTGAATTTTCTCATCCGTTTATTTTGAACAGTTTGTATTTCCACCGAATTTGAAAAGTATCAGACAAAAACACGATGAGACTTTTCTTTAAAAAAACATTAAGCTCTTCGTAACTTCGTGCCGTAGGGGTGTTGCTAAACGGCGGGAACGGAAAACGGAACGGAAACGGGAAATGGAAAACGGAAACAGAAAGAATTAAAATCTTTTCTTTTTGGTTATTTTATCTACATAGGCATGTTTTATATAGTATTACACATGTTCACAAGAAAAAACCCGGAGAAATGAATTTAAAATAAAAGATTTTAAAGCATAAAGTATTGACATAATTACCAGGAGATGATGAGACTGTTTTTGAAATATTTGATAAAGTTTCGTGTACTGTAAGTCGTTCGTGCGATTCAGGTAAGTCTGTTCGACTTTTTTTTTTTTTTTTTTAAAGTTTGATCAATTTCAATATAATAGCAACCCAACAACACAAAAAAAAATCTCTAAAGGGCTAAACAAGATTGACATCGGCCTCGATTTTATAAATAGGTTGTGATGAAATAAACCTTTTGGGGAATCCTTTGCATCATTTTTTTTCTTTTTCTTTTTTAATTGCCTTGAATCAAGATTAGTGTTGTGGTGTATCATGTTGTGTTCTTCTGCCTTGGTGATTTTCGTTGTATCTTTTCTTGTATAATGGAAAGAAAACCTAAAAGAAACCTAATAGGACAATGGTGTATAGAAAAAATCCGATATGGAAACCAGGGAACTAGAATAGAAACTTGTATATACTTTATCTCACTATACAAAGATTTTCTCACCCTTTTACAATACTCAAGGATTTGTATTGTAAATCCTTGCAATACTGAAGTATGATGTTTGGTATTTACATAGGAAAAGCATTATATCTCCTATATTTAAATCAATTAATACGAATTGATGTGCAAAAAGTGGCGAACAATTAGTAGTCTACATGGATATATACGATTAAATTTGTACAGTGCCCTCACCAAGTTAGTCATAGTCATGTCCAAAGGTTTTCAAAATCAAATTTTCTACGCTGCTTCAAATATCATGCCGCTTAATTCTTCTCTGAAAATTCAATTCCTCTTAATTTTGCATAGTCAGCTATAAAAGGCCCCGAAATGATAATGTAAAACAATTCAAACGAGAAAACTAACGGCCTTATTTATGTACAAAAAATGAACGAAAAACAAATATGTAACACATAAACAAACGACAACCACTGCATTACAGGCTCCTGGCATGGGACAGGCGTATACATACAGAATATGGCGGAATAAACATGTTAGCAGGATCACAAGCCTCCCCTAACATGGGACAGTGGTATAACATTACAACATAAGAACGAACTTACTATAAAAATCCGTTGAAAAAGGCATAACTCCTCAGATGGACACACATACAAGTGGACGTGGCCGGGTACTTGAACATCCCAATAACAAAAAGACACTATGTACAGATCTGCGAATACTCGCAGTTAACTGACGGTTATTTCAAAGCCACAAACAATTAATAAAAGAACCATGCATCTAAGTCGTAAAGCATTGATGATATTTTAATAATAATCTGGACGGTAACACATTATTTTGGACAATACTATATGCTGCAGCATTTTGCAGAGAATGCATGTTTGAGATACTTAATTTGCGGAAATGCACTAATGTCTCCTGTTGTCCATTCATCAGGTATCAAGCTGGTATTGATGATTGGTGAATAATAATATGATAGCTGCTAATTTATTTTTTTATTTTTTTAGGTCTATTTTTTTTTACATTCTATGGCCTATTTCTTCTGGCCTCATACTTTTTATGTATTGAATCAATATTCTAATTTTGTTATCGCCATACTTTAGTTATTATGTCTTTCCATTTTGGATGTAACGGTTTATTTAGTGGTACATATTTAGTTGATGTATTCTTAGTTGATACAATTATAGTGAAATGTTCATTCAATGTTTGCTCTGTCATGGTACTAAAACCTGCTTTAGTCTTTAGTGGTATACTTTGCGAGAATTCTTTTTTATCTGACCTGGCCCTGCTAAGTGGGCTTTTCTCGACACTTTGCGTTCGTCGTCCGATTTCCTCTTTGATAACTTTTACAAAATTTCTTAGTCTTTAAAACTACTGGGCCAAATGTTATTGAGCATATGTCTTTTAGGGAGTCGCCTGATAGTTTTGGTTAAACTTTGCAATACTTATCATTGGTGTATTTAATTTAAAAACTGTGTTGGATAACCCTGCCTATCAGCCTAGTGAGCCGACATGGCTTAAATCAAAACATATGGATAAAATGCTGTCTATTAAGAAACACTGGGATCTCGCAAAACATGATTAACCCCGCCGCATTTTTGCGCCTGTCCCAAGTCAGGAACCGCTGGCCTTTGTTAGTCTTGCATATATTTTTTAATTCAATCTCATTTATGTGTTTTGGAGATTAGTGTGACGCCCATTTTCACTGAACTAGTACACAATTTTATTTAAAGTGGTACCCAACACTTTCACTAAAATTAATTTGGCTCGTTTAATTTTCATAAAATTTTGTCAAAGTATTTACTTTGAGACTTCAATAAAAATAAAAAAAAATTTTGAACCAACCGTTGTGTCAGAAAAAATACACTGGTTATATAGCAATTTGACAAACACCAATTTTGATCATTGAGAAGCTTAATATTCCTTTTACAACACAACGTAATTAAAACGTTTAGCTGACTTTACAGAGTCATCTCCCTGTAGTGTTAGGTACCACCTTAAGGGTCAGCTGATACCACCTCCGGGTACGCCGGGGATTTTATCGCTGCGTTGAAGTCCCATTAGTGGCCTTCGGATGTTGTCTGCTCTTTGGTCGGGTTGCTGCCTCTTTGACATATTCCCCGTTTTCATTCTCAATTTTATTAGAATGTTGAGCTCTACCTAATGTCCATTCACGTAAAAACAGTAAAATGACTTCTTACTGGATTTATCGACCTTATATATGACAAATTTTCTCACTTGCATGTTCGCCTGTTATATTGGCATATATGGTAAAAAGATAAAACTTTTAATAGGAAAAATTACCAGCAAGAAAAGATCTATTGATTTTCACAGTTCTTTATCCACCCCCCCCCCCCCCCCCTAAAATGAAAATAAAGTCACGTCATTGGTTGAATTTCCATTGTTTATGACATTTCAAACCAATCACGACGTATTGGTGTACACTTTGAAAATATTACCTAGGATGCATTAGACTCTGAAACGGCGTTTTGACATATTGTACTTACCCGTCAATAGGATCCATTACTGGTCCACTCCCACCGGCCCCACAATAATTTCCATAACCAACATAAGCCGTACCCTCTCGCATGGTTGTTACTCTACTAATAAATTTAGAAGTTACCAAATGAGCTTTCCTTTCACTGAAGCCATACGCCCGCAAATCTAGAGAAAATAATTGAAATTTATGAAAGTTCTGTGTAATTCACAGCTAACAAAAAATGGTCCAGAATCTTTACATGCCCATTATAAAGAGCAATTTTATAGTTGTCACCCAGATATTTACGCTCTTCTAGGTATACTATTATCAAATTGCAAACAACTATGTATATATAAATACGAAGCACAGACTAATGTGCACCACAATCTAGACAAGGTAAAGAGAAAGAACAGTTCATAATGCAATTCTATTCTGTACAAGGGTATATCCTGAGCCCATTATGTACGTTCTCTCGGAAATAAATCCAGGCTAAAACTGACTTTTAACATTTGATTTATAATCTTTTAGACTTTAATTGCTGTATATTATCTAGGGTATGATATGTTTATATTGTGCTGTCTTGAGTCTATTAAAGTTTTTTATTTGTTATATATATATATATATTATTCATAATAAATAAAAAAAATCGCTAAAATGGGCATTGAAAATTTTAATTTTCGCTGAAATTGGTAAAAAATCAGTCGCTAAAGTGGGTTCTACATTGGCGTTAACTGGATTTCTTTTGATACTTTTATAGCTAGGAGTTAAGAAAATATTTAAAAAAAAGTAAGAAGGATGAGTTTTTTTTAAAATAAAAATATTTTATTTGATTTTAAACCCGGGTCATTGTATCGGTTCGAGCTGATAACGATAGTGTAGTCCTGAGTTGAGCTGTTGTTGTAAATCAAGCCTGATAGCCGAAAAGTAATAACAGTTTTAAAAATAAAAATATTTTATTTGATTTTAAACCCGGGTCATTGTATCAGTTCGAGCTAGTTAACGATAGTGTAGTCCTGAGTTGAGCTGTTGTTGTAAATCAAGCCTCATAGCCGAACAGATAAGGAGAAGAAACAATTATAAAATGTTTCAAACTTTGTGCGTTATTAACTTCTCATTGCAATAACTTTACACGACTCGAAAGCCTATCTCTCTGTGATAAGCAAGGGTAACAGATTATATCTGGTGATCGGACGAAGCACTCCTTCATTATTCTTTTTGAAAAATTGCTCAAATGTCCTATAATTTGGCGCTCTTTTAAAATTGCTCAAATGTCCATTACCGATTTTATACCTCTGAATTCTAAATTAGCTTGATTCTTATTAGTCTTTGCAATTCTGGTTAATTATCATATTCTCTTTATGTTAGCTTTTTTTACAGTAACTTATATTATAAGTAGCAACTTATTCACGCAAAATGAACTTAAATATGCAACAGCCATTGGTATGATAAAACATTAAATTACACTCATATATTTGTAAGAATTATTTGGGCAAAAAGTAAAAGTTTCCTAACTAAGTTTGAATTTGGCTCCTTCGGTAATATAAAAACTAACATCTAAAATCTTATTCGGTGAAGTACGGCTTTCTTCGAAAAATTTAGACAACGTTACTGTCACCACACTGTGACGTTACTGTATCTCTCATAGCAACATTGCTTGCCGCAACTATTGTATGTACAATATCGCACGCAAAATTCTGTCAACGATTCTTTAGTATATTTTGAAAGAATGGAGAACATACCATTGTCCAGACTTGGATTTGTTTTGAAGCAATTCATAAAGTAAGTGCCTTTAAAATATTTTACTATATTTTGTTGTGCGTTTCTTTCTTAATCCGTGTTAAATTCATTGAAGTATACAATGGTTTATATGTTTACTTCAATTTTTTTCAATTTGCAATTATTTAAGCATTCAGATAGGCCAGTTACCTAAAATGATATATAATGTTGTCTTGATTAAAAAAAAAAGTACTACAGAGGTAGTGGTGAAATTTATTTTGCAACATTTGAATAAATGATTTATATATATATATATAAAAAAAGAAGATGTGGTACGATTCCCAATGAGACAACTCTCCACAAGAGACCAAAATGACACAAACTTAACAATTATAGGTAATCGTACAGCCTTCAACAATGAGTAAACCCCACAAACATCGCGGCACATAGTCATCAATATTGGGATGGAGTGTGGAAACTGAAGCTGTTACAAGAAGAAATTGTAAAATGTCATATAGCTATGTCCCATGTATCTTTAAACTCTTATTTGAGAGTTAAAAAAAATAACCAAAAGAAATGACCAACATCAAAATTTAAAAAAAAAACAATAGCTCGTTAAGCATTCAGATTCAATGCTATTAAATGACAGCTTGATCTGCATACTAGTATATTAAGTTGTATAAAGGATGAAATTGTGTCCAAGACCACAAAAAACTAGTTCATTTTATTTTGTTTGAAGGATTGACAATTACAAGTGGTATGGTACTATTCTAAAAGAACACGCTAGAGCCGGCTTTACTATCCACGGAATACCAGCGCCTGTATTTGTTGCAAGGAGGATGGCGTATGTTCAAGAAACAGACAATTTTGGTAACTTTAAAACATACTGTAACCGCTATCATCTCTAAGTTTCTAAAGTCTCATTTACATGTATAACGGGGTGGATGGGGTCCCTCGACTCTATTTTGCTTTGTTTTTAAGCCATTTTCTCTCTATATGTTTTTTTTTTATAGTTTCCATAATATTCCTTATTCTTTATTGTTTTCCCTTTATTCTCTATTTTTATATTTTAACACCTAAATATGCTCTATTCTGTATTGGTCTATTTTTTCTCTTTATCCAAGTCAGGAATATGGCAGCTGTTATTCACTTGTTTGATGAGTTTGAGCTTTCGATTATGCCATTTCATAACGGACTTTCCGGTTTGAATTTTCCTCGGATTCCGGAATTTTTTGATTTTTTTAAAATTTTATTTCCTCTTAATTCTGCACCTTTTTCCCATTATCATCTATTTGTAAACTGAATCCAGATCCTTAAGAATTAATAATCCGGATATTAGTACTTTTTCCAAAAGAACAAATTAAAATCAAATTTTGTTTAGAAAAAAATATCCTTAGATTAAATAGTTGTTCTCTTATGGTAACTACAATAAAGAACTATGTCATGAGAAAATGTCACTGTGAAAACTCAGAAAGAACATACTACAACCTCTGCAAAACAATAGACATTTTCGATTAAATAATTTTCTCAAGAAATGAACCCTTCAGAATAAAAACAAACTATATTTTTTTAGAGAAAGAAGCTAACACTTTAAAATAAAAGTAGATATAGTCAACACTATGCATAAATACTCTGTCAGTAAACTAATTAAAACGAAGTTTAATTAGCTGTCATAATTCGTTTATGTCATCTTAAAAAGCAAAAGTGGGTCCAGAAAATCTATTTGGTAAAGGGAAGGCCCAACCCCCGGAACACCATGAAACGTTCTCATACTTTAAACAAATCGACAAAAGGGGTGTTTCATCCCCCTGGACACCATTCGGTAGTCAATAGTGACAGCTTTATTCGTCAAAGTGGCACAGTACAAATCATTCATGTTTTCTTTATTTTTTACGGCATGTTTCTCCACTCTTTATATTCATTGCACATTATTCTCTATTCCTTATATTTTAGCACCCCATTATTTTCCACTCTTTATGTTTTAGCACCCCATTATTTTCTATTCTTTCTTTTTAGCAACCCATTTTTTCTCTATTCTTCATATTTTAGCCACCCATTATTCTCTATTTCTAATATTTTAGTCCCCCATTATTCCGTATTCTTTGTATTTAGCACCCCACAGTACTAGTATTCCTTATATTTTGGCTCCCTATTATTATATCCTCTATTCTTTATATTTTATTCCCCCATTATTTTCTATTATTTGTATTTTAGCACCCCACAGTATTCTTTATATTTTGGTACTCCATTATTCTCTATTTTTATATTTTCAAGTATATTTTCTGAATTCTTTTAAAATTACTTCGTGTGATGGACTTTTATAGCCAACTATACAATATGGATTTTTCTCATTGTTGAAGAATGTATGGTTGCTTATAATTGTTCACATCTACCGTATTTGAGTTGTGGTGGATGGGTTTTCTCATTGGCGCTAAACAACATCTCCCGGCTTATATTTATTATAGAAAGCTATAAGACTAAGACACTTGAACTGATATATTGTACGGAAAATGTCAGTTGTATTCATATTGATATCTAGAAATAAAGATGATTCAATTCAGTTTTTCTAGTTTTCTCCAATTCCTGTACATTAAATACATAATTTTACAGGTATCTTGGAAATGAAAAATTTACTAGAGCCAATATGTAACGTAGCATACCTCCTCAACACACAAACTCCAGATATTTCTCAGCTAAAAGAATACCAGCCAAAGTACCATACCACGTACGTATACATTGTTGTTATCTTAATCAAGGAAACAAGATTTTATTCTATATATGTTATAAGCTGATTCTAGTTAACTGTTGCGCAAAATTAACCATGAACGGAATACAATATACAATATAAGTGATAGTTTTCACGAATTTAAATTGGCCAAGGAGAAAAAAACATCAAGTTGTAGGTACATGATGATAACATTTTCCAAATCTTGTATTAATTAGCCTCTCGTGATTTTCCACGTGGCACATAACAGCTAGATTCGCCCCTGTCCCCGGTTTAGTCCCTTAATGATATTTGGTTGTCTTCTGAATACTAAACGAATGTTTAATGTTCTGTTTACAGATTTGATGCAACATATTGTAAAGAGGTCATAAAAATGGAGATTAAAAGAAATAGTATAGTTCGCTCTCATAATTACTGCGTAGATCAACTAAGATCGCTTCAGAAAGTAAGTTTTGTGTTGTTGATTAAATTGATTTGAATGAGATTTTCTATTCAGAGCACTTCAGTTTGTAATTGTTTTGTTTTATTCCTTCATGACGAATTTGTTCAGAGGTTCTAAAACACTAAAACTTGTTGTTGGCACAATTTCATAGAAATATCGTTGAAATTCGTGGAATTTCAGAAAAGGCTTATATTTCTCTAGACTAAATCAAATAATAAGCAGTGTGTGCATTATTATACAGAAACACGTATATATAGTTTGAGTTCAATCATAGGTTCAATGCATATATAGAAGTTCTTTTGTTTTAACTTTTATTCATAACCTTTGATTGTTATAAATCATATATTCATTTTACTTCTATACGACTTCCTATAACTTCCCTTGTATTTTTGTAAAAGTTTGACTGTAGCATATTAACACTAAGACCTGATAAAACTTATTTTCATATTATGAAGTTATAACTGATTTCTC
The DNA here is from genome assembly GCA_019925275.1 of Mytilus edulis. NCBI lineage: Eukaryota > Metazoa > Mollusca > Bivalvia > Mytilida > Mytilidae > Mytilus > Mytilus edulis. The sequence goes on along the minus strand of CM034352.1, from coordinate 57,191,958 downwards.
TTTCACAGGAATACGGGTCCTTGAAAAAACATTGGAAACAAAGAAGTTCAAAGTTGGAAACTTTTTTAAGAATTAATAAAATAGAAGGAAATATTCCCAAAAAGTTGGAAAGCAAACATAAAGAGATACTTAAAAAACAGTCAAAGGCTGAAGAGAAATTTTCAACTGCTTCACCGTTTTCAAACATACACTTAACAATGAGAAAGCCCTGAGAGAAGAGCTTATAGAGGTAAGTTGACTACAGCATAATGCATTGAATATGTAGCTAAAGTTAAAAGCATTGGTGAGCTTGCTTGCTAGCTGAACCGTGAAGTCATAATTAGGTTTGGTAAACAACCTTCTAAGAGTATACTAGTCCGACAGATAATCCAATCTGCCTGTCTGTAGAACTATACTACTCCCGAAGGAGTGTAAAATTCCTAACCTAATAACCAATGACTTCACGGTTCAGCTAACACACAAGCTACTAAGTATCCAAAGATTCTACCCTTACCTACACCATCAATGCACTCTGCTGTAAAACAAACCATTTATAGATGTCGACTGAAATCCAGCAATCTATATGAAACAAGGGCAGATAATTTAAAATTCTGAAACTAGATCGCCATATACGCTTTAATAATTAATCTTTGCATACAAAAAAGGAGACCCTTTAAAAAGCAGTGGGATACAATTCAGTTTTGCAAATTTGGATAAATCATCATACTTTATTTCCTCCTAGAGGAGATTGATATAAGACAAAATGCAAATAGTATGTACAATTATAAAGTTTTGAAATCACAAAATTAGAAATGTCAATAGCTTAATATTTTGAATGGGAAAGTATTTATAGTTTACAGTATTTTAGAAAGGAAAATCCTTCGTTAAGGACTTCCAAACGATGTTCTGATATTAAAATGTTACAGAGATCTTCATGGACATTGGTTGTCAGGCAGAAGATCTTACAAGATCTCGTCTGATTTTGAAACCGTTGTGTACACGAAATTGAAAATAGTTAATTCAGTTAATATGTTATATAGTGAAAGTCTCTATGATTAAATTTCTGTGCACATACGTATACATAGTTGTTGGTTCAGTATATCTAGAACATATTGTCCACACAGTTTGCAATTTCCGCTAGTAGGGGGAGTAGTCCCGAGTTTATCTATATGTTTCGCGGTTAAAAGTCTGCTAATTTTTGCATATTGCTACAGGAAATCATAGTTATTGTTTTCAAATATACGCTGTACTATATATTACATTCAAGCTTTTTTAGTTATCATCAGATTTTCTTTACAATCATGTATGTATGGAAAAAAAATGATGATAAAACTCGTGACATTAAAAAAGTTACCTAATTGTAATTGTCTATTTCAAATTGTTAAAGTTAGGAGCTTTGATTAAAACAACACTTATAACCAGAATGAAATCCGGAATTAACAAGGCACAAGAAGAACTGGACCAGGCTATTTTCTGGATCAATGACCACCATGGGTATGTTTATGTATAAATCCTCAAAGTTACTAGGCTTATAATCTAAATAGTCAGGAATGTGTTTCGTCTATTAATGGAAGAACTGAGGATGATAAAACCCATAAATGACACAAAACCAGTACTTTTACTACAAAACAAATATTCAAAAAGCAAATGAACAGCGGTTTTATTGTTGTGCTTCATCTCAAAGTCACAGTGAGGGCTTATACACGGAACAAGAAAAACCTCACATCTCACTGGAAGTTTGAGATGGCAACTAGCATCGATATGAGCTGAATTCTTTGCCAAATTAATTTGGAAAGACTTTGACATTTAGCTCTTCAGCGGTTTCGGAACTTATACATCTTCGGATTTCAAATGTTTGGCTTTGAGCGTTCCTGATGAAGGAACATCCAGAAAAGCGCTTCGGACGCAAGAAGTTATAAATAGTTATCAAAAGTACCAGGATTATAATTTTATACGCCAGACGCGCGTTTCGTCTACATAAGACTCATCAGTGACGCTCAGATCAAAACAGTTAAAAAGCCAAATAAATACAAAGTTGAAGAGCATTGAGGATCAAAAATTCCTAAAAGTTGTGCCAAATATATAAACGTGTTGATTTCAATTTGTTAAATGTGACATCACCAAACGGGGCCCGATCAAAAACGAACATATTGTACTGGTGTTCCTTGTAGAACAGATAGTTAATGATAATTGTGAATGCTGTTTTAGACTCAGTAAACAGTAGCACCCGAAGCAAAACAATCGGATTGAAAAAATAATTAAAAAGTAAAAGCGCATTCAAAACCAAAGATGTCAAAACCTTGTGCTAAATTTGTCTAAGGCAACATATGACTAGGAATGAGATCTACGCTCCAATATTATAGGGTTTAACATTAATATCTCAAATTTCTGAGTGAATTTAAGTACAAATAATTTAATTGAAATTATTTCGAAATTTAAATTAACTAGTACTGTTTATTAGATTTACATCTTTACAGATTTAACTTTGTAAGAAACCAGCTGCAGTCACTAAAGATTAATGAAATAGTTGAGGCATTATATAAGGTAATGACAGCAGCATATGTTACCGCAGTACCCGAGGTAAGTTGCATATTTATGAATTTATATAACACGTTACAGCTTTTTTCCTAATGCATGTAGTTTAAAGGTTTGGTTGGCTTCCTTTCTTGTTTATATAAATGTTTGCTCAAGTATTGTTATTAAGATTGACGTTTGCAATCAATAGATAAGCAGGGTTTTAGTTTGTAAGTATAACAAATGTATAATACAGATTATTACGTATACAAGCAGGAGCCCAGTCTAGATGTCATTCTTAATTAATTTAAACATTTAAACTTCGTGCATTCGGAAAAAGCTCTAAAATAACGCTTTTATTTCTTTTCAAAATCTGTGTATTTCTATTACGACTATATGTTTTGAAACTTGACATTTATTTAGAAAAATAATAGAATCAGTGACCATGATAGATAACAAATATATCTTAATATACATACCATCAAGAACCTATGTACGTAAAGTTTGTCAGTAAGTCATTTTTGAAAATTTAGGAACTCAAATATTCTTGATTCTTTCTAATGTGATTTTGCCATTTCCCCCCTATTTCTTAGATACATATTTTCAGTGGCGGATTTAAGGGTTGTGGTTCCAAGGGTTTGTATCCCCCTTTTTTGGACGATCACTGCATTTGAATGGGGACATATGGTTGGAACCCTACCCATCCCTTTTATTCAAAAAGCTGCATGGATGCTCCTCTGATTTTTTCCATTATTCTGCACTTTTTTTTCTCTTTTCTGTAACCAATTCATCCTCATGTATTAAATTAAACTCGTAGAAACCCAAAAAATAATTCAAAATTCCAATAACGCAACACAATTTTTTGGCGTGACTTCTTACCATTACAATGATAACTTATTTATTACATCGTATGGACTTCAATTCAGTCAATCAAAAACGAAAATTTCACGGTGAAAGAAATCTTGCATGGAAAATTTGTCGGACGTCATGAAACAATAGGTGTTGTGAAGACTTTGTCAATGACGTTGCATCGAAAGACCGAGTGCTGACATTTTCTTAGTAAAGAGTCTAAGAGACGTCTAACTAATCCAAAATTAAAATATAGAAAAGTATATAACTCCTAATAAAACTATGCACATTCGTGAAATTTATTGCAATAGTTTATATTTTATTAATAAATGTTCTTTATAATGATATACCTCAGTTACAGAACAAGTAGAGACACGTTACCCCACACAGATTGAACTGATTGTTAGTTATAGTTTACCCTGTCAGTCTGCACTGATTTTCAGTAATAGTCAACCCTGTCAGTCTGTACTGATTTTCAGTAATAGCTAACCTTGTCAGTCTACACTGATTTTCAGTAATAGTCAACCTGTCAGTCTGCACTGATTTTCAGTTATAGTCAACCTGTCAGTCTGCACTGATTTTCAGTTATAGTTAACCCTGTCAGTATGCACTGATTTTCAGTAATAATTAACTGTCAGTCTGCACTGATTTTCAGTTATAGTTAACCCTATCAGTGTGCACTGATTTTCAGTTATATTTGACCCTCTAAGACTGCACTGATTTTCAGTTATATTTGACACTCTCAGACTTAACAATTTTCAATTATAATAGTTAACCCTGTTAGTCTGCACTGATTTTACGGTATATTTGACTCTCACAGACTGAACTGACTTTCAGTTATAATTAACCATCTCAGACTGAATGATTTGCAGAACTTTTATAGTTTACCCTGTCAGTCTGCACTGATTTCTAGTTATAGTTCACCATCTTATTCTGCACTGATTTTCGTTTAAATTTTTTTACATATGTCATTTTGGGTTTTTTTTAAGCTGGTTGTGCGGAATTGTCTTTGCTCATTGCTCAAGACCGTGCGGTGACCGATCGTTGTTAATTTCTGTGTCATTTGGTCTTATGTGGTGTCACTGGTAATCATATCATATCTTCTTGTTTTTAAATTATAAACTACTATAGTCCACACCAAAGGGGAGCTAACTCACCTGATCAAATTGTAAAACCTTTATCAAAAAGTAAATTTTCTCTTTTTTCAAGGACTTTTTAGAAGCAACAGGACAAACAGAGTTCATACCTAAGATCAAATACACTCAATGTGACTACAAGATCTTAGGTATGAACAACGGATCATACCTTAAAAGGTCAAAGAAAGACAAAACCCACCTAGTTGTCTTCGGGGAAGATAACTCTGAAAGTCAAGGTTAGTAAATGGTAGCGCCTCTTGACGATCATTTAAATAATTGCATGTACATTCCTAAAATATTTATGTACTGCAGTTAAAGTTTTTTTTTATAAAATGTAATTAATAAAGTAATAGAACTATTCATGCACGTTAAACATGTTAAACGTAAGAAACAATTTTCGATTTTCGATAAAACTTTTTGTATATGCAAAAAAAAACTTTGATTCTGGTATTTTACATTTCAGATGATTGTTTCTTTCCAATAAATGGAGGTGTTCGTGTAGCACCAGTTAAACGAAGCGAGGAAGACAGTAGGGTATTTTTAAAGTTAAAACAGGTTTGTGTATTTAACATCTAATGTTTAATTTATTGTGTAACTTGTTACTTAAAGTCAACCCAAGCAAACGTGTTGCCAACTTACACATTTAATATCATAGCATACGGCACTGAAAAGGTTTTAAATAGAAAATTTCCGTGACATTGAAACTGTAAATTATGGTTGACAAACTTGGGAATTACCTAGTCTAAATTAAAAACTGAGCAAGTTACATCCAAAATTAAAAGAGAAATACACGAATGTAACATTGATTTGTAATTAAGTATTGAATGCTTCTTTTTGTAACTTCATTGGGGTGTAAAAGCGTTGACCGAAGTACATTTTGTATGAAGCGCTCTAAAAATGTGCGCACGGTCAACGCTTTTACAATACTATGAAGTTACAAAAAGAAGCATTCAATACTTATGATTACATTTTTGAACTATGATCATCAAAACACGAATTTAATAATTTTTTTTATTAATTCACCTGTGCACTTTATTGTGGTACCACGTGTTATCATGAATGAAAATTTTTATTGAGTAATGCAATTGCTTAAGGAATAACACGTGATATGCAGTTTGCCTATCAGAATAAAGTATTATAATGAAACATACATCTAATGTAATTATTTGGCAGTATATTAAAATAGTAACTATCCATGTTTGTACATTTAAATAAGAATTGGGAAATACCCTTTTACATCTTTTTTTTTAATTTCTATTTATTTTCATAGGTTACCAAGTGAAGATGAAGCTATCTCTTATGAATGGAAGTGTTGGCTTCGGTTGGATAAGGAAAAGCTTTATCCACGGAGCCAAAAAATGGGGCTTCTATTTTTTATCACCAAAGGACGCTCAAAAAGTGATTGGTGAAGCATCCAGTGCTCACGAAATAGACAATTTTGCTGATTTTACCAATTTTTACGATGATGCCCATGTCACAACAGAAGAAGAAAATACGTCTATGCACCAAATAATTTCAACTTGCATAGAAGACTCTGAAGACCTTATTGTTTTTTAAAGAAATTATCCTTATTTTGTTTTATAACCGACTGCTAGCTTCGACATTTTACATATCTCCTGTACATCATATGTTTCTTGAGGTGGGTAATCGTACAGAGAACAATATTTGTCTTTCAATTTTTTTTCAAAAATTCAATTCTTATTCAAGTACGTTTGTTTAATAATATTCTAGTTTTTCGTTTTTCGTTAGGGCTACACGACGTAAAATAATATGTCTAATAGCATTTTGATAAATACTCTCTTTTTCTGTATCCCTCTCTCTTTGTCCAACCAAACTTCTCCCTTTTCCCTCTCTCTCAAGTCTAAGTAGAAAAAATGTTGTTGAATTCAAAAGTTAAGAACATCGAATAGTTTCAAAATTGATCCCTCATGATTAAAGGTGTCATCAACTTAATTTCTTATCATTTCACTAGTTTTGTTAGAGTCTCAATTCCTAAAAATAGTTAAATCATCCCTCATTAAACAGTTTTCGAACAAGAAGTCAAGCGTTTCTAAAAATCTTTCAAACCGGAAATTTCATCAAATGCTATACCGATTAAATTGGACTTCAACTTTGTTTAACGAAAAAAATTGATAGATACATAAAATATAAATCTGAATTTGTCACCTATCCATTTTATTTTTATATCATCTGTGAAATGAAGCACGTCGTATTATACATGTTATATATGCATAACTTATTCAACGTTCATTTATCTCAACATATTTGATAGAATATTTCCTATTTTATAAGATTTTTAAGATATCTTTTGATTTTTTATCAGATATCATAGTTTATGAAATGTCTTATAATTTATGAGGTATCTATATATTTTTTTATATTTACAATGTTTTTTATACATTCTCAGATGTCTTATATAATTTAATATCGATTGATTGATTGTTTCTTAACGTCCAATGGGCAAAAAGAATTATATAAGATAAATGATTAATGATTATATATTTCTATTTTTATATTTTATATTTATATTTGATATCTTGAATCTGATTAATATAAGATGTCCTTATAAATTAACATATATTTATTTATACTTTTATATCTTAATCTATATACACTATTTTTATATCATTTATATACACTATTTTATATATTATTTATATGCAATTTTTTACATATTATTTATAAATATTTTCTTTATATTTTTATATTTATTTTTGAATTAGATATCTTATACATCTACATGATATAAGATCTCTAAATTTTTTTTTATGCTTATATACATTATTTTATATTTATATATGATGTCGTACATCTGTATTGAGATATCTTAGTGATAACTCATCTTCGCTAGCCAAGGGTTACTATCCACTTCCCTCCTCTCCATGTGAAGAGGAGGGAAGTCGATCGTAACCCTTGGCTAGCGAAGATGGTGATAACTGAGATTTACAGATGTTTGTTATATAAGATATCTTATAAAGTTTATAAGATATCTTATATGATATATCTTGAACGTTGGATAAGTATATATGATTGATTGATTGGTTGATTGGTTAATGGTTGCTTTATGTCCAGTGGCAAATATGTCATGGATGTTCAGGACGACGAATTAAGAATATTACGGCGTGCTTTATTTTATAGTTTGGATTAGTTCATGCAAAGTTAGCCATCGTGTTTTAAATCAAAAAACTTTTTTTTCTATTTTCTCAACCGGAAATTAATTTTGCAGATCTTCCGTTTAAAAAATATTTTCTAATTATTATTTTTTCCATTTATAGTCTTCCCGTCTTTTTAATAAATAAATAGAAAAAAAAATGATTTTTTTTCAAATTTGATAAAAGGAAAAACGCAAATAAAATCACACTATTTTTTCATAAATTTCTAATGGCGCTGACTTATATGGTGGTTTAATTGTCTATGGCATGATTCAGTGATATGAGACTTTGAAAAAGATACAGAAATTAAATATATGATTTAAAAATACTAGATAGACAATACTAGGTTCAAATAAATACTGAGTGGTGACTGGTCAATCCTTATATGCATTCAAGTACAAAATGTCGACTTTCATAGTACCGGTAAATGATATAGGCATACAATCCATATTGTATCCCTATTATGTCGCTGCATATAATCTTCCTACATAATTTATTCAAACGCCATTTAATAATCCAGTTGAGAGGGTCTTTTTATCTTCCAGTTATGTATTTTAACAAAATTTCTAAGTTACATTTTCACTTCGCGAAATGTAACATTTAATGCTACCGACGTAAATACCTCCCCTCTTATTTTTTTTGTTCGCTAATGTGTAATTTGAATGTAGCACGACTTTTTTTCTATTTTTTGTATTATTTGCCTTACCCATGTCTGAATGAAACAGCTCACTAACATGTTACAAGTTTTTAAAAATGAGGTTATAAATAAAGGTGATCACATTTATGTTACTTTATCATGCTTTTTTGATAGTTTATATCCAAAACATTTATCAATAATATTATAATACTTCAATTTGAGTTTTATTTCTGCTTATTTATTACTGTTAATGCTAAATAAATACATTATTACTGCACAAAATTACTGTATATGATAAATAAATAAATCAACACACTTTTACTGTATGTGATGAATAAATAATTTAACACACTTTTACTGTATATGATAAATAAATACTTCAACACACTTTTACTGTATATGATAAATAAACACTTCAACACATACTGTATATATGATAAATAAACACTTCAACAGATACTGTATATGATAAATAAACACTTCAACACATACTGTATATGATAAATAAAGACTTCTGTTTTACTGTATATGATAAATAAAAACTTCTGTTTTACTGTATATGATAAATATATACTCTAACACACTCAGCATTGTTTTTTTTTTTGGTAAACACAGAAAAAAATTAGCTCGCCTTTTTCAAAACTTCTTTTGTTGTACAATTGTTTCCTGATATGGTGACCCGCCGTGACCGCATATTTTTAGTATCTAGCATTTGTGATTGGTGCATTTTTACATATTTTACTGATTTATGAATACCCATCGAACACCTAAAGAAGGCAAAATTTCTCTTTCTCAAGTAAGTAATTTGTAAAGATCCGTTGGAATATGAATAGTGTAAGGTATAAAAATAACTTACATCAAATATTTTACAGTCATTTTAGATAAATTATATATTATATACAACCTAGAAATACAAGCAAGTTGTCGTTCAGTGAAAAGAATTTTAGTCTAAAGTCTTTTAAAATTGTTAAAATAGCAACATAAAATTGTCCATATTTTGAGTTAGAGCCGATGAAGTTTTCTATAATTTTGATATAATTTGTCCCAAAAGTAGTACAACACACTGTAAAAGTTTCTTTGAGAAAGCGCAGGTGGGATTTTTTAAATTTTCATTTATGTTCTAAAAGAAATGCACTACGAAATAATTGTGTTCTCGGACCATTTTCGGTAATGACATCAAGAAATAAGTGGTCAGGATTTTTATATATTAATTTTGTTCTCTTGAAATTTTGAATTAGAAAAGAAAGATCGATGGGTATCCATCAATGACACAACATCAGTAAATGATCAACAACAGCACAAACAAGGATATATTGCTGTACGTCATCTCAAAATCACAATGAGGACTTCGAAACGGAGAAAAAACAATCACCTCTATGCAAGTTTCAGACGGCCCCTTCTACCGATATGAGCGGAAATTTATGCAAAATGACCGATAACACCACAACTGTGAATCGAAGAACAAAGACATGGAACAATTCCAATAATATAAATCAGGCAACTGAGAATGGAAACGTTATCAAGAGACAACAACCCGAAGCAGCCCAAGGCCGAATATGTACTGTCAAAAGTGTGCCAAAATATATATATAATATATATATCAATATTTAGTCGACCACAGGGCAAATAGAGATGTATTTAATTTACTAGGTAGGAAATGACGTATGTTTGGGGTAACTAAGAGAAATATAAAACAACCAGCTCGGAGCTGGTCATGGTAATTGCACATGTCATGTAAATTAACCGATATCGCATATTTTAATTTGCTGACGATAGTGATATTCTACACATGGAATTTCCGTGCTTTTCCGAAAACTACATATAAAATTTCAGTGTATTTCCGAAAATCGCATACAGAATTTCAGTGCTTTTTCCGAAAATTACAAATAGAATTTCAGTGCTTTTCTGAAAATTTACATATAACATTTCAGTGCATTTCCGAAAATTGCATATAGAATTTCAGTGCTTTTTCCGAAATTTTCAAATAGAATTTCCGTGCTTTTCCGAAAATTACATATAAAATTTCAGTTCATTTCCGAAAATTACATATAGAATTTCAGTGCTTTTTCCGAAAATTACAAACAGAATTTCCGTGCTTTTCCGAAAATTACATATAAAATTTCAGTGCATTTCCGAAAATCGCATACAGAATTTCAGTGCTTTTTCCGAAAATTACAAATAGAATTTCAGTGCTTTTCTGAAAATTTACATATAACATTTCAGTGCATTTCCGAAAATTGCATATAGAATTTCAGTGCTTTTTCCGAAATTTTCAAATAGAATTTCCGTGCTTTTCCGAAAATTACATATAAAATTTCAGTTCATTTCCGAAAATTACATATAGAATTTCAGTGCTTTTTCCGAAAATTACAAACAGAATTTCCGTGCTTTTCCGAAAATTACATATAAAATTTCAGTGCATTTCCAAAAATTACATATAGAATTTCAGTGCTTTTTCCGAAAATTACAAATAGAATTTCCGTGCTTTTCCGAAAATTACATATATAGAATTTAAATGCGTTTCAGAAAACTCCATATAGAATTTCCATGCTTTTCCGAAAATTACATATAGAATTTAAATGCGTTTTAGAAAACTCCATATAGAAATTCAGTGCATGTTTTTCAGAATAGAATTCAGTGCTCAGATTCAGAAAATTGCACATATAATTTCAGTGCTTTTCAGAAAATAACTTCCAATACAATGACTGTTGCAATGCAATGTTTTCTATTAACATAATCAAATCAAGTAGGTTGCCTATCACCTCCTTGATCAAATTTCAGTAGATGTACAAATCTAGTAGTTTTATTTTAAATTTGTTATGATGTGATCTTAAATTTGCATGGAATACTTCACATGTATATTTATACCACAAGAACTATTTACAATATCAAAATTTTATTCCATAACAACCAAAACTTAAATATATTTACGCGAAATCATTTATGGCAGTATTGGGATAAATCGCAGCTATCAGTACACTTTAACAAATCAGCCATGGCAACAGTCAAACAAACTAGAAACAATTTTAGTAAAGCGAAAGTTTTCGAGCAGTATACTATACTTACCTATACACAGCAGAATCAGAATTAAAACAAATCCTGAACGTGACAGCATGCTGTTTTAATCTGTAGAAATATACAAAATTGATAGACTTATATTTATATGGAATAAATATACGAAGGAACAATGAGTACGGTCCAAATAATATAAAGTACCCCACGAATAATTCATATTATCAATATTGCTTTTCATGCAAGTCAAAACTTTAATGTAAATGCGTTAACCATTAATTCAAGTACTAGCTTCTGGAACAATGTTCGTAACAATTATCAAAGCACAATTAATACTAAAAGACACCTAAATCACACTAATGAATGTTATGGTGAGTGGCTATATAACATACACACAAAATTTCTTGGTAACAGCACCAATAATTCAAACTTATGGAACACTGTAACTTAAAAATTATCAAAGCACAAGTAATACTAAAAGACACCTAAATCACACTGTTGTATGTTATGGTGAGTGGCTATATAACATGCACACAAAATTTCTTGGAAACAGCATCAATAAGTCAAAGTTTATGGAACACTGTAACTTAAAAATTATCAAAGCACAAGTAATACTAAAAGACACCTAAATCACACTTGTTTATGTTATGGTGAGTTGCTATATAACATACACGAAAAATTTCTTGGAAACAGCATCAATAAGTCAAACTTATGGAACAATGTAACTAAAAAATTATCACAGCACAAGTAATAATAAAAGACACCCAAATCACACTTTTGAATGTTATGGTGAGTTGCTATATAACATACACACAAAATTTCCTGGAAACAACATCATTCAAAACAGAAATACAAGAATCATTCAAACAATCTATGAAAAAGTCATTCATTTCGTAAATTTTTAGTAAATTTATCCAGGGGAGGTAACACAAACATTATATATGAAATCCCTTTGATATAGTTACTAAACTAACATCTTTTAAAATAATAGACACGCTCCTGTGATGTATACGTAAGATAAGAATTTGGCAGTTATCCTTAATAGAAGAAAATAGCTTAGAGATAAAAGAAACACTCGATTTGAAAGAGAAAAAAATACATATGTCAGACATACTTTCATACTACTACAGTATTCTATGTTTGTCATGTATTCAGTCCTAATATCTATGTTTAATATGTATATAAAAGAAAATGTTAGGCAGAAATACAAGCTAGTATACTTCCGGAAAACTTGATCTCAATATCATAGCATAAGGTGCAGAGTTTCTTTATTTGATAGATAGAAAAAATCCTTTGTTCTGTACATGTATTGACAAATTGGCATGCATATATTCTTTATTCAAATATACAATCTTACTTATAACTGCCATTATGTCTCGGAAATTTGCAGATTTAAGCAAAGGACTTAAGATCATTTGTGCTATAGCTATTTTATAATCTTAGGATGGTGATTCAACAGCTTTTAGTTCTATTCACAATATCTACATCCAAACATTTGGACTGTATAATTTATGGTTCTAGAAAATCGCCAACCGAGTAGACAAGTGAACTAACAATTTCTTTTTTCAAAAAAAGAAGATATCTTGAAAATAAATCTTCCTGTATGAGGCTATGGATGGGGTCCTTGTTTTTTTTATTTTATACATTCTAATGGAATTTTTTTCTCTGTTCTTTATCATTTTTACAATATCTCTATTCTTTATATTTCAGCATGCCATTTGCTCTACTCTAATTTTTTGGCCTATGTTTCTTAATTCTTTGTGTTTTTTCCTTTATTCTGAACCGTTGGCTTTAACTCTTTATTCTCTTTTCTGTAAACCCCATCCAAACCCTCTTTAATTCTGTAATTCTGAAGAGAAAACTAAGACAAATTCTTATTTGAAAAGATGTATTATATGTCTTCCTGTCTTCCTCAAGGGTAATTTATTCAAAAACACTGAACGTGTAATTTCAAGGCTATGCGTCCTACAGTTATATATAATGATTTCTATAGCAGTATATAACATATTTTAAAGAACATAAAATTTACAGGGAAATTTACATCCCCCATCATTTACGATTGATTTTGGGGTATGCATAAATCAAATTGTCCGTCAAGTATGTTCGTAAGGGACGACATCAAAAGTTCAATGTAGGATAAAAAACTTAATTCACATAGTTTTTTCACTGACCTCCCATCCCCCACTCTTAACTTAATTTGGGAAAAATTGATTTACCAATAGGGATATATGTAAAAATCGATTTTAGATATACAAAACTTGCAGAATTTTACCCCCCCCCCCCCCCCAACCCTCAAACTATTTGATTTAAGTTTTTTTTATCCTACATCGATCTTTTGATGTCGTCCCTAATGTGTATCCGCCACTCCTCCTTAATCATAAATTTGATTAAAATAAAACATTACAAAACAGTATATTGGTATTGTGGATATATCTTTATATCTTTTCCCGGGGTGGGGGTCTCATGGCTAAATAAGACTTTGGAAAATTTGATTATACATCTATGAAATGAGTATCTTCAAAACACACACAAAAAAGTAAATTAATGAAGTTTATTTTGTAACTTAAAAAGGAAATTCCTTAGGATAAAAGAAGTATACTCTTATTTTGGAAATGTTTTATTTGTTCACAAACAAAATAGTGATGAGTTCTGTCTAATCAGTTCTAAAAACCTCCCACCCCCTTTTCCATCGTGCCAATATTTTTTTTATTTCTTTCTCAAGTTGTTTATCAAGTTTGGTTTTGTACTAAAAACAAAACCGATTTAGTTCGTTAAAATTTGAATTAAAAATTATGTTTATACCATTGCTTTTTATTGTCAACTTATTTAAAGAAACATATTGCCCTCAACTTAAATTATTAAATAATTTTCGTTTTTAGTGCTCTTTTAAAATTTAAGTTGGAAGAGAAAAAGGATTTAAATAACGTGTCACTGACCTCTGGAACATCCATGTTTGAAAACCTATTTTATCAAAAGCTCCAAAAACAAAAATATTTTGAATAGAAATTCTTAATAAAACGAGGTGTGTGAAATGTACGTTAATAAACAGCAACCCAACCACACAGAAGAAAAAAAATTGTATTTAAATGTTTGGGGAAAAATATCTGTATTTTATATTTGAAACAGAAGAAATTTCTATATTCAAAATATTGTTCTATAAATACTATACCATAATGCAAACACTTGGGGGTGACGTATGCATGGAATGATCGACGTTCTAGAAAATTGGTTAAATAGTATACCAATTTAAATTCCTTTATTTAAAGAATGAAGAAGATATACATAAATATTCCTACCTCTATTCCTCACAGCTGTATGAAGACTGGTAAACCTTACTTGAAAGGATATGTAATGTCTTCCTCAAGGGTAATAGTCAGTAGGTCATTCCAAGAATAGCGAGAACTAAGCTATTTCAAGGACAACATACTAAGTAATATCTGTAGAGGAATAGTCTTGTAGGTCCTGTATTTAAATCTTTTAATCTTTTAAAATTTTACTATTGGATATAACAAATACCAATACTTTCATTTATATTGACAAGTGAAAACCAGTAACCATGTTAAGGACGTGGCATCATAGGTACATATTAAACAGTAGGAAAACTTAATTTATCCTACTCAGAGGCGGATTTAAGAAAAATTGAGAAAAAAATTTGGTTGCTTATATTGGGATTAACTGAAGCGTGACGAGATCGGGTCCCTCTTAGGCAGCCAATGCCCCCCCCCCCCCCCCCCAAAAAAAAAAAAAAAAAAAAACACTTATGAAAATATCTGGATCCGCCACTGCTTCTGATACGTTCAAGAACTATACTACTAAAAGGGACCTAATAGCAAAATAACTTGATTCTTAAAAGTACTTTGTATGATGTAAACCTATATAATTATTTTCTGACAACAGAGAAGTTCAAAAAAATGTAATAAAGATCAAGGCAGTACCGAATACTGACAACTGATCTGGCAATTAAAAAAAACAAAGATGACACAAAATCAGTACATTCGCAGCAAAAAAGAAATGAAATGCTTCGCTAAGCTCAGCCTGATACGACCGAAGAGGTCAACCCCTGAAATGGATACAATTTTCATGCTTGATACTGTCTGAATTTGGATTGAATGTGATACAATTTTTGACATAATATAGGTTTCTTTGACCCCCCTTGAAGCAATTCCCTAAACTCAACCCAAGCTTTCCCTTTGTAGTATGGAATAGTGTAGTACGATTTCAGAGAGATCCATACACTTAGACATAAATTATTGTCTGGAACTACAAAAGTTCTTGCCCCCCCCCCCCTCATTCCTGTATGCCTGGGGCAATACTTCCAAAGAAATCCTAGCCTTCCTTTTGTGATATGGAACCGTGTGGTACAATGTCAGAGAGATCCATCCATAGACAAATTATTGTCCTGAAACTACACAAATGCTTGTTTGGCCCCCATTTCCTTAACTGTTGGTATCATAACCCCCTAAATCTATCCCAACCTTCCTTTTGTGCTTTTGCGGTATTGAACCTTTAATTGTAAAATTTCATAGAGATCCATTCACTTAAATTTAACTTATTTCGAGACGATGAACACACCATAACATTATAAGAACCCCAAAAAATGTTTGCGGTCGTATAGAACCCACACAAAAAACAAAGGCACAAAGCTTCAATTACCGATTTATATCTCAAAGTCAGAGGGTGTACCCTATATTATGTTTCTAATTTTACTGCCAAATTAGGGTTTGATCCCAAAAGTCCACTGAACATAGAACATGATAGTGCAAGTGTGGCATCCATGATCTATGGGGATACTTAAACGTGTTTGTAGGGAATATATAAAGAATTTTGTCATGAAGTTTGTGTATTGTGTAGTGTGTGCCATGCAATCAATACATCAATTAAAAATATATCACCAGCAATATTGAACCCATTTAATATGACAAATACCATCTTCATTAAAGTAATTCATTCTACTGAGACACATACATGTTACTGTGAATACTGGCCTTTGCTCTTAAAACCAAATGATTTCTGCCTATATCCTTACAAGAGTGCACACGCTGAAATGTCTCGCCTTCTTTACTAATGATTGATATTATGTTGATAGTCCAATTATAAAGCTTTATTACAACTGTCACATAAACTTCACATTAACCAAGAAAATTAATCATTGACAAATGAACCATGAAAATGAGGTCAAGGTCAGATGAACCACACCGTCAGTCATGTCTATTTGCTGTACATCAAATAGAGTTGATCTATTGCCTATGGTTTAAGGGCATACGATACAGTTATAGGGAAGGTAATGACGTTGCTATAGTAAACTTATTTTCGCGACGTCAAACTATGACTTATCGTGAAAAGATTCAGTTTTTGACCGATTGAGGTGGAAGGTACCCACATACCAAATATAGTTATCATATTACTTATAAGAGAGAATTTAACTTTACAAAAAATCTCAACTTTTTTTTCAAGTACCGGTAGTCACTGAACCATGAAAATGAGGTCAAAGACATTGAACATAAGACTGACTGAACTTCATAACATGAGGCATCCATGTACAAAGAATGAAGCATCCAGGTCTTCCACCTTCTAAAATATAAAGCTTTTAAGAAGTTAGCTAACGCCGCCGCTGAAGCCGCCACAAGATCACAATCCCTATTTGGGCAAATCTCACTCAACGTTTTTCCGATGTCAATAAATCATGATTTTTTTTCTGGAATTTTTACCCTGCTCAAGTCTTGAATAATACATGTAGCATGGAGGCACCTCAATTTGTAACATTTTATAGTTGGTTATGATTGGTATTATTTTATCCCGGACATGCGATCTATATACATTAAAGTGACCGTTGGCAGATGGTTGGCTCAATCACCCAGAATATTGAGTAACTTAAAATCATAGAGTCTAACATATGGTAGAATAGGCCGTATATGTCCGATGGCTTTAGGTAAAAGTATTACCAAAAGTTAACTATTATGCAGTTGATGGAATAATTGGAAACAGAGGAAGTTTATATCCTCCATTTTAAGAACCAAGCCTTTTGAGAGTGGTTGAATGATTGTTGGTGTTTTCTGCAGGTGTCATCACTATTGACTTTATCCAGGCAGTAAGTTTTTATTGGTGGAGGATGCTGGAGAGAACCAACAACCGTTGACTGAAAAACTAACGTTCCTTGTCTATTAATAAGATAGGAATCAAGCGCACCCTACATGCTAGTGATACAGTAAATGAACAACTTAGACCACTCTGCCAATAAGGTCCTGCCACCTTTTTGATGTGGATCCAACCAATTTCTTGTGTGTCGAAATAAAAATAACTTGTTTGAACCTTTACCTCAATCTGAAGATCCTGTATTTGTTATGTAAAGTTCCATGTGAGAAATCAAGTTTTGCAAATGGAAAGTGTCCAATACAATGTATATGCATGTCTTATCAGGCAGTATTAACATACTGACAACTCATTTTTTATAATAACTTATATTTTTTGAAAAAAAGTACAACATAATGGTATAAATTAACGTTGAAAAATTCTTAAGTTGCAGTGAAAAAAAAATTGTCTAAAAATCTTTTAAAAAAGAAGATAAAACAAAAAAGTTTTATAAAACTTTTCTGTATTGCTTATCAAAAATAACAAATAAATGTAAATACAAAAATATACCCACAATGCTGCAAAAAGGCATTGAATGGCAAATTTGTATATAAATGGGGTCAACAAAAAAAGTATATTAAATGCCAAGCTTACAATAATAACAACTGCAGATTTAACTATTTCAAGGGCTCTACATTTCATCAACACATCAAAACTGACAAATTCATCGTGGTATATTTTTAATTCATTATTAAGATATTTTGTAAAATAACCATTTGATGGTTACTATGAACACATTTAACATATTATTTTAACTAATTTATGCCTGTAGCAATAGTCCCATGTCTTTCGACTAGGTAATCAAAATTTTCAATAAAATTACAAAAAGAAAAAAAATTAATGTTAAAAATTGTCCCATTATTACTATTTAAATTTTTTCTTGCTTATATATCGATACTAATTAATACAGGTCTTCAGTAACTGAAACCTTCAAGTGAGGATCTTTCAATTATATATAAAAAAAAAATCTGTTTCAACAATTTTAACAAGAACTTACAAATACCCTAACTGAAAAAATAAAATGTTTACTTAATATAATACATAAATAGCTACAGAGTCTTCATCAGATCTATATAAACTGAGCATTGGACTTGCATTTGTAATTACAATAGTCCTTTACTAGAGTCAGCATGTTCAGTATCTTGGTCCATATGGCTGGCCTGTATGAGGTGCCACTCTGACACCAGGCATTCCTGCGTAGGCGTTCGTTAACGACGGGTTGGGATAACCCATTCCTGGGACTGCACCACCTGCTGGGTATCCATGTGGCATGCCTGGTACTGACGCAGAAGACATGCCTGGATGCATCATTGGATTGCTGCCGATTGGATAGCCGGCCTGTTTAGCCGCCTGTTCAGACAGGTAAGCTGACGACAACTGATGCTGTCGGTGACTTGCAGGATAACCACTCTGTGTTTGCTGTATTGACGGTATATGTGGCACGGCTGGAACTGATGGTAGAGATGCCACGGAGGGTATAGAAGGTGTTGCTTGGGGAATTGGCTGTAGAGTAGAATAGGGTAAAGCTGACATGTGTGGTGTAGAATAGAATGCTCCCATGCTAGTCAAGCCTGCAGAACCATTCATTGCTGAAGGATATCCTTGGGGTATAGAATATCCTGTTGTTGTGTAGATGGACTGTCCTGGCGCCATTCCTGTATAACCTGTGTAAGAATGAGATGAGACAGGTGTTCCATATGATGGAACAGTGGTTTGCTGTCCATGACCTGGAGCCAGACCGGGATGCTGTGCTAGTCCAGGGGTCATACCAGCTGCTTGTGGATGCCCATGAGCTAAAGCAGCTTGCTGTTGTAGTCCATAGCTAGCACCAGGATAATAACCGCCTGGAGGGATACCATTCTTTTCTGCTCCTGGACCACCATAGTAGTTCATCGTTATCTGAAAAAATTACAACAATTCACATAAAACTTATTATTTCATGTTGTGAAATAAAACCAGTAGTGGCCCCAAATTAAGTCCTTTTTTTTTTAATTTACCATCCATGTTATTAAATTTAACCATATAACCATGCTAACATGACAGGTGGTAAAAGTGTTTCTGAAAACTTTTTCAAAATTTCATTATTTCCCATTTGTTGAGTCAGCATTACAAAACAAACCACAGCCAATTTTGTAAAATTCCTTTTATGTTTTGGATCGTAATTTTTATTTGAGTAATATCATAATATTGCTAGATATAGGTTAACCACAAATTTAAATGTTAAACAAAGTACATATGTATCTATTGGCATGGATGCAGATAATGACAAAACCATGAAATCAAATATATTCACTAAAATGAAAGAATCCACATCCAATACTATACAAAGATCTTTAAAATAAATATTTTGTAAGTAAGCATTAGATCTCATTATTTTTCTTAATTTTTGGGTAAATCTTTTTTCTGCAGCATGTTAATTATAATGTTTCTTTTTTATGTACATGTAACTGAGAAGTGTGTAAAGTTTTAAGCAATAATCAAAAATCGCTTTTGAGATAAGGTGCGACATGTGGAAAAAACACACCCCCTGTTTTAGTTACAAAGTGCTCTAACTCAATCAAAGAGCTGAAAGCTCTGAAGAAAAATGAGGCCACTGTCTCTAATATTGGGATAGTTTTTATGCAAGTCTTGATTTTCACATACCGTAATTAGTTTAACAATGCAACATGTCTAGTAAGCATATAATTGATATTCGTATATATGTGTGTGTGTGAAGTGAAGGTGACAACTGGCTGTTTTTTTAAGACAAATGAATAGGTCAAGACTACCTGAATTGTACAAATAAATACCGTAGAAAGGCTTGTATATTTCTCACTGGTACATAGTCTGAATCCGGGTCCGTTCGCGCCCACTCATGTTCGCCCCCTTTCACTTTCACACCCTAAATGTTCGCACCCAATCTTAATTGGTTTTGTGTTTAATAACTCTGTAAGCAAGTGTTTTCTTATAAGTATAATTGTTGTCATTGTCTCAAAATAAAGTGAGACAGCATTTTTATTTGTGTTGAATCAATCTTAATCATGTTTTAGATAGCGTATTGTTAAAAATAATAATATTCCTTTCTAATTAAACTGGTATTTTGTCAACGTTTTATTTTGTGTTGAATAACTCTTAATCATGTTTTGGTTAGTGTATTGCTATAACTTTGTTTCATTGACTTCTTTCAAATGAAGTGAGATTCTGACTATGTTTTTTTCTGTGTGTTGAATAGATTTTATCATGTTTTGGTTATAATAGTGGATTGCTATATTTTGGTTCCTATATTTTATTGTTTCGTTGTTTCAGATCAAAGGGACCAAGCTGTTAAAAACAATTATCTTTTGTGTTTTTCCTTTAAAATCTTCAATGTTTTACTCATACCAAGCTATAAATACATTCAGTATTTACACCAAAGCAATTTAAAAGAACAATCATGATTTTCCAATTATTCAACTTGAATTTGAATTAAAATTGAGCGCGAATGAGTAGAGTGCGAACGGACCTTGGGTGCGAACGTGCGAGGTGCGAACCTGCAAGGTGCGAAAGTGTATTGGGCGCGAACAGACCTGATACCACAAAATATTAAGTAAATAATCTTTTTGTTACTGTTATCAAAGGTCTAATGAAACTCAGGTAATTTCAAACATTTGTCAAAGAATTCTAGTCAAACCGGCACCTGGTTAAATTGGCACCTGGACATATCAGCACCTGGTTAAATCAACACCTGATATAGTCAATTCGTCACTCATGTTGAATATATATTTTAACTGTATTTTAAGCAAAAAGAGTAAAAATAAGTAAGGGGTTGCCAGAATTTTTTTCAGTATTTAAGCAAAAAGAGTTAAATACTAACTTTCACATTTTTGGGTGTTCATTGTACATTTTGTATATATTTATTTTTCTCAACTAAATGACATTTTTGGTGTATTTTTAATGATATATATATGAGTAGTCAAAATAATTATTACGTCTGGCAAGGCTTTTTTAATTTTATTCTGGGACACCTTTCTATGACCGCAAGGCTATGTTAATTTTTTTCTGGGACGCCTTCCTACGAAC
Source organism: Mytilus edulis (assembly GCA_019925275.1). Classification (NCBI taxonomy): domain Eukaryota; kingdom Metazoa; phylum Mollusca; class Bivalvia; order Mytilida; family Mytilidae; genus Mytilus; species Mytilus edulis. The sequence goes on along the minus strand of CM034352.1, from coordinate 57,170,512 downwards.
TTCGTAGGAAGACGTCACAGAAAAATAATAAAATAGCCTTGCCAGACGTCATAATTATTTGGACTAATACATGAGATATTGGATATTTTTATGCATTATTTAAACCAGTTGAGCATTTTACAGGATTGTTTGTTTAATGCTTTTTAAACTTTACTGAAAAAAAACACCTTAAATTTGCTTATTATTTGGCATGAAAGTTTGATTTATTGAAAGGGACTCATAGTTTTCCATTTTTTTTTAATAATTGTCTAATTGTTAAAACAACAGATTGGGTAAGGGCTTCGTTGTTTACCTTTATACACAACAACATAATTTCACTTTGGTTTCGTTGTTTACCTAAATACACAACAACATATTCACTATGTACTTGGTAACAGTTATTAATTAATTGAATAGAAAATATTATAACAAATATTATTGGATGCCGAATTGACGTCAAATAGGTGCCGATTTGACTAGATGCCAATTTAACCAGGTGCCGACTTGACTTGTACGTTTCAATTCCTCTGCGATCGTTTGCGGTATTTTCTTGAGAAAAACCTATTTTCCATCATCATAGAGAAGACGAAACTGCTTGAAAATGATTCTGGAACGCTTCATGATTGTTAAAATAAGTTAAATTCACTCAAAAAACAATTTTAAAACTTGCGATGTTTAAACTGGAAGTTTCAAAGGCACGTGTAAAAAAAGAAATTAACCGGTGAGAGTGGAAATCCGTACATAACAGATATCACTATAGTACGACTTTGAAAGCAAAACAGTTCCATCCTTTTGTAAAACAGTCTTTAATATACCTATCACATTAATGTTTGAAGGGTCTTAAGCTTATTCAAACCATAAAAGTCGGTATGAAACACCAAAACGGAATGAACAATAACCGATTACGTTTTGTAGTTTACAAATTCTAAACTGGTTCCCGTCAAACTACAACACTTTGTCCGAGTGTAGTGGAATACAAGCAGAAACCAGTTAGTTTGTAAACTGGTTCCTGGCTGATTACTACACAATGACCTCTCATGCATAATTAATGATAACACAAGCAGATTCCAGTTTGTATAGAAAATAGTAAATACGAAACCAAGCGCGGTAGGCAGAGAAATGTAATGAAGTTCAGGTCGCCAGTAATGGAACAATGACTGCGTCATTTTCCAAAAAGTGTTTATCTTATTTTCACCAAAAAGTATACAGATCATTTGACCATCATAAGAAACAACTATTTAAAGTTTTATGAAATTTGGATAAGTGGTTCTCAAGTTACGGTGCAACATGTTTACGCCAGACAGACAGACACCGGACATTTGTATACCATAATATGTCTCGTCAAAATTCAATGAAGATTTCGAATAAAATAAATCCCCCCCTTTTAGAGTAATTACACCCAACTCAATACCAGCCTTTCCTTTCTGGTATGGAACCTTGTAGTATATTTTTTTGATAATTACACCTTATGTAAGAATCCGGGGTTTTGATTGGTTAATAGCCAGTGTATTTTTCACCAATTTACTGTTATTAAATGAATATCGTTCATTTTTAACGCTGCCGGGGTATTTGCTAAAAGGATATGCCTTTTTTACCCTCTGCCGTGGTATTTGCCAAAAAATACTCTATCCGACTGGACGCTTGTAACGTCACGATCATCAATGCGTTTTAGTACATTAACATTCGGTGTAATTAAACAGATATATCATGTTATTGAGGGGTATTTGCGAAAAATACCAGTCTTGAGAATGAATTTCCCTCGCCTTACGGCTCGTGAAATTTAACATTCTCTCGACTGGTATTTTTCGCAAATACCCCTCCTTAACATGATATATCTGTTCATAGATCCATACACATAAACAGCTGTCTGGAAACTAGAATAATGCTTGTTTTGGGCCCTTTTTTGTCCCGAATTCCTGCATGTTTGGGGCAATTACCCCAGAATCAATCCCAGCCTTCCCTTTGAGATATGGAACCTGTGGTACATTTTCAGAAAGATCCATTCACTAAAATTTCACTTACACACAAGTAATGGTCCAGAAACTACTTAAGTTGGAGTCGAAAACCAAATAACTTCAGACGACAATGGAGACGCCAACGTGATACCAATATACGACATAAATATTTTCAATTTTTGCGGTCGTATAAAAAGTTTTTGCAGTCGTATAAAAATCATAGTGCTATCTCCTGATGAGTGTGTCAACGCTTTATTAATTGTACTTATATCTAATCTGAATGTGTGTGATGAATATATGTACATGTATTTAATTTAAAAATTGACTATATTTAGTTTTGTATATGAATATGTATTTAAATAAAACATTGTTTAATCAACTCACCAGAAAATATCACAAATTATTTGATTTGTTCTGAAAAATAAATAAAAGTAGATACAAGTAGTCATTAATATAAACAAAATACATTATAAATTGTTTAAACAGTTTTCAAAACCAAATTCTTTCAAAAAACGAAGGATATTTTACCTGTGGAAAAATATCACCATGGCTTTATTTGGTAAAAATCTAAACCTTTCATAATTTTGGGTCCTCAATGCCCTTCAACTTCATACTTTAATTGGTATTTTTAATATTTTATTCAAGCATCACCGATGAACACTGGATAACCTTATTTGCTCAGCTTAAAAATTCTTCAACAATATTAAAATTGATCATGAGTAGCTAACATTTTGCCGATATTTTATATTGCAAAAAAAGTCAAGTGAAATATTGTTAAAGAATTATGTTTCACTCCAAATTTCCCTGACATGTAAAATGAACATGTATTCATTTTAATACATGTTCAATTTACATGTCCATACAACAACAAAAAACATTAATTTCATGTAAAGTATTAAATAACACTACATACTACAAATGGTACCCTAAAAATTAAAGCTTCTTTTGCTTGACTCCAGTTCTGAATGCTTACCTTTCACTTATGTCATGGGTAACTTGAAAACTATGGTATCCTGCAAAATAAAAAATGTATTGTTTATCATATATCAGATGAAATATCTATATACAGAAATTAAGGTTAAAATAACACTTGAAAAGATGAAATCCATATTGTTTCATTAATACATGTACGTCTCAAAATGCATGCATACCCCCAAATTAATTAAAACATATACAATGTATATACGAGTAAATCATTATCAAATAAATATATATCTCTTTCAACATACATGTAATTATATCAAACATTACTTTTTTTTGTTATGGATATCATATGGAAGAAACCCTATATATAATGACATGTACTGTTTTGTTTATATGCCCAATGACTTGATCTTTTACATTGTTCAAACCAGCTTCGCAATTTTGTGATTATCATTATGATATGTTGTCCATGGTTTACAAAGATTTAAGAAGTTGTAAACAGGTCTTGCTTTTGTTTGGTATAAATTCTTCAATAATTTTTTCACATACATTTTTACATGTAAAATACTTCAAATATAAGTACTGTCAATATCAAACAATTATCAAATGATTTGTAACCTATTTCTGTCAGTAGTATCCCTTCAAGTACAAATATTCTTTATGTATACATAAATCACTACAAATTCCAAACAATGAATATAATTGTATGATCAAAATGTTAAAACAACTAACCATTACAGGTTATTGCTTTTAATTAATATCATATCGTAAGTTTTTAAAATGATAACCATTCAATTTCTATTGATAGTAAATTGAGAAAACTTCAAAACATCCCCCAACCTACATGTATGATTGTTGTATCAAATCTACTTAATTCAAAAAATGTACATGTGAGCATGTATGAAATGTGTTTTTAAGTAACCTCTACAATTATATGTTTTGCAAAAGAAAAATATGTAAAAAATAATGTTTACTTATCCATGGCATGTACATATATACGCACGATATACCTTGAAGAAAAAGGTAAAAGCAAGCTAAATACTAGGTTATTCTAAATAGGTGCTTATTAGAGTGTGATAAGACTCTTCTGAAAATGTTTAACTGACCAGGTGCCAATTTGACTTCAGCCACTTTTAACCTGACCATGTGCCAATTTGACTTATGCCACTTTTAACCTGATGACCATATGAAGATTTGCAGTCTTCACGTTGAACTTCTAAATCTACAGGCCTGCAGCTCAATTTTTGAAATTTTTTAGTTAGATTCTGTTGGCCTGTAGGTCTGATTTTTACAGGCCTGAGAGCAATTTTACCAGCCTGGGCTGCCACTCGGCGTGAAGACTGGATTTGATTTGTGCCCTTTCCAGAATTGGTACACTTGTACCAGGTAAGACTAAGAGTAGAATGGAATGAATCCATGACAAGTCGCCCCACTGGCAAGTCGCCCCACTCCTAGTCGCCCCACTTTTTCACCAACTCGCCCCACTTTAAAAAAAAAACGCCCCAACCTGGATCACCAACTCGCCCCACTTTTTAAAAAATCGCCCCACTTGTGAAATGTGTTAAATCCCGTTAATATTACTCCTGAAAACTCGCCCCACTGAATGGAAAACGATAAAATCTAGATTAACATATTATTAACCAGGATGAATGTAGTAAAGCCAACTCGCCCCACTCATGGAAAAAGATGTTATCCCGTTGTATATAACTTAAATTCCGTAAACATTACTCCTGCCAACTCGCCCCACTTATAGAAAACGATAATATCTAGATTAATATATTATTAACCAGGATGAATGTATTAATGCCAACTCGCCCCACTTATGGAAAAAGATGTTATTCCGTGAATATTACTCCTGCCTGACTACTTTTACTAACAAAAACACGACACACGCTTATGGTAAATGAATGAATAGGCATTCTCTTTGATATTTTACTTGAAAGAAACATTTGCCTTTCTCTGATTGCTCGTTAGTGTTGAATTATTCTAAATTCAGAGACAAAAGTAATCAATCTGGTAATTGCTATGATAACAAATTGATGTTAATTGAAATCCGTTAAGTATTATGATATATTGCATTATGATACAATTAACAGGTTTCTTTTCAATTGTTATGCAAATAACTAATCTTAAAAAAATACAGTTATTCTTCAATAATACGAAAATTATTTTTAAGTGGGGCGTTTTTATATTTTAATTTTATATCTAAATATTACCGTTTTCCATTAAGTGGGGCGAGTTGGCAGGAGTAATATTAAACATGATTTAACCAATTTCACATGTGGGGCGATTTTTTAAAAAGTGGGGCGAGTTGGTGATCCAGGTTGGGGCGTTTTTTTTTTAAGTGGGGCGAGTTGGTGAAAAAGTGGGGCGACTTGCCAGTGGGGCGACTTGTCCTGCTTCCAATGGAATTAATATTAGGGATTTGAGTGTGTGGAACTTTAAAGTCGCCCTTTTAAGACCGTTGGATTTGTGAATTAACACTCCTAGTGCTTTGATGTACTAAAAGAGCTTAATTGCTTTTGTGTTTGAACTTTTGAGTACTTGGTCTGGTTCTATGATTGGTATGACAAAACAGTGGCAAACAGACGGGATAGTAGATAAGTTTTCGACAAACATAAAAAGAACCATCACCATTTGAAAATATATGAAAAGAATCCCACGTTTTAGTCTTAATTTTATGTAAGGTGAATGCTCTTTCGGTTTTTCTTACAAGATTAATCTTAAGACACTTCTATCTACTTTTCTGGTTATAGAATGATCAATCAACTTGGAACAAAGAATGCCGACTATCGGAAAGGAAGTGCCTATATGTCCGGGAAGTTAGAAAATAAAGATCTTTACCAAGATCATAGAAAAGTAGTCTTCTTTCTTTACCAAACAGATATCAAAACTTCACAATGGATGGTCGCAGGTTCGTACTGAATACCCGGATTAAATTTCATTGGATGAAATTAATCGGACACCTGCTGGGGAAACAACGAGGCAAGACCGACAACTCAGTTAAAAAATATAGGTAAAAAAGATAAAAAAAATAATAACATTGACAAAGACGACATATTAAACAATATATGTCTCTGATATTAAAAGAACGAAGAAAACTTTGGATATGAAACGCACGATGCACAAGACAGTTTTCTTTCAAAATAGAGAAAAAGCACCCAACCAGGAAAAAATGACTCCCCAAAAAATATAGCGGAGACCGCATGCAAATCATGCAGGGACTTTCTATACTAAGAAATAAAATAGCCGAAAGTCCCTGATAAGACTCATACATTATAATATCAGATATTGATAGTGAGGAAAATAATGAGCTAATATTAAAATCGAATGGATGAAATGGGGGGGGGGGGGGATATGATTTTTTTCTGAGTCGGAAAATTTTTTTCGCGCTAATTTTTCTGATTATTTTTTTTCATTAAGTTGGCAATCAGAAATTTTTTTTAGAAAAAAAAACATAACTCCACCCTTTGAAATTAAATGGTCGTTCTCTTATTTCATTCTGAAACAAAATTACGTTATTTGCATCTAATTATTTATGGTGAAGGACATTGCACAGACTTTCATTGGTATAAAGGAAAGTCTCAGAAAGTATTGTTTCTCTGTTATATTCTAACGAGTTTTTCTTCTACATAAATCCGAACTGCCTGATATGAAAATAATTTGGAATGCTACCATTTATATCTGTATTTACGCTTCTTATTATTAACAAGCAAAGCGTATGCACTTTGAGAGATAATCATGCAATTGATTAAAATGTATTTTGACAGTTTGTGTTTTATATTCTAGGGGACAGTATATAGGGTGCAATTATTGCAAATAAAACTGGTTTTGGTTTTAGTTTAAGGTTTTGAACTGGTTAAATTTAAATTATTCCACTTTAATACCAGAGGCGGGTCTGCATGGCGGGGATGGGGGTAGGGGTGGCGGAGGGCAGTTGGCCGTCCCGGCCTTGTTAAGACTTATGAAAATTCTGGATTCGCCACTGTATACAAACCGCTAAAATATCACCAGCATCGAAGGTTGTAGTCATGTAGGGGGGCCAAATGGTGTAGAAGAACATGAAGATCCTTCGATTCCTTTCTATTGTAATAAGTCAATTTGGATAGACATTTACACAAATATGAGTACACATTTGGAAAGGGGGTCTGCGGAACCCTATGTGTCGGTCAGGCGCTTAGTACTGTCCGACCAAGGACAAAGGGCGGGGGGGGGGGGTCCAACTATATCATCCATTCAAATGCCTTGATCGGCATTTACACAAATATGAGTACACATATCACGGTGTCGGTCAGGCGCTTAGTGCTGTCCGGCACTGTAAAAGTGTAGTTTGGCTTCCAAAAATTAATTGATGTGGTTGGGTTTTTTTTCATGCCAAGAAATCCTAGCTAAAAATTCCGGTGGACCTCCTACGGCACCCATTAGTAGATACAGATTTAATTTCATTCAACACATTAATTTATGACCTTTATATACGTCTCGCTAAGAACACGACCATATACCAAATGGTCAATATTAATCATCCATGTAATTTGCTCTATGGGATATTTGCAGAATTTCAACGGAGGCAATTTCTTGGCATGTTTTAGAAAAATACAAAATTAATCAAATCTAACTTTTCGCCTTGCGTGCTTTTTCTTGATCTTGAAGATTAGATCCGGTCAAAGTTTCAGTATAAAACAATAAGATTTAAACATTTACTAAATGCTTTCATAGATAAACGATTTGGTTTGTAAGTTTGGAACACGCTATTCCTTTGAAATTAAAAGCAGGATGATATATCACATCATACAATTTTCGTTGATGTCAGTTTTAAGATGATACAATCCAGGGGCGGATCCAGCCATTTTAAAAAGGGGGTGGGGGTTCCCAACCGACGACAAAGGGGGGTTCCAACTATATGTCACCATTCAAATGCATTGATCGGCCAAAAAAGGCCGGGGGTTCCAACCCCACCCCCCCTGGATCCGCCAATGCAATCCGTGTAACATGTGTAACATGTAAACTCATAGATTCTTTGAAGAAACTTATGCATAGAGATAATCAATTCAACACCTTTATTTCAAAATTGTTTTTTTTTGTTACTAACCGTGATTGATCATCTGTTTTTGAAAAATAAAACTTAGTCAACAAATTGAACAAATTGAGGCCCGATTTATATTGATTCCAGGCCGTCTGTTGGTCCCAGATGCAACGAAGTTAGGCATCCATTTTGGACAGGCAAATATCTACTTTTTGATAATATGAGACGAGCTCTGGCCTTGCGGTCATAAAACTTTCGAGCACGATATTTGTACTCAGACTCGAGAATCAACCAATCTAATTAAAATATAGATCTCCGATTTCGTTATACTACGTTACTGCATATGCAGTAACGTATATGCAGTAACGTAGTATAACGAAATCGGAGATCTATATTTTAATTAGATATGCAGTAACGTAGTATAACGAAATCGGAGATCTATATTTTAATTAGATTGGAGAATCAACCAGAGACATATAATACAATACTAATTTAAAGTCGGTCCATTCAGATTCCCCTCTTTATTGCTGTAGAACCGGTCTGGTCCACCATTTTTTTCCCGTAAAACGTAGAAATTTAAAAATGTATATACATTATTGTAGTGATTTTCTACTCCCGATTGTTATCCCGTTAAAATGAGACTATTTTCGTATAGTTTGGTCAAATAGTGTTCTCATAAAATACCATCAAAGGGGATTTTTTTTTCGCATTGATACCCAAATCCAGCTATGAACTACCATTTTTTTTCTTCATAAAACTTCGAAATTAACGATTAATATGCAAATTAATAATCTTATATTACTTCCAAATGTTATTTTGTTAAAATAAGACCAGTTTCGTAAAGATCGATCCTATAGTGGTTTTAAAAAATTTCAGCAAAGGTGACTAATATTTTCATATTGATACCAAAAAACCTAGTCCAAATAAAATTACCAAAAACATATCAAAGATGATCAAATAATTGTTAAAAAAAAAAAAATGTCAAACTGGTTTGGCACTTAAATGGCTTCATGGTGCCAAAAAATCTTTCTTTTGCATGATTAAAATTAAATAAATTTTCATTTTTCAAATATAATGACACATTTCTTAAACTTTAATATGAATATATGTATTAAAAAGTAAATATTCAAAGATATTTCTCTTGTCATATGTTTATATATACAAACAATTGTCAACAGATTATTTGTGACATTTTGTCCTACCAAATTTGTGACTTTATGTCCTGTGGCTTTCTGTTCGTTTACCTTTTGTAAACACCTTCCCATTGGCGGATCCAGGGGGGGGGGGGTTCCAGGGGTTGGAACCCCCTTTTCTTGGACGACCAATGCATTTGAATGGGTACATGTGGTTGGAACCCCCTTTATCTTGAGTGGAGAACCCCCTTTTTAAAATGGGTGGATCCGCCCCTGCTTCCAGACCCTCATTGTAAACCCCTTCAATACCCTCATGAGATCTATAAAATGTATAGAAGCAGAGACTAAATAAAGTTTATGTCAGCAACTTACATTGTATGTTCACTGTATAACGTTTAACAATTGATAAACATATCAAATATTTGTACCTAATAGCAAGCTTGAAAGGTCTATACATGACAAAAGAAATTTAAAATAGATTTAGCATAATAAAAACCTGCAGAATGTTATATGACATACATGTAAGACAAATAGATGTTGAATAATAGGCTTCAAATTTCTTTTCAACTCTAAAATATTTTTTTTTTTTAATTTAGAATGCCAAAGAGGAAAAGATGTAGTAAGTTAACAAAATGAGTTAAAAAGAAAAGTAATCCTCGGCCATGGACAGCTGTTGGTACCATTATAGAGGCGATATATGTTGCCGTTCAATCCACACTGAAGATGAAAAGGTTCATCATATGTACGCTTTGATTGTCATGCTGATTGTTTTCTAGCACCAGTGGGAGGCACAGAGCAACTGATTACACAAAAAATTGAGATATTTGCAGTAAATGAGACACACAATGAACATGAAGAACCTTGCCTTTCTCCCTTTCAGACTTTATGCAATTTATTACAAGTTAGCATCACTGATATATATATCCTTACTGTACAGATACCGAAATTTGCATAGTTGAACTGTACCATTTCAGCTGCAAGGAAATGAGCATAAAACTCTCAGTTATCATTGACAGTAACATTATAAATGAATGTTTGATAATAAAAATATTATTTATACCTGGAATGATTTTTGTTTTCTTATATCTTGGTTTAATTATTGAAAAAGGATGGAATCATATGTAGTGATAGTCCATATATATTGTTCTGATCACCGGTCTGACTGGTCCTTTTCATTTCAGAATACTGGGATGTATGTCATGTTTTTTTTACAGATGTTATTTGGTTGATTTGGAAAAAAACATAACAAAAAAAACAAACAAATAGGAACAAAAAATTGTACGGCTTGTGAAATCTATTATCATTCCTTTATTATGTTTGTGCCTTTCCAAAGTATTGAGCCTGTTATTCACTTGTGGTTTGTTGCTGTATACAATATTTGGATTTTTTGTTATTATTTTGTACATAAATCAGGTCATTAGTTTTCTTGATTGGATTGTTGAACCTTTTTCATAGATAGAACTTGTATAGTTGACAGTGCAGTATGAATTTTTCTCATTGCTAAGAGCCTTATGGTTACCTAAAGTTGTTAATGTCTGTGTAATTTGGTTTCTTGTGGAGAGTTAAATATTATATTGCATATACTGTACAGAAAAGAAATGTCATACACTCGCAAATCAATATGTAAAAAAATATGAAATATTTGCCACTGGACGTTAGGCAATCATCAATTAAATCAGCCTGATCAACAATAAAGGTAGACACATTTTCGTGCAGTTTGTATAAAGTAAAAGAAACAGGTATTAACTAACAAATCAAGTCAAGAAGCTGTTAAACTATTTACACATGTGCATGTCTGTTTCAAAACTAAAAGGAGATTTTAACTAGTCAAAAAGTATATTAAAAAGAAGGGAAACATGTACATTTCAAAACATTTAGATATCAATATGGTGTTTAAACTGGTGTATGCTGTGAAGTCAACTTGCCATGTTAACAGAAGTATAGCATAGTAGAATGTTTATTCTTACAAAAATTGTTACATGAAAAGGCAGCTATACCTACTGCTGTGAGTTTTCATCGTATATTTAGCAGTTTCTTACACTTAAACTATGGTTTAATCTCTTTACATTCGAGGTGAAAAGTGAAACTTATATTGCCATTTTCTATTAAATGATCATTAAATGTAAGTCCTAAATACACAATCCGTGAAAAGGAGAAACCATAAATTAACCGACAATCATAAAAAAAAAACTCAATGCAAGCTCATAATGTAAATTTCGAAAAACACACTTAGAAAACAATTTACCGACAATCCCCAAAAAAACAACTCAATACATGCCAAATTAATAATGAACACAAAAAGTAATAATTTTTTAATGATCTATTAAAATTATGAATATAAGACAAAGTTGATCATGATTTACGGTAAATAAACAAACAAATTAAGTTTTTTTTTCTACTCAATGATTAATTTTATATTTTGTATTTTTGGAAAGATTGTGGACACCTGTGGTGTAACAACTTCGTGTGTACCAGGTGTCAATTAAAACTCTTTTAAACAGGTTGTGATTTACCTGACCATCGAATAATTCAAGCCTAATATACATGTCACACTGTGAAATTATGTCTCCGACACAGGTGTATATTAAATAGAAACCCATTATGAAACTATCAAATAAAATAAACTCTGATACAATTTATTAAGTGTCAACTATTTAATAATTTAATATCGTTTTTTTTTTAATTCAATATCAAATTATGTCTTTTTTTTCAATAATACAAATAATACAAATCAAAATTAAAATGACATTGAAATAAATATTTATGCATGAACTCAAATTGTTTAATTAATTATGTTAAATTTAACACTGAAACAGTTAATTTATGCTTAAACATTCACCCTTACTTCGAGTACTTTTAATACTTTGATAAAGACTTATTACCCAAAGAGATCTCGCGAGGTTTAAATGTGGCCGTGTGATATTACGGGATTTCGCCGAGTTGCCAATCTCTTGTATTAAACTGGTCCGCCGTTCTATCTATAGCTTCGCACCGAAGGAACGGGTTGGAGCTATTGTCACATTGGCATTAATTGGACGAGTCGTACAAATTTAACGATTCGCTAATAAAATTGGCTAATTAAAGTGAAAGGAAATTGACCTCAAATGTTACTACTGCGATGCCGCAAAATAAACAAGTATCTGTTAATTAACCCCATGGTGGTACTCGCAGATAAATGACCAACGAGCGTGTTAACATAATCTTGACAAACTGAGCCGGTATCTTTCATTCCCTAAAGAACTCAGTAGGGTTATAAATGTGCTAATTTCTCTTTGATTTGCTATCAGTATAATACATAATCAAACATAGCACATGATGTACTAGTCTCGTCAAATTATTAAATCCCGTGGTCAGAATTCTGACCACGGGATTTAGGCCATACCTGTTGTCAGTGTAGCGATAAGTAAACACAACAGGGGTCCAGTTTATCTCTTGTATTATATGTCTCTGAATCAACCAATAAAAATGCTTGATTTCATGTTTCGAGCATGATTTTTGTGCTTCGAGCACTGAGCAAAGTTTTATAACTTCAACCCAGACGTGCAACGACCCAATCTTGTCTGGCGGAACAGCCGTTGGACGTCATAGTAATCTCGGACTATCATGATCCTACATCCTATCAATAATGTTTACTTATATTTTGGCATTATACATGATGTTTTTTTAATATTTTATGGCGTCTTTACACTAAATCTGTTGGATTTGTACTGATTGAAACTTTAGTCTGGGATAACACGATTTATTTATTAGTTGTATTTTGCTTTAAACTAGCTTGCAGTACTGATCACAACTATTCTCCTATATCGGTGCTTTGTGTCTATTGTTTTAATGTCACCAGGTAGTTTTGCTTTCGGGTCGATCCGGCCCCACGTCGATCCGGCCCAAGTCGATCCGTCCCACGTCAATCCGGCCCATATGTAAAGTCGATCCGGCCCCAATAAAAAAAAATATTTCTAAGGAATAAAAATAAATATATATTAATTGTAATTCATAAATGTTTATTATTTTTATTATAATGTTAAAGGTGTACGGTAAAAAAAGTAAAAAAAGGCCTTTGAAAAATATTTTCTTTAGATGAGTATAAAACAACTAGGTTGATTATGTCTTTATTACAAGTTTTCAAGATTATTGGGTATAATTATATTAAAACGTGTATATAAAAACTATAAAGACCGTGGCATTACCTTAGTTCACAATCATCAGACAATTGTTGAATAAACAAACCAATTATAGACTAATGATTTGATTAAATAAGTCATTATTATGCGTTAAATTTTATAGGTTCATTGGATTGTAAATATTTATTTAGCTATTCTGTGTGTGAACTGAATAACATAAAAATCGCCATGAAATTCAAAGTAAAAGTTATCATGGAAAATAACTTCATAATTTAAAAATGTAGAAACTGCGATACAAACAGACACAATAACACTAATTTTCGTATGGATTTTAAATAGTTCGTTAACTGGTACTCCAATACTTCACTGACCTGTTGTCATCCATCATCGATCGGACACTTTTTTCAAATTCCATTTATACTGTTAGAGTTTGTGACAAATTCCTCCAAAATCTAGTTAATTCATATTTTATTATGGGGCCGGATCGACTTGGGGACGGATCGACGTGGGCCGGATCGACTTTGGCCGGATCGACTTCTGTGTAGCTAACTGACAGTGGCGGATCCAGAGGGGGCGTAGAGTGCGTACGCTCCCCCTTTTGCTTGGACTTTTTTTTGTTTTTGTTTGGTAAAATGATTAATCAGACTTTGCCATTTTCCGTGTACCTTAGTACTCTAGTATTTAATTTTTATGCGACAATTCTTTACTTAGAAAGATATATTTTGCTGAAATTTACTGATTATCAAAGTCATGTGATTGGCTACGGTGGAGTTGACCAATGCGTCGCTCTGTCAAATTACAGTAACACAATGCTTAGGCTGAGTGAGGATGACAATCATGACACCTTCATAGCAACAAAGTATTGACTTATATTTCACTATACCACCAAACAGAAAGTAATACTCTATAGACTCTCAATCCACAGCAAAGGAGTCATCGAACTACGAATAAACAGCTGCGTCATGAGCTTATGATACGCCCGACGTCTTGTGTGGAAGTTTTATGCAATAATCATCAATAGTTTCTGAGAAAGTTTTAAGCAATAACCATTTTTTGTTTTTGAGACATGGCGGGACATGTGAACCCCATCCCCCTTCCCACCCTGTTTAAAAAAAACCAACTAAATATCACTAAAATAAAATTTGAATCAAACCAAAAACTATACAGATCTTTAGATTGATATAACAAAGAAGTGTGTACAGTTTCAAGCAATAATCATAAATTGTTTGAGAGATACGGCGCGACATGTAAAAAAAAAATTTCCTTTTTACAAAATACTCAATAACTAAAAAATTAAATTTTGAGTCATCACCAAAAAGTATAAAGATCTTTGGATTAAAATAACAAAGAAGTGTGTAAAGTTTTAAGCAATAATCAAAAATCGTGTTTGAGATACGGCACGACATGTAAAAACCCCCTCCCCCTTTTTTACAAAATACTCAAAAACTCAAAAATGAAATTTTAAATCAACACCAAAAAGTATACAGATCTTTAGAGTAATATAACAAAGAAGTGCGTAAAGTTTTAAGCAATAATCATAAATCATTTTTGAGATACAGCGCGACATGTAAAAAAACCCTCCCCCTTTTTTACAAAATACTCAAAAACTCAAAAATGAAATTTTGAATCATCGCCAAAAAGTATACAGATATTAAGATTAATATAACTAAGAAGTGTGTAAAATTTTAAGCAATAATCAAGAATTGTTTTTGAGATACGGTGCGACATGTGAAAAAAAACCACCCCTGTTTTACTTACAAAGTGCCGTAACTCAAAAAGTTTAAATCTTATTTTCACCAAAAAGTATCATTTGACCATTATAAGAAACAACTAAATTAAGTTTCATGAAATTTGGATAAGTCGGTGCGACATGTTTACCGCGCCGGGCAGACAGACGGACAGACAGACCGACACCGGACATTTGTATACCATAATACGTCCCGTCAAAATTTTGATGGGCGTATAAAAAACCCAAACGCTCCAGCCTATTTTAAAATAACATAGCTGAATAAAGATCCCTGGGGCAGTGATTTTAAGCTTTAGATAGATTTAAAGTCGTAAGTACGAACCAATGGATTTAAGGAGACAGTCTTAGATATTTGAGAGAAAAAAAATTGACTGATTTTTGCCGTAATGTCTGTTTCGCCGAACTGATATATGGAATACTTTTTTCAAGACCAGACTGCAACCTGCCTGCTGGGTGTGGCCTTTATGAAAAATTCTGGCCGTATCTGGATTGAAAACAAAAATCTTGTCCACCTTTTTGCTATTAGAAATGAATATTTCCAACAGAATTGTATGGCATTAAATGATCATGATGAATAAAACGGGCTTATTGTTTTGTGGCAGGGGTTTTAATGTCTGACTGGAATGTTCTTAAATGATAGACAAAAAATAGGGAGAATACAGCATTGAAAATGTCCAACCCTATAAACACCTTTCAGCAACTACAAAATATGCCCCACACCAGGAACGGTTTATAAAAAAGTGCATATTACTTTATTTTATGTTTTTAGCCCCAAAAAGGGCCCATAAAAAATTTCGCCCCCCCCCCTTTCCAAAATCCTGGATCCGCCCCTGATCTGTTGAGTTGCACCATTAACAACTGATTTTTATAGTTTGTTCTTATGTTGTAATGTTACAGGGCCCCAGGTTAGTGTCACCGTGGGTTTACTGCTCATAAACATGTTTATAACACTTAAACCGACATTTTGTGAGCATAACCAGTCAGGAGCATTGGCCCCCAAGGGTGACTGGGATGTAGAAATATGGTCACTTGGTCTTCTACCGACCGGCAGTAAAACGCTTACCGAAGTGGGGCGTCCATTTGGCTGTGCGGGATGTATCAAGTTCGCAGTCACGTAGAAGGGGGACGTTAAATCCGATGCCTCGTGTAAAGAGAGTGCCACGCTCTTTGCACGTTAAGAATCCTTGTAACAACTCTTTGAGTGGTCTGTAGGTGGCCTGTTGCAAGGCAAAATTTCTGTTCCTATCCAATATACCCTCATTTTCCAGTGGCAGTCTAAATTTCCCCGACCATCATCCCAGATGGCCTCTATTGTATCAACTTACCTATTGTATTTATTGTGAACTTGTTCTTGTCCTGAATATGCATGAAATATTTGCCACTGGACGTTAAGCAACCAACAATCAATCAATCAGTCAGGAGCATATAATGATGTGGTTGATTTTGTTTTTTGCACACTTTGTTGTTAAATATAAGTCAATAGAATTGTTTCATATTTTTTCATGTTGAGGCCATGATAGTGATTTTCTCAAAGTTGAACGACCCCATGACCTCGTGCTTATTATATACCAACGTCATCTGAACAAAAGTGGACAGACTGAGAGGTCTTAATGGCAATCATACCACTTCTCCTTATTTTTATATATAATGAGGTCTAACTACT
Source organism: Mytilus edulis (assembly GCA_019925275.1). Lineage (NCBI taxonomy): Eukaryota > Metazoa > Mollusca > Bivalvia > Mytilida > Mytilidae > Mytilus > Mytilus edulis. The sequence goes on along the minus strand of CM034352.1, from coordinate 57,153,970 downwards.
TGAGTATAGAAAGTGACCTCTGGTTTACTTTAAAAGACCACTTCAGCCATGACGACTTTTTTTTTTTAATTTTATTTGCTGATTATAATTTGCTTTCCGCGTCTCGATATTAGTTTTCTTTTTTAATATTAGCCCAAATCGCAAACCATATAGTAATTTGTCATTTTGGGGGAAACTCAAGTAAGAAGTTGTGTCTATCACTGTGACAGATGACAATGAATATTTGAGCGTCATTTAATCATAATTACCGAATAAATAGTGTTGTACGTTGACTTACTTGTATATCTTATTTGCTTATAAACTCTTATCGTTTTAGACACAAAAACGCATATAGCAGGGGAAATAATCATCATTCAGATGAAATAACTTCTATAAGTAATGGTTGATAATTTCGACTGAGTTGTAGATTTTATTGTACTGAACAGAAACACATAATACAATGTATTATATGTCTCTGTACTGAACAACTGTTCTTTCACTCTTTCTATTATAGTTTGTACAAGAAACTGCAAAATCATCCTTCATTTACAATAATGCCATTACGGAAACATTTGGAGATTTCAGCCATGGTGACTTATTTTTATTTTTCCTATGTTGGTAAATTGATAATTTTGGCCTAGTTTACTAATTTTTTGAATTATTTTGTTGAATACTTTGCACTGCAATTTCTCTCAATCTATGAAAGTTTCTACAAAATACGTAATAAGGTAGTGAAACTAGTCTTTTATTAAGGACTATAACTCGTATGATGGACAATTGGTAATTTGGCCGTTGATCAATTTGAAGATCTTATTTTGCTGAACACTTTTGCATTATTATTTTCTCAGTTTCTGCAAAAAAACCAAAATATTAGTAAAACTATTCTTCAAGGGTAATAACTGCTGTAATTGGGTCAAAATTGACAATTCTGGCCAAGTTGAAAAATTTGTATGTCTTGTTTTGCTGAACATTTTTGCATTTCAATTTCTATCTATCTATCTATTAAAGTTTCTGCAAAAAACACCAAAAAATAGTAAAATTAGTCTTTCCAGGATATGAAAGACAATAACTCCTACATCAGATCAACTGACAATTTGTCCATATTGACTTATTTGAAAATCATATTTTGTTGAACATTTTCACTTAAAAAGGATTCTATCAACTATTGTTTCTTAAAGAAATTTCACAAGTAATAGACCATGACCTGCTGACCAATTCTACCCTTATACATTTGCTCTTATCCACTTACTGATAAAATTTTTGATGACGCAAAAAACGTTGAAATTTATCAAAAATGTTGTTTCTGACAGGGAAAATTCCTCTTTTTCTCTGAAAGTTTTTCAAGAGATAATCCTTAACCTGCTGATTGAATTAACTCAGTTCTAGATATGCTCTCACAGCTTTAGCTGTCTTCATCAAAAATATTGGCCAAAAAATGCATGTTCTTTTTTTAGGAACAGCAGGCATGTTTGTGGAATGACCTACAATGTAATCTCTGGATACAGCTTTTGAACAAGTTACCGCGGGTAACCCAAAGGTAAGAAACATTCTGGTTAAGTTTGGTAACATTTGGCCCAGAAATTTCATCTGTTGACAAGGATGAACAAACAGAAGGAGGGACAACAGACAACGACAACAGACACCAAGTGATTGAAAATATCACATGGTCTTATAGGCCTGGTGAGCTACAGATATGAGAGATACATTTATTTACCTTTGAAATTTTTTGTTGGATAAATTTTGATATCTTTTATTGGATGATTTGTGCATTTAGTCTTATTTAAATATAATATAACTGTAACTAATTGAAACAGCAACTTAAATACACTAATGAAACAAACGGACATCTTGGGTCAACATTTGATCTCCAATGATCACGATGATTGAGAAGTATCCATGCTATATATAGCAAGCTTTAAAAACACAGCTTAGATACCGAATGACAAACAAATTTTACACAACATCAAAATCTCAATCGTATAAAATAAGATAAACTGAAACTGTGTATATTTAAACTCTTCATGAATCAAGTATTGAAATTAAAAAGCAAAGATCAAATCATTTATTTAACTCCTTTCACACATCTTATACATGTAAAATAAACATTCTATTCTAAATTTCTTTTCCCAACCTATCCCCTAACCAGTTAAAATGTGTGAACTCAGTTTCTCCCTGTCTGTAATATCTATCTGCTCGATATTTCCCCCCAACATGCTTCATGAATTTTTCCTTTTGAATAATCATCTCTATATAATAAACCTGAAGGCATTTTCTTCATTTGTCTGTGTCTGGGTTTTAAGGTACATTCAACATATAATCTTCCTTTACGTCTTTCAAAATAGCAGCCATCACATCTTAATTTCAAGACATTCTTTGGTTTGTATGTTCTGACTGATAAAATTGAAGTGGAAGCAGGTAGCAACAACTTAGAAAGTCCATAATTAGGGAACTGTGACCTAGATTCTTGAACTGAAGTCAGTGTTTGTGGTCTGTAAGCACTTATACATGAAAATAATCTTGTAGAGATTGGATCTGTTATAGTTTTAGTTGCCTGTACTGCTGGACTCCCATGATGTACCAGACCTCGGCAAAGTATCCTCACTAAACTCATTTGGCTTCTTTATTACTGTAATCTGTAAATAGATTAATCAGAAATGAATAAAATATTAAAAATAAAAAAAAAAATGTCATGAGTTCAAAGGAGAAGGTCCGGTAAGGACCGATTTTGGCCTAAAATTTCAGGTTCATCTGACGAAAGATTTTGACCACTTTTTAAACACTTAAGTGTCTATTTCATTTGAATCAATTAGTTTATGTGAAAGATTTTAACTGATTTAGTCATTAAAAACGATCCGATTCAAGCTCAAATAACAAAAATCTTCCAAATATGCCGAAAAATGTCACTTTTCAGTTTTTGTCAAAAATGAAACAAGCCACATCCTTGTTCATCCTCAACCTTTAGATATGTTATGTATTATCATAAAATACAACTTACATTTCAATATTAAGGATGAACACGAATGCGGCCACTTCCGTTTTACACGAAAACCGTCTTAAATTTTACTAAAATGCTAGAATTGTGAAGATTTCAGTAATTTAGCATGACTTTATGGTGCTAGAACCCGATATATGTGCATTATATGTCAAAAACAGCCCATATTTATGTAGCTTAAGCATTCTACTGTCCAATAAATAACTAAAAGTTTACATTTTAACAACTTTGTAAAACTGCTATATTTTGGGGCCAAAAAGGGGTCTTACTGGACCTACTTCTTTACATATTTATATCAGAAATAAGGAGATGTGGTAAACTCCCTTTGTAGTATGGAACCTTGTAGTACCATTTTAGAGAGATCCATACACTTAAAAAACAAGTGATTGTCTGGAAACTTAGAAAAATGGCACCTTTCTAAAATTGTTGCAAGTTAAAATTACAAAGTTAATATTCTATTAATTAATATATATTCATAAAAAAATCAATATTTATAGTAATAAAGCATCACACAATTTTGAAACCTATATCTATGAATGCTACATTTTAATTAAAATTTATTTATATGTATTACTGCAAACATTACGTTTTCTTGTCATATCATGCATATTATGATACATGTATTAATTTAAACTCGTAATAAGTGTATATAGTGTTGTTTGTTTTCTTTTTGTATAATTGTTTTTAATAGTATGGTGTTTTATGCTAAGATATATTGATATATGTTATAGATTTAATATAAATGTATTTTAATCTGTGATTTTTACAGTCTCTCATATAATAACTGTTTTTTGAGTGGCTCTTTTATAAATTGATCTGTTAATATTATATTGTGTTTTATGTCAAATGTTTTAAAGAGGTGAGACTCTAATAAATTATTTGTTGTTGTTGTTGTGGTATAGAACAATTATATATTCACAGTCTTCACGCTGAGTAGCAGCCCAGGCTTTTAAAATTGCTCTCGGGCCTGTTAAAATCATACCTACGGCTACAGGCCAACAAAATCTAACTAAAAAAAATCAAAAATTGCATGAGCTCCGGGCCTGTAGATTTAATAGTTCATCGTGAAGACTGTATTCATCTTAATATAATTTTTTAACACTCTCTTTGTCATATTATAACAAATTGACTGCTTGTAAAATGCATTATTTGTGCATCATTGTTCAGAAAATACAGACATAATTTGTGAAAAACACTGAACTGAAATCATTGAAATCAAAGAAGAAAAAAACGTTTACTTATTAAAATGTAACAAGAATGTGTCCACAGTACACGGATGCCCCACTCGCACTTTCATTTTCTATGTTTAGTGGACCGTGAAATTGGAATAAATTCTCTAATTTGGCATTAAAATTAGAATGATCTAATCAAAGGGAACATGTATACTAAGTTTCAAGTTGATTGGACTTCTACTTTATCAAAAACTACCTTGACCAAAAACTTTAACCTGAAATTTGCACTGTCATTTTCTATGTTCAGTGAACCGTAAAATTGGGGTCAAAACTATAATTTGGCATTTAAATTAGAAAGATCATATCATAGGGCACATGTATACTCAGTTTCAAGTTGATTGGACTTCAACTTCATCAAAAACTACCTTGACCAAAAACTTTAACCTGAAGCGGGACAGACGGACGAACGAACGGACGGACGGACGGACGCACGGACGCACAGACCAGAAAACATAATGATTTCTACTATCGTAGATGGGGCATAAAAAAAACCAACATCATTTTATTATGTGTATTGCCTCATTAAAGGATTTTTATCATGTGGATGCATAATGCATAGGTTTTCACAATTTACATTTTTTTTATATTCTGGCACATGTAATTGTTTATTGTACCACAGATGAATTATCACGTTGTGATTGGTTTAACGCCGTCACGTGGTGACCGCCTATGAGACCGTATGGGGTTAGTAAGTTTCATATGGGGTTCATGACGCGATAATGGCGACGTCATCTATTAATGTTGTTGTGTTTCATTGTTTAATTTTCAACAAAACGCCGCAGAAAAAGTCAAGCGTCCGATAAATTAGTTATACGGTTAACTACTGACCCCCTACGGATCCATAGAGGGTGAATAAAATTCATAGGGGACTCGGCATCTGGCCTCACCCCCTATGGATTTTACTAACCCTCTATGGATCGGTATGGGGTCAGTAGCGAACCATATAACTTATAATAGTATGACACGTGTACAGAGTTTAGGTGTTTATTGGAAGTTATTAATTGCAGCAATAAAACGAGGGACATGGGTATAGCTATTCTCTATTGTCATTTGGTGTTACTCTTTGTGTGTACTGTTGTCACCTTACTGTGAAGCCACATCTAATGATTTTCCTATCAAGAACAATGAATTGCACTGTTCGATAGGAAATAATATTGCATGTTTTCATATTCTGACTTTTCTGAAAACAGTACATACATTATCTTAAACATATTCTTTATATTTAATAATAAACACCTGCCCAATGAGGGCATGATACACCCTTTGTCTTGTGTGAGAAGTTTTATAAAATTACCATAAATAGATACAGTGCAACATGTGAAAATAAACCTTTTTTTTACAAAAGAACTCAATAACTCCAAAATAAAATTTTGAATCATCACCAAAAAGTATACAGATTTTCAGATTAATATATAACTAAGAAGTGTGTAAGCAATAATCCTAAATCGACTTTTTATTCATTTTTCATATATGGCGCGACATGTAAACCCCTCCCCCTTTTTTTACAATCAAAGTGATGGAAATCACTCATGGAAAGATTAGATTAGTAGTTTGAAAAATTTCATGTTAAGGTATGATGAAGGAAAATGAACATTAATAAAACACTATTGCCGAAAATTTTCAAGTATGAGAATAAAATGAGCTCATTTAATTAAATAATATGGGTCTCTTAATTTGCACAATTTTATTTAAACTGCAGTTTATATCTTATCCAAATAATGTTACCTGTTCTGAACATGTTTCAAAAAATAAACAATTGCAAACCAAAATTCTTCTATAAACATGATAAAATGCTTCCAACTATCATTGTAAGACATAAAATCTAGACCAACAGCTAATAACTTTAAAGTGTCAACAAAAATAATCTAAATATGTTGTTTTGGGGCATTTTATAAGTTGAAACAACATGAACAAAGGTTATATATGACATTGAAGATTAAAAGTTGTAGAGTGCCTTTTGATCAATCTCAAAACGGCATTGAAAATGTACTTTTTCAATGTAAACAAATTAAACAAAACTTGGATTATTTCAATCAAAAATATATATTCACTTCTAATAAAAATTTGAATGACTAAAATAGACATGATGATTGATGGGGAATAAATTAATAAACAATGTTTTTTTTTATTTAAAAGTTTTAAAATTTTAAAACTGTTTCAAGCTAATTCCAGCTGATGATAAAAAATAAGTGAACTAATCTATATTGTTGATTAATTACAGATGTTTATTGGAAATTGATCAAGTAAATTACAGGCCTTACTTGAATTGTTAATATATATTCATATTTCATTTTTGTCGAGCCTTCGACTTTAGTCGAAAAAGCGAGACTAAGCGATTCTACATTCCGTCGTCGGCGGCAGCGTCCACAAATATTCACTCTGTGGTTAAAGTTTTTGAAATTTTAATAACTTTCTTAAACTATACTGAATTTCTATCAAACTTGGACAGAAGCTTGTTTATGATCATAAGAAAGTATCCAGAAGTAAATTTGTAAAAATAAACTTCCATTTTTTCCGTATTTTACTTATAAATGGACTTAGTTTTTTTCTGCAGGAAACATTACATTCACTCTGTGGTTAAAGTTTTTAATATTTTAACAACTTTCATAAACTATCCTTGATATGTACCAAACTAGGACAGAAGCTTGTTTATGATCATAAGATAGTATCAAGAAGAAAATGTTGTGAAAATAAATTTCCACTTTTCCGTATTTTACTTATAAATGGATTTAGTTTTTCTGCGAGGAAACATTACATTCACTCTGTGGTTAAAGTTTTTAAAATTTTAATAACTTTCATAAACTATCCTTGATTTGTACCAAACTTGGACAGAAGCTTGTTTATGATCATAAGATAGTATCAAGAAGAAAATTTTGTAAAACTAAATTTCCACTTTTCCGTATTTTACTTATAAATAGACTTAAAGTTTTTGCCAGAAACAAAACATTCACTCTGTGGTTTAAGTTTTTAAAATTTTTATAATGTTCTTAAACTATCCTTGATTGCTACCAAACTTAGACAAAAGCTTATTTCTGATCATTAGATATTATTCAGAAGTAAATTTTGTAAAAAAAAATTCACTTTTTCCGTATTTTACTTAGTTTTTCTTCCAGTTAACATTACATACAGTCTGCAGTTGAAGTTTATAAAACATTTATTAGATTCATAAACTATCCTGGATTTTTTTACCAAACTTGGAAGCTTCTCTCAATCAAAAGACAGTATCGTGAGGGAAATTTTTATTGATGTTTTTCCTCATTTTTGTTGAGTCTGCGATTAACAGAAAAAGTAGGCGAGACACCGGGTTCTGTGGAACCCTTACAAATTTTTTTAAAAGATATCTTGTTAATCCATTGATCATTTATCTTTCAGACATAATTTACAGAATCACTTTATGTATTGTAGATCAAAAGTAATAGGCAATAAATAAATCTATCATTTTTATATATATCAAACATCTAGTACATACATTTGTGTATTCAATTATGAGGTCAAATATTTGTATATTGAAGTTGTATATTGAAGATTCTAATTATGTAAGACTGAGGTTGATAAGTAATGTGGTCAATTTGATTGACAGTTTAGAAGGCGGAGCATTGAAATTTAAGGTCCACCTTGTCTCGATTGTTTGGTGATAATGACAGTTGTCAATCACTATAGTATTGTGTCAATACCCAATTACCTAATCAAAATGTTATAAAAAAAAAGCCTGCACATCAACACACCTTACATAAATTCTTGGATGAACTGCTCCAAAAATATACCAATTTTTTCAGTTCATATGTGTATTATGTGCATATGTTACAGTGAATTTGTATAATCAGGGATTATGTAGAATCCCTGATTTTTCAGGGAATATGTAGAATCACTAAAATCATTAGTAATTATATATAATCCCTGAAAATGACCAGTGATTTTACATAATCACTGGACATTTTAATAATTATTCTACAAATTCCCTAATATAATTTCAGGGATTATGAATAATTTATGGATTCTTTGTTTGATAAAAAAATATATATATAGACAAATTATAATTTTATACTTCCTATAATTCCTTGCCAGATGAAATAATTTTGCTTTAAAACACAAAGGATGATTTTAAAGATATAACCAACACAGGGTTTCGAGATAAAGTTGAAGACTTCAAAATTAATAATATCAAGATTCCCTTAAAGCGATACATTTGTAACTTTACAAATATTGTTTGTTTATTAAAATCAAGCGTCAAATTGGTATTCATGTTCTATTTGTAAAGCCACAGAGCATGTTATTTGTGGTACATGTACATGTAAAACAAATTATGAAGAAGATTATGGAACATCTGTTTTTGTTGTTGTTTTTTTGTTGTTCAAATGAACAAGAAATTCAAACCGAGAGAACTTACGCATCTAAATGTATCGAAAAACTAAGGATTGACAATTTAATAGAACAAAGTTTTAGAGGAAGCTGACATTTGGTGTAATATTCTCATAGCAATTCCAAATGGTAAAAAGGAAAGGGAATCCCCAAAAAAATAATGGTAATTGTTCACCAAAAATCTGAAAAAGGATATTGCCTGGCCTAAAAATATGGTATCTTGCTCGAACCAGTTCGAGGTTGCTAATTCCCTTTTTTGGGGGGTACCTACAGATGTTTTTACTAAACCCTTTATTTCTCTTAGGCGGGTCATACAATCTGATTCAATATGTGAAGGAAAAGGTTTTCTAAAATGTGGATATTGTGGTAAAAACAGATGTGAAGCATATCATTTTGATATATTGTGTTTAACATTTTTTAAATATATTGTGCCTAACATTTAAAAAAATAGGGTTATCATTTTAATATTTTGTGCTTAACATTTTACAATTTATGTTTATACAGTGTAAAGCTGTTTTAATATGATTTTATAGCATAAATTATTTGACTTTTATTCATTTTCCTTATAAATTAAACTATTTCTTCACTTCAGTTATTATGTATAATCCCTGATGTTTTTTCTAGTGATTATACATAATCCCTGAAAATTTTAGTGATTATATATAAGCCCTAAACTGGCCAGTGATTCTACATAATCCCTGAAAATTTCAGAGATTCTACATAATCACTAATTATACAAATTCACTGTAACACATATACATGAGAACTATACAGAACTATATTTCAGTGTGAATACATTTAGTAACAGTAGCTAACCTGTTGTGGCATTAGGGAGGCCAGTGCCTTAGTGTAGATTTAGAACAAGTTCTAATCTTTCCAAAAAACACTATAACTCTAAAATAAAATTTTGAATCATCACCAAAAACTTTAAAAGTATACAGATCTTTGAATTTATATAACTAAGAAGTGTGTAAAGTTTTAAGTAATAATCACAAATTGTTTTTGAGATACAGAGTGACAAGTGAAAAAAACAGACCTGTTTATATTATAAAGTCCTGTAACTCAAAAAGTTTAAATCCTATTTTCACCAAAAAGTATACAGATCGTTTGACCATCATAAGAAACAACTATGTTAAGTTTCATGAAATTTGGATAAGCAGTTTTTATGTTACGGTGCGACATGTGGACGCCGGACAGAGGCCCGACATATGTATACCATATATACATGCCATATGTTCCGTCAAAATTTTAATGGGCTTATAAAAACTAGAAAATTTGTAGTCATGTATAACACCCACCCCTCTTACAAGAAACGTGACCTATGGTATAAATGTGCATGTTATACATACCACAAGACGGTATCATAATAATACTAAAACATTTCTAAGGGTTCTGCGGAAGCCAGTGTCTTGCCTACTTTAGCTGTTAGTCACAAGCTGAACAAAAACGAGGAAAAAAATAAATAAAAATGTTCCTGTAGATACTATCTTTTGATTGTAAGAGACTTCTGTCCAAGTTTGGTAAAATCAAGGATAGTTTATGAATGTTTTAAAAACTTGAAACAGCAGACTGTATGTAATGTTTACTGGAAGAAAAACTATGTCCATTTATAAGTAAATAAAAGAAAAACAGGAATGAAATTTTAACAAAATTTTCTTCTAAATACTAGCTTTTGATCATAAACAAGCATCTGTCCAAGTTTGGTACAACTGAACTCCCCAGTATAGTTTAAGAAAGTTGCTTAAGTTTTAAAAACTTTAACCACAGAGTGAATGTAATGTTTCCTGGCAAAAAAAATAAGTCCATATTTAGTCCAAAGTTAAAAAGTAAAATACAGAAAAATAGGATTTATTATACTGTGAAAGTACTTTAATTCGTGGGTATCAATTTTCGTGGTTTGAGCAATATTTACATGTTCGTGGGTTTTTAAATTCGTGGATTTTAGGTTTAAAAAAAAAAATTGAAAAATTAAAGCCTTTAGAAACGAAGGTTACAAAATAGTCTGGATTGAAGGAAATTTCAAATTGCAAAGTAAACATTGACCCGTGTAAATCGTAGTGATAACACTTATTAACCCATGATAAAGTGATCAACAGATTAAAGACCATCAAAGATGTTAATTAGGCAATAAACATGTCACCTAAAGAAAACAGTTACATAAACAATTGCTATAAACGTATCTTGAATTGTCAAATAATTTTATCAAAATCAAGCCCGGCATGACATTATTATTTCCAATATGTACGAGAACTATGAGGATATAAAATGAACACTTTATCATACTAGCATATCAATACCGGAAATCTGACTTTCATATAACCCGAATAATTCAGTCGTTATATTCCGCTGATCTACGAAGGCTACATTAACGCCTGAACGTCTTCCTCGATCAAGACCGTCAACCGGAAAATTCACACCGCTTTGCAATATGGGAATTTTGATTTAAATTGGCAGCTAAAGAAGGAGGAGTTCCGGATGTTAATTGATGATAAATGATGTAAACTGATGTTAATTGATGTTAATTAATTATTATCAGATTTGTGTTAATTGAACACACGTGTTTGGTAAGACAATTTCAAGAGAGTTGCGCAGACTCATATCCTGATCGCCGCTGATTGGCTCTCTCTCACAGAGAGCAGGCGACGCGGCCAATGATCACAAGGAGTTCAAGCCCTCGTGTGGGAGAAAATCGGACACGGAAAGGGCTTGAATTATTCGAGTTAACTTTCATATATCAAAAATATTTTTTATGAGAATCAAAAGATCAAAAGTTGTACAGTTTAGGTTATTAAAGATTAAATGGGTAATATCCTGCATGCGGTTGTAGTTCTGTGACTGCTATTAAAGTATTATCATATTTCGCGTTATTCAATATATTCTCTAGATCATACCAGTAGTCAATCCTACCGATGAGGATCTTTCCATGTCTTGATTTGGACAATAATTGTTTTATTTCGTTGGACACTTAAATTCGTGGATAATGTCATCCACGAAAACCACGAAAATTGGTACCCCACGAATAAAAGTACTTTCACAGTAACAAGATTTACTTCTGGATACTACATGTATCTTATGATTGTATTAAAACAAGCTTCTGTCAAAGTTTGGTAGAAATCAAGGATAGTTTCAGAAAATTATTAAAATTGGAACCCCTTTTTTTTGGATGATCAATGCATTTGAATGGGAGCATATAGTTGGACGCCACCTTTTTTACTGGGTTGGGACCCCCATTTTTGAAATGGCTGGATCCACCCCTGGGCAAAAAAAGGCCAAGGCTATTTTAATTTTTTGCTTTGACACCTTCCTGCAATGTAAGGCGTCAAAGAAACAAATATAAAAGCCTTTCAAGAAGTCATAAATTATTTGGACTATGCAGAGCCAGAGGTATACTCCGGTAGAACTTGGAAGAAAAAAACACACATAAACTGATAAATATGTTTACAGAAAAAAAATACAATAGAGGTGTGAAACTGCAGATAACAGAGTATAAAAACAAGCCCTTGTTCAGTGATATTCAGGATTAAAGGTTCATGGATGTAGTTTTTTACCAATGCTTTTTCCAATTTTCAAGTCACATTCATTAGTCGATGTATCTTTTTTTCTTGGATCACATGGAGTCTTTGAGCGAATTACAAACGCAAAGATAACGTTTTTCATGATGATGAAGTTTTTTTTTGTCGGTTATCGGAAAGGAAATGAATAAGAATCCGAAATTCACTTAAAGCAGTTTGAATCTGTTTCTAATTTAATTACTAGATTTTTTAAATCACATTAGAAATATTTTCGTTTATATCATTATATGATATTAAGTCTATGATAAAATGATTTATCATATACTTAGATTAAATAACATATGATTTTTACTGAATGATAATAGCATTAAATTAACTTAAATTCCATATTTTTTTTCGAATTGGTGCTTAGCGGGCTGATATGAAAAGTTGATCACATGCTTCGATTGTTATCACATGCCTTTCCGTAACGTTATCGCATGGCATTCAGGTGATACCGGCAAATTCCGGAAAATACACCTAAATGCTACGTTTTCTATGAAAAACATTACAAAGTAGTGTACAAAACAATTATTTGCCGGGATACTGGAAAGTATATTGATCTATATTGTGTAAAATAATTTAAAAAAAAAAAAAAAAAAAAAAAAAAAAAAAAAAAAAACTAACAAACAAACAAATTATAAAAATAAATGCATTTTTAAAGTTTCAAACATAATTTAGAAAGTAACTTTAAAAAAGTTGACTTTTCCAAACATTGTTCATTATGTTTATTTTTGTCGATTCGTCCATATTAAAATATGTTTCTTCTCTGTTGAGGCATATGATAGGAAGATTTCATATCGAATGTACGTAGTAAATTTGGGGTCCGACGTCCGTGAACTTTTTCCACTCTTTGAATTTCTATTTGGGAACCACGCAAAAAGGATCAATATATGAATCTGTTATTTTTCTTCATTGTTGAAGCATATGAATAAAAGATCATAACATGTCATTTTTCATATCACATGTATTATCAGACCATGGCGCGCGGAGACAGTATTAATTTTTTTAAGGATGAAAAATTTTGTCCTGCATTTATTTAGTTGTAATCTGTGTCCGGCCTTTTTATTTTTCACTCGATTCGGTCCTGCCTTTTTCTTTTTTTATTAGTTTATCCTAATTTTTTTTTACATAAATTGTCATCCTGCCTTTTTTTTTTAACTCAAAACTCCTGTCCTGCCTTTTTTTCCAATTTCATCCTACCCCCCCCCCCCCCAATCAAATGGAAGTTCCCTTAGTCTATAGAAAGTGGTGTATAATTTGAACCGACACTATTTAATATACAGTCAACTCAAAGTTATAAAAATTACAAAACACGTGAAGATATCACATAAGACAATGCAAGCAATGACAAGTCCGGTTCCTGATTTGCTACTGTAGCAATAACTGAAAGCCAGCTCAACTCCGATTCTCTCAATATATTTCGAAGCCGTCGTACTCCCTAATAAAGGGTGCTGTACCTCAATGCGATATATATCTGATTTAACGTCAATTCAACAGAAATCACGAACTTATTCGATGAGCAGAAGAAACCTATACAGAATTTTCAATACAGAAAAATAAACCGGAACGATTAAGGTTTAGTCGAAATAATTTTTGTGCGGGAATTGTATAGATAATCATCCCAAAAACGGTGGACGGAATGAACCGTGGAATTTCTTGATAACATAGGAGATAAACACATGCTGAATGTGCACCACGGCATTCGTATTGGTTGTGTTTCGTCCTGGTATTCCTTCGAAGGTCTTCAAATTATAAAATGGTGTTGAACTTTTTTACAATCACCATGAAGATATCAACCGGCGAAGTACTAGCATTTACGTTACTCTGAAGTCTTTATGATAATGGAAACAGTATTTAATATATATCCTTGATTGTTATTTTTTTTTTTTTATGAATAGAAACTGTTTCTATATAGATATGCATAAACACTATAAAACAACTATGGGTGAAAACAAAACAAAATAATAGAGAAAAAAACAAACGATTAATTAAGTAAACAAAAGAACAAAATAAACAATTAAATCAGTAAACAAAGAAAACATCAATATCTCATTAAATCAAGAACAAGCTGTATCCCGGTCTTCAGCATTCTGACTGCAGCAGCAACAAAGTCGTTTAAACCACTTCCTGAAGCTCTGAAATATTCCTACATGATTTTGAGAATATTCACCGGTGGAACCACTATGTTTGAGAACTGGTGTTTCAATTTGAACTGGTTCGGTTTGTTCATTATGCAGAAATGGGTTGATTGATTCAGCGATTTTATGATTGGTGGAACCAGATAGCTTTGGTCTTGTTGTCTCATGTGTTTCTTTTAATGGAGTAAAAAATGGCTTAAACCTTGGTCTTGTTGGGTCTTCGATATCACTGAGTGTATACCATTCACTGTTTGATGATCTAGCTGTATCTGGATGGTCTAAATCAAAGAGAAATTAACAGAATAAAATATTGCCCTAATTATAAAAAAAGAAGATGTGGTATGATTACCAATGTTTTTAACAAAACAGACATATTAGATTGGCGAGAAATTCTTGTTCCCCTATTACGACAAAACCAAAATATGTTATTTTAAATGGAATATATCTTTTCAAAATAGTAGAGATACTACTTATTTTGTTCATTGTTGGTATCTGTGCAACAAACAAAAATCAAACTCGTCAAATACCCACATATCATGGTAAGTTTCAGAAGTTTCATAATGAACAACAACAACAACAAACGATGGGTGTTGTTGACGAGTTGTAAAGTGAAATGTAGTAGTATTGAGGTTATTACCTTCCGCTTCACGTTCTTTCTCTTTGTTATTGTCCAACAAGATCAAATCTAGATTCAATTCTTCTGGGTCTACCTGCTTAGAATTTAATTCAGCTGTCGCAGACTTGCTTCTCTGAAAAATAGAAAAAAAATCCATTTGAATACTAAAGTACTATTTCTTCATCAAAATAAAATATCAATTGTGTGTGTTAGAAAACTGTAAATGGTCTGCCAAGGTAACGAGACACAAGTCATATAAATCAACAGTCAGAGATACAGAAGTGAACTGAGATACGGGGTAATTACAACAGGGAACTGAGATACGGAGTATACATGATTGTGAACTGAGATACGGTATGTATAAAGTAGGGAATTGAGATACAGTATGTATATAGTAGTGAACTGAGATACTGGGTATATATAGTATTGAACTGAGATACGGTATGAATACAGTAGTGAACTGATACACAGTAGTGAACTGAGATACGGTATGTATATATTAGTGAACTGAGATACGGGGTATACTATATACAGTAGTGAACTGAGATACGGAATATATATACAACAGTGAAATGAGATGGGGAATATATACACAACAGTGAAATGAGATACGGGATAATTATAGCAGTGAAATGAGATATATACGGCAATGAAAATTATGAAATGAGATACGGGATATATGACAATAAAAAAACTACCAAGCAATATATTCTAACCATAAATATAAGTTTTCCCATGAACATATCTTTACCTTGAAAATCCTGCTTACAAAGCGTCTGACAGAGCCTGTTCTCTTTACGTCATTGATTCTGTCGGCCAAAAGTATTTCTGCATCACTACTTGTTCTTATGCTGATGTGTCCTATTGAAAATATTGCAATAGTTGTTATTTGCGTCACGTGTTTAAACATAATATCAATTATATGGTTTGCTACAGAGCCCTTATCGTTTCATAGAGGGTAAGTAAAATCAATAGAGGATCTGGTCGAATTCCTATTTTCGTTTATCATAACTTTCAAACTCAAGTTGTTGCCGAAATAAAATGAAAAAAAGATTTAAAGCCTTTCAGTCTTTTGTTTCCTATACACGTCTTTACTTTCAATATTCCTATTTCAAAAATATCTTATAATAAACTTACTATTTTCTTTATTTTCCTCTGTATCAGCTCTGATTTTTATGGCATGTGATTGTTCAAGTTTTCGCTGGAGATCTTTTTGTTCTTCGGCGAAAGCTTGCACTCTCTTGTGGAGT
Source organism: Mytilus edulis (assembly GCA_019925275.1). Lineage (NCBI taxonomy): Eukaryota > Metazoa > Mollusca > Bivalvia > Mytilida > Mytilidae > Mytilus > Mytilus edulis. The sequence continues at coordinate 57,137,850 of CM034352.1, read as the reverse complement.
TTTGAGACTGAGGCTTTCAGGATTATGTTGTATTCAGTATTACTGCTACTTGGGTACTTTAAAATTAAAAAAAAACAATAATTAATTAGCATTTACATTGTGTAAAACACTAGTCATTTCTTTTCTACAAAATCAAAACAACATTCTAAAAATCAAGTGAATATACTTAGTCATGAATGAACATTTTAACAATTTATATATGTATCATAAATTCAAAAATTTAACATTATCACCATCAACAACGACTCGCCTGAATGCGACGTATGGAACAATTGTGTTATGATTTTAATTTAGGACTTCGTACAATACATACTGATTTATTGTTTTCATTATTTATATATATTTTTTATGAAGATGCAAAATTATAGTATATTTTAACTACCAGATGGTAATGCTCATTTGATGGATCTGGTTCTTGCGACGCTGATAATGGACTAACTGCTGGTTTGTGAAACTCCTCAAACATTTTTCTTACCTGTTCCTGTCTTTTTTTCTCACGTCTCTCCTCTCTTTCTTCTTTCCATATTTTTTCTCTTTCAAATGCTTCAACAATTTTTTTTCGCTCTGCTTCTCTAATCGAGTGGAAGAATGCTTCACGTTCCTCTTCACTGGCAGTTTCTTCTAGTGCCTCAGTTTCGACCGGATTTTGTATGTTCTCCTCTGTGATAATAATTGGTTTGGCTTGGACATCATGATTCTCTGCATTGTCGACTTGTTTGTTCAATGTTGAAGCAAGTCTTTCAAGCTCTTTGGTTCTGACATCTCCAAAGAGAGCAACTCGCTCCTCTTCACTCGCTGTTTCTGTGTTCCCTGCTTCATCGTTTTGTTCTGTCATTGTTGCAGTAAGTCTCTCAAACTCTTTAGTTCTGACATCTCCAAAGAAATCAACTCGCTCCTCTTCACTCGCTGTTTCTATGTCCTTAGTTTGTTGAACGGACACTACATCTGATTCCGTTTCGCTGCAAGCAGCATGCAATACAGATAGGATAAACCCACTCAAGTTGCGTTCAAAGTTCGCGTTATCTTCATCCATACCTGAAAATGCATGCACAATAATATATTAAGGCCAAACTGACGGCAAAAAATTCCCAACATATTATAACACAACTTTAACTAAGGTTTGATTGTCCGATGTCAATTTGACAAGGTTCGATGATCCGAGTCGGCTTATTAAAAAAATCTAATTAATTTCATTTTTCCAGCGTTTCCTAAATAGTATGTCCGAAAATGATTTTAATTCATTTATTCTTATATACAGAATTATCAATCTAAAAGCTAGGTGTCGAATTGGAATACTGTGACCTTTGAACTTTGAATCATCGCTAAGTTCCGTATTTCATATTTTTTTTTTATGGTAAACGCCAATAATGGAAATAACTTTGAGCCTAACTATCAGTTATTGCCCTAAAATTAAGAGTACATTTATAAGGCCATCATTTTGTTAGACGTTTTTTAAAGCTTCCCTGAAATACCAACAAAGGTAGTATTTTTTTTAATACCACTTTTTTTATAATACTAGTATAATTGTAAAGGTTTTTCATATCTCTATAAAACATTAATTCAAAACTAAATCGCCATATACAGTATCGTATTACAAAAAGTTAAAAGTCGCGTTGAGTTCGAGGTGAAAACGGGGAAAGGATGTTCAACGGCGGCATATGAATAAAAGCAAATTTTACCCCTGATCTTTTCCTACCGTATGCGCAAAGATAAAGGACACACACACACATCAATTCATACATTTGAAATCAATCACTATACAGAAGTACATGTTTTGAATTACGAACAATCAAAATATGTTTAATACACCTGGTGACATTAGCAGTCATGACAAGTTTCGATTGCATATTTCGAAAAAGATATATTCCAAAAAGACGCAGTTGACATGCAATAATAGAATTTTTTAAATAAGAATAAATAATACTTACTCAACACTTTAATTTCCTGATTCATCTTCTAGATTATCCGAAATTCTACTTTTTTCTCCTCGTTCTTTGTGCATAAAATAAATATAAACTGTTTCGCTCGACAATAACGTTGCTACTGAAGATATTATGACGTCCGACGTCAATCGAAGTCGTCACTGATTTTCTCCTTACTTCGTGACGGAAAGAACGCTTTGTACATGGAATAAGAAATCGACGATGGTGTATGTTTTCCATGAATTTTAATGCCGTTTTGAAAATTGTACAAAAAAAGAGAAAAGCGATAAAAAATACAAATGATAAACGCAGTAAAAACAATTGGTAGACGATCTTACGATTAATTTTCTGAAAAGTCGGACGATCATTTTTGAGTTATTGCTCTTTAAATGTCAATATTAAGCGGATTTCGCAATGTTTTGGCTGTTTTCTATTATTGAGAAAAACAATTTGTTTATCAATAAGACAACTTTACTAATATATCAAATTGACGAAAATGGTAAATATACTCTTAAAAGATGGTATTGACCTTTGTGAAAGATCTTAACTAGAGATATTTTCTCTTTTTGTGGTGTTTGTTAAAATTTTGCAAATAACAATAGAGAAAGATCCAAAACCCTTAAAAATATTCGTTAGATAGGATCTTCAAATAAATTGATGTGGTCGGAACCGTCACTAGCCCCAGTTTATCAATTATTCCCTGGCATTGCTAATTTGACCCAGGTTTTGCATTTTTTGCGATAACTTTTATAGATAGAAATCAGCCATTCAAAATTCTTCACCTCCATCTTCATGAAAATCTACAATTTAATAAAGTTATGGATTTTTTTTTCAATTTTGTAATATTTGCAAAGAAAGACAAGAGTGCACACGCTGAAATATCTCGCCTTCTTTACTTAGTATTGAGTTTATGTTGATAGTCCTAAATATGAAGCTTTACTACATGCATTCGCGGGATCCCAACCCTCCCCTAAAATTTGACAGTGGTATGACAGTACAAAATCAAAACAAACTTTAAAAGCCAGTTAAAAAAGGCTTAACTTGTGCAAATGTTTTCGGCAACGTGCCATAATCGTGGTGTTATACGGTATTGGTGTCGGTCTGTCTGTCTGTCCGCCCATTTGAGATACTGTTCGGCAGAAAGGTTGTACACTGTGGGATGGTTTGTCGTTATATTTTCACCTTATGGCTTAACATCCTTTACCGTGAGTTTGACATTTTTTTTGTATTGCACCAATGACACCTTTTGATCGAACGCAAACCCTCTAAGACAGTTCGTCATTAGCCCTTATATATTGATAGGCATGTTTCCCGATAGTGTGTAATTGACCTCATTTTACCATCATTTATATTCGATTATTTTATGGAGGTAATGGGACTATTCTATTTGACAAATTTTTGAAATATCATATCACAATTTCAACGTACCTTATGCACTCAACTTAGAGAGGCGTATTTAGGGAAAAGGGGGAGGGGTGCCGGTTCTCCTTTATGGTTCTACATATGATATATGGTTAATGTATACTTTTTGCCTGTTCCTCTATAAAAGTTGCCTAGTTGGGGCCCCGCCCCTTCCTGAAAATCCCGAATCCACATCTGCAACTTCTATTTGACCGTTTGACAGAAAGCTCCGACTTCAGGCTTGGCAGTATTGTTTGCCCCATATGTAATTGAACATATTATACATGTACCATCACTTTGATTTAACAATTTTTACAGCAGTTGGATTTTTTTTACTTTCTCTCTCCACACTGTAACCTTGTGAACTAAACTCATTTGAAACTGTTTGATACAAATTTTCCATACTTGGTTTTTATAGTGGACCACCATTTAGATTGGACCATTTTTGGGGGAGTTATGGGTCTTTGAAGACTATTGTACCATATATACACTTTTGTGGAACGAAACTCCTCTGACGATGTTTAACAAAATACTAGGGTTATTTGCCATCATATAGAGTTTACCAGAACTTACTGACAACTTTACTTTGACCATATTGAAAGGATATTTGGGATTTTGACAATGAAACCTCATTTGTGAACTCCTAAAAAACTGATATACAGAATCACAAAAAAACTCTCACATTTCATAGGAGAAATGGAACTTTGACCGTTTGTTTGATTATTTTAACACTATGGCAGTATGTTTTTGCATATTGAATAACAGCAACTAAAATACAAAGGCTAAACAAACCTATATTCTTTAACTCTAAACATTGTTAAACTTTCTGTCCTACCTATAAAGGAAACATGTATGCGTGTCCCTACCGGGTTAGATGAAAATATAACGACAAACCATCCAAACAAAACCCACTTTTATATTTTTATATGCTTCAATTCTTCATATTTGCCAAAATTTTATTCTGATCTGCACAGTTGTAAAAATTTCTTTTCTGTTCAAATTCTAGTCTAGATTTAGTAGGTGTGATATTAATCTCTTAAACAGATTAATCCTTTTATTAAATGTGAAAACCTACTATAATGAGTTCGAGTATAAATAAGGTTCTAGTCTTCATTCTGAAACCTCTTTCCTGTATTGCTTTTGGTCGCCTAACAAGTTATTTTCTCTCACTTTATATGACCATGTATCAAAGTTTGTCTCCAATCCCATTTGACATCAGTTATCATGTGGAGACAGTGTTAAATGCATACTTAGCAATGTTTAGTACCAGAGTCCTTGAACTTAAGACAGGCTGACCAATTTTACCAGAAGCTTCAGAGAGCCTGAATCACTCACCTATGTTCATCTTTAACAATTGGATCTCTCCAACATTATTGGCTAGAATACAGTTCGTCTTAACAGATTTTGTTTTTTCTTCTGTTGACAGTTTCCTTGTCTTCTATATTTAATGCACTTTACACAAAAAAGTAAAGAAAGTAATTTTAAGGGAAATTTTACCACTTTGATTGATTGATTGATTGTTGGTTGCTTAACATCCAGTGGTTAACCACTTTGAAAATAAGAAGGTAATTTTTTTTCTTTCATCATGCTGGCCCATTTGCAGATCTTGTATGATGATCATTTTTTGCTTTTTGAAGTCTATATAACTATAACAGTTCTGGAAATAATGATAAGACTATAAACAGAAAACAGAGCCCAAATCCCCCCGCCCCCTTCTGGGAGTATTGCATGGCAATAAAGTCCCCATACAGGTAAACAATCATTATATTGGAACAATATGCTAATTTGTTCTGGAACTAGTCATGGTGTAATAAAAAAGAAAATATCAAGCCAATATCTTCAAGCATGACTGAAGACAGTGTGGAAAACTGATTAAATGAGTGATTTTTTCAATTCCAAGGACCTCAACTCTGCACAAAATCAGACTGATAATTTTATTTGTCATGATAAAACTATATACCAAATATCAAATCAATATCTTCAAGAACGAAGAAAAAAGTGTTGAAAACTGATTTGACGGACTGGTGGATGGACAGACAGACAGACGGAGTGCAAACCTCAAGCCCCTTCGACTTTGGTCAACTTTAATTCAAATCTGCTTAAGGCTAAAATGCAGACTTTTTCTGATCCATAAAAACAAATATACATGTTTAAATTCATCCCCACAAAATTAATTAAGTCCAAGGTAATTAGGGTTTTTATAATTTTTGAAGGTGGAACAGTGACATTTTTGTTGACATCCTTGTTTCATTGGCAGTCATACCGCATCTGATTTTTTTTCCATATAGTTATGATTTGTACCAAGTTGACTTCGAGTTACAGATTCCAGATTTCAAAGCAAATCTTCTGATGGCAATAACACCCATTGCCCTGCCTCTCTCTATATATGCCAGGTGAGCTTTAATAATTTAATTAAAACATAGTTGTACATGTACTATATTTATTTATCTGTTCATTTATTACATATTATCATGTTTTTAAACAGCATTAAGTAATATATTAACATTGTACATGCTAGTTTGATTTTAACCTTTTTCTAACAAATGTGAAATTCTTAAAAATGTCAATTTCTTCATAATCAATTTAAAAATTTGCTGAAGTATGTCTATTTCAATATATTAACAATAGAAATTCATACATTGTCATATTTGCTAGTGCACCTAATCTTTGTATAATTGTCAAATCTGAAATTTTGACCATAAATTCATGAACACATTTCGGTATTTGAACACAATTTTAAACTGAAAGTGATCCCACAATTTCTTAGAACACAGTGGTATTTGGTATTTTGTACAAAAATTGGCATTGTCTATTGGCACAGTCTAATCAACTTATTTGTGACTATCAAGAAATCTTCATCTTGTAATTCTTTCAATGCATCCTCAAACATGTCTTTAGTAACAGGCTGCAAATAGAGAGAAGAATGATCATTATAAATACTGAAAAAACATTTAATACATTGGTCAAGTTGTGCTAAAGTGGTGATAAGGGCACAATGAAATCATTTATTTCTATAGTCAGATATTTTTTTTAAATTAAGACTTTATAGCAAGTCTCTTGTTGATACATCAGTAAATTATCCAGCTATTTTACAAATAATGCAATCAGTTGTTTGCTAATTAGTAAATTATTTCGTGGCTTATTTATTAATCTTGTAATGAGGATCATTTTTTGTTGACTGATAGGATTTCAATAGACAAACTTCAAACGAAATACTCTTAACACTATCATTTATTTTAAGTTTGATATTGGGTTTTGTAGTTTCAAATTGTCCCAGTAGTTATTGAAGATTTAAATCTTGTTTACATGATGCCAGTAGTCGAGTGATGGCAAAAGCTTACATTTGTCCTTTGGTCCAGATGAGCTAACGTCATTTTGCTTATGGTTCTTTCCCCTTTCTGAATGTTAATTTTTAAACAAAGCAATGAAGAACTTACAAAGTCTGATCTTTCCTTAAATTCCTCCAGCAGTTTAGGCTGTTTGAGAGTTGGGACTTTCCCTTTCTCTTTGATTAGTTTCTTCAGTGATTGTGTAATTTCTGCCTTTCGTTTACGAGCAGCTCCACTGATACCTGTAGTCAAAATTGTAACATCTATCTTGCCAGTGGATGGATCCACGGCTGCTTGTTTTAATGCTTCTTTGTACAGCCTGGAAAACAAAAAAGGTATTCTTTTTTTTCTTTGTGTAGTAAGAGATTTCTTTCATAGAATTTTCATCAAGAATTTGAAGTCAAAACAGTAGCAAGATTGTTATTAATAATGTCACTCATTATATATTCAATAATAAGAAAGTATCTTAATTTCTGCACTTAATACTTATGTTTATTTCTAGTATGAAACTTTAAACCCTTGATTTAGAGCTCTAATCTTTCAAAGAAAAAAGACCTGTTGGAATAGCACAGGAATCAACCCTAAGACTTGAATATGTTGCTGTTGACTTTTAAATTATTTTTCTTTAGAACATCCAAATTGACTGTCAAAGTTGTGAAGAACCTGTTTAGACTATTAAAGGATGTAGGTACTTTCAAATCACATCTTTAAATGCTTCAATGTCAAAATGAATGTTTGTTGATTTATTCTTTTTAACAGATATCACCAGCAGAATAAAACAGATTTTAATCATTATTTCTCACAACTATCTGTGTCATAATGTCATTTCCAAGTTGCATCCTTCAATATAATACAGGTCACAATATAACTAACTACCTTTTTGCTTCTTCAACGTCAGCAAGTTCTACTGTAGTACAATATCTCATCCTTGCATGGGCCTCTGCCAATCTAATGAGAGATTCAAGCTGTCGAGGGTAGGCAGATATTTGACCACGCCCACTTCCCACCTTCCTCATCATGACATAAGCCTCTACAAAGGCTTGGCCTGCTTCCTCACTGATTTTAGGGTTAATAAATCTCTTGGCATATGTAATGTAGTCTTTAAGAATGCCCATGTCCTGAAATGGTTTTTTGTAATAGAAATATTTAGATTTTTTAAAAATAAAATTATGATAATTTTGTTTCATTGACTCTCTACAATTAGCTTTTTAAAAAATTAACTCAAACCATGCAATTTTCTTTTTTAAGATTTCTAATCAGCTGATTGTGATATCACAATCCATAAATATGATGAAATGCTGCTTTGATGCAGTTTCTTTTTTAATAATCATCCCAACATAGACCTTTATCATCAGCCCAGTAGCCAGTACTTCGGTACTGGCATGAAAATACGAATTTTTTTGTGTTATTAAAATTTGCTGTTACAAAATGATAGAAATTATTATAAATTAAAGAATGTATCTCCCTCATGCAAAGCTCTGATTTCTTTCACGGATTTGGCTATAGGTTTTGGAACTTTTGGATTATAGCTCTTCATCTTTTATATAAGCTTTGGATTTCAAATATTTTGGCCACGAGCATCACTGAAGAGACATGTATTGTCGAAATGCGCATCTGGTGCAACAAAATTGGTACCGTTAATTTTATTATCATTCACACACCATGTGTATCTGATACTATCTAAAGGCTAGCTTCAATTTGCTTATAGAATATTGTCTTAAGAAATTGGAAAATTTAACATATCATTGTGGAAAGACAAACTGACAGCAGTTTCCTCAGAAATAAAATTGTGTAATTCACTAACATACCATTTGATCTTCATGTTCTTCTTCTTCACTTTGAAAGTATAGTGAAACCAAGTGACTGGCCAGACGTCTGTCATACATTTCATCTTGTGGGTCCAATATCAGGAAAATCAGGTCAAATCTACAATAAAACATACCAGAATGCAAATTCAGGACAACAAACAATTGTAGTTCAGTGGGTGTGGTTGGTTATTGTTCTATATCTTTTTCGTGTATAAATTGTTTTTATCAATTAGGCTATTAGTTTTCTAGTTTCAATTGCTTCACATTTTTCATTAGAAGGCCTTATATTGCCAACTAGACAGCATTTTTTTCCCCCTCATTGTTGAAGTCCATTGAAAAACCGGGTATATTAAGTTGGAGCGTGCAAGTCTTAGAACCACAAATTAAATTCCCACAATCAAATGGTGTTTTCACAAAATTATGGAAACATGTTTTCAACAATTTTTTAAACATGGTTGAAATATCATCATGGTTATAATAATTTGCGTTTCTTTGGACAATTGTATATATTGGGAAATCATCTCATTGGCAATCATATAAAATCTCGTCTTAATTTGAAAACCAGACATTGATTATTACCTTGACAACAAAGTATGTGGTAGTTGTATGTTTTCATAGTTACCTTGACAACAAAGTATGTGGTAGTTGTATGTTTTCAGTAATGGTTCTATTTTTATTCCACTGAGATTCCACAGGGTTGGCAGCTGCTAAGATTGACGTTCTGGCATTCAGTGAACAGATGATACCTGCTTTGGCAATGGATAACGTTTGTTGTTCCTGAAAAATATTAGTCACTGCATAATTCCACTGTATAGACATACTACTTATTTCCAACATTTTGTCCAAAGCAGAATAGCAGAAAATCAAAGGTCTAATTGGTGCTCACACGCAACAAATTCATTACCCTTACCCATAAAACTAACACAAGAAAACATACACTTCTGTGTTAAGCATATCTCCTTTAGTGATTCAAAGTTTATAACACATGCTAACTAAAATTTCCGAAATTTAAAGAATTTAATTGCTAGCAGTTATATCATTATCATAATTTATCAAATTGGTTGCAATAAAAACAATGATTTCCCAGTACTATACACACTGATAATTTCAATTCTTATCGTCTTTATACAGGTTTAAGACAATTGAGAAATTGAAAATAAAATGCTTTTTCTTTCATTTCAGAGCATAAGAGGGAATAAAAATATGTATCTGTACTTGCTCAATAATTACACTGAACTTTGAGATTTCTTATATTCTCGTTTATTTAAATTTGAGTATCTCACCATAACTTCATGCAGAACTGATCTGGTGCTATCATTCATTTTGTCAAATTCATCAATACAACAAACACCATTGTCACTCAGCACAAGGGCACCCCTGCAAAAAAATAAGTTAAAGCAAAATAATTTTAAAATACTTGTTTAATCATTTCCTGAAATTGCTAGTATAATTGATCTCTTATTTTTGCCCAATGATTAATAATTTAATTTTGGATGTAGCACGTCTTCTGATTGGGTGACGTTATTTTGTTATGAGCCCATAGACATAATTTAGTCATGTGACCGTGACGTCATCAATGTTTTTTCATGGTTTTCTACGGTTTGAAATGGAATTTAGAATTAAATTATAAGAAATGACTAATATTTTTTCTGTCTATTCGAAATAACATCAAAAATGTGGTGCACACTGTTAATTAACCCGCTACGTGCGTAATTCAGTGTGCACCAAATTTTTTATGTTATTTCTTCATAGACAGAAAAAATATTACAGTCATTTCTTAAATAATAAATGTCCATAATAATTTCTAAATTGAAGTGTGTGCAAGGTCTTACCACTGAACTTTAGTTTGTTCTGATGTTATGTGTCCTTTGTTAGGGGGACAATTAAGTGCTCATATATTTGTTTTGATTTGACACATTCTCCATGTGCATGTAGTAAGTCAGAAGATTGTAGTACCTACTGTGTTGTTGTTGGTTCATGTCTCTTCTGTGGACTCCTATCTGCATTTTTTAAAAAGTTGTTTTATTATAAATTAGGCCATTAGTTTTCTTATTTGAATTGTTTCACATTTTTCATGTCAGGCCTTGTAAAGCTAAAAATATGATTATGGGTTTTTCCCATTTTTTAAGGCCATACAGTGGCAGCATGTTATTTATGTCAGGCCTTGTAAAGCTGAAAATATGATTATGGGTTTTTCCCATTGTTTAAGGCCATACAGTGGCAGCATGTTGTTGCTTAGGCCAAAAAAAAATGTATGTTTGTTTACTGTTACCAAACCGACCCTATTTTGAGCGCCGACCCTAAGCCATTTTATTTCCGTCATAAAGTGAAAAATAAACTGAACTCGTGTCAAAAGTGAAGATAATATTGCCTTATACATCCCAATGTTCATAATCGTGAATATGTTAGCTGTTTTACGGAAATTCGCTTCTCATGTGATGTAATAAACATTTTACTGCCATATTTTCCAACCAATAGCAAAATAATCCAGTTATTAAAATTACAGGTAAACTCCGCCCATGATCAACTTGGACCATGACAAAAAGAAACTGCACACTCAAAATCATGTCACAAACAAGAGGCTGTCACAACGACAGCAAACCGGATTTATTAACATTTATTTGTGTCCTGGCAATATCACAAGAACCATTACTGATGAATGGTGAAAGTAAAAATCGTCAATATCAAATTTGACCTCCATTTTGTCATCAGTATCAACATATTAAAATTTGAAAAGCTTAGATTGAATGGTTCATGAGTAAATGCAACAACGTGAATGGAAACACCATTTTACAATCTTTCAAGAACCATAACTCCTGAACGGTAAATGTCAAAATCGTCATTATTGAACTTGAACTCTATTTTGTCATCAGTAACAACATATTAAAATTTGGCAAGCTTTGGTAGAACAGTTCATGAGTAAATGCATGGACACGACTGGAAACTCCATTTTTCAATCTTTCAAGAACCATAACTCCTGAACGGTAAAAGTCAATTATTGAACTTGACCTTCATTTAGTTGTCAGTAACAACATATTAAAATTTTAAAAGCTTTGGTTGAACGGTTCATGAGTTAATGCACGGACAACATTTGATTGCTGCCCGCCCGACCGCTGTACATCCCCAAATCAATAACTGACATTTTTGTCACAAAAATCCGGTTAAAAATAGGTTAACACGATGGGAAACACCATTTTTCAATCTTAATGCACATAAATGCACGGACACGACTGGAAACTCCATTTTTCAATCTTTCAAGAACCTTAACTCCTGAACGGTAAATGTCAAAATCGTCATTATTGAACTTGAACTCTATTTTGTCATCAGTAACAACATATTAAAATTTCAAAAGCTTTGGTTGAATGGTTCATGAGAAAATGCATGGACACGACGGGAAACACCATTTTTCAATCTTTCAAGAACCATAACTCCTGAACGTTAAAAGTCAAAATCGTCATTATTGAACTTGACCTCCATTTTGTCATCAGTAACAGCATATTAAAATTTCGGAAGCTTTGGTAGAACAGTTCATGCATAAATGCACGGACACGACTGGAAACTCCATTTTTCAATCTTTCAAGAACCATAACTCCTGAACGTTAAAAGTCAAAATCGTCATTATTGAACTTGACCTCCATTCTGTCATCAGTAACATATTAAAATTTGGGAAGCTTTGGTAGAACAGTTCATGCGTAAATGCACGAACACGACTGGAAACTCCATTTTTCAATCTTTCAAGAACCATAACTCCTGAACGGTAAAAGTCAAAATCGCCATTATTGAACTTGACCTTCGTATAGTTGTCAGTAATAACATATTAAAATTTTAAAAGCTTTGGTTGAACGGTTCATGAGAAAATGCATGGACACAACGGGAAACACCATTTTTCAATCTTTCAAGAACCATAACTCCTGAACGGTAAAAGTCAAAATAGTCATTATTGAACTTGACCTTCATTTTGTTGTAAGTAACAACATATTTAAATTTTAAAAGCTTTGGTTGAACGGTTCATGAGTAAATGCACGGACAACATTTGGTTGCCGCCAGCCCAACCGCCCCCGTACATTCCCAAATCAATAACCGACATTTTTGTCACAAAAATCTGGTTAAAAACATACAGGAACATATTTACTGTCAAATTTTAGAAAGACACCTTATTATTACTAAACAAACAACCCAATAATTAACAAAAATAAAAAGTTGGCTAAATAAGAATACCTTATTTTAAAAAGTTGGATAAATTGGAAGACACCCTTTAATCTGTTGATCACTTTATCTCTGGATAATTTGTGTGATCACTTTGATTTACACCGGTCAATATTTACTTTGCAATTTTCTTCAATCCAGACAATTAGTAACCTTCATTTCTAATGGATGGCTTCAATTTTTTTCAATTTTATTTTTTGAGAAAACTGAAATCCAAGAATTTAAAAACCCACAAACATGTAAATTTGCTCAAACCACAAAAAAATTATACCCACGAAAGTACTTGAACAGTATTACAACTTTAACAAAAGTGAATAGATATCTCATTGGCAGTCATACCTCATATCTTCTGCATTATATGATATCTTTTTGAAACCATACCTCAAAGGTTAAGTATTGAATGTTTACTTTATATATTCAAATGTTTTCATTTTTCAAAAACAGCAAGAAGATTGTCAACATAAAATTTCCAGAATATCATGCAACTTATTAAGAGGGTGGTAAAGGTATATTTTTGTGCAACATGTTTTATTTTATTTTATTTTATTTCACATGCAGCTGTGAAAAAGGTTCGTTATTCACTGTGTTTCGTGAAATCGGTAAAAAGATCAACGTGCAAGAATTTTAAAATTTTTCGTTCATCGTGAGATGGCAATTTTATTTTGCGTTCTTCCGTGCAGATACCCCCCTTTTACGCCCCTCTATTAATGATCAATCACACCAATTACTTACGTTTGCAGTACCAACTGCCTTGTCTCCGGGTCTTTGGTCACATATGCAGTCAGACCTACAGCACTGGATCCCTTTCCTGATGTATATTGTCCTCGGGGCACCAGATGATGAACATATTGTAAAAGCTGAGATTTACTCGTACCTGGATCACCACACAGTAATATATTCATTTCAGATCTGAAGACAAAAGTTCTTTCTGTCAGTATTGATCAAAACATATACATAAATGACAAAATATTCAAAATCTACTTCACTACAGTACTTTGTAATTGGTACAAGTATTTTTGCAAAGGAGCAAGAATGCAAGTCTATCCATTTTTAAAAATAGTTAAAAACATAGCTAATCAGGAAGTTTGGTCAACATTCCAAGTATCTGATGTTCTCTATATACTCCACAAAATCTTTCTTTAAACCAATTTATTTCAGATTATATTAATGATTTTTTTTTCAAATTCTTGATTAGTAATACATTAAACCTACTAGTGTTCCAAATGTGAGCATCTTTTTTCCCCCTTAAAAGTCATCAGAAAACAAGGTTTATTAGTTGATATTGGACTTATTAAAGCTTAAAACTAGTCTTCAATAACTTTGTCTATTTTTAGTGCTTAGTAGAGATCTGCGGAGTCAAGCTCTCAGGGGTTTATCTGAGTATTTTGGGAAAAAGGACCCTGGCCAGTTTTGGGAATTTTTTAACGCGGTTTTCAATGAAATTGGGAAAAACAACCAATATGCCAGATGATAGTATTTTTAAATGTGTTTTGTTCATTAAATTTTGTTTTGTTGGTGAAAATAAAGAAAGGACTACCTTCACCTTCTTTGTTTTTAAATATAACAACATGACATTAAAGTTTATTTGAGTATCAAAATAATGAGTTTTAACTTCTTAAAGGATTGTTACATTTTGTTTTGTTTTGACATGAAAATTTGTGAACTAAAATATTTTGAGTTCCGTATAAAAAATATCCTGTTTTTATTTTCTTTTTTATATATCTTTTGGTTTTCAATTTTAGTGTTGCTATGATAGCTGTCACGTTTGGTTCTTTTCATTTTTTATTTACTCTATTTTATTGACAAACCCGGAGTTATATACTTGTTCGCTCCCTGATTTGATCTGGTTTTAGTATTTCCCCACACTTCCTGTTTATTTATGGCAGCCATTGTTTGTCAATGTTGTTTGTCATTCAATATGTTTCAACTTGGATTTACACATTACTTGTTGGCGATTTTTGGCATAAAGCTAGCGGTTGAATAAAATAAACATCTCTGTCATGAATAATAAAGATGAAAATGAATTTTGTGATCATTTGGGAATTTTACTCCCAAAATTGGGAAAAATGTAGGGTTTTTGCCGTTGGGAATGGGTCCGAAAAACAGACCCTGTGGTATGCTAGAAAAATCCATAGCTCTTTTAAACGTTTATTATTCTTAGTTTGTACTTTTTGTACTGTCAAGCCAATGTACCAGATTAGGAGGAGAGTTCTGCTTCCACAGCTTGTTTAGATTTTTCAATCCATGTTGTAGTATAAATCCAACATGTGGTATCGTTCAAGTTTTATCATCCAGTGCTTTATATAGTTTCAAGGTTTAAATTTGTTGATTGTGACCTATAATTGTTAACATCTTTATTCTTTAATCGTTTTATCCAGAGGTCTTTCTTTTTAAGGAAACATTCATCCCCAATACCCTTGGGATTATTCTTGTACGTATAACATGCAAAAATTTATATATTAAACACCCTACAAAAAGATGCAGACCCAGACCTTTTTTTTCTGAAACAGATTGAACCACATATTTACCTGAATTTTCCTCTACCTGAGTTTGTGAAGTCTTTTCTGCATCCACCAAAGAGCTGCAGCAATATTCCTTTCTTAATATCTTCATTTTCATATATACTTGGAGCTAGAAAAATGTGTATTTTATTTATATATTATATATTTATATTTAACTAGCTCTTTCTAATATTTTTCTTTGTACAGAAATTTCATGAAATCTGTGTAAATTCTATTTGTTTAAATGTTCACATCTTACCATATGTGTATTCTTACTTGACAACAATTCAAGGATAAACTGACTTAAACAAAAATTTTACCTTGATAAATTCCCATGATCCCATAACAAGGAAAACACTAATTTAGCTCATATACAATGTATTTAAAATTTCAAATCATAATGGAACAAGTGTTTTTAAGTCTTAAGTAGATATGACCACAAATTTATGGTTAACAATCTTCAAATAAAAAAGTTAAGATATATACAGTCAGGAACACATTATGCAGCAGGGCAATAAAAATGTTAACCCACATAAAAATGCTTTCATTTACATCTTCAGGGATCAACTTTATTCTGATTTAAACAAGATGTTAAGGATGTTCATTTAGCTGTTTCTATTAATGTCAAAGTAAAGAGATATCATTTTCTCCATGAAAACTAAGATTCAGTCTTCATTTTGTTGAAATTCTTGAACTCAATCTATTATGTATAACTGTTGTATCACAGATCTTATCATCTAACAGCAACTAATATAAACAAAAACAGCCCTTGTTTGGTCACTATGGAACTACTTACCAATTGCTCTAGCCAATCTCTCATATATATCTGACTTTTTAGACAGTTTCTTTAGGAATTCTTCCCTTTCTTCACTCAAATTAGTATCTTTTCTGAAAAGTAGCAGTTCAAATAAAAATATTAAAAAAAATTTGTAAGGGTTCCGCGGAACCCAGTGTCTTGCCTACTTTTGCTGTAAATCGCAGGCTCAACAAAATTGAGGAAAAAAAATCAATAAAAATATTCCTCTTGATACAATTTTACGATTGTAAGAAGCTTCTGTCCAAGTTTGCTAAAAATCCAGGATAGTCTATGAATCTAATAAATATTTTAAAAACTTTAACTGCAGACTGTATGTAATGTTAACTGGAAGAAAATCTAAGTCCATTTAAAAGTAAAATACGGAAAAAATGAATTATCTTTTTACAAAATTTACTTCTGCATACTATCTTATGATCATAAACAAACTTCTGTCCAAGTTTGATCAAACCCAGGATAGCTTAAGAAAGTTATTAAAATTTTAAAACCTTTAACCACAGAGTGAATGTAATGTTTCCCCGCAGAACAACTATTAAAGTCCATTTATAAGTAAAATACGGAAAAAATGGAATTTTATTTTTACAAAGTTTACTTCTGGATACTATCTTATGATCATAAACAAGCTTCTGTCCAAATTTGGTAGAAATCCAGTATAGTTTAAGAAAGTTATTAAAATTTCAAAAACTTTACCAGAGTATATATTTGTGGACGACGCTGCCGAAATGTAGGATCGATTAGTCTCACTTTTTCAACTAAAGTCGAAGGCTCGACAAAAAAGATTCACGATGCATTTTAATCACAAGACTTGAGTAATAAATGTAGGATCGATAAGTCTCGCTTTTTCAACTAAAGTCGAAGGCTCAACAAAAAAGATTCACGATGCATTTTAATCACAAGACTTGAGTAATAAATGTAGGATCGATTAGTCTCGCTTTTTCAACTAAAGTCGAAGGCTCAACAAAAAAGATTCACGATGCATTTTAATCACAAGACTTGAATGATAGTGACAAGAAATGAACAGTCAATGCTATAAGCAATATAAAAATTTGTAAGGGTTCCGCGGAACCCAGTGTCTCGCCTACTTTTGCTGTAAATCGCAGGATCAACAAAATTTGAGGAAAAAAATCAATAAAAAAAATCCTCTCGATACCATCTTTTGGTTGTAAGAAGCTTCTGTCCAAGTTTGGTAAAAATCTAGGATAGTTAATGAATCTAATAAATGTTTTGAAAACTTTAACTGCAGAATGAATGAAATGTTAACTGGAAAATAAACCAAGTCCATTTACAAGTCCAAGTAAAATACAGAAGAAATGGATTTATCTTTTTACAAAATTTACTTCTGGATACTATCTTATGATCATAAATAAGCTTCTGTCCAAGTTTGGTACAAACCCAGGATAGTTTAAGAAAGATATTAGAATTTTAAAACTTAAACCACAGAGTGAATGTAATGTTTCCTGCAGAAAAAACTAAGTCCATTTATAAGTAAAATACGGAAAAATGGATTTATTTTTTTACAAAATTTATTTCTTGATACTATTTTATGATCATAAACAAGCTTCTGTCCAAGTTTGGTACAAACCCAGGATAGTTTAAGAAAGATATTAAAATTTTAAAAACTTTAACCACAGAGTGAATGTAATGTTTCCCCGCAGAAAAAACTAAGTCCATTTATAAGTAAAATACGGAAAAAATGGAATTTTATTTTTACAAAATTTACTTCTGGATACTATCTTATGATCATAAACAAGCTTCTGTCCAAGTTTGGTAGAAATCCAGTAAAGTTTAAGAAAGTTATTAAAATTTCAAAAACTTTAACCACAGAGTGAATATTTGTGGACGCCGCCGACGACGACGCCGACGGAAAGTAGGATCGCTTAGTCTCGCTTTTTCGACTAAAGTCGAAGGCTCGACAAAAATATATCTGTCAAAAATTCAATAGAAATATAGACCTTAACAAACTCTGGCTGTGCAAATTTTCCTTTTTAATGTTTGTGCTTTCAAATACAAACAAAACAGCACTTTCAGTAATAATAAGCAAGTTACTGTGAATTTTTTAAATAAATATCAATTTTCTAGAGATATTAAACAAAATTAAGAAGCAAAACTATGATGCAAGAAGACTACCCAAGAAAATTTACTATATGAAAGTATCTATTTCATAACTAAAGACTCCATGGAGACTGAATAGCTTATCTGATAAAATATTTTGTTGACATAAAATATCAGGATTAAAACAGCTCAATGTTTTATAACACAAATATCTTAATTTGCTGATATTTTAGCTGTTGACAGATTCAGTCTATCTATTGTTTTTTTAAATGTCCATAGTGGCCATGTTGTTGTCAGAAAGGAATAAAACTTCAACTTATATGCCCCCTCCCCCTCAATCATGTGCTGTAAGCTTTTATTCAAATTTTCAAAGTAGTTTCAGAGATATTTTTTTTAACAAAGATAACAGACACTTGGCAACCAACAGCCATGTGATGGAAAAAACTCCATGTAACAAGAAGAAATGAAAACAAATTCTTCAAGCTCTCAATCAATATTTGACTGATTCCCTGTTGATCTACTTACTGATCATCATCATCATCATTACTTTCTCTCAATCTCTTGGCATCCAGTTTACGGAAGTGAACTACATCAATGTGTGTCTTGTAAACTGATTTGACATTTCTCATTCTTGGGTTGACACGAAGAGGTGTGGCTCTGTAGATACCTGTGACCTTGACTCTATCACCAGGCTGCACCTTATCAACAAGGTCATTGTGTGCATACAGTATTACTGTGTGAGGTGTCTGTCCAGCTGGCATATCCTCTGAAGAGAAATTACAATCTTCCATTAATAAAATGACACAAAAAGTTTGATGTTTATATAGCATTAAATATCCCATTATACCTGGCCTTGAAGGCATAAAACTTTGCTCAGTGCTCGGAGCACAAAAATCATGCTCGAAACATGAAATCCAGCAATTTGATTGGTTGATTTTTGAGTCTGAGTACAAAAATCATGCTTGAAAGTTTTATGACCATGAGGCCTGAACTTAACCACTGCTCATATGCTTGAATTGATAATAATCGGTTAGTCTGTTACTGTATATTAAATATTGTAATCCCTGCATATGGCATATCTACTGTATCAGCTCAGTCACTATTTTAACCTACTGGGGTTAGATATAAATACTTCTGTAGTGTAGAACTTACATCATTTGAGGGTACTTCTCATTAATAACTTGTTTTGCCTGGTTGAGAAATTGAGCATCAATTGAAAATAATAGTCTTCATTGATTTTATGCATGGATTATAGCCCTATAGGTATCAGCTGATAAGTATATGAATATTTATCATGCGACCTGGTTCAGATGCAGTGGCGGATCCCCCTGAACCCCCTTTTTTTTGGCCGATCAATGCATTTGAATGGGACATATAGTTGGAACCCCCCCTTTTTAAAATGGCTGGATCCGCCACTCAGATGCTTTATTCAAGTAACATCTATGGCTATCTTACATTGTATAGCTAATCCAATAGTAGCTACCATATTAAAGTCATAATAAACGAGTGACCGGTGTAAAATAATGTTATTCCAATTCTTGAACCAATGCATACAAACACATCATAAACTTAGTCTTCTGTGCACGATTTTATCATTTTTTTTGCATAAATTTCGTATAATTGTCAATTTTTTTTTCAATCGGTCAGTGTTGATGTGAAAATATGGCAGGTAATTAAAGTTAAAGTTTTGAAGCCAAAGTGTAACGATTGTCACCTGTTTGTCAACAATCAACAACAAGAGGCTCTCAAGAGCCTGAATCGCTCACCTTAATTCTTTTGGTTAAATCTCTCATCAATGATTATTTTGGCTTTTCAATTTATTTAAATGTTTTTTGGATCGTCCTATTTTCTTCAAAAGCCAAAAAAAATAATCATTTTCTCCTATGTTCTATTTTAGCCATAGGAGCTATGTTTCTTGACATACAAGGAAATAAAATATAAAATTCATACTAGATACTCTGAAACTCATTTAGCCTAAGTTTGGCTGAAATTGATACAGCAGTTTCAAAGGAGAAGATTTTTTAAAGTAAGTCAACATGATGAACAAATTGTGAAAAAAGTCTTTAAAGGGCAATAACTCCTTAAGTGGTCAATTGACAATTTTGGTCAATTTGACTTAATTGAAGATCTTACTTTGCTGAACATTATTGCTGTTTACAGTTTATTTCTATCTATAATTATATTCAAGATAATAAACAAAAACAGCAAAATTTCCTTAAAATTATCAATTCAGGGGCAGCAACCCAACAACAGGTTGTCTGATTCATCTGAAAATTTCAGGGCAGATAGATCTTGACCTGATAAACAATATTACCCAACGTCAGATTTGCTCTAAATGCTTTGGTTTTTGAGTTATAAGCCAAAAACTGCATTTGACCCCTATGTTCTATATTTAGCAATGGCGACCATGTTTGTTGATAGATCATAACTTCGGATACAATTTACAAACTAGATACCCCAAGGAACATTCAGTTAAAGTTTGGAAGTATTTGGCCCAGTAGTTTCAGAGAAGAAGATTTTTGTAAAAGATTACTAAGATTTACGAAAAATGGTTAAAAATTGACTATAAAGGGCAATAACTGCTAAAGGGGTCAACTGACCATTTCCGTCATGTTGACTTATTTGTAAATCTTACTTTGCTGAACATTATTGCTGTTTACAGTTTATCTCTATCTATAATAATATTCAAGATAATAAACAAAAACAGCAAAATTTCTTTAAAATTACCAATTCAGGGGCAGTAACCCAACAACAGGTTGTCTGATTCATCTGAAAATTTCAGGGCAGATAGATCTTGACCTGATAAACAATATTATCCCATGTCAGATTTGCTCTAAATGCTTAGGTTTTTGAGTTATAAGCCAAAAACTGCATTTGACTCCTATGTTCTATTTTTAGCAATGGCGACCATGTTTGTTGATAGATCACTTCGGATACAATTTACAAACTAGATACCCTAAGGAACATTCAGTTAAAGTTTGGAAGTATTTAACCCAGTAGTTTCAGAGGAGAAGATTTTGTAAAAGATTACTAAGATTTACGAAAAATGGTTAAAAATTGACTATAAAGGGCAATAACTGCTAAAGGGGTCAACTGACCATTTCCGTCATGTTGACTTATTTGTAAATCTTACTTTGCTGAACATTATTCCTGTTTACAGTTTATCTCTATCTATAATAATATTCAAGATAATAACCAAAAACAGCAAAATTTCCTTAAAATTACCAATTCAGGGGCAGCAACCAACAACAGGTTGTCTGATTCATCTGAAAATTTCAGGGCAGATAGATCTTGACCTGATCAACAATATTACCCCATGTCAGATTTGCTCTAAATGCTTTGGTTTTTGAGTTATAAGCCAAAAACTGCATTTGACCCTATGTTCTATTTTTAGCAATGGCGACCATGTTTGTTGATAGATCAAAACTTCAGATACAATTTATAAATAAGACACCCTAAGGAACATTCAGATAAAGTTTGAAAGTATTTGGCCCAGTAGTTTCAGAGGAGAAGATTCTTGAAATAGTTTACGACGACAGACGACGGACGCCAAGTGATGGCATAAGCTCACTTGTCCCTGTCCCGAGCTAAAAAAGCATGGATATTGAACACGTGTTTTAACATGTACAATCAGATAATAGTTTATTTTAAGGACATCCATGCATATTGCGAATTTTTAAGACATGGGTCACACGAAGGTCACTTTGCATACAGAAAATATGTCAGGAAATTTCTTCCTGGAAGGAAGCAATTAAAATAAAGTAAACTTCTTCTTAATATGAACAAATTAAAGAATTTTCTTCAGAAAAAAGTATATGTACATAAGCAAATGCAATGATAAGTTTTATAATGAAAACTATCCATTGAGTTATAAAAAACATATACATCATCTTTTTTAATTTGAGGTTTCTTATGACTTTAAATTTTCCAAATCATGGTATTTCTATTTTCTAATGGTCTCCTTGAAACTATATATCGTCGCTGGGCTTCTAAAATGTTGTAAATTACAAATTTTTCAAGAAAAAAATAATCTCACAAACAGGCTTTGAAAATTATGGCAAAATGCATGCTTCCAAAATGTCGTATGTAAACTTGAACATTTTTGTAAATAGCAGTGAAATAAAAACTTTGACATTTCTGGATTATCCAAGAACTAAAATTATTTTCACAGAAATAAAGAAATGTACAATTATTTTGTTTCCAAAGCCATTCTACAACGATTTTCAAGTTTTCATACAACATTTTGGAAGCAAACTTTACAAACAACTGACATTGGCAATTTTGTAATATGTCTTATTTCACACATTTTGATTGGTCTAACTGCATGCTATTTTGTAATACCAAAGATTTCCTCCTGCCCAGACCATTGGTGTCAAAAAGTATTTTTGGCCAAAAAAGTCTTATACAACAATATAGAAGCCCATTGACGATATATATACTTTACTTTTTGACTGAAAAGTAATTGATATCATTCATGCTGGTTTTTTTTACCTGGAGATTCCTGAAGTTTTATCATCTGTTTATCTGTAAATTGTGATCGGTTATGTACCAGAGCAAAAGAATGGTTTGTATTACAGTTGGTACAAAGAGTAGGTTCAGCAATCCTGCCCCTGTCAATTTCTACCGATGCTGTGGTTCCACAGACATAACATTTAAAGAAAGCCTCCCTCATCTCAGGGATCAGAGCTGTTGTTCTTATAACCATCCCTCCTATTGTTATCAACTGGTCAATATCTGAAAATACATGTTTAAATTTTAAATCATTAATGATAGCTATACAGGGCAATATTCCTTCAACTTTTACTACTATATGTAGGACAGTTAAATCTGAAAAAATGCACTAAGGATATTTTATTATTGGTTTTTCAGTCAAACATCACCTTTGTATCAATTATGTTATCAGATGTGTTTTTACAGAGCCAAAAGGAAAATAACCGCAACACACAACAAATGAAAACTGGTGTTTCAATGTTCAAAGAATTTGCAACAAAATATCTTCTTAAAGATTTAGGGAATATTTGCAGTGATTGTAAGTGTATATTGCTACCAGTTAGACTTGGCTCTAAGACTTGTATTTATCTATTACTAATTATAATCGATTATCTAGCTAGATTACCTCAACAGACCATTTAAAAAAATATTATCACTATTTCGATTGAACAGTATTAAAGTAACGTGATTGATTGATTGATGTTTACAACATCCAACAGTAAATATAACATGCAGATTTAGAATGAGAGCCTGCAAGTTTCATGTGCATATACCATGGTTTGTTAAGTCAAAAGAATTTCATCCTGCTAGTCCCTTTTAGATTTAAACTGCAAGCCTATCAGGCTTTGTTTTAATTTGGAGCTCCTAAATGCAGAAATTATAAATTTCGAAGACTTTGGTATGAGCACTGTGCCATAAGATGACAAGGACATTTCGTATTATCTGCCAAGGTTGACATTGCTTTCCTTGGGGTAGTCTAACATACTATGTATCAAATGTTTCTCTGCTCTAAAAATCATGCACTGTATTTTGTTTTTGCTTTGTTATATTTTTTTATTGATTCATAATTTTTAATGATTACTTAGAAGTTTGTAAAATATCTTTCATACTATTTACCAAACTTAAATCCTTATTGTCCTTTCTTATATGACAATAATTTCGAAAGCAATGAAAGTCTTCTAATAAATTTTACCTTCAGGGTTGAGAGATCTCATATTTTTAGTAAGAGCAGCATTATATGGTCTGACTTGAACTTGGTGTTCCAATGCAGTGTCAGGGTATCTGTCGAAGAACATTTCATTGATCGACATATCAAATGTGGGTATCACTTCCTGTGGATAGCAGATTAACTGGCGGTATAGTTCAGCGTCAAACTCACGGAGATGTTCACAGTTAAAGTTCAGGAATGGCTCACCAATTACACTAATCTGAAAAGTACATACTAATAAAATGCCTTTCCACTGATTTGTTTAAATATGTAGTCACAAAACAAAATGAAAGTTAGCACTTTAGTAACAGAAACCATGAATTCTCAATAAGCTATGGTAAACAAAAACAAGTTTAATTGACACCCTTTTGTTACCTGTTCAATCATAATGGTAATTTGTTTATTGTTAGCTGTTCAATCATAACAGCAATTTGTTTTATTATTACCTGTTCAATCATAATGGCAATTTGTTTATTGTTAGCTGTTCAATCATAACGGCAATTTGTTTTATTGTTAGCTGTTCAATCATAATGGCAATTTGTTTATTGTTACCTGTTCAATCATAATGGCAATTTGTTTATTGTTACCTGTTCAATCATAATGGCAATTTGTTTATTGTTAGCTGTTCAATCATAATGGCAATTTGTTTATTGTTAGCTGTTCAATCATAATCAGGGCTTTCCATTGAAATGGAAGTAGAAGGCTGAATTAAAATTATAGGCGGCTATAACATGCGTTCGGCGAAGCCGGACGCCCACCAAGCTGTAAGCTTGGTGCCTTACGGCAGGGGGTCTGGGGGCCGCTCAAGGCCCCCAGAAGCTCTGACATAAATAGAGCAAAATCCTGCATTCTCGCAATCTCCTGGCACCTAATTTAATCTTTCAAATGACCATTTTTTATGTAGGAAATTAAAGAAAGAAAAAAAAAAACTCAAAGAAATTTCATTTTTTTTTTTTATGTCAGTTTTTTATTTTCATTACCTTATGCTTAAAATTTATTTACTTTTAAAGGAGTTTTATTTAAATAATCATCCGGTTTGTTAGAAATCTTGATCGATTTATTTTGCATAACTACGTGCATTTGTAAACAATTAAATGACCCCCCTTTTCTCTCTAAAGACTGTTACGCGTATTTAAATCATACAATTATTTCTCAAGCATTGACAGAAAATTGATATATCCTCTGATTTTCTCTTTTTTTGTAAACTGTTCAATAAGTCGGATACATAAATCATTTGGAAATTTTATTTATTTGAGGTCGAGTCGACAATATTCTACTTTCGTTTTTGACCTTGATTCTCTGAACACCACGTGGGCTTTGAAAAAATGAACTTCAAAAGATACTGTTTTCCAGATTCTGAACAATATGATCTACTACACTTTCTTTAATTTGACTAAATATTATTCCATAGCATAAGATTGTCATCCTATCTGATTGTCTTCACGTTTTAAAAGCCAAAAAAAGCCAACGAGTTAATGACAATCGGAACGTCTCTATTGTTATCATTCAATGACCACCTATGTATGTACTGAGATTCCGCCAATTAAGACGCACCCCTTGATTGACTGCAAGGGTACAGCGGATCCATGTACACTCCCTAAGGATTAATGGAGATGTGTCCTTTACAATATTATCCCACCACCAGAAAAATCCCCACCCAACACCGCCCAAGGGAGCGTGTAGGACACCGGGAAGTCTGTTATTATGGTGGAGGAAGCCGAAGTACTCGGAGAGAACCACCGGGCCACTCGGTGGAAACAGACAAACCAGAGAGATATCAGAAGATTGATCTCCAGATCATAGTAGGGGACAACTTTGACCAACCGAGGCCCCCAAAGTACCCATTCTAGTTTAAACTCCGGTCTGGGTACCAGAGATGTGTGTGAGAGGGTGAAAATTACCCTTCTGATGTACTGATATTTTTTAATTTTAGCACCCCGAGTGAGAATCGAACTCGGGACCTTCAGCACTGTAGCCATCGGTCTTAACCACTAGACCACGAACTCACACACCGGAACGTCTCTCTTGTTATCTTTGAAAAGAAACGATGCATTCTGACTTTAAATAGACAACCAATCAGTGACCTGAATTCATGTGAACTATATTTAGACCAAGGTAAACATTGACTTCTCATCCTTGTTTATCGTGACCGCGACTTTGCGACAATATACATCTCTCGGCTGCCTGTAAACATTTGAAAAAGATATGTTTTTCTTTTTGAATTTATATTTTTGACAGTGAAGTAGCCGGCACTTGAAACCACCGTAAGCGGCGGATTTCCGCCGGCTACCGGCTTCAATGGAAAGCCCTGCATAATGGTAGAGAGGCCAGATTAGTTTTTTTTGTCCGCCATTTTGTTTTCCGGTTGACAATTTTACTAATATTCAAAGAAATTGAAATATCATTTTCTTATTATTCCCGTGTATTCTAAGTGTCATTTAATTATTAAAATAAAGTTTGAAAGCTTGTGTTTTCTTTTAGAATACAATATTTTGAACACTTGTAGTAATAAATTTTCATTTCAGGCGAATTCGCGATGTTTTTTCAGAGAAACGTTGTCCGCGGCACACATTTCGAGCCGGGGTAGCCCTATTCAAACCGAAATAGAAATATGTTCCTGACGTCATGTCGAGCTAATTTTGTTATCCAATGAAAGAGCAGGGTTTCCTCTTCCGTTTGGTAACAGTCAAATTTCACCTTCCGGTCTCTATGACCTTGCAATTTCAATAACAAAAGTTCGAGTCGAAAATTTACCAGATTAAGTAAGAATTTAACCTTTTAGATCGAGATATTTTTAATCTTCAATATTTTATCTTTTAAATGATCCAAATCTTTCCTTTAAATTTAACCGGGAACATATTTCTTTTCAGCGTCGAGTAATTTCAGTGCCTACGTGAAAATGTCCAGTGAACAGGAATGTTGGAAACGGCTGTCGGAGTTCAACGTTAATCGAGAAACAGTGGTCGCTTTGTTAAAGGACGAGAATTATACCGGTTAGTTCTCATATTTTATGCTTTTAACTTTATTAATACTTAGAAATAAGGAAATTAAAAGACATTAAATAAATACTCGGCAAATAAATTTGGGCAGTAGGGGGTGGGGCATAGATATATATGGTAGTTTATCATGAAGAAGGAACTGAAATAAATAAGTGTCAAAGGGACTTAAAGTGTCTTGTCAATAAAAAAGTGTCCTGGTTCATTTTTTAGAAAAGATAACAATTGTTTTGCTAGTTTATTGGAAGCTTGAAGCCTTGATGGTAAAACAAGTTAAACCTACAATGACTACATGTACTTAATGCTCATGTTACTTATATACCTATTTTGAGGCAGAGGAAATCTACATACATGTAGCTATGTTTCAATTTATGAACAGATATCCGTTCGACACTTGTACGGGGTGTTTTAATGTTAATTTTTACATAAAAGTTTTGAAAATAATACTAATACTGCATCATTTTAATAAATGTTTGAATCATGTTCCATTGCATAAGAACCTTTTCTTTGTGGTCCCTCCTTTTTGTTTTTCAGCATTATGGATATTTAGAATTGTTCGAACATCTAGAATGTCAGCAAATTTGGATGATGTAGCCTTTAATAGATGTTGCATTGGATGATAAAAACTATAAGAGTGAACTCATTGCTAGAAATATAGCCAAATTATGATAATGCAATTACATCACAGAAATAGAAACCATACTCATCTCACCACCAACCAATGATATATAATTTTTACGATTGATGGACGATGACAATTTAGACCATGATACACTTGTGACAGTCATACATGTACCTGATAAAATAATATAGGTGAGGTTTTTAAACAGTAAAATGTTTAACACATTCCATGGGCACAAATTTAGGGTATATGTTCATGAGACAGCAACAAGTTGAATGGCAAGGTTTTTAGTAGAATTGTTTATTTTTGGGTACGATTATTATTTCAGATGATTGGTCATTAGAGAAATTAAAGAGTCCGATTTGGAGAGAATTTTATTTCTGGGACGCGGTTATTAAAGTTGTAGAAGATGAAGAAGAGTTGTCAATAAAAGGGAACTTACCAATAGCTTTTAAGAACTTTGATATTTCAATCACTTCTGTATCATCTTTTGTAAGAAAAATTCGAAACAGAATGGCTCTGATTGTAAAACGCCTTGATGTTACTTTAGGATATGATGTAGTTTTTGGCAATGAAATTTATAGTGAAGTAGGGCCCTATTGTATTAGATATGGTATTTCGTTAGACTGGTTAAAAAATCCCTCTAAGATGAAAGGTATTTTGAATTTGTCAATTGGTTTAATTGTAGAGTTACGAAAACTCAGAGTCCGACATAATTTTACATTTAAGGATTTTTCTTTGTGGATAAAATTAATGTTGGACCTTGACTATTGTCCTGATGTCGGTTTTTTGAGGAGACAAATGGAATGTTTTTATAAAAGGCAGCTAGCGCTTTCTAAAAACAGTAAAATAGATCAAGACATGTACTTAAATACTATATATGTACCCCCCAAAACTAAATCTAATGCAACAGAAAAAAATAAAGATGAAGGCCTTCAACAAAAGCAGCCTTGTTTAAGCACTGTTGATACAGAGAAATGTATTTTGAAAAAGAATGTACAAAGTCTTGAAAAAAAATTGAAAATTGCTAGGCATGCAAGAATGGATGCAAATTTAAAATTGAATGAATTAAAAAAGAGCAATGTGAACCTGAATAAAAAATATGCATCATGCTGTGTTAAACTATCAAACTTTTCTACAAGAAATGTTAACAAAAAGTTGAAGCGGAGGCACAAGAAAATACAGTTTCTTCAGTCAGAAAATATCAAACACATAACAGAAAAAAAATTATTAAAAAGAAGTCAGAAATTAGTAGACAAAATCATAAACAAACCGCATCACTATTGAAATATTACCGCGACAAATACAGAAATTTGAAAAAAGCTAAAGTTACACAAAATTTTACACACAAAACCTGCAACAAAGAAAATATTGAGGTTTCGTCACTTAAAGAAAAAGTGTCATATTTAGAAAATGAAAATTTTATTCTCAAAGATGAATTGGAAGAACTTTCACACTCTAAAATTGTAACAACATTTCATGAGGGTAAATACACAGATGATGTAAGGGAGGTGTATGCTACATTATTATCTATGAATGTAGGCGTGAAAAACATTGAAAATGTAATTAAAACAGTTTTAGAGAAACTTGGAGGTTTAAAAGTGGAAAGACTTCCCAAAAAAACCTTTGCTGAATACATGATGGTTGAAGCAAAGGCTTTAGCCCAAATTCAAGCTGCAGAAGCTATGTTAGACAGCAATTTTAACACTTTACATACAGACGGGACTAAGCGTATGGGCAGGGAATTTGGGGGGCTTCAAGTTGGTACTAATTCTGGGCAACTTTCTTTAGGTATTTCGGAACTTGTGAGTGGCAATACCGAAAGCTTTTTAAAAATGATTGACCAAATTTTGAGTGATATGGGTAGTTTATTAGAAACTGATGAGGACATAGCTGTTAAAAAGGCAAAACTACTTTTGTCAGTTAAAAATTTAATGACAGATCGTCATATTGTTAATACTTGTTTAAAAAATTGTTTAGAAAAAATGCGTTTTGAGTGTATACCAGAAGATGGGGATACACCAGAGGCAGTAAGAACAAAAATTGCTAAATTAAATGGTTTTAAATGTAATTTACATGTAATTGTTAATTTTGCTTCCCAGGCAGAAATTGGCCTTAAACAATGGGAAAAAAATATATCTAATTTAGATAATGTTGAAAATAATAATGTTAATTTTACTTATAATCAGTCAACAACTGATTTTATAAGAGCTTGCTGTAAACTTTGTGTACCAGGTGCTGATGAAAAGTCTGGTTATGGTTCATTGTTTCGAACATTTTTGACTGATAATAACATAGATTTAAAGTTGACAACTTTTCATGGTCATCGTATTAATTTGCTTTTTGCTATGGGTGCATCTGTGTTTTTTCACAAAGATAATATTTATGAATTTATTGATTTGTATTTTGAAAAAGAGAACAGAAATAATTTATTAAAAGCTGTTGCTAATTATGTTAAAAATCCAATGTATTTGGCTGGTTGTAGAGCCTTTGGAATAGTAGACAAGTTATTTACTGGTCCTTTGTGGCGTATAATAGAAAACGCAGATCACATATTAGATTTAAATGAGGTGTGGGAAGAATTTAAAGGTTTTTTAGAGATTTATTCTCAAGATGCTTCTGATTTAGTTGAAGGAAAAATATTGTACAAAAACTTTACTAATATTGATGAAATTTTTGATTGTTTGTTTGCTGTTGAAGACGAAGAACTCAATATTCTCACTTCTGAAGCTCTTCAAATTATTTAATTGAACTTTCAGTTGATTTTAGAGAGACAGTTAAGTGACTGTCTTCCGGGGGGAATATTAAATGAAAATACTGATGGTATTGACATAAATTTAAGAGAACAAAGCAAATCAGTTGCTACAACTAACATTATTTCTGAAAGAGATTTTGCAAATTTAGACAGGCTCCAAAGGGAAAAACCAAATGCAAATTTAATAGCACTGGAAGGCATTATTTTGTTTGCTAACAACAAAACAGTAAAATGGTTGAATAATTTAGAAAGTGAAAAAAAATCTCAATATTTTAAAATAGCAAGACACCGTACACCAGAGATCATTAGACAGTTTAAAGAAAGAAAGATTGAAATAAGAGACCAACATTTATTATTACTTAAGAAAAGAGAGGCAGATAAATTAAAAAAACAATTGCAAAAGCAACAAGAAATTGAAAAAATTTCGAAAGACATTCAGAGCATAGGTGGTCTTTGGCAAAATATTGAAGACATTGATAAATTTTTATTTAACTTGACTCAAAATGAAAAGATTGAAGCTGTAAAAACTCAACTTAAGTTTAGGAAAAAAGTTTTACATATGAATGTCGAAGATAAGACTCTTTTACAATTTTCCTGTAATAATATTTCATTTTCGTTAGCAGAGCTTATCTCTAATTTAAAAATTCTTATACAATTGAATATTAATGTTTACAATGCACAATCTGACACACAAGATACATGTATTATTTTTTGTATTAAATCAAAAGAAGAAAGGGAGCAAGTTATGGAAAAACAAAGAGAACTCATTAGTAAAAAGCTCAATGAAATTAAACTTAAACAGAATGTTTCAGTCTGTGAGCCAGTACACAAAAAACCAAGAAAATCGAACAGTAATATTGCAAATCATCAGAATCAAAATCATGATAATGTAGAACGAACTGTTGTTAGCAAACCATCAGAAAAATATACCCCTAAGTCCATAGCTTTGAAAGCTGGACAGTATATAGCTGTGGCATATATTGACACCTGGTATCCGGGTCAAATTTTATCTGTTAAAAATGATTTACTGGTTGAGGTGAAATTTTTGTGTCCATCCAAAAATATGGGCAATTTGTTTAAATGGCCACAAAAAGATGATGTAAGTGTTGTGGAAAAGATTTTTATTTTCTGTTCTGATTTTGAAGTTAACGCAAAAGATTCAGGTGGTAGAACTTGGTTTTTAACAAATTATGACACTGTTTGTTCTGAATATAAGAAATATTTCAATACCTATTTTGTCTAGAAATTGTGACATCCTGACATGTTTAAATGCTATGTCAAATATTTATGTAAACAGATATCAAAAATTTCTGTGTAATACAATATGTAGTCACATATATATATATATTTCTTATTATTGCTGCTAAATTACTTATGATGATTTAATATAAATCTTAATAAATATGTATAGCATATTAATAACTTTGTTTTTTTTCTTGTGATGTTTTAGTCTGGATCTCATAGATGTACACATATAAAGCTAGACCAGCAATTGCATTGCAATTTTGGAAAATGTCATGGAATGGTAACCTATCAAAAGAACCTTGACGAATCGCAGACACATTGGTGTTACAACTTCATATGATGCAGTGATACACTGATGGTACAACCTCAACAGAACTATCCAATTGATATGTTATTGATGAAAAAATTGTAATGCAGACATGCACATGACAGTGCTAGTACAGAATTTATCAGAGCTGTTTAAAAAATAAAAAAAACATTTTATGCTGGATTTTTTTTATGAAATCATCAAATATCAGGCATAATTTGTTTCAGTCAATGTATCAATAATATAATGACATTTCATTATTTGGCTCCAGTAACATCCAGTGGCAAATATTTCAAGCATATTCAGAATGAAGTATACAACATGTAAATGCACAATTCAACAATGTTCAATATGCCATATGCATAATTTTTACAAATGAACTCAGTCTCAGGATGGTTAGGCAATTCTTGTTGCCAGTTTCAGTTTGATAACTTGTGTTCAGATATCTAGTCCAATACCAACATTACAAAACTTAGCAGGAAAATGAGAAAAAAATGGAGATAAAACATGAATCGTGGTGTAATAACTTAGGGTTCCCTTCAAATGGGAGCCTTTTTAAATCAAAATGGCTACCATAGTGAGTCCAAATGTCATAATTCATTAAAAATCTGATACCTTGTATAAAAACAAACAATTTGATACCTACATTGCAAAAATCAGTTGAGAAATGACTGAGTATTGATGAAAAATGTTAAATCGCAACTGAAAAAACTCCAAAATGGGAGCCATTTTGAATCAAAATGGCTACCATTTTGAGTTGTATCGTCACAATTCATTTCAAAATTTGTACCTTGTGTTAAGACAAACAAATTGATACCATCATTTCAAAAATCAGTTGTAAAATGACAGAGTAACGACAAAAACGCATTTTATCGGGATATAATATTTCGAAAACGGAAGCCATTTTGAATCAAAATGGCCGCCATTTACCCAGGATTGTCCCAATACAATTAAAAATTAATACCTTGCATCAAGACAAACAATTTGATACCAGCATTTCAAAAATCACTCAAGAAATATTAGAGGAGGATTATAAAATGTATAAATTTCAGTCAAAAGTTCTGAAATTGGCAGCCATTTTAATTCAAAATGGCCGCCCTTCTTGCTCTTCAAGGTACAAAGAAATAATCATCACATGCATTGATAACTGTTTTAATACCATGACAAATTATATGACTGTATCTTCAGTAGTTTATGAGATATTTCCATTTTAGTGCTACCATTAGACACTGCAACACTTATTTTTGTAATATTGACTGGTGCCGTTCATCATTTTAATGTCAAAGAGTCTGAGAGTGCAAACTGAGCCTTGATTTTTTTTTAAGTCCTTCAACCTACTTGTCCAATTACTCTTAAATGGTCCATTTGTGATGAGTTGCAGGGTGAAATCAATCTAGATTGCTATATGCATACCATCATTTTTGATAATTGATAGAGCTATATGGTTATCGTGTCCAATTATGCAAGACAGAAAACAGCACTTTATGGTATTTTGTGCAACATTTAAATTTTTTGAGAGCAAATCATGGACTATTCTAAACTGTACTATAATAGAATGTGGTATACACTATCAGAAAACAAGCAATATGTGGTTGATATATGTCAATGTGGATCAATATTAACCTTCCAAAAGGGACTTCAATGTCTAATAAATGGCGGCCATCTTGGATAAAAAAGGGGGGATGAATTGGAAATTTTGAACAACCGTAACTTTTGAACCGTATGTCCGATTAGGAAAATTAATAGCTCAAAATGTTGGTCTCAAGGAGCTTTGTCCAATAACATGCCTAAATGACAATATATTCCCTGTCAATAATAAGGCCTGGCCTCTCTAATAATGGCAATTTGTTTATTGTTAGCTGTTCAATCATAACGGCAATTTGTTTATTGATATCTGTTCAATCATAACGGCAATTTGTTTATTGTTAGCTGTTCAATCATAACGGCAATTTGTTTATTGATACCTGTTCAAACATAATGGCAATTTGTTTATTGTTACCTGTTCAGTCATAATGGCAATTTGTTTATTGTTAGCTGTTCAATCATAATGGCAATTTGTTTATTTTAAGCTGTTCAATCATAATGGCAATTTGTTTATTGTTAGCCGTTCAATCATAATGGCAATTTGTTTATTTTAAGCTGTTCAATCATAATGGCAATTTGTTTATTGTTAGCCGTTCAATCATAATGGCAATTTGTTTATTGTTAGCTGTTCAATCAAAACGGCAATTTGTTTATTGTAACCTGTTCAATCATAATGGCAATTTGTTTATTGTTAGCTGTTCAATCATAACGGCAATTTGTTTATTGTAACCTGTTCAATCATAATGGCAATTTGTTTATTGTTACCTGTTCAATCATAAGGGCAATTTGTTTATTGATACCTGTTCAATCATAATGACAATTTGTTTATTTTTACCTGTTCAGTCATAATGGCAATTTGTTTATTGTTAGCTGTTCAATCATAACGGCAATTTGTTTATTGTTAGCTGTTCAATCATAATGACAATTTGTTTACCTGTTCAATCATAATGGCAATTTGTTTATTTTTACCTGTTCAGTCATAATGGCAATTTGTTTATTGTTAGCTGTTCAATCATAATGGCAATTTGTTTATTTTTAGCTGTTCAATCATAATGCCAATTTGTTTATTGATACCTGTTCAATCATAATGACAATTTGTTTATTGTTAGCTGTTCAATCATAATGGCAATTTGTTTATTTTTACCTGTTCAGTCATAATGGCAATTTGTTTATTGTCAGCTGTTCAATCATAATGGCAATTTGTTTATTGTTAGCTGTTCAATCATAATGGCAATTTGTTTATTGTTAGCTGTTCAATCATAACGGCAATTTGTTTATTGATATCTGTTCAATCATAATGGCAATTTGTTTATTGTTAGCTGTTCAATCATAATGGCAATTTGTTTATTGTTAGCTGTTCAATCATAACGGCAATTTGTTTATTGATATCTGTTCAATCATAATGGCAATTTGTTTATTGTTAGCTGTTCAATCATAACGGCAATTTGTTTAATGATACCTGTTCAATCATAATGGCAATTTGTTTATTGTTACCTGTTCAGTCATAATGGCAATTTGTTTATTGTTAGCTGTTCAATCATAATGGCAATTTGTTTATTTTTAGCTGTTCAATCATAATGGCAATTTGTTTATTGTTAGCCGTTCAATCATAATGGCAATTTGTTTATTGTTAGCTGTTCAATCAAAACGGCAATTTGTTTATTGTAACCTGTTCAATCATAATGGCAATTTGTTTATTGTTAGCTGTTCAATCATAACGGCAATTTGTTTATTGTAACCTGTTCAATCATAATGGCAATTTGTTTATTGTTAGCTGTTCAATCATAAGGGCAATTTGTTTATTGATACCTGTTCAATCATAATGGCAATTTGTTTATTGTTAGCTGTTCAATCATAATGACAATTTGTTTATTGTTAGCTGTTCAATCATAATGGCAATTTGTTTATTGTTACCTGTTCAATCATAATGGCAATTTGTTTATTTTTACCTGTTCAGTCATAATGGCAATTTGTTTATTGTTAGCTGTTCAATCATAATGGCAATTTGTTTATTTTTAGCTGTTCAATCATAATGGCAATTTGTTTATTGATACCTGTTCAATCATAATGACAATTTGTTTATTGTTAGCTGTTCAATCATAATGGCAATTTGTTTATTTTTACCTGTTCAGTCATAATGGCAATTTGTTTATTGTTAGCTGTTCAATCATAATGGCAATTTGTTTATTGTTAGCTGTTCAATCATAACGGCAAATTGTTTATTTTTACCTGTTCAGTCATAATGGCAATTTGTTTATTGTTAGCTGTTCAATCATAATGGCAATTTGTTTATTTTTAGCTGTTCAATCATAATGGCAATTTGTTTATTGATACCTGTTCAATCATAATGACAATTTGTTTATTGTTACCTGTTCAGTCATAATGGCAATTTGTTTATTGTTAGCTGTTCAATCATAATGGCAATTTGTTTATTTTTAGCTGTTCAATTACTGGCAATTTGTTTATTGTTACCTGTTCAATCATAACAGCAATTTGTTTATTGTTAGCTGTTCAATCATAATGGCAATTTGTTTATTGTTAGCTGTTCAATCATAATGGCAATTTGTTTATTTTTAGCTGTTCAATCATAATCAGGGTTTAAGTTAGGATTTTAAGGGCTTTAGTCACTATTGCGCGCTATTAAAATCAACCTTATTTTGTGTATAAGCAATAGAACAATGATGTATATTACTAGCTTCATCTTTTGACTTAGTCAGATTTTAAGGGATTGAGGCACCAGCATGATTGGCAGTTATTGTATGATTTGACTATATTGGCCATTATTATCAAATGATTATGAAAGATTCTGACATGGAATCCAGAAATTTAGTTCACAATTACTCTTCAGTTTATTTCAGGGGTCATTCCTGAACAACAAAAGTTGGATTCTATTTTTTTAACTGACAAGGAATCACAGCAGAAATTAATTTGCAATGATTATTTCACTGCATAATCATTATCCTTATAAAACGTCTAAGTCGATATTTGGATATCATTTCTATCAAGTTGGAAATGTATTATATCCTTTTTGGAACGATTATAATGACTGAAAGGAGGTTGTTAACAAATCAACAATAGATCACGTTACTACTTTCGGTTTTAAAATGAAACGAAAACGGGAAGTGACACGTGGATAATAAATTCAAAACGAGTCTGGATTCATCGGGAAATTATTATTTTTCGATTTAAATTCTTTTAGTAAGAGATATATATTTGTCTCTCTCGTTTAATTGATTCTAAATGATTTCGTATTTTACGTTTTTAATGTCTATAAATAGTCAAAAGGATACTTTCACGCATGCGTAGAACACAATACAGGAAGCACCTGTTTAAAACATTTCTCGTGAACTTTTTGAATAAACTCATGAAAGTTCTTTATTTTAAATGGAAATTGTCGAAAGTTTTTGATGAAAATTTAAATCAAATATGACGAAAATGCCTTCGAATGACGAATCTACGACAAACTAACTTCAGATTGTGATTGTTTGGGAAATATTGAAATTCAAATGCGAACTGTCCGGGTTGTTACATTTTTGATTAAATGACGAAATTATACTCCTGGTTGTTGAAATGCCGATCGCGACTGACTGATTTTCCTGGGGAAATAATTATGATGGTCATTCAATTATGGGGTTAATTAATAAATTACGGATAAGTGACCCATCTGATGGCGATAAGCGGATTAGTTGTAATCACAACTTGTAACACCTGTTGAAAATGTTAATTACCTGGAGGTCATAAACTTGTCAAAAACATTAAGACAGGAAGATTTATAGTTTTTATTGCGAAATTTTTTTTACACTTTCAAAATTAAAGTGACGAAATTGATTAGAAATACTTTCGTCAATCAGAAAACCCTTTCGTAAAATACGAAAGTGACGAGCGCTAGCAAAATCACTGATCATAATGGCAATTTGTTTATTGATACCTGTTCAATCATAATGGCAATTTGTTTATTGTTAGCTGTTCAATCATAATGGCAATTTGTTTATTGATACCTGTTCAATCATAATGACAATTTGTTTATTGATACCTGTTCAATCATAATGGCAATTTGTTTATTGTTAGCTGTTCAATCATAACGGCAATTTGTTTATTGATACCTGTTCAATCATAATGACAATTTGTTTATTGTTACCTGTTAAATCAAAACGGCAATTTGTTTATTGATACCTGTTCAATCATATAATGACAATTGTAACTCCCTAAAATGTCAAAGGGAGATAACTCCTTTATATACTCAACTGAGCTGTACTGTTTAAATTGGCAAGTAAATTCTGTTCTGTTCATTAACAACTTTACAACTAACCTCCTCAAGCCTCTGTATGTAGTATGGTTCATTGATATCCATTCCATCAAACTGTTCATCACCGGCCATGTTCTTGTCCACATACTTGGTGATGAACCTTCTGAACTTGTCTTTGCACTGACTGACCACAACGTCCGTACCCCAGATGACCAGTTGTGGACCAGCATTCGGATCACTGGTAATATCACTGGTGATCTTTGTTGGTTCCTACAGGAGCAAAAAGATAGTTGAAAGAAGCAAGTATTACATTGACAATAATCAATTTAAATCTGCAGAAGTACCGTAAATTCAGAAATGATAGTGAGGTTTTTATCAATGCGAATAAAGCGACTGAATGAGTATTGCAATAATAAAAACTCTCATTCTGATATCTGATACATACAACTGTAGTCAATTTTTCCTGAAATCGCAAAATTTAATTAATCTTGCATTTCAGTTTAAAATTTGAATGCACGCAATAATTCTGCATTTACAGTACTCAGTTTATAAAGTTATATAACATGTTTACATGATAAAACAGGGTTGATCACCAAAAAAATGTAACTTCCACTTCGCAATATTCCATTTTAACATACCAAAATATTTTAAAGGGACAACAAGAATACTGCACAATACAACCATGACAACAGGCCAGATCAACCACCAACACACGACTTAATTAACAATCTTTAAACAAATTCAATTAAACTTTTTGCAACTAATTTCTTATCATCCAGCACAATTGTAGGCAAATAAATTTAACTTGTCATTTAAGAAACTAATTAAACACCACTGTTGATGGACAGGCACTCATCATTCCTTTATCTCGATTGAAAATCTTTAGTAGATGAAACATGCAAATAGCATACAAAACAAGCATTCTGTCAGTATTGCATGGCAATACATAGTCCCCTTCCGATTTAAAGTTCATTTTACTGGAACAAAATCCTAACTTGATCTATAACTTGCCATGGTATAAACTATATTACAAATATCAAGTCAATATCTGCAAGCATGACGAAAAAAAATTAATAAACTGATTATTCAAGTGAATTTTCGAGGTCCAAGGACCACAACTTTGCACAAAATCATCAGACCGGAACAAAATTTGAAATTCATCTGTAAAATAGTGCATGAACATTCAAAACAATTGCAAAGAAAAAATACCAACACTTGGATCTGATCCTCCAATTGTGACCTGTCGCAGCTTCCTGTCACTTCGGACATCTGGTCTTGTTCTGATGGGTGTGGCAGCTGCTCCAGGTGTACGGGGACCACCTCTTGATCCTGGTGTTCCATAATTCAGAGGTGAACTCAAATCTATTTCACTGGTAGGAGCTGAAAAAAAAAAAAAAATTTTAAACAGGCATTGAATCTTAACATGAATGCCTTTCAAGTACTATGCTTATAAATAAAGGGATTGATTGATTGTTGGTTGCTCAACATAGTGGCAAATATTTCATGCATGTTCAGGAGGATAAATAACAGGATTTATAATGATAATGCATTCAAAAACAACCAGGAAAGGTAAACACCTCAGTGGTCGCAGCCTTCACACTTAACCACAAATCCTACAGCCATGGCTTGTAAAATTGCTGTTGGCTTGTGAAATTTTTCTATACTAGCCAATATATAGAATACAACTAAAAATTTGTTAAAATTGAGCTACAGGCTTGTGGATTCATATGTTTAGCCTGAAGACTGTGGTCTCATTGTGAAACAAAATTAATTTTTTTTTAAAACATCTCTTCCCTCTGTCTTGTCTGTGGGATAAACCTTTAACACATTTATCTCGTCTAAAAATATAAATATATATACACAAATTTGAATAAAAATAGATTTTCTGATGCTTGCTGGAAGAGGATATCTTTCATAATATCTACCATTTAACATACCTGCTCTAGATTGAGGTGGACTGGAAAACAAGGAGGTGTCCTCAGCTTGTGGTCCTGATGGAGGAGACGAAGGCAGAGGTCGAAGGTCAGCACCAGGAGAACTATCCATTCTACGTTTTGATGGGGGTGAGGATGTTTCATCTCTTTCTTTCTCCGGTTTGCTTTTTCTTGCACTTCCTCTTGTTGATGAGGCTAAAAAAGAACCACAAATCAAATGACATACAAACAATAACAGTCAGTATGGGCTTAATTAATTTGCTGGGAATTGCAATTGTCCTTCACATGAAATAACATATCATCAATCTGCACATTTAGTCATTCTACTCTGACATTTAAGTTGTTCACGCATTTCATAGACTATTTTCACTGTTTAAAAGACCAAGTCATTTTTCATTGTACCAGACTTCCCTTCTAGATTTGGTAGTTTTTTTTCCCCTTAAAGTTTATGCTTTGAAATTTGGTCTTATTTGTCC
This sequence comes from Mytilus edulis, assembly GCA_019925275.1. Lineage (NCBI taxonomy): Eukaryota > Metazoa > Mollusca > Bivalvia > Mytilida > Mytilidae > Mytilus > Mytilus edulis. The sequence continues at coordinate 57,097,954 of CM034352.1, read as the reverse complement.
ATAACTGTCTCTCATTTTAGATGTTTCTCCATTGTGAAATATCAATTTCTCTCATGTTTAAAAACAATTGCTATGGTAGGTTTTTTTTATTGATAGAATATTTTTTTTAAAGTAAATAATTATTTTAGATTTCACTCTAATAGCTATGTATGAGGGTTCAAAAGAACCATATTCAGATTATTTTTGGTTAATTAACATATGCAAAAACTTTTTTTCTTGGGACTGCTCTGGATTCACCTAATAAAACTTTTGTCTACAGACAAAAAAGTCAGCATGGTCAGACATTAATCCTTTTGGCACATTTTCAAATATGGCCAGCAACAGAAACTCAAACCATCTTAATGATTATGTGTTTTACACTAAACAGTGGATTCTTTTTCTTCATTTTTATGACCCTGCTTTAACATGTTGAATGCTTTAGAAACAATATATAGCAGCAAAACAATGTGACAATATATACATACGTGTTGTTGCACTGGATCTTGAACTTTTCCTGGTTGCTAAAAATAAACAAAGAAAATCAAAATTAGTGTCTTCCACCAGATGAAGAAAATGTAAGAATGAAGAAAAACTAGAGGCTCTCAAGAGCCTGTGTCGCTCACCTGTTAATGTGTTTACTGATGTCGGCCATCTTCGTTGGTAGGCGGGGTCATTAGACACTTTTTTTTAAAATAGATACCCTAGTATTATGATTGTGGCCAAGTTTGGTTAAATTTGGCCAAGTCGTTTTAGAAAAGATTTTTAAACAAGTTACAAAAATGACGAAAAGTTGTTCAATATTGACTATAAAGGGCAATAACTCCTTAAGGGTCCTCTAACAATTTTGATCATGCAGACTTATTTGTAGATCTTACTTTGCTGAACATTATTGCTGTTTACAGTTTATCTCTATCTATAATAGTATTCAAGATAATAACCAAAAACTGCAAAATTTCCTTAAAATCACCAATTTTAGGGCAGCAACCCAACAACAGGTTGTCCGATTCAACTCAAAATTAGTGAGGGGATATATCTTATTCTGATGGACACTTAAATCTTGAAAGATTTGCCCTAAATGTCTTAGTTTCAAAGATATAAAGCAAAAACTGCATTTTACCACTATGTTCTAATTTTTTGCCATGTCGTCCATTTTGTTTGGCAGGCTGGGTCATCGGACACATTTTTTAAACTATAAACCACAATGATAATTGTGGCCAAGTTTGGTTGAATTTGGCAAAGTAGTTTTGAAGAAGAAGATTTTTAGAAAAGTTACAAAAAATGACGAAAAGTTGTTAAAAATTGACTATAAAGGGCAATAACTCCTTAAGGGGTCAACTGACAATTTTGGTCATGTTGACTTATTTGTAGGTCTTACTTTGCTGAACATTATTGCTGTTTACAGTTTATCTCTATCTATAATAGTATTCAAGATAATAACCAAAAACTGCAAAATTTCCTTAAAATAACCATTTCACAGGCAGCAACCCAACAACAGGTTGTCCTATTCGTCTGAAAATTTCAAGGCAGATAGATCTTGACCTGATCAACCATTTTACCCTCGTCAGATTTGCTCTAAATGCTTTGGTTTTTGAGTTATTAGCCAAAAACTGCATTTTACCCCTATGTTCTATTTTTAGCCATGGCGGCCATCTTGGTTGGTTTGACGGGTCACGCCACACATTTTTTAAACTAGATACCCCAAGGATGATTGTGGCCAAGTTTGGTAGAATTTGGCCCAGTAGTTTCAGAGGAGAAGATTTTTGTAAAAGTTTACGGACGACGGACGACAGACGACGGACGCCAAGTGATGAGAAAAGCTCACTTGACCTTTCAGGTCAGGTGAGCTAATAATACTATTTTCAAACTGTATCTCATATCGTAATTATATTTATTGCAATAAATAGATTGTTTTTTTATGCAGGTAACATTAAAGTAGTTCTGAATACCAATTTCCACAACAGCTTCAGTTAATTTTGTTGTTTCCATCTGTTGGAGTGAACACAAAGAGATCTAAACTTCGGTATGCAATTAATAGCTATTTAGTTATACATGTTCAAATGTTACTCTATTGGTGTCCATCTTGCAACTGGTCTGATCCCTCACTACAGACTAATCATGCTAAATATATAATGAACAGGTAAAAAATTGTCAAACTTCCTGAATTAAAATCTGAAAAAATTTTATTCATAGAAACAAGTTATTAACAAACTATTTCCAACATAACCTTACGGGTTTTAGCATTTTCATCTGTTGTTGGAGAAGTAGGCTCTGATGTCCTCCCCCGTTTACTTCTACGAGGTGTCAATGGTTCAGACATATTGGGTTGTCAACCGGAAAGTTTTAATCTACAAGACAAATAAATAGATACATTTGTACAAAAAGGATCAATCTGCAAGACAAATATATACAGTTGTACAGAAGGGTTGAAATAAGCAGTCATTATATATTGCATATAAATTAAACAACAAAAACTATTACTACATTAAAAGAACATCATCTTTAGAGCTGAAACTCAAAATTTTAAGAAAAAAAAATAATAACATACATTGGGCTTAAAATAAAATATTGTTTGTTTCCCCAATCCCGACCGACCCTGCAAAAAGGGTGCTACTCATAAAATTTTATTGTCAAAACTAAGTCGAAAATTATTTTATTCATTTCAGATTTTCAGGCTTGCAGTATCGTCCAATACTATGATGCTATTCAGGCTTTTTGGAAAAAATAAAAAAAATTCCCTACCTACATTTGTATCTATCCACACCTTGCTTGGCAGGGTCGGGATTGGGGAAACAAACAATATATTAATTAAGGCCTTGTACATTGTATTTTTGCAATGTATATGATGTATTGTTTGTTTACATGTATGTAAATTTAACAGAATGATTAATTTAGTACAACTAAATGTGCCTGAATGACATCAATGACCCCCTTTATCAACAAAAGCTTGATGTCATTTTAAGGAGTGGAAATTTGAGAAAGACCACATGACTGATATATTTCAAGTCCAAACCCTGTCGTTTCGGCAAAAATCAATGGAGTGGAACCAAACATAAACTTGACCTGTTTCTTGTCATACTGGACTAATATTCTAAAATTTATCTCAACATATTCATGTATGTGAAGGGCCTTCAGTCCAGAAAAAAATGCTAAATCTATTATAGAAAAATTCAGTCAAAAGGCCATAATTTCAGCAAAAATCAGAGGCACAAAACCAAAAGTAAACTATCTTTAAATCATTACAGTACTCACAAACAGGGGTGAAAATTAGCGCTGGTCCGGAACCAGTAGAATGTGCGTCGGACCAGTAGATTTTGTCAGCTGGTGGTCCAGCAGACAAGTAGAAATTTGTCGATAAAAATCACTGATTGCATTGCTGCACCGTTGGTTATCAAAATCAGAATCAAGACTATCCCTTCGTTCCTGTCTAACTTATGTAAACGAAAGCATCAAAATAAAATTAAACATCTATCATTTATATTAGTGTTTGTCAAATGAATGTCATTTTTGCAGGACCAGTAGATTTGGAGCCAGACTAGTGGAGTTTTCAGTCCACTGGTCTGACTGGCCAGTACACAAAAAAGCTTAAATTAGACCCCTGCTTACAAACACCAAAAACAGTTCATATCGTAAATAATTATTCTTCGTGAAATGGCTGAAAAGGGTGAACCTTTACAGCCAGACCACTATGCGGAAGAAGCATTACAATCAAAGATACATTTTTGTAAGGCAGTGCCTGCGCCTTCCCGCATGCGGGAACATGAAGCCAATTTTGTCTTCATAGGCTATGAGTAACCACCTCAGGTTTTATAATTTAATGTCATGGGATAGGGAATAAAATGTTAAAATCAAAGCACCAAAGGGTGCTATAGGCAGTTAATCAAAAACCCAAAGGCAAACTTGGCAAAGTTCAGATGAATAGTGTAAAGAATTAGTCAATTATTTATCTCAGGCATTGTTATCAGCTATTTCTAAAGTATCAAATAATGCTTGTACAGTAATGTTTATGTTATGCAATCCTACCACTTTCAAAAGTTATTTCCAATTTATATTTATAAAGATTCAATGTCTGAGATTATACACATACACTGTCCTATGTTAGGGGAGAGTTTTGTGCCAGTTAAGATGTTTAAGCCGCCACATTCTGTATGCACCTGTCCATAGTGAGGACCCACTAATGCAGGGCTTTCCCATGAAATTGAAGTAGAAGGCTCAATTAAAATTATAGGCGGCTGTAACATGCGTTCAGCGAAGCCAGACGCCCACCAAGCTGTAAGCTTGGTGCCTTACGGCAGGAGGTCTGGGGCCCCTCAAGCTCTGGCATAAATAGAGCATGAAATCCTGCATTCTCGCAATCTCCTGGCACCTAATTTCATCTTTCAACTGACCATTTTTTATGTATGAAATTTAAGAAAGAAATAAAAATCTCAAAGAAATTTCATTCTTTTTTATGTTATAGTTTTTTATTTTTATAACCTTATGCTTAAAAATTCATTTACTTTTAAAGGAGTTTTATTTATATAATAATCCGGTTTGTTATAAATCTTGATCGATTTATTTTGCATAACTACGTGCATTTGTAAACAAATGACCCCCTCTTCTCTCTAAAGACTGTTATGCGTAATCATACAATTATTTCTCAAGCATTGACAGAAAATTGATATATCCCTGATTTTCTTTTTTTTTTTTGTAAACTGTTCAATAAGTCTGATACATAAATCATTTGGAAATGTTATTTATTTGAGGTAGAGTCGACAATATTCTACTTTCGTTTTTGACCTTGATTCTCTGAACACCACGTGGGCTTTGAAAAATGAACTTCAAAAGATACTGTTTTCCAGCTTCTGAACAGTATGATCTACTACATTTTCTTTAATTTGACTGATATTATTCCATAACATAAGATTGTCATCCTATCTGATTGTCTTCACGTTTTAAAAGCCAAAAAAAAAAAGCCAACGCGTTAATGCCCATCGGAACGTCTCTATTGTTATCGTTTAATGACCACCGGAACGTCTCTCTTGTTACGATGCCTTCTGACTTTAAATAGACAACCAATCAGTGACCTGAATTCATGTGAACTATGTTTAGCCCACGGTAAACACTGACTTTTCACCCTTGTTTATCGTGACCGCGACTTTGCGACAATACGTCTCTCGGCTGCCTGTAAACATTTGAAAAAGATATTTTTTATCTTTTTGAATTTATCTTTTTGTCAGTGAAGTAGCCGGCACTTAAAGCCACCGAAAGCCCTGATCATCAGAATCCTCTCAATTTAAAAGGTACGTAAATTTCGTCTTCTATGTAATTTGAAATTGCCGCCAACTTATCAATAGACTACTGACGTATGTAATACGTATCGATGACAAACAATATTCCTACGACTTTTGCCATTTGGGAAATGTAAACGACTCATCTTTATAGATTTTCGGCGACCAAATATTTCATACAATTGTTCTTTGGCATCTTAGCCAACAGCACAGGGGATAATAAACTATAGAAGGATTTCTATCGAGCACTACTTCCTATGTGCAACTTCAAAACTTTTGGGAAAATCGACGACCATTTAACGTTTTTATGATAATATTTTTTATATTCCAGAATAAAAAGTATGACAAAAGTGTCCAATTAGTTATAAATAACATGATAGCCAGCCAGATAATAAAAGTGGCACATATTTCAGCATTTATTGGGTAGAACATAAATCTAGGGTGCTCACATAAAGCAGCTTAACTGCTTAAAAATCATGGAATCATGCAATTCGTGAAAACAATTGATTACAGTAACAGAGATTTTAAGATTTGATATGTCAAAATTTTGACTTTGAAAGTTCAATGGCAATTTTATTTTAACTATGTCACTAATACGTTTTTCTAGAAATCTCCTTTGTTAGTTTTTTAATATTTTTCTTTATATATTAATTACAATTATTGATATAATAGAATATACAACTTTTTTTTTTATTACAATCAAATTAAAAAGCTCATTTCAAACCAGTGAGAAATGTAATACAAAATCAATGTTCATAAATATCAAATGCATCTTGTTTTTAATAGACATATGGAACACAGGCACAGTCACTTGTTTCTATCCATGGGATGATCCACTATCAACATATATTTACGAGAAGGTGCCAAACTACTTTTTTCACATCTCAGCTTACAACCCTTAATTCTCTGTCAATTTATTCTCAAATTTCTTGTTCCATACACCATTTGTTTCATGAAAAGTTTTCTTTCAGATGATAGGCATTATATTTAACCTTACCTCCAATACACAAGATTTGTCAATAAATGTTTTGTGTTTCTAAATTGGCGTCGGTAGACGAAATAATTACGATTGACATACTTAGGTAGGACTGCTACAGATGAATTTGACAATAACAGTAGTCGTGTTATACACCATTGTGCAGATAATTCAATTTAGATTTACGATAAAACAAGTTTTAGTGGGGTTGACAAACGAGAAATCAGCATAACTGAGTTTCGCCACTGACTGACATTTAAAAAAAATGCGAGTAACGTACCTTGTGTTATAATTAAGGTAAATACGCACCTCAAATTTATTTCCAAATATTTTTTTTTTGTTTTTTTTTGTCTTTGTAAATATATATATATAGGCCACGCTGCGAGCGCAAACAGTAAATAATCTTCAGATCATTGAAGGACTACTGAAAACCTAAAGAAGATGTATAGGAACTTTTTCGGAGACAAGTGCCTGTGATAAAATTATACCCACAAAATGGCCACATTTTTGTCAATTTTAAGTCTTAAACTAAATTCTGACAGATACACAAAGTACATCAATAACCAAACAAAACATTATACATGCAGAACTGTGCCTAAACATATATCAATTATATATAAACGTAATCATAAAACAATAAAAGGCAGATAACTGGAAGATGCTATTTATACATTTTTTGCAAAACACCAAAGAAATAACCACAATGTCAATGTGATAACATGTAAAAGCTATAATGATAAGTATATGTTAATGCATTTTGAAAATAACATGACCAACAGAAGCTATTCATAATCATTGTATGCATTTTTAAAGTCAAGTTTGTCAAATACCTGAGATGTGTTTTTCGTTGTTTTGTGATGGGTCGGTGTCACGTGTTGAAATTCGCGGGAAATATTTCCCTTTACTTCCGGTAAAAGATTTTTTTTACTTACTCGATTTTTAGCAAACATGATTTAAAAGAAAACACAAATTCACCATTATAGACCAAAAAAAGCAAAACCTTGAGTTTTTGAATCCGATTTTTAATGTTTATGATACGAAAGTATTTGTCGTAAAAAGGTGAATCTCATTTTCGGAGTACGACTTATTTCAGATAGCTGATTGTAAACAAGAGCACATGGAGGCCAAATTTTTACCAATTGTCACTCTTATAAGTGATTGATAACTAAGGTTTAAGCGACTTACTGAAGACTATGTTCCCATTGTTGTTAAGAGACTCCATTTTCTCTCTCGCGCATAGACAGTTGTTAACTGATGCCAGATTTCTGAACAGTGTTCGGATGTTTTGTTCCAAGAAAACAGACGAACAAACAAGTCCATCTTCATCAGTTGACATTGCAAGTGATGCAAGTTATGTACCTAGAAGACATAGGAAACGACAAACCGATTCGTTTCATTCAACACATTCGAGATCTGTTGCAAGGACATCCGATTATGAAAACCAGGGCACACTTCAAGTCAAAGGAATGCTTGATGATATGATTATAAACTCAGATAAAGATAAAGGATTTGTAGAGACTTTTTCATCAGATGTTGATGACAATCAAAAATCAAAAGAACATGAAAAACATTCACAAATAATAAGACCCGAAATTGACCCAGAGACAAAATCATTTACTTTTTTTCCTGGGCAAGGAAGCCAGTTTGTTGGCATGGGTAAACAATTGTTACCCTTTCCAGGTGTCAAAGGAATATATGACCATGCTAGTGAAATACTGAAATATGATTTACTAAAACTATGTCTGTATGGTCCAAAATCAGAACTAGATAAAACTATACATTGTCAGCCTGCTGTTTTTGTGACATCTGTTGCAGCTATTGAGAGATTAAAAGAAGAAAACTTTCAGGTAAACAATAATAAGAAGATTTTTACACATACAAAATATACAATGTGTTACAACATTACAGTTATAAATATTATAATATTTCTACAGTTATTGTTACATTTGTATATATATTCTCTGGGTAAGCAGATCCTGTTCCACATGTGGCACCTGTCGTGCAAAAGGATATTGATGATTTGAACTTGATCATTTGGAAATTTAATACATGTAGCTTCCTTGTGCGCAGCAACCCTACATGAAGGGAATCATGATAGGAAATACATTTTGGGGAATATATTGTATCAAGCAGGAGATACATGTATACATGTATAGTTCGTATGCAGGCGCTGCTGGTATGTTGCTACATCATGTACATAGAAATGGAAAGTTCACAATTGGTTAACTTTTGCAGAACTTTTAACATTGCTCTTCAAATCCCAGGAAACTGGAACGAACCTACATTGTACAAATGTATGTGTAAAAAATTTCAAACACCCCTTCCTGGTTACGCGTAACAAATCAGAGGCAGATTTAGAGGGGGGCCCAGGGGGCCCGGGCCCCCCCTTTTTAGGAAAAAAATTGGTTGCTTATATAGGGAATCACTGAAGCGTGACTCGAGCGGGCCCCCTCTTAGGTCAGTCAGTGGGCCCCCACTTATGAAAATTTCTGGATCCGTCTCTTAGGTCAGTCAGTGGGCCCCCAATTATGAAAATTTCTGGATCCGCCACTGCAAATGGTGGTACATGTAGCTGTGCAATTTGTTGAGCGTTTCTATAGAGTAATCTGACTGTCAGACAGGGACATTACATTTGTAAATCTGAGCTCCCATGTTCAGGGAGTACCATGCACTGTGCACGTTAAAGAACCCTTGCAACAACTCTTATTGAGCATGTTGAGGGGTCTGTAACATGTGTAAGTGGCCTGTTTTGAGTCAAAATTGTTTTAAACAGATATTTGCCAGCAGAATTTTTCATGTTGATCAGATGACCATTTTAAACAAAATAGAATATTTGTTGCCTGCTATAAGCCTTGGTGTAAAAAAAGTTCATGCTGGAAGAATATTTCTTGTGTAGAAGATGAAAATGGGGAAATGAACGAAAAGATGTATAGGAAAAATCAATTGATATCATAAGTACATTAATTAATATCATGATTTTGTTGTATTACAGGGTATAGAGAATACCGTTGCTACAGCTGGTTACAGTGTTGGAGAGTTTGCTGCTATGGTGTTTGCTGGAATGATGTCTTTTGAAGATGGTACTTACATATAGCAACATATATATTAGATAGTTTATTTAAATGAGATTCTTAAATAATTGAATTCTATTTTAACAGTTAAAATAGCATGACTCTGACAAAAAACTACTAATAAACCTCCTCATTGCATGACTCTGACACTAAACTACATCATGTAGTGTAGTGTCACAGTCGTGCAATGACGAGATTTACCAGTTAGATTAGATAGAGCACAAAATAATTCAGCTATGAATATATCTACATGTACTATAAACTTTATTGGGCTTTAGTTCACAGGGCCCATAACAAGCATTTATAACCCTGATTATCACACATTTTCATATCTTTTCTAAGAAAAACTGTCAAATTGATTGTGAACCATGAAAGGGATTATTAGACAATGGCAATGTGCCATCTTAAAAAAGATCACAGGGATCTCTGATTATCATTGACTCAGAAAAAAAATGGAAAAACGGGATCTGCTGAAAATATTGAAAATGTTGAATGAAGAAAGAAAAACACAATGAGCAATTAGTGCATGGTCAAGATAGCCTGACTTGTTACATGTACTGAAAATTCAGAAATTATTGCTTGCATTTATTATTGCGATTTTGTCATTTTAGATTAAAATGTGATTTTAATTTTTTATGATTTTGAGAAAAATTGTGTTTAATTTATATTAAATATTTCATAATGCAAGTTTAAATTATTGCTTTTACAACTCTCTCGCATTTTTCACAATAATAAAAACCTCACAATAATTTCTTGATTGACTGTACTCTATTAGGGGGAGATAATAACGTCTAAGTTCACACACATCTCTCACTTACAATGTAGCATCTATACCATAATTTGTAGTGTCCGTTGGTCAGCCTTTAGCTTTATATCTTATATTATATATAGTATATACAATGTATAATATATAGAGATATAAGTCAAAATTGTTTTTTATTACTTCAAGTAAGATAAAATTAAGAATGAAAATCGGCAATGTGTCAAAGAGCAGAAAATAGCACAAAGCCACTAATGGTTTTTTCAACACAGGGAGAAATCTGAACACATAGGAGGGCTTCAGATGGCCCCTAAACAAAAATGTGTACTAGTCCATCTTAACATGAGAGAAACAATTTTGTTACCTGATTTCTAACTTATTACTTTGGTTTACCATTGTTTACTAGTTTTCATTTCATGAATCTCAGATCCCATCTCAGTTGGATTGAGGTAAAGAAATGTAGCTTGTGGCCTCCAGTGTAGCAATATACATGATCATGATGATGATTTATGAGACAGCTATTAATCAAAGTGTGATTCCCTTTATCCCTCAGCTGTCACCCTAATCTATGGTGCATTATTCAGCTCTAGTATATAAGCAAGTGTGAATATTTAACTGAATTAACTTGACATATAAAATGTTGTCAAAACACCAACAACACTACACCTAAAAAAAATCAGCAGCTAAAAATGGACATCTTGAGCTGTAGACATAATATTGCCTTAATATAAAGACTGGTGCTGTCTTGCTGAAGTTTCAAAAAGCAAAAAGTTTGTGAACCTTTAAATGTGATGTTGTATTTGCTATTTGTGTAATTAGATTGCTGTCTAATTGATAACCAAGACAAAACAGTCATTGTCACACAACTATACTTTGTCAATATTAAAAACAAGCTTCCAGTTCTTATACCAGTAACTATTATCTGTCACTATTTTCAGCCCTCAGTGTTGTCAAAGTAAGAGCCCAGGCAATGCAGCGAGCCTCAGAAGAGACACCTAGCGGAATGATGACAGTGTTTTGTTTCTGGGGAACCAAACTGAATCTAGCTACAGAAGCTGCTAAACAGTATTGCAAGGAGCAACATCATATAGAAGATCCTGTTTGTAGAATAGCCAGCTACCTGTTCCCTGAGGTTAAAGTTATAGCTGGACATGAAGAGGTACAAAGAGGTTCTTAGGGAGCTACCATTTGATTTTTTTGGGGGGGGGGGGGGGGGGGGGGGGGGGGGCTAGGATGAAAAATTTTGTCCTGCATTTTTTTTTTAGCTGTAATCTCTGTCCTGCCTTTTTATTTTTCACTCTGTTCGGTCCTGCCTTTTTTTTTTAGTTTATCCTGACTTTTTTTTACCTAAATTGTCGTCCTGACTTTTTTTGCAAGTGTCTCATCCTGCCTTTTTTTTTTACTCAAAGCTCCTGTCCTGCCTATTTTTTCCAAATTTCATCCTAGCCCCCCCATAAAAATCAAATGGTAGCTCCCTTACTCTATTTTGAATGAGCTTCACAGTTTCTGTACTGAGACATCAATATTTTCTTACCATTCATTTGTTAAAGTTTTTTCCATTCCTTTGCCTTTTTCATCCATTATTCCTACGTAACCCCTGGCAGTATTTTTTTCAAATCTTTCCATAATGACATCAAACATTTTTTACTGTAAAAAAGAAGATGTGGTATGATTGCCAATGAGACTACTCTCCACAAGAGACCAAATGACACAAAAATTAACGACAGGTCACCGTACATCCTTCAACAATGAGCAAAGCCCATACTGCATAGTAAGCTATAAAGTTCAAGAAATGACAATGTAAAACAATTCAAATGAGAAAAACTAACGGCCTAATTTATGAACAAAAAAAGAAGAAAAACAAATATGAAAAACATAAACAAATGACAACCACTGAATTAACATGTTAGCGAGTCATAAACCTCCCTCTACCCTGGGACAGTGGTGTAACAGTACAACATAAGAACGAACTATAAAAATCAGTTGAAAAAGGCTTAACTCATCAGATGGATACAAATACTACACAGAGTTGAGGTGACCAGTACTTGTATATCGATCGATATCCCATTAACAAAAAGACACTAATTACAGATTTGAGAGTACTCTCAGTTACTGACAGCTAGTTCAAAGCCACTAACAAGTAATAAAAAAAATCAGGCATCTTAGACTAAATTATCAATCAGTACACATCCATCATCCAATGGATTTAGTGTGAAGACGTCATAAGCAGTCAGAGAAAAACATGAGCTTGTGCAATGATAAGATACAGGTATCAACAGATTTTAGTAAAGGTTTTAAGTAATTTGTGGTAACCAAATCCCTGGCTTAATAATTTACCAGTAATACACAGATTATACATTGTTTGTTATATGTACAGATACATGTACTACTATGTAATATAAATACATTGGAAAGTAAAAGACCTTGAATTATAAGATTTATTATTATTTTTACCATTGCAATTCATATTTTTATATTGTAGTTCATTCAAATGAGCATTCATATTTTACAGGCATTAGACTTCATAGAGAAGAATAAAAAAGATTTTGGAATAAGAAGTTGTAAACGTATACCAGTAAGCGGTGCTTTTCACACTCCTTTAATGGACTCAGCAAGGAAACCTGTCAGTAATGCATTGAGAAGGATAGAAATACATCGTCCAAAATTTCCTATATTGTCAAATGTTACTTCTAATAGACTGCAGAATAATGCCAATTTCCATAAGACTGTTGTTAATCAACTTGTGAGACCAGTAAAATGGGAACAAATAATGTCAACGCTATTCACCAGAGATAAAAATAAATCAGCATTTCCATATACATATGAATGTGGACCGGGCAATCAGCTGGGAATTTTCTTAGACAAAATGAACAACAAAGCTTTTAAAAATTACAGAAACATACAAGTTTAATGACAACTGAAGCCTTTTGAATTGTGATACTAAGTGAAATATCATCCAGTTAAAAATTGTAGTCAGCATGATACAGTTTGTGACATATTATTATTAAAATAATAATTTTATATTCTGATAATTTAAATAATAATATATAATACAAATCAGTATTCATACAGTTAAAAAAAAATGTTTTCTTTGAATGCATTGTAAACTTTCTAAACTGAGCATCTCTTAAATCAGTTCAAGTACAAGTGTGAGTTTAAGTATCAATCATTTTAACTCTAAATAGATAAGGAGATGTTGAATGATTACCAATGATACACCTATCCACCAGAATTCAAATGAGTGGACATATGCATTTTTTGCACCATACATCCTTCATCAATGCAGAAAACCCATATTGTACTGTTGAGTCAACTTTAAAAGGCCCTGACAGGAAAAATGTGAAACAATTCAAACAAGAAAACTGACAGCCTAATTTATAACGAAACAGTTTATGAAAAATAAATATGACAAACATGAACTAACACCAGCCACTGAACTACAGTCTCCTGACTTGGGACATGCACATAAAGAAGGGACAGGATTAAATTGTTTGTGAGCGCTCAACCTTCCTGGTACAGTGGTGTAAAACAACAACATAAAAACACATTAAAAAGCCTAACTATAAAAATGAATAGGACACAAAATCAAATAACATAAAACACATTAAACACAAAACACTGATATATTTTTGAATTTATTTTATAATATTCAAATTATAAACTGATGGATATAGTAATTACAAAATAAATGTTGGTTGGAAGTATTAATTATGTGATATTTGTGACATACAATCTTCAATTATTTCACATTTAATAGATATTGCAGTCAATCTTGCTTGAAACTTTGCTGTTGATTTTTAAACCTTATTTCATTTTGTCAGATATTTCATGGTGCTTTGTCGCTTGAATATTTTGTTGGTTTTCAATCATATCTTTAACTTACTATACTGGATATGATTCATTGTCATTTGTGTGCATACACAAGAAGAGATTTAGAGAACATAATAAAAAGAGAAATATGGTGTATATAATACAAGCATAGCGAAACTTTAAAAAAACAAATTTCATTTCAAATTCAAAATACACATATAAATAATCAAATGTCACATTACAATGCTAAGTATGTTACGTCAAAATATTTACATAAAAATGAAATATTTTTGGGTTTCAGTGAAATTAATGTCTATGAAAACTCTTTAAATTTTGAAGTATATATATATATATACACATATGTTTGCCTTATTTGTCCTCTTTTATATTTGTTGTTTTATTATTAACGAATCAATTTATGGTTAGCATTTAAACAAGTAAGTAATTATAAAAGCAGAAAAAGTACTTATTGTTTAATCAATATGAATTATTGGTAACCAATTTTGGTATTGTAATTTTTTCTTAAAAATTTCTGTTTTCAGTTTCCTTTTCGTTATTGTTTTGCACATGCACATAGTGAAGAGGACAAGTGTGAGTGAGCTATTGCCATTAGGGATCACACTCTTAATCCTGGTCAATTGTCATGCAGTAGTCTTTTAACTCTTTTAAAAAAAAATCTCTGAATCTACTGGGTATGCCCAATTGAAACGAAAACTGCCACACTCATCCTCTTGTTTGATAGTTTAAAATATGTGGCCAATGATCCAGAATACATGGTTTGGCAAATCTGCCTTTTATGAAAATCAAGCTTTTTATTCATTCCTAAAATAAAAACATCTTTGCTTTGAAAACCACTTGACCAATTGAGACCTTGGCATGGATGATCCTTTTGCGGTCAGCACCTTTCAGAATAATATTTGACAGCCCACTATCCATCCAAATTGGTCCCTGCTACTTTAATCCATCATTTTCTTCATACTTCATAAGAAAATTCCAGTACCAAGCCAGCAATATGACAGTTGTTATCCACATGTTTGATGTGTTTGAGCTTTTGATTATGCCATTTTAGGAAGTTTTGGTTTTGAATTTTCCTGGGATCTGTATTTTGACGATTTTACTTTCTACTAACAATAGCCTCAAATGGTTTTTCACTTTATTTGTTTAGCATGTTTAGTTTGAAAGTTGTTTCACATGTGTAATTTCAGTTTTATTTATGGTTAATGATGAGCATTTATTCATCATTCTGTTTCTTTAAACAGATTTTGAATATCCTAAAGGAATTAAATTGTTCAATTTTGTTTAATTTTTTCGATTGGTTACCTGTAAAAGAACAGTTACATGTACTTTAGTCAATAATACAGTGCTTACCAATATGATTTTAAAAAGTATCCCACTTTGTTTGACGTATACCACATATAACTTCATAACATTTTGTAAAACTGGACACATTAAGTTTAGTTTGGACCCATATTAGTCATTATCGGTTCTTTACATGAAAGCTTTACATGGGGATACTGATCCAGCAGTGACGGCGTTTGCTAACCTTTTAGAAATTTAATATTACAGAAGGTAGAAGACCTGGATCATTCATACTTTGTATATAGATGCCTTATGTTATAAAGTTTTTGTCCGTTTATGTCCATTGTCCTTGACCTCATTTTCATAGTTACTTGAAAAAAAGTTAAGATTTTTAGAATTCTTAATTTTTCTCTTATGAGTAATCAGAGTTCACCTGACCTTGGCCTCATTGTCATGGTTCGTTGATCAATGTTAAGTTCTCTTGTTATTAAAGTTTGTTTCATTGATGTGCAATAGGTCAACAATATTTAAAGGGAATTTGGTGTAATGAATGATCATAAGGTATACATGTATTTCCAGTTTGATTTATCTAAGTTGTAGTAAAGCTTTATATTTAGAACTATTAAGATAATGTCAATGGTTAGTAAAGAAGGCGAGCCATTTCAGCATGTGCACTCTTGTTAATTTTGCTGTGTAAAAAAGTTTGACTAAAGCTTTCCCGAAAATCGTTTTTGTGTGAAGTTACTGTATGACACGTTTGAAAGAAACAACACGACCCTTTTCAGAATCATGATTTGTTGGATACATCTGCCTCAAGCTGTTAACATCTGCATCTTGTACCATACCCAAAGTCATCTAGGTCGTCAACATGGTAGGACTCGTTTTGCATCAAATCTTTAAACTGCTGTAGAGTATTATCTGCATTTGGTGTTCCCACCAATATATTGCTGCTAATCGTCATTGTCAGCCGATTGTACTGCGTAGTCATATGTTCACCAGATGACACAGAAAACCTCACAACAAACGGAGAAGTTGCCAATTGATGTTTGTTTTCGCCTCGAATAATTTGATAACGATCTACCAAAGATTGAATCTTCTTGATGACATCAGCTGGAGTTTGCGTTTTAATAGCGCATTCGCTTACGGTAACCTGACCAGATTCTTTTAATCCCGATAAAGGATCAAATGCTTTAGGAGCATTCACAGTCACAGGCTCCTGAGTGATTGTACATCGCATAATGTTATTCATCAGCAAAGGAATAATATCTGGATTGATTTCGCACGCCCGAACAAAACCTAAACGCACCCATTCATGAGGAATGATATACCATCGTGGTCGATTACCTTCTGGTAAACCGCTTGAATACTCTAAGGTACATATTATGACATCGACTGTACCTCCAGGCAACATAGGATATGGACTTATAAATAATTCAAAACTGTGCAAGGAACCTGGTGTCCTTTCTCGTTCATTTATATTTCGGTTATATAGTATTGAAATTTTATTCTGTGCTTCCTCCCACGTGACCATGTAACGGTTTTCCGTTAGATAATAGGCATTGTCAGCACGAAGAATATATGAATAAACAATTCCCAAACCACCAATGTTATCAAGGGCTGCATGAAAAGTATTATCATTCTGAATGAGGACTCGTCCTTTGAACTTCTTTTCAAACGCTACAGGGTTGGTTATGCCATTTGTTGGTTCAATTTGCTTCTGTACAACTTCACCGATTTTGTTTACCGTCAATACACAGATCGACAAGACCATTTCTTCACAAATAGACTTTGTGAAACCATTTCCTTGGCCACAATTTGCTATAGTATCACTCAAAGATAAATTGGTGCAACCTGTTTGTTTTGTTAAAACTCTATACTGCTCCGGTTGTTTAGTTTCCCTAAATTCAACCGGCCACAGATATTCTTGAACACAATTTATCGTGGCCCCTGCTTCAAAAGAGAAGAGCATCCCGTCATCAAACTCTCCCTGGAATTCTGTTTTTAGGACTTCTCTTTTGATACGGATGACATCATTCAATTGACTGAAATCATAAATGACCATCAACAGTTTTTATCGTTAAAATATGACACGTATTCATTGTTTTTAATGTCAATCATTTTTTGCGCTATTTTTTCTTTACAATTATTTACAGTTGTACTTGTTTTTACATCAATTTCAACAATTTTTTCAGCATTTACACCATTTTTTTAAACAAGTTTATTTCCATGTGCAGATGGGATGAAATAAAATTATATAAGTAGAATTTTATATTGCATTACTAGGAATGTATGCAAATCTTACAACAAAATACGATACTGAACGGATTTGGAAAATATAGATGAAACGTGATATCGGAAAAATTACAATTATATAATGGTATATCAAGAAGTTATCAAAAATCATGTTCTTTTCTCGAAGGAGACTTTACTGAGAATGCATTAAAATGTAAAATTTAAATCAAAATTCGTTATATTCGATGGTCGTTCACGTAACATCGAATGACAATTTTTTCCTTGATATGCAACACCAAAACAAATTAACGTAATGCAATAGTTAGGTTCTGTTAAGTGTGTCGATCGGGTTGAAGGACAAGAATGTATTCTGCTACCGTTAAATGAGGGTGTGTTGGATATACATATAGGTGCAGACATTTTTGCAGTCAACACTTTAAATTTGTTGCATATTTCTTTCATATTCTGCCTAATATCGAATAAGGCTGCTCCCACACCACTTCAGCCTCATATGAAAAAGAAAAAGTCGGCAAGACGAGAAGTACATTTTGTTTCCATACGAATGACGACGGTCTGCATGATAAAGGCATCCGAAAGAAAAAAATGTGTTGTCAATAACAATAAAATTCAGTTTCAAAGATTTTTGTTAGAATCAGAGAAGGATTTGTAAAACACATGATTTATCTTTCGTAAAATAAGTTATTTGTGCTGTTTTTTTTTAATGAAACTGAGTTGCTCTTATTCTGTCAATGTTTTTTTGAAGGCTTGCTTTCTACTAGTGCAATGGATAGGGATTTCGCATGTCCAGATTGTATGTACTCTTACATATCTCTGGAATTTTGTAGTATCTAGATCTGATGCTCCCTTCACAAAGAAGATAGTTTCACAGTAACTCTGATACCTGGTTTCGATTGCCTATATAATCATCATTTATAATTTGGAAAGAGATTTTGTGGAGCCTCGAGTACAACCATCACTATGAAGTTGTTTGTAAAGACATTATTGTAATTTGGATATCCATTTTAAAACTGAAAGAAGTTCCAGTTCTGTGTTGTTTGATGAAATTCAGCAAGGATTTAAGACAAACGTAAGTTTTTCGAGATCGCTGCTTTTGTACTTGTTGTGGTAGTACATGTATATATGTTTCATGTAAAATGTCAATTAAAGCTTTATTTCTTTATTCGACGGTGTATGGTACGTAAAGAAAACGATACTGTTGATATTTTTTTTTCTACAAAAACAACAACATGTTTGAAATCGAGGTAAATTTCACGAAAAACAAGTGGTTACAACATTTGGAGTTGATATACGTCATTAAGTACTGTACTATCCATAACAATATTTGATAGTATTCTGATAATTCCACACGAGTACAGATTTGGAAGATTCTACCGGAGAATAGATTTGACATGTTCTGTCCTAGAATATATTCTGATAGTTTTCTCCCCGAACAGTAACTTGAATAATTTGAAACAGCTGCCTTGAACAGCTCTTTGAAAGATTATTAGACAATTTTACAAGAGAACTAATTAATGGCAACTTATTTCGAGACATTCTAGATGTGCAAGTTGGACGGACGGATCGTGAGATTAATTGACAAATACACCATTATGTATCCGTGTTCAATAATGAGAATTATAGTCTTAATTTGAAAATTAAGTGTTGAAACAGATAAGGTTTCGTATAGCAGCAATTCATTTATATATTCAATATGAAAAAACGTGTTTTGTTTCGTTTGCTTTAATATGAATTTGGAAAATAATTGAATGTGATTTTAATTTCAAAGTAAAATATAGAATTACCTCATGTCTATTCGAATGCCATTCGTTTCTTCTATATCAGTCCATTCTAAAGAATGATTTGATCTGACAGCTTTAACAGGTTTTCCCTTTTGTGTAGCATTTTTAATTATGTCTATCAAATCAGCCAAACTATCTGGCTTGGAGGTATGTCCTGGATGGGGTGCTGTAACCAAACAAATTTTCATAAATAATTAAAAGAAAAACATGAAGAATTTGCCAAAGGTATGAAGAATTTGCCAAAGGCCTGGTTTGAAAATTAAATTTTTTTATCATAAACACAAAACAATTTAAGTTTACAGATAGGGAAACCCAGCCCTTTACTTAGATCTACAGGGTATTCGTATATATATATTCTGTGTGCAAGTTATGATTTGGTACAAATTATTATTTGACCAAAACTATTGTACAAATTTCAATCTGTACAAAATTTGACGAAAATTCACTTATAACTTGTACAATAATTTTTAGAATGGATTTTGTTATATAAAAAAAAGACCTAGATGACTGAGTAAACAAATGACTTATGCGTTTCAACACAAAATAGCTACTTCCTAAGTATCACAAACAAAATCCAGAGATTCTACACACTCATCGGCGACATACACCAACAAGTCTAGAACAGCCCATACATATGAGTGCACATATAAGATGATTTGAAGTGGAGGTACAATGTTGCAAAAAGGCAAATTCAACCCTAAGTCTCCTCAGAAGGAATTTAAGGAACTGCCCAAAGGAGTGTAAGAAAACGTCATTTCTATAGTACGTTCAACTATAAAATATGCAACAACAGTATGGGAGCACTACAGTAATGCAGATTCAAAGAAGCTTGAAAGAATACAGAGGCGAGCAGCACGCTTCATAACAGGTGACTTCTTTAACAATAGAAGATGGCTGCGTAACAAACATGGGTACAAAATTAGAACTCCAATATTTACAACACAGATGCACAAGCCAAACACTTTTGCTTTGACATTCCCACTAGTCAATCACCACACCATTTTAATTCATTCTTTGTGTCCACAATAATCAACTGGAACCACCTAGAAGACACAATTGTTCGCGCAACAAGTGTAGAGAGCTTAAAATCTGCTCTCACGAATCGTCAATAAATTGGCGGCCGGACTTCCTCCCGTTGAATATAAGCCAGTTATGGTAACTACAACATACCCATACAGATACAGATACCCAGATAAATATTTGTCTCTCAATAACTGCTTTGTGTGGGAAAAAAGGCAAACAGTCTTTATCAATAACATAAGAAAAACTTAGATAAAATAACAAATAGATGCGGCTAAAAGTAGCAAATATTTCTGCTTCAACAAGTCACAGATGAATGCAAAAATACATCTTCTTTTGAATAAACCTAAATTTTGATCATGTTAAGGTTCCACTAAAGTCAAAATATAGGACACTTCATAAACATATAAACTTTGCCTGTATTTTTCAACCTATAATGAATACAGTCATGAACTATGAGAACATATGTTCATTTAAACATACTAAACATATACACACTGTGTAAATTGTAAATAAACTTGAAATTGTTATGTTGTGGCCAAACCGGCTCTTGAGGTGAACACTAAATTTTCAAAAAAATCTGGAGGCCTGCAAGACTAAATTTGTTTAGAATTGGTATGGACGAAAACTGTTAAATCTAATGCAGGGCAAGCTCATGTTGATTTTTCATAAAATGTATTGATTTTCGAGTTTCAGTTAATTTCATGTATCTAAGTGAACGAATATCGAAGGTACAATACAGAAATTGGACAAATATGCCATTAAAACATATGTATGTGACAAATCAACATGAGCTTGCCCTGCATTACATGTAACAGTATTCGTCCATACCAATTTTAAGCAAATTAAGTCGTCTTGCAGGCCTCCAGATTTTTTTGAAAATTTAGTGTTCACCCTAAGAACCGGTTTGGCCACAACATAACAATTTCAAGTTTATTTACAATTTACACAGTGTGTATATGTAAAGTATGTTTAAATGAACATATGTTCTCATAGTTTATGACTTAATTCATTATAGGTTGAAAAATATAGGCAAAGTTTAGATGTTTATGAAGTGTCCTATATTTTGACTTTAGTGGAACCTTCAAGCAAGTGATGATTTTCAAGTCATGACGACATTTGTATTTAAAAAGGTAACATTCCTTCTGTAAACGATTTAAACAATGTTTAAAGTTAAAGAAAAAATGAATATTTGCCTTAATATGAAAATAATTTACCTTTGCTTTAAAGTCGTTGCAAAAATCATCTAATCAGTTCTGCAAGGTTGAATTACCCTTTGGCGCCCACTGTCTTTTTAATGAATATAAATACCTGTTGTTTCTGGAGATTTGGAAGCGTCCGTTTTCTCCATATCATTATCTCTAACTGCTAGTTGTCGGTGACTTCCATCTAAATATTTGAGAGGTATTAAGTGAATTGAATAAATAATTTATAATTATTCTCGTTGAGTATTGATAATCTATGAAATAGATTTTAACAAACATATTGATAAAGTATTCGTACTATACTATTGGTGACATATTGTATTCAACTCTTTGGGGTTACCTTCAAAAGTAACTGCCTTTTACCACTTTGTGCGATACTATATTATATCTACAGAAAACTGTTACTATTTTAGACTATCAAATCAAACCACATACAAATAGACCTTGCTTAATTGCAGGTTCTGACTAACAGAATTACTTTACGCAAGCAACACTTCCTCAGGTGAAAAAAAAGAGAACATGCAATGGGGAACTATAATTTGCAAGATTAAAGGTTTTGACTCGCAATTACATTGTACATGAGAAATGTAATCTTGGAAAATGGAAATGGTAAATAAAAACAATAAAAGACTCATTTTGATTAGTTGATGTCTTGAGTTTTATGCTCTTGAAGTTTGTACTTTATTTGGCCTTTTCAACTATTTTGATCCGAGCGCCACTGCTAAGTCTTTTGTAGACGAACAATAAAGGTAACAGTTATTTAGTATACCGATGTTTAAAAGTTATAACTCGATTGAGAGATAAATAGAGGTTACAAACTAAAACCAATGGAAACACATTAACTATAAGAGAATAAACAGCTGCGCCATGAGCGCATGATACGCCCGACGTCTTGTGTGGAAGTTTTATGCAATAATCATAAATAGTTTCAGAGGAAGTTTTAAGCAATAACCATATATTGTTTTTGAGATACGGCGGGACATGTGAACCCCCCCCCCCCCCCCCCACTCTGTTTTTTTTTATTTTACAAAAATCTAAATATCACTAAAATAAACTTTTGTGGAAGTTTCAGAGAAAGTTTTAAGCAATAACCATATATTGTTTTTGAGATACGGCGGGACATGTGAAATCTCCCCTCCTCCCACTCTGTTTTTTTTTTTACAAACAACTAAATATCACAAAATAAAATTTTGAATCAAAACCAAAAAGTATACAGATCTTTAGATTAATATAATAAAGAAGTGTGTAAACTTTTAAGCAATAATCATTAAGTATTTTTGAGATACGGCGCGACATGTAAAAAAAACCTCCCCTGTTTTACAAGATACTCAATAACTCAAAAACAAAATTTTGAATCATCACCAAAAAGTATACAGATCTTTAGATTAATATAACAAAGAAGTTTTAAGCAATAATCATAAATTATTTTTGAGATACGGCACGACATGTAAAAAACCCTCCCCTGTTTTACAAAATACTCAATAACTCAAAAAAATTTTTTTGAATCATCACCAAAAAGTATACAGATCTTTAGATAAATATAAAAAAGACTTGTGCAAAGTTTTAAGCAATAATCATAAATTGTTTTTGAGATACGGCACAAAGTGTAAAAAAAACTCCCCCTTTTTTACAAAATACTCAATAACTCAAAAATGAAATTTTGAATCAGCACCAAAAAATATACAGATCATTAGATTAATATAACAAAGACATGTGTAAAGTTTTAAGCAATAATCATAAATCGTTTTTGAGATATGGCGCGACATGTAAAAAACCCTCCCCCTTTTTTACAAAATACTCAATAACTCAAAAACGAAATTTTGAATCATCACCAAAATGTATACAGATATTAAGATTAATATAACTAGGAATTAAGTGTTTAAAGTTTTAAGCCATAATCAAGAATCGTTTTTTGAGATACAGTGCGACATGTGAAAAAAAACACACCTCTGTTTTAGTTACAAAGTGCCGTAACTCAAAAAGTTTTAATCATATTTTCACCAAAAAGTATACAGATCATTTGACCATCATAAGAAACAACTTTATTAAGTTTCATGAAATTTGGATAAGTCGTTCTCAAGTCACGGTGCGACATGTTTACGCCGGACAGACAGACGGACAGACGGACACTGGACATTTGTATACCATAATACGTCCCGTCAAAATTTTGACGGGCGTATAAAAACAACAGACAAACAGAAACCCTAAAGTGCTAAGGCGTACGACATTTAAATCCAGTTGTCTATGATGCGTTTGTTTATTAGTATAGTAGGTGCATACGATTGAGGTTTTTGTTTACGTCTTTTGGCATTTAAAATTAAGATTACTCGTAATCCATTTATCGTCTATTGTTAGTTCTTGCGTTGACCGAGTTTTTGAAAATTGTAAATCGTCACAAATTTGCACCAAAAGACGGGAAGCGGTTGTTTTACATTTTTGTTGTAATTAGGGGGAATTTCAGACATTTTGATGGAGGTGTCTGATATGTTTAAAAAGGATTAAATGTTATTAAAAGATTTGAAATACATTCCACACAGATTCATTTCATTCTTTCAGATAGACTTTCATTTTAAATGAAAATATAAGTTCCTCTTAATAATTGAGCACAATTCGTTTAAATAGATATCTCACTACAGGGTCAATTCCTTAATCATGAACAGGGTACAATAACCATATTACGACAATTACCTTCAAATCTACAGCCACGAATAAGACCAAACGTATCCAATGCCAGACCTGGTTCCTTCTGGCTTAATTTTGATAGAGTTTCCTTAAACTTGTCAAAGTTGTTTTCATTCTCATATTTCTGTAGTTCTTTAATGGACTCTTCTTCGTCGGTTGCTTTACTTCCATGCGTTAATATTAAATTCAGTAATAGCTTCCGTGTGTCCATTCTATAAATTTAGCAATGCTTTAGTCAATTACTAACCTTTTGACAACACTTACATGCTTACAACGGTAATAATGTTTTACTTTTATTTAATATATGACTGTAACAGTCGCAGTTTTGTTTAGAACACCAATGCGTTGGCTATTAATTGGGGCATACACATATGTATATGAAGTTTGCGATAATGTCAGTAGTTATATTTGTAGAACTGTGACTCTGTAAATTGATATTCTTATTCCAAATTGAAAAAAAAAAAAACATTTTAACTCGTTGATTAATATAAATTCAAAAAAATTGGCCCTATCATTTTGAAATAAAATAATAACCCCATATATGAGCATATGTAAAGGTAGTCGTTACAATAATTCATTCGTTTGAAGAAACTTTCATTCATCTGGAAACAATGAAAACCTAGAAAAAATTGGTTGGTTTAAGTGTACAGTATCTTAAATTTCTATCTATTCATGAAATTGTGCAAACCCCAAGGATTTAATCATCATGTAGAATTTCAATACATGTACCTACCTTAAACCATTCAAAATACAAACGTAACTTGAAGAACATTACTTTCCCTTCAGCATTTTGAAGAATGTTACTTTCACCATGTTCACGTTAGCAGTTTTACCGTAAAAATCTTACCTTCATGAAAATAATACTGTAACAAATAAATACACTTCAAGTGAATAATATAACTTAGTTTTCATCTATATATATTGATTCCCCCAAAAAATCGTGGAATCAAAAGCTTGATGCCAAAAATAGTGGACAAAAGACAATTATGATAAGTAATAATACAAGGATCTGATGACTGCAGTTTACGTGGAAAAAGCAAGGCCATTTAAATATATATAGCAGAATTAATTTGTAAGAAGGTATATAAAATTTAAATTAAGAACTCGGTCAGTCAAATTAATCAGTCTCATAAATTGATCAACGGTAACAGGATATCACAACGATTTTAACATTGTATAAGTTATCATGTTGCATCTATAAAACCCATGTCGTAATTTAATCACTACTCGGAGAGATGTAGAATTTGATATACAGTATGGGCATAACCTCAACCTATCAATGAAACATTTAGTAGTACAATAAAATTATATCATAATATTTATCAAAGGTACCAGGATTATAATTTTGTACGCCAGACGCGCGTTTCGTCTACATAAGACTCATCAGTGATGCTCATATCAAAATATCATAAAGAATAATTTGTACTTCATACGTCACCAAAACATAAGTTCTTTTCACAGGGCTTTTGTTACTTAAAAACATATTCACCCTGAGTTCATCTTGATCTTGTTAATTCAGTACTGATTGCATCTTGTAAACTAAACGAAATAACCAAAGAAGGCATGGTTTTTGGCTGCAATACTTTGAAAATTAATGTTTTGAAGGCGCTCAGAATGTACATTAATATCGGATAAGTCATTTTTTAAAGTCAAAGTTAGTACGTGTCATAAGAAGGCACACGAGTGGGCATACTAAATTAAACGTCAAACGTCTAAGTAATTGCATTCCAATGTATCTCAGCTCGTAATTGGTAAATATAGGGGATGAATACAAAAATTAGTTAAGAAATTCACAGATCGCGATACCAGCAACACCGAGACGAAATCAAACTTTGTGGGAAATATACACTAAAGGATAGCCAAAGTATTTGGGGGAGAGTATTTATGTGGTAAATGTGCATTTTCCGAAAATATATCTGAAAACAAATATGTTGCATGAAACAAGAACAAGAAATTTCCTATACAACAACTTGGATTACAAAACTATAATAAAACAAGTAACTTAAGTTATTAACACAAAAGTCGACAAAAAGGACACCAACCATTGTACGGCGGCCAATTTGAAAATTTTAAAATGATGATCATGCCGAAAAAATTGTCGTTACAAAAATAAATTTGGAAGTATTTGATTGAATTGGTGATGTACCTAAAGCAGAATATATGGCAACGGAAATGAATAAATAAGTATAATCCTTTAATTCGTTCAAATTGACATTAACTTTTTGATAAATGTAACATAATCTGGAATCTACAATGGATAAATGTGTGCAATGCTGTCATATGGTGTCGGAAAAAAATACAATGTCTTTAAAAAAACACACTTTGCACGTTTTAACAACCTCTTAAAATCATACCTTTTGCGTAAAGCTTTGGCTTTTGTCATTTGATATTCAAATGCAAATGTATAAAGTATTGCCCTACTCTCCATTCTACCTAGTTATTGTAACGAGAGTGCTTAACTATGAAGCTTACGTTTGTTATATATCTCTTCTGAGTTAGTGTGAGGTATGCACTATAAAGAACACAAAAATGATTTATTATAACTTAAAAAAAATCTACCTTTTTATCGAGTTTCAGATTTGGTACTTCTTTGATACTCATGGGCTACAGTGTAATTCTGTTTGTCTTACTATCATATTATCTAGTAAATGGACTATGATTTTAACCAACATTGAATATTTCGCGTTGAAATACGTATCATCATTTTAAGGGTAACCAGCAAAATTTTTATGATATTCAAAATTTGATCATCTAAGAAAAAGGTGAGATGTAAATGAATTATTATTCTTCCAAGTATTTCATGTATTTGTGATTTTTTTTTTTTTTCCAAATTCGACGATGTGTATTATTTGAATTGTTTATTATCACAAGCACACGGGTTCTTCTTATTTCAGGTAACATCATATCACATGATAGTAAACTCCTTTCAAGATACATTATCGTTATTTAAAGGAATCTATTTGAGTAACATACTTTGTAAACATTTCAAGTCAAATCTACACTATTAAACGAGAAGACCTCATTTTGTGTGTCGCTTCTCTTCCTCCCACAATAAATTAATCACCATGCTTCTGTGTCCTATAGGTACCATGCATAGTCGCGTTTGTCATCCATTCTTATGACTATTCAGTTTGGGTTATTTTGGGAGAAAAACGAAAATTAAGGCGTCCGAATATTGCTTCCGTCATCAAACCGACTTTCATCTCGCACATGACTTCCGGTTTCAACATTGAGAACCAATCGTATGATAGATAACAAAAATGAAAAATAAACAAGCCAATCAGAGCGTTGTCCATATCATGGTTTTTAGACCTCATTTTGCGTGTCGCTTCTCTTCCTCCCACAATAAATTAATCATCATGCCTCTGTGTCCTACAGGTACCATGCATAGTCGCATTTGTCATCCATTCTTATGACTATTCAGTTTGGGTTATTTTGGGAGAAAAACGAAAATTAAGGCGTCCGAATATTGCTTCCGTCATCAAACCGACTTTCATCTCACACATGACTTCCGGTTTCAACATTGAGAACCAATCGTATGATAGATAACAAAAATGAAAAATAAACAAGCCAATCAGAGCGTTGTCCATATCGTGGTTTTTAGACTTCATTTTGTGTGTCGCTTCTCTTCCTCCCACAATAAATTAATCATCATGCCTATGTGTCCTATAGGTATAAAAAAGAAGATGAGGTATGCTTGCCAATGAGACAACTATCCACAAAAGACCAAAATGACACAGACACTAACAACTATAGGTCACCGTGCGGCCTTCAACAATGAGCAAAGCCGATACCGCATAGTCAGCTATAATAGGCCCCGATAAGACAATTTAAAACAATTCATACGAGAAAACTAACGCCCTTATGTATGTAAAAAAATTAACGAAAAACAAATATATAACACATAAACAAACGACAACCACTGAATTACAGGCTCCTGACCATGCATAGTCGCATTTGTAATCCATTTTTATGACTATTCAGTTTGGGTTATTTTGGGAGAAAAACGAAAATTAAGGCGTCCAAATATTGCTTCCGTCATCAAACTGACTTTCATCTCACACATGACTTCCGGTTTCAACATTGAGAACCAATCGTATGATAGATAACAAAAATAAAAAAAAACCAAGCCAATGAGAGCGTTGTCCATATCGTGGTTTTAATATCGTAAGAATCACTACTATTATACTTCGGTTTTACTTTAATACACTTAATTTTCATAAGTTATCGGACGAGGAAAGGACAATTATATTTGCGTTTATCTGCATGTATATTATGATTATGATTATACTATAGAGACTCTCTATACAATATAGTTGTGAGTTTCCGTCATCAAACCGACTTTTAAGTCAGACATGACTACCGTTTGCAACATTGATAACCAATCGTATGATTGATAAAAAAAAAGATAAATAAAAAACTAAGCCAATCAGAGCGTTGTGCATATCGTAAGTACTCGGACGGGAACAAGACAATTATTTTCACGTTTATCTGCATCATCCCCATGTATACTATGATTAATATACTTCTATAATATATAGAGACTCTCAATATAATATAGCAGTGATCGCCATGGAGAAGAAACTTTATAGAATTAATAGTTGATAGAAAATTAAATACACTTTAATATTTATGCATACGTATGTTCAAAGTATACAGCACAAACATTGGAATATAATAGAAAACAAAATAATAACGGACTTTGAAAAAAAAAGAGAGGGCTTACAAATATTGCCCTGTCTCCATGTTCCTACATTGTATATGACTTTTTTCTTCAGACATTTAGCCTAAAATAGTTAACATACTTTCAACCAAGCTTAAAATGTCCGCAATTTCTCTTTTAAATGTAAGTCAAACAGGACTTCCGGTTTTAAACTTGCACATAAATTTCATAAGAGTACCCAAAGACAGGACAATAATGATTGCGTTGATAGAGACTATCCAAATAATAAAGCTGTGATCGTCTAAGAGAAGAAAATCATAGTTAATAGCAAATACACTTTATTTATAGTATACGTATGTTCATAGTATACAAAAACGCGAAAATAATGGAATTTAACAGAAACAAATAACGGACTTTGGAAACAAGGGAGAGGACTTAAACCTTTTTTGAAATTCTCTAGATATGAAATCTTTTACTGAAATTCTCCAGACACAAAATCTCAAAGGCTCTAATGATCTCTAATGCCCGCGATTTCGCGGGTGTGTTCTATTGACACGTTAAAGGTCCTCAGTATACACAACTATTTCTACAGACTATTTTATACCATTGATTATTTTTTGAAAAAATTTGTTCAGGGGGTACGTATCCTTAGGTATTTTTCATCCTTATTCTATTGTGCACGGATTATTCGTCAAATGATAAATATTCAGCAGATATACACCTTTTATTTCTATTTACATACTACACTGTATAATTAAATTGGAACAGAAAATTAACAATTACAACAGTATACCTGTATGATGCTATAGACATTTTTTCTAAACATTTTTAAAATGTAGCTACAAAATTAACCCATGATTTACCTGTTTGTGTATTATTATGTATTATAATAATTTACTTATCAGGCTTTTATAAAATGAATAAAAAGACGTCAATGAGACACCAATTCGACGAAATAATCAAACCAACAAAAGACTTATAGAGGACAATGTCCATTCTTTAGGCAGGTCTAATGTAAATTGCTATAAAAATGTAAAAAAATCAAACACAAATAATCAAAGATTTGTCATCATCACCATTGTGCGTATGAGAAAACTGAAGATCGTGTGTGTGTTTGGCTGTGTTTGTTTGGACACACTTATGATAGTGACAAGCTTAATATAAACCCGTTGCATTTGTTTGCACCTGTCCTTAGTCAGAAATCGGATGTTCAGTTTGTTGATGTGGTTCATAAGTGTTTCTCGTTCTTGTTTTTCGTATAGCCCAGTAGCCAGTACTTCGGACCTGGCATAAAAAAACGGATTTTTTGTGTTATCTAAATTTGCTGTTACAAAATGTTAGAAATTATTTTAAATTAAGGAATGTATCTCCCTCATGCAAAGCTCTGATTCCTTTCGCAGATTTGGCTATACTTTTTGGACCTTTTAGATTATAGCGATTCTTCTTTTTTATAAGCTTTGGATTTCAAGTATTTTGGCCACGAGCATCACTGAAGAGAAATGTATTGTCGAAATGCTCATCTGGTGCAGGAAAATTGACACTGTTAATATTATTAGACCGTTGGTTTTCCAGTTTGAATGGTTTTACACTACTCATTTTTGGGGCCATTTAGATCTTTAATTTCTATGCACACGTACAGAAAAAGTTTTTTAACGCATGCGGAAGTATAGCTCAAGAATGTTTGCAATCTTCCATGAAGACTTATCTGTCCTTGCTCTCTCTAGGACCGATAACTCTGTATAAGAGATTGAATTTTTGGCGGGAAAATATGAATGCCTACTCAAATCCAATCTGTTAGAAAAATCGAATTATTATCTGTACATTAACCTCACTTTCAGTTTCAGGTAAAAAGACAAGTGCATGTGACCATCCATAAGAACTTGCAGTCATCTGATGTTCAGTACTTCAGTACTTTGATTCAAAATACAATGAGCCATGTCAAAAAGTAAAATCACAAAAATACTGAACTCCGAGGAAAATTCAAAACGGAAAGTCCCTTATTAAATAGCAAAATCAAATGATAAAAAGGAAGTCAATAAACATCATAATTCCGTTGTAGCATTTCACATTCAAATCTATAAACTGGACATTTATTAACATCTTCATCATCAATTTCAGAATACATCTGTATCAAAATGTGTTCATGTCTAAATCGTATACTAAACCCCAGTAATTAGCTTTTGAATTTGTTTTGAAATTAAGTGTATAACTGTTGTGCATAGCTATATGTGCATTAAATAGCTAAAACAAAACCTCATATTAAAAAGCCTTGCATGATGATGTCTATCACTGGCTGGAATATTTTTTTTTTATCGATTTAGAATACTTTTATCTTATTGACACGTCATCTTGAGTGTGCGTGTCAATGGCTTTCCACGTACAGTTATCTAAAATACGATACTTTTAACCATATAATTTATATTATTCCACTGCATGTTGATTTTGATAGCGAAATCAACATCTGATTGGTTGAAACTATTCCACGTGACGTCGAACAAAACTTCATATTCCCTTCATGGGCTTGATAATATGGATAATAGTTTCGAGTGTATTTTAGTCTACTCCCCATCTAATTAACTATCGAGTTAAAAGAGAAAGGCAGCCGACGTTCATATAAGCGATATAAACATAAAGATAAAGATACATGTGGATAGAGAACTAATGCACATAGATTTTTCTAGGTCTGTTAAATTTCATATTATAGGTTAACATGCATAGGTATCATCGTTTGGAACTGTTTAAGAATGGGGTGTGTATCGAATTAGTCAATGAAATGATTTATCTTTGTTTCATCTCAATGTTGCCATTCTTCCCTTTTATTAGTGAACATGCATATTCCGTCTCTAGCTAAGAGAGTAATTTGAAGGTATCATAAATACGGATTCAATAAGGTGGAATACTTGCCAGTGAATAATACAACATTAGGTGTTTATTAGCTGATTGTAACAAAATTAAACCATACTGCCTGCTAAAAGCGAATTATCATTTTACTATATCAAGTTCATTAATGATTGAACAAGTTTATATATATATCTCGTAGCTAGTGACCTTTTTAAAAATCTCTACCACATTGTAATGTCAATTTCTATGAATAAGTCAAGAAAAAAAGCCAATGTAACTGTAAATCACATTAGTTATTTCTTGTTTAACTGAAAGAAGATAATCATTAAATTCAATTTTGTTTTTCGTTCCTGTACGATATAGTTTCAATCGAATCCACAAAACAAAACAAGTAGAAAAGTAAGAGAATTAAAGCTACTCAAAATACCAATTCTGTGATATAGATACAATGGATAAGCGTTGATTCTTGAAAAAGAAACCATGAGCCCTGGAGCGAATGGTTTGTTTTTCATAAATCAACGCTTATCCATTGTATCTATAACTTAAACTATTGTGTTAATATCTTATAAAAAAATAACGCCTATTCTTAATTAGGAGGTATTGTAAGTGAGTTTAAATAGCCATGTTATCGTGTCAAACGATCCATTACAATGAATTAAATATCACAAATAAATGTTTAAAAATACAAATACATTAGAACACAATACATCTGTCCTTTAAGATCTTCATATTATCAGGCATCTGAATATTATCTGTTCATACAAACTAAATTAAATTCGAACTCACTTCTAATAAAATTGAAAATGGAAATTGAGAATGTGTTAAATGGACAAAAACCCAACAAAGAAGATATATATAGTGCATATAATAAGTAAGTTTCCGAAATTTTAAACACGAAGCCTAATTCTAGTCTCATCACGATTTTCTTGCATAGGAATTTGCGAATTAACATTTGTAAAATTATGTAGTAAAACAGATGAAATCATATATTAATTTATAAAACAATAATGGACAAAAAGTATGTAATTATTTTTATTTCAAAAATGTGGAATATAAAAAAAGAAGATGTGGTATGATTGCCATTGAGAAAACTCTTCACAAGAGACCAAAATAACACAGCAATTAACAACTAGAGGTCAACGTTCGACCTTCAACAATAATCATAGCCCAAACCGCATAATCAGCTATAAAAGGCCTAGAAATGACAATGAAAAACAATTCAAACGAAAAAACTAACGGCTTATTTATGTAAAAATTGAACAAAAAAAAAAAAAAACCCACTGAATTACAGGCTGACTTTGGACAGGCACATACATACAGAATGTGGTGGGATTAAACATGTTAGCGGGATCCCAACCCCCTCACCTGGGATAGTGGTATAACAGTACAACATAAGAACGAACTATAAAAATCAGTTTAAAAGGCTTAAATCATCAGATGGACAAAAATACAAGTGGACGTGGAATAGCCAACATTAATCCGATAATAAACGACCAAACTCGTTTTTATTACACAAAATATCCACAATAACATACAAAACAAGAACAAAAAGCGGAAAACCAGAGATTATGGACAACATAGAGAATTCAGGGATTCGCACCTAAACAGACCAGACATAAACTTAACTCATTTAGCTTAACCATGAAACCTCGTGGCTACAAACTCATATTGTACGTTTGCCTATTATTAATATATAAAGGTACAAGCCGGTAGCCCAGAGGTTTCGTCGATATGTCAGTAACATTTAACAGAATTCATGGACGGGTTCGATTCCCAGTGAAGGCATATAGAAATTACAAAAATTAAAGGTAAGTTTTAAAAATAATTCCATAAGTGAACAGAAATCAGTAAATTAGTCAATTCAACCTTAATAAAATAAGACACACAAAGGAAACACTAGAATATAATCTGGTGAGTCCATTTCAGCGACGGATTTAGGAAGCGTTGATTCTTAAAAAAAAAGAATCCACGGTTAATGCATAGGCTGACGTCACCATAATGGTTTAATTGTTGTTAAACACGTCCTTCAAATACTACAAATATGTTGCCACTAAAAAAACAAGCATCCTTCTGATATCAGTTTCAAAACATTGTTATGTATATCAGAAAGTTAATGACTCTGCGTTCGCAATTTTATTTTGAAGAAAAGATTAACAAAAGATAAATAATCTAATAGCATTTGACCTAAACAAAAAAGGCAAGATTTTTTTTAGTTTTGTTCGATGCCAAATGGCTTTCTCTGTTATATACCAAAAGTCTACTAAGAAATCTGAGTGGGAACATGGATTTGTTTTGGTGAAAAAAAGCAAAATTTGTCAAAAATAGCGAAAAACTGGGAAAAGCTGGTTAAACATTCATTTTTGATGAACAGTTGCATTTGCCTTTGCTGCCCTATACACATGAAAACCTTATTTTTAGTCTAGTCAAAATAGATGAAAATGTGGCCAACCTAAAAAAAATCTCAACAGAATTATTTTTGGTAATTTTCAATTTTAAAAGGCTTTCTTTGTAACAAACCTAAAGTCTACCAGGATAACTGAGTGGGAAAATGGATTTTTTGGGTGAACAATAGCAAAATTTGGCAAAAATAGTGAAAAACTGGGAAAAGTTTGTTTAACATTCATTTTATGCAGTTTTAGTTTAAACATATTTATTTATAGTGGATTGGGAAACAAGTTTTGCAACTTATATTAATCCCTTTCCACTTTGCGGGTGCGAGTGCTGCCTTGTAGCGGCATTAGCCTGCTCTTTTTCGAAATCTACAAGGGTGTCTTTAACGTGCAAGAGATATGGCTCTCTCTTAACACGGGTAAGCCATTTATCGTCCCCTTCCGACGGACTATCATCGTTTCCTCGAGACCATACTCGCAAATGGTGTCAAGGGAGAGCCGAAAATTCAGTTCCTGAAATTTTCATCCCAGACGGGAATCGAACCAGGAACCTTTGTGTTAGTAGTTCGATGCACTAACCACTACACCACGGCTTTTATGCAGTGTATATAAAAATAAAATATATTTTTTTTATAGACATGAAATTTTAGGTGAAAACATCCGGTTTTTTTTTAAATTGAGATTCACATAGCGTGAATTGATTACCCAAACAGACTGGAAAAATATAAAAATTGGTCCGTTTGACTTATATAAATCTTCAAAAAATAATTCTTAAAAATTCATTTTTAAAAGATAAATATTTTTTTCTTCATGTATGTTAATGTCAAACGGACTATAATAGCAGTTCCTTTCATTTTTCAATTAAGACGAAAACCTGTATTTTAATCATTCCAACCCGACCATAGAACAGACATTAGCAGAAGGTCACCAACAGGTCTTCAATGCAGCGAGAAATTAGCTTGACACAAAGCACGTTAAAAAGAGCTTGTTTGTTGTGACTGTTTGACATGAAAAGTTCCTTTTTAGTAATGAATAATAGATTTTTTTCTTCATCAATACTATATACTTAGGAGAACAGACCGTTTTTGGAGTGGTCTTTCTTCATATCTAACGATGGAACAGGTCTTGATGAGAAGTGTCAAATCTTCTGGAGGTCTAACCAGGGGCAGAGGAATGGGTGAATCCCAACGAGCACAATGAATACTATCTATGCCTTCTTGTACAGACTAAAACAGTGCCATGCAAGATCTCACTGGTGTTGCATACTGGACTAGGGATCAGCACAAAGAAGCTAACCGTGCAAGGAAAGAACTAGACAGGATAGACACTCTTGCAATTATTGAGTACTTTCGTGAAAGAAATTATTTTACTAATGATGTTTCACTTAGAAATATTGAAACTGGTGTTAAGGTACAGCTTATTTGTTTCGACTGTTTGACATGAAAAGTTCCTTTATAGTAATGGATAATAGATTTTTTTCTTCATCAATACTATCATGACTATATACTCAGGAGAACAACAGACCGTTTTTGGAATGGTCTTTCTTCAGATCTGACTATAGAACAGGTCTTGATGAAAAGTGTCAAATCTTCTGGAGGTCTTAGCAGGGCAAGAGGAATGGGTGAATCTTGTGCAGACTAAAACAGTGCCATGCAAGATCTCACTGGTGTTGCATACTGTACTAGTGATCAGCACAAAGAAGCTAACCGTGCAAGGAATGAACTAGACAGGGTAGACACTCTTGCAATTATTGAGTACTTTAGTGAACGAAATTATTTTACTAATGCTGTTTCACTTAGAAATATTGAAACTGATGTTAAGGTAGAGCCTGATGTTAACGTTGAAAAAGCAGAAAGTTTTTGAAATAAAACGTGAGAATCGATGAAATGTGAAAACAATTAGAAGCTTCGAGAAGTCAAACAATTAATAACGTTGGCAGCCAAAGCTAAGTCAAAGTCAGATTCAGACTGTTTAAAAACGGATATAAATCCTCAATTGATGTTCCAACTTCTGACCACAGCAGCAGATGGTCTCTCATGAAAACACATCCCAGGTATTACAGTAAGAATTTTCCAGCGTTCCTTCTTCTATTTTTGATTACCTCGAGAGGCATGCAAGTTAAACTTAGCTGATGCGATATTGGTATGTGGAAGTGATTGCATACATTAGATATAAGGTGAGGGTCTTCAGTATTTCCTTGACGGTGGATGACTATTGCAACGACTTCTTTGGGACTTGATATATCACTTGTAGCCTTTACACAAATGTATGTCGATCGTGAAATCAGAAAGTACATGTTATTGTTTTTGACAGTTATCAAGAACTTCCTTCAATTAAAAATATAACACATTTGCGTAGAACAAAAGGCATCATTTGGCCTAACATCAATTTTACCTCATCTATGACTTGCAAAACTTAAACGGAACTTTTCATATCAAACAGTCTAAACAAACAAGCTTTTATTAACCTGCTTTGTGACAAGCTTAAGGATAATAATATTAGATTAAGAATGCGACTGATGATACAGATATTCTTGTTGTGCAAACAGCTTTGGATTGTGATTTGTCTTTAGTAGTCATAGTAAATGGTGAAGATACGGATATATAATTAGTGTCATTTATTCGCCATCTTAATCAGGAGTGCAAACAGGCTATTTTTAAATCTGATAAAATGACAATCAACCAAAAAATTAAAATATGGAACATAGAACAGTCTAAAGGATTTCTTGGGAAGGATGTTTGTAATTTGTTGCTCTTTTTGCATTCTATGTTAGGTTGTGATTCATTATCTTGGCTTTTTGAAATAAGTAAAGGACATATATATTAAAACACTTAACCAAGAATATCTGAAAATGCATGTCCAGTTTTAATGAATAATACTTTATTAAAGCAGATATCATCAAAGCAGGGGAAGAAGCATCCCATGCATTCAAAGCAATTTTATAGTCTTCGAGTGTATTATCGCGGTGCCAAAATGGATGTAAGAAGAAGTTGACATAGATCCTACAGACTATGCAGACTATGATTGGGAAATTTCATTTTGAAAACTTCGTCCAATATTGATGGAAGTTCCTCCTACACCTGATAAAAGTTTTACCATTATAAGTTGCAACTATAAGCAAAACAGCAACACCAAATGATGTGTCTATAGACAAAATGGTCTTTACAGCAGATTCCAACGAGTATGAAGCTACATGTATATTCTTTGGTTAGCTTCCTTGCTAGCTCAACCATGAAATCATTATTAGGTTAGGTACACAAGCCTTTGGGTGGAGTCAATTGTGAAACAGAGAACCAATCAGAACTAGTGACAGAATATAAACATTGTAAAACTAGTTTTACAAGTAAGTTTAAAAATAAGCTTTCAATCTAAATTTAAAATTTATTGATAAGTAAAGCATGTTGTAGGTGTGTTTGATTTGCCAATTTTATTTCAATTAATTACTCAGTTCATTTATAAATACAGTTATGTGTATGTACTTTCAGTCAGGATTCTACTTCGTCAAAATGACCTCCCATTACGCCAGTTCATTTTCACAATCGTAGAAATAGAAGCCATTGTAGGGATGACGCACTGCCAATTTTGCTCTTGGAAACCGATAAATTTATCCACATTGCACCATTACTATCCTGCAAAAAGACAAATGTATCAACTAGCAAATGAGCATCAGTTTGTGATCTTGTCTGCATTGATTCAACTTAAAACTATTGTCTGATCGGTTGTCAGGTGGAATTTTCGAAAATTCATAAACATTTAAAAAAATTCTAATTAAATATTTCGTGGAAGAGCAGACTAGATTTTTTTAGTGGTTGAAAACTATTAACCCTAGTTATCACACACAAAAAAAATATTTTTTTTTCGAAGATATGCATTTTCATCATCCAACTTGAAAGACTGTCGTAAAGTACTTTTAATAAAAAATACTATTCGAACACACCTACTCTGTTTTTGTGATTCATTAGATAGGTATTTCACTTGACCCATATATTTCATCTTTTAACACTGTGATTGTTTATGTCATAAAGTCAACCTGTAGCTTTGATATGTAAAAATGATAGAATCTGAAGCGAGACTATGTATGAAATATTCTTGCTTTGTACGATATCAAGACAAAATATTCAACCCAAACACACCCTTACATAAAAAGGTGCACTCGATTTTCTCTTTTCGATACAGTTGTTGCCCTTCTTTTGGAATATTTTCTTGAGTCACATAATGGAAGGGCAG
Organism: Mytilus edulis; assembly: GCA_019925275.1. NCBI lineage: Eukaryota > Metazoa > Mollusca > Bivalvia > Mytilida > Mytilidae > Mytilus > Mytilus edulis. The sequence goes on along the minus strand of CM034352.1, from coordinate 57,059,733 downwards.
ACACGAAAATTACTGAACTAATAGATTGATATGTTCTCCGTCCGTGGTAATTTTTTCAAAAAAATCGGAGGTTATGCATTTTCTACATCCAACTTGAAAGCTACTCATGTCGTCGACTTGATATCTAATTGTTCTCCTGAACTATGTTCTAGATAAATTGAAAACTTATGCAAATGGTGTTTTTAAAATAAAACACTTCGTAATTGAGAAGAAAATTGTCATTTTATTGGTTTCTATTAACTTTTAAAAATTTTGTCACTATAGTAAACATTACAGTAAGCATTTGTCGCCTTCTCTAACAAAGAGCTTCGATTCTTTTGTTCTATTTCAACCGGGTTTCCGACTGCTTTACAATGGTACAATCAAGGCGTAAATATAAGGTTTATGACTCACTTCTGTTGCCTTTGAATTACGAATTTTTCAAACTGCAATAGTATGAAAACAGCAAAGATAAAGAATAATAGAGATGGACCATTTTGTACATATACAAAGGGGAAACTTCGAGCAAGCATTAATATTTATAGTTTCATTGCATTTAAAAGTTAAACGGGATTTTGTGGCTAAAAAACCACAAATATTTTTGTTATAAAATTTTAAGCATAGATTACTCACTTGATTTTCTATGATGTGCTAGCGTTTATAGTTTACAAAAAGTCCTGAACAACCTTTAAATTAAAAACAAATCGTGCTAAGTCACGAAAGTCGAGCGCACCCTAGAAGGTGTACTGAAATTGGTCCATATTTATATTATTTTGAAACCAATATCTAAATTTATAAACTTGTTTTAAGGAAATCATTGCTAACACTGCTTGCAAATCCTCCATTTATCAAGTCAAGTGCCAAATTGCCAACTATCAGAGTATAAGGGGAAATACTGTGAATTTTCTATAAAATTTCTATTTTTTAGCATTGAATCAACACTCAACATTATCATCCTTCAACAAAACATACACCGTAACTCCGCTTCCATTTAATTGTAATTCAAAGATTTTTTTAATTCAATCAAAGACTATAAGAAATAAAATTTAATTTGCAAAGTTGTTTAGGTAAACCTGTTTGTATGAAACATACATATTATAAACAGGCCATTTATAAATGTTATATGAGTGTTTCCATTGGAAAATGAATTGGTGCTATGCTCCTCCCAATTTTAAGGTAATAATCATTTCATGGTTGAGCTAGCAAGGAAGCTAACCAAAGAATCTACCTGAAGCTTCATACTCGTTGGAATCTGCTGTAAAAGTGTTCGGTAGGATGCGGTGAATGTTGTGGTTTGAGTTGTTCTAATTCTGTTTCTTTTTGCTGAATCTGACTTTACTGATGAAAAGATATTTGTTGTATACAGAAAACTATGGAATTATCTTTAAAAAAATGTTTCCATATATCTTGTCATTTACTTTTAAATCATTATCCGTTTTGGTCAATGAGACCTATTACCTCTCATTATGCATGGTCAACAAATATCTGATTTTCGCTAAACATCTCTTGTTGGTTGAATATAGAATGAATTTAAGCATTGTACTTTTTCATATAAAGAATATGAATTAATTTTCACTAACAATTTAATTGATTTCTGATAAACTATGAATTTAATCAGTTTTTTCCAGTTTTTTTTTCAATTTTGGGCCAAATTTGGCTTTTTCACCCAAAATCAGTAATTTTCGAATTTGTTTTACAATAAATTTTGTTTGATCTGATTATCATTCAATTAAGATTTGCATTTTTCTATTTTTGAAGTGATTTAAAAACAGTTAAAATTCCAAATTGGTGTTTTTCCAGTTTTTAACGATATTTTGGATGATATGCTATATTTTACCAAGAATCACCATTTACCCAATTAAGTATTGATGTAAAGTTTTGGAATGATTAGAATATATTTTTTTTTAATCTTTTTTGAACTATCAATTGAACCTCTAATACCAATATTTATATTTTTCCTGTCCTGTTGGTAACCAATTCACGCTTTGTAAATCTCAAATTCCAACAAAAGTCGGATGTTTTCACCTAAAATTTCATGTTTAAAAAAACCCAAAATATATTTTTATTATTTCATTTCATAAGCACTGTATAAACTGTTGTAAAACTTTTGATTTAAAATGATTATCATCAAAAATGAATTTTAAACAAGCTTTTCCCACTTTTTCACTATTTTCGTCAAATTTTGCTATTTTTCACCGAAAAAATTCATTTTCCCACTCAAATATACTGGTAGACTTTTAGTTTGTTACAAAGGAAGCCTTTTAAAATTGAAAATTACCAAAAATAATTCGGTTGAGATTTATTTGAGGTTATAAACTTCACATTAAAAGGCCAGAATTCGATTGATAAAGAAAATAATGGCATTCTCCTGAAACACATTTTAACACATGGATCATCGATTGACATTTTGCGAATGTGATAATGCAAGTAGAAAAGAAAAAACAGAAACATAAAATGAGAAATTTTTGTGCAGCAACGTTTGATATGTAATATCTATTTCCAGTAGATCGGGCTTGCAGTTTTTATGATAATGTCCTTACTTAAAAGTTATTGGACAGTAATGATTTGCATTGTGGGTACATTTAACCGTTATGGAATAACCGTTTCACAAATGATATCGGATATGTTCCTTACGTCGTAACTACAATCCCCTTCCCTTTCATGAATGTGACCTACCGAATTAGAATATTTACCGGATTTGTAATCACATAAGCAACACGACGGGTGCCACATGTGGAGCAGGATCTGCTTACCCTTCCGGAGCACCTGAGATCACCCCTAGTTTTTGGTGGGGTTCGTGTTGTTTATTCTTTAGTTTTCTACTAGAACACACCCGTGATATCGCGGGTCCGTGACTGAATTAAAGTATATAACTATGCGCAAGCCTTATTTTGACATTAGTATTGTCATCTGATAAAGTCATGCCGATTATAAGATACGCAGTTTTCTCTGCTTTCAAATCTTTCTGTTTGAATCCGTCGAACTGGAACTTATCAATTATTGGTAGTATTAATTAGTTGGAAAACAAAAGGTCCTGGAATGGAATATTTTTTAATCAACAGCATTGTCCTATATTAGTTATAAAGTTGAATTCTTTGATTCGCTGTTTTACGTCATGCCCGCTAACAAAAAAACTGTACCTATACGCCTTATTTTAGTCCAGATTTTTAGTATTCGTATTGCTTTCTTAGAAAGTTTTACTGATTAAAATGATACAATAGGTAACAATTTGACAATCTAGTAGTGTCAACCCTGTGAATATGACCCGTGTATATAGCATATTAATCCTGAATACACCGTTTGGTGGTGCGCCTGTCAGATGCGGAACATACAAATAAGGTAATAGGTAACAGGTGAATATACTATTGGTATCGGTATCGGACTCAACCCGGAACTTCTTAATTATTGGCAATATTAATTACGTGGAAAACAAAAGGGCCTGGAGTGGTGTAATTTTTAATCTACACCTTTGTACTATATTAGTTATATATAAAGTTGAATTCTTTGATTCGTCGTTTTTACGTGATGACGGCTGACAAATTGGACCTCGTAATTTTAGTATTATAGATGTTGTGTCATGTGTACTATTGTTTTTCTGTTTTTCTTTTTCGTTTTTAGCCATGGCGTTGTCAGTTTGCTTTAGATTTATGAGTTTGACTGTCCCTTTGGTATCTTTCGTCCCTCTTTTAATGCATGCATAGTTGGAAACGTTTACTCTATTGGCGCACTCACTCAGCATTTGTGTTTGCCTTAATTAATATATTCTTATTAAGTTTTCAAGAATTGAACATCGCTAAATTTCTATTACCTCTACTAAACAGGGGTAATTGCTTTTGTTATTTGTTATGGAAAATGAGTATCCGTGAAACATCAATCTTGGTGATCATGAATGCCACATCTATTTTACTATATTCTAATAGTAAAGTACTTCCTTAAGTTTTTATTCAATGCTTCTGAAGTTTTTCAATCATACATGTTTAGACATCGATTAGTTGTTTTTATACAAATCATATACGACACAAAAAAAAAAAGGAATTAAAAAAGTTCCAGAGCTACAAGATTAAATCAAATAAAGGCAATACTTGTATGCTGCTGTTCAATATTCATAAATCGATTGAACGGAAGCAAATCTGGGTTACAAATCAAACCTGAGGGAAACTCATTCACTATTACTGAAACAAAAAAGGTGAAACATATTTATCTTTTTGACAGCACCAACACTTGTAAATAAAAAAGTGAACAGTGATTTTAATATCTAGCATTGTTTACCTCTCCATTATACTATTAATAAAATATTTTGATTTTATTCGGTATAGGTAAACTGTGAGGTTAAATGTTAAATAACGTGTACATTTGTACGTGCTTCTAACCAGACTAACGAAACGGGCGTCTGGCGTACTAAATCATAATCCTGGTACCTTTGATAACTATTAGTTATAAAATATCCACGAAAATACTTTATTTCCCCAATTCACGAAAATAAGATTCCAAGAAATATATGAATCTATAGAATATGTTTAACTTAAAATGTCAATCTTAAACAAATTCTGTGAAATAAAAGGAGCTGATGCCAAGAATTATTGTATGCAACAATGAAATGTACTGATGACACCTACGCACATAACATGCATGAGGACAAGGACATTTAAATATATCCAGTTGGATTAAATGATTAGAAGAATACATACATTTATATGATGAAGTCGGTGAATCGTGTCATTTTGTAACAAGGACAAGCATTTAAAGTTAATGTTTATCAACTGTATTGATATGAATTCTAAATTTGATTGATACTGAAATTTCTTTAGCTAGATAGATAAATTGTCTGTAAAAATTAGATATATTTTACAGACAATCAAAATAAATATTAAAATACAAGAGACTGTTTAAAATCGTTGATTTATGGTTGGTGATGAAATGAATGGAATTCGAGGGGGAGGGGTTACTGACTATCCTTTCGGGTATAGCTGTGCCGACAGCACTTGCCAAATCATATCCTGTTCTAACCAGAAAACATTGAAAAACATACCCTGTGCTAAATAGAAATATTGAAAAACATTCCCTATTCTAGACACGCTCAGAAAATGTATATTCTGTTCTAGACTGTATAAATAGTTGCTGTTCTAAACCCGGGTTCTAGACTGTTTACATAACCGATCCTGTTCTAGACAAATACTTTGTTTCAAAAATGTTCTCAACAGCAGGCCATGAAAGGGCTACCCTGTTCTAACCAGCAGGACATGCAAAAGGGACCCTGTTTTAACCACCAGTGAACGAAAAAGAGACCCGGTTTTGGGGTACACTCATACCACTAGGAAGTAACCCCCTGGGATGGAATTCAATTTCAACTACAATCCTGACCCCTTTTCCCGAATATGACCTCCGAATAACACTTATTACCGGGTTTGGACTAACATTGGCAACACGACGGGTGTCACATATGGAGCAAGATATGCTTACCCTTCCGGATCACCTGTGGTCACCATCAATATTACGTTTTGTGTACTACATGTTCATGTTTTCCTTTTTTATCCATGAGGATGTCAGATTATTTTCGACTTATGATTTTGGTTTCTTTCACCTCTCTTTCTTGAACTGCGCTTGATTTTTAAGATCTAAGTTCACATATCATTCTTTGGTCTAAAAAATTAGTCTTTGCTAATATTCCTTAATATGCAGCTAACTAAGCCACAAAAAGAAAAATACCAATATGAAAGTCTTTGGTTTGACCCGGCCGGAATCGAAAACTTAGACTACGCATTCAAATTTTGCAATTGGAGACAAAAAGAGGTCATGTTCGATATTGCCGTTCAGGAGACATACTCCTTGATTTATTAGAAGATGGCACTTAATATAAAATTATGGCCTTGATGAAAATTGATATTAAGAATTATTAAATCGGATGTATCTGTATACCTAGATTGCACACGTATTTAAGCATAGTAATGTAATTTTGTAGCCTGCTTTGTACTTTTTTAGTCTTTTTGTTTTAACATGCTTCCAATGTCCAGATTCAATCAAATGCCAAATGTTGATGGCTGTCAATGCTTCTTGATGTAAACAAACGCTATGGCATCACTAGCTATTTTTTTATTTTGACGTGCAAATGAGCGCTAAATCTAATTGTTAATTTTGCTACGCGATTATCCCTGAACAGTTATTTTGCCTACGAACAGTTATTTTTCCAACACGCACTTTGCCAAGGGAAACAATGGTTATTTTCTTATTATATTAGTCATTCCTGTAGTAAAGTATAATAATGCTGATTATTACGAATACATGATTGGTCAAACAGTTACTTTTTCAATTGTGATACGTTATGACAAAATGAGGTCTATTTTTTGTGGTTTTAAATTATTGCCATTCATTGCTTCGAAATGACTATACTATATTAAGAAAACAACAGTTTGCTGTCATTTTGTGTCCTCTGTTATTAACATTTATACAACGAAAACAATGACAAAGTGCAAAGTTTTGAATTCATGATGTATTAGGGCGGTTTAGGATTTTTCAATAACAGTTTTTGTTTTCTTGATGATATTTTTTCTCTTAATAATCAAGAATTTTCTAAATAATTTGCAGAGACTTAACCAAAGGTACATTTTAAATAATAAAATGTAAACGGTCATAACTGTACTTTTCTTGGATTTGGATATTTCACACGGTACACTTATCACTAGATTTTTCGTTCCCTATTGCTATTTTTCATTTTTTTTTATGTTTGTTTTGCGTTATCTTACGGTGTTTATATTACACAACTCGTTTGCTTTGCCCGTGTCTGGTGTGACGTTTTTAATGAACGTTATCTATGTATTACTGGTACATCATTAAGCCAGAGATTAGGTTACCATAAATTACTTTTCAGAAAACCTTTACTAAAATCATCCATAGATATACAGCCTTTGTTTTTGAAGTTTGGTTGTACTTGTAGAAAACTTATTTCAAACCGGTTGTAGCACATCCTAATTTTTACTGAGATGTTGTTTACCGTGCCCGGAAATTTAAAAAGATCTTGGTAATCTTATCTTTAAATAAACTTACAATAAAAGGGTTCCAATTCAACAATTTAATTCGACGTCTTTTGCGTTAACATTATTTTTCAAAATCTTTCTCTGTAAGATCAATGTATAATTGAGTTAGCTGTAGAGTTTGATGAACATCCAAGTTGGTGAGAAAAAGTTATAGAAATAATTAGAGGTGAATATCTGCATTTATTCAAAACTGAAAATTCCAGCTTTAATTTAATCTTTATAATTGACATCAATGAACCGGGATTGTTTAAGATCAACATATAATTGATTTAGTTAGGCTGATACAGACCTGCGAGAATAAATATAAAGGTCTAGAATGAGTCTAGACAGATCAAGACGGGTCGAGACTGAGTAAAGACTGGTCGATATTCAGGTGATTTTCAATAAATGTATTTCAAGTCTTGAAAAAACTGGTCATGACGGGTCGAGACCATTTCAGAATATACCAAGACTATCAATTATTCAAACAGACTCAATAAGTAGAGTCGATACCAAAGTCGAGTACAATTAAGTACACTAAATTACTGTCAAGAATATGTCGATTCTTGTCAAATAAAATTTGTGCTCAAAATAAAGTCTTTTCAGACTCTGAGCAGTTGGTAGTGTTTATATTTTGAAAATTTATCGACGAACAATCTTGAGAAAGGTTTGTTATTAATCATATCAGTAACGACCTGCTGATTACTGAGCTGATGATGACTGCTGTGACTTATAGTCTACCATGCGAGGTATCGACTCAGTGCTGTAAAAATGAAAACAACACGTTAAGAATTTCATGCGTCGGAAGTGCCTTTCTGGATTTTTATATAAGTAAAAAAAAAAGTTATTTTTCAGCGATGATTTAATTTTGAAACACATCTCTAGGAACGGAATTAAAGAATACTTATAAATTAAAAAGATTTAAAACAAACCTAAAGTTCCAACGTCCTCAGTTAAAGTTGACCATTGGTAATTAAGCTATTCCTTAGTGTTTTAAAAAGCCCTTGAAGATTCTATGTACTATTACATCCCTGGCGTTTCATATGCTTTACCTTGTGAGTTTCTGGTGAAGGTAAATTCGCTTAGGACGTACAAAAAAATTCACAAAAATACTGAACTCGGAGGAAAAGTTTAAATTGAAAGTTCACAATAAAGTAGCAGATAGTTAAATATCTATAAAAATCTGTATAATGACACTGGCCATATTTATGTAGTAATCAAAATTACCGTGTTAGATAAACATTTTTGTAAATGCTAGATACACTATTCAAATAACTAACTGGTATATCAATTTTGTTATCTAAAGCAATCTTAAAATTGCATTTTTCCACCGAGAAAATCTACTTTGAAATGGCATTAGATAAGTACTGGCTTAATGATCGTGGATCGATATAAGCAAAATAAGTACACTGTTGCTTGCTTTGTCAGTAAACCAATTGACGGGAAAATTATACCACCAGGACATTCGATTCACTGAAAACGACACAGTATTGTATAAGGTTGAAGAATATGAACCTATTATTATTGATGCTAGTGAATCATAGATTGCTTATGCATGAACTATAGAACTATTTAGTAGAACGTAGCTTTGAATGGATTAAATATGTTAATGAGTAAAGCGTGTCTATATATGATTTTTAACGTTAATGGGCTATGACACATGATTAAGGTTAAACCCTAACCAATAAAACGTTTCTGCACTTTTAGATACGTCAATCGAATAGTGGCGTGATACTATATATGATTTCATAAAATTAATGTCAGTTGGATTTGTTTGTCCAATAAAGGTATGTTTAAAATTCAAAGAATTGTTGCCGTTTGATTCATACTCGAAAGTCATTTTTTTTCTTCCCAAACATTCTGGAAAAGGGGTGTGTGGTTGTGAGAGGGGAAAAAAAGGGGGGGGGGGGTTAATGCAAAAATTTATTCTATGATTATTTGCCATCAAAACATAAAAAAAGACTTGTTGTTTCAAAGGATAATGATCAAAAGGAAATATATCCCTGATACCAAATATGAAGGTAAATCGAAATGATTTTTCGTTCCCCAAAACTGGGGAAGATCGGTTAATTGATTGCGTGTTGAATTCATGTAAGGTCAAGGGACAAATATTTGAAGCTTGTTCAATACACGAAAATGGAACTGTATGTGTGTGTGTGTATGTGTGGGGGTATGGTTTCTATTCTTCTAAAAAGATATTTTGATACCTAATTTGATGAAAAGTTTTTTTTTTATTCTGGTCAAGCAGATGACAAAATAGTAAATTCTGAATCCAGATTTTCCCCATACGTTATAGTGTTAAATATTAAAAAAAATAATTTGATTGATAACGTTGAAAATCTAAATAAGATTGATCGCGCTTTGTGCGATAGAAATTTCCGACTGAAAAAAAACCCCTAGCCCCCTTGAAGTTCAAATGGTTGCTCACTTATTACTACCCCATGGAGGCGGAGCTAGACTGTGCATTAACAACTTTTGAGATGGAAGTCAATGCACTGGTTTAAGCTCCTCCCATTCATTGCTTTTCAAACGAGAGGTTCTCTATGGCGGGATTGGAGAGTGAAATAACCAAAAAATTATTCAGTTAATGCACTCTACTAAAGAGTTTACTCACCAAAAGATCAAATGAAAATTTACCATTCATGTTACAAATTATAATAATATTATTTGTTACATAGTGTGCTCGTGACCTAATACGATACATACGGGGTCAGTAAATTTCATATGGGGTGAGAGCGACGCTCGAACCCCATATGAAATTTACTGACCCCGTATATATCGTATTAGGTCACTAGCAAACTATGTAACGAATTAATCTTACCAAATATCTTTATTTCTTGAATTGAGACTTTAGAGTCGTCTTATTTGCAATCATACCACATCTTTTTATTGCTCTATTAAAGTGTTCAAGTGTACAATTTTAAGAACCCTACTTTCATTGGTCTGCACAAAAAAACTTATGTCAACAATAACAATTTAATATCATCAACCTTAATATTACAATATTGAACAGAACTTTCAATACATTTAAGTAATTAAATAGTGCCAAAGTCGTAACCCTATTACTAACAGTGTATTGAAATAAGCCCCGCCTCACTACTTACCTATTATATGTTTTTTTTTTATTAAAAAAAATCTTTATTGAAGTATTTGTTATAAAAAAAAACATTAGGTAGCTTTATTAACCCCTAATCAAGACTCAAAGCATCATCATTGCCGAACACATAATTCATTTGAAAAGGTCTTCCCGAATCGAATGGATGTACACTGAAATATTTGCCACTGGTCTTTACTCAAACAACTATTTCCTCATAAATGCTTTACTAACAAAAGGGTGTGGTAAAGTGTATTGTTTGTCTAGTATCTCAGATCTGTTAAAATGCACTTAGAAATAAAAAAAATTACCCCCTCCCTTTGCCAAGTACTCCTTGGAGAAATAGTACCATTTGAAACAGAAAAGGTAGAAATGTAGTGATTCTTAACCTTTTTCTTTGTCTGTAAGCACGCTGCTGCAGCCTACGTTTTCTAATGCGTAATCAAGACATCCAGACATCTTAAGAGCAACCACTTAACTTCATGGGGGGTTGGGGGAAGGTTTTTTTCCGGGTAAGAATTTTTTTCGCGCGAACGTTTTTATTCAGTTTTATCGACGCTAGCATCAAATAGTTATTTTTCAATATTTAACACTATAATGTATGTGGAGATTCTGTATTCATATTATCTTTTTTATCATCTGTATGACCAGATTTTTTTTCCAAATTAGAATCAGAATAGTTTTTTCCACCTTTGATGAGAAAACGGCCTAGTTCTGTAGAAATGATGTTCTGAATTTTATAGGACATCAAACTTAAAAGTCCGGATCATAACAATATAATTTGTACCTAGATATGGTGATTTATTCAGTAAAATATCAAAGTTTTGAACAACATTCAAATCTACCTACAATATAATAACTGTGGTCATCATATACAAATCTTAAATTCATAAATTTCGATACTTATTGTTAAAAGTGACCAAACACTTTTTTCGTAAAGTCATTGCTGAAGAATTTGTCAGGATCAAATTCTCCCAATATTTTTTTGAATGTCTTGATATGATTTGTGTCATATAACTTTTCTAGTTTTTCTTTATCCATTTCCTGTATCATGCCCCAATGCGGACGACCATTATATTTGGTCAGCATGCAATCACGGAATTGCTTTAATGTGTCATCGGCTTCAGGAGTGTCCTTCAATATGTTGCAAATTATCATCATACTTGGACGATCGAATTGCATTGCCATATATGCTTTTGATTGTTGTGAGAATCGCACCGCAAATGGTGTTGTTACAAGTTGATGTTCATTCCCTTTTTTAATACCTTGAAACAATTCGATTACACACTCTACCTTTTTTATCACATCATCTGCATTTTCAACGTTCATTGCGCATTCACTCACTTTGACTTCTCCTGAAACCGCTAGCCCAGACAAAGGATCAAGAGCTTCGCACGCATTCATTACAACATCTTTGCATTGGGTGGCATTCATCATCAAGCATATCATAAATGGTACGATTGTTGGATTTTGCGTGCACGCCTCGGTAAAGGCTGAACTTATCCAGTCTGGTTGAACGAAGTACAAGTCAGGTCTCTCTCCCTGAGGTGGACCGTTACATATTCTAAGCTCGCAAATCACTACTTGAATGTGTTGATCAACTATGTATACTTTTGGTTCTATTGGTGGGTATGGACAAACGAAAAGCTCGAAACTGTGTAGAGTTTCATCGGCATCAAAAAGCTCGCGTAATTTCACTTTAGCAGCGCCCCAAGGAAGCATGTAACGATTTTCCTTCAAATAAAATGCCGATTTCACTTCCAAGATATACGAATAGACAATTCCCATGCAGCCTATATTTACGAGAGTTGCATAGAATTTTTCGTCGTCTTGAATAACCTTGACATTGAATTTTTTTTCAAATTGTTTCTTATCTGTGATGCCCCCGTTAGGCTCGAGTCGATATTGTTTGACCTGACCTGATTGAACTGTCAGTAGATGGAAAGACTTTACCATATCAGCTATAATAGGTTGCTTGAGACCATTTCCATGAGCTGCAGTGGCGATGGTTCCTGCGATGGACAATTTTACGCATCCTGTTTGGTTCAGCAAGACCTGATTTGTTGTTTTCATAATTGAACGGTCATCTTCGGGCCACAGTACATCTTGGATATCTTTTATAGTTGCACCGGCTTCAAAACAGCACAGATTGTCCTGATGTTTCTGTAGTATTGTAGCGTCTTCTATCTTAATACGGTTAGTGAAATTCCTGCAATTATATAAGTTTATTTAATACTTATGATTGTAAAATGTTTTTAATATTAGAAGATAAAACATAAAAAGTATACAGAGAAAACAGGACCAATCTTTGCACTACAGACATAAAATTAAAGGTCTTATAACACATGTTATTCGTATTTCAGGTAGTTGATATACATTTTGAAAAAGAACTCAGAATAAAAATATGACCTGCAGACTTTTTAAGATAGCAAAACCGTCGTATTTAAATTGCAAAAAGATCATTTCAATATTATATAAATGGAAAATACACAAAAACGCATTCAAAAAGAGTAGGTAAAATTGTCATATCCTGCATAAATCTATATTTCTAAATTTTAAAATAAACCTATTCTTATTCTAAAAATAAAAAAAAATAATTGTTGGATTGTTTCGTCATAGAGAAAATGCAAAAAAAAATGTATCTCAAACATGTGAAGTAATATCTAGTTAAAATATGAATACGTTATGAATATTTGCGATTTGTTTAAGGTAAATTGAATGAAATATATTTCCAGCCATCCCATGGATACATGACATGACATTGAAATATTTCAGACATGATTTAAGATCTTGTATCCTGGAAAATAATAGAATACGCAAAAAAGTCTCAAAATATGTTCGAGAAATATTTTAATATATATGAAAAAGAGAAATGACAACTCATTGATTCTTCTTACTGCAATATTCAATCTTTTTCATATCACAGCATTTAACAAAATTTCGTTTTCGAAAAGTATATATAGTGAGACTTTAAAAGAATCACTCTTAAATTTTAAAACAAATCCGTACTGTAACATAAATTTGAAAAGATGTTAGGTTTATCAGGAAATTTCGGGTTTACTTTAGGTCTCATTGTTCTTGGGATAATTTGATACAGGCAATAATGCTATTATGTAAATAACGATTAGAAACGCACAGGAAGAACGTATTATATGGAAAACGGTACTATTTATTCTGCCATAGGCGACAATACTAACATTTTCTAAATATACACCTTTTTATAATAAAAACTTGGAAAAAACAGTTATGTGTGGTGTTAGTACTTTATTATTCTGTTTTAAAAATTGAAGCCAAGTAGTATCATGACCAATTTCCAACGGAACTTGTTTATGGTATCCATTATGTTATCCATGCCCACCGTCATTTTACACAAAATTTATGAAATTGTAGAACTCTTTTCGAATAATTCTCCAGAAAATATTTCAATAGGTTTCAAAATTTATATTGTAAATATACACACTTCGTTCTTTATTTGGCCTTTGACTTTTTTGGATTCGAGCGTCACTGATGAGTCTTTTGTAGACGAAACGCGCGTCTGGCGTATATACAAAATTTAGTCCTAGAATCTATGATGAGTTTACTGCAGTTATTCATAGATAACTAAAAAAATATATTTTACCCTTACATCTAATCACAGCGCTCCTAAGTCGACTTCCTTCACCTGTCTTGGGTACACAAAAGGCTAACCTAATGCTGGGAAAATGTAATAGTACCATTTTCCCTAAATTCGATGAAGCAATTGTAACGAAGTTCAGTCTAATAAATCCTTTCAGGAGGTACAAACGTTTTTATAAACATAACTGAGGAAATCGTATGAAACCGGATGTTTCGACAGAGTAATATAAGCGTCTATTACTATGCATGCATTAATTACTTGAGTAAAATTGTCAAAATCGGGAACAGTTGATAAATAAACAGATCAGACGACTATTCAAGTGCATTGAAGAATCTTAAGACCACCAAATCATGCCCCAATGAGAAAAACCATAGACAGATCCAATCGGTCAATCAATCCGTGAGTATGCCCCTATTAAACATGTTAAAACTAATGTAGTATTTACTAATGCTGTTTTTCCTCATTACTCTGTTTAGAGCAATGTTGTGTCAACAGCAATTTTTTTTTGAAGTCGTCTATCTGGGGCAATATCGAGGACAAATCAAGATAGAAAGAATACCTTTGAAAGAATCAATTCGATGACATTTACATTTTATATCGAACAACGACTCTCTCGCGGAAATCACAGAAGCGACATTAGAAGTATGCTTTAATTCTATAGAAAATATAATTCACTTACAGATGGGATGTGTCTAAACAAAAGATACATTCACTTTTGAAAATTGAAAATTCATAACCACCTGTTCCGTCGTAAGTTCAGACTATTTCAGGGACATAGGAAACCTGTATTCAAGCTCTTTAATAGTATTTCAATTTACGTAAACATAATCCATGTGATTGATTGATTGTTTCCTTATAAAAAGCACAATAAGAAAAATTGAAATCGTCTCTACTGTCATACAGTATTTTTGTTATCGGATTCTTTAATTTGTACATGAAACTGGAAATACATGTACGAAGAAATCGTAGACTTTTAGTGCAATCTGTAATTTCAAGCTCAGCTTGGTATATCGAATTAATTGTAAAGGGAATAAACTCATGAAAGATATCAGGATTAAAATTCTATATTTACGCCAGACGCGCGTCTCTTCTACAAAAGACTCATCAGTGAGGCTCGAATAAAAAATTGTTTAAAAGACCAAATAAAGTATGAAGTTGAAGAGTATTGAGGACCAAACATTCCTAAAAGTTTGGCTAAATACAGCTAAGGTAAACTATTCCTGAGGTAAGGACGTTATAGTTACTGCTGACCGTCAATCTTCATTTGATACCTTTTGTTATAATTGTGTAGAAATCAGTGTAAGTATCTGATTAGATGTTACATAGCACATGTTTTTAAATAAATACAAAAATCAAATTGCCTCGAAAGTGGTGTCGATTTTTTCATTGTATCTATCTTGAAATATTTATTCGTATTCATGTTCGCCAATTTTAGGAAACTTATCTTAATTTTCCTAAAATGGTATACCTAATTACTAGTACCAAAGAAAAAAAGTTAGAATAAAATAGCATTAGATAATGACACTTTTAACATAACATGATAAAATTCGTGCTATTTCTATGTCAAGATATGTTTAAGTACCGGTTAAACAACAATCATAAATAAACATTATTATGTTTTTAATTGTGTATTGGGTTAAACGTTCAACACAATGTATTAGCTTGGTCATACAAGGACAAAACCATACTAGCCGTGTAAACAAATATGATCGATACTCCATACAAAAACAGGTTTGCAAAAACCCATCTCATTTAGTCCTTCTGATATTTCCCCTTCACCAACACCAGTAGGTAAGTCAGCATAAACTATTCCAGGTTTACTCTATCAAAATTATACCTGACCGAGATGTCAAAACCTGCAATAATATCCACTCATTGCGAGACTATGCTATCATATGTGGCATGTGCAGTTATAAACAACCCTCACTTTGTCTAAGTAATAATTCCTATGATATTAGAAAAAGTGCTTCCAGATATAAATTTCAAAGTTAAGTTAATAGTATCTGACAAAGTTCCACCTGATATTGAAGCCTCAATATAACAAATATATACGTCAATGAACAGGAAGATAACCAACAAGCTACAAACCAAAATAAATGATCTTGGAAAAAGGGTTAAAGAGCAAGAGCAGTATTCAAGAACAACACGTTTTCCCTTTAAGATTCCTAGAAGTGGCAATGGTGTACATAATAAAGCCCATTAATACTGATTTTGAAATTTTGCAATGGGCAAGTAGGTCTTGATGTAAGGATATTAGTAGAAAGCATCTAATTGGACAGATCAAGAAGGCAAAATATCCGTAATAGATCGTTCGTTGACATATCGAACACGTCAAATGGTATTCTCAAACAAAAAGTTTTTTTTCGATCAGTTGATTGACAATTCTAAAAAATTAATAGTCAAATGTTACCTTTCTTACTTACACCAATTCCAAAAATTGCATGAACGTACGGATATTATATTAATAAAATTTGCTGTCATATAAAATTTTAAGAAATTATTTTCGAGTAAGTAATATATCACCATATGCATAGTTCTTCTTTTTTTTGATAAGTTTTTGATTTCAAATATTTATGATTGTTTTTTAGCCGGTACTAAAATATATATTGACCATGTTGACATAGAAATAGCAATGTATGTGAAGTTAGCAGTTTGTTGGATATTCAAAATTTTGTTGAAAATCATAAAAAAATAAATACTTGATAACATTAAAAACATGATTTTTATAGTTAAGAGGACTGATAAGATACGTAGGAAATCGTAAAATGACCTCTTCACGCTGTTGTAAATTCTCGTTGTCCTCGAATATAAACCCTTTTCTAAGTTTCATATTTGTCTTTATATAATATAGATTATTGTCAATAAAAAAACTTCAAAGATTTACTTTTATACATGATATTTCTTAAAACAAAAAGAAAAACCGCTATCTCTAGAAAACATTAAGAAATATAAATAGCAATATTTATGGAAAGTCCAAAAAAGAAATATATAGTGAAAACCTACCTGAGACTGCTTAAATGAGGGTGAGACCCCCCTGGTCTTTCAATGTCCATAAAATTTAAATAAATCATAAACTCTGTATATATAAAGGTTGTAGTAGAAGGATTTCCCAGAATATTGTCATATTCGATATCTATGGAGGGCTTATATTGTAACTTTTCAGCTAAAACTTATCAAAATTGTAGGACAAAGCGCACAGGGTAAAGGTGATAGCCCCCTAACTCTCAATCTGCATAATATTAGAAAGATTGAGAGATCAGGGGCTCTCACCATTGCTTTGTGCCCTTTGTCCTAAAATTTTGACATTTTTTGGCTAA
Organism: Mytilus edulis; assembly: GCA_019925275.1. Taxonomy (NCBI): domain Eukaryota; kingdom Metazoa; phylum Mollusca; class Bivalvia; order Mytilida; family Mytilidae; genus Mytilus; species Mytilus edulis. The sequence goes on along the minus strand of CM034352.1, from coordinate 57,042,717 downwards.
AAAGTGACAATCTAAGCGCTCCATAGATATCGAAGATGACGACATTATTCTAGAAAATCCTTCTAGTACAATCTTAATATATTGAGAATCTATGATTTGGATGAATTTAATAGACATTGAAAGACCAGAGGGGTCTTAACCGCATTTAAGCGGTCTCGGGTAGGTTTTCGCTACATATTTTGAATATCCAACTGGCACTTTCAGCGCTCCGTAAACATGGAAGATAGAAAGTGTACCAACATTCCTTTAAGGTGGTACCTAACACTACAGGGAGATAACTCTGTAAAATCAGCTAAACGTTTTAATTACTTTGTGTTGTTAAGAAAATATTAAGCTTCTCAATGATCAAAATAAGTGTTTGTCAAACTGCTATATAACCAGTGTAATTTTTCTGATAAAACGGTTGGTTCAAATTTTTTTTAATTTTTACATTTTTGTTAAAGGGTCAAAGTAAATACTTTGTCAACATTTTAAGAAAATTAAACGAGCCACATTAATTTTAGTTAAAGTGTTGGGTACAACCTTAAGTCACGTTTGTATCTACCTATTGACTAAATGTCTGCATAATATTAGAAAGATTGAGAGATCAGGGGGCTCTCACCATTGCCCTGTGCCCTTTGTCCTAAAATTTTGACTTGTTTTGGCTGAAAATTTGGTTTTTTTTTTGCTTTCCATAAATATTTCTATTTATAGAATTTTTCTAGAGTTATTAGATTTTCTTTTTAGTTCAAGAAATATCATTGACAAAAGTTCATCTTTGAAGTTTTTTTTATTGACAACAATCTATATTACATAAAGACAAATATGCAATTTAGAAAAGGGTTCATATTCGAGGACAACGAGAATTTACATCAGCTTGAAGAGGTCATTTTTACGATTTCCTACGTATCTTATCACATGTATCAGTCCTCTTAACTATAAAAATCATGTTTTTAATGTTATCAAGTATTTAGTTTTTTTGATTTTCAACAAAATTTTGAATATCGATATTGAATATCGAATAACGAATAACGAACCGGCTGCTAACTTCACATACATGAAATAGCACACATTTTATCATGTTATGTTTAATGTTAAAAGTGTCATTATCTTATGATATTTTTCTTCTTTTGTAGTAGTAATTAGGTAAACCATTTAAGAAAATTAATATGAGTTTCTTAAAATTTGTCATTATTAAAACGGACATTGTATATATCAACAACATAATTGGAATATTTGAAGATTTAAAGATATTTTTCACCGATTGCATGTGCTATCTGTACCAATGTTCACCTTTTTTGAAAGAATTCAGTTAAATTTCTGAAAAGGAAAGAGATAATCCATTTTTTTTTTAAATTTTCGGCTACAATTCAACGAGCCAAAGTTGTGTGCCACATTTCAACAAAATCTGTGACATAACACATGTACTGTAGCTTGACCTTATGATCGATGGTCGAGATCAAAATATTTGAAATAAAAAATTAGTTTGGAACAAAATAATAGGGTCACCGACTATTTTACGGTATACATGATGCAAAGTGATGTTGTAAATAAAAATATACAAAAAATGTCGAAACAAGACGATATGATATGCTATTTATTCAAATTTTCACCTATTTTGAAAGAATTCAATCAGTAATATTTCAGAAAATAAAAGGAGACAAATGCTATGAGTACGAATTGTTGACAGACGGGCATGCGGACAGGCTGATGGATGGACGAATTGACGGATAGATGAATGGATGAAAGGACGGATTATTGTAGATCATAAAAGATCTCCAAAACTTTCTATCGTTTTCAAGTAGAAATACAAACCCTTTTAATCAATTCATAAATTCAATGTAAATCGAACGTTTTCTGAAAATTGAAGGTGCCTTTCTAGGTATACACTCATTTTGATGTGGTAGATAAAATACTTCACATAACAACTGATATCAGGAACATGTTTATAGTATCTTTCTTCTTAAAACTAGGATTATGCGAGAAATTCGTATGAATTTGGGTATCGACAGGATGTAAAACCGTAAAGTGTTATTTTATTGATTAATTTCCAAGTGGTGAAGTTAAAGTCATCCTTTCGTAAATTTTACGTACGCCATAACGATTTGGTTGACCGTTTTTGTCTCGCTTGACGGAGTCAAAAAGCGAGCCATTGGTATGTTATTTCCGTCGTCGGCGTCAGCAATGTATTAGTTTGTAAATAAGTCTTAGTCAATCATTGTGAAGTCCTGGGGCCTGTTTATCGAAACTGTCCTAAGATCGGTCCTAAGAATTTCTGATGTCCTAAGTATTGACAGAAAAGAAAATACAAACTAAATATGAAAAAACACTTATGATATCATATTTTATCAATACTTTTATTTCAAATATGGTAAATTAGAAACTAATAACTAATAAGTAGTTTAAAATTAAAGGTATATAAATAATTTTTGTAAAATAATTGTACATTTAAACAATGTATGAAACATAACATGAGACAAAAATAAAAATTTAACAAACTAACTGTAAACGAGATACATAATACGTAAAAATCATAACATGTTTATGAGTGAGTTGAATTTGAAGTGTCACATTTTCATTCTTTAACAGTTCAAATGCAAATCTCGTGCATTATTCATATCAATACGGAGAATTTCAACTACATTTGTATTTTTACTACTGATTTAAAAATAATACGCGTGAAAATGAACAAAAAACGAAATTAGAATGCATGCTAAAGACGTTAGGACCATCCTAAGACCATCTTAAGACACCTAAATTGTTATCCTAAAGTTAGGACAATTCCTATGATTTTCCTAAGTTGTGGCATGTTTGATAAACCCATTTAGGAATAAGATGTGTCCTAAGTTGGTCTTAGGACACGTCCTAATCCTAAGAGAGCTTCGATAAACAGGCCCATGGTCCACAAACACAAAAAAATGTTACTAAGTAATTATATTTTACTTGAATTAAGTATTTTTTTTATTATTCATTACTAGGAATTACTTACCAATTACTCACTATTACTAGCAATTACTTATATTTTACAAGATATGAAAATAGTTACTTGAAAAAAGTAATTGTTTTACTGAAAAAGTGTGTCTATCAAAAAAATTACTTAAATTAAAACAAATACTAATAATAATTTTACTCACTTGAGAAAATGAATTACTCAATCCATATTTAGGTAATAACTTACCCGTACTGTTTTTAGTAGAAAGAAATAACTTAGATTAAGTTATATATTCAAGAACTACACATTTTTTTAAAATTTATACTAAAAAGCTGTTTGAAAGTTACTGGAATTACTTCTGAAAACATGGATATAAAACTTGTTATTACTAAGTAGGTTAAGGTACTATATCATGTTGTTTTCTTGCATAAGGCTTATTATATATAATAATAAATGCTTCCTATGAAATTTGACTCCATAATTTGAGAATTTCAACAATATGTAGGTTTAAGTCTGAAAATTGCATAATTTTGGATAACAATTTTCTTTAAACAGGCAATTATTCCAACTTGGAAATATTTTTAATTATATGGAATTTGCATAATTTCCTGTGCTTGAAATGTTTATAAATGTCATGTATATTCTGTATTTTAATGTTCAGTGTAGCGCCCAACACTTTCTATTCCAAAGTAGATAACACATTTTCAATAGAATGTACTGTGCTGCGCAGAAAACTTTCTATACAAAATACATTGTATGGAAAGTATTATGCAATGCTTAAAAATAATAATGCAGAATAAACATGGAATTTCAAGCACAAGAAATCATTCAAATTACATAATTAAAAATAATTCCAAATTGAAAAAATAGCCTGTTTTTAGATAATACTTTGAAATGCATAAACAATTTGATCGGAGTTACTTAGTATAAGAATTACTAGTCATTACCTAACCTATTTTCATATCAAAATTTCTTCAAATTATTATTATCTATCTTTAATATAATTTTTATAATGTAAAATAACATGACTCAGTTTTACTAAAATTAAAAATTAACTATTTATTATAAATGTACTAAATTGTATAATATTTCCTGTATTTGAGACTGAAAAAATATTCGGCCAATCAGAATTAAGGTTTCATTTGACTTTGGAAGCTATTTTTGAAAATTGGCTGGAGCTCATTCAGTTTTGAATTTGAACAAAAGTTTACAGAGTTTACAGAGTTTGTTGAAATACTTACACGAGTTACACAAAGGACACTTTGTGGGTTTTCATGTTTCTGGCTACTCTTTGTGTACTAATTCAATAAAATGAAAATGTAACACAAAGAGTTGCTGGGGAGATAGCTCATGTTAACTAACAACAAACAAGAGAAATGGATTATAACAAAAGATATAGTACATGATCATTCTTTAAAAAGGTATGTTACTATTTCAAATTATATGCATTTATAATAAAACAGTGAAGAATTTTTATTTTAATCTATAAATATATTATAAATATATATATAATTAAAAACCAATTGTTCAGAGAACAATTGAAGGTCTTTCCATCAAAACAATGTATTTTGATATGAAAAGTTGTGAAACTAAGTTTAAAATGTCATTTCAATCGTCAAATGATAGCTCCTAGTAAGCTGATTCCAAAAATATATTGTTTCCATACATTTTTTTTAAATAAGGGAGATAATTTGTTACTTCCGGTTTGAAAAATGTTACTTCCGATTATATTTGAATATTTACTTGACACTGATTCCAAAAATATCTGGTTCTATATACTTTTATATTAATAAAGTACAAAAAAATAGCTATTTCCGGTTTACAAAAGGTCACTTCCGGTTGCTTTTTACAAGGTTAAATGGTTTGATACCTTTTTCTAAAAGTTGTATATCTTTATCATGTATACATATAGAATAAAAGCAAAGGTCAAAATCTAGAACGTCAAATTAAGCTATGACCTTGAGATCAATTTCAAGGTCATAAACCAAGGACCTCAAATCAAAAGACCATAGGTCTTAATTATATTTAGTTAATGAGTTATATCACCAAACGCGTATTTTTAAATACAAGAGGGGAGAAAACTCCCTTTTACATTCAACGTACGCTTGCAATCAAAATTTACATCTTACGACATGTCGCAACTAACAATTTAGTAAAAATAATTTGTTGATATCTTATACAGTCTTTGGATATAAGTGAAAATAAGCCAAATTCAAATATTAGAATATGACCTTGACCTTTGACCTTGACCTAATTTTCATTTTTTGGGACCAAGGACCTCAAATCAAAAGATCCTAGGTCTCTATCACTTATGATTTATAAGATAGAAATTCATATCACTTATACCAGATGCATAAGGGGAAATAACTCTCATATGGAGCGGTCATATCGCTTCGGTCAAAATAGGACAAATCATGCGAAGGATATAACGAGCAATTTTGTAAAATAAATTTGTCATAACCTTTTACGGTTGCGAAGGAGATGCGCTAACAAGGAAAACAGTGTTTGGGGAGATAGCTCCTACAAAGAAAAGTATTCGTTTACGCAGGGTAAATTTCAAAAGCGCATAAACTGTTCGATATCATATACTAAATATCTAAGCGACATATTGCGAAACAAATGTTTATCGCAAGAACAAAATTAGGCGGAAGAAAAAAAAAAAAAAATAATCAGAAGAAAAACAATAGGTCTTTCCACAGAAAAGTGGAAAGACCTAATAATGTGTAAAAGAATTACTTAGTTTTATTAATACAAATAATCAATATGTATTAAAAGAATTACTTACTATCATTAAAAGAAATACTTAATGTGTATTAAAAGCATTACTTACTTTAATGAAAAGAAATACTTACTTTTATTAAAAGAATTACTTACTTTTATTAAAAGAATTACTTACTATAATTAAAAACCAATTGTTCAGAGAACAACTGAAGGTCTTTCCATCAAAACAATGTATTTTGATAAGAAAGTTGTGAAACTATGTTTAAAATGTCATTTCAATCGTCAAATGATAGCTTCTAGTACGCTGATTCCAAAAATATTTGGTTTCCATACATTTTTTTTAAATAAGGGAGATAATTTGTTACTTCCAGTTTGAAAAATGTTACTTACGATTATATTTGAATATTTACTTGACACTAATTCCAAAAATATCTGGTTCTATATACTTTAATATTAATAAAGTACAAAAAAATAGCTACTTCCGGATTACAAAAGGTCACTTCCGGTTGTTTCTTTCAAGGTTAAATGGTTTGATACCTTTTTCCAAAATTTGCATAGCTTTATCATGTATACATATAAAATAAAAGCTATGACCTTGAGATCAATTTCAAGGTCATGAACTAAGGACCTCAAATCAAAAGACCATAGGTCTTAATTATATTTGGTTAATGACTTATATCACCAAACACGTAATTTTAAATACAAGAGGGGTGAAAACTCCCTTTTATGTTCAACGTGCCCTTGCAATAAAAATTTATGTGTTAAGACATGTCGCAACTAACAATTTAGTAAAAATAATTTGTTGATATCTTATACGGTCTTTGGATATAAGTGAAAATAAGCCAAATTCAAATATTAGAATATGACCTTGAACTTTGACCTTGACCTAATTTTCATTTTTTTGGACCAAGGACCTCAAATCAAAAGATCCTAGGTCTCTATCACTTATGGTTTATAAGAAAGAAATGCATATCACTTATATCAGATGCATAAGGGGAAATAACTCTCATATGGAGCGGTCATATTGCTTCGGTCAAAATAGGACAAATCATGCAAAGGATATAACGAGCAATTTTGTAAAATAAATTTGTCGTTATCTTTTACGGTTGCGAAGGATTTGTGAGCACAAGGAAAACAGTGTTTGGGGAGATAACTCCTACAAAGAAAAGTATTCGGTTACGCAGGGTAAATTTCAAAAGCGCATAAACTGTTCGATATCATATACCAAATATCAAAGCGCCATATTGTGAAACAAATGTTTATCGCAAGAACAAAATTAGGCGGAAGAAAAAAAACAATAGGTCTTTCCACAGAAAAGTGGATAGACCTAATCACTTAGTATATAGGAAAGAAATTACTAGGAATTACTCATTTTTTGACAAACATTTTTACTTGTTTTTTTACTTAATGTGAGTAAATTAAATTGCATCTGTGTCATTAAAGGACAATTCCGAGCCCCTGGTGTTCAAGGTTTATCATTCTGCATATAACAAAACAGACTGCTAAGTTCTAGTTAAATGTCCTAGTTGTGCAAAATATAGCATACGTTTGTTAATATTCATACCCAGATTGTCATAACACTATATTAATTGAATAATTTGGTTCCTCCCTACTTACTTTGTATCAATAATTTTTACACCTTCTTCTTCTCCTATAATATTACACCATTCTTTGCTGTGACCAGTAGAACATGCTTTCATACGCTTTCCATCTGTTATGTTTTTTTCCATCATATTGATTAGAGTGTCCAAGTTACTTTTACAGGGAGGTAAACTTGGTTCGCCACCATCTATTTCATCTGCAGCTAACAAAAAAATGTAACAAAAATAAAAATAATACCAGCTGTAATAAAAACGGAGATCAACCTTTTATCCTACACATTAAAGGTCGGGAATATTTAATAGTACTATATTGTTATTGATCTCCCCAACCGTATTCTCTGTCTATAAATTTCTATTTATAGAAATGTCCAAAAAAAGGTCGATATATATGATACTAAGCTGAGAAGACTAGTTTTGAGTGTCGTTTCTCAGCTTTCCAGATCAGGCCAATTTATATGACCTAAAGGTAGTATGTTGTACTTACTAATTACTATTAGGTGTTTCAAACTTTCCGTGAAAACAACCTTCTTGCGCAGTATTGTAGCTTATAGTTGTTTAATCGTACAAAGGACATAGAAACTGTAAAAAATCCGTATAAAGTTTGACTGATCGATACGTAACACAATAAAAGAAAGTCAATTTGAGGTGACATACTAATTATGCATCCAACGATTTAGATATATAAACGTATTCAAAATGTATAAAAATAGTATTCGACCGATACGCTTCTCTGAACAAGCTGTCACCATGTACGGTCAATCCTAAAAATAGGAAAATCGGGGGCGTATAAATACAATGAAAAGTTTGAAGCTATTTGACCAAAAGTCTGTTAAAATTATGAACAATCTCATCTAATTTAATCTTAGTTTTTTTTTATTTACCAACGTTAATTTAAATTTTTTATGTTATAAATCATGCATGCTCCGTAATAGCACTAACTGAGCTGAGCTGATTATACCATCAAGGACAAATAAAAACTGACTTACATGGTCAATAACCATAACATATAGTGGAATTGTAGACTTTTAAAGAGATTTCTTTGATAAATAAAATGTCCATCCGTAAACACTTGTCGTTTATATTCTAAATTTTAGAAAAAAGTTTACTAACATATTTATTATAAAATTTCAATTATGTGTTTTTTTTTTATAGCTTAACCTTATAGCATTTAAATATTTGTACTATGGTACGGGTTTGAAAATTATATTGATTGTGTGAACCAGCTATCCTACACGTCGTGAATCATCCAAGGCCGCACGTTGACCAATAATGGTTTACCTTTTACAAATTATGACTTGGATGGAGAATTTTCTCATGGGCACTTATACCACATCTTCTTATCTATATATTTTACACTATATATCACCCTGTTTAATCTGAGGTATGTTAACCAATTCGATTGTGTTTTTTTATGATATATATTTATGTTTTGATATATTAAGTTGCACAAACATTCAACGTCAGTGCACCTAACAACTTTGTCTTTACCAATGACTTCAATGTTTTCCACATCTGGTATTTTGCATCCATACAGCCCTCCGAAAAACTTAAGAGCTTCCATATTTATTGATTAGCATTGAATCACGCTTTCTGAAAAAAAGTTATCATAAAACATTATAATCAAGGGAATAGAGATGAAATCATTAGGTAAATGTGTTTTTCTTTGCATTTAATAATGACTTTTTCATATCACATTTTAATTTTATATTAAAACATACCTTGAAAACCATGTGAAAGCGAATTATCATGTCTGACCAGATGAAACTATGCCTTAATTATCTAGTATTATTTATTCCAGTTGCATTGATTAATATTGAAAACACATTCAAATAACTTGTATTGGAGAACAAAAGTGGAAGCATTAATAGTACAAGAACAGGAATGCTCAAAATGTAAAACAATGAACTTATCAGAACCTTAGTGAAGTCATGAAAGATAATAAAAACATACTTTGTAATCGGCACCACCAGATGAATAAATAAGTGCACAGGGATTTTTAACCGACTGATTTTCTTTATACCATAAATACAAATAGATAACAAAGTATTTGACACAGGGCCATATGTATCATTTTTATAATAACTCGAAGTGTTGCCTTTGTAAACATGTGAATCCAAGAGATAAACAATAAGCTTTTATATTCAATGTTATAAGTCTTATCCTTCCCAAAAGTTCTGCCAGCACTAAGCAGTGTTGTAATGATACGTTGTATGACACAGATCCGTCATCAGATGGTATTCGTTTATCACCTCATTTTGATTCTATTTGTGTTAACAAAACCTTAATGCTTTTTAAATGTATTTTATTGAATTGACTTTTGATACAAAAATAAGAAAGTTGATACTTGAAAATGGGGTTGTTTCGTTCTGTTATATACACACAATTTAGTAAGAAAAGCTAACAGGCATATTTGACTAATTTAACAATAACTGGGACTCAGCAGCCAAAATGTGTAATATAATAATAAGGGTTGTGGTATTACTGCCAATGATACACCTAACCACCAGAGACAAAATGACATTGCGGGTTGGCAACTATAGGTCCCAGTACGGCCGACAACAATGGGCAAAACTGAAAAATAAATGTCAAACACAACTGGATGCACATCACAATTGGACAGTGGTCAGTGTGCATTTTATATATATTATGTACTGTAGTACGACGCTAGATTAAAACTGACGAGGAAAGGTAACACACGGCCACCGAAAGCTTTATTTTTGTGAAGCCCAGGTGGTCGTGTGGTCTAGCGGGATGGCTACAGTGCAGGCGATTTGGTTTCACGATATCTCAGTAGCATGGGTTCGAATCCCGGCGAGGGAAGAACAAAAAATTTGCGAAAGCAAATTTACAGAACTAACATTGTTGGGTTGATGTTTAGACGAGTTGTATATATATATATACATATATAAATGTCTAAGAATATAACTTAAACTCGCTAATTTTCTAATAGATTTTACAAAGAAATACGCAATATTTCGCTAAAAAAATTAGCTTCATCAGCCGTGTGCATCTCTCAATTGTGAAATTTGATGCATGACAAAAAAAATATTTGTGTAGCTTCATCTCTACAAGAGCTGAGGAAAAGTGTAACATATTGATTGATGTTGCATAAAATATGTTTGTAGCTACAACTACATGAAGTTGGAATAAAAGTTTAACACATTAATAGATGTTCGATTAATTGTATGAATTTCTATAAATTAATTTGTATGATTTCAAGATAATTATGGTTTTGATTTCAAAACAAATCATGATTATCTTGAAATCATACAAATTAATTTATAGAAATTCATAGAAATGAAGCTAATTTGTTTAGCAAAATATTGCGTATTTCTATTTAAAATCTATTAGAAAATTAGCGTGTGTAAGTTATATTCTTAGACATTTATATAATTTTAATTCAGTAACTGTATCAGTTTATTTCACAAGCTGATCCACGCTTAAATAGATTGAATGTTGATTGTTGCTATTTTTAGACATTATATATAGGCGTAAAAAATAATTTTCACATGTGCAGATATATATATTCATTAAATAAAATAATAAAATAAGTAAAAAGGTTAACAGTTCCATTCTATCCTGAAGAGTCCAGATATTGTAAGGACGAGAAAATAACTATTTGCATCAGTAATAATAATAATCTTTTTAAAAATATCAATTTAATCATATATAAATATAAGTTAAGGATTTTTTTGGGTATTTTGTTTGTATTTTGTTTGTAATTTTGTCTGTTTTGTATGGGGAGGGGGTGTTAATATAAGTGCTGACACTGACAGGTCAAAATGAATAAACACGTATTGTATTCTTCTTTGATAGAAAGAATGCATATAATTATTGTATGACAAGAAAAAATACAAGGTAAAAAATTATATATAAAAAAGTACATACCATATATTAAAACACAAAAGTGCAACCTCTGGACCCACCCGCCACGATAAGAGTCAGGCAACAAAAATTAAACGAACGTTAAAGCATTAGTACTACTAAATGGGAAATCGGAACATACACACATAGGAAATATTAACAGACTTAGAATTAAAATAAATGTACAAATTTAAATGTGTCAATGAACAGTTCTGTAGCTCATTGTCTATACAATATAATTAATACTATAAGTATTGAGAAATATACTTTCAAGATAAAGTGCAGATTAAGTAATTTATATACAAAGATTGTACAAAATAAAAACAACCTCAGCCTATTAAAACCCCATAATATATCTCTGAATACTGTATTTTGATCATAAAAAGGCTTCTGTCTAAATTTCCGAAAATTTCTTAAATGTTTGACAAAGCTATTTATGTCAACAAAAAATAACCACAGACCGAACCTAAATCAGACAGATCGCCTGGTCACCGTCTCGAGATAAAATGTAAAAATGCTCGTTATAAATTGACCATTCACAATAAACCACAATGTATTATATGGTACTACGAGTTTACTATCACTTAAGAACATGTGGGATTAGGCTGGAAATTGCCGTTTTGTATTGCATCTCAGCATTTCTGGCTTCTTTATCTTATGTAATAGACGGTTTTAATATTATAAATATTATAATCTTTCTTATAGTCATTCATTAATCCAATCAAACACGATTTAGTCTTTGCACTAAATGTGTTTACAAAAACTGACTGTAAAATAAATCGGTATTCGTCTTGTTTTATATGATTAAACAAAACAATTATAGTGTTAGGACTGCGTATTAATTGCGTAATACTTTTTAAACTATATTCTGACAAAAATTCAGATTCCATTTAAATAGCTAGAATTTCTTAGAATATAATCATATTAAATATCACCTAATTATTTGTCCCATTAAAGGTAGTCATTTAAATCACTGACGACATTTTATGTAAAAGGAAGTAAAGTACACATGTATATTTAGAATATAATAGAAGTACCCGTAGAATATGAAGTTATTCTTAAAAAACTGATAAAATTCTTGGAACAGTCTTTTCTTTGAAACTTACTGATATTTAAGCAAGCAAAATGTCATTGCCCCAGTTCAGGGAAAAATTCATATTAACATACTGTAAAGTTAAACACATTTATCATGATGAATGTCAGTACATAATTAGAATATGTATGCATTATATTCATACATGTAAGTGGCAGGTTGTAAGGAAACAGATACAAGCAGGAAATATGATTTAACGCAGATGCGAGTCATTTGGAGCATTTATTTGGTTGATAGATATCGGAAAACCAGTTTTAATAGTCTGTATTAATTAGTTCACTTGATTCCTTTTATCCCCTTTCAGACCTCTTATAGTTTGTTGAATCCAATATCTTAGATATGAGAGGAACCATTGTGAACTTGTAATATTCCACTATTTTAACCCGAGCGTGCAGACGAGACACGCGTATGGCGTATTAAAGTATAAGCCTGGTACCTTTGATAACTATTAGCATGTCGAAATTTGCTATTGCATTATTTATTTGAGAATTTCTCCTGAATGTTCTTTCATTTACCTGTATTGTAGTCCTGTCATGTAATGATGTCATTTTAATGTTATATTTATCATTGCAGTAAAAGCGCGAGGTTTAGCTAGTCATAAAAACATGTTCAACTCCCCATATGTTCTTGAAAATATCCGGTACCAAGTCATGAAAATGGCAGGTATTACCTTATAGTTAGTTTCTATGTGTTGCATTGTCGTTTTTTTTTGTTGCACTTCAGTGATTTTGTTGTTTTGTTGTTTTCCTCTTATAGTTTATGTGTTTCCCTCAGTTTTAGTTTGTAACCCGGATATGTTTTCTCTCAATCGATTTATGACTTTCGAACCGCTGTATACTAATATTGCCTTTATCTTTGCAGATAGTTTCCAAAAACGGCAACCAATCATCGACAACACAAACTCACATCCATATTCTTATTGAAAAACACGTTAACCAACAAATCCGGTTTCACTACAGCTGGTTAAAATTGAAGATAATGCCAACTAATTAAGACACATGAACCGACCGTGTGAGACCCTCGTTTGATTTCGTTATGGTCTTTTTTCATCCAAAATAATGTTTATTATCTGTGTTTTAACCTGGTTCACTGTTCTGTTATCAACCCAAGGGTCCAATATAACCAGCTTCTCATAAAGATAGTGCTTTCGAACTTTCGTAAAAATTGACATATGATTTTTGTTTTGTTCTGAAAATTTGTAATGTTTACCCTTCTACGAAAAGAAACAAAGGGGACCATAGTGTGATCACAGTGTTTATGTGAACTCCCATTATATGGTGTAAATAAAACTGACCAGCAATGCGAAATACTTTACATGCTGACTTAGCAAAGTTACATAATCAATTCTCCACAGATTTTGTTTGAAGACCAACCAAGTCACTTTAGCTAATTCGTTTTGATTATTCAAATTTAAGATTCTTCTAAATGCTCAGCTTAATCACGAATAGTTTCAAAGAAAAGAGTTAATAACATCATTACAAAGCGTGAAGAAAATGAAATCAAAATTCATGTAATTCATTAGAGGTCAACCTTGGGAATTCCTTTTTTCAAAATATTATGAATTTATTGATATGTCTTTAAAATGTTGAAACAGATGTCTTACCTGATATAGAAAGCCGGATCTGAAGTATGGTCCCTATGCTTGACTTTAAATAGTGGAAAATTCACAAAACCGCATCACGTGATTTAAAGCTTTACTTCTCTTTGCATATCATTTTCATGCAATTACACAATTACACTATTATCAAAGGTATACGTAAGGTATACATTTTTTTTAATGTGAATAAGTTTGCACGTTTACGAATAAGGCTCGTTATAACAGTTGAAATATTAAGATTCACAAATGACTTTTTCATAATTTAGTCACAATTTATTTTTAAAAGCATGGAATTCAAAATTTTAATAAAGTGCTGAACTTAAGACGACTGAGAATGGCTTGATTCGGCTTTTTTAGTTGTCGAAACTGCATATCATGTACTTGTTCCAAGTCAAAATCACTTATCTGTGAAATATTTGGTTATAATAGTATGTTAATGTTATATCACCATTATGCAGTTTCGTTTTGATGGCAGATCATTGAATGTCTCTGATTTATCGTTAACGAGCTAACACTTTAACGATGTAGAATATATAAATAATTTTAAAGAGTGTTACTTGTCGGAGATCTTCTTTTGCAACAGTCTCCTATTGGCGTATACACTACAACTACATTATGTATTTTTATTTAGATCACACCGGTTGACTGTCGTATATAATGGTGATTACCTAATATTCTCTCGTTAAGATAGACAAACCCTTGCTTAGGTTGGCTAAGAAATAACTGATGCAAGCTAATACTTTATTGTAATTCTAACATGAGTAGGCATTAGTTTCGAGATGATTTTTGCCCAAGCGATAGTGAGGGCTAAAATAACACGAATATAATGCTTACCCATGTTAAAACAACAATAAAGTATAGCTTGATTCAATTATTTCGATTCTGAATAGGACAATTAACTTGCAGTGATTTCTATGTCCGATAAGTATAAGTGTAAAAGCGTTTGTGTAGGCTCTTCCACGAACCTCCCTTTTTTGTTTGTAAAGAAGCAAACGGCTTGCACTGTGATTTTTCAGAGAGAGGACTTGAACAGCCAGCATGAACGGTTGTCGTATCTAGGTCAAATATGTCAATTTCGGAATGCAACACACTACAGTCATAATAAATGAATGAGTAACATCATGTGCACCATTTAAGAGTTTGAAAGTGTTTTAAAGTTAAGGAAATAATTATAATAAGTACATGATAATTTGATAAAATTTATTATCCTGAAGAAGTCAATATACGCATGTGCATGTGCAAACAAATTTTATTGGATTTAGAGGATGGGTTTGTTCACAAAGCGAAAGAAGCATGTCATATTAGAATATACGTTTGCAGTATGTATAATTATGTAACCACGTCAATTCCGTTGCCTCATATAGAGAGGCTAAATTTTTGCCATGTATCCGTGTCGGCATACATAGCAAAACCTATCTACTGTATTTTAGTTTATGTTTGCACGTCCTAATTATGCTTGAAGTAATTGTCATTTGACATTAAAGAAGCAACAATCAATCTATTTATTCCATTAAGAATAAATGTAAGTGCATGTGGAAATTTTTTATCTGTTTATATGTTATATTCAGTTTTATTCCAAAAATATAATGATTTGTACTCTTAAGGGGTGAAACTACGTATTGCCTTTTAAAGGTAACCGACATTTTCATTATACGGAATTTAAACCTGTTTGTGAATCCTTAAAAAAAAGGATAAACGTGGGAAGATTTTTCTCGGAATTTAAATTTTGCACTGCATACAAATCATGATCAAATATGAATACATATTTGGTATCTTTTTTAAACTGAGTTTTAGGCTAATCTAGTCAATAATCAGATATTAACGTTTGATTTAAAGTTGTTATTATGTCACGCCGTTTTCAAAACATGGCATTTGATTTTATAATATTGGTTTGATTCACACGACTCATCTAAGGCCGTGTTCACATTGACCTAAACTCGGTGTTGTGTAAGTGTAACTTACACGTAAACTAAACAAAATTACGTTCCCATTGATAAAACTCAATGTTTACATGTAGTGTAAATCATGTTTTGTCTACATGCAGTCGATACTTGATGTAGGCCTTGTGTAGATCAAGTGTACACAAAACTAATCATTTAAAACATTAGTTTCACCGTGTATTTTTAAGGAAGGATCGATGTTTGAATAAAATTGATATTTATAACAATTATTAATAAAGTTCTTTGTAGAAATACATGTTTTTGAATAATATAAGAAACAGGTCTAAATGTCCAAAATAAGAAATACATAATTGGTCCGACTTTTTCCACGTTTACATCTGTCCGAATCAACTTGACTTACACAGAGATATTTGCCACTGGTCTTTACTCAAACAACGATTCACTCATAAATGCATTACTTAAAAAGTGTGAGGTAAATGTATTATTTGTCTTGCATCTCGGATCCGTTAAATTACACTTAAAAGTAAAAAAAAAACATTACCTCCTCCCTTTGCCAAATACTCATTGGAGAAGAAATATCACTTGAACAAACAGAAAAGATAGAAATATCGTGATCCCTAATATATCCTTCTTCTTCGTCTGTAAGCACTCTGCTTCAGCCTACGTTTTCTAATGCTAAATCGAGAGTATCTTTAAACTACTGCAAATCATCAAAATGGCTTTCATAAAGAAGCAACCACTTAACTTCAAAAAGGGGGGGGGGGGGGGGGGGGAGAGGGGGTATTTTGTTTATTTATCTCAGTCAGAAGTTTTTTCGCATTTAACACTATTATAATGTATGGGGAAACTCTTGATTCAGAATTTATTTTATCATGCATCTGTAGAATCAGAATAATTTTCCAATTTGGGTTCTGAATATACCCCCCGATTTAAAGTGAGATGGTCGTTCCCTTACTGCTACAATAGTTGTCCGAAAAGTTTGCATCCTGTTCTACGTAACGAACATTTAAATGACATCGAGTTTACAAGTGTGAACAAATCTTATGTACAGGTAATTAAACAAGGTGTATAGATGGGAACAAATTTAATGTGAAACCAATGTCCAGTATATTAAACTAGTTGTAAACAAGTTTGGTGTACATGGATTTGGTGTGCACACGGCCTAAGACGTCAACTTATAAACAATCTTGCTTCGTGGAAAATTGTAAATGGGGAAGTTATGCTGTAATATCAGTTATCTTGGTGTATTCATGGGTTTACTAAATACAACACCTGTGTGGAAAATTAATACACACTGAGGTGCAGCTTAATTATGTACAATTTCTACTCATAACGAAAAAGCACTTAGGTTACTTAATTTCAACACTGTTGTTAATGTTTGAATATTATTTATTGGTATAAATATCGATTTAAAGTCATATGAAACTTCAAATTTAAAAAAAAATAACTGTGAATTGTAGATATAATGTTTGTTTTTGTTATGTATCGATCTGAGGAGTTAAACCTTTTTCAACTGAATCTTATAGCTTGTTCTTTTGTTGTATTGTTACACCGCAGTCCCAGGTTAAGCTAGGTTCACACTGCCGATCAGAAGATCAACTCGATGATCCAGATTGTCCACGACCAGGCTCAACTAAATTTTTGATCGGGCCTGTTTACGACTTCTACCCGACCGCCATCCGACTGTACACGACCTTAACTCGACCATTAACGACTCCTTAATGACCCCATAAAGATTCCATACCGACAACGAAATAAATACTTATTCGATAACTCCGATCCATTTACGATCTTCACACGATCTCTACTCGACTAACTAGACCAAACCAACTATTCACGATCTTAGCCTGATCTCGACCAGACCAGATCGACCTGATCGTATATGGGTCGTAGGGATAATCGGGAATTGGTCGAGTATGCACATGTTTAGTATGAACACGTCCTTTTTGTATTCCCTGCCGCTTTAGAGTGTGCATTAAGTGTTACCTTGTCCGTCCGTACACACGTACGTCCCAACAGGACCCTTTAAAATGTTATATATGCTAGCTGGGGCATTATCCGTTTATTTGGTTATATTCAGTAGAAGGTCCGAGTTAAATCATACATTTAAAATATCTGACTTGGTACAGGCATTTTCAAATGTAGAAAATGGTGGATTAAACCTGGTTGTACAATAACATTCATTGTTAGACTGCTGATGACTAAGTTATCTTTCAAAGTTGGTTTATAAGAACATCAAGAATATATTTTACCTGTTTTATGGGTTTTATTATCTGTTTTGTCTGTTCGTATTATCCGGTTGTCCAGAAATGTTTGTAGCATAAAAATAGAAAATGTGGTACAATTGCCAATGAGACAGCTCTTCACAGAACACTAAATGACACAGAAATTATCATTAACAACTATAGGTCACCTTACAGTCATTTTTTTTTTTATTCGGACTTTTTGACGTAACTTCACTCAAAAATGAGACGAAAGACAAATATTTTTTAATTGGTGCGAATTTCTTTCTACCAATAACGATACAAACTGTTCAGTGATCACACGTTTTGATCATGTGTTTCTAACATACTTTTGTAAGTTTGCTTAAACTTTGACTATCGTTACACTCGCTGCAAATGCGTCTACAGTTTGTCATTCATCGTTTGTTAGTTCAAACGATGCATTTCTTTTTTTCTTACTTTAACATTAACATAAAATCAATTATATAAACGTGTTCTTGCTTGTCATAACTCAAAACATTGTCTAAAATTAAACAAAATTTCAATCCCCTCTAACCAAACGATGCATTTGTTTCTACTTCTGTAACGTTTAACAAACTATAACAAACGGCACCCAGCGGTTTACCAAACTTTGGTTAGAAAGAAATGCACTCTGGATATCTTGATAGATATATGTAAAGTTGTAAACTGTTTCAGAAAAGGTATAACTCCAGGGGATTGAAATTCTACTTTGGGTCAAATTTTGGGGAAATATGTGACACTTTGCCCTCTTTTTTTGGCAAATACATACAGGTTATTGCCATACAGCAACTGTATCATGTCAACCACTGCCTCGCCTAGATTTCTCGGCGTCTGTTCCTGTCTACACCATCTTGTTCAGATCTATTGCAATAATTGTGGACTGAAAGTTAATATTACTAAATCCAAAGTCATGATTTTTAGCAATTCTGGTAGACTTCTTTCTTCTCAATTTCATTTAAATAATATCCCCCTAACGAACACAAAAAATTATACCTACTTGGGTGTCAAATGTAGTATTAATGGCAAATTTACAGATGCCCAACATGAAATGTAAAATAAAGGGCTAAAGGCCTTATTTAAACTAAAAAAATGTTTCTCAGGTCATAAACCAAAATTAAAAACTCCACTTCATGTTTTTGACCATACAGTTAAATCAGTCTTAATGTATGGCAGTGAAATATGGGGTGACATTAACTTTAACAAACTAAACACTCAAGGAGATAACTATTTCAAAAAACTATGTGGAGACCTGGCAGTAGAGAAGGCTCATTTAAGTTTTTGTAAATTTATACTTGGAGTAAGTAAAAAAGCAACAAATATTGCAGTTATGGGTGAACTGGGCAGATATCCTCTATTTTTGGAGGTTTTATTAAATATGTTTAAATACTATATACGTTTAAAAAAATCCGATGATTTATTATTAAAAGAGGCTTTCAACCTCTCAAAATCTCTACATGATGAGCAGAAAAAGAGCTGGTATACCAGTATTCAAATTTTATTTAAATACTTTAGCATCAATGAAAATTATGCACTTAATTTAAAGACGAAGTTAAAAAAAAACTATTTAATATGCAAAAAGATGCAATCAAAATATGATTTAATATGGCAAACTGAGCTTAATAATGATTTCAGATGCAATAAACTATATGGTAACAATCTTAGAACTTATAGACTTTTAAAAGCAGATTTTGCTTAGAAAATTACCTTTTGCAGGAATTTTTTTTAGATATAGACATTAATTAACGAAATTCCGTATCAGTGCTCACAATTTAGAGATTGAGAGGGGAAGGTACAAAAATCTGACAGTGTCAGAACGTATCTGTAAATTGTGTGGTACTGAGGTTGAGGATGAAATTCATTTTCTTCTTCAGTGCAACAAACTTTCAAATATTTGTTTAAAATTTTTAAATGAAATAAAACAACGGTTTAAAAATTTTAGTGGTTAAAGCCTCGGTCACACCTTAACGGATAGCTCGAACGGATGCCTAACGGATAACTTTTTTTCCAATCCGTTCATGTCCGTTAGACATCCGTTCTTATACGTTAGACATCCGTCCATGTCCGTTGTATGTCCGTTAAGCGTACGTTTTATCCGTCGACGTCCGTTCTGTCCGGTGGAAATTTTTGAGCATGTACAAAACTTTGAACGGACGTCCAACGGATAAAGTGTCCGTTGCACGTCTGGTAGGCGTCCGTTTTGTACGGTACTCGTCCGTTTCGTTTCCGTTTTGTTTCCGTTACGTGTCCGTTATACATCCGTTGGAGGTTTGGAAGATAAATTCACCAACGGACTTCTACCGGACGTTAAACGGATAAAACGGATGCTGAACGAATGAGAAACGGACTTCTACCGGACGTATAACGGATAAAACGGATGATGAACGGATCTGAAACGGATAAATGCCAATTGAAAATTTTGCGTCAGAAATGGTCCGAGTACATTTTATAGTTATTTCGTAGTGCATCTCTTTTAGAAAATAAATGGAAATACAAAAAATCCCACCTGCGCTTTCTCAATAATATGTTTACAGTGTGGTGTACTACTTTTGGGACAAATTATATCAAAACTATAGAAAACTTCATCGGCTCTAACCCAAAATATGGACAATTTTATACTTAGGGGGTCTTGAAATATTTTGACAGTTTCCGAAATGCTTATTTTTAACCTTTTTCAGCGGGACCAAATCACTTCTTTACTTTAAAATTCTTGAATCTTTTTTTTCACAGTGTAAGGTTATCCCCCTACTTGCTATTTGAGGCCTAAAACATGAAGAAATAAAATTGGAAGTGATTAAAAAAAGATTGGCAAGTAACACACTGTCCACACTAGGGATTATACTCGGAATCAAGGGACAATAACTGTGTACTCGCAGTGTATGTAAAGTGCGGATCCTAAAATATCATTTTTACTGTATATGCAATAAATGTCTAATGTAGAATGATAAATAAACAGACGAACTTTTTTTAATTTTTGAAGAAAATGAAGAAAATGAGTTAAAATGTTTATGTTCAGAAATATATAATACTAATAAAACAAAGTAAGAGATGCGAGCGGGGTTTTATCGCGCCTAAAGCCATCCAGCTGTGAAATATATACCAAAATAGGTGAATATTTAGGACATTTCACGAACAGATCGTGCAGGTGCTTTATAACTAACAGGTAAGATATTGTTGCAGTAAAAAATATTCATTTTAATACAATTATTAAAGTTGTATAACGTAGAATATGTTTTGTCATTCAGTTTCTTCATATTTAACTAAATTCCACTATGATGATTTCGTAATGCTAGTCATGTTTACTGTCGAATAATGATACTATGCTTTCATTTTCACTGTGGAGCGAATCATTATTATTGTATATGCGGTGCATTTTCACTGTATAATTTTTTTATTTTTATCTATTACAGCTCATTTCTTTAAGCATGTAGAGCAAGACTTTAGTTGACTTGCTTGCTTTTTTCATTGGATAATCATTATGATAACACCCAATTTAATTCAAATATTAAAAATACAGGTTAAACTATGCCTATTCGTTTTGTTTAAAAATGTCAATCTTATTTACAAAGTTTGTATAAACAATTATACAAACAAAGCAAGCATTCCAACCAAAGTTTTGCTTTACATGCATTAGGAAATTAGCTGTAAAGCTTTAATTTAGCCGACTTGCTCAAACAATAGATAAAGTAAGAGAAAGATTTGATAAAATTTAACTTACGGAGGAAAGTTTGGTTTTAAAACACTCTAATAAATTCAATAGAAATAACATTTATTTCAAATGTATTCCATTTAGTTTCTTATATAAAGCGTATAGGGATCTTTATCCTTATTTTTTTTTATCCATTTCCATGACACTTCACCACTAATTACGTACATCTTGATATAGATTGAACCTTTGTTTTTCCGTTTGAAAGGTTTTACACTGGAGCCCTTTATAACTTGCTGTTCGATGTTAGCCAAGACTCCATGTTGAAGACCGTATTTTGACGTATAATGGTCTACTTTTATAAATTGTGACTCGGATGGAGAGTTGTCTCATTGTCACATACGACATTTATATAAGGCTCAAAAACGAAACAAGACGGGATAAAAAGGGATAAAAAAATCCACGCTACATTTTTAATATATCTATGATGGGCTTAATATGAGTCAAAATAGAGTAAAATAGTGGGTCGCATATGGGTATAAGCGTAACGCAGGATTGCCGATTTTTTGCAAGCGTGACAGGTGAAAGTCAAATGATTGTGTCGTGAAAAACGGTAAATGAAGTTTCGCGGGACACGGATAATTACCAAAAATGAGAACTGCATAGTATAAGCGGGATACGGGAATCTGACAAAACAATAATCGGAATACGAGAATCTGCCAAAACAGTACGCGGGATCCAGGATCAGAACACCCCAATGAGACCCCAAAATAAGATATTTTTGTATATTCATCCTTTTGTTATAGTCATGCCTTCAATAACAAATGTATCCGATGCATGCAATTTTTTTTTATATATTTGGTCCCTTTTTCAATTTTGTGGGGTCCAAATTTATAGACAAAAGTCCTTTAATATAGATAATTTGGATTCGTTGACATGCTGAATCTAACCGTGTATCTAGTTTGGGGATTTTTTGCCTAGTTGCTGAAATAGCCCACATAGAGTTCCAAAGGGTCTAAAATCAACAAAAATGAATTGTAGCATGCATTTCGTGTACAATTACCCAAATGTGCATGGTTTTATCTCTGCGGTAGTATCCATTCGCGGATCTAGAATTTTTCATAAGTAGGGGCCCACTGACTGCCTAAGAGGGCCCGCTGCTGTCACGCTCCAGTGATTCCCTAAATAAGTAACCAAATGTTTTCCCAAAAAGGAGGGCGACCCCCTGTCCCCTCTAAATCCTCCTCTGGTATCGAGTTGTGCATTGCGGATCATTTTTTTTTGTATCAAGGGTGCTCTACGTTACGTTCCAATGCAAACAAAAAAGTTTGCACACACAACTTACATTTCTTGTTTAATGACTGTGGATAATTTATGTCACATGCCGTTTCACCTTATACAGTGAAAATCATGCAAGCAACAATCGAGGCAAGAACATTTATTCTAACAAAAATAATCTTTTTCAGAATATGGAAATTGAAGCAGTTGAGGGCTCAACAGTAGAGGAGGAAAGTGATGATGGATCACAGGAAAAAACATCTAAAGTTAAGAAGGAGGGGTCTTTATACCGGTGCACTGATTGTTCATTCAAGACCAAATGGCTATCTAGCTGGTACAGACACAAGAAGATCCACACTGATGACTTATTCAAATGTGACCAGTGTGAATCTAAATTCCAAGACAACACGCTTCTAAATGAACATAAAAACTGCAAACATGGAGAGGGCCTGATATGTGCGCATTGTTCAAAACACTTTAAAAGCAGAGCTGGCCTGGCTTACCACATGAAGAAGGTAACAGGAGCCTTTAATCATACCTGCCCGTTTTGCAGTAAAACATTTGTACAAAAACAGCACTTTGATGGCCATGTTATCAAACACCTGAAGAACAAGCCATACAAATGTGGGAAATGTCAGAAGTCGTTTTTGTATAAACACAATTTAAAACAACATGCTGAAAGTTGCCTGAATGAGAACAACAACACATACCAGTGTGATCTTTGTAAACAGGAGTTCGTATCTTCAAAATGTCTTGCTAATCACAAAGCAGGGAAGCATGGCAATACGGTACACACCTGTCAACACTGTGGGAAAACTTATAAATGGCCAGCTAGTTTGTATAGACATATAAAAAGTCATAAATAGATATTAAGAAATATATATAGAAATAAATATTTGTTATACATGTTATATTAATTGTCTACATTTTCATTTGTTGCAAGTGCATTAATCACATAATTCTACAATAAAAATTCCTCGCATCTTTGGAAATTCTACATTAATAATGACTGCACTAACAGTGATAATTCATCGCATCTATAGTTAAAATGGATCGCTTTCAATAATCGATATGCTATATTATGATGCTTTTATAACACTTATTTGAACTTTAATGCTATGTTTGTATATTATAAAGACATATCACAATGAAAATATGTTAAAACTTACCTTCAAATCACTTAACTTGATATTTTCAAAACGTAAACAAATACAGTTTTCCCATGATCCTTTATTCTACAATAGACATATCCGCATATAACAGTAAAAATGAACTAGCTGGATTCGCACTTTATATACACTGACTCGGACCAAAGGCTAATTATTGGTATGTCAGGTTTCTTTAATAGGTTCATGAATTCTTATTACTAGTATTCATAATCGATCTTAGAGTAAGGGCACGTCTTCACTATCAAGCAGCTCTTATTCAGGCCAGACACTGCCCTTTGGTGGCATTTAGAAGAACAAACCAAAACCAGTTACACAGAAACATTTTGAATATTTATGCGATTTACATGTATTATTATTGTCGCCTTTAATTTTTCCGTATATCTTGTTCATCCGTTTTATCCGGTACGCTTCCGTTGGGTGTCCGTTTTATGCGGTACTCGTCCGTTGGATGTACATTCGACATCCGTTCTGTCCGGTACGGTTCCGTTTCTCGTACGTTGCATATCCGGTGTGTGTCCGTTATGCATTCGTTACACGTCCGTTTTATTCGGTCAACACATCAACGGACTCCCAACGGATAACAATTTTGTCAACGGACAACTTTCACTTGCATCCGTTAGGCGTCCGTTCGTGCTATCCGGTAAGGTGTGACCGAGGCTTAACGGATAACTTTTTTACAATCCGTTCATGTCCGTTAGACGTCCGTTCGACGTCCGTTCTTATCCGTTGCATGTTCGTTTAGCGAACGTTTTATCCGTCGACGTCCGTTCTGTCCGGTGGAAAATTTTGAGCATGTTCAAAGCTTTGAACGGACGTCCAACGGATGAAATGTCCGCTGAACGTCCGGTAGACGTCCGTTTTGTACGGTACTCGTCCGTTTCGTTTCCGTTTTGTATCCGTTACGTGTCCGTTATACATCCGTTGGAGGTTTGGCAGATAAATTCACCAACGGACTTTTAACGGACGTCTAACGGATAAAACGGATGTTGAACGAATGTGAAACGGACTTCTACCGGACGTATAACGGATAAAACGGATGATGAACGGATCTGAAACGAATAAATGCCAATTGAAAATTTGCGTTAGAAATGCCAATTAGATTTCGTAAGGTTCATGAATTCTTATTAATTAAAAAAAACCCAAAGACACTAAGAAACATCTGCAATTTTATAAGATGTATTAATAGCAAGCTCACTCCTTCTTAACAACCATAATTTATTTACCATACTTATACTTATAGAAAGTATTTCTTTATACAATTTTAACTT
Source organism: Mytilus edulis (assembly GCA_019925275.1). Lineage (NCBI taxonomy): Eukaryota > Metazoa > Mollusca > Bivalvia > Mytilida > Mytilidae > Mytilus > Mytilus edulis. The sequence goes on along the minus strand of CM034352.1, from coordinate 57,017,428 downwards.
TTATATTTGACTGTATAAGTATATATAACCTTTTATATGTTATCTCATCCGAAATTTTGAATTTTATGCATTTTTAATGCATTTTTATTCTTATGTATATTTTTTTTACTTCTCTGTAACCTTTGTACTTGCATGGTTTAATGAGAATAAACTATCTATCATTATTATTCATAATCGACCATAGAGTAAGAGCACGTCTTCGTAATCTTGAAGCTCTTATTCAGGTTGGCGGCATTTTGAAGAACAAACCAAAACCAGTTACATAGAAATATTTTGAATATTTATGCGAGTTACATGTATTATTATTGTCGCCTTTTTTTTCCGTATATCTTGTTCATCCGTTTTATCCGGTACGCTTCCGTTAAGTGTCCGTTTTAAGCGGTACTCGTCCGTTGGATGTACGTTCGACATCCGTTCTGTCCGTTACGTTTCCGTTTCTCGTACGTTGCATATCCGTTGTGTGTCCGTTATGCATTCGTTACGTGTTCGTTTTATTTGGTCAGTACATCAACGGACTCCCAACGGCTAAAAAAATTGTCAACGGACAACTTTTATTTTCATCCGTTAGGCGTCCGTTGGTGCTATCCGGTAAGGTGTGACCGAGGCTTTAGATATTAAATCACAATTTATTTGGCGAATGTCCACTGAAGATATTTTCATACTCCAGAAACTCGGAGAATTATTGAAAAATGTATCCTTATATAGGAAAGTTTCCTTAAATGATATATAGATATAGTAATGCCCAGTGACCCCCCTTTTTTTAACCTAGTTTTATTATTAAACACTGTGCTTGTTGTATTCTTCTACTTGTCTTAATAAATATTATTATTTTTTTTATATATAACATTGTGTCTTAATCATATTGAATCATTTGTAATCATTTGTAATCATTTGTATGTAATTGATGTTGATTGTTCTGCTCCTTGTGGGCGCTTTAATTTGATTAGCAATAAAATATATTTGAATTTGAATTCTATGTACTCTACAAGCTCCATCACAACTATTAACCTGTCTCTTTAAACTCTTACCACCTTGCCCCATCTTCGCTAGCCAAGGGTTACGATCCACTTCCCTGGTAACCCTTGACCAGCGAAGATGCACATTGCGCCCACAAATCCAATTGCTTTATTTCTATGTAGATTTTAAATGTATGATTTTACTCGGACCTTCTACTGATTATAACAAAAAAAAAACAAATATATAAATATAAACATCTAGCATAATATATAACATGTTGGGACGCACGTGCGTACGGACGGACAAGGGTTACACGTAATGCCCACTCTGAAGCGGCGGGGAATAAACAAAAATCGGACGTTATTCACCAAATAATGCATGGCGACCAATTCCCGAGTATTCCTACGATCCATACGATCAGGTCGATCTGGTCAGGCTGAGATCGTGAATAGTTGATTTGGTCCAGCTAGTCGAGTAAATATCGTGTAAAGATCGTGAATTGATCGGAATTATCGAATAAGTATTCATTTTGTTGTCGGGATGGAGTCGTGATGGAGTCATTAAGGAGTATTGAATGGTTGAGATAAGGTCGTGTACAGTCGGACAGTAGTCGGGTAGAAGTCGTAAACAGGCCTGATCAAGAATTTGGTTGAGCTTGGTCGTGGAAATTTGGATAATCTGGATCATCGAGTTGATCTGATCGGCAGTGTGAACCTAGCTTTAAGGGAAGGGTTGAAACCTTCAAACATGTTTAAATTCGACATATTAGTTATATTCCTGGTCCAAGTCAGGAGCCTGTAATTCAGTGGTTGTCGTTAATTCATGTCTGTCATATTTGGTTTTTCGTTTAATTATTGTTATATATTATGTCGTTTAGTTTTCTCATTTGAATTGTTACATATCTTTTTATACCAAGGCCTTTTTAGCCGACTACTAGTATAGTACAGTATCGGATTTTTCCAGCGATGAAGGCCGAACGGATGACCATAATTGCTAACATCCACTTCATTTAAATATAAGTGGATAGTTGTCTCATTGGCTATCATACAACATCTCCTCATTAATATAGCTCAATCTTGTCTTCTTTTGGAGGATTTCTTAGTGCTGGGTTTGAAACTCTTTTATAATCTTCCCATTATTGTCGATACTATTTTAAAAACCTACGAAAAATAACTGCAGTTCTTGGAAAACTTTAAACATTGAATTTTTCCATTTTTTAAACAGTAATTCCCGGTCAACATAGACAAAACAATATAAGTTAAATTACGCATTACCTTTTAAAAGTTGCACAATATTTTGATATATACAATATCACTATGATCATCAGATCAAGTGAATTCAAAGAAAATACGCTGAATGTACAACAATGGTTCTTCTTAGAATTTTATATATTTTAGTTTTCCAGAAACATAATTTAAACCCCGCATGCGATATATTATTTTAATGGTTTGATCTTACCTAAAAATAATCATTACAATTTTCAGCGTATAAAAGGCCTTTTGTGTTTTGTAATACCGACTTATTTGTTTTGTATAGAATTTATTTCAATCATACAAGGCCTAGGACAATTGTAGAATTTAAAATCATATGAAAAACTATAGGTAGTCAGGACATTTTACATGAACTTAGTCTGTTGAATATCAAAAGAATGCATACGTAAGTTATTATTGGCAGTTCCAGTCTGTGAACAAATCACTCAACGGGTATCAATTTGGACAGCCAAGTTAAGAAATGATTTAATTTGACGAAAGGATAATCTTAGTTATGTAAAGTGTGTTTTCATTGATCAACTATTAAACCAGGGTACACACTTAAAAGAGAATACACTCCTCATGATATCGATGTTATAATATTTTTACATACATATTGAAATTAATCGTGTTTTTAGCATCAGATTGAGGGGGTCTCTAGATGGGGTATCATTATATTCTGTATTCTGTAATTCTTTAAACCAGTTTTCTCATTTGCCCATTGTTCCCTATTCTTTAGATTTTAGCACCCTTTCATTCTTCGTCTTTATTTGTTTGTCCAATTTCTCTTTTCTTTTAGTTTTGCGGGCCATTATTCTCTTTTGTGTTGCGTCTCTCCTATATCTTGGGACTTTAAGGAAGAATTGTATCCTTGACAATAACAACATATTAGTTGTCATTTCATATTTTTTGTGTGTACGGCTCAGTCATTATTGCTATCTTACTCAGTACCACTGTCCTGTGGGCAGTCCATATACCACGATAATACAGCATTTTGCATTTGCGCCGGTTTTTTTACAGGTAAATTACAGGTGCATGTTATTTTTCATTTATCATCATAAACCTCTTCCGTTTGCCAGTTGTTTAAATGTTATGAATTTTCAATCAATTGGGAAAGCCATTTACCAATGTCACTTAATTTGTCTTTATACTCTGCGCTTATTCTAAAAGACCGGATTTTCCTCCACCAGTTCTGACCCAGATAAAAACAAGGACAATATTCTACATTGCTGAAAAGCACCCATACTGATTGCGTTATGCATTGCTTGTTTAAAGTCAACTAGAACAAATCCGCGAATCGCGGGCATATACAGCTTGTGAAATGTTGTACGATGATTTTTTGTAAAAGATATTATGTATGGAGAATTTCAAAAAAGGTATCAAAAGCCATCTCCCTTTTTCCAAAGTCCGATATTTTTTTCCTTTCTGTTAAATTTTATTATTTTCGTGTTTCTGGCCTCAGACCACAATTATTCTTCTCCTTTGTTACAATGCATCTTTTGGTAAAAGTCAAATTAAATTTAAATTTAAATTTCCACCGCTTCAAACATGAAATAAATGTAACTGCTTATATATAGACCATTATTTATTTTAGTCTAATAAACAAGTGTGGACACAGATGAGTGTGGATAGTATGTTTGGATGTTTGACAGTGTCTTGTGACAATTGGGGGCCCACTTACTGCCTAAGAGGGGGCCCACTCCAGTTACGCTTCAGTGATTCCCTATATAAGCAACCAAATTTGTTCCGAAAAAAGGAGAGACCCGGGGCCCCCTCCCCCTAAATCCGCTTCTGATTGCACAATACTGTGCAATTGAAGATTTCTTGCTAATGTGCAATACTGTGCAATTGAAAATTTCTTGCTATTGCACAATACTTAATATAATTATTTTGGACACCGATTTTGACCAACTTGAAAACTGGGCCCATAATCAAAAATCTAAGTACATGTTTAGATTCAGCATATCAAAGAACCCCAATAATTCAATTTTTGTTAAAACCAAGGTAAGTTTAATTTTGGACCCTTTGGACCTAAATGTAGACCAATTTGAAAACAGGACCAAAAATTAAGAATCTGAATACACGGTTAGATTTGTCATATCAAAGAACCCCAATATTTCATTTTTTATTTTGGACCCTTTTTGCCCCTAATTCCTTTGGACCAAAACTCCCAAAATCAATCCAAACCTTCCTTTTGTGGTCCTTTTGTGGTCATGAACCTAGATTTCTATTAACTTATACTAAAATTATTGAGCAAAAACCAAGAAAAATGCTTATTTGGGACCTGTTTTTGGCCCCTAAATCCTAAACTGTTGGGACTAAAACTACCAAAATCAATCCCAACCTTCCATTTGTGCTCAGAGATCGATGTTAAAATATCATAGATTTGTATTTACTAAAACGCAAGTTATTGTGCGAAAACCAAGAAAAATGCTTATTTGGACCCTTTTTGGCCCTAATTCCTAAACTGTTGAGACCAAAACACCCAAAATTAATCCCCAACCTTCCTTTTATGGTCATAAACCTTGTGTTTAAATTTCATAGATTTCTATTTACTTTTACTTAGGTTAGAGTGTGAAAACCAAATGTCTTCGGAGGACGACGATGACGCCAACGTGATACCAATATACGACCAAAACATTTTCAATTTTTGCAGTCGTATAGAAATGATCTCATTTCAAATTTCTAATGGAGTTGGCAACAATAATTATGTAACTACTCATTTAAATACATCATAAAATATTAAAATATAAAATGTCATACAGTCATGGTCAGGTGATGATGCCCCCGCTAGCATACAATGTTATAAAGGGACATAAATCAAGAACTGTAAAAGTGATTAAGTTTGTCTAACCTAAATTAAGTTTGTCTAAACTAAATTGAGTGAAATGTGTATATGATGCTTATTACCTCTAAACTCTTTAAGTTCAATTTTTGGCAGCTTAGAAACTAGATAATTCTTCAATTTTTCCATTTGTAAAAGGGCATAACCTTAGAATGATAATCAAAGTGCTTGTAATCACTGAATGGTTATTAAAGACTGCTTTAATTTATCAGTTGGTAGTAAAGTGAATTTTGCATTGTATATAGTATATAGCATTAATTTAAGTTGATTCAACTACTATTCTGGACATAGAAAGATAACTCCAATTTTCAAAGAAGATTTCATAAAGCATTGGTTTTAGGTAATTCAACAAACATTCTGGACAAAGAAAGATAACTCCAATGCATGGTCTTGCATCTACAAAAATGCTTGTTTTTGGCTCTTAATTCCTAGACTGTTTGCCCCATAACCCACAAAATATACCCCAACCTTCTACTTATGGTATTAAACATTATGGTACAATTTCAGAACAATTGAAATACTTATACACAACTTTTTGTACTGACACTAGATTAATGATTGTTTTAGGCACCTTTGGAACCCTTTTTCCTAAACCTTAGGGACTATAACCCCCAAAATCAATCCCAAGCTTCCTTTTGTAGTTATAAACATTGTGTTATAATTTTATTGATTTCTTTTTGCTTATACGAAAGTTATTATCCGGAAACCATCTGTTTTCGGACGGCGACAACAGGATACCTATTTACGATTGCAAAAAATTCTGCGGTTGTATAAAAATTTCAAACATGTACAATGAAATATAGTTTTAGAAATCGATAAGCCTAGATGAGCCTAACAATTTTTTTTTAACATAATTGAAGGACCATTTACATTCAGGACCGAGTCATCAGTATGCAGTACAGTGTTTTAATAATACACTTAGACAAAGAGCTAAATCCAGTGATATACTTTGTACTACAGGTCCTTAATGAACATCCATCGACCACAACCATATCTCAAGAACATTTCATACTACATGGTTGGATTCAGAATTCCTGAAAAAGACATGATTTGTTTTATCATATTAGTATATACATGTATGCACAGGTTAACACTTTTTTGTGGTATAATCATTCAGTATTTAGCAACTATCAATTTGCTTCGTGCACATATTGATATAGGTTTAAAGTCCCTCTGTTGGAAATAAGAACACACACAACTCCACCTAGTTTTAGTCAACTGACAAAACATTAAAAACTATAAAATGTTATCTAAGACTTGTCAGTGTCTATTTACCATTGCCACTGAATCAGTGATATATGTATACACATAATTATATACATGTAAGACTAAAATTATAAAGTACACATATAAGACTAAAACTGACATTCGTTCTTTTCTACATCTTCCTTCCCAAAGTCATTTTCAAATCTGACTTCATGATAAAATAAGATTCCATATCTACAACCAATGAAAATGAAATACCCCTCTAATAGACTAGCATTTAAATCACAGTTTTCTAAGACGGTAGCTAGGTCACCGTGGAACCTAGAACTAAAAAATTTGAAACAATATTTCTCAAATATTTCAAATGCATGTACATTTAATAATATAAATTCTCCAAAATTCACTTTATTTTCCCCTTTTTTATCTTCTGTTAGAGACTGTATATTGACCTCTAGATGTCTTTCAATTCCATTCAGTTTGGTGTGGGTTGATGTTTGATGGTTGTACATGTTACAACCAGATGCTAGGCAGGGCTCAGCTTTATACGACCACAGATGTTGAACCCTGAACAGTTGAGGCAAGTATGGGCACTACATTCACAAATGATTCAAGCTTATGTTTTGAAATAAGGGGGAAAATGTAACCTTTTCAATTCATAAAGGGGGGGGGGGGATACATTTCCATAGTATAAAACTTTTCTGAAAAATGATTCCATTTATTTTCAATAAATGATAAATATTGAAGTCTATATCATGCATCTAGAAACAGGCTCATCATTATTTCTAAACATGTATGAACATATTCCAAAATGTGGACAAACCTTCATTAAATATTCTACTTCAATTAGTGGAGGAGATCAAATTAAAAAGTTGCAATGGTTAAATACTCCAATGGCAGTCTTTCCTGCTAAAATCTCATGTGTAGAATGTGATATACCATTTTTGGGTCTATATTTTGTCCGTTATATTAAGGTCATTTTGACACAGCAAAATATAAAAGAAAATGTAAACTATGATATGGAAATTGAGTTCTTTTTCGCAAAATAAACCCACTTAAACTGAACTTTAAATGCAAAAGACCTCTAAATGGCTAACAGATATTGCTATAAACAATAGTCCATGATTATACATGATATTAAAGAATTCATGAAATTTACACTGATTCTGTCAGTTGAATGGACTAGAATGAGACAATTAAGTTATATAGACATAAAGGTTTTTTCCAACCATTCCAACAGTTGTGGTGTAAATTAAATCAGTTGTATTTTATGGTTCACATATTTATCTATATACAACAGACTCTATTTTAAAAGAGTAAAATCCATTTTATTCCTTTTTATAATCTTTTTCAATGTTTACTATAAATTAATGCAGATTTCATAAAGAAATACACAACTTTTACAATATTCCATGTTTTTATTCTGATAATTGATAAAATTTATATTAAATGTTCGGGAAATTTCCCAAAAGTTATGAAAGTTTTAAAATATATGTGGTAAAAATGTATATAACAACTTTTTTTTCGGGAAATGTCCCGAAATCATTTTCAACATTAATCTTTATGACATATATGTTGGCAAAGCGTTTCAACAAACAGATCTGAAACACATTTCGGGAAATATCCCGACAAAAAAAAGCTTAGTACAAAATGTATAACACAGATGTCTGCAAATATTTTCGGGATTTTCGAAAAATCAAATGTACATGCTAGATCTCATGATAATAACTTCTTTTTACATTTCGGGAAAAATCCCGAAATCATAAATCTAATATCAGACACACACTTTGTGCATAGACTTATTTTACCCATTTCGGGAAAAATTCCGAAATAAAATCAACATTAAATTTTATGACATATATGTTGGCAAAGCGTTTTAACAAACAGATCTGAAACACATTTCGGGAAATATCCCGACAAAAATAAACTTAGTAGTACAAAATGTATAACACAGATGTCTTCAAATATTTTCGGGATGCATCCCGAAAAATCAAATGTATATATGCTAGATCTCATGACTAATAACTTCTTTTTACATTTCAGGAAAAATCCCGAAGTTATAAATCAAATATCAGGCATACACTTGGTGCATAGATTTTTTTTACCCATTTCGGGAAAAATCCCGAAATAAAATCTACAAGCAAAAATTATGCATTTTGATTTCTTAAACATATTGGAAAAAACAAAATCTTTTAGATTTTACAACACAGAATATTGATACATAAGAAATTCTTGTTAATTCTATGTTAACTTGTGTTTCTAACATTTGTTGAAATATAATGATTCATAAAAATTATCTCTCACTTAAAAAAAAAGTATTTTGATAATAACCATACTTTTCATTACAGTTCAGAAAAAAATATTTTCTAAGAAATATAAAGGTTGCTCCATATTGCATCACATTTGCAACATGCTATATTTTACAAAGTGCACATAACAGGTTAAACATAGAAAATAAAATTCCATTAGAATAACTTGTTTTAAAATTATTTCTTAATTAAAAAGACTAAGATTGCTGAAAGGTATGGTATATAATAATGCATATGAGACAATATCTGAAAAAGTCTAGTTTTTGGCAATAAGAAAAAATAAAAAAAGTCTTTAGACCCAGTATTTTAATAGCACAAATCGAAGAACACACATTATGGATATAGGAACTGTTGTCTGTAATTCAAACAGTTGTTACATGTGGTAATAATTGCAATTTCAAAAATGGTACAAAATAATTTCAGTTCTTTCCTGTTACCAAAATGAATCAATTTAAAAAAGTTTCTAATGGGAATAAGCTATAAGTTTAAGATACTATTTGTGTTTTACTAGTATATCCTGCAATAGTTTACGAAATGAGCATTATTGATTTTAGCATTTGTTACATGAAAGAATCTTGAGTAACAGGACAACAGTAACAGGACAGAGTTGGTATAAACAGGAAGGATTTTTTTCTCTCAAAAAAATGCTTCATTTTATAGTTTAAGGTGGTACCTAACACTACAGGGAAATAACTCTGTAAATTCAGCTAAACGTTTTAATCACGTTGTATTGTTAAGGAAATATCAAGCTTCTCAATGATAAAAATTAGTGTTTGTCAAACTGCTATACAAAATGTATATCCAACCAATTTTTTTTCGAGGAAGTGATTGGTTCAAGTTTTTATATTTTTGTTAAAGTGTCAAAGTAAATACTTTGTCAAAATTTTATGAAAATTGAACGAGCCAAATTAATTTAAGTGAAAGTGTTGGGTCTCACCTTAAGAAAAATACATCATTTCAGATTGGTCACAATTGGAAGATAACAGCAAACAATGTCATTTATCCTTTGAAACTGTATTTGCCAGATGAAAAATCTGCCTAGGTAATGAAAAATTCTAAAATAAATTCCTTTCTGTTACTATCTACTATACTAGAACTGCACAATGTTCTCTGCTGTTATCAAAAGCAAAAAACCTATTTTTTTATTCAATATACTGTATATTACTTTGAAATTTATTTAATACGGTGATGATAACTTATAATAAATGAAATGGTTGACATATAGTAGATTAACTTTTTGATTCATCATTGAAATTGTCTTGAACATCCTTCCTGTTACTGATTATGGTTATGCTGTTACTTTTTATCAGGTAACATAACAGAACATAACAGAAAGGAATTACGGAGTACTTTTTGTTCATTTACTCAAATTGTGTAGAAGTTTACTTTCAATTACATATCAATTTGATAAGATACTATAAAAACAAATGTACTGTTAAAGTGCTGACGATGAAATATTCTCTAAAGGTACACAAAAAGGCTGTACAGGAGAGAACAACAAAATTATTTTTCTCCAAATTCTGATCTTTGGGGAGTTAAGTTTTATTAAACTGGCAGCTATTCACCTAAAATAATGGATTAATACATTCAGGAAATGATGCTCTTCACATTACATTACAAGAAATAAATTTTTGGTCTTTCAGGAGGGAAAGTACCCCTGGGGACAACATTCAAAAGACCCTTAAAAATGCAAAATTTTCTTACATGCTTTAGCCATGTTAGCTATAACAAAATAAGACCAGTAATGGAGAAGTTTTTTATATAACCTATCAGATTTGTGAAAATCGGAAGGCTGTTTACTTAATTTAGATATTCTTGAATGATTTAATTTTCAGAAAATAACAGGGGACAAGATGATTTTTTTGGGGGGTTGATCATTTAAATTATAATATTTCATAGATGAAAAATTAGAAAGAATGTTTTTAATTGGTTGCAGTTGGTGCATTATATACTCGAGTTAATACTGAAACTTAAAATTTTCCAAAAAGATGCCTGAATAAAAAAATAATGGTGAAAGGCGGGACATGGAAATTATACTTTTTCAGATATTGTCTCATATATATATGCAATTACTATAGATGCGCTAGTAAACTAATAAACTCACATATAGAACTACAATCACGACGATGTTTTCTAAATAGTGGTTGCATTTAAGGGGGAACCTATACAAATAAGATGATATTGCATTATTACATTTATACCAAAAGAACAGTTTGAAAGATATCAGGAAGTCTGCAGTCCTGTAAACTATGTTTGTCATTCTTTTTCTCTCGTTTATCTTCAAATCTGTGTCTTTTAATAGTCGTGCCAATTTGTCCTCCAAGATTTCTATGTATCCTACAAAGAATAGTCAATTCAAGTTCAATATTTTAAAGTCCTTCATGTATATTACTCATGATTTTTTTCCTCCAGCATCTTTTATTCAGCCTTATAATCAGGTTAAATAAATTTGTTATCACAGGTCCTTTCATAGCTTACTGTATGTCATTTGTTTTGTTTAATAATTGAAGCCTTACTACTCTGACGATTTTTGAATTTTGTTCTTATTATGGCAGTTGTTTCCTTAGCAATCATACTGCATCTTTTATTACTAATCTGGTGTTTACATTTTTTAATAAATATAAATTATAGATATATGGTGTTACTTTACTGATTCTTACCTATAAACAAATGGGGCATTTATCGGCTCCGACACCAAAAAAAATTAAGTGTTTAACAAAAAAATTAATAGGGGAATGTATCAATTGATTACAGATGATGCCCCTGCTTGCATATCATATAAAGTTATAAAAGGACATAACTGAGGAACAGTTAACATGGTAAATGTGACTCTACCAAAAACACTTGATCTGATTTAGTGGTAATAGGAATGATAGATATTGTGTATAAGTTCCATAAAATTTGGTTTATGCAACCTTAATTTAGAGAACGGAAACAAAAATTCAGCAATTTTTCCATTTTCTAAGGGGCATAACTCTCAAAAGTAAAACTTTATCTGTATTTTGTGGTAATAAGTATTGTCTACAATATCATAGCATTTGGTTCTTCTTCTTCTGCTTCTGTCAGGTAATAATAATGGCCACAATCAACGGACTGATTATACTGCAATGGGTTGGTGCGCATATTTGACCACCCCCCTCCCCCTATTTTTTTTATTTAATTCAGCTTTGTCATCGAGGCTTTAAAGGCCTTGACTGACGGTGCTGATACAACCCCAGGAGGAAGAGCATTCCAATCCCAGATGGTTCTTGGGAAGAATGAGTGTTTTCGGTAATCACAAGTGGTTGAGGCAAGATAAAGTTAGTGAATGGAAATTAAAATTTCAGCAATCATTCAATTTGTGAAGGGGCATAATTCTAGAACGGTTGAAGTGACCCCCTTAAAATTCAAGCTTGATCTGTATTTGTGGTTACAAGCATTGTGTATAAGTTTCATTGCATTTAGTTGAGGCAAACCAAAATTAGGGAACCGAAACTATAAATATAAGCATCTTTTTCATTTGTTAAGGGGCATAACTGCATAACTGCAGAACAGTTAAGTGTCGCCACCCCCTTAATTAGGTCTTTCAACCTTTCAGGTGAAAGACCTATTGCTTTTCTTCTGATTATTATTATTATTTTTTTTTTCCGCCTAAATTTTTTCCTTCGCTGTTTTTTTTTGTTTCGCAAGATGTCGATTAGATAAATGAAATAAGATATCGAACAGTTTATGCGCTTTTGAAACTGACACCGTGAAACCGAATACTTTCCCATATAAGAGTTATCTCCCCGAACACTGTTTTTCTTGTTATCGCTTAATCTTCACAACCGTATAAGAAACCGACAAATTAATTTTTTTAAATTGCTCGTTATATCCTCAGGATGTGCTGTTTTATTTTGACCGAAGCCGTATAGAGATTCCATATGAGAGTTATTCCCCATTTTGTATTTGAAATTTTGAAATGTATTTTAACCTTTTAAACTGGAAAACCATAAGTGATAGAGACCTAGGGTCTTTTGATTTGAGATCCTTGGTCCCAAAAAATGAAAATAAGGTCAAGGTCAAAGGTCAAGGTCGTATTTAAGATTTTTATTTGTCTTTGATTTCCCTATAACTTTAAAATGGTTATAGATACAGAACATTTACATAGTGAAAAATGCTTGGTACTTCAAGGGGCAACTTTGTTACATTATGACTGTATTGGTTTTTTCATTGTATAAGAGACATAATCCCATTGATGGTTTATATAAAGCCATTATTAGGCAACTCTTAGACAAAATGTCCTTTACCCATAGGGTCTTTTGCAATGACATTGTGGAGCAATGACCTTGACAAAGGTCACAAGGTCAAAGGTCAAGGTCATGTACAAAGGTAATGTGATTTTGGCACTACTTGAAGAGTTTTATGTGTTTGAATGCCAACCAATCAATCAATCAATCAATCAATCAATCAATCAATCAATCAATCAATCATTCAGTGCATGTTTCCGTTATTATAAACCCTAGTCTAGTATCTATACACACTCTCACACACATATATAAGAACAGAGAATGAAGTTTTGAAAGGGGTAATGAATAAAGTTTCGTGCGAATGTGATGAATACCTAACGGCTTTTGTATAAATGGCAGCAAGTCATTAATAGATACATCATGCAGAGAAGGTGATGTATAATGACGATGACCATGACTGCGTCAACGTCGAGGAGTCGAGTTGAAAATATTCATCACATTCACCGAGTTACACGAAGGACTAGATAGAATACCTATACCATCAATTTTGTCATTGCAACCATAAGGTGTCGCAGTTCCCAATTGTCTAATCCAGTAGTCCTCTTTTTGTCTACGGAGAGTTGTTGAAAGATTAGGATTGTTAGAGCTATGGTATATTTTTTCGATAATGCGAACTGTCATGGAAACGATGGAATGATCGGGCTGATTGAAATGCTGGTATAGAATATCGTTAGCATTGAGGTTAAAGTCTGATCTATGACCGCACATACGTTTGTTAAGCCTTTCTTTCGTTTCACCGACGTATACCAATCCGCAAAAGTTGCACTCTAATCCGTAGACGACATTTATCGATTTACAATTCAGATCATCGTAACTTCTGGTATAATATGACTTCTTGGTCAAATTGCTAGTGAATTCAGCATCTGTAATTAAAATTGCACAAGTTTTGCAGCCTTTGGTCTCACACTTCGAAATGCGACAGTGTTGTACTGTGTCATCAAAAACCAAAATGTCTTTGAGGAGAACTGAACATGGCTGTATATGTGTAATATTGCTGTTGTCACTAGGACGATGATCTGAATGAGTCATGTTTGTGTTATTTGTCATGTCTGGTGATGAGGGGACACCTGCCGTATCAGACGACACCGTGTCCATGGTGACGTCTGTTTCGGACCTTTTTATACTGGGCGACGTCCGAGCCAGTTTCCTGTTAGATCTTCGTAAATTCATGCAATTGTAGTTTTACTACTGGGCGGATGATGTCCTCGGGGACAAAATGTCCACCAGCAGAGACATCGACCCAGTGGTTATAAAAGAGGGACGAAGGACACCAAAGGGACAGTCAAACTCATAAATCTAAAACAAACTGACAACGCCATGGCTAAAAATGAAAAAGACAAACAAACAACAGCACACACGACACAACATAGAAAACTAAAGAATAAACAACACGAACCCCACCAAAAAACTAGCGGTGATCTCAGGTGCTCCGGAAGGGTAAGCAGATCCTGCTCCACATGTGGCACCCGTCGTGTTGCTTATGTGATAACAAATCCGGTAAATAGTCTAATTCGGTAGGTCACATTCAGGAAAGGGAAGCGGATTGTAGTTACGACGTAAGGAACATATCCGATATCATTTGTGATACGGTTATTCCATAACGGTCAACCAACTCGTGATGGCGTCCGTAAAATTTACGAAGGGATGATTTCAACTTCACCATTTGGAACTCTTGGTTTAATAGCTTCCTTGTGAGCAGCAACCCTCTATCAAGAAAGTCATGATTGGAAATGCAAGCACGGGAATATCGTATTAATTGGGAGATATATACCCCGTATGCAGGTGCTGCTGGAATGTTGCTACTTAGAAATGGAAAGTTCATAATTGGAAAGCTGAAATCATGTCTTTTGTCGTAAAGTTTTGTTTTCAACCGACCCTTATTGTCAATTTCTAGATGTAAGTCAAGATATGAGGCCGACTTAACTGTATCTGTAGTATCCTTTATCTCTAGCTCGATTGGATAGATGCGTTCCACGAAGTCACCAAATTGTGAATTATTTAATGAAAGAACATCATCTATATAGCGAAAAGTAGAGTTAAAGGATAGTGCGAACTTCTTATCTTTCTTCCTAAGAAGATCCTGCATGAAGTCAGCCTCATAATAATAAAGAAACAAGTCGGCAAGTAGAGGGGCACAGTTTGTTCCCATTGGAATGCCGACAGTCTGTTGAAAAACACGTCCTCCGAACGTAACAAATATGTTGTCAATCAAGAAATCAAGCATCTTGATAATATCAGTTTCAGAGAATTTTTTGTTCGAATCAGAGTGAACCTTTACAAAGTAGGATTTATCTCTCCCTAAGACAAGATACTTGTATCTACGTTGGCCATTCTTTTTTACGAAGCAAAGCAATACCAACTCTTTCAATTTGTCTTTTAGTTTGGAATGTGGAATACTAGTTTACAGAGTAGAAAAGTCAAATGTTTTAATACTGTTACAAGATGAAAGAGAGTTAGATTGTATGTACTCTAAAAGATCTTTGGAATTTTTAAGTATCCACATCTGATTCACGCCCCCTCTAGAATAGGCAGTTTCACAATAACTTTGAAGCCCGTCTTTGATTGCTGATAAAATAGATGTTAATAATTTAGAAAGAGGTTTCGTGGAGCACTTGGAAGACCCAGCAATATACCGTTGTTTGTAAGGACACTTATGTAGTTTAGGTATCCAGTACAGTGATGGCAGATCCAGTTCTTCATCTTTGGTTGAAATTCCAAAGGAACACAGAACAGACCTATGATTATCCAGGATTTCCTCTTTGGTAAGTGTCGTGAGGGTATATGTTGAGTTTCCAAGTGAATTGTCAATACCTAATTCGTTTATCAAGCAGTTAATGTACTGAGTTTTACATACAAAAACGATGTTGTTTGGGGCTTTATCTGCGGGGACAACAACATATTTGTCATGGAGGTAGGATAGGTGTTTTGCAACATTTGGGTCTTTAAAGATTGACATAGCATGGGCATTGATAGACCCATTCAGTTTCTTAATTATGATTTGTATCAACGACCTCACTGCCTTAATCCATTCGGAAAGAGTGTCTACGTCTTCCTTCTCGCGCTTAGCCCATTGCCTGGCATAATCCTCAACTGAATCCATCAAAATTTTAAAGTTGAATTTCCAATTGATGGATTTAGGCTCACGATATTCATTAAACCGATATTAAACCGAATTTATTAACATTTATTTGTGTCCTGGCAATATCACAAGAACCATTACTGATGAATGGTGAAAGTGAAAATCGTCAATATCAAATGTGACTTCTAATAGACTGCAAAATAATGCACATTTCCATAAGACTGTTGTTAATCAACTTGTGAGACCAGTGAAATGGGAACAAATAATGTCAACGCTATTCACAAGAGACAAAAATAAATCAGCATTTCCATATACATATGAATGTGGACCTGGCAATCAGCTGGGAATTTTCTTAGACAAAATGAACAACAAAGCTTTTAAAAATTACAGAAACATACAAGTATAATGAAGAATGAAGCCTATCAAAATGTAACAGGGAGTGAGATATGATTCTGTTAACAAAAATTGTAGTCAGCATGATACCGTTTTGGTATTAAATTATTAAAATAATGCTTTTATGTTCAGATAATTTAAGCAAAATATATCAAACAAGAGGCTGTCACAACGACAGCAAACCGAATTTATTAACATTTATTTGTGTCCTGGCAATATCACAAGAACCATTACTGATGAATGGTGAAAGTGAAAATCGTCAATATCAAATTTGACCTCTATCATCAGTATCAACATCTTAAAATTTGAAAAGCTTAGATTGAATGGTTCATGAGTAAATGCAACACCATTTTTCAATCTTTCAAGAACCATAACTCCTGAACGGTAAAAGTCAAAAATGGTCATTATTAAACTTCACCTCCATTTTGTTATCAGTAACAACATATTAAAATTTGGGAAGCTTTGGTAGAACAGTGCATGCGTAAATGCACGGACACGACTGGAAACTCCATTTTTCAATCTTTCAAGAACCATAACTCCTGAACGGTAAAAGTTTAAATGGTCATTATTAAACTTCACCTCCATTTTGTTATCAGTAACAACATATTAAAATTTGGGAAGCTTTGGTAGAACAGTTCATGCGTAAATGCATGGACACGACTGGAAACTCCATTTTTCAATCTTTCAAGAACCATAACTCCTGAACGGTAAAAGTCAAAATCGCCATTATTGAACTTGACCTTCATTTAGTTGTCAGTAACAACATATTAAAATTTTAAAAGCTTTGGTTAAACGGTTCATGAGTTAATGCACGGACAACATTTGATTGCCGCCCGGCCGACCGACCGCCCGGCCGACCGCCCGACGTACATCCCCAAATCAATAACCGACATTTTTGTCACAAAAATCCGGTTAACAAATCACTTTCTATACATTAAAAAAAAGTTTTGCTTAAATGTACTGGAAACTTTTTAAAACTGAGAATCTCGTAAATCAGTTCAAATACATGTAGGAGTTAGTACCAATAATATTAACTCTTTAAAGATTAGAAGATGTTGTATGATTGCCAATGATATACATATTGACTAGAATTCAAATAAGTGGATATATGCAATTTTATATCACCATAAAACCTTCCACAATGTGGAAAACTCATACTGTAAAGTCAGCTTTAAAAGGCTTGACATGAAAAATTAAACAATTAAAAAAAAAACTGATAGCCTAATTTCATAACAAAACAGTATGACAAATATGAACTAACGCCAACCAATGAACTACAGTCTCCTGACTTGGGACATGCACATAAAAAAGGTACAGGGTTAAACTTGTTTGTGAGCGCTCAACCTTCCCCTTACCTGGTACAGTGGTGTAAAAAAACCATCATAAGAACACACTTAAAAGTGATAGGACACAAAATCGAATAACATAAAACACATTAAACACAAAGCACTGATATATTTTGATACGACTGCAAACATTTTAATTTTTCGTCGTATATTGCTATCACAATGGCGTCGTCGTCGTCGTCTTGCGTCGTCTTGCGTTGTCGTCGTCCGAATACTTTTAGTTTTTGCACTCTAACTTTAGTAAAAGTAAATAGAAATCGATGAAATTGACACAAATGGATTGACACAAGGTTTATGACCACAAAAGGAAGGTTGGGATTGATTTTGGGAGTTTTGGTCCCAACATTTTAGGAATTAGGGGCCAAAAAGGGCCCAAATAAGCATTTTCTTGGTTTTCGCACTATAACTTTAGTTTAAATGAATATAAATCTATGAAATTTTGACACAAGGTTAATGACCACAAAAGGAAGGTTGGGATTGATTTTGGGAGTTTTGGTTCTAACAGTTTAGGAATAAGGGGCCAAAAAGGGGCCCAAATAAGCATTATTCTTGGTTTTCGCACCATAACTTAAGTATAAGTAAATAGAAACACAAGGTTTATGACCATAAAAGATAGGTTGGGTTTGATTTTGGGAGTTTTGGTCCCAACAGTTTAGGAATAAGGGGCCCAAAGGGTCAAAAATTGAACTTTGTTTGATTTCATTAAAAATTGAATAATTGGGGTTCTTTGATATGCTTAATCTAACTGTATGTAAATTCTTAATTTTTGGTCCCGTTTTCAAATTGGTCTACATTAAGGTCCAAAGGGTCCAAAATTAAACTTAGTTTGATTTTAACAAAAATTGAATCCTTGGGGTTCTTTAATATGTTGAATCTCAAAATGTACTTAGATTTTTTATTATTGGCCCAGTTTTCAAGTTAGTCCAAATCGGGGTCCAAAATTAAACTTTGTTTGATTTCATCAAAAATTGAATAATTGGGGTTCTTTGATATGCCAAATCTAACTGTGTATGTAGATTCTTAATTTTTGGTCCCGTTTTCAAATTGGTCTACATTAAAGTCCAAAGGGTCCAAAATTAAACTAAATTTGATTTTAACAAAAATTGAATTCTTGGGCTTTTTTGATATGCTGAATCTAAACATGTACTCAGATTTTTGTTTATGGGCCCAGTTTTCAAGTTGGTTCAAATCAGGATCCAAAATTATTATATAAAGTATTGTGCAATAGCAAGAAATTTTCAATTGCACAGTATTCAGCAATAGCAAGAAATCTTCAATTGCACAGTATTATGCAATAGCAAGAAATTTTCAATTGCTCAGTATTGTGCAATAGCAAGAAATCTTCAATTGCACAGTATTGTGCAATAGCAAATATTTTCAATTGCACAGTATTGCGCAATAGCAAGAAATATCTAATTGCACAATATTGTGCAATAGCAAGAAATTTTCAATTGATTAGAGTTATCTTTCTTTGTCCAGAATAGTAGTTGAGTCAACTAAAATCATTGTCTTATACAATATACAATGTGCGGAGCATCTGGTTATATTTATTTTATGATATTCACATTATTAACTGATGGATGGTGCTTTGTCGCTTGAATATTTTGTTGGTTTTTAATCATATCTTTAACTTGCTATAGTATACTGGATATGATTTGTGTGCATACTCAAGGAGAGACTTGGAGAATATAATAAAAAGAGAAATATGGTGTATATAATGCAAGTATAGCGAAACTTTAAAAAACCAAATTTCATTTCAAATGCAAAATACACATATTAGGCCGTGTTCACACCAAACGCCATGTACAATAAACTTGTTTACAATTAGTTTAATGTACTGGACATTGGTTTCACATTAAATTTGTTCACATCTATACACCTTGTTTAATTACCTGTACATAAGATTTGATCACACTTGTAAACTCTATGTTATTTAAATGTTCATTACGTTGAACCGAATGCAAAGTTTTCGGAAACTTTTCTAGCAGTAAGGGAACTTCAAGTGACTTCAAATCGGGGACGGGGGTATCGATGGAAATATTTCGAACCCCAATTGGATAAAAAAAAAAGGTCCTACCGATGATACAAAAATATTCTAAATCAAGAGTTTCCCCATACATTATAGCGTTAAATGTTGAAAAAAAAATTGATTACCAGCATCGAAAAAAAACCGGAATAAAACGTTTGCGCGGAAAAATTTCTGGCTCAGATTAATTAACAAAATACCCCTCCCTTTTTTAAGTTAAGTGGTTACTTCTTTATGAAAGCCATTTTGATGATTTGCAATAGTTTAAAAATAATAAAGATGTCTCGATTAAGCATTAGAAAACGTAGGCTGCAGCAGCGTGCTTACAGGCGAAAAATATATATATTTTATTCTCATAAAGCCAATGCATTACATCGGTACAGAGATTGTAGGAGAAGAGGGAATGATATATTAGGGATCACCATATTATTCCTATCTTTTCTGTTTGTTTCAAATGGTATTTCTTCTCCAAGGAGTATTTGACAAAGGGAGGGGGTAATGTTTTTTTTTTAGTTTTAAGGGTAATTTAACGGATCCGAGATACATGTACTAGACAAACAATACATTTACCTCACACTTTTTAAGTAATGCATTTATGAGTGAATCGTTGTTTCAGTGGCAAACATTTCTGTGCAAGTCAAGTCGATTCGGAAACACCTTAATTTTCAAATGAATTATGTGTTCGGCAATGATGCTGCTTTGAGTCTTGATGAGGGCTTCAATACGTAAAGTTTAAAAAAAACCCAAATAAATATATCAAGTTTAGACAAATATTTCTGTAAAGAACTTTATTAATAACTGTTATAAATATCAATTTTATTCAAAAATTGTTTCTTCCTTAAATATACACGGTGAAACTAATGTTTTAAATGCCTAGTTTTGTGTACACTTAATCTACACAAGGACTACATCGAGTATCTACTGCATGTAGACAAAACATGTTTTACACTACATGTAAACATTGAATTTTATCAATGGGAACGTAATTTTGTTTAGTTTACGTGTGAGTTACACTTACACAACACCGAGTTTAGGTCAATGTGAACACGGCCTTAGTAATCAAATGTTACATTACTATGCTAAGTATGTTACGTCTAAATATTTACATAAAAATGAAAAAAAATTTGGTTTCAGGAAAAATTAATGTCTATGAAAACTATTTAAATTTTGAAGTATATGTATACATATATTTTTGCCTTATTTGTCCTCTTTTATATTTGTTGTTTTATTATTAACGAATCAATTTATGGTTAGCATTTAAACAAAGAAGTAACTATTAAAGCAGAAAAAGTACTTATTGTTTAATAAATATGAATTATTGGTAACCAATTTTGGTATTGTCATTTTCTCTTAAAAATTTCTGTTTTCAGTTTCCTTTTCGTTATTTTTTTGCACATGCACATAATGTAGAGGACAAGTGTGAGTGAGCTATTGCCATTAGGGATCACACCCTTAATCCTGTTCAATTGTCATGCAGTAGTCTTTTAACTTTTATAAAAAAAATCCTCTGAAACTACTGGGTATGCCCAATTGAAACAAAAAATGCCACACTCATCCTCTTGTTTGATAGTTTAAAATATGTGCCCAATGATCCAGAATACATACTTTGGCAAATCTGCCTTTTATGAAAATCAAGCTTTTTATTCATTCCTATAAAAATAAAAATCTTTGCTTTGAAAACCACTTGACCAATTGAGACCTTGGCATGGATGATCCTTTTGCAGTCAGCACCTTTCAGAATAATATTTGACAGCCCACTATACATCCAAATTCGTCCCTGCTACTTTAATCCATCATTTTCTTCATACTTCATAAGAAAATTCCTGTACCAAGCCAGCAATATGACAGTTGTTATCCACATGTTTGATGATCTTTGATGTGTTTGAGGTTTCGATTATGCCATTTTATACACCTTATCGCTAATCCCGGCTGACCCGGCCGCTTGAACTTTTGACGTCAACAACAATCACTTTTCCATTGTGGCGTCAGATATTTTGTTTTATGACATCAACATTTTACGGGAACCTGTGTAATATCCAGCAATGGCGGACAAATAGCGATAAGGTGTATTAGGAATTTTTGGTTTTGAATTTTCCTGCAGGGATCTGTATTTTGGCGATTTTACTTTCTACTAAGAATAGAAATTTCCCTAAATGGCTTTTCACTTTGTTTGTTTAGTTTGAAAGTTGTTTCACATGTGTAATTTCAGTTTAATTTATGGTTAATAATGAGCATTTATTCATCATTCTGTTCATTTAAACAGATTTTGAATATCTAAAGGAATTCAATTGTTCAATTTTGTTTAATTGTTTCGATTGATTACCTGTAAAAGAACAGTTACATGTTCTTTGGTCAATCATACAGTGCTTACCAATATAATTTGAAAAAGTATCCCACTTTGTTTGACGTATACCACATATAACTTCACAACATTTTGTAAAACTGGACACATTAAGTTTAGTTTGGATCTATATTAGTCATTATCGGTTCTTTAAATGGGGATACTGATCCAGCAGTGACGGCGTTTGCTAACCTTTTAGAAACTTAATATAACAGAAGGTAGAAGACCTGGATCATTCATACTTTGTATATAGATGCCTTATCTTATAAAGTTTTCGTCCATTTATGTCCATTGTCCTTGACCTCATTTTCATGGTTACTTGAAAAAAAGTTAAAGATTTTTAGAACTCTTAATTTCGCTCTTATGAGTAATCAGAGTTCACCCGACCTTGGCCTCATTGTCATGGTTCGTTGATCAATGTTAAGCTCTCTTGTTATTAAAGTTTGTTTCATTGATGTGCATTAGGTCAACAATATTTAAAGGGAATTTGGTGTAATGAATGATCATAAGGTGTACATGTATTTCCAGTTTGATTTATCTAAGTTGTAGTAAAGCTTTATATTTAGAACTATTACAGCTTTTACACTAATGCTAGCAAGACAAATCTTTGTTTGGCTTGCTTGCTTTGTTTGTATCAATGTTTGCTCAAGCATGGAAATTAAGATAGGCAGGGCTTCAGCTTGTATACATCATACTTAAATTTTATTGGACGTTATGTAGGAGGTTAAGGACACTAAATTTTAAAACATCACAGGATGACAAATATAAAAACAGAAACAGGCGGAAACCGGTTGAAACAGAACAAAAGAATCGAAGCTCTTTGTTAGAGAAGGCGATAAATGCTTACTGTAATTTTTACTATAGTAACAAAAAATTTAAAAGTTAATTAAAACAAATAAAATAACAATTTTCTTCTCAATAACGAAGTGTTCTATTTTAAAAACACCATTTGCATAAGTTTTCAATTTATCTATTACATAGTTAAGCAGAACAATTAGATATCAAGTCAACGACATGGGTATCTATGAAGTTGGATGTAGAAAATGCATAACCTCCGATTTTTGTGAAAAAATTACCACGGACGGAGAACATATTAATCTATTAGTTCAGTAATTTTCGTGTCTGCCCTTCCATTATGTGACTCAAGAAAAAATTCAAAAAATTAGTAACAATTGTATAGAAAAGAGAAAATCGAGTACACCTTTTTATGTTAGGGTGTGTTTGAGTTGAAACAGAGTAGGTGTGTTCGAATAGCTATTTTTTTACTATAAGTACTTGACGACAGTCTTTCAAGTTGGATGGTGAAAATGCATATCTTCGAAAAAATTCAATTTTTTGTGTGTGATAACTAAGGTTTATAGTCTTCAACCACTTAAAAAATATAGTCTGCCCTTCCACGAAATATTTAATTAGAATTTTTTTAAATGTTTATGAATTTTTAAAAATTCCACCTGACAACCGATTAGACAATATTTTTAAGTTGAATCAATGCAGACAAGATCATTAACTGATGCTCATTAGCAAGTAGATATAGTTGTCTTTTATAATACAACTGACATAGAATGAAATTCAAAACAGTGTAGCTGTGGCCATTGATTGACACATTAAAATCATCCATTTACTGGGACAATTTTGGTGAACGTTTGTATGTAACGACCAATGCTCACTATGTACTTTTTAAAGACACTTAAACTATGGGGTCACCAAAGGTTCTCAACACCTAAATAAAGTAATTCGAAAAATTAATCAGAAATAACACGATATTTTGATTTATATCAATTATATAAATCAAAACACAAAGGTTATTCCTGATTAATATTTCGAATTATTTTATAATTAAAGGCGTTAAGAAACCTTTGGTGCCCCACAGTTTAAATGTCTATCGTAGGTACGTCGTGAACAGTGGTCGTTACAGACAAACGTTCACGTAAATTGTCTCAGTCAATGGATGATTTTAATGTGTTAATCAATGGCCACAGCTACACTGTTTTGAATTTCATTCTATAAGGATCGTTAAGGTGCTATGCGGATAAATTTATCGGTTTCCAAGAGCAAAATTGGCAGCGCGTCATCCCTAAAATGGCTTCCATTTCTACGATTGTGAAAATTAACTGGCGTAATGGTGAGATAATTTTGACGAAGTAGATCCCTGACTGGGAAATGACTTAATTCATCCCGTTTATTTATCATGTCCATTGTTATTGAAAATTGCGCACTTTGGATTAATTTTTGATTGTAAACTTTCAAACTGATTATTTTCTTCGTTTATAGAGAAGGCGATAAATGCTTTCTGTAATGTTTACTATAGTAACATTTGCATAAGTTTTCAATTTATCTATTACATAGTTAACATAAGCAGAACAATTAGATATCGAGTCGACGACATGGTTATCTATCAAGTTGGATGAAGAAAATGTATAACCTCCGATTTTTTTTAAATTACCACGGACGGAGAACATTTCAATCTATAAGTTCAGTTATTTTCGTGTCTGCCCTTCCAATTATATATGTGACTCAAGAAAAAAAATCAAAAAATTGGTAACAATTGTATCAAAAAGAGAAAATCGAGTGCACCTTCTTATGTTAGTGTGTGTTTGAGATGAATATTTTGTCTTGAAAACGTACAAAGCAAGAACATTTGATACATCATCTCGCTTCAGATTCTATCATTTTTATATAGCAAAGCTACAGGTTGTAGGGTCAAATGAAATACCTATGTAATGAATCACAAAATCAAAGTAGGTGTGTTCGAATAGCTATTTTGTTTTACTAAAAGTACTTGACGACAGTCTTTTAAGTTGGATGGTGAAAATGCATATCTTCGAGAAAAATAAAATACATTTTTTGGCTTCCAATTCTACGATTGCGCTTTATATTTGTCATCCTGTGATGTTTTAAAATTGAGTGTCCTTAACCTCAAACATAACGCCCAATAAAATTTAAGTATGATGTATACAAGCTGAAGCCCCGCCTATCTTAATTGCCATGCTTGAGCAAACATTGATACAAACAAAGCAAGCAAGCCAAACAAAGATTTGTCTTGCTAACATTAATGTAAAAGCTGTAAGATAATATCAATGGTTAGTAAAGAAGGCGAGCCATTTCAGCATGTGCACTCTTGTTAATTTTGCTGTGTAAAAAACTTTGACTAAAGCTTTCCCGAAAATCGTTTTCGTGTGAAGTTACTGTATGACACGTTTGAAAGAAACAACACGACCCTTATCAGAATCATGATTTGTTGGATACATCTGCCTCAAGCTGTTAACATCTGCATCTTGTACCATACCAAAAGTCATCTAGGTCGTCAACATGGTAGAACTCGTTTTGCATCAAATCTTTAAACTGCTGTAGAGTATTATCTGCATTTGGTGTTCCCACCAATATATTGCTGCTAATCGTCATTGTCAGCCGATTGTACTGCGTAGTATGTTCACCAGATGACACAGAAAACCTCACAACAAACGGAGAAGTTGCCAATTGATGTTTGTTTTCGCCTCGAATAATTTGATAACGATCTACTAAAGATGGAATCTTCTTGATGACATCAGCTGGAGTTTGAGTTTCAATAACGCATTCGCTTACGGTAACCTGACCAGATTCTTTTAATCCCGATAAAGGATCAAAAGCTTTAGGAGCATTCACAGTCACAGGCTCCTGAGTGATTGTACATCGCATAATGTTATTCATCAGCAAAGGAATAATATCTGGATTGATTTCGCACGCCCGAACAAAACCTAAACGCACCCATTCATGAGGAATGATATACCAGCGTGGTCGATTACCTTCTGGTAAAACGCTTGAATACTCTAAGGTACATATTATGACATCGACTGGACCTCCAGGCAACATAGTATATGGGCTTATAAATAATTCAAAACTGTGCAAGGAAACCATGTAACGGTTTTCCGTTAGATAATAGGCATTGTCAGCAAGAAGAGTATATGCATAAACAATTCCCAAACCACCAATGTTATCAAGGGCTGCATGAAAAGTATTATCATTCTGAATGAGGACTCGTCCTTTGAACTTCTTTTCAAACGTTGCACGGTTGGTTATGCCATTTGTTGGTTAAATTTGCTTCTGTACAACTTCACCGATTTTGTTTACCGTCAATACACAGATCGACAAGACCATTTCTTCACAAATAGACTTTGTGAAACCATTTCCTTGGCCACAATTTGCTATAGTATCACTCAAAGATAAATTGGTGCAACCTGTTTGTTTTGTCAAAACTCTATACAGCTCCGGTTGTTTAGTTTCCCTAAATTCAACCGGCCACAGATATTCTTGAACACGTTTTATCGTGGCCCCTGCTTCAAAAGAGAAGATCATCCCGTCATCGAACTCTCCCTGGAATTCTGTTTTTAAGACTTCTCTTTTGATACGGATGACATCATACAATTGACTGAAATCACAAGTGACAATCGACAGATTCTATCGTTAAAATATGACACATATATTGTTTTCAATATCAATAATTTTTTGCGTTATTTTTTCTTCACAATTATATACAGTAATACTTGTTTTTGCTCCAACTTCAACTTTTTTTCAGCATTTATAGCATTTTTAAACAAGTTTATTTTGTATGCAAATCTTACAACAAAATACGATACTGAACGGATTTCGAAAATATAGATGAAACGTGATATCGGAAAAAAATAATTTATATAATGGTATTTCAAGAAGTTATCAAAAATCATATTCTTTTCTCGAAGTATATTTTACTGAGCATGCATTAAAATGTCAAAAATCAAAATTCGTTATATTCGATGGTCGTTCACTTAACATCGAATGATAATGTTTTCCTCCATATGCAGCACCAAAAACAAATGAACCTAGTGCAATTAGTAAAAATTATCAAAGGTACCAGGATTATAATTTAATACGCCAGACGCGCGTTTCGTCTACATAAGACAAAATAGTTTTAAAGCCAAAAAGTACAAAGTTGAAGAGCACCAAGGACCCAAAATTCCAAAAAAGTTTTGCCAAATACGGCTAAGGTAATCAATTCCTGGGATAAGAAAATCCTTAGTTTTCGAAAAAATAAAAGTTTTGTAACAGGAAATTTATAAAAATGACCACATAATTTATATTCATGTCAACACCGAAGTGCTGACTACTGGGCTGGTGATACCCTCTGGGACGAAACGTCCACCAGCAGTGGCATCGACCCAGTAGTGTAAATAGTAAGCAATAGTTAGGTTCTGTCTGTGAAGTGTGTCGATCGGGTTGAAGGACAAGAATGTATACTGCTATTATTAAATGAGGGCGTGTTGAATATACATATAGGTGTAGACATGTTTTGCAGTCAACACTTTAAATTTGTTGCATATTTCTTTCATATTCTGCCGAATGTCGGATAAGCCTGCTCCAACACCACTTCAGCCTCATATGAATAAAGAAAAAGTCGTCAAGACGAGGAGTACATTTTGTTTCCATACGAATGACGACGGTCTGCATGATAAAGGCATCCGCAAGAAAAAAATGTGTTGTCAATAACAATAAAAGTCAGTTTCAAAGATCTTTTGTTAGAATCAGAGTTGGATTTTTCCAAAACATGATTTATCTTTCGTAAAAAAGTTTTTTTTTTAATGAAACTGAGTTGCTCTAATTCTGTCAATTGTTTTTTGAAGACTTACTTAATTTCTACTAGTGTAAGGGATAGGGATTTCGCATGTCCAGATATATCTCTGGAATTTTGTAGTATCTAGATCTGTAACCCTTCCCAAAGAAGATAGTTTCACAGTAACTCTGATACCTGGTTTTGATTGCCTATATATTCCATAGGCTGGATCCAGGGGGGGGGAGGGGCTCAGGCTCCCCCTTTCGTGGGAAAAACCTGGTTGATTATATAGGGAATCATTGAAGCATAACTGGAGCGGGCCCCCTCTTAGGTCAGTCAGCGGGCCCCCTTAAGAAAAGTTCTGGATCCGCCACTGTACAGTAATTCATCATTTATAATTTGGAAAGAGATTTTGTGGAGCCTCGAGTACAACCATCACTATAAAGTTCTTTGTAAAGACATTATTGTAATTTAGATATCCATTAAACTGAAAGAAGTTCCAGTTCTTTGTTGTTTGAAGAAATTCAGCAAGGATTTAAGACAAACGTAAGTTTTTCGAGATCGCTGCTTTTGTACTTGTTGTGGTAGTACATGTATATATGTTTCATGTAAAATGTCAATTAAAGCTTTATTTCTTTATTCGACGGTGTATGATACGTAAAGAAAACGATACTGTTGATATTTTTTTTTCTACAAAAACAACAACATGTTTGAAATCGAGGTAAATTTCACGAAAAACAAGTGGTTACAACATTTGGAGTTGATATACGTCATTAAGTACTGTACTATCCATAACAATATTTGATAGTATTCTGATAATTCCACACGAGTACAGATTTGGAAGATTCTACCGGAGAATAGATTTGACATGTTCTGTCCTAGAATATATTCTGATAGTTTTCTCCCCGAACAGTAACTTGAATAATTTGAAACAGCTGCCTTGAACAGCTCTTTGAAAGATTATTAGACAATTTTACAAGAGAACTAATTAATGGCAACTTATTTCGAGACATTCTAGATGTGCAAGTTGGACGGACGGATCGTGAGATTAATTGACAAATACACCATTATGTATCCGTGTTCAATAATGAGAATTATAGTCTTAATTTGAAAATTAAGTGTTGAAACAGATAAGGTTTCGTATAGCAGCAATTCATTTATATATTCAATATGAAAAAACGTGTTTTGTTTCGTTTGCTTTAATATGAATTTGGAAAATAATTGAATGTGATTTTAATTTCAAAGTAAAATTAGAATTACCTCATGTCTATTCGAATGCCATTCGTTTCTTCTATATCAGTCCATTCTAAAGAATGATTTGATCTGACAGCTTTAACAGGTTTTCCCTTTTGTGTAGCATTTTTAATTATGTCTGTCAAATCAGCCAAACTATTTGGCTTGGAGGTATGTCCTGGATGGGGTGCTGTAACCAAACAAATTTTCATAAATAATTAAAAGAAAAACATGAAGAATTTGCCAAAGGTATGAAGAATTTGCCAAAGGCCTGGTTTGAAAATTAAATTTTTTTATCATAAACACAAAACAATTTAAGTTTACAGATAGGGAAACCCAGCCCTTTACTTAGATCTACAGGGTATTCGTATATATATATATTCTGTGTGTAAGTTATGATTTGGTACAAATTATTATTTGACCAAAACTATTGTACAAATTTCAATCTGTACAAAATTTGACGAAAATTCACTTATAACTTGTACAATAATTTTTAGAATGGATTTTGTTATATAAAAAAAAAGACCTAGATGACTGAGTAAACAAATGACTTATGCGTTTCAACACAAAATAGCTACTTCCTAAGTATCACAAACAAAATCCAGAGATTCTACACACTCATCGGCGACATACACCAACAAGTCTAGAACAGCCCATACATATGAGTGCACATATAAGATGATTTGAAGTGGAGGTACAATGTTGCAAAAAGGCAAATTCAACCCTAAGTCTCCTCAGAAGGAATTTAAGGAACTGCCCAAAGGAGTGTAAGAAAACGTCATTTCTATAGTACGTTCAACTATAAAATATGCAACAACAGTATGGGAGCACTACAGTAATGCAGATTCAAAGAAGCTTGAAAGAATACAGAGGCGAGCAGCACGCTTCATAACAGGTGACTTCTTTAACAATAGAAGATGGCTGCGTAACAAACATGGGTACAAAATTAGAACTCCAATATTTACAACACAGATGCACAAGCCAAACACTTTTGCTTTGACATTCCCACTAGTCAATCACCACACCATTTTAATTCATTCTTTGTGTCCACAATAATCAACTGGAACCACCTAGAAGACACAATTGTTCGCGCAACAAGTGTAGAGAGCTTAAAATCTGCTCTCACGAATCGTCAATAAATTGGCGGCCGGACTTCCTCCCGTTGAATATAAGCCAGTTATGGTAACTACAACATACCCATACAGATACAGATACCCAGATAAATATTTGTCTCTCAATAACTGCTTTGTGTGGGAAAAAAGGCAAACAGTCTTTATCAATAACATAAGAAAAACTTAGATAAAATAACAAATAGATGCGGCTAAAAGTAGCAAATATTTCTGCTTCAACAAGTCACAGATGAATGCAAAAATACATCTTCTTTTGAATAAACCTAAATTTTGATCATGTTAAGGTTCCACTAAAGTCAAAATATAGGACACTTCATAAACATATAAACTTTGCCTGTATTTTTCAACCTATAATGAATACAGTCATGAACTATGAGAACATATGTTCATTTAAACATACTAAACATATACACACTGTGTAAATTGTAAATAAACTTGAAATTGTTATGTTGTGGCCAAACCGGCTCTTGAGGTGAACACTAAATTTTCAAAAAAATCTGGAGGCCTGCAAGACTAAATTTGTTTAGAATTGGTATGGACGAAAACTGTTAAATTTAATGCAGGACAAGCTCATGTTGATTTTTCATAAAATGTATTGATTTTCGAGTTTCAGTTAATTTCATGTATCTAAGTGAACGAATATCGAAGGTACAATACAGAAATTGGACAAATATGCCATTAAAACATATGTATGTGACAAATCAACATGAGCTTGCCCTGCATTACATGTAACAGTATTCGTCCATACCAATTTTAAGCAAATTAAGTCGTCTTGCAGGCCTCCAGATTTTTTTGAAAATTTAGTGTTCACCCTAAGAACCGGTTTGGCCACAACATAACAATTTCAAGTTTATTTACAATTTACACAGTGTGTATATGTAAAGTATGTTTAAGTGAACATATGTTCTCATAGTTTATGACTTAATTCATTATAGGTTGAAAAATATAGGCAAAGTTTAGATGTTTATGAAGTGTCCTATATTTTGACTTTAGTGGAACCTTCAAGCAAGTGATGATTTTCAAGTCATGACGACATTTGTATTTAAAAAGGTAACATTCCTTCTGTAAACGATTTAAACAATGTTTAAAGTTAAAGAAAAAATGAATATTTGCCTTAATATGAAAATAATTTACCTTTGCTTTAAAGTCGTTGCAAAAATCATCTAATCAGTTCTGCAAGGTTGAATTACCCTTTGGCGCCCACTGTCTTTTTAATGAATATAAATACCTGTTGTTTTTGGAGATTTGGAAGCGTCCGTTTTCTCCATATCATTATCTCTAACTGCTAGTTGTCGGTGACTTCCATCTAAATATTTGAGAGGTATTAAGTGAATTGAATAAATAATTTTATAATTATTCTCGTTGAGTATTGATAATCTATGAAATAGATTTTAACAAACATATTGATACTATACTATTGGTGACATATTGTATTCAACTCTTTGGGGTTACCTTCAAAAGTAACTGCCTTTTACCACTTTGTGCGATACTATATTATATCTACAGAAAACTGTTACTATTTCAGACTATCAAATCAAACCACATACAAATAGACCTTGCTTAATTGCAGGTTCTGACTAACAGAATTACTTTACGCAAGCAACACTTCCTCAGGTGAAAAAAAAAGAGAACATGCAATGGGGAACTATAATTTGCAAGATTAAAGGTTTTGACTCGCAATTACATTGTACATGAGAAATGTAATCTTGGAAAATGGAAATGGTAAATAAAAACAATAAAAGACTTATTTTGATTAGTTGATGTCTTAAGTTTTATGCTCTTGAAGTTTGTACTTTATTTGGCCTTTTCAACTATTTTGATCCGAGCGCCACTGCTAAGTCTTTTGTAGACGAACAATAAAGGTAACAGTTATTTAGTATACCGATGTTTAAAAGTTATAACTCGATTGAGAGATAAATAGAGGTTACAAACTAAAACCAATGGAAACACATTAACTATAAGAGAATAAACAGCTGCGCCATGAGCGCATGATACGCCCGACGTCTTGTGTGGAAGTTTTATGCAATAATCATAAATAGTTTCAGAGGAAGTTTTAAGCAATAACCATATATTGTTTTTGAGATACGGCGGGACATGTGAAATCTCCCCTCCTCCCACTCTGTTTTTTTTTTTACAAACAACTAAATATCACAAAATAAAATTTTGAATCAAAACCAAAAAGTATACAGATCTTTAGATTAATATAATAAAGAAGTGTGTAAACTTTTAAGCAATAATCATTAAGTATTTTTGAGATACGGCGCGACATGTAAAAAAAACCTCCCCTGTTTTACAAGATACTCAATAACTCAAAAACAAAATTTTGAATCATCACCAAAAAGTATACAGATCTTTAGATTAATATAACAAAGAAGTTTTAAGCAATAATCATAAATTATTTTTGAGATACGGCACGACATGTAAAAAACCCTCCCCTGTTTTACAAAATACTCAATAACTCAAAAAATTTTTTTTGAATCATCACCAAAAAGTATACAGATCTTTAGATAAATATAAAAAAGACTTGTGCAAAGTTTTAAGCAATAATCATAAATTGTTTTTGAGATACGGCACAAAGTGTAAAAAAAACTCCCCCTTTTTTACAAAATACTCAATAACTCAAAAATGAAATTTTGAATCATCACCAAAAAAGATACAGATCATTAGATTAATATAACAAAGACATGTGTAAAGTTTTAAGCAATAATCATAAATCGTTTTTGAGATATGGCGCGACATGTAAAAAACCCTCCCCCTTTTTTACAAAATACTCAATAACTCAAAAACGAAATTTTGAATCATCACCAAAAAGTATACAGATATTAAGATTAATATAACTAGGAATTAAGTGTTTAAAGTTTTAAGCCATAATCAAGAATCGTTTTTTGAGATACAGTGCGACATGTGAAAAAAAACACACCTCTGTTTTAGTTACAAAGTGCCGTAACTCAAAAAGTTTTAATCATATTTTCACCAAAAAGTATACAGATCATTTGACCATCATAAGAAACAACTTTATTAAGTTTCATGAAATTTGGATAAGTCGTTCTCAAGTCACGGTGCGACATGTTTACGCCGGACAGACAGACGGACAGACGGACACTGGACATTTGTATACCATAATACGTCCCGTCAAAATTTTGACGGGCGTATAAAAACAACAGACAAACAGAAACCCTAAAGTGCTAAGGCGTACGACATTTAAATCCAGTTGTCTATGATGCGTTTGTTTATTAGTATAGTAGGTGCATACGATTGAGGTTTTTGTTTACGTCTTTTGGCATTTAAAATTAAGATTACTCGTAATCCATTTATCGTCTATTGTTAGTTCTTGCGTTGACCGAGTTTTTGAAAATTGTAAATCGTCACAAATTTGCACCAAAAGACGGGAAGCGGTTGTTTTACATTTTTGTTGTAATTAGGGGGAATTTCAGACATTTTGATGGAGGTGTCTGATATGTTTAAAAAGGATTAAATGTTATTAAAAGATTTGAAATACATTCCACACAGATTCATTTCATTCTTTCAGATAGACTTTCATTTTAAATGAAAATATAAGTTCCTCTTAATAATTGAGCACAATTCGTTTAAATAGATATCTCACTACAGGGTCAATTCCTTAATCATGAACAGGGTACAATAACCATATTACGACAATTACCTTCAAATCTACAGCCACGAATAAGACCAAACGTATCCAATGCCAGACCTGGTTCCTTCTGGCTTAATTTTGATAGAGTTTCCTTAAACTTGTCAAAGTTGTTTTCATTCTCATATTTCTGTAGTTCTTTAATGGACTCTTCTTCGTCGGTTGCTTTACTTCCATGCGTTAATATTAAATTCAGTAATAGCTTCCGTGTGTCCATTCTATAAATTTAGCAATGCTTTAGTCAATTACTAACCTTTTGACAACACTTACATGCTTACAACGGTAATAATGTTTTACTTTTATTTAATATATGACTGTAACAGTCGCAGTTTTGTTTAGAACACCAATGCGTTGGCTATTAATTGGGGCATACACATATGTATATGAAGTTTGCGATAATGTCAGTAGTTATATTTGTAGAACTGTGACTCTGTAAATTGATATTCTTATTCCAAATTGAAAAAAAAAAAACATTTTAACTCGTTGATTAATATAAATTCAAAAAAATTGGCCCTATCATTTTGAAATAAAATAATAACCCCATATATGAGCATATGTAAAGGTAGTCGTTACAATAATTCATTCGTTTGAAGAAACTTTCATTCATCTGGAAACAATGAAAACCTAGAAAAAATTGGTTGGTTTAAGTGTACAGTATCTTAAATTTCTATCTATTCATGAAATTATGCAAACCCCAAGGATTTAATCATCATGTAGAATTTCAATACATGTACCTACCTTAAACCATTCAAAATACAAACGTAACTTGAAGAACATTACTTTCCCTTCAGCATTTTGAAGAATGTTACTTTCACCATGTTCACGTTAGCAGTTTTACCGTAAAAATCTTACCTTCATGAAAATAATACTGTAACAAATAAATACACTTCAAGTGAATAATATAACTTAGTTTTCATCTATATATATTGATTCCCCCAAAAAATCGTGGAATCAAAAGCTTGATGCCAAAAATAGTGGACAAAAGACAATTATGATAAGTAATAATACAAGGATCTGATGACTGCAGTTTACGTGGAAAAAGCAAGGCCATTAAAATATATATAGCAGAATTAATTTGTTAGAAGGTATATAAAATTTAAATTAAGAACTCGGTCAGTCAAATTAATTATTCTCATTAATTGATCAACGGTAACAGGATATCACAACGATTTTAACATTGTATAAGTTATCATGTTGCATCTATGAAACCCATGTCGTAACGTAATCACTATTCGGAGAGATATAGAATTTGATATACAGTATGGGCATAACCTCAACCTGTCAATGAAACATTCAGTAGTACAATAAAGTTATATAATAAAGAATAATTTGTACTTCATACTTCACCAAAACATAAGATCTTTTCACGGGGCGTTTGTTACTTAAAACATATTCACCCTGAGTTCATCTTATAGATTTTCTTTTTAATTCAGTAATAATAACATATTGTAAACTAAACATAACCACATAAGGCATGGTTTTGGCTGCAATACTTTAAACATTAATGTTTTCTGAAGGCGCTCATATTTATGTACATTAATATCGGATAAGTCATTTTTCAAAATCAAAGTTAGTACGTGTCTCAAGAAGGCACACGAGTAAGCATACTAAATCAAACGTCAAGCGTCTAAGTAATTGCATTCTAATGTAACTCAATTCTCGTAATTGGTAAATATAAGGGCTGAATACCAAAATTAATTAAGAAATTCACAGATCTCGATACCAACAACACCGAGACGAAATCAAACTTTGTAGGAAATATACACTAAAGGGTAGCCAAAGTATGTGGGGGAGAGTATTTGTGTGATAAATGTGCATCTTCCGAAAACATATCTGAAAACAAATATGTTGTTTGAAACAAGAACAAGAAACTTCCTATACAACAACTTTGATTACTAAACTATAATAAAACAAGTAATGAAATTGAGAATTGAAATGGGGAATATGTCAAAGAGACAACAACCCAACAATAGAAAAAAACAACAGCAGAAGGTCACCAACAGGTCTTCAATGTAGCGAGAAATTCCCGCACCCGGAGGCGTCCTTCAGCTGGCCCCTAAACAAATATATACTAGTTCAGTGATAATGAACGCCATACTCATTTCCAAATTGTACACAAGAAACTAAAATAAATAATACAAGACTAACAAAGGCCAGAGGCTCCTGACTTGGGACAGGCGCAAAAAGCGGCGGGGTTAAACATGTTTTTGAGATCTCAACCCTCCCCCTATACCTCTAGCCAATGTAGAAAAGTAAACGCATAACAATACGCACATTAAAATTCATTTCAAGAGAAGTCCGAGTCTGATGTCAGAAGATGTAACCAAAGAAAATAAACAAAATGACAATAATACATAAATAACAACAGACTACTAGCAATTAACTGACATGCCAGCTCCAGACACTTCAATTAAACTGACTGAAAGATTATGATTTCATCATATGAACATCAGGCACAATCCTTCCCGTTAGGGGTTTAGTATCATACCATCATAACATATATGAGAAGAACATAACCCGTGTCATGCCAACAACTGGAAGTAACTCTGTTAAGTAAGTAACACAAAAGTCGACAAAAAGGACACCAACCATTGTACGGCGGTCAATTTGAAAATTTTAAAGTCAAGAAGTAAAATGTGATGATTTTGCCGAAAAGGTCAACATTCGTTACAAAACATAAATTTGAAAGTATTTGATTGAATTGGTGATGTACCTCAAACAGAATATATGCCAACGGAAATGAATAAATCCTTTAATTCGTTCAAATAGACATAAACTTTTTGATAAATGTAACATAATCTGGAAACTACAATGGATAAATGTGTGCAATGCTGTCATATGGTGTCATAAAAAATTACAATGTCTTTCAAAAAAAAAAACACTGTGCACGTATTAACAACCTCTTAAAATCATACCTTTTGCGTTAAGTTTTGGCTTTTGTCATTTGATATTCAAATGCAAATGTATAAAGTATTGCCATACTCTCCATTCTACTCAGTTATTGTAACGAAAGTGCTTAACTATTAAGCTTAAGTTTGTTATATATATCCCTTATAAGTTAGTGTCAGATATGCACCTATAACGTCATGTATAAAAAGAAAACAAAAAAGATTCATTAGTACTTTGAAAAAAATCTACCTTTTTATCGTGTTTTAGATTTGGTACTTCTTTGATACACATGGGCTACAGTGTAATTCTGTTTGTATAACTATCATATTATCTAGTAAATGGACTATGATTCTAACCAACATTGAATATTTCGCGTTGAAATACGTATCATCTTTTTAAGGATAACCAGCATAATTTTGATAATGTTTAAAATTGGAACATCTAAGAAAAAGGTTAGATGTAAATGAATTATTATTATTCCAAGTATTTCATGTATTTGTGATTTTTTTTTTTTCAAAATTCTTTTTTAAATTGTTTATTACCACAAGCACACGGGTATTTCTTATTTCAGGAAACATCATATAACATGATAGTAAACTCCTTTCAAGGTACATTATCGTCATTTCAAAGAATCTATTTGAGTAACATATTTTGTAAACATTCAAAGTCAAATGAAACGTTAAAGGTCCTCGGTATACACAACTATTTCTACAGACGATTTTATACCATTGATTATCTTTTTGGAAAATTTTGTTATGGGGATACGTATCCTTAGGTATTTTTCATCCTTATTCTATTGTGCAAGGATTATTCGTCAAATGATAAATATTCAGCAGATAAACACCTTGTATTTCTATTTACATACCTGCATACTACACTGTATAATTAAATTGGACCAGAAAATTAACAATTACAACTGTATACCTGTATTATGCTATAGAATTTTTTTCTAAACATTTTCAAAATGTAGCTTCAAAAGAAACCCATGATTTACCTGTTTGTGTATTATTATGTATTATAATAATTTACTTATAAGGATTTTATAAAATAAATAAAAAACTTTAACGAGACACCAATTCGACGGAAAAAAAACAAACCAACAAAAAACTTGTAGAGGACAATGTCCAATCTTTAGGCAGGTCTCATGTAAATTGCTATAAAAATGTGAATAAATCAAACACAAATAATCAAAGATCTGTCATCATCACCATTGTTCGTATGAGAAAACTGAAGATTGTTGGTGTGTTTGGTTGTGTTTGTTTGGACACACTAATAATAGTGACAAGCTTAATTATAAACCCGTTGGATTTGTTTGCACCTGTCCTTTGTGTGCAGTTTGTTGGTGTGGTTCATAAGTGTTTCTCGTTCTTGTTTTTCGTATAGCCCAGTAGCCAGTACTTCGGACCTGGCATGAAAATACCGATTTTTTGTGTTATTAAAATTTGCTGTTACAAAATGTTAGAAATTATTTTAAATTAAGGAATGTGTCTCCCTCTTGCAAAGCTCTGATTCCAGTCTCGGATTTGGCTATACTTTAAGACATTTTGGTTTATAGCTCTTCATCTTTTTTATGAACTTTGGATTTCAAATATTTTGGCCACGAGCATCACTGAAGAGAGATGTATTGTCGAAATGAGCATCTGGTGCAGGAAAATTGGTACTGTTAATGTTATTAGACCGTTGGTTTTCCAGTTTGAATGGTTTTACAATACTCTTTTTAAGGGCCCTTTAGATCTATGCAAACGTACAGAAAAAGTTTTTTTAACGCATGCGGAAGTATATCTCAAGAGTGTTTGCAATCTCCCATGCAGAGTTTTCTGTCCTTGCTCTCTGAAGGACCGATAACTCGGTATAAGAGATTGAATTTTTGGCGGGAAAATATGAATGCCTACTCAAATCCAATCTATTAGAAAAAATATTGTCTGTACAAAATTCAAAACGGAAAGTCCCTAATTAAATGGCAAAATCAAATCATAAAAAGGCAGTCAATGAAACATCATAATTCCGTTGTAGCATTACACATTCAAATCTAAAAGCTGGACATTTATTTACATCTTCATCATCAATTTCAGAATACATCTGTATCAAAATGTGTTCACGTCTAAATCGTGTACTATACCCCAGTAAAATCAAATTTGATTTGAAATTAAGTGTATAACTGTTGCGCATATCTATATACGCATTAGATAGCTAAAACACAACCTGATATTAAAAAGCCTTGCATGATGATGTCTATCACTGGCTCGAATATTTTTTGTTATCGATTTAGAATACTTTTATCCAAGACATCATCTTGAGTGTGCGTGTCAGTTATCCGAAAATATGAGACTTTTAACCAACAATAGGAACTACAGATCAACATAATTTATATTATTCCACTGCATGTTGATTTTGATAGCGAAATCAAAATCTGATTGGTTGAAACTATTCTACGTAACATCGAACAAAACTTCATATTCCCTTCTGAATATCATATTCCCCTCTGAACGTCGGGATTGCCTTGAGGGACGTTACCCACAGATAATGTTTTAATGCTTTATGATTACTTTTTTTAAAGATAGTAAAGTAATTTTGTTTTTAAAAATATTTCAGATCTAAAAACAGAAATAAATGAACAATAATGTTTTAATCGGTACTTATTATGATTGTGTATGTTGTGTTTATTTTTAAAAATGCAAACGGATAAGAAAACAATTATGTAAACTAATATCTTATGTTCAGAAGTAAAAAAAACGTATAGGCAGTGGAATAAAACATTCATTTCCCTTGGCCTCAGGAGATATGAAGATTTTGTCGGGCAAAGCTCTCGTGAAATATGAATATTCTAGGGTGAACAAATCTTCATATCTCCCTCAGGCACGGGTAATAAATGTATAGTTGCTGGCTGCTGCTTTTTGCACCAATGTGTAATGAAGATAATCATGACGTGGTAATATATCTGAAACCTACAGACCGAATATCATCTGAAACATGTTTTGGCGCGGTTTCTGTCGTTTTAAAACAACAGGTCATGCGTTCATTAAAATAACCCTTGAATTTTACTTTCTCTTTTGATATTGATAACATTATTCAATTGCATGACATGATAAGTAGATATGATTTCCAACAGTTTACATTAGCGAAATTATTTGGCATCTGGGAATATATATCCATTGTTTCAAATGCAAGCCTTTAAATATCACATTGACTTCCATTTTATAACTCATTTGCAACGATGAGACTTTTAAGTTCACAATAGAAAAGTGAAAATATCAATTTTTTTTTTATATAAAAGTGTACTGTCTGTCCAATTCGTGCATATCGATTTGTCTAAAATTCTTACATTTAATTTAGAACAAACTAAATTATAAAAGGTAAAAACTAAGCAATTAACAAGCCATGGGCTTGATAATATGGATAATCGTTTCGAGTGTGTTTTAGTCTACTCCCCATAATTATCGAGTTAATATCTGAAGACTGCCGACGATACATGTAGATAGATAACTAGTGCACATAGATTTTTCTAGGTCTGTTCAATTTCATTTTACTAGAACACACCCGCAAAATCGCGGGCATATACAGCTTGTGAACTGTTGAAGGATAATTTTTTGTAAAAAATATTATGTATGGAGAATTTGATAAAAGGTATCAAGGGCCGTCTTTCTTTTTTCAAAGTCCGATATTTTTTTCCTTTCTGTTAAATTCAATTATTTTACTCAGACAACTATTATACTTCTCCTTTGCTACAATGCTTCTTTTGATAAAAGTCATGAAATAAATGTAACTGCTTATATATAGACCATTATTAGTCTAATAAAATATGCTTTTAGGACAATCCATCAGTGCTTTTTTCTTTTGAGAGCATTATTAACATGCTAATGGTAGAATATGAATCATGTATGAATGTATGAATGACTAAGACCGACTAGGGCTATTTTGAGGGGTGGACGGAGAGGTCCTGATCCCGAAATCCCGGGCTTTAAAGCATGAAATCCCGAGATGCAGAATTTAAAGAAACTCATATCCCGAAATCCCGAAATCGAAAAATGTATTCCCGAATCCCGCAAGGATCAATCCCCAAATCCCGAGCTTAAAAAACACCCGATCCCGACGCCCCGAAAAAGGTCCTGCTTCCCTCTAATCTCTACCTCACTTTCAATTTTGCCAAATCACTATTTTTCCTTTCAACAATAAATTTTTATGCCCTATTTCTGGGCATTATGTTTTCTAGTCTGTGCATCCGTGCGTTCGTTCGTCCGTCCGTCCGTCTGTCCCTCTTCAGGTTAAAGATTTTGGTCGAGGTAGTTTTAGAAGTAGTTGATCATGTTTTACTTATTTTAATAATATGCAAGTGGAATGACCCCTTAAATAGTAAACATTTCAAAGAAAAAAGTAGACAGAATACAGAGAGTCTCTATATATTAAAGTAGTATAATCGTAGTTTGCATGTAGATAAACGCGAAAAATAATTGTCCTCTGTAAGGAGGTATAATAGTTGTGGTTCTTGCGATCTAAACACCTTTATTTAGAGAACACTCTGATTCGCTTATTTATTTTTCATTTTTGTTATCTATCATACGATTGGTTGTGTTTGTGCATGTTTCAAACCGGAAATCTTAACTATGAGTAAAAGTCAGTCCGATGACGGAATCATATCCGGGCTATTTTTATGTCGGTTTTTCTCCCTAAATAACTCAACCTGAATAATCAAAAGAATGGATGGCATATGCGACTTTCCATGTTACCTATAGGACACCGAGGCATGATGGTTGATTTATGCTGAAAGGAAGAGAAGCGACACACAAAATGAGGTCTTCTCGTTTAATAGTATAGATAGGTTAAAATGTATAGTAATCACCGTTTGGAACTGTTTAAGAATTTGGTGTGTATCGAATCAGTCAATGAGATGATTTATCTTGTTTCAACTCAATGTTGGCATTCTTCCCTTTTATTAGTGAACATGTATACTCTGTCTCTAGCTTAGAGAGTAATTTGAAGGTATCATAAATACGGATTCAATAAGGTGGAATATTTCACCATTAGTGTTTATTAGCTGATTTTAACCAAACTAAACCATACTGCCTGCTAAAACGAATTATCATTTTACTATATCATTTTCATTAATGATTGAACAAGTATAATCCCGGCGAGGGAAGAACAAAAAATTTGCGAAAGCAAATTGCCAGATCTTACATTGTTGGGTTGATGTTTAGACGAGTTGTATATACATAATGTACACAGCCATGTATCACCATCACTGCTGGTGATCCAATGGATAAATCTGTTGTTGAGTTGTCACTGGCTCAGACGTACTTATAAATATAATTGTCCTTCAAACACTACAAATATTTTGACACTTAAAAAAGCATCCTTCTGGTATCAGTTTCAAAACATTGTTATGTATATCAGAAAGTTTTGACTTAAGTTAGCCATTTTTTTTGGAAGAAAAGATTAACCCAAGATAAATAGTCTAATATCATTTGACCTAAAAGAAATGCAACAGATTTTTTTGTTTTTTTTTCGATTCCAAATGGCTTTCTTTGTAACATACCAAAAGTCCACCAAGATATCTGAGTGGGAAAACGGATTTTTTTTTGGTCAAAAATAGCGAAAAATTGGGAAAAGCTGGTTAAACATTCATTTTTGATGAACAGTTGTATTTGCCTTTGCTGCCCTATACACATGAAAACCTTATTTTTAGTCTAGTCATAATAGATGAAAATGTGGCCAATCTAAAAAAATCTCAACAGAATTATTTTTGGTAATTTTCAATTTTAAAAGGCTTTCTTTATAACAAACTAAAAGTCTACCAGGATATCTGAGTGGGAAAACATAAAAAATGAGAATAGAAGTTCTTTTGATTTTTCAATTCAGACAAAAATCTTTATTTTAATCATTCCAAATTTTACAGCAATTCCTGTATTGGGTAAATGATGCTTTTGGGTAAAATAAAGCAAAATTAATCAGAAATCGTTAAAAACTGAAAAAAACCATATTTTGAGTTTGAACTGTTTTTGAATCACTCCAAAATAGAAAAATGGAAATCTTAATATGATTATAATCAGATCCAACAAAATTCATTGTAAAACAAATAGTAAATAACTGATTTTAGGTGAAAAAAGCTAAATTTGTCGAACAATCGTCAAAAACTGGAAACAACGACTATGCATATATTTCAGAAACCAATTTTTCTACAGACACATCGTTTGGTGTCACAGTTTTGTTTACAGTTGCATCTCATAATGTTAAGAAGCTTATCAGCTGCAGGTGGAAAATCTATCAACATTGGACAAAGTTTTCCATGTTTGATTTCCCAATAATAGTCTGTAGGATGTATTTCAACTTCTTCTGATAATACACTCGAAAACTATGAAATTGCCCTGCATCTGATGTTGGTGTTAAACAATTCACCTGAACCAATGTTGTTCCAGTAATAACTATGGATTTCAATTTTCTCCAGAGAAGAATGTCAAGTCCTTCCAGAGAAAGTCCTCCATATAAACATGTGAGCGCTTCTTCCTCTGCTTTGATGATATCTGCTTTAATGATGCCTTATTCATGAACTCTTGATCTTGATTTTTAAGTTTTTTTAATGGAAGTCCTTTGCCTATTCCAGAAAGCCTAGATGATGAGTCACAAACTGTTAAGGAATGCACAAACAGTAACAAATTACAAACATCCTCCCCAAGAAATCCTTTAATCTGTTCTATGTTCACTGTTTTCATTTTTTGGTTGATTGCACTTTTATCAGATTTAAAAATAACCCTTTGCACTGCTGATTAACATGATGAATAAGTAACCCTTATAGATCCGTATCTTCACCATTTACTATAAAATTGAGAATGGAAATTGGGAATGTGTCAAAGAGACAACAACCGGACCATAGAATACACAGGCATTAGCAGAAGGTCACCAACAGGTCGTCAATGCCCACACCCGGTGGCGACCTTCAGCAAACCCCTAATCAAATATATATACTAGTTCAGTGATAAAGCTGTTTTCAAAATAAGAAGATCTGCATCATCAGTCGCATTCTTACATCTAATGTTATTATCCTTTAGCTTGACACAAAGCATGTTAAAAAGAGCTTGTTTGTTTTGACTGTTTGACATAACAAGTTCCGTTTTAGTAATGGATAATATAATTGTTTCTTCATCAATACTACATACTTCGGAGAACATACCGTTTCTGGAGCGGTCTTTCTACAGATCTGACTATAGAACAGGTCTTAATGAGAAGTGTCAAATCTCCTGGAGGTCTAACCAGGGACAGAGGAATGGGTGAATCCCAACGAGCACAATGAATACTATATATGCCATCTTGTGCAGACTAAAACAGTGCCATGCAACATCTCACTGGTGTTGCA
This sequence comes from Mytilus edulis, assembly GCA_019925275.1. Lineage (NCBI taxonomy): Eukaryota > Metazoa > Mollusca > Bivalvia > Mytilida > Mytilidae > Mytilus > Mytilus edulis. The sequence goes on along the minus strand of CM034352.1, from coordinate 56,973,602 downwards.
TACTGTACTAGTGATCAGCACAAAGAATATAACCGTGCAAGGAAAGAACTAGACATGGTAGACACTCTTGCAATTCTTGAGTACTTTAGGGAAAGAAATCATTTTACTAATGATGTTTCACTTAGAAATATTGAAACTGGTTTTAAGAGAGCCTGGTTTTAACGTTGAAAAAGCAGAAAGTTTTTGAAATAAAACATTAGAATCGATGAAATGCGAAAACAATTAGAAGCTTCGAGAAGTCAAACAATCAATAACGTTGTCGGCCAAAGCTAAGTTAAAGTCAGATTAAGACTTTCTAAAACGGATATAAATCTTCAATTGATGTTCCAACTTCTGACCACACTCTCATGAAAACACATCCCAAATTTTTCATTATTACAAATAACGACCTCGAGAGACATGCAAGTTAAATTTTAGTTGATGCAATATTGGAATGTTGAAGTGATTGCATACATTAAATAGATGGTGAGGTTCTTCAGTATGTCATTGACGTTGGATGACTATTGCAACGACTTCCTTGGACACTTGATATATCATTCGGAGCCATTACACAAATGTATGTCGATCGTGTAATCAGAAAGTACACAGACCCTGCTATGTTTGTGACAGTTATCAAGAACTTCCTTTAATTAGAGATATAACACATTTGCGTAGAACAAAAGGCATCATTTGGCATAACATCAATTTCACCTCATCTATGACTTGCAAAACTTAAACGTAACTTTTAATATCAAACAGTCTAAACAAACAAGCTTTTATTAACGTGCTTTGTGACAAGCTTAAGGACAATAACATTAGATTAAGAATGCGACTGATGATGCAGATCTTCTTGTTGTGCAAACAGCTTTGGATTCTGTTCTGATTTGTCTTTATTAGTCATAGTAAATGGTGAAGATACGGATCTATAATTAGTGTCACTTATTTTATTCATCATCTTAATCAGGAGTGCAAACAGGTTATTTTTAAATCTGAAAAAATGGGAATCATTCAAAAAATAAAATAAAATATGGAACATAGAACAGTCTAAGGGATTTCTTGGGAAATATGTTTGTAATTTGTTGCTCTTTTAGCATTCTATATTACATTGTGATTCGACATCTTTGCTTTTTGGAATAGGCAAATGACATTTATATTAAAACACCTAACCAAGAATATCTGAAAATTCATGTCAAGTTTTAAAGAATAATACTTTATTAAAGCAGATATCATCAAATGAGGGAAACTCATTAAATATTACTGAAACAAAAACACGTGACATATATTTATCCTTTTGACAGCACCAACACTTGAACATAAAAAAGTGAACAATGATTTTAATATGTAACATTTTTTTACTATTAATGAAATATTCTTGATTTTATTTGGTATAGGTAAACTGTGAGGTTGAATGTTCAATAACGTGTACATGCTTCTAACCAGACTAACGAAACGCGCGTCTGGCGTACTAAATTATCATCCTGGTACCTTTGATAACTATTTGTTATAAAATATCCACGAAAATACTTTATTTTTCCAATCCACGGAAATAAGATTCCAAGAAATATATGAATCCATAGAATATGTTTAACTTAAAATGTCAATCTTAAACAAATTCTGTGAAATAAAAGGAGCTGATACCAAGAATTATGGTATACAACAATGAAATGTACTGATGACACCTACGCACATAACATGCATGAAGACAAGGAAATTTATATATATCCATGATTAAATGATTAGAAGACCACATACAGATTTTTATGATGAACTCGGTGAATCGTGTCAGTTTGTATCAAGGACAAGCGTTTAAAGTTAATGTTTATCCACTGTATTGATATGAATTCCAAATTTGATTGATACTGGAATTTCTTTAAAGAGTAAGCTAGATAGATAAATTATTCTGTAATGACTAGATACATTTTAAAGACAATCAAAATAGATATTCAAATACAAGAGTGTTTAAAACCGCTGATTTATGGTTGGTGATGAAATGAATGGAATTCCAGGGAAGGAGTTACTGACTATCCTTTCGGGTATAACTGTGCCGACAGCACTTGCCAAATCATACCCTGTTCTAACCAGAAAACATTGGAAAATATACCCTGTGCTAAATAGAAATATTGAAAAACATACCCTGTTCTAGACACGCTCAGAAAATGTATATTCTGTTCTAGACTGTATAAAATAGTTGCTGTTCTAAACCGGATTCTAGACTGTTTAAATAAGCGATCCCGTTCTAGACAAATACTTTGTTTAAAAATTGTTCTCACCAGTAGGGCATGAAAGGGCGACCCTGTTCCAACCAGCAGGACATGAAAAAGGGATCCTGTTCTAACCACCAGGGAACGAAAAAGAGACCCTGTTGTGCGGTACACTTATACCACTAGGAAGTAACCCCCCCGGGATGGAATTCAATTTCAACTACAATCCTGCCCTCTTTTCTGAATATGACCTTCCGAATAACACTTATTACCGGGTTTGGACTGACATTGGCAACACGACGGGTGTCACATATGGAGCAAGATATGCTTACCCTTCCGGATCATCGGTGGTCATCACAAATATTGCGTTTTGTGTACTACTGTTTAACTTTTCCTTTTTTATCCATGACGATGTCAGATTATACTTGACTTATGATTTTGGTTTCTTTCGCCTCTCTTTCTTCAACTGCGCTTGATTTTTAAGTTCTAAGTTCACATATCATTCTTGCGTCAAAGAAATTAGTCTTTGCTGCATTCCTAAATATGCAGCAAACTAAGCCACAAAAAGAAAAATACCAATATTAAAGTCTTTGTTTTGACCCGGCCGGGATCGAAAACCTAGACTACGCATTCAAATTTTGCAATTGGAGACAAAAAAGAGGTCATGTTCGATATTGCCGTTCAGGAGACATATTCCTTGATTGATTACAAGATGGCACTTAATATAAAATTATGACCTTGATGAAAATTTATATTAAGAATTATTAAATCGGATGTATCTGTATACCTAGAGTGCACACGTATTTAAGCATAGTAATGTTATTTTGTAGTCTGCTTTGTACTTTTTTAGTCTTTTTGTTTTAACATGCTTCCAATGTCCAGATTCAAGCAAATGCCAAACAGTTACTTTTTGAATTGTGACAAAATGAGGTCTATTTTGTGGTTTTAAATTATTACCATTCGTTGCTTTAAAATGACTATAATATATTAAGAAAACACCAGTTTGTTGTCATTCTGTATCATCTGTTACACAACGAAAACAATGACAGAGTGCAAAGTTTTGAATTCACGATGTATAAGGGCGGTTTATGATCTTTTCAATAAGAGTTTTTATTTTCTAAATATTTTGCAGAAACTTAACCAAGGGTACTTTTTAAATAATCAAATGTAAACAGTCATAACTGTACTTTTCTTGGATTTGGATATTTCACTTGGTACACTTATCACTAGATTTTTCGTTCCCTTTTGTTATTTTTCATTTTTTGATGTTTGTTTTGCTTTATTTTACGGTGTTTATATGTCACAACTCGTTTGCTATGCCCATGTGTGTTGTGACGTTTTGGATGAACGTTATCTATGTCTTACTGGTAAATCATTAAGCCAGAGAGAGATAACGTTACCATAAATTACTTTTAAGAAAACCTTTACTAACATCATTCATAGATATGCAGCCTTTGTTTTTTCAAATCCGTTGTAGCACATCCTAATTTTTACTGAGATGTTGTTTATCGTGCTCGGAAATTTAAAACGATCTTGGTATTCTTATCTTTAAATAAACATACAATAAAAGTTTCCAATTCAACAATTTAATACGACGTCGTCGGCGTTAACATTATTTTTCAAATTTTTTCTCTGTAAGATCAATGTATAATTCAGTTAGCTGTAGAGTTTGATGAACATCCAAGTTGGTGAGAAAAGTTATAGAAATAATTAGAGATGACTATCTGCATTTATTCAAAACTGAAAGTTCCAGCTTCAATTTAATCTTTATATTTGACATCAATGCAATGAACCGGGAATGTTTAAGATCAACAGATATTTGATTTAGTTAGGCTGATACAGACCTGCGAGAACAAATATAAAGGTCTAGAATGAGTCTAGTCAGATCAAGACGGGTCGAGACTGAGTAAAGACTGGTCGATATTCAGGTGATTTTCAATAAATGTATTTCAAGTCTTGAAAAAAAGACTGGTCATGACGGGTCGAGACCATTTTAGAATATACCAAGACTATCAATTACTCAAACAGACTCAATAAGTAGAGTTGATACCAAAGTCAAGTACTGTTAAATAAAATTTGTGCTCAAAATAAAGACTTTTCAGACTCTGAGCAGTTGGTAGTGTTTGTATTTTGAAAATCTATCGACGGACAATCTTTAGAAAGGTATGTTATTAATCATATCAGTAACGACCTGCTGATTACTGAGCTGATGATGACTGCGGTGACTTATAGTCTACTAGGTGAGGTATCGACTCAGTGCTGTAAAAATGAAAACAACACCGAAAAAACCATAGCCCCCTTGAAGTTCAAATGGTTGCTCACTAATTACTAACCCAAGGAGGCGGAGCTAGACTGTGCATTAACAACTTTTGAGATGGAAGTCAATGCACTGGTTTAAGCTCCTCCCATTCTTTGCTTTTCAAACTTGAAGTTCTCTACGGCGGAATTGGAGAATGAAATAACTAAATAATCATTCAGTCAACGCATTCTACTAAAAATAACCGAGTTAACTCACCAGGAGATCAAAGGAAAATTGAACATTCATGTTACAAATTATAATAATATATTAGTCACATAGTGTGCTCGTGACCTAATACGGTACATACGGGGTCAGTAAATTCCATATGGAGTGAGAGCGAACCTTATATGTCGTATTAGGTCACCAGCACACTATGTAACGAATTTATCTTACTTAATATCTTTATTTGTTTATTAAATAAAGTTCTTTACTGAAGTATTTGTTATAAAAAACACCATAAGTTGCTTTATTAACCCCTAATCAAGACTCAAAGCATCATCATTGCCGAACACATAATTCATTTGAAAAGGTCTTCCCGAATCGAATGGATGTACACTGAAATATTTGCCATTGGTCTTTACTCAAACAAATATTTCCTCATAAATGCTTTATTAACAAAAGGGTGCGGTGAAGTGTATTGTTTGCCCAGTATCTCAGATCTGTTAAAATGCTCTTAGAAATAAAAACAAAATTACCCCCTCCCTGGAGAAGTAATACCATTTGAAACAGAAAAGGTAGAAATGTAGTGATCCTTAACCTTTTTTTTTTGTCTGTAAGCACGCTGCTGCAGCCTACATTTTCTAATGCGTAATCAAGACATCGAGACATCTTAAGAGCCACCACTTAACTTCATGGGGGTTGGGGGAAGGTTTTTTCTGGGTCAGAATATTTTTCGCGCGAACGTTTTTATTCAGTTTTATCGACGCTAGCATCAAATAGTTATTTTTCAATATTTAACACTATAATGTATAGGGAGATTTTGTATTCATAATAATTTTTATATCATCTGTATGACCAGATTTTTTTTCAAATTGGAATCAGAATATTTTTTCCACCTTTGATTAGAACACGGCCTAATTCTGAAGATAACGATCCTCTGAATTTTATAGGACATCAAAATTAAAAGTCCGGATCATAACAATATAATTTATACCTAGATATGGTGAATTTTTCAGTAAAATATCAAAGTTTGAACAAGAATAAAATCTAACTACAATATAATAACTGTGGTCATCATATACAAATCTTAAATTCATAAATTTCGATACTTAAAGTTTATAGTGATCAAACACTTTTTTCGTAAATTCATTGCTGAAGAACTTGTCAGGATCAAATGTTCCCAAAATGTTTTTAAATGTCTTGATACGATTTGTGTCATATAACTTTTCTAGTTTTTCTTTGTCCATTTCCTGTATCATGCCCCAATGTGGACGACCATTATATTTGGTCAGCATGCAATCACGGAATTGTTTTAATGTGTCATCGGCTTTAGGAGTGTCCTTCAATATGTTGCAAATTATCATCATACTTGGACGATCGTATTGCATTGCCATATATGCTTTTGATTGTTGTGAGAATCGCACCGCAAATGGTGTTGTTACAAGTTGATGTTCATTCTCTTTTTTAATACCTTGAAACAATTCTATTACACACTCTACCTTTTTTATCACATCATCTGCATCTTCAACGCCCATTGCGCATTCACTCACTTTGACTTCTCCTGAAACCGCTAACCCAGACAAAGGATCAAGAGCTTCGCACGCATTCATTACAACATCTTTGCATTGGGTGGCATTCATCATCAGGCATATCATAAATGGTACGATTGCTGGATTTTGCGTGCACGCCTCGGTAAAGGCTGAACTTATCCAGTCTGGTTGAACGAAGTACAAGTCAGGTCTCTCTCCCTGAGGTGGACCGTTACATATTCTAAGCTCGCAAATCACTACTTGAATGTGTTGATCAACTTTGTATATTTTTGGTTCTATTGGTGGGTATGGACAAACGAAAAGCTCGAAACTGTGTAGAGTTTCATCGGCATCAAAAAGCTCGCGTAATTTCTCTTTAGCATCGCCCCAAGGAAGCATGTAACGATTTTCTTTCAAATAAAATGCCGATTTCACTTCCAAGATATACGAATAGACAATTCCCATGCAGCCTATATTTACGAGAGTTGCATAGAATTTTTCGTCGTCTTGAATAACCTCGAAATTGAATTTGTTTTTAAATTGTTCCTTATTTGTGATGCCCCCGTTAGGCTCGAGTCGATATTGTTTGACCTGACCTGATTCAACTGTCAGTAGATGGAAAGACTTTACCATATCAGCTATAATAGGTTGTTTGAGACCATTTCCATGAGCTGCAGTGGCGATGGTTCCTGCGATGGACAATTTTACGCATCCTGTTTGGTTCAGCAAGACCTGATTTGTTGTGTTAATATTTGAACGGTCATCTTCGGGCCACAGTACATCTTGGATATCTTTTATAGTTGCACCGGCTTCAAAACAGCACAGATTGTCCTGATTTGTCTGCAGTATTGTAGCGTCTTCTATCTTAATACGGTTAGTGAAATTCCTGCAATTATATCAGTTTATTTAATACTTATGATTGTAAAATGTTTTTAATATTAGAAGATAAAACATAAAAAGTATACAGAGAAAACAGGACCAATCTTTGCACTACAGACATAAAATTAAAGGTCTTATAACACATGTTATTCGTATTTCAGGTAGTTGATATACATTTTTAAAAAGAACACAGAATAAAAATATGACCTGCAGACTTTTTAAGATGGCAAAACCGTCGTATTTAAATTGCAAAAAGATCATTTAAATATTATATTAATGGAAAACACACAAAAACGTATTCAAAAAAAGTAGGTGAAATTGTCATATCCTGCATAAATCTATATTTCTAAATTTTAAAATAAACCTATTATTATTCTAAAAAATAATAAAAAAAAATTGTTGGATTGTTTCGTCATTAAGAAAATGCCAAAAAAACTGTATCTAAAACATGTGAAGTAAAATATCTAGTTAAAATATGAATACGTTATGAATATTTGCGATTTATAAGGTAAATTGAATGAAATATATATCCAGCCATCCCATGGATACGTGACATGACATTGAAATATTTCAGACATAATTTAAGATCTTGTATCCTGGAAAATAATAGAATACGCAAAAAAGTCTCAAAATATGTTCGAGAAATATTTTAATATATATGAAAAAAAGAAATGACAACTCATTGATTCTTCTTACTGCAATATTCACTCTTTTTCATATCACAGCATTTAACAAAATTTCGTTTTCGAAAAGTATATATAGTGAGACTTTAAAAAGAATCACTCTTAAATCTTAAAACAAATCCGTACTGTAACATAAATTTGAAAAGATGTTAGGTTTATCAGGAAATTTCGGGTTTACTTTAGGTCTCATTGTTTTTGGGATTACTTGATAGAGGCAATAATGCTATTATGTAAATAAGGATTAGAAACGCACAGGAAGAACGTATAATAGGGAAAACGGTACTATTTATTCTGCCATAGGCGACAATACTTACATTTTCTAAATATACAACTTTTTATAATAAAAACTTGGATAAAACAGTTATGTGTGGTGTTAGTACTTTATTATTCTGTTTTAAAAATTGAAGCCAAGTAGTATCATGACCAATTTCCAACGGAACTTGTTTATGGTATCCATTATGTTATCCATGCCCACCGTCATTTTACACAAAATTTATGAAATTGTAGAATTCTTTCGAATAATTCTCTAGAGAATATTTCAATAGGTTTCAAAATTTATAATGTAAATATACACACTTCGTTCTTTATTTGGCCTTTGACTTTTTTGGATTCGAGCGTCACTGATGAGTCTTTTGTAGACGAAACGCGCGTCTGGCGTATATACAAAATAATTTAGTCCTGGAATCTATGATGAGTTTACTGCAGTTATTCATAGTGGGGCGGCTTAGTACCGAAATTTGACAAAATCATAGATAACTAAATAAATATATTTTACCCTTACATCTAATCACAGCGCTCCTAAGTCGACTTCCTCCACCTGTCTTGGGTAACTAAAAGGCTAACCTAATGCTGGGAAAATGTAATAGTACCGTTTTCCCTAAATTCGATGTAGCAATTGTAACGAAGTTCAGTCTAATAAATCCTATCAGGAGGTACAAACGTTTTTATAAACATAACTGAGGAAATCGTATGAGACCGGATGTTTCGACAGAGTAATATAAGCGTCTATTACTATGCATGCATTAATTACTTGAGTAAAATTGTCAAAATCGGGAACAGTTGATAAATAAACAGATCAGACGACTATTCAAGTGCATTGAAGAATCTTAAGACCACCAAATCATGCCCCAATGAGTAAAACCATAGACAGATCCAATCGGTCAATCAATCCGTGAGTATGCCCCTATTAAACATGTTAAAACTTATGTAGTATTTACTAATGCTGTTTTTCCTCACTACTCTGTTTGGAGCAATGTTGTGTCAACAGCAATTTTTTTTTGAAGTCGTCTATCTGGGGCAATATCGAGGAAAAATCAAGATAGAAAGAATACCTTTGAAAGAATCAATTCGATGACATTTACATTTTATATCGAACAACGACTCTCTCGCGGAAATCACAGAAGCGACATCAGAAGTATGCTTTAATTTTAGAGAAAATATAATTCACTTACAGATGGGATGTGTCTAAACAAAAGATACTTTCACTTTTCGAAAATTGAAAATTCATAACCACCTGTTCCGTCGTAAGTTCAGACTATTTCAGGGACATAGGAAACCTGTATTCAAGCACTTTAATAGTATTTCAATTTAGGTAAACATAATCCATGTGATTGATTGATTGTTTCCTTATAAAAATCACAATAAGAAAAATTGAAATCGTCTCTACTGTCATACAGTATTTTTGTTATCGGATTCTTTAATTTGTACATGAAACTGGAAATACATATACGAAGAAAACGTAGACTTTTAGTGCAATCTGTAATTTCAAGCTCAGCTTGGTATATCGAATTAATTGTAAAGGGAATAAACTCATGAAATATATCAGGATTAAAATTCTATATTTACGCCAGACGCGCGTCTCTTCTTCAAAAGACTCATCAGTGAGGCTCGAATAAAAAATTGTTTAAAAGACCAAATAAAGTATGAAGTTGAAGAGTATTGAGGACCAAACATTCCTAAAAGTTTGGCTAAATACAGCTAAGGTAAACTATTCCTGAGGTAAGGACGTTATAGTTACTGCTGACCGTCAATCTTCATTTTATACCTTTTGTTATAATTGTGTAGAAATCAGTGTAAGTATCTGATTAGATGTTACATAGCACATGTTTTTAAATAAATACAAAAATCAAATTGCCTCGAAAGTGGTGTCGTTTTTTTCATTGTATCTATCTTGAAATATTTATTCGTATTCATGTTCGCCAATTTTAGGAAACTTATCTTAATTTTCCTATTATTATAGTACGGATATTATATTAATAAAATTTGCTGTCATATAAAATTTTAAGAAATTTTTCGCAAGAACAAAATTAGGCGGAAGAAAAAAAAAATAATCAGAAGAAAAACAATAGGTCTTTCCACAGAAAAGTGGAAAGACCTAATTACTTAGTATATAGGAAAGAAATTACTAGGAATTACTCATTTTTTGACAAACATTTTTACTTGTTTTTTTACTTAATGTGAGTAAATTAAATTGCATCTGTGTCATTAAAGGACAATTCCGAGCCCCTGGTGTTCAAGGTTTATCATTCTGCATATAACAAAACAGACTGCTAAGTTCTAGTTAAATGTCCTAGTTGTGCAAAATATAGCATACTTTTGTTAATATTCATACACAGATTGTCATAACACTATATTAATTGAATAATTTGGTTCCTCCCTACTTACTTTGTATCAATAATTTTTACACCTTCTTCTTCTCCTATAATATTACACCATTCTTTGCTGTGACCAGTAGAACATGCTTTCATACGCTTTCCATCTGTTATGTTTTTTTCCATCATATTGATTAGAGTGTCCAAGTTACTTTTACAGGGAGGTAAACTTGGTTCGCCACCATCTATTTCATCTGCAGCTAACAAAAAAATGTAACAAAAATAAAAATAATACCAGCTGTAATAAAAACGGAGATCAACCTTTTATCCTACACATTAAAGGTCGGGAATATTTAATAGTACTATATTGTTATTGATCTCCCCAACCGGATTCTCTGTCTATAAATTTCTATTTATAGAAATGTCCAAAAAAAATGTCGATATATATATGATACTAAGCTGAGAAGACTAGTTTTGAGTGTCGTTTCTCAGCTTTCCAGATCAGGTCAATTTATATGACCTAAAGGTAGTATGTTGTACTTACTAATTACTATTAGGTGTTTCAAACTTTCCGTGAAAACTACCTTCTTGCGCAGTATTGTAGCTTATAGTTGTTTAATCGTACAAAGGACATAGAAACTGTAAAAAATCCGTATGAAGTTTGACTGATCGATACGTAACACAATAAAAGAAAGTCAATTTGAGGTGACATACTAATTATGCATCCAACGATTTAGATATATAAACGTATTCAAAATGTATAAAAATAGTATTCGACCGATACGCTTCTCTGAACAAGCTGTCACCAAGTACGGTCAATCCTAAAAATAGGAAAATCGGGGGCGTATAAATAGTAACAATAAAAAGTTTGAAGCTATTTGACCAAAAGTCTGTTAAAATTATGAACAATCTCATCTAATTTAATCTTATTTTTTTTATTTACCAACGTTAATTTCAATTTTTTATGTTATAAATCATGCATGCTCCGTAATAGCACTAACTGAGCTGAGCTGATTATACCATCAAGGACAAATAAAAACCGACTTACATGGTCAATAACCATAACATATAGTGGAATTGTAGACTTTTAAAGAGATTTCTTTGATAAATAAAATGTCCATCCGTAAACACTTGTCGTTTATATTCTAAATTTTAGAAAAAAGTTTACTAACAGATTTATTATAAAATTTCAATTATGTGTTGTTTTTTTTATAGCTTAACCTTATAGCATTTAAATATTTGTACTATGGTACGGGTTTGAAAATTATATTGATTGTGTGAACCAGCTATCCTACACGTCGTGAATCATTCAAGGCCGCACGTTGACCAATAATGGTTTACCTTTTACAAATTATGACTTGGATGGAGAATTTTCTCATGGGCACTTATACCACATCTTCTTATCTATATATTTTACACTATATATCACCCTGTTTAATCTGAGGTATGTTAACCAATTCGATTGTGTTTTTTTATGATATATATTTATGTTTTGATATATTAAGTTGCACAAACATTCAACGTCAGTGCACCTAACAACTTTGTCTTTACCAATGACTTCAATGTTTTCCACATCTGGTATTTTGCATCCATACAGCCCTCCGAAAAACTTAAGAGCTTCCATATTTATTGATTAGCATTGAATCACGCTTTCTGAAAAAAAGTTATCATAAACATTATAATCAAGGGAATAGAGATGAAATCATTAGGTAAAAGTGTTTTTCTTTGCATTTAATAATGACTTTTTCATATCACATTTTAATTTTATATTAAAACATACCTTGAAAACCATGTGAAAGCGAATTATCATGTCTGACCAGATGAAACTATGCCTTAATTATCTAGTATTATTTATTCCAGTTGCATTGATTAATATTGAAAACACATTCAAATAACTTGTATTGGAGAACAAAAGTGGAAGCATTAATAGTACAAGAACAGGAATGCTCAAAATGTAAAACAATGAACTTATCAGAACCTTAGTGAAGTCATGAAAGATAATAAGAACATACTTTGTGATCGGCACCACCAGATGAATAAATAAGTGCACAGGGATTTTTAACCGACTGATTTTCTTCATACCATAAATACAAATAGATAACAAAGTATTTGACACAGGGCCATATGTATCATTTTTATAATAACTCGAAGTGTTGCCTTTGTAAACATGTGAATCCAAGAGATAAACAATAAGCTTTTATATTCAATTTTATAAGTCTTATCCTTCCTAAAAGTTATGCCAGCACTAAGCAGTGTTGTAATGATACGTTGTATGACACAAATCCGTCATCAGATGGTATTCGTTTATCACCTCATTTTGATTCTATTTGTGTTAACAAAACCTTAATGCTTTTTAAATGTATTTTATTGAATTGACTTTTGATACAAAAATAAGAAAGTTGATACTTGAAAATGGGGTTTTTTCGTTCTGTTATATACACACAATTTAGTAAGAAAAGCTAACAGGCATATTTGACTAATTTAACAATAACTGGGACTCAGCAGCCAAAATGTGTAATATAATAATAAGGGTTGTGGTATTACTGCCAATGATACACCTAACCACCAGAGACAAAATGACATTGCGGGTTGGCAACTATAGGTCCCAGTACGGCCGACAACAATGGGCAAAACTGAAAAATAAATGTCAAACACAACTGGATGCACATCACAATTGGACAGTGGTCAGTGTGCATTTTATATATATTATGTACTGTAGTACGACGCTAGATTACAACTGACGAGGAAAGGTAACACACGGCCACCGAAAGCTTTATTTTTGTGAAGCCCAGGTGGTCGTGTGGTCTAGCGGGATGGCTACAGTGCAGGCGATTCGGTTTCACGATATCTCAGTAGCATGGGTTCGAATCCCGGCGAGGGAAGAACAAAAAATTTGCGAAAGCAAATTTACAGAACTAACATTGTTGGGTTGATGTTTAGACGAGTTGTGTATATATATATATATAAGAAAATTATTAAAAGATAAAAACGGTTTCAATGCATCACTTTTTTACTAGTACTTTCACTGCTTCCGCAGATCTTCAGGTAATGTGACTTGTATATAAATAAAACATATATATATAAATGTCTAAGAATATAACTTAAACTCGCTAATTTTCTAATAGATTTTAAAAAGAAATACGCAATATTTCGCTAAAAAAATTAGCTTCATCAGCCGTGTGCATCTCTCAAGGTGAAATTGGATGCATGACAAAAAAAATATTTGTGTAGCTTCATCTCTACAAGAGCTGAGGAAAAGTGTAACATATTGATTGATGCTGCATAAAATATATTTGTAGCTACAACTACATGAAGTTGGAATAAAAGTTTAACACATTAATAGATGTTCGATTAATTGTATGAATTTCTATAAATTAATTTGTATGATTTCAAGATAATTATGGTTTTGATTTCAAAGCAAATCATAATTATCTTGAAATCATACAAATTAATTTATAGAAATTCATAGAAATGAAGCTAATTTGTTTAGCAAAATATTGCGTATTTCTATTTAAAATCTATTAGAAAATTAGCGTGTTTAAGTTATATTCTTAGACATTTATATAATTTTAATTCAGTAACTGTATCAGTTTATTTCACAAGCTGATCCACGCTTAAATAGATTGAATGTTGATTGTTGCTATTTTTAGACATTATATATAGGCGTAAAAAATAATTTTCACATGTGCAGATATATATATTCATTAAAAAAAATAATAAAATAAGTAAAAAGGTTAACAGTTCCATTCTATCCTGAAGAGTCCAGATATTGTAAGGAAGAGAAAATAACTATTTGCATCAGTAATAATAATAATCTTTTTAAAAATATCAATTTAATCATATATAAATATAAGTTAAGGATTTTTTTTGGTATTTTGTTTGTATTTTGTTTGTAATTTTGTCTGTTTTGTATGGGGAGGGGGTGTTAATATAAGTGCTGACACTGACAGGTCAAAATGAATAAACACGTATTGTATTCTTCTTTGATAGAAAGAATGCATATAATTATTGTATGACAAGAAAAAATACAAGGTAAAAAATTATATATAAAAAAGTACATACCATATATTAAAACACAAAAGTGCAACCTCTGGACCCACCCGCCACAATAAGAGTCAGGCAACAAAAAAGAACGTTATAGCATTAGTACTACTAAATGGGAAATCGGAACATACACACATAGAAAATATTAACAGACTTAGAATTAAAATAAATGTACAAATAAATGTGTCAATGAACAGTTCTGTAGCTCATTGTCTATACAATATAATTAATACTATAAGTATTGAGAAATATACTTTCAAGATAAAGTGCAGATTAAGTAATTCATATACAAAGATTGTACAAAATAAAAACAACCTCAGCCTATTAAAACCCCATAATATATCTCTGAATACTGTATTTTGATCATAAAAAGGCTTCTGTCTAAATTTCCGAAAATTTCTTAAATGTTTGACAAAGCTATTTATGTCAACAAAAAATAACCACAGACCGAACCTAAATCAGACAGATCGCCTGGTCACCGTCTCGAGATAAAATGTAAAAATGCTCGTTATAAATTGACCATTCACAATAAACCACAATGTATTATATGGTACTACGAGTTTACTATCACTTAAGAACATGTGGGATTAGGCTGGAAATTGTCATTTTGTATTGCATCTCAGCATTTCTGGCTTCTTTATCTTATGTAATAGACGGTTTTAATATTATAAATATTATAATCTTTCTTATAGTCATTCATTAATCCAATCAAACACTAAATGTTTTACAAAAACTGACTGTAAAATAAATCGGTATTCGTCTTGTTTTATATGATTAAACAAAACAATTATAGTGTTAGGACTGCGTATTAATTGCGTAATACTTTTTAAACTATATTCTGACAAAAATTCAGATTCCATTTAAATAGCTAGAATTTCTTAGAATATAATCATATTAAATATCACCTAATTATTTGTCCCATTAAAGGTAGTCATTTAAATCACTGACGACATTTTATGTAAAAGGAAGTAAAGTACAAGGGATATACACATGTATATTTAGAATATAATAGAAGTACCCGTAGAATATGAAGTTATTTTTAAAAAACTGATAAAATTCTTGGAACAGTCTTTTCTTTGAAACTTACTGATATTAAGCAAGCAAAATGTCATTACCCCAGTTCAGGGAAAAATTCATATTAACATACTATAAAGTTAAACACATTTATCATGATGAATGTCAGTACATAATTAGAATATGTATGCATTATATTCATACATGTAAGTGGCAGGTTGTAAGGAAACAGATACAAGCAGGAAATATGATTTAACGCAGATGCGAGTCATTTGGAGCATTTATTTGGTTGATAGATATCGGAAAACCAGTTTTAATAGTCTGTATTAATTAGTTCACTTGATTCCTTTTATCCCCTTTCAGACCTCTTATAGTTTGTTGAATCCAATATCTTAAATATGAGAGGAACCATTGTGAACTTGTAATATTCCACTATTTTAACCCGAGCGTGCAGACGAGACACGCGTATGGCGTATTAAAGTATAAGCCTGGTACCTTTGATAACTATTAGCATGTCGAAATTTGCTATTGTATTATTTATTTGAGAATTTCTCCTGAATGTTCTTTCATTTACCTGTATTGTAGTCCTGTCATGTAATGATGTCATTTTAATGTTATATTTATCATTGCAGTAAAAGCGCGAGGTTTAGCTAGTCATAAAAACATGTTCAACTCCCCATATGTTCTTGAAAATATCCGGTACCAAGTCATGAAAATGACAGGTATTACCTTATAGTTAGTTTCTATGTGTTGCATTGTCGTTTTTTTTTGTTGCACTTCAGTGATTTTGTTGTTTTGTTGTTTTCCTCTTATAGTTTATGTGTTTCCCTCAGTTTTAGTTTGTAACCCGGATTTGTTTTCTCTCAATCGATTTATGACTTTCGAACCGCTGTATACTAATATTGCCTTTATCTTTGCAGATAGTTTCCAAAAACGGCAACCAATCATCGACAACACAAACTCACATCCATATTCTTATTGAAAAACACGTTAACCAACAAATCCGGTTTCACTACAGCTGGTTAAAATTGAAGATAATGCCAACCAATTAAGACACATGAACCGACCGTGTGAGACCCTCGTTTGATTTCGTTATGGTCTTTTTTCATCCAAAATAATGTTTTATCTTTATTAACTGTGTTTTAACCTGGTTCATTGTTCTGTTATCAACCCAAGGGTCCAATATAACCAGCTTCTCATAAAGATAGTGCTTTCGAACTTTCGTAAAAATTGACATATGATTTTTGTTTTGTTCTGAAAATTTGTAATGTTTACCCTTCTACGGACAGAAACAAAGGGGACCATAGTGTGATCACAGTGTTTATGTGAACTCCCATTATATGGTGTTAATAAAACTGACCAGCAATGCGAAATACTTTACATGCTGACTTAGCAAAGTTACATAATCAATTCTCCACAGATTTTGTTGAAGACCAACCAAGTCACTTTAGCTAATTCGTTTTGATTATTCAAATTTAAGATTCTTCTAAATGCTCAGCTTAATCACGAATAGTTTCAAAGAAAAGAGTTAATAACATCATTACAAAGCGTGAAGAAAATGAAATCAAAATTCATGTAATTCATTAGAGGTCAACCTTGGGAATTCCTTTTTTCAAAATATCATGAATTTATTGATATGTCTTTAAAATGTTGAAACAGATGTCTTACCTGATATAGAAAGCCGGATCTGAAGTATGGTCCCTATGCTTGACTTTAAATAGTGGAAAATTCACAGAAACCGCATCACGTGATTTAAAGCTTTACTTCTCTTTGCATATCATTTTCATGCAACTACACAATTACACTATTATCAAAGGTATACGTAAGGTATACATTTTTTTAATGTGAATAAGTTTGCACGTTTACGAATAAGGCTCGTTATAACAGTTGAAATATTAAGATTCACAAATGACTTTTTCATAATTTAGTCACAATTTATTTTTTAAAAGCATGGAATTCAAAATTTTAATAAAGTGCTGAACTTAAGACGACTGAGAATGGCTTGATTCGGCTTTTTTAGTTGTCGAAACTGCATATCATGTACTTGTTCCAAGTCAAAATCACTTATCTGTGAAATATTTGGTTATAATAGTATGTTAATGTTATATCACCATTATGCAGTTTCGTTTTGATGGCAGATCATTGAATGTCTCTGATTTATCGTTAACGAGCTAACACTTTAACGATGTAGAATATATAAATAATTTTATAAAGAGTGTTACTTGTCGGAGATCTTTTTTTGCAACGGTCTCCTATTGGCGTATACACTACAACTACATTTTGTATTTTTATTTAGATCACACCGGTTGACTGTCGTATATAATGGTGATTACCTAATATTCTCTCGTTAAGACAGACAAACCCTTGCTTAAGTTGGTTAAGAAATAACTGATGCAAGCTAATACTTTATTGTAATTTTAACATGAGTAGGCATTATTTTCGTGATGATTTTTGCCCAAGCGATAGTGAGGGCTAAAATAACACGAATATAATGCTTACCCATGTTAAAACAACAATAAAGTATAGCTTGCATCAATTATTTCGATTCTGAATAGGACAATTAACTTGCAGTAATTTCTATGTCCGATAAGTATAAGTGTAAAAGCGTTTGTGTAGGCTCTTCCATGAACCTCCCTTTTTTGTTTGTAAAGAAGCAAACGGCTTGCACTGTGATTTTTCAGAGAGAGGACTTGAACAGTCAGCATGAACGGTTGTCGTATCTAGGTCAAATATGTCAATTTCGGAATACAACACACTACAGTCATAATAAATGAATGAGTAACATCATGTGCACCATTTAAGAGTTTGAAAGTGTTTTAAAGTTAAGGAAATAATTATAATAAGTACATGATAATTTGATAAAATGTATTATCCTGAAGAAGTCAATATACACATGTGCATGTGCAAACAAATTTTTTTGGATTTAGAGGATGGGTTTGTTCACAAAACGAAAGAAGCATGTCATATTAGAATATACGTTTGCAGTATGTATAATTATGTAACCACGTCAATTCCGTTGCCTCATGTAGAGAGGCTAAATTTTTGCCATGTATTCGTGTCGGCATACATAGCAAAACCTATCTACTGTATTTTAGTTTATGTTTGCACGTCCTAATTACGCATGAAGTAATTGTCATTTGACATTAAAGAAGCAACAATCAATCTATTTATTCCATTAAGAATAAATGTAAGTGCATGTGGAATTTTTTTTATCTGTTTATATGTTATATTCAGTTTTATTCCAAAAATATAATGATTTGTACTCTTAAGGGGTGAAACTACGTATTGCCTTTTAAAGGTAACCGACATTTTCATTATACGGAATTTAAACCTGTTTGTGAATCCTTAAAAAAAGGATAAACGTGGGAAGATTTTTCTCGGAATTTAAATTTTGCACTGCATGCAAATCATGATCAAATATGAATACATATTTGGTATCTTTTTTAAACTGAGTTTTAGGCTAATCTAGTCAATAATCAGATATTAACGTTTGATTTAAAGTTGTCATTATGTCACGCCGTTTTCAAAACATGGCATTTGATTTTATAATATTGGTTTGATTCACACGACTCATCTAAGACTTCAACTTATAAACAATCTTGCTTCGTGGAAAATTGTAAATGGGGAAGTTATGCTGTAATATCAGTTATCTTGGTGTATTCATGGGTTTACTAAATACAACACCTGTGTGGAAAATTAATACACACTGAGGTGCAGCTTAATTATGTACAATTTCTACTCATAACGAAAAAGCACTTAGGTTACTTAATTTCAACACTGTTGTTAATCTTTGAATATTATTTATTGGTATAAATATCGATTTAAAGTCATATGAAACTTCAAATTAAAAAAAAAATAACTGTGAATTGTAGATATAATGTTTGTTTTTGTTATGTATCGATCTGAGGAGTTAAAACCTTTTTCAACTGAATCTTATAGCTTGTTCTTTTGTTGTATTGTTACACCGCAGTCCCAGGTTAAGCTAGGTTTACACTGCCGATCAGAAGATCAACTCGATGATCCAGATTGTCCAAATTTCCACGACCAAGCTCAACCAAATTTTTTATCGGGCCTGTTTACGACTTCTACCCGACCGCCATCCGACTGTACACGACCTTAACTCGACCATTAACGACTCCTTAATGACCCCATCACGATTCCATACCGACAACGAAATAAATACTTATTCGATAACTCCGATCGATTTACGATCTTCACACGATCTCTACTCGACTAACTAGACCAAACCAACTATATTCACGATCTTAGCCTAATCTCGAACAGACCAGATCGACCTGATCGTATATGGGTCGTAGGGATAATCGGGAATTGGTCGAGTATGCACATGTTTAGTATGAAAACGTCCTTTTTGTATTCCCTGCCGCTTTAGAGTGTGCATTAAGTGTTACCTTGTCCGTCCGTACACACGTACGTCCCAACAGGACCCTTTAAAATGTTATATATGCTAGCTGGGGCATTATCCGTTTATTTGGTTATATTCAGTAGAAGGTCCGAGTTAAATCATACATTTAAAATATCTGACTTGGTGCAGGCATTTTCAAATGTAGAAAATGGTGGATTAAACCTGGTTGTACAATAACATTCATTGTTAGACTGCTGATGACTAAGTTATCTTTCAAAGTTGGTTTATAAGAACATCAAGAATATATTTTACCTGTTTTATGGGTTTTATTATCTGTTTTGTCTGTTCGTATTATCCGATTGTCCAGAAATGTTTGTAGCATAAAAATAGAAAATGTGGTACAATTGCCAATGAGACAGCTCTTCACAGAACACTAAATGACACAGAAATTATCATTAACAACTATAGGTCACCTTACAGTCATTTTTTTTTTATTCGGACTTTTTGACGTAACTTCACTCAAAAATGAGACGAAAGACAAATATTTTTTAATTGGTGCGAATTTCTTTCTACCAATAACGATACAAACTGTTCAGTGAGCACACGTTTTGATCATGTGTTTCTAACATACTTTTGTAAGTTTGCTTAAACTTTGACGATCGTTACACTCGCTGCAAATGCGTCTACAGTTTGTGATTCATCGTTTGTTAGTTCAAACTATGCATTTCTTTTTTTCTTACTTTAACATTAACATAAAATCAATTATATAAACGTGTTCTTGCTTGTCATAACTCAAAACATTGTCTAAAATTAAACAAAATTTCAATCCCCTCTAACCAAACGATGCATTTGTTTCTACTTCTGTAACGTTTAACAAACTATAACAAACGGCACCCAGCGGTTTACCAAACTTTGGCTAGAAAGAAATGCACTCTGGATATCTTGATAGATATATGTAAAGTTGTAAACTGTTTCAGAAAAGGTATAACTCCAGGGGATTGAAATTCTACTTTGGGTCAAATTTTGGGGAAATATGTGACACTTTGCCCTCTTTTTTTGGCAAATACATACAGGTTATTGCCATACAGCAACTGTATCATGTCAACCACTGCCTCGCCTAGATTTCTCGGCGTCTGTTCCTGTCTACACCATCTTGTTCAGATCTATTGCAATAATTGTGGACTGAAAGTTAATATTACTAAATCCAAAGTCATGATTTTAGCAATTCTGGTAGACTTCTTTCTTCTCAATTTCATTTAAATAATACCCCCCTAACGAACACAAATCAAAGTACTGAAGTACTGAACATCGGATGACCGCAGGTTCTTGTGGATGGTCAAAAGCACATGTCACAGAAACAGATCACATCTCTATACCTGAAACTTGGGTTAATTTACAGAGATATTTTTTTCTGATACAAGTTCGTGCTTGGATGATGAATAAATGACAGGAAATTCAACCTCACCGTAATAACTATTATATTGTAGTGCAAGAAATCAGTATACCTTGGACTATTATACTTGTATAATAATAGTCGTAGAGAATACACTGGTTTGTTGTTATATATATTATTAATATTACGATTGCATATATGTACCAATTATCAGGTTGTCTGCATGTTGATATCGTAAAATATCAGCTGCGAGACATAATATTAAGCTTTTTGTCGAGTAAGCGCAGCGAACGAGATCAAAAAGCCTTCATATTATTTCGAGCAGCTGATATTTTACAATATTAATATGCCGATAACCTGATAATCGATTTATCGGGCTGCATTTGCGTCTTTTGGAAGTATTGTCTTAGTTTCATCAGCAACCGGAAGTTGACTTGATAAGTTCGGGGCAAACTTATCAACGTCGGTTCAAACATTATGACGTCGCTGATATGTCCGGGTCAAAGTTATTAAGGCCAGGTCAACGTATTTGACGTCACAAAGCCGTGATATGGAGTTTTATTAAGAGCTGAGCAGATTGATATAGACAGTTGGACGACCGATAAATGTCATTTTCATCTATTTGTATATATGATAATTCTATTCTACTATTATTATAGTGCAGTGCAAGTGCATGGTGGACACTCTTCTGTAAAAAAATCAAAGTCTAATAGGCTGTAAAAGCAATTGCTGCCATGTTAATGTTTTGGGACACTTTTATTTTTCGTCTACATATATAAGAATTAAACCTGACAGGACATGGTTGTCTAGTGAAAAGCAAGAAGGTTTTGACTTTATATCAATTAAAGACTTAAGCAGGAAATCATTTTTAATATGTTTTATATTTCACAAGGAGACGACAAGTTTACCAGGCTAAAGTTGGGGGTAATTATGGATTATCCCCTGGTAGTGTTTGTAACTGGGCAATAATTACTTTTATTTATTTAATTTTAACAATTTTCATAATTAATTTAAATTAACCATTCAGTTAAAACATTTCACCTTTCGAGACGCTAATGTTGAAAAATGGGACAGAAATAAAATAACTTACAAGACATAAACATGTAAAAAATAAATATATTTTCAGCTTACTAAAAAATATTTTCATAGTGTTACTTTGACATCATTTCTTAAAACTAAGTCCCACACATAATTGTTCATTTGATATGGGTCATCCTCATGCGGTACGAGAAGTTTTCATGTCGCTAAATAGTCTTCTTGTCGCTTAATTTATTCTTCTTGTCCGTTCTTGACGCTTCTTGTCGCTAACAGTTCTTCTTGACGTTATTAGTGAGACCGCTATTTTTAGATTACAGGTGGTCATTTACACTACACGTATAATCTGTATAGTGATTTTTATTTTACGATAAATTTATGAATGAACGATAATTTTATGAATGAACAAGAGCACCTGACCTCTTTCTGAAACACCAATTAAACATATAAAATCGTATTTATTAAGAAATAATTCAGTCAAATTTTCACCACTAAATCAACAACTGAAATGATTCCATATTTTGTTGAAACATCGTACAACCGGAGAACAGAAATCGCAGGTATGAAAATGCACTTTTTTCACTGGTGTTGAAAACCCAAAACTAATTTGACTAGAATTTATGAATGACGGAAATTTAAGCGATAACAATACATCGGAGTGACCTCAAGGTCATCCTCTGTAAAAATTATACCTACTTGGGTGTCAAATGTAGTATTAATGGCAAATTTACAGATGCCCAACATGAAATGTAAAATAAAGGGCTAAAGGCCTTATTTAAACTAAAAAAATGTTTCTCAGGTCATAAACCAAAATTAAAAACTCCACTTCATGTTTTTGACCATACAGTTAAATCAGTCTTAATGTATGGCAGTGAAATATGGGGTGACATTAACTTTAGCAAACTAAACACTCAAGGAGATAACTATTTCAAAAAACTATGTGGAGACCTGGCAGTAGAGAAGGCTCATTTAAGTTTTTGTAAATTTATACTTGGAGTAAGTAAAAAAGCAACAAATATTGCAGTTATGGGTGAACTGGGCAGATATCCTCTATTTTTGGAGGTTTTATTAAATATGTTTAAATACTATATACGTTTAAAAAAATCCGATGATTTATTATTAAAAGAGGCTTTCAACCTCTCAAAATCTCTACATGATGAGCAGAAAAAGAGCTGGTATACCAGTATTCAAATTTTATTTAAATACTTTAGCATCAATGAAAATTATGCACTTAATTTAAAGACGAAGTTAAAAAAAACTATTTAATATGCAAAAAGATGCAATCAAAATATGATTTAATATGGCAAACTGAGCTTAATAATGATTTCAGATGCAATAAACTATATGGTAACAATCTTAGAACTTATAGACTTTTAAAAGCAGATTTTGCTTAGAAAATTACCTTTTGCAGGATTTTTTTTTAGATATAGACATTAATTAACGAAATTCCGTATCAGTGCTCACAATTTAGAGATTGAGAGGGGAAGGTACAAAAATCTGACAGTGTCAGAACGTATCTGTAAATTGTGTGGTACTGAGGTTGAGGATGAAATTCATTTTCTTCTTCAGTGCAACAAACTTTCAAATATTTGTTTAAAATTTTTAAATGAAATAAAACAACGGTTTAAAAATTTTAGTGGTTAAAGCCTCGGTCACACCTTAACGGATAGCTCGAACGGATGCCTAACGGATAACTTTTTTTCCAATCCGTTCATGTCCGTTAGACATCCGTTCTTATACGTTAGACGTCCGTCCATGTCCGTTGTATGTCCGTTAAGCGTACGTTTTATCCGTCGACGTCCGTTCTGTCCGGTGGAAATTTTTGAGCATGTTCAAAACTTTGAACGGACGTCCAACGGATAAAGTGTCCGTTGCACGTCTGGTAGGCGTCCGTTTTGTACGGTACTCGTCCGTTTCGTTTCCGTTTTGTTTCCGTTACGTGTCCGTTATACATCCGTTGGAGGTTTGGAAGATAAATTCACCAACTGACTTCTACCGGACGTTAAACGGATAAAACGGATGCTGAACGAATGAGAAACGGACTTCTACCGGACGTATAACGGATAAAACGGATGATGAACGGATCTGAAACGGATAAATGCCAATTGAAAATTTTGCGTCAGAAATGGTCCGAGTACATTTTATAGTTATTTCGTAGTGCATCTCTTTTAGAAAATAAATGGAAATACAAAAAATCCCACCTGCGCTTTCTCAATAATATGTTTACAGTGTGGTGTACTACTTTTGGGACAAATTATATCAAAACTATAGAAAACTTCATCGGCTCTAACCCAAAATATGGACAATTTTATACTTAGGGGGTCTTGAAATATTTTGACAGTTTCCGAAATGCTTATTTTTAACCTTTTTCAGCGGGACCAAATCACTTCTTTACTTTAAAATTCTTGAATCGTTTTTTTTCACAGTGTAAGGTTATCCCCCTACTTGCTATTTGAGGCCTAAAACATGAAGAAATAAATTTGGAAGTGATTAAAAAAAGATTGGCAAGTAACACACTGTCCACACTAGGGATTATACTCGGAATCAAGGGACAATAACTGTGTACTCGCAGTGTATGTAAAGTGCGGATCCTAAAATATCATTTTTACTGTATATGCAATAAATGTCTAATGTAGAATGATAAATAAACAGACGAACTTTTTTTAATTTTTGAAGAAAATGAAGAAAATGAGTTAAAATGTTTATGTTCAGAAATATATAATACTAATAAAACAAAGTAAGAGATGCGAGCGGGGTTTTATCGCGCCTAAAACCATCCAGCTGT
This sequence comes from Mytilus edulis, assembly GCA_019925275.1. Taxonomy (NCBI): domain Eukaryota; kingdom Metazoa; phylum Mollusca; class Bivalvia; order Mytilida; family Mytilidae; genus Mytilus; species Mytilus edulis. The sequence continues at coordinate 56,948,648 of CM034352.1, read as the reverse complement.
GAAATATATACCAAAATAGGTGAATATTTAGGACATTTCACGAACAGATCGTGCAGTTGCTTTATAACTAACAGGTAAGATATTGTTGCAGTAAAAAATATTCATTTTAATACAATTATTAAAGTTGTATAACGTAGAATATGTTTTGTCATTCAGTTTCTTCATATTTAACTAAATTCCACTATGATGATTTCGTAATGCTAGTCATGTTTACTGTCGAATAATGATACTATGCTTTCATTTTCACTGTGGAGCGAATCATTATTATTGTATATGCGGTGCATTTTCACTGTATAATTTTTTTATTTTTATCTATTACAGCTCATTTCTTTAAGCATGTAGAGCAAGACTTTAGTTGACTTGCTTGCTTTTTTCATTGGATAATCATTATGATAACACCCAATTTAATTCAAATATTAAAAATACAGGTTAAACTATGCCTATTCGTTTTGTTTAAAAATGTCAATCTTATTTACAAAGTTTGTATAAACAATTATACAAACAAAGCAAGCATTCCAACCAAAGTTTTGCTTTACATGCATTAGGAAATTAGCTGTAAAGCCTTAATTTAGCCGACTTGCTCAAACAATAGATAAAGTAAGAGAAAGATTTGATAAAATTTAACTTACGGAGGAAAGTTTGGTTTTAAAACACTCTAATAAATTCAATAGAAAAAACATTTATTTCAAATGTATTCCATTTAGTTTCTTATAAAGCGTATAGGGATCTTTATCCTTATTTTTTTTATCCATTTCCATGACACTTCACCACTAATTACGTACATCTTGATATAGATTGAACCTTTGTTTTTCCGTTTAAAAGGTTTTACACTGGAGCCCTTTATAACTTGCTGTTCGATGTTAGCCAAGACTCCATGTTGAAGACCGTATTTTGACGTATAATGGTCTACTTTTATAAATTGTGACTCGGATGGAGAGTTGTCTCATTGTCACATACGACATTTATATAAGGCTCAAAAACGAAACAAGACGGGATAAAAAGGGATAAAAAAATCCACGCTACATTTTTAATATATCTATGATGGGCTTAATATGAGTCAAAATAGAGTAAAATAGTGGGTCGCATATGGGTATAAGCGTAACGCCGGATTGCCGATTTTTTGCAAGCGTGACAGGTGAAAGTCAAATGATTGTGTCGTGAAAAACGGTAAATGAAGTTTCGCGGGACACGGATAATTACCAAAAATGAGAACTGCATAGTATAAGCGGGATACGGGAATCTGACAAAACAATAATCGGAATACGAGAATCTGCCAAAACAGTACGCGGGATCTAGGATCAGAACACTCCAATGAGACCCCAAAATAAGATATTTTTGTATATTCATCCTTTTGTTATAGTCATGCCTTCAATAACAAATGTATCCGATGCATGCAATTTTTTTTATATATTTGGTCCCTTTTTCAATTTTGTGGGGTCCAAATTTATAGACAAAAGTCCTTTAATATAGATAATTGGGATTCGTTGACATGCTGAATCTAACCGTGTATCTAGTTTGGGGATTTTTTGCCTAGTTGCTGAAATAGCCCACATAGAGTTCCAAAGGGTCTAAAATCAACAAAAAATGAATTGTAGCATGCATTTCGTGTACAATTACCCAAATGTGCATGGTTTTATCTCTGCGGTAGTATCCATTCGCGGATCTAGAATTTTTCATAAGTAGGGGCCCACTGACTGCCTAAGAGGGCCCGCTGCTGTCACGCTCCAGTGATTCCCTAAATAAGTAACCAAATGTTTTCCCAAAAAGGAGGGCGACACCCTGTCCCCCTCTAAATCCTCCTCTGGTATCGAGTTGTGCATTGCGGATCATTTTTTTTTGTATCAAGGGTGCTCTACGTTACGTTCCAATGCAAACAAAAAAGTTTGCACACACAACTTACATTTCTTGTTTAATGACTGTGGATAATTTATGTCACATGCCGTTTCACCTTATACAGTGAAAATCATGCAAGCAACAATCGAGGCAAGAACATTTATTCTAACAAAAATAATCTTTTTCAGAATATGGAAATTGAAGCAGTTGAGGGCTCAACAGTAGAGGAGGAAAGTGATGATGGATCACAGGAAAAAACATCTAAAGTTAAGAAGGAGGGGTCTTTATACCGGTGCACTGATTGTTCATTCAAGACCAAATGGCTATCTAGCTGGTACAGACACAAGAAGATCCACACTGATGACTTATTCAAATGTGACCAGTGTGAATCTAAATTCCAAGACAACACGCTTCTAAATGAACATAAAAACTGCAAACATGGAGAGGGCCTGATATGTGCGCATTGTTCAAAACATTTTAAAAGCAGAGCTGGCCTGGCTTACCACATGAAGAAGGTAACAGGAGCCTTTAATCATACCTGCCCGTTTTGCAGTAAAACATTTGTACAAAAACAGCACTTTGATGGCCATGTTAACAAACACCTGAAGAACAAGCCATACAAATGTGGGAAATGTCAGAAGTCGTTTTTGTATAAACACAATTTAAAACAACATGCTGAAAGTTGCCTGAATGAGAACAACAACACATACCAGTGTGCTCTTTGTAAACAGGAGTTCGTATCTTCAAAATGTCTTGCTAATCACAAAGCAGGGAAGCATGGCAATACGGTACACACCTGTCAACACTGTGGGAAAACTTATAAATGGCCAGCTAGTTTGTATAGACATATAAAAAGTCATAAATAGATATTAAGAAATATATATAGAAATAAATATTTGTTATACATGTTATATTAATTGTCTACATTTTCATTTGTTGCAAGTGCATTTATCACATAATTCTACAATAAAAATTCCTCGCATCTTTGGAAATTCTACATTAATAATGACTGCACTAACAGTGATAATTCATCGCATCTATAGTTAAAATGGATCGCTTTCAATAATCGATATGCTATATTATGATGCTTTTATAACACTTATTTGAACTTTAATGCTATGTTTGTATATTATAAAGACATATCACAATGAAAATATGTTAAAACTTACCTTCAAATCACTTAACTTGATATTTTCAAAACGTAAACAAATACAGTTTTCCATGATCCTTTATTCTACAATAGACATATCCGCATATAACAGTAAAAATGAACTAGCTGGATTCGCACTTTATATACACTGACTCGGACCAAAGGCTAATTATTGGTATGTCAGGTTTCTTTAATAGGTTCATGAATTCTTATTACTAGTATTCATAATCGATCTTAGAGTAAGGGCACGTCTTCACTATCAAGCAGCTCTTATTCAGGCCAGACACTGCCCTTTGGTGGCATTTAGAAGAACAAACCAAAACCAGTTACACAGAAACATTTTGAATATTTATGCGATTTACATGTATTATTATTGTCGCCTTTAATTTTTCCGTATATCTTGTTCATCCGTTTTATCCGGTACGCTTCCGTTGGGTGTCCGTTTTATGCGGTACTCGTCCGTTGGATGTACATTCGACATCCGTTCTGTCCGGTACGGTTCCGTTTCTCGTACGTTGCATATCCGGTGTGTGTCCGTTATGCATTCGTTACACGTCCGTTTTATTCGGTCAACACATCAACGGACTCCCAACGGATAACAATTTTGTCAACGGACAACTTTCACTTGCATCCGTTAGGCGTCCGTTCGTGCTCTCCGGTAAGGTGTGACCGAGGCTTAACGGATAACTTTTTTACAATCCGTTCATGTCCGTTAGACGTCCGTTCTTATCCGTTAGACGTCCGTCCATATCCGTTGCATGTCCGTTTAGCGAACGTTTTATCCGTCGACGTCCGTTCTGTCCGGTGGAAAATTTTGAGCATGTTCAAAGCTTTGAACGGACGTCCAACGGATGAAATGTCCGTTGAACGTCCGGTAGACGTCCGTTTTGTACGGTACTCGTCCGTTTCGTTTCCGTTTTGTATCCGTTACGTGTCCGTTATACATCCGTTGGAGGTTTGGCAGATAAATTCACCAACGGACTTTTAACGGACGTCTAACGGATAAAACGGATGTTGAACGAATGTGAAACGGACTTCTACCGGACGTATAACGGATAAAACGGATGATGAACGGATCTGAAACGAATAAATGCCAATTGAAAATTTGCGTTAGAAATGCCAATTAGATTTCGTAAGGTTCATGAATTCTTATTAATTAAAAAAAAACCAAAGACACTAAGAAACCTCTGCAATTTTATAAGATGTATTAATAGCAAGCTCACTCCTTCTTAACAACCATAATTTATTTACCATACTTATACTTATAGAAAGTATTTCTTTATACAATTTTAACTTTTATATTTGACTGTATAAGTATATATAACCTTTTATATGTTATCTCATCCGAAATTTTGAATTTTATGCATTTTTAATGCATTTTTATTCTTATGTATATTTTTTTTACTTCTCTGTAACCTTTGTACTTGCATGGTTTAATGAGAATAAACTATCTATCATTATTATTCATAATTGACCATAGAGTAAGAGCACGTCTTCGTAATCTTGAAGCTCTTATTCAGGTTGGCGGCATTTTGAAGAACAAACCAAAACCAGTTACATAGAAATATTTTGAATATTTATGCGAGTTACATGTATTATTATTGTCGCCTTTTTTTTCCGTATATCTTGTTCATCCGTTTTATCCGGTACGCTTCCGTTAAGTGTCCGTTTTATGCGGTACTCGTCCGTTGGATGTACGTTCGACATCCGTTCTGTCCGTTACGTTTCCGTTTCTCGTACGTTGCATATCCGTTGTGTGTCCGTTATGCATTCGTTACGTGTTCGTTTTATTTGGTCAGTACATCAACGGACTCCCAACGGCTAAAAAAATTGTCAACGGACAACTTTTATTTTCATCCGTTAGGCGTCCGTTGGTGCTATGCGGTAAGGTGTGACCGAGGTTTTAGATATTAAATCACAATTTATTTGGCGAATGTCCACTGAAGATATTTTCATACTCCAGAAACTCGGAGAATTATTGAAAAATGTATCCTTATATAGGAAAGTTTCCTTAAATGATATATAGATATAGTAATGCCCAGTGACCCCCCTTTTTTTTAAACCTAGTTGTATTATTAAACACTGTGCTTGTTGTATTCTTCTACTTGTCTTAATAAATATTATTATTTTTTTTATATATAACATTGTGTCTTAATCATATTGAATCATTTGTAATCATTTGTATGTAATTGATGTTGATTGTTCTGCTCCTTGTGGGCGCTTTAATTTGATTAGCAATAAAATATATTTGAATTTGAATTCTATGTACTCTACAAGCTCCATCACAACTATTAACCTGTCTCTTTAAACTCTTACCACCTTGCCCCATCTTCGCTAGCCAAGGGTTACGATCCACTTCCCTGGTAACCCTTGACCAGCGAAGATGCACATTGCGCCCACAAATCCAATTGCTTTATTTCTATGTAGATTTTAAATGTATGATTTTACTCGGACCTTCTACTGATTATAACAAAAAAAAACAAATATATAAATATAAACATCTAGCATAATATATAACATGTTGGGACGCACGTGCGTACGGACGGACAAGGGTTACACGTAATGCCCACTCTGAAGCGGCGGGGAATAAAAAAAAATCGGACGTTATTCACCAAATAATGCATGGCGACCAATTCCCGAGTATTCCTACGATCCATACGATCAGGTCGATCTGGTCAGGCTGAGATCGTGAATAGTTGATTTGGTCCAGCTAGTCGAGTAAATATCGTGTAAAGATCGTGAATTGATCGGAATTATCGAATAAGTATTCATTTTGTTGTCGGGATGGAGTCGTGATGGAGTCATTAAGGAGTATTGAATGGTTGAGATAAGGTCGTGTACAGTCGGACAGTAGTCGGGTAGAAGTCGTAAACAGGCCTGATCAAGAATTTGGTTGAGCTTGGTCGTGGAAATTTGGATAATCTGGATCATCGAGTTGATCTGATCGGCAGTGTGAACCTAGCTTTAAGGGAAGGGTTGAAACCTTCAAACATGTTTAAATTCGACATATTAGTTATATTCCTGGTCCAAGTCAGGAGCCTGTAATTCAATGGTTGTCGTTAATTCATGTCTGTCATATTTGGTTTTTCGTTTAATTATTGTTATATATTATGTCGTTTAGTTTTCTCATTTGAATTGTTACATATCTTTTTATACCAAGGCCTTTTTAGCCGACTACTAGTATAGTACAGTATCGGATTTTTCCAGCGATGAAGGCCGAACGGATGACCATAATTGCTAACATCCACTTCATTTAAATATAAGTGGATAGTTGTCTCATTAGCTATCATACAACATCTCCTCATTAATATAGCTCAATCTTGTCTTCTTTTGGAAGATTTCTTAGTGCTGGGTTTGAAACTCTTTTATAATCTTCCCATTATTGTCGATACTATTTTAAAAACCTACGAAAAATAACTGCAGTTCTTGGAAAACTTTAAACATTGAATTTTTCCATTTTTTAAACAGTAATTCCCGGTCAACATAGACAAAACAATATAAGTTAAATTACGCATTACCTTTTAAAAGTTGCACAATATTTTGATATATACAATATCACTATGATCATCAGATCAAGTGAATTCAAAGAAAATACGCTGAATGTACAACAATGGTTCTTCTTAGAATTTTATATATTTTAGTTTTCCAGAAACATAATTTAAACCCCGCATGCGATATATTATTTTAATGGTTTGATCTTACCTAAAAATAATCATTACAATTTTCAGCGTATAAAAGACCTTTTGTGTTTTGTAATACCGACTTATTTGTTTTGTATAGAATTTATTTCAATCATACAAGGCCTAGGACAATTGTAGAATTTAAAATCATATGAAAAACTATAGGTAGTCAGGACATTTTACATGAACCTAGTCTGTTGAATATCAAAAGAATGCATACGTAAGTTATTATTGGCAGTTCCAGTCTGTGAACAAATCCCTCAACGGGTATCAATTTGGACAGCCAAGTTAAGAAATGATTTAATTTGACGAAAGAATAATCTTAGTTATGTAAAGTGTGTTTTCATTAATCAACTATTAACCAGGGTACACACTTAAAAGAGAATACACTCCTCATGATATCGATGTTATAATATTTTTACATACATATTGAAATTAATCGTGTTTTTGGCATCAGATTGAGGGGTCTCTAGATGAGGTATCATTATATTCTGTATTCTGTAATTCTTTAAACCAGTTTTCTCATTTGCCCATTGTTCCCTATTCTTTAGATTTTAGCACCCTTTCATTCTCTCGTCTTTATTTGTTTGTCCAATTTCTCTTTTCTTTTAGTTTTGCGGGCCATTATTCTCTTTTGTGTTGCGTCTCCCCTATATCTTGGGACTTTAAGGAAGAATTGTATCCTTGACAATAACAACATATTAGTTGTCATTTCATATTTTTTGTGTGTACGGCTCAGTCATTATCGCTATCTTAGTCAGTACCACTGTCCTGTGGGCAGTCCATATACCACGATAATGCAGCATTTTGCATTTGCGCCGGGTTTTTTTACAGGTAAATTACAGGTGCATGTTATTTTTCATTTATCATCATAAACCTCTTCCGTTTGCCAGTTGTTTAAATGTTATGAATTTTCAATCAATTGGGAAAGCCATTTACCAATGTCACTTAATTTGTCTTTATACTCTGTGCTTATTCTAAAAGACCGGATTTTCCTCCACCAGTTCTGACCCAGATAAAAACAAGGACAATATTCTACATTACTGAAAAGCACCCATACTGATTGCGTTATGCATTGCTTGTTTAAAGTCAACTAGAACAAACCCGCGAATCGCGGGCATATACAGCTTGTGAAATGTTGTACGATGATTTTTTGTAAAAGATATTATGTATGGAGAATTTCAAAAAAGGTATCAAAAGCCATCTCCCTTTTTCCAAAGTCCGATATTTTTTTCCTTTCTGTTAAATTTTATTATTTTCGTGTTTCTGGCCTCAGACCACAATTATTCTTCTCCTTTGTTACAATGCATCTTTTGGTAAAAGTCAAATTAAATTTAAATTTAAATTTCCACCGCTTCAAACATGAAATAAATGTAACTGCTTATATATAGACCATTATTTATTTTAGTCTAATAAACAAGTGTGGACACAGATGAGTGTGGATAGTATGTTTGGATGTTTGACAGTGTCTTGTGACAATTGGGGGCCCACTGACTGCCTAAGAGGGGGCTCCCTCCAGTTACGCTTCAGTGTTTCCCTATATAAGCAACCAAATTTGTTCCGAAAAAAGCATATCCAGAAATCAACGCCACTTTGCTTATTTGAATATTATACTAAAGAAATCGGATACGGGTCACGGAAATTACATTAAAATGATAGGGAATTTTGAAAAAAATGTCTGTTTTAATTTTAATTTAAGTGATAGACAGGTTGCCGGGGCAGAAAATGAATATACACAATAATATACACCATTTAAACGAAACATAATGACTGTTGTTGCAAAAATACAGGTTCCTGAGCTATTTTTAAAATCGAAGCGAGAGGCTTTTAATATTGCAGTGTAAAATACAGGCTAAAATGGCTGAAACGTCTAATTTGCAGACTTCGTGTTGAAAATTGGCTACTAAGGTCATTACAAAAACAGGTTGCCGGGGTGAAATTTGAAACTTGAATTTCCAAAGAATAAGCAAGTTCAAACCTTTTATGTGTATTCGCTGAACTCTAGGTTCCCACGTAAAGTTAAAATGTCACCATTTCAAGAAGAATAAACTCACGAAAGCACGAAAAATTCACTAAATTCGCGTTCATTGTTTTGATTTTGACCGCCTGACAACTTTACGGAAATATCAAAGTGATTGTAAATAAGGACTCTGTGACGGGCAACTTATAATATCCGTGTTTTAAAGATTTTAATGATTTTAATGATATCAAGCCAGTCCAGTTCAAACTACTATCACGTGGTACAATTCTCATTTACATATTATGAATATTAATTAGCAAAACCACTACTAATTTCTGGCTATGGGGAGACCCGGGGCCCCCTCCCCCCTAAATCCGCTTCTGATTGCACAATACTGTGCTGTAATTGAAGATTTCTTGCTAATGTGCAATACTGTGCAATTGAAAATTTCTTGCTATTGCACAATACTTAATATTATTATTTTGGACACCGATTTTGACCAACTTGAAAACTGGGCCCATAATCAAAAATCTAAGTACATGTTTAGATTCAGCATATCAATGAACCCCAAGAATTCATTTTTTGTTAAAACCAAGGTAAGTTTAATTTTGGACCCTTTGGACCTAAATGTAGACCAATTTGAAAACAGGACCAAAAATTAAGAATCTGAATACACGGTTAGATTTGTCATATCAAAGAACCCCAATAGTTCATTTTTTATTTTGGACCCTTTTTGCCACTAATTCCTTTGGAACAAAACTCCCAAAATCAATCCAAACCTTCCTTTTGTGGTCCTTTTGTGGTCATGAATCTTGTGTTAAAATTTTATAGATTTCTATTAACTTATACTAAAATTATTGAGCAAAAACCAAGAAAAATGCTTATTTGGGACCTGTTTTTGGCCCCTAAATCCTAAACTGTTGGGACTAAAACTACCAAAATCAATCCCAACCTTCCTTTTGTGCTCAGAGACCGATGTTAAAATATCATAGATTTCTATTTACTAAAACGCAAGTTATTGTGCGAAAACCAAGAAAAATGCTTATTTGGACCCTTTTTGGCCCTAATTCCTAAACTGTTGAGACCAAAACACCCAAAATTAATCCCAACCTTCCTTTTATGGTCATAAACCTTGTGTTTAAATTTCAAAAGATTTCTATTTACTTTTACTTAAGTTAGAGTGTGAAAACCAAATGTCTTCGGAGGACGACGATGACGCCAACGTGATACCAATATACGACCAAAACATTTTCAATTTTTGCAGTCGTATAGAAATGATCTCATTTCAAATTTCTAATGGAGTTGGCAACAATAATTAACTACTCATTTAAATACATCATAAAATATTAAAATATAAAATGTCATACAGTCATGGTCAGGTGATGATGCCCCCGCTAGCATACAATGTTATAAAGGGACATAAATCAAGAACTGTAAAAGTGAAGCTGCCAAAAATTGAATTTAAAGAGTTTAGAGGTAATAAGCATCATATACACATTTCACTCAATTTAGTTAAGACAAACTTAAGAAACTAAATAATTCTTCAATTTTTCCATTTGTAAAAGAGGGACGAAAGATACCAAAGGGACAGTCAAACTCATAAATCTAAAACAAACTGACAACGCCATGGCCAAAAATAAAAAAGACAAACAGAAAAACAATAGCACACACGACACAACATAGAAAACCAAAGAACAAACAACACGAACCCCACCAAAAACCAGGGGTGATCTCAGGTGCTCCGGAAGGGTAATCAGATCCTGCTCCATATGTGGCACCCGTCGTGTTGCTTATGTGATTACAAATCCGGTAAATAGTCTAATTCGGTAGGTCATATTCATGAAAGGGAAGGGGATTGTAGTTACGACGTAAGGAACATATCCGATATCATTTATGAAACGGTTATTCCATAACGGTCAACCAACTCGTGATGGCGTCCGTAAAATTTACGAAGGGATGATTTCAACTTCACCATTTGGAATTCTTGGTTTAATAGCTTCCTTGTGAGCAGCAAACCTCTATCAAGAAAATCATGATAGGAAATGCAAGCACGGGAATATCGTATCAATTGGGAGATATATACCCCGTATGCAGGTGCTGCTGGAATGTTGCTACTTAGAAATGGAAAGTTAAAAGGGCATAACCTTAGAATGATAATCAAAGTGCTTGTAATCACTGAATGGTTATCAAAGACTGCTATAATTTATCAGTTGGTAGTAAAGTGAATTTTGCATTGTATATTGTATATAGCATTAATTTAAGTTGATTCAACTACTATTCTGGACAGAGAAAGATAACTTCAATTTTCAAAGAAGATTTCATAAAGCATTGGTTTTAGGTAATTCAACAACCATTCTGGACAAAGAAAGATAACTCCAATTCATGGTCTTGCATCTACAAAAATGCTTGTTTTTGGCTCTTAATTCCTAGACTGTTTGCCCCATAACCAACAAAACATACCCCAACCTTCTACTTATGGTATTAAACATTATGGTACAATTTCAGAACAATTGAAATACTTATACACAACTTTTTGTACTGACACTAGATTAATGATTGTTTAAGGCACATTTGGAACCCTTTTTCCTAAACCTTAGGGACTATAACCCCCAAAATCAATCCCAAGCTTTCTTTTGTGGTTATAAACATTGTGTTATAATTTTATTGATTTCTTTTTGCTTATACGAAAGTTATTATCCGGAAACCATCAGTCTTCGGACGGCGACAACAGGATACCTATTTACGATTGCAAAAAATTCTGCGGTTGTATAAAAATTTCAAACATGTACAATGAAATATAGTTTTAGAAATCGATTAGCCTAGATGAGCCTAACAATTTTTTTTAAACATAATTGAAGGACCGTTTACACTCAGGACCGAGTCATCAGTAGGCAGTACAGATGCAGTACAGTATTTTAATAATACACTTAGACAAAGAGCTAAATCCAGTGATATACTTTGTACTACAGGTCCTTCATGAACATCCATCGACCACAACCATATCTCAAGAACATTTCATACTACATGGTTGGATTCAGAATTCCTAAAAAAGGCATGATTTGTTTTATCATATTAGTATATACATGTATGCACAGGTTAACACTTTTTTGTGGTATAATCATTCAGTATTTAGCAACTATCAATTTGCTTCGTGCACATATTGATATAGGTTGAAAGTTCCTCTGTTGGAAATAAGAACACACACACCTCCACCTAGTTTTAGTCAACTGACAAAACATTCAAAACTATAAAATGTTATCTAAGACTTGTCAGTGTCTATTTACCATTGCCACTGAATCAGTGATATATGTATACACATAATTATATACATGTAAGACTAAAATTATAAAGTACACATATAAGACTAAAACTGACATTCGGTCTTTTCTACAACTTCCTTCCCAAAGTCATTTTCAAATCTGACTTCATGATAAAATAAGATTCCATATCTACAACCAATGAAAATGAAATACCCCTCTAATAGACTAGCATTTAAATCACAGTTTTCTAAGATGGTAGCTAGGTCACCGTGGAACCTAGAACTAAAAAATTTGAAACAATATTTCTCAAATATTTCAAATGCATGTACATTTAATAATATAAATTCTCCAAAATTCACTTTATTTCCCCCTTTTTTATCTTCTGTTAGAGACTGTATATTGACCTCTAGATGTCTTTCAATTCCATTCAGTTTGGTGTGGGTTGATGTTTGATGGTTGTACATGTTACAACCAGATGCTAGGCAGGGCTCAGATTTATACGACCACAGATGTTGAACCCTGAACAGTTGAGGCAAGTATGGGCACTACATTCACAAATTTAAATGATTCAAGCTTATGTTTTGAAATAAGGGGGAAAATGTAACCTTTTCAATTCATAAAGGGGGGGGGGGATACATTTCCATAGTATAAAAATTTTTCTGAAAAATGATTCCATTTATTTTCAATAAATGATAAATATTGAAGTCTATATCATGCATCTAGAAACAGGCTCATCATTATTTCTAAACATGTATGAACATATTCCAAAATGTGGACAAACCTTCATTAAATATTCTACTTCAATTAGTGGAGGAGATCAAATTAAAAAGTTGCAATGGTTAAATACTCCAATGGCAGTCTTTCCTGCTAAAATCTCATGTGTAGAATGTGATATACCATTTTTGGGTCTATATTTTGTCCGTTATATTAAGGTCATTTTGACACAGCAAAATATAAAAGAAAATGTAAACTATGATATGGAAATTGAGTTCTTTTTCGCAAAATAAACCCACTTAAACTGAACTTTAAATGCAAAAGACTCCTAAATGGCTAACAGATATTGCTATAAACAATAGTCCATGATTATACATGATATTAAAGAATTCATGAAATTTACACTGATTCTGTCAGTTGACTGGACTAGAATGAGACAATTAAGTTATATAGACATAAAGGTTTTTTCCAACCATTCCAACAGTTGTGGTGTAAATTAAATCAGTTGTATTTTATGGTTGACATATTTATCTATATACAACAGACTCTATTTTAAAAGAGTAAAAGCCATTTTATTCCTTTTATAATCTTTTTCAATGTTTACTATAAATTAATGCAGATTTCATAAAGAAATACACAACTTTTACAATATTCCATGTTTTTATTCTGATAATTGATAAAATTTACATTAAATGTTCGGGAAATTTCCCAAAAGTTATGAAAGTTTTAAAATATATGTGGTAAAAATGTATATAACAACTATTTTTTCGGGAAATGTCCCGAAATCATTTTCAACATTAATTTTTATGACATATATGTTGGCAAAGCGTTTCATCAAACAGATCTGAAACACATTTCGGGCAATATCCCGACAAAAAAAAAAGCTTTTTGTTCAAATATAGTTATTCATAAAAATTATCTCTCACTTAAAAAAAAAGTATTTTGATTATAACCATACTTTTCATTACAGTTCAGAAAAAAATATTTTCTAAGAAATATAAAGTTTGCTCCATATTGCATCACATTTGCAACATGCTATATTTGACAAAGTGCACATAACAGGTTAAACATAGAAAATAAAATTCCATTAGAATAACTTGTTTTAAAATTATTTCTTAATTAAAAAGAGTAAGATTGCTGAAAGGTATGGTATATAATAATGCATATGAGACACTATCTGAAAAAGTCTAGTTTTTGGCAATAAGAAAAAATAAAAAAAGTCTTTAGACCCAGTATTTTAATAGCACAAATCGAGGAACACACATTATGGATCTAGGAACTGTTGTCTGTAATTCAAACAGTTGTTAAATGTGGTAACAATTGCAATTTCAAAAATGGTACAAAATAATTCCAGTTCTTTCCTGTTACCAAAATGAATCAATTTAAAAAAGTTTCTAATGGGAATAAGCTATAAGTTTAAGATACTATTTGTGTTTTACTAGTATATCCTGCAATAGTTTACGAAATGAGCATTATTGATTTTAGCATTTGTTACATGAAAGAATCTTGAGTAACAGGACAACAGTAACAGGACAGAGTTGGTATAAACAGGAAGGATTTTTTCTCTCAAAAAATGCTTCATTTTATAGTTTAAGGTGGTACCTAACACTACAGGGAAATAACTCTGTAAATTCAGCTAAACGTTTTAATCACGTTGTATTGTTAAGGAAATATCAAACTTCTCAATGATAAAAATTAGTGTTTGTCAAACTGCTATACAAAATGTATATACAACCATTTTTTTTCGAGGAAGTGATTCGTTCAAGTTTATGAAATTTTTATATTTTTGTTAAAGTGTCAAAGTAAATACTTCGTCAAAATTTTATGAAAATTGAACGAGCCAAATTAATTTAAGTGAAAGTGTTGGGTACCACCTTAAGAAAAATACATCATTTCAGATTGGTCACAATTGGAAGATAACAGCAAACAATGTCATTTATCCTTTGAAACTGTATTTGCCAGATGAAAAATCTGCCTAGGTAATGAAAAATTCTAAAATAAATTCCTTTCTGTTACTATCTACTATACTAGAATTGCACAATGTTCTCTGCTGTTATCAAAAGCAAAAAACCTATTTTTTCATTCAATATACTGTATATTACTTTGAAATTTATTTAATACGGTGATGATAACTTATAATAAATGAAATGGTTGACATATACATGTAGTAGATTAACTTTTTGATTCATCATTGAAATTGTCTTGAACATCCTTCCTGTTACTGATTATGGATATGCTGTTACTTTTTATCAGTTAACATAACAGAACATAACAGAAAGGAATTACGGAGTACTTTTTGTTCATTTAATCAAATTGTGTAGAAGTTTACTTTCAATTACATATCAATTTGATAAGATACTATAAAAACAAATGTACTGTTAAAGTGCTGACGATGAAATATTCTCAAAAGGTACACAAAAAGGCTGTACAGGAGAGAACAACACAATTATTTTTCTCCAAATTCTGATCTTTGGGGAGTTGAGTTTTTTTAAACTGGCAGCTATTCACCTAAAATAATGGATTAATACATTCAGGAAATGATGCTCTTCACAATACATTACAAGAAATAAATTTTTGGTCTTTCAGGAGGGAAAGTACCCCTGGGGACAACATTCAAAAGACCCTTAAAAATGCAAAATTTTCTTACATGCTTTAGCCATGTTAGCTATAACAAAATAAAACCAGTAATGGAGAAGTTTTTTATATAACCTATCAGATTTGTGAAAATCGGAAGGCTGTTTACTTAATTTAGATATTCTTGAATGATTTAATTTTCAGAAAATAACAGGGGACAAGATGATTTTTTTGGGGGTTGATCATTTAAATTATAATATTTCATAGATGAAATATTAGAAAGAATGTTTTTTATTGGTTGCAGTTGGTGCATTATATACTCGAGTTAATACTGAAACTTAAAATTTTCCAAAAAGATGCCTGAATAAAAAAATAATGGTGAAAGGCGGGACATGGAAATTATACTTTTTCAGATATTGTCTCATATATATATGCAATTACTATAGATGCGCTAGTAAACTAATAAACTCACATATAGAACTACAATCACGACGATGTTTTCTAAATAGTGGTTGCATTTAAGGAGGAACCTATACAAATAAGATGATATTGCATTATTAAATTTATACCAAAAGAACAGTTTGAAAGATATCAGGAAGTCTGCAGTCCTGTAAACTATGTTTGTCATTCTTTTTCTCTCGTTATCTTCAAATCTGTGTCTTTTAATAGTCGTGCCAATTTGTCCTCCCAGATTTCTATGTATCCTACAAAGAAAAGTCAATTCAAGTTCAATATTTTAAAGTCCTTCATGTATATTACTCATGATTTTTTTTCCTAGCATCTTTTATTCAGCCTTATAATCAGGTTAAATAAATTTGTTATCACAGGTCCTGTCATAGCTTACTGTATGTCATTTGTTTTGTTTAATAATTGAAGCCTTACTACTCTGACGATTTTTAAATTTTGTTCTTATTATGGCAGTTGTTTCCTTAGCAATCATACTGTATCTTTTATTTCTAATCTGGTGTTTTCATTTTTTAATAAATATAAATTATAGATATATGTGTGTTACCTTACTGATTCTTACCTATAAACAAATGGGTCATTTATCGGCTCCGACACCAAAAAAAATTAAGTGTTTAACAAAAAAATTAAAAGGGGAATGTATCAATTGATTACAGATGATGCCCCTGCTTGCATATCATATAAAGTTATAAAAGGACATAACTGAAGAACAGTTAACATGGTAAATGTGACTCTACCAAAAACACTTGATCTGATTTAGTGGTAATAGGAATGATAGATATTGTGTATAAGTTCCATAAAATTTGGTTTATGCAACCTTAATTTAGAGAACGGAAACAAAAATTCAGCAATTTTTCCATTTTCTAAGGGGCATAACTCTCAAAAGTAAAACTTTATCTGTATTTTGTGGTAATAAGTATAGTCTACAATATCATAGCATTTGGTTCTTCTTCTTCTGCTTCTGTCAGGTAATAATAATGGCCACAATCAACGGACTGATTATAGTACTGCAACCAGAGTTCATTTTTTTAAACTTTAATGGTCCGGAAGAACACACACCTAAATTATATATCGATTGAAAGAGGAAAACGTGTATAATAAGAAAAGTTGGGTCGTAAAAATCCAGAGTGGTCACAATTTTGTGAAATTGAGGTCAAAGGTCAGACCTAAAAATATCAATATTTCAACCACAAGGACAAAAAGGAGAAATATTCTGATATTTATTCAATAAAATGCTACAAAAACGATTCAATCATAAGCATATGGTATAAACGATGTTAAAACGACAAATTTGACTACTTATATGAAAAGCTGCCATTAAAAAATGGCGTTGATTTGGAACCTTCTGATTTTTTTCCATTTAAGACATAGCAAAAGAAGAAGTGGCCTTGACCTTTTCACATCCATAAACTTTCATATTGTGTATAGTATTTCACTATAGTATATTACAGAATTATTTTCTAAAGTATAAAACACCAGTTTATCAAATTATTTCAATATTTTTTCTATCTTTGAAAAAAACAAAATGCAAGCGCTGAAACAGTGTTTTTAATTTTGCATCTTAAAGGTTGTGTATTTTGTGAAAATTAGTATCTAGTTGTAGATAAATACATATTGTGTATTTGCAGTCTAGACAGAGCAGTTATAACACAAAATATACTATAGTCACACGAGGCGAATGCGAGGTTTAAAAAAAATGAGTGTAAAACAAAGTCAGTTTGGTGCATGAACATTTTTTTAGTGGGATAATCCTGGTAAAAAAGTTAACTCATTAATTTTTTAAGGGAAGGATGAAAAATTATACAATGCAATGCTAATTTTCTAATGTTGTAATTCAAAATCGGTCATGATCCTTATATAACTTTTAAAAGTGACACACAATAGCTCAAGTATTCATAAAATAGGGACATGAATCAATCTCTTAGTCATCATATGCGGATTCTGTACGCGTATTAGCATTACAAGACACTTCCCTTTTTCATAAGAACAAGTTCGGCGTAGGACAGAGTTTGTTCAAAGCAAACACAGTTTTTGAGTACAAATGCTATCTGGAGCGTAAATACCGTCATAATTCGGTCAAACTCGTCAGATATAGTCTTACCTTTGCATAGGAAACACAAAAGAAATGTGAGTACAAAGTTTCGATAAATGTTAGTGACCCATATTCCCATATGCATATGCATGATGTATCTGCACTGCCAATCCAAAATGTAATGGGGCGAATGTTGCTACAGAAACGATTGATTTTGTAATAGCCATCCATTTGCGAAATTTTGTTATCTTTAGGGACAATATACGGTTCAGAAGCGCCTTTGTGTTATTTTTATCAATTAACTAACAAATGAACTTTTGAGCCTAGGCTCCGTGTTGAAGACCGGACCGTGACCTATAATGGTTTACTTTTATAAATTGTGACTTGGATGGTGTGTTGTATCGTTGGCACTCATACCACATCTTCCTATATCTATATATTAACAAGCTATGCATTTCCATAGAAATACCAAAACGAGGACATAGTTCATAAGTGCACTGGTGGCAGGGTGAAGTAATTATTCTTCTTTTAATGTATCCTTAATATTTTCAGACATACCTTGGTGTAATTCTGAAAGTCTTAACATAGACTTCAATTTTCCTGCAGCAGATATGGCATCCCCTAAATTGAGTTCAGAGCTAAACTCTTTATTTCATATCCCTTTGCCCCACTGTGTCTGAATTGTAAGGTGTCACAATATTAGTGGTAAACATCAGAGACAATCTTGGGTAAAATTGATCGGTATATATAGAGGATGTGCTACATGCGAAAGGCTTTTTTTTTTATGGAAGAACAAATCACATCACTAACAATCGTTATTAATGAACTGACAGCAAGTTCAAATTCTAATTTTTCAGTAACTGTTTTACTTAATTGCACAGGTGTTGACTTCAATAAGTACTCGGTTATGCATGGACAAATGATTACTCACATTAATAAGCACAACTTAAAAGACTGTCAACACGTTTAGAGGACTCAGTTTTGCGTAGTTTTCTGGTTTTTTTTTTAAAGGTTTGTCTTTTACACAAAAACCCTGTTTTCATATCCAAACTACAAGGAAGAAACTGAGCGCGAGATCGTATAAAAGTGTCAGGTTGTGAGGATACATGTCGATCAGTTTGATCACATGTATGGATTTCTGTTGTTTCTAATTTAAAGTTCCCCAAGGGTGACTGGGGAAACGAAATATGGTCACTTGGTCTTCTCCTGACCGGCAGTAAAACGAAGTGGGGCGTCCGTTTGGCTGTGCGGGATGTATCAAGTTCGCAGTCACGTCCGGTCAGAATGGGGACGTTAAGTCCGATGCCTCGTGTAAAGGGAGTGTCACGTTCTTTGCATGTTAAAACCCTTGCATCAACTCTTTGAGGAGTCCGAAGGTGGCCTGTTGCAATGGAAAATTTCTGTCCCAATCCAATATACCATCATTTTCCAGTGGCAGTCTAAATTTTCCCGATCATCATCCCGAATGGCCTCTATTATGACAAAACCTACCTATTGTTTTTATTGTTAACTTGTTCTCGTCCTGAACATGCATGAAATATTTGTCACTGGACGTTAAGCAACCAACAATCAATCAATCAATCTAATTTAAAGACGCACCAATTTTGCCTTCTGGTGCAAGTCTCATAACATCACTGATGATTCGCCCACGGAAAGCAGAATATTAAGAGAAGTTGGTTTTAGCATCACCTTGTCACACACCAAATCTCTGCGAATCTTCAATAGTACTTTTCCCCCCGACCACTTGCATGCATATTAATTGCTCTGAGGTTAAACATTGACATACAATGTATTTTCACACAATGTCAACTATAGTCATTATCCGGAAAAACCTCTTATCCGAAGGATTTGGTTAACTTTTATATAAAGTCAAAATTTTATTAACAAAAATATAACTTATTTACAGAAAATACACGAAAGAACTACTATATATATTCAAATCACTCAAAAATAAATTTACTTCTCCTACAAAATCTACATAATCACATCGAAACTATCAAATTGATGGTGAAGGAAAAAATAAATGGTGGAGCTGATTGACGGATAGGAAATTTCCGTAATTAAAAAAGGTACAAATGATGTTTTTATTTTTGAGTTTTTGACAAAATTGTTTGGAATTTGCCCAACAAAATTTGCATGCAGTATCGCAATAATATGT
This sequence comes from Mytilus edulis, assembly GCA_019925275.1. Classification (NCBI taxonomy): domain Eukaryota; kingdom Metazoa; phylum Mollusca; class Bivalvia; order Mytilida; family Mytilidae; genus Mytilus; species Mytilus edulis. The sequence goes on along the minus strand of CM034352.1, from coordinate 56,928,822 downwards.
TTTGTCCTCTCAAATGTCAAATACTATTTTTGAATCATATGTTTTCTCGTTTTCAAAGAAAAACGCGTTAAATTTCTACCTAAAAAACAGCTAACTTTAAGTTTGAAAGTTTTACTTGGAGATGGTATTATATTTATGTCTTCATCATTCCGATGATCCTTGATGATATGTACATAGAAAATATTTACGAAATAAGCGGGATATTTAACCAAAAAATATATTTTTGGATTTTAAGGTAACTACCCAAAACCGTAAATTGAAGGGTACCCCCATTAAAGGGATAAAATACAAAAATGTGACCATAGAAACTTTTTACGACCCGACGGAAATTAAAATATAGATATTATTCTATCATTTAAAACAATTTGCAGCCGTGTGTTATTCCGGACCATTAAACTCGTTAACTAAGCGTCTTTTTCGATGTCAGTTGCAGTACTATATACTGCAATGGGTTGGTGCGCATATTTGACCACCCCCCTCCCCCTATTTTTTTAAATTTAATTCAGCTTTGTCATCGAGGCTTTAAAGGCCTTGACTGACGGTGCTGATACAACCCCAGGAGGAAGAGCATTCCAATCCCAGATGGTTCTTGGGAAGAATGAGTGTTTTCGGTAATCACAAGTGGTTGAGGCAAGATAAAGTTAGTGAATGGAAATTAAAATTTCAGCAATCATTCAATTTGTGAAGGGGCATAATTCTAGAACGGTTGAAGTGACCCCCTTAAAATCCAAGCTTGATCTGTATTTGTGGTTACAAGCATTGTGTATAAGTTTCATTGCATTTAGTTGAGGCAAACCAAAATTAGAGAACCGAAACTATAAATATAAGCATCTTTTTCATTTGTTAAGGGGCATAACTGCATAACTGCAGAACAGTTAAGTGTCGCCACCCCCTTAATTAGGTCTTTCAACCTTTCAGGTGAAGGACCTATTGCTTTTCTTCTGCTTATTATTAGGTCTTTCAACCTTTCAGGTGAAAGACCTATTGCTTTTGTTCTGATTATTAGGTCTTTCAACCTTTCAGGTGAAAGACCTATAGGGTTTGTTCTGATTATTATAAGGTCTTTCAACCTTTCAGGTGAAAGACCTATTGTATTTGTTCTGATTATTATTATTATTAGGTCTTTCCACCTTTCCGTGGAAAGACCTATTGAATTTGTTCTGATTATTAGGTCTTTCCACTTTTCCGTGGAAGGACCTATAGGTTTTGTCCTGATTATTATTAGGTCTTTCCACTTTTCCGTGGAAAGACCTATTGATTTTGTTCTGATTATTAGGTCTTTCCACCTTTCCGTGGAAAGACCTATAGGTTTTGTTCTGATTATTATTTTTTTTTCTTCCGCCTTATTTATTTCTTGCGTAGTATTGATGTTTCAAAAAATTTCGCTTAGATATTTGGAATATGATATCGTATAGTTTATACCCTTTAAAAATGTACAACCGCGAAACAAAATACTTTACGTTGTAAGAGTTATCTCCCCAAACACTGTTTTTCTTGTGGCCACTACTCCTTCGCAACCGTTAAAGATTGCGACAAATTTATTATACCAAATTGCTCTTTACATCTTCAGGATTAGAGTATTCATTTGGACCGAAGATTTACAGAGACTCCATATGAGAGTTATTCCCCCTTTTCAATTTAATTAAGTGATATCCATTTCCAACTGGTCATAGAGAAATAGGGTCTTCAGATTTGAGGTCCTTGGTCCCAAAAAATGAAAATGAGGACAAGGTCAAAGGTCAAGGTCATATTCTAAATTTTGATTTTGGCTTATTTTCACTTCTTTTCAAATACCGTATGACATATTGACAAACAATTTTTCATAAATTGTTAGTTGCGACATGTCCTTACTTGTATATTTTGGTTGGAAGGGTGTTCATACAAGAAATAGGAGTTTTTGTCCATCTTACATTTAGAATTATGCGTAAAGTAATATTACTCATTAACCAAACATATTAAAGACCTAGGGTCTTTTGATTTGAGGTCCTTGGTTTGTGACCTTGAAATTGAGGTCAAGGTCATAGATTAATACGACGTTCTAGATTTTGACCTTTGCTTTGAATTCATAGAAAGACCTACAATTGTTCTTTGAACAATTGGTTTTTAATTATTTTTTTTTTCTTCCGCCAAATTTTTTTCTTGCATAGTATGGTTGTTTCATAAGTTGTCGCTTAGATTTTTGGAAGATGATATTGCATAGTTTATACGCTTCAAAAACTGACAACCGCGTAACCAAATACTTTACGTTGTAAGAGTTGTCTCCCTAAACACTGTTTTTCTTGTGGCCACTACTCCTTCGCAACCGTAAAACATTATGACAAATTTATTTTACCAAATTGCTCTTTATATCTTCAGGATTAGGTTGGTTGTTTGGACCAAAGCTATATGGAAACCCCATATGAGAGTTATTCCCCCTTATGTATTTGGTATAAGTGATTTGCATTTCTAACTGGTAAACCATAAGTGATTGAGGCCTAGGGTCTTCGGATTTGAGGTCCTTGGTCCAAAAAAATGAAAATAAGGTCAAGGTCAAAGGTCAAGGTCATATTCTAAATTTTGGCTTATTTTCACTTATTTTCAATTACCGTATGACATATCGACAAATAATTTTTCATAGATTGTTAGTTGCGACATGTCCTTACTTGTATATTTTGGTTGAAAGGGTGCGCATACAAGAAATGGTAGTTTTTGTCCATCTTACATTAGAATTACGCGTAAAGTGGTATTACTCATTAACCAAACATATTAAAGACCTATCGTCTTTTGATTTAAGGTCCTTGGTTTGTGACCTTGAAATTGAGGTTAAGGTCAAAGGTTAATACGACGTTCTAGATTTTGACCTTTGCTTTAAATTCATATAAATACATCATAAAGCCATAGAAACTAACATTTTAAACTGATTTTTCATATTTCAATATCAAAATAGATCTTTACTAATGGAAAGACCTACAATTGTTCTCTGAACAATTGGTTTTTAATTATTAGGTCTTTCCACCTTTCCGTGGAAAGACCTATAGGTTTTGTTCTGATTATTAGGTCTTTCCACTTTCCGTGGAAAGACCTATAGGTTTTGTTCTGATTATTAAGTCTTTCCACTTTTCTGTGGAAAGACTTATTGTTTTTGTTCTGATTATTATTATTATTATTATTAGGTCTTTCCACCTTTCCGTGGAAAGACCTATTGAATTTGTTCTGATTATTATTATTATTATTTTTTTTTTTTTTCTTCCGCCTAATTTTTTTCTTGCGTAGTATTGATGTTTCAAAAGATGTCGCTTAGATATTTGGAATATGATATCGTAAAGTGTATGCGCTTTTAAAACTGACAACTGCGTAACCAAATACTTTGCGTTGTAAGAGTTATCTCCCCAAACACTGTTTTTCTTGTGGCCACTACTCCTTCGCAACCGTAAAAGATTACGACAAATTTATTTTACCAAATTGCTCGTTACATCTTCAGGATTAGGCAATTCATTTGGACCGAAGCTTTCCAGACACTCCATATGAGAGTTATTTCCCCTTATGTAAATGATATAAGTAATATGCATTTCTAACTGGTAAACCATAAGTGATAGAGACCTAGGGTCTTCAGATTTGAGGTCCTTGGTCCAAAAAAATGAAAATGAGGTCAAGGTCAAAGGTCAAGGTCATGTTCTAAATTTTGATTTTTGCTTATTTTCACTGATTTTCAAATACCGTATGACATATCGACAAATAATTGTTCATAAATTGTTATCTGCGACATGTCCTTACTTGTATATTTTGGTTGAAAGGGTGCGCAAATAATAAATGGGAGTTTTTGCCCATCTTATATTTAGGTTTACCGGTAAAGTGATATTACTCTTTAACCAAACATATTAAAGACCTAGGGTCTTTTGATTTAAGATCCTTGGTTTGTGACCTTGAAATTGAGGTCAAGGTCATAGGTTAATAGGACGTTCTAGATTTTTACCTTTGCTTTAAATTGATATTAATACATCATAAAGCCCTAGGAACTAACATTTTAAACTGATTTTTCATATTTCAATATCAAAATAGATCTTTACTAGTGGAAAGACCTTCAATTGTTCTCTGAACAATTGGTTTTTAATTATTATTTTTTTTTTTCTTCCGCCTAATTTTTTTCTTGCGTAGTATTGTTGTTTAATAAGTTGTCGCTTAGATATTTCGAATATGATATCGTATAGTTTATACGCTTTAAAAATTTACAACTGCGTAACAAAATACTTTACGTTGTAAGAGTTATCTCCCCAATCACTGTTTTTCTTGTGGCCACTACTCCTTCGCAACCGTAAAAGATTACGACAAAATTATTTTACCAAATTGCTCGTTACATCTTCAGAATTAGGATTTTAATTTTGACCGAAGCTATCCAGAGACTCCATATGAGAGTTATTCCCCTTATGTATTTGATATAGGTGATATGTGTTTCTAACTGGTAAACCATAAGTGATAGAGACCTAGGGTCTCTTGATTTGAGATCCTTGGTCCAAAAAAATGAAAATAAGGTCAAGGTCAAAGGTCAAGGTCATATTCTAAAATTTGATTTTGGCTTATTTTCACTTATTTTCAAATACCGTATGACATATTAACAATATTTTTTCCTAAATTGTTAGTTGCGACATGTCCTTACTTGTATATTTTGGTTGAAAGGGTGCGCATACAATAAATAGGAGTTTTTGTCCATCTTACATTTAGAATTACGCGTAAAGTGGTATTACTCATTAACCAAACATATTAAACACCTTGGGTCTTATGATTTAAGGTCCTTGGTTTGTGACCTTGAAATTGAGGTCAAGGTCATAGGTTAAAAGGACGTTCTAGATTTTGACCTTTGCTTTAAATTCATATAAATACATCATAAAGCCATAGGAACTAACATTTTAAACTGATTTTTCATATTTCAATATCAAAATAGCTCTTTACTAGTGGAAAGACCTTCAATTGTTCTCTGAACAATTGGTTTTTAATTATTATTATTTTTTTTCTTCCGCCTAATTCTTTTCTTGCGTAAGATTGATGTTTCAAAAGATGTCGCTTAGATATTTTGAATATGATATCATATAGTTTATACGCTTTAAATACTGACAATGGCGTAACCAAATACTTAACGTTGTAAGAGTTATCTCCCCAAACACTGTTTTTCTTGTGGCCACTACTCCTTCGCAACCGTAAAAGATTACGACAAAATTATTTTACCAAATTGCTCGTTACATCTTCAGGATTAGGATTTTAATTTTGACCGAAGCTATCCAGAGACTCCATATGAGAGTTATTCCCCCTTACGTATTTGATATAGGTGATATGCGTTTCTAACTGGTAAACCATAAGTGATAGAGACCTAGGGTCTCTTGATTTGAGATCCTTGGTCCAAAAAAATGAAAATAAGGTCAAGGTCAAAGGTCAAGGTCATATTCTAAAATTTGATTTTGGCTTATTTTCACTTATTTTCAAATACCGTATGACATATTGACAAATATTTTTTCCTAAATTGTTAGTTGCGACATGTCCTTACTTGTATATTTTGGTTGAAAGGGTGCGCATACAAGAAATGGGAGTTTTTGTCCATCTTACATTTAGAATTATGCGTAAAGTGGTATTACTCATTAACCAAACATATTAAAGACCTAGGGTCTTTTGATTTAAGGTCCTTGGTTTGTGACCTTGAAATTGAGGTCAAGGTCATAGGTTAATACGACGTTCTAGATTTTGACCTTTGCTTTAAATTCATATAAATACATCATAAAGCTATAGGAACTAACATTTTAAACTGATTTTTCATATTTCAATATCAAAATAGATCTTTACTAGTGGAAAGACCTACAATTGTTCTCTGAACAATTGGTTTTTAATTATTTTTTTTTTCTTCCGCCTAAATTTGTTTCTTGCGTAGTATTGTAGTTTAATAAGTTGTCGCTTAGATATTTGGAATATGGTATAGTATAGTTTATACGCTTTAAAAATTTACAACCGCGTAACAAAATACTTTGCGTTGTAAGAGTTATCTCCCTAAACACTGTTTTTCTTGTGGCCACTACTCCTTCGCAATTGTTAAAGATTACGACAAATTTATTTTACCAAATTGCTCGTTACATCTTCAGATTTGGGTATTCATTTGGACCGAGGCTTTACGGAGACTCCATATGAGAGTTATTCCCCCTTTTCCATTTAATTAAGTGATATGCATTTCTAAATGGTAAACCATAAGTGATAAAGACAAAGGGTCTTTAGATTTGAGGTACTTGGTCCAAAAAAATAAAAATGAGGTCAAGGTCAAAGGTCAAGGTCATATTCTAAATTTTGATTTTGGCTTATTTTCATTTATTTTCAAATACCTTATGACATATCGACAAATAATTTTTCATAAATTGTTAGTTGAGACATGTCCTTACTTGTAAATTTTGGTTGAAAGGGTGCGCAGACAATAAATGGGAGTTTTTGCCCATCTTACATTTAGAATTACGCGTAAAGTGATATTACTCATTAACGAAACATATTAAAGACCTAGGGTCTTTTGATTTAAGGTCCTTGGTTTGTGACCTTGAAATTGAGGTCAAGGTCATAGGTTAATATGACGTTCTAGATTTTGACCTTTGCTCTGATTTTATATAAATACATCATAAAGCCATAGGAACTAACATTTTAAACTGATTGTTCATATTTCAATATCAAAATAGATCTTTACTAGTGGAAAGACCTACAATTGTTCTCTGAACAATTGGTTTTTAATTATTATTTTTTTTTTCTTCCGCCTAATTTTTTTCTTGCGTAGTATTGATGTTTCAAAAGATGTCACTTAGATATTTGGAATATGATATCGTATAGTTTATACGCTTTAAAAATTTACAACCGCGTAACAAAATACTTTACGTTGTAAGAGTTATCTCCCCAAATACTGTTTTTCTTGTGGCCACTACTCCTTTGCAACCGTTAAAGATTACGACAAAATTATTTTACCAAATTGCTCGTTACATCTTCAGGATTAGGATATTCATTTGGACCGAAGCTTTACAGAGACTCCATATGAGAGTTATTCCCCCTTTTCCATTTAATTAAGTGATATGCATTTCTAAATGGTAAACCATAAGTGATAGAGACATAGGGTCTTTAGATTTGAAGTCCTTGGTCCAAAAAATGAAAATGAGGTCAAGGTCAAAGGTCAAGGTCATATTCTAAATTTTGATTTTGGCTTATTTTCACTTATTTTCAAATACCATATGACATTTCGACAAATATTTTTTCATAAATTGTTAGTTGCGACATGTCCATTACTTGTATATTTTGGTTAAAGGGTGCGCAGCCCATAAATTGGAGTTTTTGTCCATCTTACATTTAGAATTACGTGTAAAGTGATATTACTCATTAACCAAACATATTAAAGACCTAGGGTCTTCTGATTTAAGGTCCTTGCTTTGTGACCTTGAAATTGAGGTCAAGGTCATAGGTTAATATGACGTTCTAGATTTTGACCTTTGCTTTAAATTCATATAAATACACCATAAAGCCATAGGAACTAACATTTTAAACTGATTTTTCATATTTCAATATCAAAATAGATCTTTACTAGTGGAAACACCTACAATTGTTCTCTGAACAATTGGTTTTTAATTATTATTATTATTATTATTAAGTCTTTCAACCTTTCAGGTGAAAGACCTATAGGGTTTGTTCTGATTATTATTATTAGGTCTTTCCACCTTTCCGTGGAAAGACCTATTGAATTTGTTCTGATTATTATTAAGTCTTTCCACTTTTCTGTGGAAAGACTTATTGTTTTTGTTCTGATTATTAGGTCTTTCCACCTTTCCGTGGAAAGACCTATAGGTTTTGTTCTGATTCTTATTATTAGGTCTTTCACCTTTCAGATGAAAGACCTATTGTTTTTGTTCTGATTATTAGGTCTTTCCACCTTTCCGTGGAAAGACCTATTGAATTTGTTCTGATTATTATTAGGTCTTTCAACCTTTCTGTTGAAAGACCTATTGTATTTGTTCTGATTATTAGGTCTTTCAACCTTTCGGTTGAAAGACCTATAGGTTTTGTTCTGATTATTAGGTCTTTCCACTTTTCCGTGGAAAGACCTATTGATTTTGTTCTGATTATTATTATTATTTTTTTTTTTCTTCCGCCTAATTTCTTTCTTGCGTAGTATTGTTGTTTCACAAGATGTCGCTTAGATATATGAAATATGATATCGTAAAGTGTATGCGCTTTAAAAACTGACAACTGCGTAACCAAATACTTTACGTTGTAAGAGTTACCTCCCCAAACACTGTTTTTCTTGTGGCCACTACTCCTCCGTAACCGTAAAAGATTACGACAAATTTGTTTTACCAATTTGCTCATTACGTCTTCAGGATTAGGATCTTAAATTGACCGAAGCTATCCGGAGACTCCATATGAGAGTTATTTCCCCTTTTGCATTTGAGATAAGTGATATGCATATGAACTCGTGAACCTTTAGGCGTATAAACCTAGAACCGCTTTATTTGGTGTCCTGAGGTCCCAACTTAAAAAATGAGGTCAAGGTCAAAGGTCAAGGTCATGATCTGAATTTTGACATTCACTTCAAACTGCTTTTTCTTTGAAAAAAGTTAGGGGTAAATTTGAAACAAATGTGAGCAAAATGTTCGTCGCGACATTATTTATGTCGTGAAATTTTGTCGAAAAAATATGCGTAGTATTTTGGGGGTTTTCATGCCACTGAAATGGAAATATCAACAAATTTACTAATTATAGCTTCAAACTTTACAGCTCTCATGATGCGTACATGCAATTTATCTTTGTAAATAATCCAATGCCCACAACTACCTATCTAACACCCCCCCCTTTTTTTTTTTAGGAATCCCATTTCTATTTTATTATAAAAATGCTAATCCATCTTTTTTATAAATAAATTTCTTTCTGAAATACAAATCTATTCATGCACAATAAAATATCTGCTCCTAATCATGTACATGTATTTCTGAAAATTGATCGATAAACGTTTTGTTAAAGTACTATAACACCGGCATTAATAGCATTTTTGTGTGCATGCAATGAATGAGTCGACCAGTGGTCAGCGGTCAGCGATTGGACAATAATTTACCTGTAAAATAAATCGAGAAAATATATTTTCCGTTAGCAGTACAAATCACGTGCAGTCCGCTTAACGTTCCAATCTGGATTGAGAAATTAAAATCAATGATGTAGAAATCAATCCAAAGTTCGTAAAAAGTAGTAAAATCCTAGAATCAAACTTCTAAACATGCATTAAAAAACAAATCTGTGTTCCCGTAGATACGTGTGCAAAAAATGCATGCACAATCCGACATCAATGACCTGTTAATGAAAGAAAATTAAATCCGTTTGCACATTCTTTATACATAGGTGCATGTGCTCAGGACGACGTCTCTCTCTGCAAAGGATTATAATAAACTATCTGTTTGACTATATCAGCTTGGTGACGTCACAATCGCTGCATCCGGTACTACCTAAAATGAAAAAGGGGTTTTCCCCTTTTCGAAAAAATTAAAATGTGCACGTACATTTCAAACCATGCAGGTCAGGTTCGATTTCCTTTAAATACAAAATTGAATACAATGCACACACAATAAGATCAATAAGTAAATAAGACACACATCCTGGGAAACCCTATAAAAAAAAAAAACATGTATAAAGGAAGATGCAAGGATTTTTTTTATAGGCGTGTATATATATCCTTGCATGTTCCTACAAATATCATAATTTCAATACAACTAAAATGTTGCACGGACCCGTTTTTACGTGTTCCTAGAGGCTAGGTCTCAAGTGTTTAAACACGGGCACTAGGCTCTCAATGCCGTTTTCACGTGTTCACAGAGGCTAGGTCTCAAGTGTTTAAACATGGGCACTAGGCCCTCAATGCCGTTTTCACGTGTTCACAGAGGCTAGGTCTCAAGTGTTTAAACACGGGCACTAGGCCCTCAATGCCGTTTTCACGTGTTCCTAGAGGCTAGGTCTCAAGTGTTTAAACACAGGCACTAGGCTCTCAATGCCGTTTTCACGTGTTCACAGAGGCTAGGTCTCAAGTGTTTAAACATGGGCACTAGGCCCTCAATGCCGTTTTCACGTGTTCACAGAGGCTAGGTCTCAAGTGTTTAAACATGGGCACTAGGCCCTCAATGCCGTTTTCACGTGTTCCTAGAGGCTAGGTCTCAAGTGTTTAAACACAGGCACTAGGCTCTCAATGCCGTTTTCACGTGTTCACAGAGGCTAGGTCTCAAGTGTTTAAACACGGGCACTAGGCTCTCAATGCCGTTTTCACGTGTTCACAGAGGCTAGGTCTCAAGTGTTTAAACACGGGCACTAGGCCCTCAATGCCGTTTTCACGTGTTCCTAGAGGCTAGGTCTCAAGTGTTTAAACACAGGCACTAGGCTCTCAATGCCGTTTTCACGTGTTCACAGAGGCTAGGTCTCAAGTGTTTAAACATGGGCACTAGGCCCTCAATGCCGTTTTCACGTGTTCACAGAGGCTAGGTCTCAAGTGTTTAAACACGGGCACTAGGCCCTCAATGCCGTTTTCACGTGTTCCTAGAGGCTAGGTCTCAAGTGTTTAAACACAGGCACTAGGCTCTCAATGCCGTTTTCACGTGTTCACAGAGGCTAGGTCTCAAGTGTTTAAACATGGGCACTAGGCCCTCAATGCCGTTTTCACGTGTTCACAGAGGCTAGGTCTCAAGTGTTTAAACATGGGCACTAGGCCCTCAATGCCGTTTTCACGTGTTCCTAAAGGCTAGGTCTCAAGTGTTTAAACACAGGCACTAGGCTCTCAATGCCGTTTTCACGTGTTCACAGAGGCTAGGTCTCAAGTGTTTAAACACGGGCACTAGGCTCTCAATGCCGTTTTCACGTGTTCACAGAGGCTAGGTCTCAAGTGTTTAAACACGGGCACTAGGCCCTCAATGCCGTTTTCACGTGTTCCTAGAGGCTAGGTCTCAAGTGTTTAAACACAGGCACTAGGCTCTCAATGCCGTTTTCACGTGTTCACAGAGGCTAGGTCTCAAGTGTTTAAACATGGGCACTAGGCCCTCAATGCCGTTTTCACGTGTTCCTAGAGGCTAGGTCTCAAGTGTTTAAACACAGGCACTAGGCTCTCAATGCCGTTTTCACGTGTTCACAGAGGCTAGGTCTCAAGTGTTTAAACACGGGCACTAGGCTCTCAATGCCGTTTTCACGTGTTCACAGAGGCTAGGTCTCAAGTGTTTAAACACGGGCACTAGGCCATCAATGCCGTTTTCACGTGTTCCGAGAGGCTAGGTCTCAAGTGTTTAAACACGGGAATTACGCTATCCAAATCCTTTTCAACGTGTTCCGTGAGGCTTCAACTCTATCTATCAATCAATCAATCAACTGATTAATCGACCGACCAACCAACCAACCAACCAATCAATCAATCTATCACTCAATTAATTAAGCAATTAATAAAAAATCAATCGTGTTTCAGAGGGGAAAGACCGTTAACAATGTGTTTTTTAAACAATTGATTTATATTTATTATTATTTTTTTTCTTCCGCCTAACTTTTTTCTTGCGTATTATTGATGTTTCAAAAGATGTCGCTTAGATATTTGGAATATGATATCGTAAAGTTTATACGCTTTAAAAATTGACAAAGGCGTAACTAAAAACTTTACGTTGTGAGAGTTATCTCCCCAAACACTGTTTTTCTTGTGGCCACTACTCCTTGGCAACCGTAAAAGATAACGACAAATTTATTTTACCAAATTGCTCGTTACATCTTCAGGATTAGGATTTTAATTTTAACCGAAGCTATCCGGAAACTCCATATGAGAGTTATCCCCCCTTTTGTATATGATATAAGTGATATGCATTTCTAACTGGTAAACCATAAGTGATAGAGACCTAGGGTCTTTTGATTTAAGATCCTTGGTCCAAAAAAATGAAAATTAGTTCAAGGTCAAAGGTCAAGGTCAAATTCTAAATTTTGATTTTGGCTTATTTTCACTTATTTTCATTAACCTTATAAGATATCGACAAATTATTTTTACTAAATTGTTAGTTGCGACATGTCGTAACTTACAAATTTTGGTTGCAAGGGTGCGTAGACAATAAATGTGAGTTTTCGCCCCTCTTATATTTAGAATTATGCGTAAAGTGATATTACTCATGAACCATACATATTAAGGAACTAGTGTCTTTTGATTCGAGATGTTTAGTCTATGACCTTGAAATTGAGGTCAAGGTCAAAGGTTAATTGGACGTTCTAGATTTTGACCTTTGCTTTAAATTCATATTTATACATCATAAAGCCATAGGAACTGACATTTTCAACTGAATTTTAATATTTTCATATCAAAATAGATCTTTATTAGTTGAAAGACCTTCAATTGTTCTTTGAACAATTGGTTTTTAATTATTATTATTATTATTATTTTTTTTTTTTTTTTTCTTCCGCCAACTTTTTTTTCCTTCGCTGTTTTTTTGTTTCACAAGATGTCGCTTAGATATTTGGTATATGATATCGAACAGTTAATGCGCTTCTGAAACTGACACCGCGTAACAAAAACCTTTACCTTGTAAGAGTTATCTCCCCAAACACTGTTTTTCTTGTGGCCACTACTACTTCGCAACCGTATAAGAAACCGACAAATTTATTTTTCCAAATTGCTCGTTATATCCTTAGGATGTTCTGTTTCCTTTCAACGGAAGCTATCCGGAGACTCCATATGAGAGTTATCCCCCCTTTTATATATGATATCAGTGATATGCATTTCTAACTGGTAAACTATAAGTGATAGAGACCTAGGGTCTTTTGATTTAAGATCCTTGGTCCAAAAAAATGAAAATTAGGTCAAGGTCAAAGGTCAAGGTCAAATTCTTAATTTTGATTTTGGCTTATTTTCACCTTTTTTCATTAACCTTATAAGATATCGAAAATTTCTTTTTACTAAATTGTTAGTTGCGACATGTCGTAACTTATAAATTTTGGTTGCAAGGGTGCGTAGACAATAAATGTGAGTTTTCGCCCCTCTTATATTTAGAATTATGCGTAAAGTGATATTACTCATGAACCATACATATTAAGGAACTAGTGTCTTTTGATTCGAGATGTTTAGTCTATGACCTTGAAATTGAGGTCAAGGTCAAAGGTTAATTGGACGTTCTAGATTTTGACCTTTGCTTTAAATTCATATTTATACATCATAAAGCCATAGGAACTGACATTTTCAACTGAATTTTAATATTTTCATATCAAAATAGATCTTTATTAGTTGAAAGACCTTCAATTGTTCTTTGAACAATTGGTTTTTAATTAGGTCTTTCAACCTTTCTGTTGAAAGACCTATTGTATTTGTTCTGATTATTATTATTATTATTATTATTATTATTATTTTTATTTTTTTTCTTCCGCCAACTTTTTTTTCCTTCGCTGTTTTTTTGTTTCACAAGATGTCGCTTAGATATATGGTATATGATATCGAACAGTTAATGCGCTTCTGAAACTGACACCGCGTAACAAAAACCTTTACCTTGTAAGAGTTATCTCCCCGAACACTGTTTTTCTTGTGGCCACTAAGGCTTCGCAACCGTAAAAGAAAGCGACAAATTTATTTTTCCAAATTGCTCGTTATATCCTCAGGACGATCTGTTTTATTTTGACCGAAGCTATCTGGAGACTCCATATGAGAGTTATCCCCCCTTTTATATATGATATAAGTGATTTGCATTTCTAACTAGTAAACCATTAGTGATAGAGACCTAGGGTCTTTAGATTTAAGATCCTTGGTCCAAAAAAATGAAAATTAGGTCAAGGTCAAAGGTCAAGGTCCAATTCTAAATTTAGATTTTTGCTTATTTTTACTTATTTTCAATTATTTTATAAGATTTCGACAAAATATTTTTACTAAATTGTTAGTTGCGACATGACGTAACTTATAAATTTTGATTGGAAGGGTGCGTAGACAATAAATGGAAGTTTTTGCCCCTCTTTTATTTAGAATTATGCGTAAGGTGATATTACTCATGAACCATACATAATACAGATCTGGGGTCTTTTGATTTGGGATTCTATGTTTATGACCTTGAAATTGAGGTCAAGGTCATAGGTTATTTGGACGTTCTAGATTTTGACCTTTGCTTGAAATTCATATTTATACATCATAAAGCTATAGGAACTGACATTTTCAACTGAATCTTAATATTTTCATATCAAAATACATCCTTATTGGTTGAAAGACCTTCAATTGTTCTTTGAACAATTGGTTTTTAATTATTATTATTATTATTATTTTTTTTTTTTTTTTTCTTCCGCCAACTTTTTTTTCCTTCGCTGTTTTTTTGTTTCACAAGATGTCGCTTAGATATTTGGTATATGATATCGAACAGTTAATGCGCTTCTGAAACTGACACCGCGTAACAAAAACCTTTACCTTGTAAGAGTTATCTCCCCAAACACTGTTTTTCTTGTGGCCACTACTACTTCGCAACCGTATAAGAAACCGACAAATTTATTTTTCCAAATTGCTCGTTATATCCTTAGGATGTTCTGTTTCCTTTCAACGGAAGCTATCCGGAGACTCCATATGAGAGTTATCCCCCCTTTTATATATGATATCAGTGATATGCATTTCTAACTGGTAAACTATAAGTGATAGAGACCTAGGGTCTTTTGATTTAAGATCCTTGGTCCAAAAAAATGAAAATTAGGTCAAGGTCAAAGGTCAAGGTCAAATTCTTAATTTTGATTTTGGCTTATTTTCACCTTTTTTCATTAACCTTATAAGATATCGAAAATTTCTTTTTACTAAATTGTTAGTTGCGACATGTCGTAACTTATAAATTTTGGTTGCGAGGGTGCGTAAACAATAAAAGGGAGTTTTCGCCCCTCTTATATTAAGAATTATGCGTAAAGTGATTTTACTCATGAACCATACATATTAAGGAACTAGTGTCTTTTTATTTGAGATGTTTAGTCTATGACCTTGAAATTGAGGTCAAGGTCATAGGTAAATTGGATGTTCTAGCTTTTGACCTTTGCTTAAAATTCATATTTATACATCATAAAGCCATAGGAACTGACATTTTCAACTGAATTTTAATATTTTCATATCTAAATAGACCCTTATTGGTTGAAAGACCTTCAATTGTTCTTTGAACAATTGGTTTTTAATTATTATTATTTTTTTTTTTTTTTTCTTCCGCCTAATTTTTTTACTTGCGTATTATTGATGTTTCAAAAGATGTCGCTTAGATATTTGGAATATGGTATCGTATAGTTTATACGCTTTAAAAATTTTACAACTGCATAACAAAATACTTTACGTTATAAGAGTTATCTCCCCAAACACTGTTTTTCTTGTGGCCACTACTCCTTCGCAAGCGTTAAAGATTACGACAAATTTATTTTACCAAATTGCTAGTTACATCTTCAGGATTAGGATATTCATTTGGACCGAAGCTTTATGGAGACTCCATATGAGAGTTATTCCCCCTTTTCCATTTAATTAAGTGATATGCATTTCTAAATGGTAAACCATAAGTGATAAAGACATAGGGTCTTTAGATTTGAGGTCCTTGGTCCAAAATAATAAAAATGAGGTCAAGGTCAAAGGTCAAGGTCATATTCTAAATTTAGATTTTGGCTAATTTTCATTTATTTTCAAATACCTTATGACATATCGACAAATAATTTTTCATAAATTGTTAGTTGGGACATGTCCTTACTTGTATATTTTGGTTGAAAGGGTGTGCAGACAATAAATGGGAGTTTTTGCAAATCTTACATTTAGAATTACGCGTAAAGTGATATTACTAATAAACCAAACATATTAAAGACCTAGGGTCTTTTGATTTAAGGTCCTTGGTTTGTGAACTTGAAATTGAGGTCAAGGTCATAGGTTAATATGACGTTCTAGATTTTGACCTTTGCTTTAAATTCATATAAATACATCATAAAACCATAGGAACTAACATTTTAAACTGATTTTTCATATTTCAATATCAAAATAGATCTTTACTAGTGGAAAGACCTACAATTGTTCTCTGAACAATTGGTTTTTAATTATTATTTTTTTTTTTTTCTTCCGCCTAATTCTTTTCTTGCGTAATATTGATGTTTCAAAAGATGTCGCTTAGATATTTGGAATATGATATCATATAGTTTATACGCTTTAAATACTGACAATGGCGTAACGAAATACTTAACTTTGTAAGAGTTATCTACCCAAACACTGTTTTTTTTGTGGCCACTACTCCTTCGCAACCATAAAAGATTACGACAAAATTATTTTACCAAATTGCTCGTTACATCTTCAGGATTAGGATTTTAATTTTGACCGAAGCTATCCAGAGACTCCATATGAGAGTTATTCCCCCTTATGTATTTGATATAGGTGATATGCGTTTCTAACTGGTAAACCATAAGTGATAGAGACCTAGGGTCTCTTGATTTGTGATCCTTAGTCCAAAAAAATGAAAATAGGGTCAAGGTCAAAGGTCAAGGTCATATTCTAAAATATGATTTTGGCTTATTTTCACTTATTTTCAAATACCGTATGACATATCGACAAATATTTTTTTCAAAATTGTTAGTTGCGACATGTCCTTACTTGGATATTTTGGTTGAAAGGGTGCGCATACAAGAAATTGGAGTTTTTGTCCATCTTACATTTAGAATGACGCGTAAAGTGGTATAACTCATTATCTAAACATATTAAAGACCTAGGGTCTTTTGATTTAAGGTCCTTGGTTTGTGACCTTGAAATTGAGGTCAAGGTCATATGTTAAAAGGACGTTCTAGATTTTGTCCTTTGCTTTAAATTCATATAAATACATCATAAAGCCATAGGAACTAACATTTTAAACTGATTTTTCATATTTCAATATCAAAATAGATCTTTACTAGTGGAAAGACCTCTGAACAATTGGTTTTTAATTAGGTCTTTCCACTTTTCCGTGGAAAGACCTATTGTATTTGTTCTGATTAGGTCTTTCCACCTTTCCGTGGAAAGATCTATTGAATTTGTTCTGATTATTATTATTATTATTATTATTTTTTTTTTTTTTTTTCTTCCGCCTAAATTTTTTTCTTGCGTAGTATTGATATTTCAAAAGATGTCGCTTAGATATTTGGAATATGATGTCGTATAGTTTATACGCTTTAAAAATTTACAACTGCGTAACAAAATACTTTACGTTGTAAGAGTTATCTCCCCAAACACTGTTATTCTTGTGGCCACTACTCCTTTGCAACCGTAAAAGAATATGACAAATTTATTTTACCAAATTGCTCGTTACGTCTTCAGGATTAGAATATTCATTTGGACCGAAGCTTTCCGGAGACTCCATATGAGAGTTATTTCCCCTTATGCATTTGATATAAGTGATATGTGTTTCTTACTGGTAAACCATTAGTGATATAGGCCTAGGGTCTTTAGATTTGAGGTCCTTGGTCCAAAAAAATGAAAATAAGGTCAAGGTCAGAGGTCAAGGTCATATTCTAAATTTTGATTTTGGCTTATTTTCTCTTATTTTCAACAACCGTGAAAGATATCGACAAATTCCTTTTACTAAATTGTGAGTTGCGACATGTTGTAACTTATAAATTTTGGTTGGAAGGGTGCGTAAACAATAAATGAGAGTTTTCGCCCATCTTATATTTAAAATCATGCCTATAGTGATATAACTCATTAACCATACATATGACAGACCTAGGGTCTTTTTGTTTGAGGTCCTTAATTGGTGACCTTGAAATTGAGGTCAAGGTCAAAGGTTAATAGGACGTTCTAGATTTTGACCTTTGCTTTAAATTCATATTTATACATTATAAATTTATAGGAACTGACATTTTAGATTGATTTTTAATATTTTGATAATAAAATAGATCTTAACTTGTGGAAAGACCTTCAATTGTTCTTTGAACAATTGGTTTTTAATTATTATTATTTTTTTTTTTTTTTTCTTCCGCCTAAACTTTTTTCTTGCGTAGTATTGATGTTTCAAAAGATGTCGCTTAGATATTTGGAATATGATGTCGTATAGTTTATACGCTTTTAAAATTTACAACTGCGTAACAAAATACTTTACGTTGTAAGAGTTAACTCCCCAAACACTGTTTTTCTTGTGGCCACTACTCCTTCGCAACCGTAAAAGATTACGACAAATTTATTTTACCAAATTGCTCGTTACTTCTTCAGGATTAGGCAATTCATTTGGACCGAAGCTATCTGGAGACTCCATATGAGAGTTATTTCCCCTTATGCATTTGATATAAGTGATATGCGTTTCTAACTGGTAAACCATAAGTGATAGAGACCTAGGGTCTCTTGATTTGAGATCCTTGGTCCAAAAAAATGAAAATAAGGTCAAGGTCAAAGGTCAAGGTCATATTCTTAATTTTGATTTTGGCTTATTTTCACTTATTTTCAAATACAGTATGACATTTCGACAAATAATTTTTCATAAATTGCTAGTTGTGACATGTCCTTACTTGTATATTTTGATTGAAAGGGTGCGCAGACAATAAATGGGAGTTTTTGTCCATCTTACATTTAGAATTACGCGTAAAGTGGTATAACTCATTATCTAAACATATTAAAGACCTAGGGTCTTTTGAATTAAGGTCCTTGGTTTGTGACCTTGAAATTGAGGTCAAGGTCATATGTTAAAAGGACGTTCTAGATTTTGTCCTTTGCTTTAAATTCATATAAATACATCATAAAGCCATAGGAACTAACATTTTAAACTGATTTTTCATATTTCAATATCAAAATAGATCTTTACTAGTGGAAAGACCTTCAGAGAACAATTGGTTTTTAATTTTTTTTTTTCTTCCGCCTTAATTATTTTCCTGCGTAGTATTGATGTTTCAAAGGATGTCGCTTAAATATTTGGAATATGATGTCGTATTGTTTATACGCTTTAAAAATTTACAAATGCGTAACAAAATACTTTACGTTGTAAGAGTTATCTCCCCAAACACTGTTTTTCTTGTGGCCACTACTCCTTCGCAACCGTAAAAGATTACGACAAATTTATTTTACCAAATTGCTCGTTACTTCTTCAGAATTCGGATATTCATTTGGACCGAAGCTATCCGGAGACTCCATATGAGAGTTATTTCCCCTTATGCATTTGATATAAGTGATATGCGTTTCTAACTGGTAAACCATCAGTGATATAAGCCTAGGGTCTTTGGATTTAAGTTCCTTGGTCCAAAAAAATGAAAATAAGGTCAAGGTCAAAGGTTAAGGTCATATTCTAAATTTGATTTTGACTTATTTTGACTTCTTTTCAAATACCGTATGACATATTGACAAATAATTTTTCATAAATTGTTAGTTGCGACATGTCCTTACTTGTATATTTTGGTTGAAAGGGTGTGCATACAATAAATGGGATTTTTTTGTCATTCTTACATTTAGAATTACGCGTAAAGTGATATTAATCATTAACCAAACATATTAAAGACCTAGGGTCTTTTGATTTAAGGTCCTTGGTTTGTGACCTTGAAATTGATGTCAAGGCCATAGGTTAATAAGACGTTCTAGATTTTGACCTTTGCTTTAAATTCATATAAATACATCATAAAGCCATAGGAACTAACATTTTAAAGTGATTTTTCATATTTCAATATCAAAATAGATCTTTACTAGTGGAAAGACCTTAAATTGTTCTCTGAACAATTGGTTTTTAATTATTTTTTTTCTTCTTCTGCCTAATTTTTTTCTTGCGTAGTATTGATGTTTCAAAAGATGTCGCTTAGATATTTGGAATATGATATCGTAAAGTGTATGCGCTTTTAAAACTGACAACTGCGTAACCAAATACTTTGCGTTGTAAGAGTTATCTCCCCAAACACTGTTTTTCTTGTGGCCACTACTCCTTCGCAACCGTAAAAGATTACGACAAATTTATTTTACCAAATTGCTCGTTACATCTTCAGGATTAGGCAATTCATTTGGACCCAAGCTTTCCAGAGACTCCATATGAGAGTTATTTCCCCTTATGTAAATGATATAAGTAATATGCATTTCTAACTGGTAAACCATAAGTGATAGAGACCTAGGGTCTTCAGATTTGAGATCCTTGGTCCAAAAAAATGAAAATGAGGTCAAGGTCAAAGGTCAAGGTCATGTTCTAAATTTTGATTTTTGCTTATTTTCACTGATTTTCAAATACCGTATGACATATCGACAAATAATTTTTCATAAATTGTTATTTGCGACATGTCCTTACTTGTATATTTTGGTTGAAAGGGTGCGCAAATAATAAATGGGAGTTTTTTGCCCACCTTATATTTAGGTTTACCAATAAAGTGATATTACTCTTTAACCAAACATATTAAAGACCAAGGGTCTTTTGATTGAAGATCCTTGGTTTGTGACCTTGAAATTGAGGTCAAGGTCATAGGTTAATAGGACGTTCTAGATTTTGACCTTTGCTTTAAATTGATATTAATACATCATAAAGCCATAGGAACTAACATTTTAAACTGATTTTTCATATTTCCATATCAAAATAGATCTTACTAGTGGAAAGACCTTCAATTGTTCTCTGAACAATTGGTTTTTAATTAGGTCTTTCCACCTTTCCGTGGAAAGACCTATTGAATTTGTTCTGATTATTATTATTAGGTCTTTCCACCTTTCCGTGGAAAGACCTATTGAATTTGTTCTGATTATTATTTTTTTTTTCTTCCGTCTAAATTCTTTTCTTGCGTAGTATTGATGTTTCAAAAGATGTCGCTTAGATATTTGGAATATGATGTCGTATAGTTTATACGCTTTGAAAATTTACAACTGCGTAACAAAATATTTTACGTTGTAAGAGTTATCTCCCCAAACACTGTTTTTCTTGTGGCCACTACTCCTTCGCAACTGTAAAAGATTACAACAAATTTATTTTACCAAATTGCTCGTTACATCTTCAGGATTAGGCAATTCATTTGGACCGAAGCTTTCCAGGGACTCCATATGAGAGTTATTTCCCCTTATGTATTTGATATAAGTGATTTGCATTTCTAACTGGTAAACCATAAGTTATAGAGACCTAGGGTCTTTTGATTTGAGGTCCTTGGTCCAAAAAAATTAAAATAAGGTCAAAGTCAAAGGTCAAGGTCATATTTTAAATTTTTATTTTGGCTTATTTTTACTAATTTTCAAAACCTTATAAGATATCGACAAAATATTTTTACTAAATTGATAGTTGCGACATGTTGTAACTCATAAATTTTGGTTGGAAGGTGTGTAAACAATAAATGAGAGTTTTCGCCCATCTTATATTTAAAATCATGCCTAAAGTGATATAACTCATTTACCATACATATTACAGACCTAGGGTCTTTTTATTTGAGGTTCATGGTTGGTGACCTTGAAATTGAGGTCAAGGTCAAAGGTTAATAGGACGTTCTAGATTTTGACCTTTGCTTTAAATTCATATTTATACATTATAGAGTCATAGGAACTGACATTTTAGATTGATTTTTAATATTTTGATAATAAAATAGATCTTTACTTGTGGAAAGACCTTCAATTGTTCTTTGAACAATTGGTTTTTAATTTTTTTTTTTTTTTTTCTTCCGCCTAATTTTTTTCTTGCGTAGTATTGACATTTCAAAAGATGTCGCTTAGATATTTGGAATATGATATCGTAAAGTGTATGCGCTTTTAAAACTGACAACTGCATAACCAAATTCTTTGCGTTGTAAGAGTTATCTCCCCAAACACTGTTTTTCTTGTGGCCACTACTCCTTCGCAACCGTAAAAGATTACGACAAATTTATTTTACCAAATTGCTCGTTACATCTTCAGGATTAGGCAATTCATTTGGACCGAAGCTTTCTAGAGACTCCATATGAGAGTTATTTCCCCTTATGTAAATGATATAAGTAATATGCATTTCTAACTGGTAAACCATAAGTGATAGAAACCTAGGGTCTTCAGATTTGAGGTCCTTGGTCCAAAAAAATGAAAATGAGGTCAAGGTCAAAGGTCAAGGTCATGTTCTAAATTTTGATTTTTGCTTATTTTCACTGATTTTCAAATACCGTATGACATATCGACAAATAATTTTTCATAAATTGTTATTTGCGACATGTCCTTACTTGTATATTTTGGTTGAAAGGGTGCGCAAATAATAAATGGGAGTTTTTGCCCATCTTATATTTAGGTTTACCCGTAAAGTGATATTACTCTTTAACCAAACATATTAAAGACCTAGAGTCTTTTGATTTAAGATCCTTGGTTTGTGACCTTGAAATTGAGGTCAAGGTTATAGGTTAATAGGACGTTCTAGATTTTGACCTTTGCTTTAAATTGATATTAATACATCATAAAGCCATAGGAACTAACATTTTAAACTGATTTTTCATATTTCCATATCAAAATAGATCTTTACTAGTGGAAAGACCTTCAATTGTTCTCTGAACAATTGGTTTTTAATTAGGTCTTTCAACCTTTCAGGTGAAAGACCTATAGGGTTTGTTCTGATTATTATTATTAGGTCTTTCAACCTTTCAGGTGAAAGACCTATAGGGTTTGTTCTGATTATTATTATTATTAGGTCTTTCAACCTTTCTGTTGAAAGACCTATTGAATTCGTTCTGATTATTAGGTCTTTCAACCTTTCAGGTGAAAGACCTATAGGGTTTGTTCTGATTATTATTATTATTATTTTTTTTTTTTTTTTCTTCCGCCAACTTTTTTTTCCTTCGCTGTTTTTTTGTTTCACAAGATATCGCTTAGATATAAGGTAAATGATATCGAACAGTTAATACGCTTCTGAAACTGACACCGCGTAACAAAAAACTTGACCTTGTAAGAGTTATCTCCCCCAACACTGTTTTTCTTGTGGCCACTACTCCTTCGCAACCATATAAGAAACCGACAAATATATTTTTCCAAATTGCTCGTTATATCCTTAGGATGTTCTGTTTCATTTCAACCGAAGCTATCCGGAGACTCAATATGAGAGTTATCCCCCCTTTTATATATGATATCAGTGATATGCATTTCTAACTGGTAAACTATAAGTGATAGAGACCTAGGGTCTTTTGATTTAAGATCCTTGGTCCAAAAAAATGAAAATTAGGTCAAGGTCAAAGGTCAAGGTCAAATTCTAAATTTTGATTTTGGCTTATTTTCACTTATTCTCGTTAACTTTATAAGATTTCGACAAATTCTTTTTACTAAATTGTTAGTTGCGACATGTCGTAACTTAAAATTTTTGATTGGAAGGGTGCGTAGACAATAAACGGGAGTTTTTGCCCCTCTTATATTTAGAATTATGCATAAAGTGATATTACTCATGAACCATACATACTACTGACCAAGGGTCTTTTGATTTGGGATCCTTGGTTTATGACCTTGCAATTGGGGTCAAGGTCATAGGTTAATTGGACGTTCTAGATTTTGACCTTTGCTCGAAATTCATATTTTCATATCATAAAGCCATAGCAACTGACATTTTCAACTGAATCTTAATATTTTCATATCAAAATAGATCCTTATTGGTTGAAAGACCTTCAATTGTTCTTTGAACAATTGGTTTTTAATTATTATTATTATTATTATTTTTTTTTTTTTTTTTCTTTCCGCCAACTTTTTTTTCCTTCGCTGTTTTTTTGTTTCACAAGATGTCGCTTAGATATATGGTATATGATATCGAACAGTTAATACACTTCTGAAACTGACACCGCGTAACAAAAAACTTTACCTTGTAAGAGTTATCTCCCCGAACACTGTTTTTCTTGTGTCCTCTAAGGCTTTGCAACCGTATAAAAAACCGACAAATTTATTTTTCCAAATTGCTCGTTAAGTCCTCAGGATGTTCTGTTTTATTTTGACCGAAGCTATACAGAGACTCCATGTGAGAGTTATCCCCCTTTTTTATATGATATAAGTGATATGCATATCTAACTGGGAAACCATAAGTGATAGAGACCTAGGGTCTTTAGATTTAAGATCCTTGGTCCAAAAAAATGAAAATTAGGTCAAGGTCAAAGGTCAAGGTCAAATTCTAAATTTTGATTTTGGCCTATTTTCACTTATTTTCATTAACTTTATAAGTTTTCGACAAATTATCTTTACTAAATTGTTAGTTGCGACATGTCGTAACTTATAAATTTAGATTGGAAGGGTGCGTAGACAATAAATGGGAGTGTTTGCCCCTCTTATATTTAGAATTTTGCGTAAAGTGATATAACTCATGAACCATACATAATACAGACCTAGGGTCTTTTGATTTGGGATCCTTGGTGTATGACCTTGAAATTGAGGTCAAGGTCATAGGTTAATTGGACGTTCTAGATTTTGACCTTTGCCTGAAATTCATATTTTTATATCATAAAGCCATAGGAACTGACATTTTCAACTGAATCTTAATATTTTCATATCAAAATAGATCCTTATTGGTTGAAAGACCTTCAATTGTTCTTTGAACAATTGGTTTTTAATTTTTTTTTTTTTTCTTCCGCCAACTTTTTTTTCCTTCGCTGTTTTTTTTGTTTCACAAGATGTCGCTTAGATATTTGGTATATGATATCAAACAGTTAATGCGCTTCTGAAACTGACACCGCGTAACAAAAACCTTTACCTTGTAAGAGTTATCTCCCCAAACACTGTTTTTCTTGTGGCCACTACTACTTCGCAACCGTATAAGAAACCGACAAATTTATTTTTCCAAATTGCTCGTTATATCCTTAGGATGTTCTGTTTCATTTCAACGGAAGCTATCCGGAGACTCCATATGAGAGTTATCCCCCCTTTTATATATGATATCAGTGATATGCATTTCTAACTGGTAAACTATAAGTGATAGAGACCTAGGGTCTTCTGATTTAAGATCCTTGGTCCAAAAAAATGAAAATTAGGTCAAGGTCAAAGGTCAAGGTCAAATTCTTAATTTTGATTTTGGCTTATTTTCATCTTTTTTCATTAACCTTATAAGATATCGACAATTTCTTTTTACTAAATTGTTAGTTGCGACATGTCGTAACTTATAAATTTTGGTTGCGAGGGTGCGTAAACAATAAAAGGGAGTTTTCGCCCCTCTTATATTAAGAATTATGCGTAAAGTGATTTTACTCATGAACCATACATATTAAGGAACTAGTGTCTTTCTATTTGAGATGTTTAGTCTATGACCTTGAAATTGAGGTCAAGGTCATAGGTAAATTGGACGTTCTAGATTTTGACCTTTGCTTAAAATTCATATTTATACATCATTAAGCCATAGGAACTGACATTTTCAACTGAATTTTAATATTTTCATATCTAAATAGACCCTTATTGGTTGAAAGACCTTCAATTGTTCTTTGAACAATTGGTTTTTAATTATTAGGTCTTTCAACCTTTCAGGTGAAAGACCTATAGGGTTTGTTTCTGATTATTATTATTATTATTAGGTCTTTCAACCTTTCTGTTGAAAGACCTATTGTATTTGTTCTGATTATTAGGTCTTTCAACCTTTCAGGTGAAAGACCTATAGGGTTGTTCTGATTATTATTAGGTCTTTCAACCTTTCAGTTGAAAGACCTATTGTTTTTGTTCTGATTATTTTTTTTTTTTTTCTTCCGCCAAATTTTTTTTCCTTCACTGTTTTTTTGTTTCGCAAGATGTCGCTTAGATATATGGTATATGATATCGAACAGTTGATACGCTTCTGAAACTGACACCGCGTAGCAAAAAACTTTACCTTGTAAGAGTTATCTCCCCGAACACTGTTTTTCTTGTGGCCACTACTCCTTCGCAACCGTATAAGAAACCGACAAATTTATTTTTCCAAATTGCTCGTTATATCCTTAGGATGTTCTGTTTCATTTCAACCGAAGCTATCTGGAGACTCCATATGAGAGTAATCCCCCCTTTTATATATGATATCAGTGATATGCATTTCTAACTGGTAAACTATAAGTGATAGAGACCTAGGGTCTTTTGATTTAAGATCCTTGGTCCAAAAAAATGAAAATTAGGTCAAGGTCAAAGGTCAAGGTCAAATTCTTAATTTTGATTTTGGCTTATTTTCACCTTTTTTCATTAACCTTATAAGATATCGACAATTTTGTTTTACTAAATTGTTAGTTGCGACATGTCGTAACTTATAAATTTTGGTTGCGAGGGTGCGTAAACAATAAAAGGGAGTTTTCGCCCCTCTTATATTAAGAATTATGCGTAAAGTGATTTTACTCATGAACCATACATATTAAGGAACTAGTGTCTTTTATTTGAGATGTTTAGTCTATGACCTTGAAATTGAGGTCAAGGTCATAGGTTAATTGGACGTTCTAGATTTTGACCTTTGCTTAAAATTCATATTTATACATCATTAAGCCATAGGAACTGACATTTTCAACTGAATTTTAATGTTTTCATATCTAAATAGATCCTTATTGGTTGAAAGACCTTCAATTGTTCTTTGAACAATTGGTTTTTAATTAGGTCTTTCAACCTTTCAGGTGAAAGACCTATAGGGTTTGTTCTGATTATTATTATTAGGTCTTTCAACCTTTCAGAGTGAAAGACCTATAGGGTTTGTTCTGATTATTATTATTATTATTTTTTTTTTTTTTTTTTCTTCCGCCAACTTTTTTTTCCTTCGCTGTTTTTTTGTTTCACAAGATATCGCTTAGATATAAGGTAAATGATATCGAACAGTTAATACGCTTCTGAAACTGACACCGCGTAACAAAAAACTTGACCTTGTAAGAGTTATCTCCCCCAACACTGTTTTTCTTGTGGCCACTACTCCTTCGCAACCTATAAGAAACCGACAAATATATTTTTCCAAATTGCTCGTTATATCCATCTTCAGGATTAGGATATTCATTTTGGACTGAAGTTATCCAGAGACTCCATATGAGAGTTATTTCCCCTTATGCATTTGATTTAAGTGATATGCGTTTCTAACTGGTAAACCATCAATGATATAGGCCTAGGGTCTTTGGATTTAAGTTCCTTGGTCCAATAAAATTAAAATAAGGTCAAGGTCAAAGGTCAAGGTCATATTCTAAATTTGATTTTGGCTTATTTTCACTTATTTTCAACAACCGTGAAAGTATTGACAAAATATTTTTACTAAATTGTGAGTTTCGACATGTTGTAACTTATAAATTTTGGTTGGAAAGGGTGCGTAACAATAAATGAGAGTTTTCGCCATCTTATATTTAAATTATGCAGTAAAGTGGTATAACTTATTTAACCAATACATATTACAGACCTAGGGTCTTTTTATTTAAGGTGCTTGGTTGGTGACCTTGAAATTGAGGTCAAGGTCAAAGTTAATAGGACATTCTAGATTTTGACCTTTGCTTTAAATTCATATTAATATATTATAAAATCATAGGAACTGACATTTTAGATTGATTTTTAATATTTGATAATAAAATAGATCATTACTTGTGGAAAGACCTTCAATTGTTCTTGAACAATTGGTTTTTAATAATTATTATTATTATTATATATTTTTTTTCTTTTTTTTTTTCTTCCCCTTTTTTTTCTTCGCTAGTTTTGTTTTGGTTTGTTTGCAAGATGTCGCTTAGATATTTGGTATATGATATCGAACAGTTTAATGTCGCTTTGAAATGACACCGCGTAACAAAAACTTACTTGTAAGGAGTTATTCGCAAACACTGTTTTCTTGTGTCTATACCTTGAACATAAAGACTATACGACCAAATTATTTACAAATTGCTCGGTATTCCTCCAATTATGTTTTTTTTGACCAGCATATGCCTCCAATGAGTAAATCCTAGCAAATTATTTGAATTGCTCGTTCTCTTCAATTAGATTAATTAAGTATAGAGACTCCATATGAGAGTTTTCCCTTTTATTTGATATTTGGTGATATGCATTTCTAAATGGTAAACCATAAGTGATAAGACTAGGGTTCATTAGATTGTGAGATCCTTAGTCCAAAATAATAAAATAAGGTCAAGGTCAAAGGTCAAGGTCATATTCTAAATTTTGATTTTGGCTTATTTTCACTTATTTTTCAAATACCTTATGACATATCGACAAATTAATTTTTTCACTAAATTGTTAGTTGCGACATGTCCCTTACTTAGTATTATTTTGTTGAAAGGGTTCGCACACAAATAAATGGGAGTTTTTGTCCATCTTACATTAAATTACGCGTAAAGTGTATTACTAATTAACCAAACATATTAAAGACCTAAAGTCCTTTTGAATTAAGGTCCTTGGTTTTGTATCATTGAAATTGAGGTCAAGGTCATAATGTTTAATAGACGTTCTAGATTTTGACCTTGCTTTCAAATTCATATAAATACATCATAAAGCCATAGGAACTAACATTTGAAACTGATTTTTATTATTTTCAATATCAAAATAGATCTTTACTAGTGGAAAGACCTACAATGTTTCCTGAACAATTGGTTTATTATTTACTTTATTAAATATTTTTTTTTATTTTTTTCCGCCAACTTTTTTTTCTTCGCTGTTTTATTTGTTTTCACAAGATGTCGCTTAGATATTTGGTATATGATATCGAACAGTTATGCGCTTCTGAAATGACCCGCGTAACAACAAACTTTCTTTGTAGAGTTATCTCCCCAAACACTGTTTTCTTGTGCCACACTCCTTCGCAACCATAAAAGATAACGACTAATTTATTTTACAAATTGCTCGTATATCCTTTGCATGTTTGTCTATTTTGACGAAGCTATCCGCTCCATATGAGAGTTTTTCCCTTATCATCTGATATAAGTGATATGCATTTCTACTTAAACCATAAGTGATAGAGACCTAGGTCTTTTGATTTGAGGTCCTTGGTCCAAAAAATGAAAATTAGGTCAAGGTCAAAGGTCAAGGTACAAAGCTATCATTTGACGATTGAATGACATTTTAAACTTAGTTTCACAACTTTCATATCAAAATACATTGTTTTGATGAAAGACCTTCAATTGTTCTCTAAACAATTGTTTTAATTATTTTTATTTTTTTTCTTCTTTGATTTTTGCTTATTTTCACTTATTTTCAATTACTTATAAGATTTCGACAAATTATTTTTATAAAATTGTAAGTTGCGACATGTCGTTACTTATAAATTTGGTTACAAAGGTGCGTAGACAATAAATGGAGTTTTTCACCCTCTTATATTTAGAATTATGCGTAATTGATATTACCATGAACCATACATAATACAGACCTAGGGTCTTTTGGTCAAGGTCATAGGTAAATTGGACGTTCTAGATTTTTGTCGAAATTCATTTTTATACATCATAAAGCCATAGGAACTGACATTTTCAACTGATTCTTTATATTTTCATATCAAAATACATCCTTATTGGTTGAAAGACCTTCAATTGTTCTTTGAACAATTGGTTTTTTAATTATTATTAGGTCTTTCAACCTTTCAGGTGAAAGACCTATAGGGTTTGTTCTGATTATTAGGTCTTTCAACCTTTCTGTTGAAAGACCTATTGTATTTGTTCTGATTATTATTTATTAGGTCTTTCAACCTTTCAGGTGAAAGACCTATAGGGTTTGTTCTGATTATTATTATTATTTTTTTTTTTTTTCTTCCGCCAACTTTTTTTTCCTTCGCTGTTTTTTTGTTTCACAAGATATCGCTTAGATATAAGGTAAATGATATCGAACAGTTAATACGCTTCTGAAACCGACACCGCGTAACAAAAAACTTTACCTTGTAAGAGTTATCTCCCCGAACACTATTTTTCTTGTGGCCACTACTCCTTCGCAACCGTATAAGAAACCGACAAATTTATTTTTCCAAATTCCTCGTTATATCCTTAGGATGTTCTGTTTCATTTCAACCGAAGCTATCCGGAGACTCCATATGATAGTTATCTCCCCTTTTATATATGATATCAGTGATATGCATTTCTAACTGGTAAACTATAAGTGATAGAGACCTAGGGTCTTTTGATTTAAGATCCTTGGTCCAAAAAAATGAAAATTAGGTCAAGGTCAAAGGTCAAGGTCAAAATCTAAATTTTGATTTTGGCTTATTTTCACTCTTTTTCAATAACCTTATAAGATATCAACAAATTATTTTTACTTAATTGTTAGTTGCGACATGTCGTAACTTAAAATTTTTGGTTGGAAGGGTGCGTAGACCATAAACGGGAGTTTTTGCCCCTCTTATATTTAGAATTATGCGTAAAGTGATATTACTCATGAACCATACATACTACTGACCTAGGGTCTTTTGATTTGGGATCCTTGGTTTATGACCTTGAAATTGGAGTCAAGGTCATAGGTTAATTGGACGTTCTAGATTTTGACCTTTGCTCCAAATTCATATTTTCATATCATAAAGCCATAGCAACTGACATTTTCAACTGAATCTTAATATTTTCATATCAAAATAGATCCTTATTGGTTGAAAGACCTTCAATTGTTCTTTGAACAATTGGTTTTTAATTATTATTATTATTATTATTTTTTTTTTTCTTTTTCTTCCGCCAACTTTTTTTTCCTTCGCTGTTTTTTTGTTTCACAAGATGTCGCTTAGATATTTGATATATGATATCGAACAGTTAATGCGCTTCTGAAACTGACACCGCGTAACAAAAACCTTTACCTTGTAAGAGTTATCTCCCCAAACACTGTTTTTCTTGTGGCCACTACTACTTCGCAACCGTATAAGAAACCGACAAATTTATTTTTCCAAATTGCTCGTTATATCCTTAGGATGTTCTGTTTCATTTCAACGGAAGCTATCCGGAGACTCCATATGAGAGTTATCCCCCCTTTTATATATGATATCAGTGATATGCATTTCTAACTGGTAAACTATAAGTGATAGAGACCTAGGGTCTTTTGATTTAAAATCCTTGGTCCAAAAAAATGAAAATTAGGTCAAGGTCAAAGGTCAAGGTCAAATTCTTAATTTTGATTTTGGCTTATTTTCACCTTTTTTCATTAACCTTATAAGATATCGACAATTTTCTAACTGGTAAACTATAAGTGATAAAGACCTAGGGTCTTTTGATTTAAGATCCTTGGTCCAAAAAAATGAAAATTAGGTCAAGGTCAAAGGTCAAGGTCAAATTCTTAATTTTGATTTTGGCTTTTTTTCACCTTTTTTCATTAACCTTATAAGATACCTACAATTTTTTTTTTACTAAATTGTTAGTTGCGACATGTCGTAATGTATAAATTTTGGTTGCGAGGGTGCGTAAACAATAAAAGGGAGTTTTCGCCCCTCTTATATTAAGAATTATGCGTAAAGTGATTTTACTCATGAACCATACATATTAAGGAACTAGTGTCTTTTTATTTGAGATGTTTAGTCTATGACCTTGAAATTGAGGTCAAGGTCATAGGTTAATTGGACGTTCTAGATTTTGACCTTTGCTTAAAATTCATATTTATACATCATTAAGCCATAGGAACTGACATTTTCAACTGAATTTTAATATTTTCATATCTAAATAGATCCTTATTGGTTGAAAGACCTTCAATTGTTCTCTGAACAATTGGTTTTTAATTATTATTATTTTTTTTTTTTTTTTTTTTTTTCGCCAACTTTTTTTCCTTCGCTGTTTTTTTGTTTCACAAGATGTCGCTTAGATATTTGGTAT
Organism: Mytilus edulis; assembly: GCA_019925275.1. Lineage (NCBI taxonomy): Eukaryota > Metazoa > Mollusca > Bivalvia > Mytilida > Mytilidae > Mytilus > Mytilus edulis. The sequence goes on along the minus strand of CM034352.1, from coordinate 56,897,280 downwards.
ATGATATCGAACAGTTAATGCGCTTCTGAAACTGACACCGGGTAACAAAAACCTTTACCATGTAAGAGTTATCTCCCCAAACACTGTTTTTCTTGTGGCCACTACTTCTTCGCAACCGTATAAGAAACCGACAATTTATTTTTCCAAATTGCTCGTTATATCCTTAGGATGTTCTGTTTCATTTCAACGGAAGCTATCCGGAGACTCCATATGAGAGTTATCCCCCCTTTTATATATGATATCAGTGATATGCATTTCTAACTGGTAAACTGTAAGTGATAGAGACCTAGGGTCTTTTGATTTAAGATCCTTGGTCCAAAAAAATGAAAATTAGATCAAGGTCAAAGGTCAAGGTCAAATTCTTAATTTTGATTTTGGCTTATTTTCACCTTTTTTCATTAACCTTATAAGATATCGACAATTTTTTTTTACTAAATTGTTAGTTGCGACATGTCGTAACTTATAAATTTTGGTTGCAAGGGTGCGTAGACAATAAATGGGAGTTTTCGCCCCTCTTATATATTCAGAATTATGCGTAAAGTGATATTACTCATGAACCATACATATTAAGGAACTAGTGTCTTTTGATTCGAGATGTTTAGTCTATGACCTTGAAATTAAGGTCAAGGTCATAGGTTAATTGGACGTTCTAGATTTTGACCTTTGCTCGAAATTCATATTTCTACATCATAAAGCCATAGGAACTGACATTTTCAACTGAATTTTAATACTTTCATATCAAAATAGATCTTTTTTGGTTGAAAGACCTTCAATTGTTCTCTAAACAATTGGTTTTTAATTATTATTATTTTTTTCAGCCTAAATTTTTTCCTTCGCTGTTTTTTTGTTTCGCAAGATGTCGATTAGATAAATGAAATAAGATATCGAACAGTTTATGCGCTTTTGAAACTGACACCGTGAAACCGAATACTTTCCCATATAAGAGTTATCTCCCTGAACACTGTTTTTCTTGTTATCACTTAATCTTCACAACCGTATAAGAAACCGACAAATTAATTTTTTCAAATTGCTCGTTATATCCTCAGGATGTGCTGTTTTATTTTGAGATTATAGAGATTCCATATGAGAGTTATTCCCCATTTTGTATTTGAAATTTTGAAATGTATTTTAACCTTTTAAACTGGAAAACCATAAGGGATAGAGACCTAGTGTCTTTTGATTTGAGATCCTTGGTCCAAAAAAAATGAAAATAAGATCAAGGTCAAAGGTCAAGGTCGTATTTTAGATTTTTATTTGTCTTTGATTTCCCTATAACTTTAAAATGGTTATAGATACAGAAAATTTACATAGTGAAACATGCTTGGTACTTCAAGGGGCAACTTTGTTACATTATGACTGTATTGGTTTTATCATTGTATAAGGGATATAATCCCCATTGATGGTTTATATAAAGCCATTATTAGGCAACTCTTAGACAAAATGTCCTTTATCCATAGGGTCTTTTGCAATGACATTGTGGAGCAATGACCTTGAGAAAGGTCACAAGGTCAAAGGTCAAGGTCATGTACAAAGGTAATGTGATTTTGGCACTACTTGAAGAGTTTTATGTGTTTGAATGCCAACCAACCAATCAATCAATCAATCAATCAATCAATCAATCAATCAATCAATCAATCAATCAATCAATCAATCAATCAATCAATCAATCAATCAATCAATCAATCAATCAGTGCATGTTTCCGTTATTATAAACCCTAGTCTAGTATCTATACACACTCTCACACACATATATAAGAACAGAGAATGAAGTTTTGAAAGGGGTAATGAATAAAGTTTCGTGATACGTGATGAATACCTAACGGCTTTTGTATAAATGGCAGCAAGTCATTAATAGATACATCATGCAGAGAAGGTGATGTATAATGACGATGACCATGACTGCGTCTACGTCGAGGAGTCGAGTTGAAAATATTCATCACATTCACCGAGTTACACGAAGGACTAGATAGAATACCTATACCATCAATTTTGTCATTGCAACCATAAGGTGTCGCAGTTCCCAATTGTCTAATCCAGTAGTCCTCTTTTTGTCTACGGAGAGTTGTTGAAAGATTAGGATTGTTAGAGCTATGGTATATCTTTTCGATAATGCGAACTGTCATGGAAACGATGGAATGATCGGGCTGATTGAAATGCTGGTATAGAATATCGTTAGCATTGAGGTTAATGTCTGATCTATGACCGCACATACGTTTGTTAAGCCTTTCTTTCGTTTCACCGACGTATACCAATCCGCAAAAGTTGCACTCTAATCCGTAGACGACATTTATCGATTTACAATTCAGATCATCGTAACTTCTGGTAAAATATGACTTCTTGGTCAAATTGCTAGTGAATTCAGCATTTTTAATTAAAATTGCACAAGTTTTGCAGCCTTTGGTCTCACACTTCGAAATGCGACAGTGTTGTACTGTGTCATCAAAAACCAAAATGTCTTTGAGGAGAACTGAACATGGCTGTATATGTGTAATATTGCTGTTGTCACTAGGACGATGATCTGAATGAGTCATGTTTGTGTTATTTGTCATGTCTGGTGATGAGGGGACACCTGCCGTATCAGACGACACCGTGTCCATGGTGACGTCTGTTTCGGACCTTTTTATACTGGGCGACGTCCGAGCCAGTTTCCTGTTAGATCTTCGTAAATTCATGCAATTGTAGTTTTGCTACTGGGCGGATGATGTCCTCGGGGACAAAATGTCCACCAGCAGAGACATCGACCGAGTGGTTATAAAAGAGGGACGAAGGACACCAAAGGGACAGTCAAACTCATAAATCTAAAACAAACTGACAACGCCATGGTTAAAAATGAAAAAGACAAACAAACAACAGCACACACGACACAACATAGAAAACTAAAGAATAAACAACACGAACCCCACCAAAAAACTAGGGGTGATCTCAGGTGCTCCGGAAGGGTAAGCAGATCCTGCTCCACATGCGGCACCCGTCGTGTTGCTTATGTGATAACAAATCCGGTAAATATTCTAATTCAGTAGGTCACATTCAGGAAAGGGAAGGGGATTGTAGTTACGACGTAAGGAACATATCCGATATCATTTGTGATACGGTTATTCCATAACGGTCAACCAACTCGTGATGGCGTCCGTAAAATTTACGAAGGGATGATTTCAACTTCACCATTTGGAACTCTTGGTTTAATAGCTTCCTTGTGAGCAGCAACCCTCTATCAAGAAAATCATGATAGGAAATGCAAGCACGGGAATATCGTATTAATTGGGAGATATATACCCCGTATGCAGGTACTGCTGGAATGTTGCTACTTAGAAATGGAAAGTTCACAATTGGAAAGCTGAAATCATCTCTTTTGTCGTAAAGTTTTGTTTTCAACCGACCCTCATTTTCAATTTCTAGATGTAAGTCAAGATATGAGGTAGACTTAACTGTATCTGTAGTATCCTTTATCTCTAGCTCGATTGGATAGATGCGTTCCACGTAGTCACCAAATTTTGAATTATTTAATGAAAGAACATCATCTATATAGCGAAAAGTAGAGTTAAAGGATAGTGCTAACTTCTTATCTTTCTTCCTAAGAAGATCCCGCATGAAGTCAGCCTCATAATAATAAAGAAACAAGTCGGCAAGTAGAGGGGCACAGTTTGTTCCCATTGGAATGCCGACAGTCTGTTGAAAAACACGTCCTCCGAACGTAACAAATATGTTGTCAATCAAGAAATCAAGCATCTTGATAATATCAGTTTCAGAGAATTTTTTGTTCGAATCAGAGTGATCTTTTACAAAGTAGGATTTATCTCTCCCTAAGACAAGATACTTGTATCTACGTTGGCCATTCTTTTTTACGAAGCAAAGCAATACCAACTCTTTCAATTTGTCTTTTAGTTTGGAATGTGGAATACTAGTGTACAGAGTAGAAAAGTCAAATGTTTTAATACTGTTACAAGATGAAAGAGAGTTAGATTGTATGTACTCTAAAAGATCTTTGGAATTTTTAAGTATCCACATCTGATTCACGCCCCCTCTAGAATAGGCAGTTTCACAATAACTTTGAAGCCCATCTTTGATTGCTGATAAAATAGATGTTAATAATTTAGAAAGAGGTTTCGTGGAGCACTTGGAAGAACCAGCAATATACCGTTGTTTGTAAGGACACTTATGTAGTTTAGGTATCCAATACAGTGATGGCAGATCCAGTTCTTCATCTTTGGTTGAAATTCCAAAGGAACACAGAACAGACCTATGATTATCCAGGATTTCCTCTTTGGTAAGTGTCGTGAGGGTATATGTTGAGTTTCCAAGTGAATTGTCAATACCTAATTCGTTTATCAAGCAGTTAATGTACTGAGTTTTACATACAAAAACGATGTTGTTTGGGGCTTTATCTGCGGGGACAACAACATATTTGTCATGGAGGTAGGATAGGTGTTTTGCAACATTTGGGTCTTTAAAGATTGACGTAGCATGGGCATTGATAGACCCATTCAGTTTCTTAATTATGATTTGTGTCAACGACCTCACTGCCTTAATCATTCGGAAAGAGTGTCTACGTCTTCTTTCTCGCGCTTAGCCCATTGCCTGGCATAATCCTCAACTGAATCCATCAAAATTTTAAAGTTGAATTTCCAATTGATGGATTTAAGCTCACGATATTTATTAAACCGATATTAAACCGAATTTATTAACATTTATTTGTGTCCTGGCAATATCACAAGAACCATTACTGATGAATGGTGAAAGTGAAAATCGTCAATATCAAATGTGACTTCTAATAGACTGCAAAATAATGCACATTTCCATAAGACTGTTGTTAATCAACTTGTGAGACCAGTGAAATGGGAACAAATAATGTCAACGCTATTCACAAGAGACAAAAATAAATCAGCATTTCCATATACATATGAATGTGGACCTGACAATCAGCTGGGAATTTTCTTAGACAAAATGAACAACAAAGCTTTTAAAAATTACAGAAACATACAAGTATAATGAAGAATGAAGCCTATCAAAATGTAACAGGGAGTGGGATATGATTCTGTTAACAAAAATTGTAGTCAGCATGATACCGTTTTGGTATTAAATTATTAAAATAATGCTTTTATGTTCAGATAATTTAAGCAAAATATATCAAACAAGAGGCTGTCACAACGACAGCAAACCGAATTTATTAACATTTATTTGTGTCCTGGCAATATCACAAGAACACTTACTGATGAATGGTGAAAGTGAAAATCGTCAATATCAAGTTTGACCTCTATTTTGTCATCAGTATCAACATATTAAAATTTGAAAAGCTTAGATTGAATGGTTCATGAGTAAATGCAACAACGTGAATGGAAACGCCATTTTACGATCTATCAAGAACCATAACTCCTGAACGGTAAAAGTCAAAATCGTCATTGTTGAACTTGACCTCTATTTTGTCATCAGAAACAACATATAAAAATTTCAAAAGCTTTGGTTGAATGGTTCATGAGAAAATGCACGGACACGACTGGAAACACCATTTTTCAATCTTTCAAGAACCATAACTCCTGAACGGTAAAAGTCAAAAATGGTCATTATTAAACTTCACCTCCATTTTGTTATCAGTAACAACATATTAAAATTTGGGAAGCTTTGGTAGAACAGTTCATGCGTAAATGCACGGACACGACTGGAAACTCCATTTTTCAATCTTTCAAGAACCATAACTCCTGAACGGTAAAAGTCAAAATCGCCATTATTGAACTTGACCTTCATTTAGTTGTCAGTAACAACATATTAAAATTTTAGAAGCTTTGGTTGAACGGTTCATGAGTTAATGCACGGACAACATTTGATTGCCGCCCGCCCGACCGACCGCCCGGCCGACCGCCCGACGTACATCCCCAAATCCATAACCGACATTTTTGTCACAAAAATCCGGTTAACAAATCACTTTCAATACATTAAAAAAAAGTTTTGCTTAAATGTACTGGAAACTTTTTAAAACTGAGAATCTCGTAAATCAGTTCAAATACATGTAAGAGTTAGTACCAATAATATTAACTCTTTAAAGATTAGAAGATGTTGTATGATTGCCAATGATATACATATTGACTAGAATTCAAATAAGTGGATATATGCAATTTTATATCACAATAAAACCTTCCACAATGTGGAAAACTCATACTGTAAAGTCAGCTTGAAAAGGCTTGACATGAAAAATTAAACAATTAAACAAAAAACTGATAGCCTAATTTCATAACAAAACAGTTTATGAAAAACCAATATGACAACCATGAACTAACGCCAACCAATGAACTACAGTCTCCTGACTTGGGACGTGCACATAAAGAAGGTACAGGGTTAAACTTGTTTGTGAGCGCTGAACCTTCCCCTTACCTGGTACAGTGGTGTAAAAAAAACATCATAAGAACACACTAAAAAGTGATAGGACACAAAATCGAATAACATAAAACACATTAAACACAAAGCACTGATATATTTTGATACGACTGCAAACATTTTAATTTTTCGTCGTATATTGCTATCACAATGGTGTCGTCGTCGTCGTCTTGCGTCGTCTTGCGTTGTCGTCGTCCGAATACTTTTAGTTTTTGCACTCTAACTTTAGTAAAAGTAAATAGAAATCGATGAAATTGACACAAATGATTTGACACAAGGTTTATGACCACAAAAGGAAGGTTGGGATTGATTTTGGGAGTTTTGGTTCCAACAGTTTAGGAATTAGGGGCCAAAAAAGGGTTAAAAAAGCATTATTCTTGGTTTTCGCACAATAAATTTAGTATAAATGAATATAAATCTGTGAAATTTTAACACAAGGTTTATGACCATAAAAGGAAGGTTGGGATTGATTTGGGAGTTTTGGTCCCAACAGTTTAGGAATAAGGGGCCCAAAGGGTCCAAAATTGAACTTTGTTTGATTTCATCAAAAATTGAATAATTGGGGTTCTTTGATATGCTTAATCTAACTGTATGTAAATTCTTAATTTTTGGTCCCGTTTTCAAATTGGTCTACATTAAGGTCCAAAGGGTCCAAAATTAAACTTAGTTTGATTTAAAAAAAAAAAATGAATCCTTGGGGTTCATTAATATGTTGAATCTCAAAATGTACTTAGATTTTTTATTATTGGCCCAGTTTTCAAGTTAGTCCAAATCGGGGTCCAAAATTAAACTTTGTTTGATTTCATCAAAAATTGAATAATTGGGGTTCTTTGATATGCCAAATCTAACTGTGTATGTAGATTCTTAATTTTTGGTCCCGTTTTCAAATTGGTCTATATTAAAGTCCAAAGGGTCCAAAATTAAACTAAATTTGATTTTAACAAAAATTGAAATCTTGGGTTTTTTGATATGCTGAATCTAAACATGTACTTAGATTTTTGTTTATGGGCCCAGTTTTCAAGTTGGTTCAAATCAGGATCCAAAATTATCATATAAAGTATTGTGCAATAGCAAGAAATTTTCAATTGCACAGTATTCAGCAATAGCAAGAAATCTTCAATTGCACAGTATTGTGCAATAGCAAGAAATTTTCAATTGCTCAGTATTGTGCAATAGCAAGAAATCTTCAATTGCACAGTATTGTGCAATAGCAAATATTTTCAATTGCACAGTATTGCGCAATAGCAAGAAATATCTAATTGCACAATATTGTGCAATAGCAAGAAATTTTCAATTGATTAGAGTTATCTTTCTTTGTCCAGAATAGTATTTGAGTCAACTTAAATCATTGTTTTATACAATATACAATGTATATTCACTTTACTACCAACTGATAAATTAAAACAATCTTTACCATTCAGTGATAACAAGCACCTTTTGTTACATTTTAATATTTTATGATGTATTTAAATGAGTAGTTATTGTTGCAAACTCCATTAGAAATTTGAATTGAGATCAGTTTTGGAAAAAGGGAAAGGGGGATGTGAAAAAAATGTTAAATTTTTCTCATTTCAGATTTCATAAATAAAAAGAAAATTTCTTCAAACATTTTTTTGAGAGGATTAATATTCAACAGCATAGTGAATTGCTTCATTAGACCACATTCATTCTGTGTCAGAAACCTATGCTGTGTCAACTATTTAATGACAATCCAAATTTAGAGCTGTATCCAGCTTGAATGTTGTGTCCATACTTGCCCCAACCGTTCACGGTTCAACCTCTGCGGTCGTATTAAGCTGCGCCCTGCGGAGCATCTGGTTATATTTATTTTATGATATTCACATTATTAACTGATGGATGGTGCTTTGTCGCTTGAATATTTTGTTGGTTTTTAATCATATCTTTAACTTGCTATAGTATACTGGATATGATTTGTGTGCATCCTCAAGGAGAGACTTGGAGAATATAATAAAAAGAGAAATATGGTGTATATAATGCAAGTATAGCGAAACTTTAAAAAAACAAATTTCATTTCAAATGCAAAATACACATATTAGTAATCAAATGTTACATTACTATGCTAAGTGTTACGTCTAAATATTTACATAAAAATGAAAAAAATTTTGGTTTCAGGAAAAATTAATGTCTATGAAAACTATTTAAATTTTGAAGTATATATATACATATATTTTTGCCTTATTTGTCCTCTTTTATATTTGTTGTTTTATTATTAACGAATCAATTTATGGTTAGCATTTAAACAAAGAAGTATCTATTAAAGCAGAAAAAGTACTTATTGTTTAATAAATATTAATTATTGGTAACCAATTTTGGTATTGTCATTTTCTCGTAAAATTTCTGTTTTCAGTTTCCTTTTCGTTATTTTTTTGCACATGCACAAAATGTAGAGGACAAGTGTGAGTGAGCTATTGCCATTAGGGATCACACCCTTAATCCTGTTCAATTGTCATGCAGTAGTCTTTTAACTTTTATAAAAAAATCCTCTGAAACTACTGGGTATGCCCAATTTAAACAAAAAATGCCACACTCATCCTCTTGTTTGATAGTTTAAAATATGTGCCCAATGATCCAGAATACATACTTTGGCAAATCTGCCTTTTATGAAAATCAAGCTTTTTATTCATTCCTAAAATAAAAATCTTTGCTTTGAAAACCACTTGACCAATTGAGACCTTGGCATGGACGATCCTTTTGCGGTTAGCACCTTTCAGAATAATATTTGACAGCCCACTATACATCCAAATTCGTCCCTGCTACTTTAATCCATCATTTTCTTCATACTTCATAAGAAAATTCCTGTACCAAGCCAGCAATATGACAGTTGTTATCCACATGTTTGATGATCTTTGATGTGTTTGAGGTTTTGATTATGCCATTTTATACACCTTATCGCTAATCCCGACTGACCCGGCCGCTTGAACTTTTGACGTCAACAACAATCACTTTTCCATTGTGGCGTCAGATATTTTGTTTTATGACGTCAACATTTTACGAGAACCTGTGTAATATCCAGCAATGGCGGACAAATAGCGATAAGGTGTATTAGGAAGTTTTGGTTTTGAATTTTCCTGGGATCTGTATTTTGCGATTTTACTTTCTACTAAGAATAGAAATTTCCCTAAATGGCTTTTCACTTTGTTTGTTTAGTTTGAAAGTTGTTTCACATGTGTAATTTCAGTTTTATTTATGGTTAATAATGAGCATTTATTGATCATTCTGTTTCTTTAAACAGATTTTGAATATCCTAAAGGAATTAAATTGTTCAATTTTGTTTAATTTTTTCGATTGATTATATAATTACCTGTAAAAGAACAGTTACATATACTTTAGTCAATCATACAGTGCTTACCAATATAATTTGAAAAAGTATCCCACTTTGTTTGACGTATACCACATATAACTTCATAACATTTTGTAAAACTGGACACATTAAGTTTAGTTTGGACCTATATTAGTCATTATCGGTTCTTTACATGAAAGCTCGACATAGGGATACTGATCTGGCGGTAAAAACTTGATATTACAGAAGGTAAAAGACCTGGATCATTCATACTTTGTATATAGATGCCTTATGTTATAAAGTTTTCGTCCATTTATGTCCATTGTCCTTGACCTCATTTTCATGGTTACTTGAAAAAAGTTAAGATTTTTAGAATTTTTATTTTTCTCTTATGAGTAATCGGAGTTCACCCGACCTTGACCTCATTGTCATGGTTCGTTGATCAATGTTAAGTTCTCTTGTTAGTAAAGTTGGTTTCATTGATGTGCAATAGGTCAACAATATTTAAAGGAAATTTGGTGTAGTTAATGATTGTAAGGTGTACATGTATTTCCAGTTTGATTTATCTAAGTTGTAGTAAAGCTTTATATTTAGAACTATTAAGATAATATCAATGGTTAGTAAAGAAGGCGAGACATTTCAGCCTGTGCACTCTTGTTAATTTTGCTGTGTAAAAAACTTTGACTAAAGCTTTCCCGAAAATCGTTTTTGTGTGAAGTTACTGTATGACACGTTTGAAAGAAACAACACGACCGTTATTAGAATCATGATTTGTTGGATACATCTGCCTCAAGCTGTTAACATCTGCATCTTGTACCATACCCAAAGTCATCTAGGTCGTCAACATAGTAGAAATCGTTTTGCATCAAATCTTTAAACTGCTGTAGAGTATTATCTGCATTTGGTGTTCCCACCAATATATTGCTGCTAATCGTCATTGTCAGTTGATTGTAATGCGTAGTCATATGTTCACCAGATGACACAGAAAACTTCACAACAAACGGAGAAGTTGCCAATTGATGTCTGTTTTCGCCTCGAATAATTTGATAACGATCTACTAAAGATTGAATCTTCTTGATGACATCAGCTGGAGTTTGCGTTTCAATAGCGCCTTCGCTTACGGTAACCTGACCAGATTCTTTAAATCCCGATAAAGGATCAAAAGCTTTAGGAGCATTCACAGTCACAAGTCCCTGAGTGATTGTACATCGCATAATGTTATTCATCAGCAAAGGAATAATATCTGGACTGATTTCGCACGCCCTAACAAAACCTAAACGCACCCATTCATGAGGAATGATATACCTGCGTGGTTGATTACCTTCTGGTAAACCGCTTGAATACTCTAAGGTACATATTATGACATCGACTGGACCTCCAGGCAAAATAGGATATGGACTTATAAATAATTCAAAACTGTGCAAGGAACCTGGTTTCCTTTCTCGTTCATTTATATTTCGGTTATATAGTATTGAAATTTTATTCTGTGCTTCCTCCCACGTGACCATGTAACGGTTTTCTGTTAGATAATAGGCATTGTCAGCACGAAGAGTATATGAATAAACAATTCCCAAACCACTGATGTTACCAAGGGCTGCATGAAAAGTATTATCATTCTGAATGAGGACTCGTCCTTTGAAATTCTTTTCAAACGCTGCAGGGTTGGTTATGCCATATGTTGGTTCAATTTGCTTCTGTACAACTTCACCGATTTTATTTACCGTCAATACACAGATCGACAAGACCATTTCTTCACAAATAGACTTTGTGAAACCATTTACTCGGCCACAATTTGCTATAGTATCACTCAAAGATAAATTGGTGCAACCTGTTTGTTTTGTCAAAACTCTATACTGCTCCGGTTGTTTAGTTTCCCTAAATTCAACCGGCCACAGATATTCTTGAACACGTTTTATCGTGGCCCCTGCTTCAAAAGAGAAGAGCATCCCGTCATCGAACTCTCCCTGGAATTCTGTTTTTAAGACTTCTCTTTTGATACGGATGACATCATACAATTGACTGAAATCACAAGTGACAATCGACAGTTTCTATCGTTAAAATATGACACATATATATTGTTTTCAATATCAATAATTTTTTGCGTTATTTTTTCTTTACAATAATATACAGTAATACTTGTTTTTGCTCCAACTTCAACATTTTTTTTCAGCATTTATAGCATTTTTAAACAAGTTTATTTTGTATGCAAATCTTACAACAAAATACGATACTGAACGGATTTGGAAAATATAGATGAAACGTGATATCGGAAAAAAATTTGTATAATGGTATTTCAAGAAGTTATAAAAAATCATATTCTTTTCTCGAAGAAGATTTTACTGAGCATGCATTAAAATGTCAAATTTAAATCAAAATTCGTTATATTCGATAGTCGTTCACTTAACATCGAATGACAATGTTTTCCTCCATATGCAGTACCAAAACAAATTAACGTAATGCAATTAGTTATCAAAGGTACCAGGATTATAATTTAATACGCCAGACGTGCGTTTCGTCTACATAAGACTCATCAGTGACGCTCAGATCAAAATAGTTGTAAAGCCAAACACGTACAAAGTTGAAGAGCATTGAGGACCCAAAATTCAAAATAAGTTGTGTCAAATTCGGCTAAGGTAATCTATTCCTGGGATAAGAAAATCCTTAGTTTTTCGAAACATTAAAAGTTTTGTAACAGGAAATTTATAAAAATGACCACATAATTGATATTCATGTCAACACCGAAGTGCTGACTTCTGGTCTGGTGATAACCTCGGGGATGAAACGTCCACCAGCAGTGGCATCGACCCAGTGGTGTAAATAGTTAGCAATAGTTAGGTTCAGTATTTTTTTTTTCTAAAATAGACATTTGGTAATAAACTTTTTTCTTTGTTATTATTTTCATAAGAGCATCAATCTTCGTGGGTATCGAATTGAATTCAAGAACGTAATAAGAAATCTTTAATATTACTAATATAAAACAACATACATTTTAAGAACAGCTAATACAAGCAAAACTAAGTCTGTAACTCAAAGCGTTTACATAAGTTAAGTGTCAAATATAAAAGGTTAATTAGTATAAAACATACTGTAGGAAATCTAAATCGTCGCTTGTTGTTTAGACGATATTAATTACAACGGATCTTAATGAAAAAGATTACAGTAATTATTAGTGTTAAAAGTTATTTGAATGAGAATGGTTTAGTCCTCAGAATATTATGTCCAAGAACTAAGTGTTATTTGAAACAAAATCCTATTTATGATATTTATGGTAATAACAAATGTAAAACTTCTATAAGATTGCAGAATTCTATTGATTCTGAACTGGGAAAAACACTCTATTGATAAATTGATTCCTGCAAATCCCGTTAGAATCAAGTTACTGCATTACAGTTCTAAATGCATCAACAGGATCCACACCGTTATTGGCTGGATAAATCTGTCCAACGTCGATTGCATCTACGACTTGAACCATACCCCAGTAAGGTCTGCCGTTAAATTGAGCTTGCATCAAATTTCTAAACTGCTGTAGAGTATTAGCTGCATTGGGTGTCCCTACCAATACATTGCTGATAATCATCATTGACTGGCAATTGTACTGCATAGCCATATATGCACGCGTCTTCTATCGTGGCCTCAGCTTCAAAACAGCAGATCATGTTGATGTTCGGCATTCAGAACGTCTCTGTTGATATGAATGACATCATCTAAAAGACTGAAAATGAATATGACAATCATTATTTACTAACGTTAACAAATTGATACATTGTTACATAGAATAAATTTTTCAGAGGAAGAAAAGAAGAAGAAGAAGAAGAAGAAGAAGAAGAAGAAGAAAGAAGAAGAAGAAGAAGAAGAAGAAGAAGAAGAAGAAGAAGAAGAAGAAGAAGAAGAAGAAGAAGAAGAAGAAGAAGAAGAAGAAGAAGAAGCGCACATTTAAAACTTCCACTTATCGAAACATATAGATGTTAGTTGTACAAAGTTCGAGGTAATGTCATTGAAAACTCATGATATTTCGTCTATATAAACCTGGCCAATGTTGCTGGAATCAAAACAGTATCAACGACACAAACGTGATATCCAACTTGTAAAAATGAAATGCGCATAGTTTAATAAATGTCAATACATAAATGTTTTTAATTATCTTATCACCTTTTAAAGACAGTGGTATTGAATAAAATAAAATATAAACATATAATTTAATCAAAAGAAGGTTTATAAATAATTCCGTAGCGTATTAGAGATAACTAGTAAATTATTCAGGAAGACACACATTTAAGGTATAAATACAATAATTAAATTATGCAGCATGGACCGACCGGGATGGAGGACAATCAATTATACATCCACTGGAAAATAAGGATATGTGGAGTCGCAGCAGACTGACCAACTTCAGACCCCTTACATAGTTCTTCTTGTTCGTGTACTGTTTTATTGACGTACACAATATATTGCCGTTTCTATACAAAAGACTAAAACAATCATTGAATTATTCCATGTGGAAAGTTTTTATTTGAAAACCATGAAAATTATTTTATTTTCAAATGTGTAGACATTAATTAAGAATACGAAGACACAGAGACAAAACTTCAACCTCATTCATATACAAGTAGCACCAGAGGACAAATAGTAAATGTACTGAACAAATAATTCGATAATTATTGCAAAGTTGTTATAAACGAGTAAACTACTAAAAGGAAGAACTAGACAATGAACATGCAACCCTCCAGACTCTTTTTATTTATGTGCACCTTATGAACGTTATGTTTCTGATGTACATTTAACATTAATTCTTCAATTATAGTTACTGCTGACAAAATGGTTCCGTCAGGTTTATTCAAGTGACGTCTCTCATTTTTTTATTATATTTTGTGTTTTGTATATAAGGTGTCGTTATTTTACCTCAACTTTAGTGGCTGAATGTAATTTTATGACATAATAACCATGTTAGGGTAATTACATGTTGCAAATATACTTAACTGGAGTACTTTCTGATCTGTACTTGAGTGTTTTTGATGTTAGGGATGATGGCTTGATAAAAAACCCGCCACGTCCAGTCTATTATTTTGTTCAAAGTTTTTCTGTTGATCTGATGATTTCATAGATATAAGAAGATGTGGTATGAGTGGATTTTTATAGTTTGTTCTTATGTTGTGCTGTTACACCACTGTCCCATATTACGGAAGGGTTGAGCGCTAACATGTCTAATCGCACCTGATTCGTTATGTACCTGTCCCAGGCATTGAACCTGTAGTTCAGTTGTTGTCGTTGGTTCATGTCTGTAATGAGTGTTTTTCGTAAACTATTTTGTTATAAGTTAGGCCGTTAGTTTTCTCAATTGAATTGTTTCTATTTTTTCCAGATCGTTATTTTTTTCAATTGAATTGTTTGATATTTTTTCTATCTGACCCTTTTATGTCCGACTATACGGTATGCGTTTTTCTCATTGTTGCATGCTTTACGGTTGCCTATACTTACTAACATCCACTTCATTAGAACTTTGGTGAATAGTTGTCTCATTGGAAATCATTGCAAATCTCCTTCAATCTTATTTTAAAAATGTATGTACACTGCAGAGATTGAATCGTTCTTACACAGAAAGGTCATGTTCACCAATGTATTTAACACAGAATTCCATATGCTTTCATTCATTTGAGGGATATGAGTTGTTAAACTAGGACATCTCAGTTTAATCTACCATTTTCTACATAAGAAAATGCCTGTACCAAGTCAGGAATATGACAGTTGTTATCAATTCGTTTGATGTGTTTGAGCTTTTGATTTTGCCATATGATTAGGGTCTTTCTGATTTGAATTTTCCTTGGAATTCAGTATTTTTGTGATTTTACTTTTCAATTGTTAAACATCCCCGTTTCACCGATATATGATATTTTGCAAGATTAAATTTTTGGTCGATATAGTTGCTTGTAGAAGGAAATGAAAAAGTTTCATTTACAGATGTTTTATTATCAGATTTCGAAATATATGTAATGATCAATTTAAAATATTCTGGATTAGATGCGTTCACAGCAGAGTTGTTTTAGTTTATAAGTTGAACTTTTCTTTAGTTCATCAGACTTCATGAACACACAGATAAACTCTTTATGATGAAGGTTTTGCACAATTTTGTCTGAAAATACTGTTTCTATAATCTTTAGTAACTTTAGACTACAGCACTTTTCTCTTCTGTGATAGTTCAGCACTTCTCTCGACAACATTTTGGAGAACTAAAGGTTTGATAAGAGTTGGCGAGAGGTTGTTCAGTGTTGCCATTAACGCAAGGAATCATTTCTATCCTACACGAAGAATCCTTGTCCATATTAGTTCTAATAGAGCATTTGCATTAATCAAGTATTTGTTGGCGTATCCGTATCGGCGTATCGTATAACACGTTTATGATGAAAGGATAAATTAAGTCAAGTAGGTCCCGATGAAAATATTTTATAATGCATTTAATTTTAATTGAGATCGGGGTTAAGTCATTATTGTAAACAAATCTGTTCGATACGTATACGTCGATCCGTGCACGTATCCGGATACGTGAATAATGCAAATGCTCTATTAGAGGTTTCCCGATTTGCTACCGTAACAACCGTAGTACGAACTTGGAGCCGTCATTGAACTTTTGAAATTAATTCATAAATGTCTTAATGTCAATGTATGTTTTATGAATCATTATCAAAAGTATTAGAATGATTTTTAGCTACAACTTGGTGTAACTTTCATGCAGATATGTTGCCTATTCATAACAAACGATATTGTGTGTACTCGATTATGTTTTCAACAAACCGTTGTAAGTAACCGTTGCAACGAACGGTTTCTAATAAAGATTTATTTTCCTGAAATTGCACCGGCAAAAAGAAGCTAAATATAAAGCACATACATAGTTTATCTAATGTTTATCTTTAATATTGATATAATAGTATAGAATGGATTAGTTGGCATTTTCGGGGGGTAGGCTTTTAGTAAACATAATAGAATAAGAGCTATTTTAATATACAAAATTGACCTCATTAAAAATGTATTGGTTAAGGTTCATGTGGACCCTATGGCTAAAATGGCCGTATTTTCACCTCAAAATTTACTCTGAGTACAGGCAAACCTGTGCATCTGGAAAAGTTTTAAGGCATAGCATGCCCTAGATAAATAGAATTCAAATGCATTGTATGATTTAGAAAATTCATAACTTAACTGGATTTTGCCGTACACTTTTTTTCGTCCCTGCAGAAGATGATAAAATTAACAAACAGTTGAGTTTACCTTGATCTGGTCCACTCAGGTACACAGTTCAAATCACTAATTATTGTCAGGTATCTATTGTCCATCTATTGTCTATGTCATTTAATACAGCTCACTTCAATTATTACCTGTGGGGAAGTTCTCAAACCTGTTTCCCAACTTAGTTTATTTTGGCAATTTCTGGAGGAATGAAAAAAAGTGCACGGCAAAATCCTGGTACGTTTTTATTTTTCTAAAACATAAAACATGTTTGAAATTTATTTATCTAGGGCATGCTATGCCTGAAATTTTTTATAGATGCCCAGGTTTGTCTGTACTCAGATTAAATTTTGAGGTGAAAATGCAGCCATTTTAGTCATAGGGTCCACATGAACCTTAAAGGTAAATACAAAACCTGTTCCACCATTTAACTTTTCTACACTTTCAACAGCGGATGCAATCTTTTTGTGCAATACATAAATATAACCTCGACTGAGCATGTGAGTAGGTCTATAAAAGCATAAAAAATTAAATGGTTGATCAACTACTTTCTTTTTAATAAGTAATCAGTAAGGGCTCTTTGTATTCTATGATAGAATTTATTATTAATATTAATATTGTAGGTTTTTTTGTCGTTCTAATCATTATCTAAAGACTATAATCAATGTTGCATTTTTCTGCAAATAGGCAAAAATCGTCATACACCGTTATGAGAAATTTTACCAATATTAAAAGTACAAATAAAGGATCAAATGAAATATGCACTAATACAATATTTAATGAACTCGAGTGTCAGTACAATTATAATAGTTTAATTATATGACAATCATTCTAGTCGAATAAATTAAATAATTCAAGATCGTTTTTTTTCTTTTGCATTGGCAACCGAATAGTGAATACTATTTTCAATTTTTTTTTTAATTAATATTCAAGAATGAATTTTTAGAAAACAAATTCGAAGAATGCCCTTTTCTCGTCTCATCCTCTATAAACAATCTTCTGCTGCAATGATCGAAATAAATTACTTGAATAATAAAAACTAATTTCAAAATCATGCAAAAACTAATTATAATACGAAAAGGACGCAATTTTGACACGTTAACAAATATAACCAAAGACCAGTATCATATTTTAGAAAGTAGTGACTGTATAGTTAATAATATTCAAAAGTCTGCAAGAAATCAAAAATCTTTTTTTTTGCTATAAATGAACGATACCTATAACAGACAAACGCAAATCTATATTTAGAATCTTAAGGCCATGTCAACTCAGTTCGTTTAAGGTCTGTTTGATTTATAAACTTGTGAATAACTAAGTTATCTCATAAAGAATCATAAACAAGGTGTTCTAGAAACTTTGAAATCGCAAAAAAAAAGTTAAGCTAGTTTTTTGGTGATACGCATTTCAATTCTTTTAATTTTATCATGCATTAAATGATACCTCCAAAACAGCACTAACGGTTGCGTTACCTACCAACCGTACCCGATACGTAGCAAATCGGGAAACCTCTAATTCGTGTTACTATGCGAGTTCGTCTTTATTTAATTTCACCTAAAACAATTTTATAGGATCAATATATTAGTATGTTAAACAATTTACATTCTGAAACACCCCGTTCATTATCATGTCAAAAAATATAATCTTTGGTGAGTCTGCAAAGAAAAATAATTAAGATGAATACATATCAGTACTTTACCTATTTATTACTTTTTAAAGTTTGTCCATCTGGAGCGCTTTCTTCCAAATACCTTCCTCAGGAATGCTCAAAATTACATATTTAAAACCATGGTTTTATACATATTGTGAAACAATAGGAGGTATATGACCAAACGGTACTGATCAATACGAGTCAAATTAATACAACGTGAAGGTCAATTTTGCTTGAGGGAGTTGGAACCTTAGTTTCACTAACATTTTCTTTGTATATCAACAGACAATATATAAAATAGCTTCAAAATCATGGTTATACCGAAGCACTGACTATTGGGCTTAGTCCATCAACAGTGATATGGATGCCATTAATGACAGCACAGTGTACCACAAACTGGCGTATTTTTGTGACGTACATATAATATTGAAATTATCTGGGGCGAGATAAAAAAAAATCCCAATTATTTTTCACAATACTGGTTCCAAATAATTCTCATGATTATGACGTTATTGAAAGTGTTTTTTTTTAATTAAATCTGTGGCGACGTAAAAAAATGGACATTTACTCGACTATACTGACAAACAATATTTATAAACGTAAACTGCACCGAAAACACAGATTTATAAAAGAAAAATCATAACGAAATACATGAATATTGGATGCATAAATATCGAGACACGTCGTATAGCAATGCGAATTCACACTCGGCAAAACAGTCATAGTCGGGATTAGGTAATGTTCGGTACTTAGCAGACAGACGACGTACATGATAAACTACCATCTAAGACGTGTTAAAAATGTCGTATGTTAGTTTAGAAACGGACATATCGTACAGATCAACCAATTCGTGATGGTGTCCATAAAATTTAAGGATCGTCATTTTGAATCATCCTCTGTTGGAGCAGTTTCTGTGTAAGGAGCCTTTACATAAAATAATTATCTGCAAAGCAAAGGAACAGCTTTTATTTATTGATTTCATCTCAAAGTCACATTGCGGCCTTTATCACAAAGCTACATCAGGAATGCTTGAAAAACTAAACATTTGAAAGCCAGGGATATATACGATGAAACGTTGGGATCCTTTTGACCAAAAGGGCCATAAATTAGAAATTATTTCGTATTGCACTTGAATGATAAAAGAGTAATAAAACAACACCATGTGCATTATTAATACATTGTAATGGAATAATAATGAATAATAAGTTATCCTGAATTAAAAATATTAATTCAAGAGCTTGTAGCTGGTAGTCAGACTTTATAAAACGTCACCAGTGTCTGATCAGGAAGTTGATGAGCGAATGTTATGCAAAAGAACGTCTCGTCCTGTTTCTCAAAAATTTCATTGGAAGATACCAAGACCTTCTTGATAAATATTCCGTATTAACTTCACAATTAATACACGATGGTCTTGTAGCATAGATTCAAGGTACAGGCGTTGTTTGATTTCAGGTACATGCGTTGTTTATCATCTTAATTACGTGTTAAAGTTCCATTTGTTTGTCCTTGTGTATTTTGACCCTTTACTAAACTCGGCTTTACTATTTATTCCATTTTTGATTATATACTTATGACGTGACTCGGTTCTTATACATCCCGCCATTGTGTTATTGTGCTATAGTCGATTCTGAATTCTTGTCTTTCGTTTTTGCTTATGTTCTTTGTCTATTAGATATTGTTTTTCTTTGTTTAGACAGTTATTTGTTTTTATAGAGGGATTAAAATCATATTATAATAATGACTGATGTTACCCAATTTTTGTGCTCCGAAAAGGTATGTAGTTATTTTTCCACTAGTGACCTCCGCCGTGTTACATGTACTAATTACAAATAAAAACGATATTAGTCGCATTCGTTCATAGTTCGTTTCAGTGTGTGTTACATTTTAATGTTGTGTCGTCATTCTCCTCTTATATTTAATGCGTTTCCCTCGGTTTTGGTTTGTGACCCGGATTTGTTTTTTTTCTATCGATTTATGAGTTTTGAACATCGGTATACTACTGTTGCCTTTATTTAGAATAGAAGTTATTTAGAATAGAAGTTAACATGATTAGACTGTGGTGACGACAAGTGATATATGTTAACGGTCATATTGACACAGATAATCCATAACGGCCAATGATGGCGCGTCGGTAAAATTTTCAAAGGGATGACTTCAATTTCATCATTTGACACCCTGGATTTGAATGCTTCATTTTCAGCAGTAACTGTATATTAATGAAATCATATTAGAAACGTATGCCTGGAATCTCGTACCAAAATGAAAGATATATACTCCATATGCAGGCGCTGCTAGAATGCTACTATACCAAAATTGCAAAATCGCAATAGGAAAAGTAATGTCATCTATTTAGTCTCAACCGACAATCATTGTCAATTTATAGGTTTGAATCAAGTTAGGAAAAGATTTATTTTAACTTTGATTTCTTTTTGTCAAGTTTATTGGAAAAGATGCGGTCAACAATAATTAAATTATGTAGTGAAAGCACCATCTATATAGCTGAACGTAAATATAAAGTCTCTATGAATTCTGCGTCATAAGTAAAAGTAGCATATCTCCAAGCAAAGGGGCACAGCTAGTTCCAATAGGAATGCCGATCCTCTGTTGAAAACACGTCCTCCAAACGTAACTTTTATGTTGTCCCAAAAAACGTCCAGCTTTTGCCCGAATCAGAGTGAAGTATTACAAAGTATGAATTGTTTTAATCTTAGGATTATCTTATATGTGGACAGTTTTAGGTCTGACGAGGACAATATGCAAAGATTTCATAAAGTTTCTGAATACATAAATAAAGCAAAACGTTTTGAAAGTTGACCTTGTATATATAAGTTTATATTAGATATATATAAATAGATGTCAAATCGAGTGGTTTGCCTGTAATCGACAATAATCGGACATGTGTGGTGGTTCCAGTGACTGTCTATCAAGAAAGTAAAAGTTTACTGTTTCGTTGGTTTTTTTTTTCTTATTTGTTAGTTGTATTTTTTGTGTGTTTTTATTCAAATTTATTATATGTTACCTTAAACTGAATATACTTTTGGCACGTCATATTGTTTGTTAAATAGATGTTATTTTTTGGGGGGAGACGTATTTATATAAGTTTTTCAAAACTTGTTTCTGAATCCCATTTTTGAATTTCATGTAATATTGTAAACTTTATTGTTGTGATTTTTCATTAATAAATACTGTTTAAACTAACGTATGAATTGTCACATCCAAAACCAAATATTTGTATATGCATTGACCATTCTTGTTTATTAATCAAGTTGGATCAATGTTTTCAATATATTAAATAAGAATATGTGGTATGAGTGCCAATGATACAACTCTCCATCCGAGTCACAATGTATAAAAAGTTAACAGGATCTGCTTACCCTTCCGGAGCACCTGAGATCACCCTAGTTTTTGGTGGGGTTCGTGTTGTTTATTCTTTAGTTTTCTATGTTGTGTCATGTGTACTATTGTTTTTCTGCTTGTCTTTTTCATTTTTAGCCATGGCGTTGTCAGTTTGTTTTAGATTTATGAGTTTGACTGTCCCTTTGGTATCTTTTGTCCCTCTTTTTTTTTAACAATTATAGGTCAAAGTGCCGCCTTCAGCACGGAGCCTTGGCTCACACCGAACAGCAAGATATAAAGGGCCCCGAAATGACTAGTGTAAAACAATTCAAACAGGAAAACAACGGTCTAATCTATATAAAAAAGGAGAAACACCTACGAACCACACCAACAAACGACAACCACTGAACAACGGGCTCCTGACTAAATATGTTTTTTTAGTTTAGAGTGAGGAATACTCGTGAAACGAGAGGAGAGACACTTTTCATACCATTGCACTAATAGAGGACTTAGATTGTAAATATTGTTACAGATGTTTTGACTTTTTTAATATTCACATCTGATTCACATGGCCCCTAGATTATATCGTTTTACAGTAATTCTGAAGTCCGGTTTTGTTTGCAGATAAAAGAATTTGCATTCCCTATCAGGAATTTTCTTCAGGGACATATATAAACAGCAACGTCTACTTGGATCTCATAAACTTTTGGAAGGTCGTTCATGACGCAGTGAGAGCATTAAATATGTTCATTCAGTTTCAAAATTAAAAGTCAAAGGTAAATGTGGCAAGATGGCTCAATTGATAATTGAAATTGGTACAATAAAACTTTCGATAATCATTGATATACAAGATTCATCTCCATGTTCATAAAGTGGTTGCTAAACGTATGAAGTACGACAACAGTAGAGAATAAAGATTTGTTAAATTCGAATGATAATGGGATACAAGAATAAGGTTACCAGCTGGAATGATCATTAAAATCCCCTAGGCAAATTTGATCAGTCACGCATAAACTTAAGAACTTTCGTTAAATATTTAAGGTTAGCAAATGGATTCAATTCCCTTTTAAATTATATATATGTAACATACTACACCATTACACTAGCCACTTAACCACCCCTAGTTTTTTGTGGGGTTCGTGTTGTTTATTCTTTAGTTTTCTATGTTGTGTCATGTGTTCTATTGTTTTTCTGTTTATCTTTTTCATTATTAGCCATGGCGTTGTCAGTTTGTTTTAGATTTATGAGTTTGACTGTCCCTTTGGTATCTTTCGTCCCTCTTTTGACAAAGTGCGCGTACATAGATGCGAGGTTCAAATGAAATTCTTCATTCTGGACACCTTCGTCAATAAGACCATATGATTACATTAAAAATACCGCGTACTGACATAATGTAAAGATAAATAATGCTTATATTCATATTTCTACTAATTGAAGAGATGTACAGTAATAACATACATGAACCCATTTGAAAGATTCTTTAGCCAAGACATAATTATTTAAACTTGAACAATTGAGAGATTTGTATTAGTATCCACAACATTGTAACACTGAAACTCATTTATTTAAGCAGACCGCACTTCGTTTATTCTTTTTTTTTTTTTATATGGTTGGAGGGGAGTTGAAGTTTCGTCTTAGCTACTTTTATTCAATACGCAATTTGAAACAGATTCCAAGTTTAACCGGATACAATTGCAAATGTTAACATCGCGTGTACTATCGTTCCGAAGAAATAATTCATGTAATACATGTACTTGTACTAACTATTAATTACTTTTACAGTTGATTTCCTTAAAAAAAAGTACATTCTTCAATTCATTTATCTCTTACATTAAATTTGTTCACATCCCTTTAGACATGTCTGTTTGCTGAACCAAAGAGAAGAAACAGTTCCAGACCTAAGTGAGTTTTGTATTACGGTTCACTAATTTTAGAACTCCCAAGTCTTTGCTGGATTGCGCGCTATATAGCTTAACAGATATTTTTCAAACTGTTTCTGAATTTCAAGACCAATGAACTTTTGGACTACTAAACCAAACCAGAGTTCAAACCAATAGAATTAATTTACTAATGAACCTCAGAGTATAGAACAGTAACCAATAGATTTGGAATTTTAAATGTTAGGCTACCATAACTTCACATTTTAATAATTTTACAAAATGAATGGCACCAAAAGGGTTGACTGGGGTATAGTTATATATAATCATTCCTCGGTTTTCTTCCAACCGGAAGTAGAACTCTTGCCAAACTGAGACGTCAGTTTTTGTTGTGCAGGATGTATAAATTCACAGGCGCGTCGGGTCAGAATGGGGACGTTAAATCCGATGCCTCATTTAGATAGATGACCATGCTTTCTGTACGATAAATAATTCTTGTAACTAATCTTTCTTTTTGGGGTTCTTATGTGGCCAGATGCAAGGTTATATATTACCCTCTCTATCAAATATACCCATATTTCTCTGTAGTACTCCAAATTTCCTGCCTTTTATCCCTTTTCACCCCTATTGTTGGACCTACCTACTGTATTTATTCGAATTTGTTCTCGTCCTGAACACGCATGAAATATTTGCCACTGAACGAAAAGCAAACAACAATAAATTTATCAAATGTACGGTAGCTTATCCTACCTAACATAATGACGAGGACAAGGAATTCCTGCCTAGGTACAACAAATGTACAGACACAAAAAATACATCGATTTTACATGTTTCCTTACATACGCCCTGAATACGTCCGAAGAGGGGAATCGGGGCGTTTGTCATACATTGGGTTGTAAGTA
Source organism: Mytilus edulis (assembly GCA_019925275.1). Lineage (NCBI taxonomy): Eukaryota > Metazoa > Mollusca > Bivalvia > Mytilida > Mytilidae > Mytilus > Mytilus edulis. Next base: position 56,872,635 of record CM034352.1, on the reverse strand, counting down.
TTAGTTGCTGGAGTTGGTCTCTTAAAACATGACAATGGAGCAAAACGAGATAACATACATGATAGGGTTAATATTATTCACATTACTAATAAAATTGAGAATGGAAATGGGGAATATGTCAAAGAGACAACAACCCGACCAAAGGGAAGATAACAGCCGAAGGCCACCAATGGGTCTTCAACGCAGCGAGAAAATCCAGCATCCGGAGGTTGGCCTCAGCTGGTCCCTAAATATAAATGTGTACTAGTTCAGTGAAAATGGACGTCATACTAAACTCCAAAACATATAAATAAACTAAAATTAAAAAAACATACAAGACTAACAAAGGCCTGAGGCTCCTGACTTAGGACAGGCGCAAAAATACGGCGGGGTTAAACATGTTTTGTGAGATCTCAACCCTCCCCCTATACCTCTATCCATTATAGAATAAAGAAACACACAGCTATACGCACAGTAAAACTCAGTTTAAAAGAAGTCCGAGTCCGATATCACAATAGGTAACAAAAAACTAAGCAAAATGACAATGATACATAAATTAACAAAGGACTACTAGCAGTTACTGACATGCCAGCTCCAGACCTCAATTAAACTGATTGAAAGATTATGTCTTCATCATATGAAAATCAAGCACAATCCCTCTCGTTAGGGGTTTAGTATCTTAACACCATAGAATATATGAGAAGAACATAACCCATAAAGTTTTTAAACGTGTCCGTAACAAATGCAAATCTTGACATCTAATTGTCAAACGGCATTAGTTAATATGTCAAATCTTATTATCTATTCAGGTCATCCAATTACATCGTTATGTTAGACTGCTATGACACTACGTATGTAAAAAATGTACAATAAGGAATAAAAAGCTTTCAAACATTTAAAGTTTATGATGAGGGTCGAGTGCCTAGTATCTTACTTGCTCCCCCCACCGAAAATATATTAACGCGGACACATGGTTACAATATTATACACTTGTTCATTAAATCCTTGTCAAAGTCAACACATCTTATAATTGACGTTGTATCACAGCATATCCAAAGCAACCACGCTGAATGTCACACGTTATTCATCAGGATAGCATATACTCCTAACGTCACTATTTCAAGTGCTATCAATGCTTGATTATAGAATAACATCTGTCATTAAAATAAAGTATATTGTATGCAAATAACACTAGCATATACAAGCATTACTCTTTTGTATTTGCTTTCTAGAAATTATTTTTCTAATTAATTTTCCCCTAACAAATTGTAAATTACCTCATACAATCATTTATTCCAGTTTTTGTCACTTTCATAAATGACTATTTCTTAAAAGTTTCATTTGATTCGTCAAAAATATATGCTTATATTAAACAGCATGTTGTCTGTCAGTCGGTTGGTCGAGGCTTAATCAATAGTTCCTTGTTCAATTGTTTTTTTTATATATTACAATCTCATCTATATCGTAATGACATACTAACCATGCTAACGAGGAACGTACTTGATGTCAATGATATACTTCATTATTTTATCGCTTGTTTTCTAACTGTCTGATACTAGTAGTATAACTATATCAATGAAGAAGCAATGAATACGTTAAAGAACAATACCCAACTTTTTCAGAACGTGAATAATATTCTTAATGTATCTTTAAGGATTTCTTCTAGACAGGTCCCAGAACCGCCTGGATATTTAATTTTCACTGCTACATTATTTTATGTGATTGTTTTTATACTTGGTGTGTTTGGTAATATTATAGTGATCATTGTTATAATAGCAAACAAAAATATGAAAAATATGGTAAATATGTTTCTAATAAATTTATGCGTGGCTGACTTACTGGTTATGCTTATATGTATGCCGCCAACATTACTGGAATTACATACAAAGGAAGTCTGGTATCTCGGCAAATTCATGTGTAAGTATACCCTTTTCATTTATTTAATAGTCTTTTAAAGTTAAAAATCATTTTAAAGTTAATCTTTAACCAAAAACTATATTTCAATAATTATTCATCAAGGCTATTCACAGTATTTATGTATTATTGCATTCACTTGTTTTAAGCCCTTTCCTTAACTTTTCTCGTCAAGGATATCTTCTGTGGTCAATTATAGGAATTAAATTAATCTATCTATGTATTTAATTAATTTAAATACAAAATAGATCAAATATAATGTTGAAAGTCATAATTTTTATGGTCGAACATAATTTATTTTTTTATTTTAAGATTTATTCGGCATTTGTTAAATTTAGGTCGGTTAACCATTAAATTATGCGTTTTTGGTTGTAATGGATAATTTTAACTGATTTAGTCATTAAAATGCTCCGATTCGAGCTTAAATATGAAAAATCTATCAAATATGCCAAAAATGTCACTTTTCAGATGGTTTTTGTCAAAAATGAAAGTGGCCGCATCCTTGTTCATCCTCAACCTTTATATATGTTATGTATTATCATCAAATACAACTTACATTTCAATATTAAAAATGAACGCAAATGCGGCCACTTTCATTTAAAAAGGAAACCGTCTAAAATTTAACTAAAATGCTAAAATTGTGAAGATTTAAGTAATTTAGCATGACTTAATGATGCTAGTACCCGATATACGGGCTTTCTATTGTCAAAAACAGCCCATATTTATGTAGCAGAAGCATTCTACTTTCCAATAAATAACTAAAAGTTTACACTTTAACAATTTTGTAAAACTGCTATATTTTGAGGCCAAAAAGGGATCTTACTGGACCTACTCCTTAAGTAACGTAGTGGTAGTATGAAATCTGGACCTATTAACCAACTTTAATTTATACTGGTGCTAAATATAGAATTTTGGCATAAATATATAAGTATCATTCATTATTCCGATATCACTTCACATGTTGTTTTGTATTGTTACACGACTCGTGTTGAGAGAGTCCCACGAAATTAGCACATTATAACTATTGCAAAAACTCTTTGAGGGGTCTGTAGGTGGCCTTTAGCAAGGTTTATTTCTATCCCTAGCCAATATACCATCATTTTCCGGAGGCATTCCTTATTTCCCAACCATCTCGGTCGACACTCTATTATAGGACCTACCTATTGTATTTATTATTAATTTTTTTCGTCCAGAACATGCATGAAATATTTGCCAGTGGTCGTAAAACGAACAATAATTAATCATATTTTTGTTGTTATCCTCATTGACAGTTATTCCGCACACTACATTCTTTATTTTTACACTTGTCATTACATGTAACATCGCCGGCTTAAACTAATTGTTCCGTTAGTAATTACCCTCCAGGAAAATGGAGCGAGTGCAACAATTATAAAAATTATTCTAAGTATTTTTTTTCTCTTTTAAACCTAATTGATTGAGATGGTAATTTGTCTGAAAAAAACCCCGGACGTACACGTTGTAACAGCGCAGCATGCTCAAGTACCTAATTAGTAATGTTTGAATTGAATTCTAAAATGTTCTAAAAATATCTTTAATTAAGAATTGAATGCTCTTTTTTGTAAATTTATTGGGGTGTAAAAGCGTTGACCGAAGTACATTTTGTATGAAGCGCGGAAGCTATGTTATGGGGGCTATGTTTTTTTTTGGAAAAAAAAGTTTGTTTCCAGTTTTTGGAGAAAACAATAATTTGTTTTTGATTCTGAGAAAAAAAAAGAAGTTTGTTTCACCCTCAGCTGCCACTATATGTAATGTTAAAATTGAAAGAAAAAAATTGTTTTCGACTTGTCGCGAAAAAAAAAAATTTGTCCAGAAAAAAACCCATAGCCCCCCCCCCCCCCCCCAGAAAATCAAATGGTTGCTGCCTAAGGTGCAATTTCTGTTAAATCACGATGAAAGGTCAAGGACGGACAATTTCTAATTTTACAAGATGTCAGCATTTTTGTATATTCTATCTTCTAGATAATATAATTATGTGTGGGAATATGAACAACATTTAGAACAGACAATATCAGTCCATTATCCAACGAACTATAAGATATTAATCACGTATTTTTCTTTTTTTTTCAAGATATTCCAGTGAAAATGATACCAAAATATTTGTCAATGAATCATTTTTAATCACCATAAAACTAAATAGCATATTTCATTTAGTGATAAGGACGTTTTTTACATCATCAAATTACTGCAATCCCATTTCCTGCTAATTACACGACCAATCATACAATGTAACACCCATTACAGTTGCCCAAAATACCGCCATCAGCAAACAGATAGCTTATTAGCTGTTCTACGTTAAAAATATTGTATGTATTCAATATTAGGTTGAACAAACATATTTAAAAAAATGCAAAAATGTTTGCAGGAAACAACACGCGGGATTCATGCTTTTAAAGGGAATTTAGGGAGCTAAACTTTGATATTTCAATACGAAGTTTAACTGCCAACCTGTTAACAACTCTTCTGTCTTTTTTTGTTATTTTGTTTGTAATTTCGGGATAATTAATAAAAAAAAAATAAGCACTTTGTATATAAATATTAAGCTAGCCCCCAAAAAATAAATACATCTATAGAAAATTATAAAGTAAGTTAGTTGATTAATGAAAAATTGAATTTCAAAATATTTCTCTTAGATAATTAGAATTTGTTTTTCTTGGTTGCTTCAACAGCATCGCGCATTGACGAAATAAGTGAAACTATTATATTCTAAACACTGAATGTGCTCTTTGTGCAGTCCGAAGTAGTATCCCTCATCTAAATACGTAATTTTCTGGTAAAAAAATTGACGTGTTGCAGTTACGTGCAGTTGCATGTTGTTTTTGGCAGACCTTTTGGAATTTAAGGTCATCAATGACTTTCAACTTCTTACTTTATTTCGCCTTTTTTACTTTTTAATTCGAGTGTCACTATTGCGTCTTATGTAGCCAAAACAATCATTCTTGCGAACGATTGGTAAAGATCAGAAGCAAATGGCTGAACTCAACAGATCGGTACGGAGCACAACGAAACCACTAAGTTAAAAACAATAGACACAATTATCTATATAAGATTATTTGCAGTTACTCAAAACTAACTATAACTAATGAATAAATCATGCTGAATATTCCATGTATTCATTCATTTCTTTTGTAGGTAAACTGGTGCCTTTTTTGGAATTCGTAGTTTCTAGTGCTTCAATTTTTACAATATTAGCAATCAGCATAGAACGATACAAAGTAGTGTGCCACCCACTGAGTATAAATAAGGAAAAGGCAAAACAAATCATCGGAACGGTTATTATTGTCTGGATTATAGCAATTTTAACAAGCGCACCAATATTACCAATTACAGTTTTTAAAGATAGTCGTTTAAAGGACGGCACTCCAATTCAAGTTTGTCGAATTCCAGTTCGAAAAGCATGGCATAAAACATATTTTTTCGCCAATGCCATTTTGATATATTTTATACCTTTTATGGTATTAGCTGTTTTATATTTTAAACTCTGTAGAAAACTTGTACCTAGAAAGAATCAAGATAAAACAACCATTGAACTACAAGCTCATACAGATAATGAAAAACTTCGTCTTAGATGGCAAGTTGTTAACATAATAGCGACAATTATATGCGTGTTTTTCATTTGCCATTTGCCTTACAGAGTAGTAAGCATATGGTTAATGTTAGAAAATAAGCAAAAGCTAGCTACTATGGGACTAGAAACTTACCTAAATATAATTTACTTTGCTCGACTTATGTTGTACTTAAACCACGCACTGAATCCTATTTTGTATAATTTTGTATCGACGAAATTTCGTATGGCTTTGAGGTGTTTTCTCTCTTCGAAAAAACGTCCATACAGTTATATTTTGTATGAGAGATGGAGGTCTGTTAATAATTTTAAGCCTAAATCTAATTCAAATAAAAATACTTCTGTGAAATTTAAAAATTTACAAAAAGATGAAATTATTTTTCATGACAACGAATCTAAATCTTCAAGTTCAAAGAGTCGTAGAAAGATGAATGACTTCTCTCCCTTGTATGCAAATGTATGTGACTTAAAAGGTGACGACACAGTTGTAAATGTTAAGGAGATTCAGCAACAAAATACGGAAACGGAAACTATGGACGTCAATGCAGCTTCAGCGCCTACTATTAGAGTTCACCTTGAAACAAAAGAGGGGTATTTGTTAGCCATTACCGATGAAAACTGGAACAAACCAAAAGGTTGAAAGAAACCATTTTAACAATATTTATTTAAAGTTAATACTAAATGTTTTGTCGTCACTCAGTCTCTCATGATAACAACTATACCTTTATCAATAAAGACGTCAGGTTTTATGTACATACACGATATTGCTCAAATTAAGTGAACATGTTTATTATTGTTATTTACTTATATTGTATTATTGAAAAATAATTAAAATAAATAAATGTATTATTTACAATCTAAACTGTTGTGTTAGAATATATCGTAAATCAATAACCCAAAACCAAAAAAAAAATAAACCACACTTACAATTTTCACAAACGTGTTCAAACCAAAACACAAAAGATTATGTTATGGAGGAAAAATAGGAGCTTTTATTTACATAGTAAAACTTGTGTTTTGTATGTAACTAGATGTAAAAAGATGTGGTTTGAGTGCAAATGTAACATCTCTCCATCCAAGTCACAATTTGTAAAAAGTAAACCATTATAGGTCAAAGTATGGCCTTCAAAACGGAGCCTTGGCTCTCACCGAACAGCAAGCTATAAAGGGCCCCAAAAATGACTAGACTAAGTGTAAAACCATTCAACAGGAAAAACAATGGTCTAATCTATATAAAAAAACTAGAAAACTAGAAACGAGAAACACTAATGAACCACATCAACAAACGACAACCACTGAACAACTGGTTCCTGACTTAGGACACGTGTAAACAAATACAGCGGGTTTAAACGTTTTAACAGGCGCCAACCTTCACCTAACCTGAATTTAACATCACAACATAGAAAGACACTCTATAAAATATCAATTGAAATGGCTTAAATCAATCAAAAGACATATTAACAAAAACAAGTAAACATACACTGAACGAATAAATTTGATCTATGACACAATGTAAATACAATATTAATAAAAAAGGGGGAGATGTAAAACAATATCAGAAAGACAAACATAACCTTGGACAAAATGACGTTTAATGAAATAACGTACACAGGTAAATATAATAATTTTTTTGTAAAGAGTACATGGAGTACGGAACTATTTTTTACAAAATAAGGCTGTAATTACAGTAAAACTGTAATTCAGTGGTTGTCGTTTGTTGCTGTTTTCATATTTGTTTTTAATTTATTGCTTTATACATATAAATTAGGCTTTTGTTTTCGCGTTTGAATTGTTTTACATTTCTCAGTTTGGGTCTTTTAGAACTTTCAATGCGGTATGGAATTTGCTAATTGTTGAAGCCGTACGGAAACCTATAGTTGTTAACTTTACGTCATTTGGTTTGTGGTGGAAGATTGTCTCACTGGCAATCATACCACATCTTGTTATTTTTATATGTTGTCCAACGTGTCGAAGATATAATTTTGTCCATGTGTTTACCTTGTAGTTTTCTGAAGAAGGTTTTGATTGATTGATTAATAGTGTGTGCTTAATTTCCAGTGGCACATATTTCATGCATAAAAAAAGGTTCGACCGTGATGAGGCCGCTTATTTTACTTCAATGTTGGATAGGAGCAGACATTTTGCCTTACAACAAGCCATCGACTGACCCCTAAACAGTTGGGTTTTTACGTTCAGAGAGCGCATCTGATTTAATTTCCCCATTCTGATCTGACGTGGCTAAGTATCTATACATCCCGCATATTTAAACCGACACTTTTCTAATGCATGAGTTTAATTGCCGGATTGGGGAAGTTAAGTATGCAAAGAAACTCTTATCAAATTTAAACCACCACTCTTAAAATAAGTGTTGCATTCAACTTATCCGTCCGTCCTTATTTTAGTTCGTCAGTTCAACACCATTATTCGTAACTCTTGTATCTGAGGGACCACTAAACAGAACGACTTCATATTTGGCCAGCAGCCTTACAGTGATGTGTTGGAACGTGTGTTCACTTTTTGGATCTGTCAAACAGTTTTTCAAAACTTTGTAAAAACAATTATTTCAATATGTTGTAGGAACATCAAATTGTTTGTCACACAATTTCCAGTACTACTAAACAAAGCTAATTTATTTTTGGTTATAAGCTTGAATATGCTGAGGTGTAACGTGCACGTTTCTTCATTCTGTGTCACAATTCTTTTTTTACCAGAATTTTTAAAAATTTCAAAATATTAAAGGGGAAAAATTATTTTCTTTCCACTTATCTCAAGACTGCTGAACAGTATGACATATATTTGAATGGCAGTATGATAGTGATCAATATTGCATCTTGTGAGTACGTTTGGGGTAATTTTGACATATCCTCTCTGTTTTCCGATACTTTGAATTACGAGCATAGGAATGCTTAGCACGACAAAACTTGTATTATTGATTTTTAGGGGTATGGGACTATGGGGAATGGCGAATCGTACATTGGTTGGGAGTTTACAGGGAACATGGGGTGTAATGATTTATACTTCAGTCTGGGAGAATATGATTTATTTATTAATTGCAATTGGCTTTGAACTAGCTTTCAATAACTGAGAGTACTCTTCTTTCGGTGCTTTGTGACTGTTGTTTTTATGATAGTAGTGTGTGTGCCTCGTACCGAACTTTTGAGTTAAGCCTATTGCAACAGATTTTTACAGTTAGTTATTATGTTATGCTGTAACACCACAGTCCCAGGTAAGGGGAGCGTTGAGCTCTCACAAACATGCTTAACCCCGCCACATACTTTATGTGCCCGTCCCATTTTATAAAGTAGGCCGTTAGTTTTCTCAATTGAATTGTTTCACATTTTTCATGTCGAGGCCTTTTATAGTCGACTATACGGTATGGGTTTTTTCATTGTTAAAGGCCTTACGGTTGCCTATAATTGCTTACATTCACATTATTTGAACTTTGGAGGATAGTTGTCCTATTGGCAATCATACCACATCTCCTTTTGTTTTAAAATGACTGCACACAGCTCTTTGCTCAAATCTGATCAAGTATCAATTTTAGTTTAGTATGTATCTTATGTAGGAGAAGTTGCGTTCTGAACATTATTGTATCTAACATTTGTCCGATGGTAGCATATCTAATCGACGACACGTAGCTTTAAGAGCCAGTCTGTGATAAAACCATGCAAAATGGTCCAAATCCAAAATATTCCAATCAGACTGATATTTTGTATTTTAGATACCTTATATGTAATAACTATTTGTGCAAAATATTTTGAAAAAATATTCAGCCATTATTTGTGTATGCCGAACATTCGATAATTGTCTATTTCTGTACTGACAAATAGCCATTTCAAGCCTATTTTAGGGTATTTTGACCTGATTTTTTTTTGTTTTATAGAAAAAATACAACTAAATGATAACAAATATCTTAACTAACAACTTAAAATGAAAGGAAATTATGATAATTCAAAAAGTTGTGAGATTTCTCAATACCCCTACTTACAGGTTGAAATTGCATGGTTTTGAAAAAGTGCCGATTCAGCAAAATTTGTATATTTTCAAAGGCTTGAATCTTGTAAGATCATGTTTTATTTTCAATAAAATGTAATATTTCATGAAGCTTATATATTTATCTACAAAATGCAAGAAAATGGTGCTCGGCAAATGATACCTTCTTACGAGAAAATAATAATTAAAGATAGGCGTGATGGCCAATTTGCCGATTTTTTTATTTTTTATCTGTTTCATTAGAAACTTTTTAAAAGTATGTAATAGTCAAAATATAAGAAAAATAATGACTGAACTAGTGTTTACTGGTTATATTAATTGAATAAACCAAGTTTAACTTAGTTTAAATTATAAAATATACTAAATGAGTAAACCCGGGAAAACCGCTTTTTTGCATTTTTTGCCCCTAAACTGAGCATTTTTACCATATGTTTGAAATCTTAACTTATTCAAAAGTAAATTACTTTAGTAACTTAAAATGGGCTGTTTTATTTACAATACTATGCACACTCATCAAGTAATATCATCATGAGTTCTTCATAATTTTAGCATTTTATAATAGTCTAGTTTTTAGACGCTTTTTTGTCTAATTTCAAAGTGGCCACAATTGAGTTCAGTCTTATATTTTTAAAACATGTTGTATTTGATAATGATTCATAAAACTGTTTAACACATAAGAGATAGAGACTCAACATAAATGCAACCCCTTGCAATTTAGACAAAAATACTATCATAAAAGTACTAAAAATTCTAAGCACGTCTCCTTCAGATGAAATCGGGGTATTTTCTTTTCTAAAATAGTATGAAAATGTAGACAACATTGTACAAACTGCGCAGCCTTGTACATCCATGTTATCTATTTCCAGAAAAGAGGAAGATTTAATAGTTTTGTGAATTTCATAGAATTGTGCCTCTTACCTAGAAAAGTGCTATATTTTGTATATTGTGATAAAGCTTTATGTCAAATATAAAGAGACTACTCCTAGTAGTTCCTGATAAAACTGGAACTGAAATTTTGTGACGCTGACATGAACCAGTTAGTTATCCCTATGTCAATTCTGGGAGAACCGTGGACATAACAGTAATGTTAAGTTTCTCCTAGAATGTAATCTCTAGCAATTTGAGGCTTGGGAATAAGACATGTAAAATACAGATGGCCTATTACTACCAGCTGAGACAAACACAAATATTTCAAATTGCAATAAAATTTATTTCATAACCACATGTAATAACCAGATACTCCGCAGGGTGCAGCTTTATACGACCGCAGAGGTCGAACCCTGAACAGTTTGGGCAAGTATGGACACAACATTTAAGCTTGATATAGCTCTGAATTTGGATTGTGATTAAATAGTTGACACAACAGAATGAGTGTGGTCTAAGAACTTAAACTTAAAAACTTAAAAAAATTTAATTTGACATTTACCTATTATGGTCCAATATCTAAAATCTAAATACATGGTTAGATTCAGCATATCATAGAACCCCAAGAATTCAATTTTTGATGCAATCAAATAATGTTCAATTTTAGACCCCATTAGACTTCAATGTGGACCAATTTGATAACCGGGCCCAAATATTAAAAATCTAAATACATGGTTAGATTCAGCATATTTGAAGAAACCCATTTATTCAATTTTGTTGAAATCAAACAAAGTTTAATTTTGGACCCCGATTTGGACCAACTTAAAAACTGGGCCCATAATCAAAAATCTTAGTACATTTTTAGATTCAGCTTATCAAAGAACCCCAAGAATTAAATTTTTGTTAAAATCAAATTAAGTTTAATTTTGGACCCTTTGGACCTTAATGTAAACCAATTTGAAAACAGGAACAAAAATTAAGAATCTAAATTTACTGTTAGATTTGGCAAATCAAAGAACCCCAATAATTCATTTTTTGATGAAATCAAACAGTTTAATTGTGGACCCTTTTTGGCCCCTAATTCCTAAACTGTTAGGACCAAAACTCGTAAAATCATTCCCAACCTTTCTTTTATGGTCATAAACCTTGTGTTTAAATTTCATAGATTTCTATTTACTTATACTAAAGTTATACTTATAGTGCGAAAACCAAATATCTTTGGATGACGACGACGATGACAACGGCAACGTGATACCAATATACGACCAAAATTTTTCATTTTTTGCGGTTGTATAAAAACAAATATACACAGATAAATGGTTAAACTGTTGAGCAGACATACAATTACCCGGCCACGTCCACTTGTATTTTTGTCCATCTGATGAGTTAAGCCTTTTTCAACTGATTTTTATAATTCGTTCTTATGTTTTACTGTTATACCACTGTCCTAGGTTAGGGGGAGGGTTGGGATCCCCCGCTAACATGTTTAACCCCGCTACATTATTTATGTATGTGCCTGTCCCAAGTCAGGAGCCTGTAATTCAGTGGTAGTTGTTTGTTTATGTGTAACATATTTGTTTTTCATTCATTTTTAATATACATAAGGCCTTTAGTTTTCTCATTTGAATTGTTTTACATTGTCTTATCGGGGCCTTTTCTAGCTGACTATGCGGTATGAGCTTTGCTCATTGTTTAAGGTCGTACGGTGACCTTTAGTTGTTAATGTCTGTGTCATTTTGGTCTCTTGTGGACAGTTGTCTCATTGGCAATCATACCATATCTTCTTTTTTATATTGTCATTAAAATGGTAAGATTTTACTGTTTATATACATGTAATATTATGGTGGTCTATCGTAAAGAAAAACGTGCAAAATGGTCTAAATACAAGTTTTTAGTCATGAATGAACATGATGAAGGTATTAGCAAAAAAAAGTAAAAGTTTGTTAGATCTGAAAAAATTTAACATAATAAAGTCATCAATATCTATTTTAACTAAATATTAAACAATTTTGCAGCATCAGAATTTTTTTGGATAAAAACAAGCATTCTGTGAGTAATACATGGCAATACATAGTCCCCAACCCGTTACAAATTCATTGTAATGGAACAAAATTTTAACTTGATCTATAATTTGTCATGGTGTAAACTACATAAAAATATCGAGACAAAATCTTCAAGCAAAACAAATAAAACTTGTTGAATTCTGACTATCTAAGTGAATTTCCTATGTCCAAAGACCACAACTCTGCACACAAATATCAGACTGGAACAAAACTGAATCACTAAATACCAAAGAAAAGGAAAAACATTCAAAATGTCATTTTGTCTTAAAAAATGAGTTATTTCCGTTTGAACAGAAATTTTCTAATGAATAAGTATTTCATCAAAAATTTAATTCTAGAGAAAGGGCTTCAACTGAACAAAGAGAAAAGCTTAAAGCGTGAATAATGAATTTGACCTGTAACTTGTCATGATAAATCAATAAACCAAATATCAAATCAAAATCTACAAGCACAAAGTCTTGATTTGCCAAAATGACAGATAGACAGACTGACAGACAGACAAACCTAAGTCCACTTAGACGTTAGCCGTTAGGGAACTTAAAATCAAAATCTCAAAGTATCAACAAACAGGAAAGAGATGTTCTTTGGAGAGGGAACATTCAAGATAATTTTGGAAAAGCTTTCGATTTTTGAAGAAGTAGGGTCACCTCAAATGTCTTTCTTTTATTTTGATTTAATCTGAGATATAAATCAAAAACTTTTATATGGCACATTATATATGCACATATAAACTTTTTTCGTAGATGAAAATAAATGGCCACATTTTTTACATACGCTCTAATAGACACAGATTTCGAATCTAGACACTCAATGAGTGATTGCCCCTATAATTGGTTGCATTCCAATCAAAAGTTTCAAAGAGGAAGATTTTTTGAAATACAAGTATGTTCACAACTCTGTTTCATATAACAAGCTTTTTAAAAGACTGTCATCAATTGAAAGTATGTGAAAATCAGGTGCTCCGCAGGGCGCAGCTTTATAAACCGCAGTGGTTGAACAGTTGGGGCAAATTAAAGTTGGTCACAATGTTCAAGCTTGATGCTGTCTGAATTTGGATTGTGATTGCATTTTTTACAAAATAAAGGTTTTTGTTACAAAATAAATGTGGTCAAAGATCAACAAATCTATTGCACAATACTGTGCAATTGAAGATTTCTTCTTGAAAATTTTCAAAATTTGAAATTTGAAAAATTTTGAAAAAAAAAGAAATCCCTTAAAAAATTGTTTACAAATTCCCCCCCCCCCCATTTATTGAAACCCCCTTTAAGGAATAACCCTTAAACACAATCCCATCCTTTCCTTTTAAGTATAGAACCTTGTAGTACAATTACAGAGAGATCCGTATACTTAAACCCAAGTTATTGTTTGGAAACTAGAAACATGCTTCTTTTTGGCCCTTTTTTGGCCCCTTATTCCTACATATTTTGGACAATTAATCCAAAACTAAATCCCAGCCTCCCCTTTGTTATATGGAGCGTTGTGGTACAATTTGAGAGAGATCCAGACAATTACACACAAGTTATTGTCTTGAAACTAGAAAAAATGCTTGTTTTTGGCCCCTTTTTGGCCCCTTTTTTGGCCCTTAATTCCTAACTTTGAACCCATGACCCATTTAAATGAATCCAAACCTTCTACGTGTGGTTTTAAACATTGTGATACAATATCAGAGCAATTGAAATACTTATACACAAGTTATTATCCTTAAACTATAAAATGCTTGTTTTGGGCCCCTTTTGTGGCCCTTAATTCCTAAACGGTTGGGACCATCATCCCCAAAATCGATCCAAACCTTCCTTTTGTGGTATTGAACCTTCTGAAGAAAAAAAATCATTCTATACACTGAAACTAAAGTTATTGTCCGGAATATAACACTACTCTGATCAGTTTTAGTTAAAATATTAAAGGGCAAAAACTATTACAATTAGTGCATTTTATAGATATTTGGGAGCATTTTTTTACCAATTTCCCAATATTTGCCAGGCTAAATTTTTTTACTTGTCTTAGAACTGATATGCACCTTTGAAAAAATCATAAAAGTTGAAAAAAATAAATATGATCTTGAGAGAAAACACCTACTGAGTACATGTACTACATGCAAGTTATCTAATACATCTGTTGCACGAACCTCTCTGGCAACCGGTAAAAAAAATGTCAAAATGCATTTTTTCTTTTTTTTTATAATGATCTTTGCAAAATATAACAAGATAATGCTATATTTAAGAGATATATCAATTATCCAGACCTTTAAAAAGTACCTAAATATGGTGATTTTTTTGGCATTTTTTTTTTAATAATTCACAAATATGCAAATAAGGCTGTTAAATGAAAAATAGTGTGAATTTACAAAAAAAATTTTTTTATCTTAACTCCTAAATACCCAAAGATTTTGGAAATATATATAATGTTGCCCAGTTATAACTACCAATTTGGACGAAATTTGAGATTTTGCATGGTTTTATGGCAGACTGGCTCTTAATATGCAATCTATATTAGGCATGAAGTATATGATAACACACTATAAAATATAGACATCTATTTTAATTATTATGTGCTCATTTACCAAAGAGGGACGAAAGATACCAAAGGGACAGTCAAACTCATAAATCTAAAACAAACTGACAACGCCATGGCTAAAAATGAAAAGGACAAACAAACAAGAGCACACACGACACAACATAGAAAACTAAAGAATAAACAACACGAACCCCACCAACTTTCTTTTTCATAAGTGAAGCTAGTAACCAAATATTGGAAAGCCGAAGTATCAAAAGTTAAATAAGAATAATATCACATAGGACACATAACCCAGATAAGAAGCAACCGTGGTAGCTTTAAATGTATATGTCATGTAGTGAAGTATGACTGTCCAAACATGCAGTATAGACTGAAATTCAAAACAGTGTGGCTGTGGCCATTGATTGACACATGAAATTCATCCATTGACTGGGACAATTTAGGTGAACGTTTGTATGTAACGACCATTGCTCACTGTGTACTTTTTAAAGACACTTAAACTATGGGGTCACCTAAGATCCTCAACACCTTAATAAAGTATTTCGAAAAAAATAATCAGGAATAACACGATGTTTTGATTTATATCAATTGTATAAATCAAAACATAAAGGTTATTCCTGATTAATTTTTCGAATGATTTTATAATTTAAGGCGTTAAGAAACCTTTGGTGACCCAACAGTTTAAATGTCTATCGTAGACCTGTACGTCGTGAACAGTGGTCGTTACAGACACACGTTCACGTAAATTGTCCCAGTCAATGGATGAATTTAATTTGTCAATCAATGGCCACAGCCACACTGTTTTGAATTTCATTCTAATATTTAGGTAAATAAAGAGACGTGAATGATACATCTGAAGAAATTTCAATCAATAATGACACATATGGTGTTTTTAATTTAGATGAATTTTTGTTACAAAATTACGCTAAATGGCTTGCTTTCTTGTCGCATTTAAATAAATGTATTAACCCTATAGGTATGTCTTCGAAACCGAAATTATAAGATTTGTATGAGAGGTGGAATTAATTACCACAATCCTTTATACTACTTGGATATCAGGTTAATATATTAATATGTAGTTTAATATCGTTTATCTTTACTACGACAGCATATTGAATAGAAATACTATATTCTAATTAGAAGCTGTCGATTAAAAACTATAGGAGGAAACAACACTATGCTGAACTATTCAAAAGAATATGTGATGCAATTATATATTAAGGTTGATCTCGGTTAATTTTAGGTTAAACTTCATTTTGACTACTGTATCAATTGTAAAAATTATGAAAAATGTCAATAACGTTCATACACTAATGCACTAACAATTATACATTTCTGCACTAAAAAAGAGAGAGAAGATACGAAAGGGGCAACCGTAAATCATTAGTCCAATAAAAACAAGACAACATTATAACCAATATAAAACAACGAAAAGGCAAACAACAATAACAAAACATTATAAAGTTCGAAAGTAAGAATTTTCGAAAGATGTAGACCTAATGATTAAAATTCAAATCGGAAGTATTTCTTATGTAACCTAATCTTTTGCAAAAGAGATTAAAGCTTAGTAAACTTACTTATTTGCTTTGATTATTTGGAATATCTACTAATTTTCACTTCTTCGTACTACATTTGTATGAATATCAAGATTATTCTCCTTAAATCTGTACAGTGAAGTTTAAGCTAGCTCTAATTTTATAGTTTTATTGTTGATATTCATCCCAATGTTTATCTAGTGTTAAATTATGTATTTATATGACACCACTTTCTTGATTTTCCTAAGTATTGGAAGAATTTTATACATATAAGTAGTATACCTAAAACGACAAAGTTATTTTTCATTTACCTGTAGATATTACACGGCCAACACTCGGCTAACCGAGAGATAGGTCGGTTAATCTATATTGAGTATGCGGCTATATCGGCGGTTGGTCTGTTAATCGGGTTGGTTATACGTCTGTTAAGAGTAAAACGCACTATTTTAATATTAAAATCTATTTAATATACAGATTTTAGGTACATTATAAGAATCAAATAAAAAAAAGTTGTGTCTGACAAATTGATATATATCATAGAACATTTTCCAACTGTAAAAACATTTCATAGTCTGCGCAGTTTTCAGTAAAACTAAAAGGCGTCGCACAAGTATGTAGTATTTATGCTTATACGCATAGCAATATTTGTAATGAAAGGCGAAAAAAACAATTTTAGATATCATTTAAAGGACACAAAATCGTACTTTGGTTCTAAAATATAAATTGAAATTAGTAAATATTTTCATAATTGTAATATAACGTGAGTAATACCACGTTTTAGTGAACATTATGGGAATAAAGTCTGTTAATGGGTTGGACAATTGAAATTGTGTCAGTTAAGAGTTGTTTAGCCACGACAATAGTTGTGCTACCTTTATATGTTCCCTTTGAAAAAGTTAAGAATGAGATGCTCTTGAGTAAAAAAAAATGACAATACGCTGCAACAGTATCCTTCTAGTAAGAACATTTCTATTTTGACTTCCTTTGCATTTTCTTAAGGGGTGTGTCACTTCAATATATGGATATGGATTGCCTGCTGGAATATGCATGAATCTATCATTAACGTTTTCTTCAGCCTTAATTTTTGTGTCTGTTCAAAGTAGCACGTTCTCAAATCCGTCCAAAAGTGTCTTTCTAATACAACACAGGGTACATATAACGTGTTGTCGTTCTCATATGCACATGATATTTGTCACTGGACGTTAAACTCTAAATCGTCAACATCATCCGATTGGTTCTTTTCTTCTATTACTGAATCATCTGTTGTTTACAAATCAGTCTAAAGAAGTAAATGGAAAGGAGCGAATGCAGCTACATTTGGTTATCTTAAGTTTTAATTCATTTTATTCCGTTTAGTTCCTTTCTACTTAGGGGAGGAGAACTGCAGTTGTCCGCATGTAAACTTTTAGCATTTATTACCAATATGAGTACATAGCAATCCGTTACTGTTTCAACACCCAGGGGTGTTTCATGTCTTTATTCTCAAAGAGTTATTATTTTTTTCTATCTTTTTTTATTAATGCATCACTTCCTACTGTCCTTATCTATTATTCTATATATTCTGTGTTTCCATCCAGATTCTCGTGTATACAATGAGGGTCCGGATTGGGGGTGTTGTTTATTTCTATATTCTTTAAATTGTCTGTTACTTTTCTCTACATTTTATTTTATCTTACTCATTGTTATTTCTTTATTCTTTATATATTCTAGCATCCCAATATATTTTACTTACTGATGTTTAGTTACATTACGACGTTTATCTCTGATCTATATACTGGTTAATACCAATTTAGATATAAATTAGTGTCGCTCATGACAACCTAAACAGAATCCACATGATATATGCGACCATTCTTGGATGAAATCAATATATATAGATTATAACATGCCCTTTTCTATATTAGCCCTGGTATCATCCCGAGACTCCCATATCGGCCTCGAGGCTTTAGCCGAGGGCCGATATGGGTCGAGGGATGATACCAGGACAAATATGGAAAAACATGTTATAATCTTTAAGCTATTTATCACATATTTAAGTTTTGTTATTTGATTTTGCCATGTGATTATGGACTTTCCCAATTGATCTTCCTCTAAGTTCAGTATTTTTGTGATTTTACTTTTTAACACCTTCGCATTTTAACATGATGTATAATAATACTTTACTATTACACTTTTTTATATCAGTTTTCAATATTCATGGCCTAAATTCATTGTTCATGTCAGTGTTTCCGTATATATTATGTTTCATTGCTCATGTGTTGTTTCCGTATATTTTAGCCACTCGTCTTGAGCCTACCCATTTGATCCGATAACACCCCATACAGCAATAAAATTATACTTTTATTGCCATTCATAACTCTTAACAGACCAATTAACAGACCGGGTTTTATACATCCGACCCATTAACAGACCAGGTTTTAAATAAAGATTGATTTATGTCACCAAAATACAGATTTTTGTGTAGATTTTTCACACAATGATATCAATTTGGTTGACAAACATAATGCCTGTCTTTGTTCGATGTTCAAAATATTGCATGCAAGTAAATTCAACCAACGTGTCTTTTTGTGTACATTTTGTGTGTGTAAAATGTGTATAAATTTATTGATGAGTAACACGCCTATTCATTTTATAGATCGTACACCGAAGCTAGAAAAATAATAATTACACCACTGGATTCAGTACATTGAATTGTTTTGTTAGACATGAATATTTTTTATGATAAACATATATTTAAAAAGTTATACAATGAAATATGCAGAATTTCCAATGAATTCCTCGATAACACCTGATTAACAGACTTTAGCCAACCCGATTAACAGACCCACCGCCGATATAGCCACATACTCAATATAGATTAACCGACCAATCTCTCGGTTAGCCGAGTGTCGGCCGTGTATTATTAAAACCGTTCAAAATTGATTATTTTCGAAGGGTTAAATATTTCGACGTGGTGTCTTGCCATGGCTTTGTTTGGACTTGTTTGTCTGCTTTTTAACCTTGAATGTTTGTTCCTAATATTTTATTAACTGTGCATTTGCATTCAGGTATCGCAGATCAAATTTATTCGTTCATAGTGTGTTAAATTACGTTTTTTGATTAAGTTAAGCCTTCCAATTGATATTTTATCCTGTGGTTTTCTATGTTGTGATGTTATGCTATTGTTTCAGAAAAAGGGAGAAGGTTTGGGACCATTAAAACGTTTAATCCCGCTGCAAATGTTTGCACCTGTACTAAGTCAGGACTCTGATGTACAGTAGTTGTCGTTTATGTAATTTATAAGTGTTTCTCGTTTCTCGTTTTTATATAGATTAGACCGTTTGGTTTCCCGTTTGAATGGTTTTACACCAGTAATTTTGGGGCCCTTTATAGCTTTTTGTTCGGTGTAAGCCAAGGCTCCGTGTTGAAGGCCGTACATTGACCTATAATGGTTTACTTTTATAAATTGTTATTTGGATGGAGAGTTGTCTCATTGGCACTCACACCACATCTTCCTATATCTATTGTTTGTATAACAGTTAAAATGAGTTGTTTATGGTGACCGGTAATTAAGGATGTACTTAGGTGAAATTAAACAAATCAAGATTTTAAATTTGATACTTTAAGTCAGATGAGCATTAGTTAAGAAACAAAAGAGCTAAAAATATTGATAGGTTAGGAAGCTCCTTTTCGAGATATTTAATTTATAAAAAATGGCGGGAAATGTCTGACTCGGACTTTTACCTTATATTTGCATTGGTATTATTTGGGTCTCAAATCGAAAGAAAAGAAATCAAAAATTTTTCATGTCCATTAAATAAACTCATCGTAGATACCAGGATTGAAATTTTGTATTTTCGCCAGACGCGCGTTTCGTCTACAAAAGACTCATCAGTGACGCTCGAATACAAAAAGTTAAAAAAGCCAAATAAACTACGAAGTTGAAGAGCATTGAGGACCAAACATTCCTAAAAGTTTTTCCAATTACAGCTAAGGTAATCTATTTCTGAGGTAGAAAAACCTTAGTATTTCAAATATTCAAAGTTTTGTAAACTGTTAATTTATAATTATGACCATATCAATGATAATTCATGTCAACACAGAATTGCTGAATACTGGGCTACCAGCGTATAGTTTGGTGTTTTTTTTTCTTCTAGAAATATGATCGATTAGTAGGAGAGAGACTTTATGTTAAATAAAGGAAACCAGCTGATTGCCAAATCATTGGTTCTGCAGGTTAATACAGTTGAAAAATTTTCTTTTAGACGAAAGAAATATCATTTGTTTGACTTTCTATGCCAATTTAATTAATATTACTGATAGATCATTACTTTAAGTAGAGAGTCAACATAACACAATATACCACTCCTTTAGCCCCCCCCCCAAAAAAAAAAAAAAATTATCTTCAATTTTTGACCCCCCATTTTAAAGAAAAAAACCCCTTTTTACATCCAAAATAAAAATTTTACCAACATTTTTGTGTGATTTTTAACTTCAAAATTAAGAAGAAAAAAAACCACACTTTGTATTTATACCCCCCATAAAAAAAATAAAAATTTTTTTTTGTAAAGAGCACACCAAAACCTTAATCCTGGGTTTTTTTATAAAACTTATTTTTTCCCCTAAGGGGAGTAGTATAGTACTTGAACGACTCCAGCACCCCCCTCCAAAAAAAAAAAATTTGACCCCCAAAAAATTACCCTCATTTCAAGTAAAAGAGCCCTAAATTTTCATAAAAAAAAAAAGCAAAAAAACACCCCCAAAAAACACCAAATTTTCTTACTCCCCAAAAAAAACCGGGATAACAGGCAGAGAAAAAATTCTGTGGGATTTAAGAGAAAAAAAATCCCCAGTGCGCCCCAACCTGGTTTTTTAATTAATTTTATCAATATAGTCTAGTAATAAAACGGATCAATACTACTACAACTTAAATTGCTTTTTACATTTGTGAAGTGCTATAGACAAAATCGATCATTGGAAATATTTACATGGTTGTCAAGAGTATGTTTACATGTTGCCTAGACAATGTTGTCATCACATGTAAACATATAGCAGACTGGTGCGGTCTTTCGTTTCAAATTAACAGTGGTGAGACATTAATTTTACCTTCAAATCAGTGTGAACGTGAAGCAGATATGGAATCAGAACAACAATGGACTGTTACCCAAAAACAATTGATTAATGATTATAGAATTTACTATCACAATATGGGATTGTTGGTTAACGAAATTGATTCAAATGGACCAACCGGAAAGATGCCGAAGCTTCCTAAAAAACCTAAACAACGGCTTAGTGACGTTTATGGAAAAGTGAATAAGGAAAAAATGACCCCCCTAGAACTGCACAAATATCTAACAGACAACATTGCTGATGTTAACCGCACAATTTCTAGAGAAACATTCTGCGACGTTTATTTCCATTTTGACAATGAGAGTGAGACGATCATTGTGGAAAAATTAAATAAAGGGATACGAAATTTAAAACGGCAGGATGCTCAAACACTTTTAATTCATATTAATTTTGGACAGTTTTTAAATCTTACCAAAGCCTGGCTGGAAAATGAAAGGAAAGAAGGAAGAATTCAACAATCTTGGTCTGCATGGTTAAAAGAGAAGACAGGGTATTCCGATGACCACGCGAGGAAGCTACGTGCTCTCGCAAAGGTTCTTCACGGATACCCTCAATTTTTTAATGTGGGATTACCTCTAAATTTCATTTTGAGAAAACTAAAAGAAATTGAAATCATGCTACAAATTCCAGATTTCAATGCATTCTGGAGAGTACCTGTGGTTCTACCAACCACCAATACTCTTCAATCATCGCAAGACGATACACTTACACTGACTGCTTCCGAGTGACTTTTTTAAATGCTATATTTAGAAACTTAGAACTTTCTCAATCTGTAATTGTGTTTTTAATATAGTATATGTGATATTGATTTTCTTATTCCATATAAGGAGTAATTATACATGATCAGTGGCTGGGACAACTTTGTATATATTCCGTATAAGGAATGACTATTTCTCAATGCTATATTTAGAAACGGTTATGCATAACCGGGTAACTTTTAGTGGATGTGACAGTTCTAACTTTGAACAGTGATATTATGTTTATAGTGTTTGATTTGTATGTATTCATTGCACTTTTGTTTTCAAATTAAAATTTTGAAACTGATTATTGTTTTGGTAATAAATTAACCGTAAGTAAAGGAGGAGCGAAAAACCAAAGGGACGTTATATCTCATAAGTAAAAAGTAAATCGACAAAGCCATGGCTAAAAAAGAAACAGACAAACAGACAAACAACAGAACACAAAATACAACACAGAAAAAAAACCTAAAGACTGAGAAACACGAACCCCACCAAAAACCGGGGTGATCTCAGGTGCTCTGGAAGGGTAAGCGGACCCTGCTCCACATGTGGCACCTTTCATTTAGAAAGATCTAAAACTTAGTCATCATTAATTCTTGTTCATAGAAAGCACCTGTTATTTCTTCGCCTTTTAAATCAATTATTTTATAAGTAAAAGGAATTGTATTTAAAACTTTTTCAATTACAAATATTTCTTTAGTCCAACGAGTAGTATAACCCTTTTCAAATTTACCCTTCTTTTTTGTTATTCTTACTCTAGTACCTGCTTTAAATTTAGGTTTTTTAATTTTCTCTTCCTTTTCTGGATATAAATTTTTATACACTGTTAATTCATTTTTTAATTTACTTGCTTGAACAGGTGTCATTTTAATTGAAGAATGTACTGTATTATTATAATTTTTAACTAATTTATCTAATATATCATAATATTTTAAAGTTTCATTAGCAGTAAAGTATTTATACATATGTTGTTTCATTGTTCCTATCCATCGTTCCACTACACTGGATTTTTCTTCATTCTCAGTTGAATATAACTTTATGTTATTATCTTTTAACAATTCTTTTACTTGTCGATTATAAAATTCGGATCCTTTATCTGACCAAATATATATTGGTTTTCTTTCTTTAAATAATGTTTTAAATGCTTCACTCACTGCTACTCCTGTTTTATTTTTCAATGGAATCAACCAACCATATTTACTAAAAACATCTATAACTGCTAATAAATATTTATAGTGTTTATTTTGTTTTGAATATTGTTGTATATCTATCAAATCAACTGCCCATGTTTGATCTATTGAATTAACATAAACACGTCTTTTAGGAAAAGATTTTATAACTCTATGATGTAGTTCATCTGCTAATTTATTTGTTAGATTTGTTTTAGACATTTTTAAGTAACTAAAATGTTTTCTTAAAAAATGGAGGCAAAAAAGGATAAAATTTTATCCAAGCGAGGAGATTCATATAAACTTGTTTTGACAAAAGAATATAAACATAAAGCAAGTATTTATGTATTTAATTATAAAATTAGTCTAAAGGATGAAAAACAAGAAACATTTACAAATGCTTTTGAACACATGGTAGACTATTCCATAAAAGATTACCCTAATGGAAGAATTAAAATAGTACCTATTCATGAAATCATAATTACTAAACATAAAAGCTGGCCTATAAGAACATATAATACAGTTAAAAAGTTATTCATGGATCAAATGGAAAGATTATTAAATAGTGCTGAAGAATTAAATTTAGAAGAAGTTATTTTTGAAGTTACTGTTATCCCTAATAGAAAAGGAAAAGGTAAAGCTTTAAAAATATTAGATGTCACAAATAAAAGAAGTATTATCCAAATAAAAAATGATGATACAATATGTTTATCAAGGGCAATTGTAACTTCTTTAGCTTCAAATAAGTTATTAAAAGATTTTACAGATTCTCAATTAAAACATATCAATGAAGGTAGACCATTACAAAAAAGAGTTGCTGAAGATTTACATGAACAATCAGGAGTAGAAATAAAAGAAGAAGGTAATAATTTAGATGATTTAAAAGCTTTTGAAAATTATCTTAATATTAGGATAATTGTTTTTACATCAAATAGTACAGAATATATTGTATATAATGGTAATGAAGAATATAATGAACAAATATATTTATATTATCATGATGAACACTTTGATACTATAACAAATATAACAGGATTTTTAGCTAAACGTAGGTTTTGTAAAGTATGTTTAATTGGTTATACTGAACAACATACATGCAAAGATAACACAGTAACAACTATCAGAAAACAACATATTTGTGATAAATGTAACAAAACATATACAGGCAAAAATCACAAATGTGGTGAAAAAATATGTTTAATATGTTATGAAAAATACACGGAAAGTAATGAAGAACACTTATGTTATATGAAACCATCAGTACCAAAACAAGTAAAAAATAATAAATATATATATTTTGATTTTGAAGCAAATCAAGAAACAGGAATACATATAATGAATTTTTGTATAGCTTACGATTTAGAAAATATTTATTGTTTTAAAAATAACTATGTAAAAGTATTTAAATGTGATTTCAATATTGATAATTTAAACTTGTTAGAATTAGACATAGATGATTGTTTTAGTGATGTAGAAAAAATTCCCTTTAGGGAATATGAAACCCCTATAGGAAATTCTGTAATAGACAACTTTTGTAAATATTTCATAAGAGACAAATTTAAAGACTACACTTTTATTTCACATTATGGAAAAGGTTATGATATGCAACCGATTTTAGGATGGATAATAAAAAATAAAATTGAACATAGTATTATTTCTTCAGGATTAAAATTAACATTTATAGTTATTAAAGGAATAAATTTAAGATTCATAGATTCTATAAATTTTACATTATGTGGATTAGCTGCTTTCCCAAAAACATTTGGATTTGTGGGTAACAAAGGTTATTTTCCACATTATTTTAATACAACAGAGAATCAAAAATATAAGGGAATTTATCCTGATAAAGAATATTTTGGTTATAATACTATGACAATTAAAAATAAAGAATTATTTGATGAATGGTATAATAAAGTTAAAGAAAAAGAATTTAAATTCAATAAAGAAATATTTTATTATTGTCTATTGGATGTTTTAATTCTTGCCAAAGGTTGTACCTTATATAGAAAATTATTTTTAAATATAACCAATAATTGTATCGATCCATTTCAATATATTACAATTGCTCAATGTTGTACAAAAATATTTAAAACAATAATGTTGACAAATGAAACAATTGGAATTCACAAAAAGATGACAATTAAAGAAGTACATTCACAAAAATCAATACAATGGTTAGAGTATATTTCTTTAAAATATAATATAATGATTCAACATGCTAAAAGGGGAGGTGAAAAGAAATTATTCATTAATAAGAAATGTTATAAAGTCGATGGTTATTATTATGATAGAGAAAATAAAATGCGTAATGTTTATGAATTTTTTGGATGTTATTGGCATGGATGTCCAAAATGTTATAGTCCTGAAGAAATATGCAAAAAAGATAGAAATAAAAAAACTATGAAAGAGTTATATAATGAAACTAAAGAAAGACTTAAAATTATTAAAGATAATCTAAAACCAAATGTAAAAATTCATACAATATGGGAATGTGAGTTTGATCAACAAAAATATCCTGAAGTTGATCCACATTTAAAACCTATTGATAAAAGAGATGCATTTTATGGAGGAAGAACAGAAACTATTCAATTATACAATAATCTTTCTGATTTAAAAGGTAGATATGTAGATTTTTGTTCTCTGTATCCATCAGTAAATAAATATTGTAAATATCCTATAGGACATCCTATTACATATACAGATGTTTCTGTAGATGATTATATAAAAAATAATTATTTCGGAATAATGAAATGTAAAATATTACCACCTAAAGGATTGTATCACCCTGTTTTACCTTATAAACAATCAACTAGTGATAATACACATAAATTACTTTTTGGATTATGTAGAACATGTATGAATAAAATATCTTTTAAATGTCCCCATAGGAAACACATAGATGCGTCAAGCGATCCTACTTTAAATAAACATGATAAAATACATGAAATAAAAAGATGTAAAGAATGTAAAAATATTAAAAATGAAAAATGTATACATTCTGATGAGGAAAGAGTTATAGTAGGTACATGGTCTACAATAGAAATAGATAAAGCAATAGAAAAAGGTTATGAATTACAAAAAATATATGAACTAGAACATTTTGAAAAAACATCTACAGATATATTTAAACTTTATGTAGATACGTTTATGAAATATAAACAAGAAGCTTCAGGATGTAAATGTGATCCTAAATATTGTAAAAATCCCCATAGGGATTGTAAAAACGATAAAGAATGTAAAACAAAAATACAATACATTATAGATAATACTGCTTATGATTTAGATATTGACAAAGTTAAGTACAATTCAGGATTAAGATTTATAGCTAAAATATGTTTAAATAATTTATGGGGACATTTTGGTATGAGAGATAATTTTACACAAAAAGAATATTGTTTTACTTTAGAACATATAACTAAAATAGTATTTAATGAAAAATATAAAGATATAAGTACTATGATATTAGATGAAGATATTGTTTTAACAGAATATAAAAATAAAGAAGAATACTCTAAACCTAATCCAAGTGTAAATGTTTATATAGCTTTGTTTACAACAGCACATGCTAGATTAAAATTATACGAACTATTGGATATTCTACAAGAAAGAGTTTTATACATGGATACAGATTCTTGTATTTATAATGATGATGGTTCTGAAGCTTGTAAAAAGATAGAAAGTATGATGGGAAATAAATTAGGAGATTTAACAGATGAAATTGTTTCAAAACATAACGCTAATCATATAAAACAATTTATATCTGCTGGTCCAAAAGATTATTCTATGAAACTAGATACAGAAAAACTAGTTAGCTGTTGTAAAGGTTTTAGATTAAATGCTGAAGTTGAAAAAAAGATTACATTAGATAAAAAAATAAAAATAGTTACTGATGAAAATGAAAAATATGAAACTGTAAAATATAATAATATAAAAATAGGAAAAGATCATCAACTTAAAACAGTTAAACAAGTTAAAGCTTATGATTATATGTTTGATAAAAGAATGGTATATTGTGAAAATGAAAATCTAATTAGAAGTTTTCCTTATGGATATTAAAAAATATATAATTTAAATTTTTATTTTAAAAAATAAAAGACTAAAAAATGATTGAAGCTTATACTGAGAAAGATGATCCTGACGCTAAAGTTATATTAGGAAGAATAATGTTATCAGATTATCAGATATGTTGTTTAAGAGATGATGGAGAATGTCCTTTGACTCCAAAACAAATGGAAGTAATGGAAAAGTTTGATGGTAAAAAGTTATCTAAGTTTCCTCCTGGTTGGGATGCTTTTATTAGACCAGATAAAGTTTATGAATATGTTTTTGAAAAACCATGTCCTGAAATTTCTTTTTAAGAATTTTTTATTTTATTTTATTATTTCTCTATACCCCCCTAAAAACAGAAAAAGTACAGGAATAGTACATACTTTTTTCTGCAATTTTGCTGTTTTTACCAGGAAAAGTAAAGAAATTAGGGATTCTAATTTTTATCAATTTTTTATTTTAATTTCCAAACAATAAAACCAGTTAATGCCATACCACCAACAACAAATGCAATCTCTCTATTTTTCTGGTCTTCTGATGGAGTATAAAAATCACTTAATGTAGGTTTAGGTGATAATGAAGTAAATTTTTTATTCGTGACACGATAGTATAGTTTCATTGCCTGGTCAACATCATCAAAAGTCTGAACCGCATGATGTTCCTTTTGTAATTGTTCATTTATAAAATCTAATCTTTGTATTCTTTTTTTATTCCATTCTGATTGTGCTTTTTCTAATTTTTCTATAGCTTTATCATGTCTTATTTTCTCTTCATTTGCATTACTACCCATATGTGAAAATAAATAATTACTCCCTGAAAATGCAAAAGCATTTGTTATTGCCCCACCAAGCATCATTGTTAAAGCACTTGCCATTTTATAAAAACAAAAATTACTTCATAATATCAGCAGGTATAATACCTTGCTTAATCAACATATCTTTTGTTGCCATTGCAAGTAATATATCAATGGATAACATTACAACATCATTCATGTTAAAATCCACTTTTGGTGCTGGCCTCCTTAATACCTTTTTACCTATTTCTGCATATCCAACTGTTAACAATGTTTCCACTCCAGCATGATATAACATATTTGCTATTTGTTTTCCGTCTTTTTGAGTTGTCATTTTAATGTACTAAATTTAATTAAATTCAAAAGGATCAATTTCTTTCTTTTGTTTTTCTGGTTTTGTTATTTCCTTAATCATTCTTTCTGGTTTCTTACTTTGGTTGTAAAAAAACAATCCCAATCCAACAATACTTATAGAAAAAAGTACAAATTTATAATCAACTAGGGAACTGGAGTGTTTCTCAACCGAAGGAATATGTTCGTTTGATTCATAATCTGTTTCTGTATCAGAATCTTTTGTTATTTGTTTGATTTTTGAATTTTCTTTTTTTAATTTTTCCACTTCTTTTTTTCTCAATTCTGCATTTCTTATTCTTACTTCTGCACCTTTTTTACCAGCAGCTACTCTTTTTGGGTCTTTTGGTTTGGGTTTTTTAAATACTTCTTTTTGTTCAGGATTTTCATTCATCATTTTTTATGTCATTTTTTTCATCTTTTTTTTGGAAATCGAGCGAAGCGAGTGGTTCGATATGTCTTGCTGTTGTTAATATTGCAGTAAAAGGAGCAAGATACATTCCATATCTATAGTACAGTTCACAACATGTATTAGTTAAAGCATTATTGATAAAAGGATCTTCCTCTAAGTCTTGTATCAAAATTGGTGGATTAACAACTTTGAAAAACTTTGATACACCCATGACATATAAATTTATAAAAGAGTTTCCTAATGTCTTGGTCATACTAGCTCCCAATCTTGCTTCATATTTACAGTATAGTTTGTTTATTTGTTCTGTTGTCATTTTATCAATATCTGACAGTTGTAATTCTTTACCCAGATATTGTTTACTACTCCCACCAGCAACAACAGCTGATAATCTTTCGCGTTTTTTTTCTTGAAGGGAACCGTTCACTTCGCTCGCTTCATCATCAATATTTATGTTTTCCACAATTTGCTCGCTTAATAATTCTTCAGCATTCATTTTATACGTTTCAAAAAACGGATATAATTTATTTTTAACTTTAAAAAAATTAAATACAACATATCCAACCAATGATAAGACTGCAGTGTTTGTTGCAATTGTTAGTATTTCCAACAGCATTGCTTTTTTTTATTGCTTATTTTGGTTAAATAACTTAAGAATTATTTTGCTTATTTTGGTTAAATTACTTGAGAATTACTTATTTTTGGTTAAATTACTTAAGCATTACTTAAGAATTACTTAAGCATTACTTAAGCATTACTTAAGCATTACTTGAGAATTGCTAAAAAAATCAATTGAGTAACCAATAATCAGTAGGTTGATCTGTCTTTAATATTAATTTACGATGTTTCTTTTTTTTAAGTTCTTCCTTTATTCTTTGTCTTTCTTCCAAAGTAGGAATAACATCATTTTCTCTTAGACAATTATCAAAACTATCTCTATCTTTTGTGTAGAACATGCATAACCATTTTGTTTGTTCTCTTAAATCTTTTAAAACAGAGTTGTATCTCTGTGAAATGACCCACACTGATTGTTCCGCATGTCTTCCTGAAAATGCAAGCTCGGACAGCATATCTTTTTTCTTTGTTAGTTCTTTTGTTGCACTGCAGTCATCAATGATATATAATGTTGGATGACCAGCATATTTTTTAAAGAACATTCTTAGTAGTTCTTGTAGCTTCTCTTCTTTATAAAGGGAACCGTTCGCTTCTCTCACTTCAACAATAGGATTAACAATTATTAAATTTTTTGTTTTTGGTTTTCTAACATCACCAATCCATTCACGATTTTTGTATGCTTTGTTCCATTGGATGGTTGGACAAAGTATGACTATATATTTGAAAACTCCACTATATTCTTTTTCTAATAAATCAAGAACAAACTCTGTTTTTCCACATCCTGTTTGTCCACATATAATAGCACAATGGGGATATTTTGGTAATTCATAAAGGGAATCGGAGTGTATCTCTTCCATTTTTAAAGGGGAACCGTTCGCTTACTAGTAATTAACTTCTTTAAATCTTCCATCTTCAAAATTAATTTGTGCATCTTGTATAACAAACAGATAAACATTTATTAATTTATTTGCTCCTGCTGTTTTTGTTATTTGGATAGTAATACCTTCAGAAGCATTTTCAATTCTTCTACCTGAACCGTGTAACGAATTGTCATCTGTTGAACGTAAATCTAACCATAATGCATAATTAGTTGTAAGATATTTTTCTAATGTTGTATAGGATAAATTTAAATCCTTTAAAACTTCTTCTGTTGTTTTATTTCTTTTTGAATTTAAAGCAAAGAATTTATTTATTTCATCCCATTGTTGATATGCTTTCATTCCTTGACTGTATAGTTGATTTGGAACACCTTCTATTGTCATTTCTACTTTTGTTATGTTAGGATTATAATAAGTTTCGGTACTTGTTCTTTCAGGATCTTCGAACAACATTAGAATTCCTTTCATACTTCTAGCTGGAACATTTAAATTTATATTCCACAATGTATCAGATTTGTTTTTGGTTATTTTTCTATGTCTTAGTATTCTATCGTATAAAATAACCATCTTACCATCAACTTGTTGTCTTATCTGTCTTGCTAATTCTGCATCAGTAACCATATCAAATTCTAAACAAATGTTTTTGATTGTATAACTTGCAGATGTATCTGTTGATTTAATAACATTGCTATAATTATTAAATGTAAGTTCATATTCAAGTCTATCACCAAGACCTGCTTGATAAAAAGGCATATGAGTTTCTAATAGTTCAAAATCAAGTGGGATACAAAATCTTGCACCATATGCAGTTGCAATTGCTTCATCGCCTGTGTCTGATGCTTTATCATCCGCGCCAACTCTGTGTTTTAACATGTTTGTTTCACCAATACCTTGGTATGCCATATTTAAACGTTCAGATGTAGATTTCCATAAATCAACATAACAATGATAAATATCACTATCATCAATTGACATAATTTCATTTCCACTTATACGAATTGTTGTTTTTTTAACTATTGCTCTTCCTATGTTTTGATATATAGTTGCATTGTCGTCTGTAGATGTGAGTTCTATTTCAAATGCCAATCTGGTTGTTCCAGGAACAATAACATCATTATTGCTTAGATTGGGGAATCTCACTAATAGCTGTTGATTTTGATCAATAGTTGAAGGATTATTTGTTATTGATACACTTTGACGAATACCTTTCACACCACGGGGTTCTCTTATTTTTCTGTAAGGATTTAATTTGTTTCCGTATGCCGACATTTTTAAGGATTAAATTTGTTATAAAAATAATTCAATTATCACTGATACTAGAGTATTGATACATGTATAATTATTAGTCATACTAATAAAACTTATTAAATCTCCAGCCTTAACTTCAAAAGGTGTATAAAAGTTATTAAAACCGTGTGTGACACCATTATCCAAACTCATTTTGTAACTAGTTGACTTATCATTAACAATCATCTTAATGGCTATAATATCTGTGCTTGTTCTTAAACTTACTAAACTAATACCCAATATTTGTCCTGGAAAGTTCATTACATAATAACCACCACCATCACCAAAATTAAACTTTTTATTTCCATGTATTGGACCATCAATTCCAGCAT
Source organism: Mytilus edulis (assembly GCA_019925275.1). NCBI lineage: Eukaryota > Metazoa > Mollusca > Bivalvia > Mytilida > Mytilidae > Mytilus > Mytilus edulis. Next base: position 56,840,460 of record CM034352.1, on the reverse strand, counting down.
ATATACTTATTATTTTTCTGTCTGGTTTATTTTTAATATTACCAACTATATTTTCAACATTTAAAACTCTGATGCTTAGGGCAGCAACACTCCGATGTAAATTTTTATCCTTAGTATCCATTGTTTGAAGCTCACTCTTCATATTTAATATTTCTTTTTCTACGTTTTTTTTTTTGACACCAAGTATGCTCATTTTATTAAATAAATTATATAACTTCTAAAACACAATTAATTGGTAAATGATTAATTATCTTGTTATTATTTTCATCTCTTATTTCTAATTTCAATTCTGTTATAACATCATTTACTAAACACTTATATTCCGGATGCTCAAATCTCGCTGTTATAACTTCACCAAACTCTTTATTCTCGACTGGAATAACAGCCAATAATGTACTTGGCTTACCATCAAGATAATTATGAGAAGTGCTAACTTGTTCCAAATGGATATATAATGATTTATGGATAGCAAAATCCACAAATTTGTTTCCATAATGTAATTCATTAGGGTCGAATTTACGTTTATTATTAAATCCTAACATATTTCCCAAACCCTTACTTATCTTTAACTCAGTAGTAGTGTTTAATGAAGCGATACCATTTGCTTCATTTACGGATAATACAATATTTTCTTTTTGAAATTCATCCACTATTTGTTGAAAACTATAATAACCATTCATAATCCTTTGTTGTTCCTCTCCGGTTTTTGTTATAAACCCATGATAAACATTATACCAACCTATACTGTATCTTATAAATTTCAAACCAATACGTTTATTTCCATTTCTGTTATTTATGTATTGTTCTAAGTTTATTGTATTATCAATATTTGAAATAGTATGAAACATTTTTAATATAAAAAAATGATAACAAAAGAATTTAAATATAATCCTAATGTTTCATATAATCCAGGTATTAAATATTCTGAAAAAGATCATCAATTAAAAACAAATCTTGTAAATCAAACGATATTTGTAAATCAAAAAGAGAACTTTAAAACATCTTTTCCTGATTTATTTCAAAACTATCAAAACCCATCAATACACACTAACGAACCATGGAATACATGGATTCATTCTTCATTTGATTGGTGGCAATGTCAGTTAAATTTTGCAGTTTGGTGTGCAAGTACAGGATGTGGTGTTTCTTATAATGATCATATACAAAATACTTCAAATCTTACAAAGTCTTTTTATATGTTTCATTTATATTATTGCATTGCCAGAATTTTAAAAGAACTTAAATCACCTTTACCAACAGATTCTTCTTTCTGTTATTACAAGAACCCATATGACAAAGCTGCATACCAGAAATTATGTGATGAATTTAATATTTCTCCAAATACAGATTGGAGACAAAAACTAGAATCATCATGTCAAGGATTAGGAAGTTTTGAGCAATATTATAAACCAAGTGGTGAATATAGACAAAATCATAAAAAGGATGGTCCATTCTTTAATATTCATGATACAATTTATCATGAAAAAGATATAAGTATGGCTTGGACAACATTTATTTTAGATAACTCTAATGGGTTTACACAAGCAGGTATTGAACGTATTAATGAAAGTATTAAAATTTATGTATGGGCTTTATTAGGTGCACAATCTCAAACAAAAACAGAAATTTTAAAAGTAGGAACAGGATTTGATGCACAAAAACAATTCTTAGCAAATGTACAAGATGTTATTAATAGTCCTATTGATTTACCCACTCAGATATCAAATTATCAAAATGTTTTAAAATACGCAAGAAGTAAAGTTGATTATGCTTATGGACTTGGTTTATATATGTCTCCCAGTGATATGGTTTTACAAATTGGAAGTATTGTTGGTTATAATAATAAAATTATAATTGCAACAGAAAATCAAACACTCGGTTTAAATGATGATTTAAATAATAAAAATTTTGATCATGTTGATTTTAAACCAAAAGAACCTGTAAAACCACAAGAACCTATAAAACATGAAAAGCCTAAAGAACCAAAAATAGATCCAATAAAAAAAATTGAACATGAAGATCATGAAGATAATAAACAAGCAATAATATTTGTAAGTATTGTAATAGGATTTACAGCACTTTATTTTTTCAAATAATCTCTAGCAGCAGTAAACAATAAACTAACAACTAAAATAAGCAATGCCCATAAGTTGTTTGCAAACCAATTTACTACGTCTTTTGTTGCAGTTAATAACCAAGATAAAATAGAACCTATAATACCTGGTAATGCAGCTGCTAATTTTCCTGCAAGAAAAGATAATAGTTTTCCAAGATTTTTTAATTGTTTTTTTATCCAGTCTTGTACACCACCTTTTGATGGAGGAGAAGGAGAAGGAGCAGGAGAAGGAGAAGTAGTTCCACCAGTAAATGTTTCAACAATAACACCAATAATCATTCCAAAAGCAGTTAAAACACTAACTATTGTTATTCCTTGTTCTCTGAATAATGTTCTTATTCTTTCACCTAATGTTTTGTCTTCGTTTAACATTTTATGTATTGTTTGTTTAAATCTAACTAATTGACTACGTAGTTTTTCTCTATTAATATTAATTGTTTCTATTCTTGCACTTCTCTCAGATTCTAACTCTCTTATTCGACTACTTATTCTATCTATTTGAAATTCATCATTGTCTTCTTTAGCTTGTTCTAATTTGGCATTTTCTTTTGCTAAGTCTTTATTTGTTTCATTCAGTTTTGCTAAATTATTTTCAAGCTCTTCTTTTACTGTTGTCATTGCACTGATTACACCATCCATCTCTCTTTTTGTAATTTTTGTTTGTGTTTCATTATCTACTAAAGATGTTCCATGTTCAATAAATGAAGTTTCTATTTCTTTCACATATGTTTCTGCATTACTTGCTGTTTCTAATAATTCTTGTCCTTCTTGTTGTGTAGATATTTCTTGTAATGGAATTTCTATATTATCGAGTTCACGAATTGGTGCTTTTATCGTTCTTTGAAAATCTTGAAACATTGATCTACCTTCTTTTAAATAATCAGATATTTTATAATCATCTACACCTAAAACATCTCTGACAAAATTAACACCGTATTCTTTTTGAAGAGTACTAAATTTATAAAACTTTAATACTCCTTTTTTAAAATACGTTAATGCAATATTATTACCTTTTTCATCTTTTACATATAAGATTTGTCTTTCATTATGATCTTCCCTAACAAAAAAACCTACTTCATTACGTGTTGTTTCACCATTTTTTTTATAAAATTGTTTAATCATTTTTTTTATAGTTTCTTTTTTACGAATTTTAGCATCATTTTCTGATAAAGCTTTTGAATTTTCAAATTCTTTATTTATATAATTTTGAAACTCTTCATCATCATTATCCATTAATGGTGTTTTTTCTTCATTATCATAATCATCATCATAATCATTTATTTTAAACTCATAACCCCCTTCTGCCATTTTATTAAATAAAATAAAATAAAATTAAATAAAAAAAAATTAATTAAATATATCTGTTAATGTCCAATAAAAAGTACCTGTTAATAATATTTTTAATATAAATATTTTTATATAAAAATAGTCAAACTCATTATCAACCATTTTTTGTAGATTTTCTATAATTTTATCTTTTTGTTTTTTTGTAAGTCCATTTATTTTCGCTTGACGCTCTTCTTCTTCATCTGAAGAATCTTCTTGTTCTAAAATATATTGAATTGTTTTTTTAGCGCATTTCGATTTTTCAGTTTCCATTTATTTAATAAAAAAATCACCCTGTGTCTAAAAAATCGATTCATAGTTTGGTGGATTTTCCCTAAGGGGAATAGAAGAAATTATAACTTTATTTATAAAAATTATAGATTTTCCATTTTTTTTTTATTTCGTTTCTTACTCTATTTTCTGTTTCTTCTATAAGTTTTTTTCTTTCATCTTCTCCTAAAGTAGTTAAACTTTTTCCTTTTAGGAAATTTTCCATTTTTCCTTTTTGGGAATTTTTTTTCATTTCATTAAATTTTTCTTGCTCTTCTAAAATAAGTTTAAATTCTTCTTCACTTATTTTATTGTCAGTTAAAGATCTAGAAATTAAATCTTTAATACTATTTAATTTACATTCTGCTAAAGTTTTTATTTCGTAATGTTTTTTAGCTTTTAAAGTAAGCTTTCTTCTTATTAATTTTATTACACCACCAATACTTCCGCATGCGACTGCTGTTATTTGTAAAGGTAATAAAATAGGAATAGCAACACCTATACCTGCAGAAATAACTGATGCTGAAATTAAAGTTGTATCTATTCCATCTGTAAAGTTTACTCCTCTTTTATATTTTTTATATAAAGAATTTCTTTTGTCTCTTTCATTTTTTAAAGAATTTTCTATTTCTGAAATTTTTTGTAATCTATAGTTTTGTCCATCTTCTATAGGTAATTCTGGATATAAATCAGGAGCTGTAGGTTGTTTCATTTTTTAAAGTAAAAATTGATTTTTTTTTTTTTTTTCTCTTAAATCCCACAGAATTTTTTCTCTGCCTGTTATCCCGGTTTTTTTTGGGGAGTAAGAAAATTTGGTGTTTTTTGGGGGTGTTTTTTTGCTTTTTTTTTTTATGAAAATTTAGGGCTCTTTTACTTGAAATGAGGGTAATTTTTTGGGGGTCAAATTTTTTTTTTTTGGAGGGGGGTGCTGGAGTCGTTCAAGTACTATACTACTCCCCTTAGGGGAAAAAATAAGTTTTATAAAAAACCCCAGGATTAAGGTTTTGGTGTGCTCTTTACAAAATGAGGGGGTATAAATACAAAGTGTGGTTTTTTTTTCTTCTTAATTTTGAAGTTAAAAATCACACAAAAATGTTGGTAAAATTTTTATTTTGGATGTAAAAAGGGTTTTTTTTCTTTAAAATGGGGGGTCAAAAATTGAAGATAATTTTTTTTTTTTTTTGTGGGGGGGGGCTAAAGGAGTGGTATATTGTGTAACATATCATGATCCTTATCGGCTAAAAACAGAACACAGCTGGTTTTTAAAACGTGTAAATGTTTTCTATTTTAGATAATACTACCACCTCAAAAAACATATATAAAATGTCGAGTTATACAAAATAAAGTATGACCAACAATACAGAACTACGAGGTAAATTCAAAAGCGAGATGTCCATTAAACCTGACAAAATCGAACGCTCGACTATATCAACCAACGGAACGAATGGAAACCAACTGTCATATTCGTGAATTTGTAAATGGAGTTTCCACAGAAAAGTATGTAATTCAAATCTAACCTCCTACTATGTCTAATTAGTTATCAAAAGTACCAGGATTATAATTTAGTACGCCAGACGCGCGTTTCGTCTACACAAGACTCATCAGTGACGCTCATATCAAAATATTTATAAAGCCAAACAAGTACAAAGTTGAAGAGCATTGAGGATCCAAAATTCCAAAAAGTTGTGCCAAATACATCTAAGGTAATCTATGCCTGGGATAAGAAAATCCTTAGTTTTTCGAAAAACTCAAAGTTTTGTAAACAGGAAATTTATAAAAATGACCACATTATTGATATTCCTGCCTAACTCTATTTCAATATACGGTGTTACTGACTTATTTGTCAGGATTTTTTTGCAATTTACAACAACAACGTTTTAAACACAATTTAACGAATTAATTACCTAGATACTCCAATGGGTGAAATATATTTATGATGTAAATTCGATTTGTTGTTATGCCAAAAAAACTGATACGTAATGGCACTTTTATAGCTAGGAATGATGAAAATATCACTTCGTAATCACTTATATTTATATGGCTTGTGTTTTTAAGGTTTATATAATCCTTAGTCAGATCCCCAGAGAGAACCCAGTCAATTGAATTAATCGGTTAACATTTTGATGTTCAATTTATTTGTCTAGACTCGCATTTAGAGTTTTTTTTATTATACCGTGGACGTTTATATAACATATTGTTGAAAAATGCATGTTGTTGTCAAGATGTATAGTCACGTATATATATACAAACAAATGAAATCACAAAAAAATAACGATTTGGTAAAACAAAATCCAAATGTATTACCTCGAAGACAAACACAGTCGTTATACATTTGTATTATAATCAAATATGATATGTGAACAGAATATTGTCCATCGTATGACTATGATAACAGAACGTAATTAATTAAAAATAGAAACTGCGTTATATTGAATTTTCAAATATACGAAAGTAATACTGACCACTTTCTATTGATTGAAGATGACTTTGTTCCTCATTACTCTCATACAAAACTTCTGATGAGGAAACTATCATCTTTCAATTGACTGAAACCTTTTAAAAATAAAAATAAATATTGTTTAAACTGTTAAAAGACAAACAAAATTACGTTGACACCGAATGTATATATATAAATTTCTTTGTGATTTACTTAATGGCAGTCGCACCTGTATTTTGTTAACCAATATCACGTTCCTTGCATAGTTGTAAGTAGATAGAAAACGTTTTTCAAGATATATACACATAATTGTTCTCACTTGTAGCTTAAAGCTTAATAAGGCAGACGAACTGCTACATTTCACAACTGTAAGGAACTTGATGTTTTGTAAAATGAAAATATAGGATCTGCATAGAGTAAAACACATTGCACTTTTAATTATGATCGATTGCTACTGGACGTTAAGCAACTAAGAATCAATCAATCATTCAATTATATATTACAGTTTTAAATTGGCAACCTTTTCGAATAAGTTTATTTTAAATGATATATAAACTTGCTTTTGCTGCCACTAAATGCGTCCATTGCAATATTAGTAGTTCGTGACGTTTAATGTACCAAATTAATTTAAACTAGTGTTCTATCAGATAAAGGAGAATATGTATTTTAAGTTTAAAAAAAATAACATGGACATTTGTTTGTTTTTTATGTTTGATGTTAAATTTGTTATTCTCATAGGATTTTGTCTAATGCTTAGTCCGTTTCTGTGTGTGTTACATTTTAATGTTGTGTCGTTGTTCTCCTCTTATATTTCATGCGTTTCCCTCAGTTTTAGTTTGTTACCCCGATTTTGTTTTTTGTCCAAGGATTTATGAGTTTTGAACAGCGGTATACTACTGTTGCCTTTATTTATGCCGTTTTTTTTGGATTTTTCCCTTAGCGTTGTAAGTTTATCTTCGATATTAGATAACCCTTTTGAAGCTCCCACCTCTTTTCTGTGACATTCGTGATAGAGTAAGCATAAAGCGGTATCCTTCTATATATGTTTTTGAAATTTGCATTCGTTAGATAACTCGGATCAATTTAGAGCTTGACATCTTGTACGAACATCTGTTTTTGTTGAATGTATGTTGCCTACTTGATACGTTTCTGTAATTTAAGTTATTGGGTTGCTGTCTCCTTGAAGTATTCCTCACATCTCCTAATTTTCGTTATGCAATAATGTTGACAGTTCTGTAGCAGAGAGAGCATATTTTCCCATCCTTTTTGTAGTTTTACCCACTGACTTATAATTTTTCTTAAATTTCAGTACAAACAGTATGTATAGCTTAGAATACTTTTACAAGGAGGTATTATTAAGATCCGACTTACGTTTTGTATATACCAGCCGGTACTGGGATCTAACTTAACGTATTGAACTCATACGTTAAATATAACCCCCAGTATATCACACGCCGCTTTTATGGGTTCGTGTTGCTCAGTCTTAAGTTTTCTATGTTCGCTTATCTCTTAAAAGAAGGCATATGGGGGAAGGTATATAACGTGTAACGCATCTCTTTTGAAATAGCAGTTTAATGATTTCCCGTGAATAAATTTGCATCAACTAATTTATAATTGCGTTTTATTTTCTTACAATAAATCCTTGTTGGTAAATAAAAAAAATCATTGGTAAAATGTGTTACTCCTTTGAGTATCGTTCGAATTCTACATGATAGGATTCTAGGGAAACATTAAGCCATATACATCAATTTTTATCATTCCCAAAAGAAAACTATTTCAACAAGCCTACGTTTCAAAGGTGAAATATCTATAACATTCTGACATTATTTTGTCGTGATGTCGGTTCAAACTATGTACTTTACTACAAAATAGGTCGCCATTTCAGACAAAAAGTATCACGTTGTCTTACGTCAAACACAAGTAAATAAGTAGGTTAGTACTTTATTACTAGACCTTATCACAATTAATTTTCACTGGTGTCGATACAAAACCAAAAAGAACAAATATCCCCAAAAATATTTTGAAAACATCTATACAAATTAAAAAAAATTAAAAAAATGACGCTTTTTCTAGTTTGAGAATTAGATATGTCATGCACTTCTTTTTTTTTTTTTTTTAAATAAAAACGATGACAAGACAGCAATAGAAAATCACAGGTCGAAGACAGGTAGACAATACCATAGCTAAAAGACAAAGGGATCAATAAAAGTTTAAAGTTTTTAACACAGAAAACTTAATATTAGGCAGCAAAACTAATTTTAAACCGTGTACTGACTGAGACTCTCAGGGTGAAAAACAGAATAAATGTTATCATATGTTTTACTACGACAGGGTTGAAAAAAATATTGATGGACTATAACTTCCCAAGTTTGACAGTGATTCAGTGACATAAGTATTTATAAACTTACACATTTTGTCTGTAAATTTCGAGTTTTATAATTAATTTTGGTTATAATTCATGCATTTGCATTGAAACTAAGATTGCAACTTCACATGCCTATGTTGACATTGAACAATATTTGATTGTTTAAATCAATTTGGTTTTTGTGCTCTGAAAAAGTTTCAAACTGTTTGCTTTCCAAGAATGGGTTTTGATCGTATCTGTTGAAGGTTATTCCAGAAACTCAGGTCATACACACAACAATGGTATTCGTGAGTCGCTAATGAGTCTGTTGTAGACAAAACGCGCGTCTCGTGTACATATTTTAATCCTGAAATCTATTATGAGTTTATTTTAAGCTCACGTTTTTAAACCAGTTGCAAATAAATTCAATAATATAGATTTTTTTACAAAAAACATTTATTATCTATATAATTTAAAGGAATTCTTGGAAAGTACTTTAAACGTTTTAACTTAAAACATACAAATAAGATAATATAAACAGCAATCATACTATTTGTGCATTATAGAAAAGTATTAAGAGGCTGTATAAACGTTTGTTTTACATGTTGTAAATGAGCCTGACATTCGACATTAACAATATATTTCAATAGAATTTATTATTACGCTTTTTTTTGGAGTAGAATTCCTCATCATGTATAAAATACACCTGTGTCTTCCAAATTAATTTCCTAATATTTTGATGCATTGTTGTATAAAGGAAATACAAATACATTGCCTGTAATATTTAAATATTGTTTTTAGCATATAAATCGTCAGTATTATTAGATATAGGAAGATGTGGTGTGAGTGCCAATGAGACAACTCTCCATACAAATAACAATTTAAAAAGTAAAGTATTAGTCTATTAAAATGGTCTTTTCTATTCCTGAAATGAAACAGCAATTTATCTAAACAAGGGATTCTGGTTTACGCGCATTGTGTATATGCCAAGTAACATTAATTACATCCGAATATAAATTCACATGTACAACATGTATGTGTAAGTCCAAGGCGGATGTCTAAAACTTACGGTTTGATATTTTATTTGTTTATATATAGCATATATAGGCTAGGAAATTTCTCATTATGTAGTGAATGACTATTTAAAACATTTGTTCATTTTGGTTTGATTTTAAAATTGTAATACAACAGATCATAATGTTATATGGCAGTTGTAATTATTCATTAAGGTAAAGAGTGTATACATTTATTAGTTACGAGGTATAGAAGCAGTCGAGTCTACCAAGCATATTTTTTTTTAAAATTATTATTCAATTGTGCGTCAGGCGTATGTAGTTGTAGTGATGTAGTGTCCATCGGATATGTTTGAGGCTGTATATTTGCTATGATTTTTATCGATTTTTGTGAATACTATGTTTCTTTGCATGTTAACGTTATTTTATTTTTTTCAAACTAAGATTGGTGACAAATTGTGCAATCAATAAAATTGAGAATGGAAATGGGGAATGTGTCAAAGAGACAACAACCCGACCAAAATAAAAAAACACAACAGCAGAAGGTCACCAACAGGTCTTCAATGTAGCGAGAAATTCCCGCACCCGGAGGCGTCCTTCAGCTGGCCCCTAAACAAATATATACTAGTTCAGTGATAATGAACGCCATACTAATTTCCAAATTGTACACAAGAAACTAAAATTTAAATAATACAAGACTAACAAAGGCCAGAGGCTCCTGACTTGGGACAGGCGCAAAAAATGCGGCGGGGTTAAACATGTTTGTGAGATCTCAACCCTCCCCCTATACCTCTAACCAGTGTAGAAAAGTAAAAGCATAACAATACGCACATTAAAATTCAGTTCAAGAGAAGTCCGAGTCTGATGTCAAACTTATTTATTCTGGATGTATCGTTTCTTGATTTTTTTATCATTGAAAATTTAAAGGAAGTGTATGCTACATTTTCCATTAATTTTGCAAACTTTACAACCAATTTTTATTTTTCAGTCATAACAATCGTGTTGATTTATAGTACATAAATTAAAAATAGGAAGGTAAAGATCATCCAGGCAAGCTTTGGTAATACTTACACGATGGCTTCTGGTGATATTTTTCAATTGGTTACGTCAAACAACCGACAGAAAGATAAGATGTATTCTTTAAAAACTTTATCAATTGTGTCAGCATGAGAAGAATTATTGGTGTAATATTATAAGTTATCTACGTTCATATCCGTAGAAATGGATATTTTAACACCCTGAAGTATCCAAGTACACCCTGAGGCGTGTAGAATGTACAGGGTATTGAAGGGTGTTAAAATTGGTGAGTTTGACATATTTTTCACTAAGTGTAGGGTACTACCTTTGTAGAACCCTACAGGTAGTCAGATAAAAGACGTTTTTAATCCAGAAACAAATACACTAGTATTGGTCAAATTTGGCGCTCAATGTTGTGAGAGTTACGTTATAGACGGTGTGACCTTAACGTGGGTCTTTTGCATAGCTAGGTCAGTAGTCCCATTCATTGACAATGTGGGAGCCAAGTGATGCATCTAATTAAATGACTGAGTGCAAATGATCGGCATAATAGGATAAAATCGTTAGTGGATTAAGTATCTAAGTATACAGACATCATGGATAATCTACAGAATTCAATATTTCATAAGGAACAACCATGGAACTAAGGAAAACCCGCGTGAAGTTCCCCGATGTAATAGGTAGCAATCTCCGTGGATATGGGTTAGCAACACCCAGGGGCTATGGGTTTAGTAACGACGTACGTTAACCAATCAAAATCCTAGAAATATACTAAGCCGGGGATAAATAGTTTTGTATGTAAAACCTTCACATTTAAAATTGTCACATTTAAAAAAAGGTCGTCATCTTTATAAGCCCAATCGAGCAGTTGATTTTTTTTGGTATAAGTTAGTAATAAAATATTAATTTCCTGAACTGCAATGGGTTTGTACTCATTTTATTACACAAAAGAGATAAAACACTTAATTTAATTGCTAGTTACTCAATACGCAGGCACTGTTCGAACGAGGAAAACATCATTTCTTTTGTCGTACAGTTTAGTTCTTAACCGAACCGAACCTATCTTTGATAGTAGTTTTTCATAAAATAAAGAATGATAAAGTTTCTTGATAAACAAAAAGCTCTCGTTCTTATGAAGTAGTATGCATTTTTATCGAGGTTGAACTCATTTTTTATATCGGGTTGTAAAATTGAAAAATTCTTACACGAAACTCCTAAATCACCGATGTTGGTGGGCAGTGTCCAATTTTTCTTTTATTACTATTTTCTATTTTTGGGGATTTCGGTTAGAGCACAAATTTCGGGGGGAGAATTTTATATTTTTTGGTAATTCAAATTTGTTTTTGTTTTTTTCATTTTGAAGATTTTTTTTTTTCTTTCGAAATTTGAAAAAAAATATTATCCCCCTGTGTAATTAACCAATTAGATTGCAAGATTCTTGCTTCATAATGTATAATATGTTGTATTCCCATCTGTAACATTAAATGTTTCATACCTTCCACAAATTTGTCAACTGTAACATAGATTGATTTATGAGTGCTTTATCATTTCTTTTTCTTTAAATTATAGCCAATCCTTAGGGTATATCAATTTTCTTTATGATTTCTTTTTCGCAATTTAAGCATTTTTGTTTTCTTAAATTGAATTTGTTACGCACAATCTATCATTTATTCGATAAAGTTTTACTTCCTTAATTGTATTGATTGTCAGCTTTAATTGCCATAGAAATTTAGGTCATACCTTATTAGCGTGAAAGTAGAAAAAGAAAGGAAAAGAAGAATAGTTTCTTAACAATTTCATAAAGTTCACATGTCAGCACGATGTTCATAAACAAAACTCTAAGTAGCAACGATGAAAGTTCAAATAGTTATTTACATTTTTGATAAACTCTATATGATATCACTTTTGAATAAGAATAAGAATAAGAATATTTATTGAATCCAATTAAAAGGCCCGTTTCCGAGCATATACATATATATATAGTATTAATTATACAGTATTTTTTAAGATATATTACATTAAAAATAATGATTAAATAACTGTACTCCATACCAGATGGAGTTTGAAAATAAATATAATGGAATATTAACACTCTCTAATACATAATTTTTTTTAACTACATCACTATTAAATGTATATTAAGTTACTGAAATGCAAATTTTATCTTATTTCAAAACAAGTACTTATGAAATCTTTACACTGACATATTTACATTTTCAAACTCACATGACATCAACCAAATAAATTTTTAAACACGACACCATTGCAATATACGTGTAAGACAGTTACAACTTACGGATAGTTCGACTTTTTAATTTTTGGGTGGCTTAGTACACTTTTTTCTTTTATAAACACGGCTTTGTAATTCTTACAATTTAATAGAAAAAAGGTTTCAAAACCTATTAAAACAATGAATAGTCTAGTCCATATCAATTGTAAGCTTTTATAACATAAAAGAAAACTCATTACAATTTGGCCTTATAATCTTCAGGAAATTATCTAATTTCAACTCATTTGGAATATTGGTTAACGAATTACCAATTAATTTGAATGAAAATTGCTATTTCCTTAAAAGTACATTTTTTAATAAAAAAGACTTTGAAATTTGTAAGCAATTAGGCTTAAAATGAAATGCAAACCAATATGTTTAAACGCACATAGGTTTGTTTAATACTGTAATTGGTTTATAATGTAAGAACGATTTGAGAATGACAAGCAAGTAAACGTGATTGACTTTAAATAACAAATAGATTGGAAAATCGGGGGAAAAGAAAACACAAGCATAACAGATGGACACTTTTTTCATGAAAAAACACTTTAATAATGAGAAGCAATGGGTTCCAAATATTGGACAGGATTTTCTGATCCTTCAGAAACACCCAACTTTGTCCTCTCATTTCCTTTTTGGAAGAGGAGTGTCGGATCGTGTTGCTCAGTCTTTAGTTTCCTATTTATTGTTTTGTGGATTTTTTCGTCTTTTTGTAGTTTTTCAAATGTTTGCCATGGCATAGTCAGTTTTAAAAATTAACCTATGAGTTTGAATGTCCCCGTATTATCTTTTCTTTACAACAGATGTTCGGAGTTTTCTTTTTTTTCAATGTTCTTCAAATTAATAAATCTTTTTGTAAAATCTTTACAACCATTTTGCTTTTTTAATTTCTGTTTTGGAGACATTGCTTTTTCTTTGTCGTCTCTCCTGTAACGGATGAATGATATGACTTAATTTGTTATTTCATTAAATCTGTTTAAAAGAGTTGTAACACATTCACTATTGTGGTCCTGCCAAAACAAGCTTAATATATTTCAGCATAGTCATTTATTTCCTATTTATACATACATATCATTTTCCAGCTGTAATTGACACTTATACAATCATGTTTGCATCTGAGTTAATATGTTTCAACTATGCCCTACTCTTGAGATATACGTAAACGCCTTGTTATGATCGTTTCTATTTAAAGTGTTGCTATCAAATTTTACTTGGTACGAACTAATTCATGTCCTATTAAATAAATAATATTATATCTTTTTTTGTAATTAAATTTGTGATCTTTTTTTATCGCCTTAGGAACTTTTGTCAGATTTAATCAACTGGTAGGAAGAAATAAGGCACGAAGAATAATGTTTAGCTATATAATAATGTTCTTATGTCTTCATAAAGTTGATATATTGTTATGCAAAGCTTTTAGGAACATTTTGTCATTAACATGTTCCCCTTTAACATGATATCGTCAACCATTGACAACTATAAAGCTGAAATGAAAGTCCAATGTCTGATACCTATTCATAGAAATGAAAAGAAATTGAAGATGACATGGAAGCGACAGTACACTAGATTTGAGACAAAAACGACACTTTGAATCACACAACCATCAAAAAGTATCACCGGCTACTTATTACCCCTAGGAAAGTCACGCGAGTTTCTAGACGGCGTCCATATTGAAAATGGCAAAGCGTTTTGCTTCCACACTGAGGATGAAATTCTTGACAAAAGGTCTAAAACATTGCGTCATCAACAGAAAAAGCAAACAAAAGGGCTGGTAATTTACTACATGATTATCTCTCTGAGAAAAACAAAAACACACACTTAGAACAGTATAGTCCTGGTCGGCTAAATGATGTCCTGAAACATTTTTATCTCAACGCCCGTAAACCTGATGGGAAGATGTATAAAGTCAACTTACTATGTTCATTCCGGTACTCTCTGAAAAGATACCGTAAAGCTTCCCTCCCTTTTTAAGAAATTGAACATTATGAAGCATGAAGACTTTAATAAATCAAATCAAGTATTTAAAACTGCCTTATAAAATTTAAAGCAAAAGAAAACGGAGCCACACAGCACTTTCCAATAATTTTGGAAATTGACAGCATACAATTGTATTGTCAGCTTTTATGCAACAAAGCTCCCCTACTGGTTTATTAATTAAAGTGCAATTTGATATAAGAACGTACTTCTTTAAACGTTTCCGTGTCATTAGTTTAAATCTATGCTGTTCAAATGCTATTTTTTAGTCTTACGGTTGATGATTAAATGTGCAATCAAACATATTGATTTACGATTTATCGTTTCTTGAATTTTTAATTTGTAGCATTGAAAAGTTAAATGAAGTTAACTCTTCTATTAGTTTTGTTAATTTTTACATCCATTTCACATTTTTAGTCATGACAACAGTTTTCATTCGTCGAACAATTTTTTTAAACAGGATCTTAAAGATCTACCAGACAAGCTTGGGTAAAAACTTACCTGGTTATTTCTGAGGATTTTAGCCACTCGCTTAATAACAGACGGCCGACATAATTAAAGGATATAAGTTCACATGGCCAAACATATGAGTATATGTTAAATCTTTCTTTAAGCTTTTGTTGAATTTGTCAGTATGAGAAGCATTATTCCTGTACATGGACATTCATGCATGTTAAATATTTTCACGTTAGAACTCGTCAACTAAGGCCAACGGATCAGGTTTTTATCCATTTTTCCTTGTACATTGTATATGTTACATATCAAAATAACATGATACACTGCATTCCAATAGATTTCAACTAATTTTATTTACCAAAGCAAATATCAAAACAAAATGTTTAGTTGATAGGTTCTAAATATATCTTATTGCTATTAGTTCAAATCCAGATAAATTCTGATATTACACAAATCTTTCATGATATCACAAATCAGTTAAAGCAATATAGGGTGTTTTTTAAACAACGTATTGCGCTTACAGCTTTTCAAAAAGACATGTTTAAACCATCTAAAACGCTCCAAACAAACATTTGTTTTTACTTTAATTTATCAGTAGTGAATTTTCCTCAGCTTATTACGGATTACCTTTGTTTTGGCGACAATTGGCCTGAATTACGGAAATCATGTTATTAAAATTTGTTATTGAAATCCTTTTGAATTAAGGAATATATCTATATATATATATATTTTTGTCGAGGTTGAACTTTAAGCATAAAAACAGTTCAGCATTTACAGAAAAAGGCAAAGTGGTGTAGTAAATATCAACTATGCATCATCGGCGGGTCGTAAATCTAGTTCATTATGGTTCACTCATCCCAAAACAAAACATTTATACTAAAGAATTCGGGAAATCAGAAAAATTAATATAGCGATAGCTTGCATACGCCACAACGATTTTCATTTCAGTCTGCTTCTTATCAATATGATACATAGGGAATGCATCTTAAAACGCATTGAACAATACTATTTACTAACAGTTATTATGTTTTTTTCCATTTGTAAATAATTTCTGAACTGTATTGTAAATAATTTAAACCTAACAATATTTTTTCGGCTGTAAATAAGAATGATTTATAAGTGCTTACTTGGGGTATGTCAATTTGTTTTATGATTTCTTTTTCTTTTTCGAATTTTAAATTATTTTTCTCAAATTGAAATTGTGTTGCACTAACGTATGTCTTACTAAAGATTTTCAATAAAATCACATACATACAAACCTAATTCGATCGGTAATTGTCACACTTTGAATTTAGTTAAATACGTAAGTAAAGGTTTCACTAAGTGAAACAACCAAATATTTCAATTGAAAAACTTTATGATTTCTTCAAAAATTTAAATCAAGGAAATATAGAAGAAGAACAAGAGCTAAACCACGAAGAGACTGAAAGAAATATCGAAAATAATTTATTAAATGAAATGATTACGCCCGAAAAAATAATAAAAAATATAAAAAACTTGAAAAATAACAAGGCAAGCGGTGATGACCTGATTATAAACGAATTCTTCAAAGCTACGTGTGCTTCAACAGAAATCATTAATATCTTTGTAAAGTTATTCAATCTTATATTTGATACAGGAATCATACCAGACAGTTGGTTATCTGGAAATATACACCCTTTATTTAAAAATAAAGGAAACCAACAAGATTATAGACCTATCACTATTCTTAGCTGTTTTGGAAAACTTTTTACGTCCATCCTAAATGAACGATTAACGAAATATTTCGAGAACTTTTCAATAATACATAACAATCAAAGTGGCTTTAGGAAAAAATATTCAACAACAGATAACATATTTATATTACAAAGTCTCTTCGACCTAGCTAGATCGCAAAAGAAAAAGTTATTTTGTGTTTTTATTGATTTTGCCAAAGCGTTCGACACAGTTTGGAGAAACGGCCTATGGTTTAAGATGGCATTGAATCACATTGTTGGAAAAATGCATACAGTAATACATAGTATGTACAACAATATAAAATCAAGAGTTATATACAATAATAAAAAATCTGATTTTTTCCCATGTAACACTGGAGTTAGACAAGGGGAAAATCTTTCCCCTCTATTATTCTCTTTATATATCAATGACCTCACTGATTTTTTGCTATCACATAATGTGAAAGGTTTGTCATCAATATCGAACTCCCTTGAAACTAGCCTCAATATCTATTTAAAGCTGTTCATTTTATTATATGCCGATGATACTGTTCTAATGTCAGAAACAAAGGAAGACCTTCAAATGCAATTAAATTGCTTCAGTGAATATTGTGATACTTGGAAACTTAAAGTAAATACATCTAAGACTAAAGTTTTAATTTTCTCTAAAGGAAGACAGCCTAATAATATTAATTTCATTTATGAAGAAAATGAAATTGAAATAGTGAAAGAATTTAACTACCTTGGACTATTGTTAACAAGATCCGGATCCTTCAATAAAGCAAAGAAAAGACTATCAGAAAAAGCAACAAAAGCTATGTACAACGTTATTAAAAAAGGGAGGCAGTGTAATTTATCAATTGAATGCCAATTAGAGTTATTTGACAAACTGGTGAAACCAATTCTTCTATACGGATGTGAAGTATGGGGATTTGGAAAAAATGACATTATTGAACAAGTTCATCTCAAATTTTTAAAGCATTTACTACACCTCAAGAGATCTACCCCAAGCATGATTGTGTACGGTGAAACTGGACGTTATCCATTGGAAATAAGCATAAAATGCCGAATGATAACATATTGGTGCAGGCTGCTTATAGATGAAAACAAGTTATCATCAATATTATACAAATTTGTATATTCCCGATATCACACAAACAATGATGATATTTTATGGATAAAGAACATTAAAAATATATTGGACAATGCCGGATTTTCAAACTTATTTTATGTGCAAAATACAGACCTCACCAAATGGTTACCAAAAAGTATCAAACTTAGATTAATTGACCAGTTTAAACAAATTTGGAACTCAGCTATTCAGAACACATCAAAATGCATTACATATAGGCTCTTTAAGGAACATTTTGAATTTGAGAATTATTTCAACATCATAAATGACCGAGATATATATACACTTTGTAAATTCCGAACATCGAATCATTCACTGCCAATAGAAAAGGGGAGATGGTATAACATTGAAAGAAGTGATAGAAAATGTTCAATATGTACAAAAAGAGATATCGGAGACGAATACCACTATATTTTTGTTTGCCCGGCTTTACAAGATGAAAGAAGAAGATTTATTCCAAATGGACTAATAACAAGACATAACATTTTTACATTCAACAAACTGTTTAATTCAAAAAAACCAAAGACACTAAGAAACCTCTGCAATTTTATAAGATGTATTAATAGTAAGCTCACTCCTTCTTAACAACCATAATTTATTTAACATACTTATAGAAAGTATTTCTTTATACAATTTTAGCTTTTACATTTGACTATACAAGTCTATATATATATTCTTTTATATGTTATCTCATCCGAAATTTTGAAAATGCATTTTTTATTTTTATGTATACTATTTTTTTTTAACTTCTCTGTAACCTTTGTACTTGCATGGTTTTGTGAGAATAAACTATCTATCTAAGTAACTAAGACATATAAACTCATACACTAGAATTTTCGGCCATCTTGAATTATATTTTAGGAATAAAAATACTTAAAATCATTTATTTTTTAAATCATGTGATTCTTTGAATTCCCGCCTAATCTTCCAAGCGTTCGAATAAATGATGTGTACATTTAAAAAAAACGTAACTAAATCTTATAACATAATGAATATGTCAAGCTAAATAACTAAACCATCACACAAAACCAATAAAAGTTTGTCTAAGAGGCAGACATTTTTAAAAGTTCTTTATGTTTCCGTTTATAACTATCCGTCAGAGTATAGTAGCATAACTGAAAATATATGATTATTATTGAGAAAAAAATTTCTAATCATTATAATTTGTTTTGGAAAAGAATCGTTAACAATCGCATGAGCATTCCCTTTAAAACAGATACGCATAAGACCAAAGCCAGAGTTAAACAAACAATAGTTTGTTTCTTATGTTGTGCTGTTACATCACTATCTTTAGGTTATAGGTGCACTTTGTAAATACAGCTGTTTTCAAAACACGCCTCTTTTGGGGAGATCTTGAATATTCATAGAAAATTAATTTTGTTTACATACTGGTTCCCAGTTATGTTCTCTGTGTTCCATCTCACAGAGACATAACTTGGGAATGTTACCAGTAAATAAACATGTGCATATTGTTTAC
The DNA here is from genome assembly GCA_019925275.1 of Mytilus edulis. Taxonomy (NCBI): domain Eukaryota; kingdom Metazoa; phylum Mollusca; class Bivalvia; order Mytilida; family Mytilidae; genus Mytilus; species Mytilus edulis. The sequence continues at coordinate 56,820,935 of CM034352.1, read as the reverse complement.
ATTGCAATTTGTGGTAACCTTTCATTCGAGGTAGGTGTAGTTAAGAAAATTAGTGTTAGTTTTAACTATGAGAAGTTCAGGGCATATAAACTTTGAAAAGATGCCGCACAGCCCTATATTTTAAACTTTGAAAAAAATTGTGGTGCATATGAACTTTAAATTCTAGGATAAGATTTTTTTCAAAACTTCATAGTAAAAGTGGTACAGTTTTAGCCGTAAAAGGAGTTCCTATGGGAAATTGCATTGTCAATATTTACAGAAATGCTACCTATCGGGAGGATTGAGCGCTAACAAAAATGTTTAACCCTGCCACATACTGTAATTGCCTGTCTCAAGTCAGGAGCCTGTAGTTTATTTGTTGCCGTTGGTTCATGTCTATCATATTTGTTTTTAGTAAAACGTTTTGTTATAAATATGTTAGTTTTCTCACAAAGAAAGATATTTTTTTAGGATTTGAAATGTTGTTTAATGGTTTAGCAAGTAATTTGAACTGGAAATTTGTGTTTCCATCAAAGTATCTTTAGTAAACAAAAAACGCGTATTACTGGGTTTTGACCAATTACGTTCAATATGAAATGAAAACCAATATGTTAAAACGCACATAGGTATATGTAATACTTCAATTGGTTTATTCGCTTAGGTCTTTTTAAGAATAACCAGCAAATAAATGGGGTTTACTTTATATAACAAGTAGAATGGAAAATAAACATCAAGGGAAATGAGAAAAAAATCACAATTTTTTTTTTTATCATAGATGGACTCTTTATACATGAAAAACACTTTTAACTAAATTTCATAATGAGAACAATGCATACTTTCACGGGTACCACATGTGGAGTAGGTGCTGCAGACCCTTTTGGAGAACCAAATTTCATTTTTACCGTTGGTGTTGTGCAGTCTTTAGTTTTCTCTCTGGTGTTTTGTGCATTTGTTGTCGGTTTTTTTTCTTTGCTACAACGTTGTCAGTTTTTTGTTGAATTTCGAGTTGCGAATGTCGCAATGATATCGTCTGCTTCCTTTTTTTTCCAACCGATGTTTTTATTTTTTGGTTTTACTCTAGATTTCCATTTAATCAATAAAAGATATATATTTCCTGATTAATTTCTTTTTTTGGACCATTGCTTTTTTTGTGTAGTCTTTTCTTTAGCGGAGAAAATATAAGCCTTAGTTTGTAATTTCAAAAAAAAAATAGGTTCAAAACGTTGAAGCACCGTAGCTATTGTTTTTCTGTCAGAACAAGATTGACAATAGTTTTCATCGTACTCATTTGTTTTCTATCTATACATACACATCATTTTTCAGCTTTCCTTAATTGACACTGATACGATAATGCTAACACTTAAGTTAATTTGTTTCAACTATACTCTACTCTTGCGATATACTAATAATTTTCTTTCCTTCTTTTAAAGTGTTGTTATTAAATTAAATTTGGTATGAGCAAATTAATTTCTAATTATATAGAAGGTATATTCTTTTTATAATTAGATTCGTGATCTTTTATATCGCCTAAGAAACTTTTTTGTCAAATTTAATTACCTGGAAGAGACAAATAAGGCGAATAATAAGTTTTTAGCAATATAATAAGGTCCTTATGTCAGTATAAGGTTAATATATTGTTATGTAAAGCTTTTAGGAACACTGCGTTATTAATATGTTCTCCGTAAACGCTGTATGATATCGTTAATCATTTACATCTGTAAAGCTGGATACAAAGTCCAATGTTTGATACCTATTAAAACAAATGAAAATTTGAAGATGTCATGGAAACGACCGTACACTATACGTGAGAAGAGACCGACACTTTAAATGACTCAACCTTCAAAATTCATACCCGACTTAGTATATTTCTTTGATTTTGATTGGTTCATGGATGACGTTAATAACTCCATAGCCCCGGCATTGCTAACCCATACACCCGGACGTTGCTACTTATTACCCCTGGGAACACCACGACCGCTTCTAGACGGCGTCCATATTGAAAATGGCAAAGCGTTTTGCTTCAACACTGATGATGAAATTCCTGACAAAAGGTTTAAAAACATTGCGTCATCATCAGAAAAAGCAAACAAAATGGTTGGTAATTTACCACGTGATTACCTCTGAGTAAAGAGGAAGACACACTTTTTGAGCAGTATAGTCCTGGTTGGCAAAATGATGTCCTGAAACATTTTAATCCGATGCCCGAAAACCTGATTGGGAAAAAAGTCAACTCACTCGATTCATTCCGGTTCGCTCTGAATAGATTCCTGAAGTTTTCCCCCTTTTTTAAAGGAATTTGATATTATGAAATATGAAGACTTTACCAAATCAAAACAAATATTCAAAACCGCCCTAACAGATTTGAAAGCAAACGAGAAAGGAGCCACACAGCACTTTCCAATAGTTTCGGAAATGTACAAGACGAAATTGTATTCGTCAGCTTTTATGCAACCAATGCAAGATCCCTAACTGGTTTATTAAAAAACGTGCAATTTGATATAAGAATGTTTTTCTTAAACGTTTTTCGTGTCATTAGTTAAAGTCTATGCTATTAAAATGCTATTTTTAAGTTTTACGGTTGATCATTAATTGTACAATCAAACATATTAATTCTGAGTTTATCGTTTATGAAATGTTTATTTTTAGCATTGAAAACTTAAATGAAGTTCACTCTTATATTAGTTTTGTCAATTTTATATTCATTTCACTTTTTTAGTCATGACAACGATGTTTTTTGCCGAGGATTTTAGTTAATTGCTTACGACAGAGTGGCCGACATAATTAAAGGATATAAGTTCACATGGCCTTACATATAAGTATGTTTAAATCTTACTTAAAGCTTTTTTTTTTTTCGAATTTGTCAGTATGAGAAGCATTATTCGTGTACATTCATGTATGTAAAAGACTTTCAGAAAAAGTTGATATCCTTAATGTTGTTGATTTGTAAACATGAAGTTGTCAAAGTAACTGTTTTTTTCGGACTATACAAATAAAAGATATATAGCAATAAGTTATATATGTTACAGTGAGTTTGTAAAATCAGGGAATATGAAATATCCCCGAAATCATTAATTATTTTGTAAAATCATATATTCAAATGTGTTTTTTTTTTTATATAAATCAACCTGTACTCTGGGATTGAATTCGCTGCATGTTATAGGCTGAACTACAATGTCGTTACTATCAGTTTTACTTTTTTTTAGATGGCATTCTTCACAAAGTTCCCTGTATAGTTCTAAAGCTTCTGATTAAACATTTTTGTACGTGTTGTTTGTCTCCTTTAACATTTTGTTCATACCACAATGACCTAATAAAATATGAATTTTTGCACTAGTTTGTACATGTCTTCAAGAAATACATAATGTTTTATATATTAATCTGATAAATACCTTTTTTTTTAATTTTCACATCTGCACATTAAAGAAATTAATACATACATTAAACACATATTTACTGTTCATTTAATTTTGATCCAGAGTAGAGAAGTCGTAGAAATATATTTATTTTAAATTATATCACTATGTGATAGCATACATGTATAAGACAGTATCTAAGGTATGACCAAAGTAAGTAAAGCATAGAAAAATGGTCAGAGTGGCCTACATTTGCCTTGTTGGTTAATGTTGAAATGTATGTACAATACAAAGCATTTTAACCTAGAATATCTTAATTTTTATTATCATTATGCTTTTTATATGCTTCATATTATTATAACAATACTTATAAAACTAAATGTATCTTTTCTAACGTAACATTAAGATGCTATAGTCCTGATGTGCATTTTATATTTGCCACTGGATCATATGGCCTAAACCAATCAATTTCTATGTTTTCGCATGGTTTTCTGTCCTTTTATGACAACACTCACTTCAATGCACAGCCTTGATATTTGATTCTAAAATTTTGTATAGTTGGTTTTATACTTTTCAGTAATTACAGACGCACTATGATAAACGTTAATTTATTTTCGAGCAAGGTAATAAAATGAGCTTGTTTTAATTTGAAAAAAAAAGATTTATTTACAAATCCCCTTATCCAAATCAGAGAATCTGTAAGAAAATAATGATTATTTCAGTGATTTTGTAAAATCTCTAGTCAAAGTCAAGGGATTATGAAATCACTAATCACATCAGTAATTATACATCACCCCAAAAATTCCAGAGATTTTACAACATAATTGATTTTACAAATTCACTGTTACATTTACACAGGCGCTTGTGGATTGTGAAAAACATCATCTTTCTTATCGTACAGTTTAGTTCTCAACCGACCGTTATATTAGAAATTTTAAATAATAATTTTCCATTAAATCAGGAATGTTAAGTGTGTTTAAAATTTCTAAAAATCGCCATTGTTACTTTCGGTATTATGAATCATTGTGCTAGATATTTTTTGTCGAGGTTGAACTTTAAGCATAAATCACAGTTCAGTATTTACGTCTAACGAAAAAGGCAAAGAGATGTAGTAAATAGCATGTAAGTATCAACGGCAGGTCCGGAAATTTAATTCATTACAGTTTTCTCATCCCAAAGAAAACCCATTAATACCAAATAACTATAGCTGCCAATCGCCACAACAATTTTGCGTTTAGGTATAATAACTCATACACTGGCATTTTCGTTTATACTTAATTCATTTGTAGGAACCAAAATGCTATAAATGTTGTATTTTTTATCGCCTGATTCTCAAGATTCCTGTCAGATTTTCACTGTGATTAGATCACGTATAAACACCATTTATAATATAATAGAATTTTATTCGACTGTCGTGCAAGTGAGAGGTTAAGCTAGCTATAATACCAGGTTTGATCCACCATTTTCTACATGAGAAAATGTCTGTACCAAGTCAGGAATATGACAGTTGTTATCAATTTGTTTGATGTGTTTGAGCGTTTGATTTTGCCATTTGATTAGGGACTTTTCGTTTTGAATTTTTCTCGGAATTTTTTTTATTTTACTTTTTATCTTTCATGCATTTTGTTAGGGTTATTTTCATGGTTTTGATTATGATAATGATTTTTTTAATATATTTGTTCAGTATGTAACATGCTATTTCGTATTCAGATGTTCCTTCTTAATTTTTCCTTTTTATTTTCTTTTTAAATTTATATTTTTAGGTGCGAAAAAGCATTTTAATGGAAACTATTCTGAGTAGTTCAGAAAAAATTTAAGTCAAAGTGTTTGTCAGATTTTTTATCTGGACTAAAAATTGGAACGGTTTTTATAAAGTATCATTTTAAACTCTATTTTTCAAAATACAGACAGTACAATTCTTTAAGTTTTACAGTTATAGTGATCGTCAGATTAGCAGACTCTCTTTTAAAACAAAGCTGAAAGTTATTGATTTTTTTTTTTAAAAGAAAACAACATTTCAATTAAGAGAAAATATTAATTAATTAGTAAATATAACCTGTAAAAATCGTATAAGCATTCCCTTTAAAGGAGTAGATCCAGTAAGACCTCTTTTTGGCCCCAAAATATATCAGTTTTACAAAATTGTTTAAATGTAAACTTTTAGTTATTTATTGGACAGAAGAATGCTTCTGCTACATAAATATGGGCTGTTTTTGACAATACAATGCACATATATCGGGTAGTAGCACCACTAAGTCATGCTAAATTACTGAAATCTTCACAATTCTAGCATTTTTGTTAAATTTAAGATGGTTTTCGTGTAAAACGAAAGTGGCCGCATTCTTGGTCATCCTTAATATTGAAATGTAAGTTGTATTTGATGATAATTCATAACATATATAAAGGTTGTGGATGAACACGGATGCGGCCACTTTCATTTTTGACAAAAACCATCTGAAAAGTGACATTTTTCGGCATAATTGGTAGATTTTTCATATTTAAGCTTGAATCGGATCGATTTTAATGACTAAATCAGTTAAAATCTTTCATATAAACTAATTAAATCAAATGAAATAGACATTTAAGTGTTTAAAAAGTGGTCAAAATCTTTCGTGAGATGAACCTGAAATTTGAGGCCAAAATCGGTCCTTACTAGACCTACTCCTTTCTAGGGATAGATTACTTTAGCTGTATTTGGCAAAACTATTAGGAATTTTGGTCCGTACTGCTCTTTAACTTCGTACTTTATTTGGCCCTTTTAAGTTTTTGGATTCGAGCGTCACTGATGAGTCTTTTGTAGACAAAACGCGCGTCTGGCGTATGTGCATAATTTAGTCCTGGTATCTATGATGAGTTTATTTAAGGCAGATGACCAAAACCAGAGTTAACAAAAACAATCCTGCGGTAGCAAGTGACCATGCTGTATGGAAAGATCTTGTAAATTAAAAGACAGTTGATGAATAAATACAACAAACATATATGTCACCAAATCCATATTAGAAAAAAAAAGATGAACAGCTAGAAAACACTGAAGAAAATAGGAACCTTTAACACCAACTTGAGACTTTGATTTTGCCATTTGATAAGGTACTTTCCGATTAAAAGTTTCCTTGGAGTTCGGTATTTTTATTATTTTACTTTCTACTCCTTTTTTGTTTATACACAATTTGGATTTAGAAGAAAAACCGACATGATTAGAAAATACAAATAATAACACCATTACAAACACAATCAATCCATTTTAATATCCTTGTCATGGTTAGAAAATACATAAAATAACAGCATCACAATTTAACATGTTAATATTCTTGTACGTCTCTATGGATTAAGAAACTTATTTTATTTTTAGAATTTACCTGTAATAGTGTAAACGTCATGCGACTCGCAGTTTATACTTCGTTTGTGGTGTCCTGGTGTGATGTCGTAAATTCATGGGAGGTGTCCGTTGTTATTCTGCAGTTTACATGTTTTAATGTACTACTATATTATTTATTTATGTAATTCTCTGTGCTGAGTGTTCTTGTGTTAGTTTGTACTGTATTCGTGTCACATAGTGTTGTCATTTTAGCGGTATTTTTTAACATTGCCAGATAAGCGGGAGGTTTTTCTAGCCATAAAACTAGGTTCAACCCACCATTTTTTCTTAAAATGTTCTGTACCAAGTCAGAAATATGGCAATTGTTATCACATAGTCCGTTTCTATATTGGTTTGCGTTTGTTTTTGTTTTAGTGTTTTCCTGTTGGTGTATGTCTCTCTGTTTTAGTTTGAAAGCCGGGTTTGTTTCTCCTTTATTCGATTTCTGACTATTGAACAGCGGTATACTACTGTTACTTTTATTTGATCAATTCAATTGTTGAATATGACACCATTACAATATAACAGTTACAATTTAAGAAGATCATGGAACAATGCATCAGATCTGGGCACATTTCATTGATATAGTTTCCAAAGAGAGACATTCAATTCTTAAATTGTTATAAACGAAATTTCAAAACTTCAAAGCTAACAGAACTGTATATAACTGTCTAGTTCGTTTGTGGTGTCCTGGTGTGATGTCGTAAATTCGTGGGAGGTGTCCGTTGTTACTCTGCTGTGTACATGTTGTAATGTACTATTATATTATTTATTTATGTAATTCGGTGTGCTGAGTGTTTTTGCGTTAGTTTGTACTGTATTCATGTCACACAGTGTTGTAATTTTAGAGGTATTTTTAACATTGCCATATAAGCGGGAGGTTTTGCTAGCCATAAAACTAGCTGTCTAGTTTATATAATTTGTAAGCTTTTGTAGGAATACCATTATATTATTCTACTTGAACTTTGCAAATTTAACTCAACATTTCGTTTTCATTTTGAACACAATGATCTCTTTTATATCCGGTGTTTTGTTTGTAATTACAAAAATTATCATCACCATTTCAGTCCTTTGAAAGTTTATTAATTTTTGCTGTAGTTCCATTAAACCTCCTAATTGCTTTAAAAGCATTGCTCACTACTATCAGTTACAAAAACCATATTAAATTACTTAAGTGAGATATCTATTTAGGATTTGAAACATTGCTCAACGGTTTACTAAGTAATTTGAACTGGAGATTGTTGATTCCTTCAACGTATCTTAATAAAAACGCTTATTACTAAAACTTTGACATCTTTAACCAATTACGTTTAATATGAAATGCAAAACAATTTTTTAAACTCATTTAGGAATATATGATATTGAAAATTGGTTTATAGTTTTCAAAACGAGGCAGAAAGAAACGCAAATAAATGTGACTTTATATAACCAGTAAAATGGATATTTAATAAAAAGGGAAATAAATTAACAGAAAACGCACATAACAGATAAACACTTTACGCGGGAAAAGGATTTTTAACTAAATGTCATCATGAGAAAAACAGAGAAAGTTGGCAGTAACTCTTTGCTCCGTGTAGAAACAGTAAAATAACTAATGTCGTAGTTTACCAGAGCTTTAAAACCCACATTATTTATGGGGAATTGTAAACTTAGTCGAAACTTATGTTGTGTTTTGTGTACTGTTTTGTGTACTGTTTTGTTTTCTTGTTTTACCATGGCGTTGTCAGTTTATTTTTTACTTAGGAATTCGAATGTCCCTTTGGTATCTTTCGCCATCTTGTTATAAACTCATTTTAAACTGTTTGACGTGTTACGTTTTGGGTTTATTTTTTATATACGTGTGTGTGTTTTTTTTTCAACCTAGATGGTTACATTTAAATTTTTATTCGAATGACACACCCCTTTCACTTCAGCCGAAAAAAAGCAACATAAAACAAAAAAAGACAACTGAGAAATGTCTTATTTGCTACAAAAAATCGTATATGACGACGGCAACGTACTACTTTCCGTGATATTTGTCAAATCGCACACTGATTGTTTTTGTGTATACACAAAAATAATCATATATGGCAAATCTGTGTACTTAAAGTGGTTTTAACACTTATTTGTTAACACACCATTCCGATGTTTTGATGGGGATTTTTTCCTTGGTATTCCAGGATAAAACAAAAACACCAAAGCTTACCGGTATTTACCATTTGACTACTCTTGTCGCTCATCTTCACATCCCTGACATAATACATAGTCAACATTCGGAGAGTATTTAAAGTGAAAAATGGCATTTAAAGGCAGCACAATGTAGACATATCAGTTAAAGTACAATATGTAATATGATCTTTTTCGATACGAACTTCAAGTAAGATTTGTCATGGAAGGTTTACCGATTGTAAACAATTAAATTGGTTAGAAAGGCTTCTTTTTTATTGGTAGATTGTGTAATTGATTAGTATTTTGATGACGCATTCGAACAAACTATCAATATTTTCGTGAAACTAATATGTATCATTTTTTTTTATCTAAACCATGACAAATGGGATCAAAACCATGACAACTTATGTCAATATCTTAACCAAACCCTGTCAATTTTGGATATCATGCTTTACCTGCATTAATTTTCAACAACCGCCATTCAAATATTGAAAGTTTGACAAAAAATATTGAATCGAACATTTGTTTTGACTTTTTGTATCCTTATTTGTCATGTTCGAAGCTAACAAAGGCAATCGGTAGGAAGACTGACCCAACCCAACCATGACCGACTGGGTAAAATTATGACAACATCACTAAACTTAACGCTCCTCGAAATGACAACGTTACTTCCCGTGTATTAATTTCTGTTGTGTGGACATTGCCTTTTCTTAGTTGACTTTCTTTAGCGGATAGATGATAAGCCTTAGTTTGTTATTCAACAAATCTTGTAACAAGAGTTGTAGCACTGTCGATAGTATTGTCCTAACAGACAAAGATTTACATTTTTTTCCGTACAGTCACTTGTTTTCTGTCTATAACTGATCATTATTTGTCAGCTGTAATTGAGACTGATATAATTATTCTTGACTTTAAGCCAATTTCTTTCAACTATGCCCCACCCTTGAGATATAATATTTTCCTTGTAATTTTCGTTTGGTTTTTATAGTGTTGTTAATAAGTTAAATTTGGTACGAACAAATTAGTTAGTTACTAAGTAAAGGATGTATCCATCTTTATAAATGAATTTGTGATCTTTTTATAGCGCCTTAGAACCTTTTTGTCATATTTAATTAACTGGAGAGAAGATTGAGCAATATAATAAAGTCTTATATCTTCATAAGGTTCATATATTGTAATGCAAAGCCTTTAGGAACATTATATTATTAATACTTTTACCTTTAGCGCTATATAATATTTTCAACAACTAACATCTATATACCTGTAAAGTAAGCCCAATGTCGTATACGTATTTAAAGAAGAAAAATCCGTAATAATGATATTTTATGTGTCAAAATGTGATTCGAGTGTCGATACGTAAATTTAAGTGCCAAAATATATTTATAACATGATGTCATTGCAGTTCGATACTGAACTAAAATGAAATCCAAATTAATGTTATATTTATTTATTATAAAAATTCATATCGATTTTTGGAGTCAAAATTAAACAGTGCAGCTTACAATCAAACACGTGATTAAAACAACCTTACCCCTCCCACTCATATACATGCATCAACAGGGAAACGGTTTTACTTCCACTGTTTTAAAAATTATAGAATCTATTTGACAACAAAACTGATTAATTAACAGTATTATGAAACTAAAGCGAAAAGATGAAGACATAAAATTAAAATTATCAGGATTGTTTCTATACGTTTGCTAAATCAGCAACTCGAAGCAATGCTGTGTATTCCATTTTGAAAAGATCTGTGCAATTTCAATAAAAAAAATAACCAAACGTAATTTCAATGTTGCTGCATATATATGACATTTCAATAGAAGAGTAGATTAGTTACAGTTTCAGAGGATGAATAATAAATACGTCCGCTTAAAAAAGGCGTTTCCAAACACGCACTTCAATTCTTAGATTTTTAGTATAGACATTAATTACAATATATAGCCTTGAAGTTAGCGAAAGGGTCGAGCAGCACTGTATAACATAATGTCAATACAGAAATTATTGCGTTCATCTATTATTTCGATATTTGAAGAAAAACAAAAATTGTAATACGATTTAATGTCTTTGATGGCCCTTGTGAGCTTAAGAAATCAAAGATAACATAAGCTATGTACGTTTATCATTATGATTTTTTTTTTATGTGCTTAGATTTGATATGAGGAATTATGATTGTTAAAATTCAGCTCTACTTGTTATGTTAAGTATTTAATCGTATTTATTTGTTTCTTAAGCCTAAATTGTTTAGAAATTATCAACAAATCCCTATGTTATTCGATTTAATAAATATTGATTTGCATTTTTCATAAAGTGTAATTTGTTGTTGATGTCAAAGTCCTAATATTACAGTTTCAGGTGATGCAAAGTAATTGCGTCTGCTACACAAAGCATTTTTTTCTGGAAACAAAGATTTCCAGACACGAACTGCAATGTCAGGATACATTAGTACCGAGCCACGCCAAAAGGAATTTACCAAAAATGGATTAAACAGTAAAAGTTAATAATTTACAAAGACAAATACGTGATTGACGATAAAAAAAAAAGTCCAGCATTTTTGATGATATCAACCTCGGTAAATTTGTTTTTGAAATCAGTGATGTTATTCACAAAGAAAGATTTTTCGTTACCTCGAACAAGACATATGTAGCTACGATCCATTTTTTTGAAAACGCTCTGTTTAATCAACCGATTTATTCGATCTTCCATTGAACACGGGGAATAGTAGTGAAAAGCGTATAAAAATTAAAAGACCTTATGATACTGGAAAATGTTTTTAATTGTGATTTAAGATTTTGCTTGAAATCTTTAGAAGAGAGAAAAGAAATGCGAAAGATACGAAAGGGACATTCAAACCATAGTCGAAAATAAACTAACAATGTCAAGGCTAAAAAAGAGAATGACATACAGACAAACAAAAGTACACATAACACAACATAGAAAACTTAAGACTGAGCTACACGAACCCCACCAAAAACTGCGGTGATCTCAGGTGCTCCGGAAGGGTAAGCAGTTCCTGTTATATTGGTAACGTTTTCCTCCAAAAGTCTGTCCAGAAAACAACATTTGATTATTTCTAAGATTAGAATACACACGTAATTTCATATGCCTACAGCAAACCTATCGCATCCAAGATTTTCAACCACAACGGGTATTAGAGACCTTTACCTTCGAGGACGTTAAAATCAAAGTTTGGAATGAATAATTACAAATCTTGAAATTCGAAAACTCGAAACTGGGAATCCAAATTTTATATATATATATATATATATATGTGTGTAAGACTCGGAAGTGCGATGGGGACGCTGAAGTGCGAAGGTCACGCTGAAGTGCGATGTTCCAAGCCGAAGTATGATGGTCCTTTCACTGAGGTGCGATGGTTTGGCATGACGTTCGAATATTGTAACGTTTTCGAATATAACATTCAAATACAACATTGATTTTCAAGCAGGAGGATAGGGTTTTGTAAATGAAGTTTCCATGCTGACAAAGAAAATGAAGGGAAAAAGAAAGAAACGAACGATTTAAGTTCCAAACAGTTTTGAGCATTACATGTGGAAGTTACAAAAATATTTTTAACTATGTCAGACAACAAATTAGGGGAAGCAACGAGGCTGAAAGATGAACTTGGTCAGGAAATGGGCTATCCAGTGTTCGGAATTATGCCTCAAATATATAGTTATCAAAAGTACCAGGATTATAATTTAGTACGCCAGACGCGCGTTTCGTCTACACAAGACTCATCAGTGACGCTCAAATCGAAATATTGATAAAGCCGAACATATACAAAGTTGAAGAGCATTGAGGATCCAAAATTCCAAAAAGTTGTGCCAAATACGGCTAAGGTAATCAAACTTGTTGCACGATAAGTGCAACTGAAATAAAGTTTACTGATATAATTTTAAATACTAATGTAAATTTATCTTTAAGTAACTTCACGTGATTTTATGTGGACAATTTAATAATAAAAAAATAATAATTGGGAGAATTAGCAATGTTTTTGTTAATCAATTTAATAGTGTTGTTTAATCCCGAGATAAATCCTGATTTGTAAGAACACCGTCGCTTTAGTCTTATTTTATTGCGGTTACAGTGTTAATTGTCTGCAACATGGTAGGCGGAAATTAACATGACTGCTCCCTATGTGTACTTCATAAAATAATAAATAGGATTAATTGTTGTGATCAATTTATTAATTTTGTCATAACATTTGATAAACTGAGATGAACCCTGCTCAGTGTTATCATATAGACATACACGCTAAATATTTTGTTTTGTATTTCGCCCTTGAACACCCTATATCTGACTCTATACTACTGCGTGCTAATCGGAGAATTGACAAATTTAAAATTACGTTAAAAAAAAAATCAAAATTAAAGTCTTTGGTTTGACTTGAACAGAAATTGAAAGATCTTTCAAATGCGAGGCTAGCAGCTACTTTTGTCAAATCTTAATAATGTGATTTCATTTTAACAGCTCATGTACATTTTGCTTTATACTCAATTTCAAAGGTAGACCATCGCACTACAGCGTAACCACCATCGCACTAAAATAGCGTAGATATAAACAAGTTAACGTCATAATGACACCATCGCACTTAAATAGCGTAGATATAAACAAATTAACGTCACAATGACATCATCGCACTTCAGCGTGTTAACCAAGGGGCCCAAACCAACGCACTTCAGCGTGGACCATCGCACATGGGCGTGACCATTGCAGTTCGGAGTACCATCGCGTTTCCGAGTCCTACATATGTATAAAATCTAAATTGAAAACAACGTTCAAACCTATAATTGCGTTGGATAAAAACCGCAATTTTTATACGTGTGCATGTAATACAATTTTTTTGGTAGAGGGGTCTAAATACAGCACAACCAACAATTTCCAAAAGAACAAAAAAGTGAAAAAGTCTTTTTTAACAAAACGCATTTGACTAACATGTCGAACAACTGATGTTCCTAAATCCTGCTGACTGCTATTGGCGATTGCAAAAAAAAAAATGATCACCAGATCTAACAAATGGATCTTAATATTAATTTAATACCGAACAGAAAACAATAAACTTGTGGAAAAGATGGTATACCACAAACATGAGGTGCAAAAAGTTGTACACCATATCCGGATTTCGACAATTAATGTATCTTCAGTGATGTTAGGGATCGAAACGGTATTAGGAAGGCCATATAATTTACCTCAATTTAGAATAGACTCTTGAATTTTAAAGAGTCGAAATAGGATGAACAGATCAGATAAACCCGAAGGAAAATATAATACAAGCCCAAATGAAAAAATATAAAAAGTCTAAATTGAAAACAGCGTTCAAACCTATAATTGCGTTGGATAAAAACCGCAATTTTTATACGTGTGCATGTTATACAAATGTCTTGGTAAAGGGGTCTAAATACAGCACAAACAACAATTTCCAAAAGAAAAAAAAAAGTCAAAAAGTCTATTTTAACAAAACGCATTTGACTAGCAGGTCGAACAACTGATGTTCTTAAACCCTGATGACTGCCATTGGCGATTGCCAAATAAATTCATCACCAGATCTAACAAATGGATCTTAATATTAATTTAATACCAAACAGAAAACAATAAACTTGTGGAAAAGATGATATACCACAAACATGAGGTGCAAAAATTTGTACACCATATCCGGATTTCGACAATTAATGTCTCTCCAGTGATGTTAAGGATCGAAACGATATTTGGAAGGCCATATAATTTACCTCAATTTAGGAAAGACTCTTGAATTTTAAAGAGTCGAAATTGGATGAACGGATCATATAAACTCGAAGGAAATTATAATACAAGCCCAAACGGGAAAATGTAAAAAGTCTCAATTGAAAACAACGTTCCAACCTATGACTGCGTTGGATTAAAACCGCAATATTTTACGTGTGCATGTAATACAAATTTCTCGGTAGAGGGGTCTAAATACAGCACAACCAACAATTTTGAAAAGAACAAAAAAGTGAAAAAGTCCATTTTAACAAAACGCATTTGACTAACAGGTCGAACAACTGATGGTCTAAAGCCCTGCTGACTGCCATTGGCGATTGCCAAATAAATTCATCACCAGATCTAACAAATGGATCTTAATATTAATTTAATACCTAACAGAAAACAATTAACTTGTGGAAAAGATGGTATACCACAAACATGAGGTGCAAACAATTGTACACCATATCTGGATTTCGACAATTAATGTCTCTTCAGTGATGTTAGGAATCGAAACGGTATTTGGAAGGCCATATAATTTACCTCAATTTAGGATAGACTCTTGAATTTTAAAGAGTCGAAATAGGATGAGGAAAGAACAAACAAATTGCGAAAGCATATTTACAGATCTAACATTGTTGGGTTAATGTTTAGACGAGTTGTATATACAGAATGTACAGAGCCATTTATCACCATCACTGCTGGTGATCCGATTGATAATTCTGTCACTGGTTCAGACGTACTTATCTTCATGCCTTATATATCATGTACTGTAGTACGACGCTAGATTAAAACTGACGTGGAAAGGTAAAACCCGGCAACCGAAAGCTTAATTTGTATGAAGACCAGGTCATCGTGTGGTCTAGCGCATCGGTTACAGTGCAGGCGATTTGGTGACAAGATATCTCAGTAGCATGGGTTCGAATCCCGGCGAGGGAAGAACAAAAAATTTACGAAAGCAAATTTACAGATATAATATTGTTGGGTTGATGTTTAAAGGAGTTGTATATACATAATGAACACAGCCATGTATCACCATCACTGCTGTAGAGTTGTCACTGTTTCAGACGTACTTATATATTTATATATACAACTCGTCTAAACATCGCCCAAACAATGTAAGATCTGTACTGTAGCTGTCCCGCTAGACCACACGATCACCTGGGCTTCATAAAAATGAAAGTTTCGGTGGCGGCGGGTTTTACCTTTCCACATCAGTTTTAATCTAGCGTCGTACTACAGTACATGATATATAAGGCATGAAGATGTTATTCTTACAAATCAGCTAAATTATCTATAGTAGGGGATCCTACAAATTAATGTAAGATAGATTCACAGAAAATAATAATATTTATAAGTACGTCTGAGCCAGTGACAACTCTACAACAGATTTATCCATCGGATTACCAGAAGTGATGGTGATACATGGCTGTGTACATTATGTATATACAACTCGTCTAAACATCAACCCAACAATGTTTAATCTGTAAATATGCTTTCGCAAATTATTTGTTCTTTCCTCGTTGGGATTCGAACACATGCTACTGAGATATCGTGACATCAAATCGCCTGCACTGTAGCCGTCCCGCTAGACCACTTGACCACCTGGGCTTCATAAAAATGAAGCTTTCGGTTGCCGGGTGTTACCTTTCCATGTCAGTTTTAATCTAGCGTCGTACTACAGTACATGATATATAAGGCATGAAGATGTTATTCTTACAGATCAGTTAAATTATCTATAGTTAAAGATCCTACAAATTAATGTAAGATACAGTCACAGAAAATAATTATATTTATAAGTACGTCTGAGCCAGTGACAAATGTATATATGCATATATATTGCCATTTCACAAGGCCATTGCTTATCTCAGGCTGTTTATGGCATCTTTGATTTCACTCGATCCTGTACATGCTGTATTTATTAGGCATGTCAACTCGATGAAGATTTACTAATCGGTTGCTCGTAGGATTTACCGAGCGATACTCGAGTACTCACTCGGTAAACCATTTACAAAATGGAAACACAAAAGTATACCCTTTGATGTATATGTATCGGGTGTCGTTGTCTAATGATTGTAAAACCCTGAACATGTTTACCTGGTGCTAGATAATAGTCCAAGGAATTTTATATCATAATTAAAAGTTCATTTACTACACGTACTAATTATGTACATTGCTTAGTTATAATCTAATCAAGTAATTAATCAATATCTATAGAATGTTTTAACTCAAACAACTGTATTTACAAACCGTAGACACACACTTTTAATGACCTACAAAGGGGTGATGATTAGAACTTACTATACCTTAATTCATTTATTGAGGGTCGACACGGGGTGCAACGAATTTGTTCTTATTCAAAAATATTATCTGTTCAACTTTTTATGGGACGTAGCGATTTCTCAAAGATGTTTGGTAACTAAAATGCCTGCTGGTGAAAATATATACTCTGACGAAATGTAGGGGTGGGGATTGATTAAGACTATCCCAAGTCAGGAGCCTGTAATTCAGTGGTTACCGTTTCTTTATGTATTACATATTAAATTTGTTTTTCGTTCACTTTTTGTACATAAGTTAGGCCGTGATTTTTCTCGTTGGATTGTTTTTGTGTGCGGCCGTATAATGGTATGACGATGTCGTCGTCATCGTCGTCGTCGCCGTCCAAAGAGGTGTTTTTAGACAATAACATGAGTATATATGTATGGATCTCTATTTAATTTTTATACAAGGTTCCATACCACCAAAGGACCGTAAGGATTGTTTTTTTTTGGGGGGGGGGGGTAATTGCTCTACCTGTTTACATAATAGGGGCCAATAACGGACCTGAATCAAACATTTTTCTAGTTTCCGGACAATAACTTGCATATCAGGGTATTGATCTTCATGAAATTGTGCGAAAACTGCCATGCATATCAAATGGAAGGTTGGGATTGATTACACAATTAAATTGTGTTTGATATTTGAAAAAAACAAATAATTGGAGTTCTTTTATATATTGAATCTAACCATGTATTTACATTTTGGATACAGGATCAGAAAAGATGGATGTGAAATTTCCAATTTTAAACTTCTTCGACAACTTTTATTTTGGGTCAGAATTCTATACTGTGTATAATATTTAATCCAAATCCAAATTCAGAACTGTACAAAGCTTGAGCACCTGAGATCACCCCAAGTTTTTGGTGGGGTTCGTGTTGCTTAGTCTTTTGTTTTCTATGTTGTGTCTTCTGAACTATTATTTGTCTGTTTGCCTTTTCATTTTTAGCCATGGCGTTGTCTGTTTATTTTCAGTTTATGAGTTTGACTGTCCCTCTGGTATGTTTCGTCTCTTTTTTGAAAATTGTATTCGTATTCATACTTGCGACAACTGTTCCACAGGATTCGACCTCTGAGGCCGTATCAAGCTGCGCTTTTTAGTTGTTTTGTGTGTCGATTTGACGAGTCAAGCCATTACATGACTGTCCTTGGTCAGGAAAATGGTGGATTGCTCACAACAATGTTTAACACCACCACTTTATTTGTGCTATTGTACCAACACAGGAGTATTTAATATAATAGCTGTCGTTTGTTGCTGTCTGTGTTATTTGTTTTTCGTTTATTGCATGTGTTTGGCATACAAGTCGATCAGACAATTGGTTTTGTGTTTTAAATGATTTATATTTTATCATGCCATGGCCGTTCATAGCTTACTATACGGTATTTGGTTTGCTCATTGGTCACTGACGGTAACTGACGGACAGTTGTTTTCATTTGTTCTTCTTTGTTGGTCCCTTTTGGCAATAACGCTCATTATCTATTAACTATTATCCGCATCTTCGAACCACTGGTTTTCATGGGTGCTGGTTCGATTGTTCAAAGGGAAGGTGATTTCTGTGAAACGCTTGAAAAGTTCTGTTGATTGATAACGTTTGATTTTGTCAGATTTCATGGACTTCTTCTTTTTGAATTTACGATTAAGTCGGGTATTATTGTTATATATATTTTTTTTAGAGATAAATTGATGGAGGCAAACAATGAAAACAACACGTTATATATTATTAAATTGCATGCGTCCGAAGCGCCTTTCTGGATTTACCTTGATCAGGAACACTCAAATCCAAATATTTGAAAGACAAGATTTATAGGAACCGAAATAATTGAAGAGTTATATGACCAATAATAATCTAGTAAAAAGCCAAATCCATGTCAGGCCAACTTTGCCTGATGGAGTTGAAACCTTTGTTTCTTCATAATTTCAAAATATATACACGGTCATATTAGTCAGCAAAGTAAGATCTACAAATGATTCTAAAGATGACTATTTTTATGGTTAGTGTCATGACATTATGTTTCTTTGACGAACTTCCAAGTGTTTATCAAAACATAATAGATGGACTGAAACTTTGAAAAGCATTTATCCTGTTAAAAATCAGGAAACACAAAACCTACAGATAAGTATACACGAATCAAATCGCCTATACACTCCTTTCAGCAGTTGTTGTCCCTAAATTTCATTTGTTTTATAGATATACTATATATATTTATATATTAAATTTGTTGTCATTTATGCTTAATACTAGTGTATGGAATGCTTCTTCTAATGCATGGAGGACTGAACATTATGGGCATATGGTTGGGTATAGTTCTATATAAAAGCTGGGTTTTTTTGTATCATCTTTATTATAAATATTTGTGGAAATCATTGTACTGATTTGCAAATTATAGTTTTCAAAACATTAGAGAATGGGATATCAACTCGAGTTATTTGATTTCAATATAAAAATAAACGAGCCTATAAAGCCAAATCCAATTTTCACAAGTTGTTAAATCTTTTTTTCTTATGGTTAAAACTCAATGTATAAAATTACAAATACCGCGAAATATTGATCTAATCTTTTGCACATTCCAATAAAACAACACATTTCCAATTTCGGAGTCAAATTTTAACATCAGACATTTGAACACTTTTTGTATACTTCAGAATGTAGTGAAAAGTATTTTTCTCAGGTGAAATGTGTGAGTGTTTTGTATGTTTTTAAAAATCACAATGTCCTATGCCATGGACGAAATGTAGATTGTCTTAACTTTTGACCTAAACAGGAACATATATATTGACTTAGACATATTGTTTCCAGACATAACGAATAACCAATAGAAATGCCATAAATTCGTCATCTGGTATTGTATAAGTCAACCAATTTTTTCGTATAACTTTTTCAAAACTCTTTTTGCATTGTACGCATACTGTACAAAAGGCAAGTTTAATGATATATATAGGCTATTTGGAGTCACTTGTGATAGAACTTGTTATTTGTGTGTTTGCTTGTGTTACATATTGTATCGTTGTTTTTAATGTTATGTGTTTTCCTTCATTATTTTTTATGGTATATTCTTAAATGGACTGGTGTTAATATGAAGATCAAAATTTTAAATCATCGTATTAAAAACATATTTGTTCAACCCATTCATGATTGCATTGTTCAAGTTAGTAATCTCAACAGGAGTTATTGCATACTTTAAATTTGTTTTATTTGGGGAATTTGTTTAAAAAGGCAAATCTTTAAATGTTCAGTTTTTCCAAGATTTTATAAATTTTGGAAGATTTGGAGATTGTAAAGAATAAATAAAGGCAAAGTATTATACCGCTGTTCAAACTCATAAATCCATGGACAAAAAACTAAATCGGGGTAACAAACTAAAACTGAGGGAAACGCATTAAATATAAGAGGAGAACAACGACACAACACTTCAATGTAACACACACAGAAACGGACCAAGCAACAGACAAAATCTCACGAGAATAACAAATATAACATCAAAACTAAATACATGAATCTGGGATAGACAAGTACCGTGACACGTCTTATCGTAATGTGAATTAAACACTCAAAAATAAGAGAAAACAATCGACACATGGCTGTTGTTGAATTCTACATGTTGCCAAATTAATGTATTTTGGGTTATTTTGGTCGTTCGGTTGCTGTGCTCAAATTCTTTTGATTTTATTTTTGTCCGGATGTTGTCTTTAATCGTATTCTTCCTAGAATTATGTGATACACTTGTGGAAGCGCTAGCATTCTCCGTGTCTTAATGTTGTCGTTCAAATGTAAGAAAACGTACAATTCTGCATTGTGTGGTTTCATTTGCATTCCAGGAATATCGGTTATCAACTGGCAATAAATGTATATAATGTGTGGTCATGAAACGAAAACTGTTATATATTCAGATGAGATTCACAGGATTCAAAAATTGTAAAAGTATTGTTCTTTCGGCGTATATAAATACATACACATATAGATATATAAACTGACAATATACATACATACATAAAGTATAATTAGTCAAATGCGTTTTGTTTAAATATACTTTTTAACTTTTTTGGTCTTTTTGAAAATGTTGTTTGTGCTGTATTTAGACCCTTCTACAACGAAATTTGTTTTACATGCACACTTATAAAAATTGCGGTTTTTATCCAAGGCAATCATAGGTTTGAACGTAGTTTTCAATTTAGACTTGTTTATATTTTTTCGTTTGGGCTTGTATCATATTTTCCCTCCGGTTTATATGATCCGTTCATCCGAAGACTCTTAAAATTCAAGAGTCTATCTTAAAATTAGGGTAAATTGTATATGGCCTTCCAAATACCGTTTCGATCCCTAACATCACTGAAGAGACATTTATTGTCGAAATCCGGATCTGGTTTACCAAAACTATTGACACCTTATGTTTGTGGCATAACATCTTGGCCACTAGTTAATTGTTTTCTGTTTAGTATTAAAGTTAATATATTAAGATCCATTTTGTTGCATCTTGTGATCAATTTTATTTGACAATCGCCAATGGCAGTCAACAGGGTTAAAGAACATCAGTTGTTCGACCTGTTAGTCAAATGCGTTTTGTTTAAATATACTTTTTCACTTTTTTGGTCTTTTTGAAAATGTTGTTTGTGCTGTATTTATACCCTTCTACAACGAAATTTGTTTTACATGCACACGTATAAAAATTGCTGTTTTTTATCCAACGCAATCATAGGTTTGAACGTAGTTTTCAATTTAGACTTGTCTATACATATATATATATACATATGTATGCACGTCTGAATTGAAAACAACGTTCAAACCTATGATTGCGTTGGATAAAAACCGCAATTTTTATACGTGTGCATTGAACACCAATGTTTTGGTAGAGGGGTCTACTTGATTATCAAAGGTACCAGGATTATAATTTAGTACGCCAGACGCGCGTTTCATCTACATGAGACTCATCAGTGACGCTAATTTAAGCACAAACAACGTTTTCCAAAAGTCCAAAAGTTCATATATATATGAATCTGTTTATTAGAGTGCAACCTGAGTATATACATAGTTATACAATTTACAATAGAAATATCAGCAAGCTGTCGTTGGCTAATGAAGCACTTTGTTCAAAACTATTAAAGATCGATAATTTTTTGAAAATTATTTATCACTGTTAGTTGCGCAAAAAAGTTGGTTTGTTATAATTTACAGATACATTTTGTATACGAATGTTAAAACTATCAGTAACGAATTTGGCAACTACTTTAACTCCTGTACTGAGAAAGTTTTTTAAAATTGTCCATATCAGATAGATTTGTAAGAGCATAGTTATATTTTGTTTTATAGTCGGTTATCATCATGGTAACTCGTTATGCGGCTTATGTTGAGCAATGGAGTAAAAAAAATAATGATCTTCATCCAAGCCTCGCATGCATATCCTACATAAGCGTCCTTCTGCAGGAATTCCTCGATAGCTTCCACGATCAATTTCCTGCAATGTATTGCAATACTGTGACAAACAACCAAAATCACATCTTCAGAATCTTAGGCAAATTACTTTTCTATGGAAAAAATCATCTATTTTCAAATGATGGGTGATCAAATTCAGATATAGTATACAAAATAATAAAAACCTAAAACATTGGAATGCTTTACATGCTAGTACTTTACAAATAAAAGAAGTTGAAATAAGAAGTATAAATGTTACTGCAAATCAATTAAAATAAAGCGAAACCCAACGTCCACGGCTTTCCTCTTCATCTTCACACTCTTACTATCATTCTTTTCATTGACAAATGCAAGGTTCATGTTCGGTTTTCCCGTGATCAAACACTGTTTCTGTAAATTTGTTGCTGCAGAATCCTTTGGGGTCAAACTTTTTCAAAGCATCTTTAAACTTGTTGACGGTTTGTTTTCCGTAAAGCTTTTCAAGTTTACCTTTATCCATTTCTTGTTTCATGCCCCAATGAGGACGACCTTTATATTTATCAAACAGGCTATCGCGGAACTTTTTCAATGTGGCATCTGCTAATGGGGTATCCTTTAGTATGTTGCTTATAATCATCATACTGGGACGATTATATTGCATTGCCATGTATGCATCGGACTTTTTTGAGAATCGCACAGCAAATGGTGTTGTTGCTAATTGGTTTTTGTTACGTGTTTTGATATTTTGATACATTTCGATTACATAATTAATTTTTGTAATCATATCATCTGAATTTAAAACCTCCATTGCACATTCACTAACGTCGACCTGCCCTGAAACCGCTAGACCAGACAAAGGATCAAGAGCTTCGCAAGCACTCATTACAACATCTTTGCATGTGGTGGCATTCATCATCAAGCATATCATTAACGGTATGATCTCTGGATTTTTTTCGCACGCGTTGGTAAAGGCTGGACGTATCCATTCGGGTTGAACAAAGTGCAAGTTTGGTCTCGTACCTTTTGGAGGACCATCACTTTCTTCTAGCTTGCAAATGACTACTTGAATCTGATCATGGAGGTCTCCATCCATTTTAATTGGTGGGTATGGACAAACAAATAGCTCGAAACTGTGTAGTGTTTTACCTTCATTCTTAAAGAGGTCCTTCAATTGCCCTTTAGCATCATTCCAAGACATCATTGTACGATTTTCTTTCAAATAAAAAGCGTCTTGAATCTCCAAGATATACGAATAAGCAATGCCCATAGTTCCAATATTCACAAGAGCCGCATAGAAATACTTGTCCTCTTGAACCAATTCGACTTCTGGAAATTTGTTTGAAAATTCCTCTTTATTTGTGATTCCATTACATGGTTCCAGTTGATATTGTTTGATACAATTCGATTGAACTGTTATAAGTCTGAAAGACCTTACCATATCCGCTATAATCGGTTTATCCAGACCATTTCCATGCGCTGCAGTGGCTATGGTTCCACCAATGGACAAATCAACACACCCTGTTTGGTTCAGTAATACCTTGCCGTTAGGGGATTTTCGTTCCGTACATGGCCACAGATCATTTTGGATTGCTCTGATGGTAGCGCCGGCTTCATAACAGCAATGATGACTTTTTTTTACATCCTCTTTTAGAGTTGTAGCGTTCTCAATTTCAATCTTGTGTCTGAGATACCTGTAATTTCATGTATCAGTATGAAATATTATTAAATGCCATTTAACACATCAATAGAAAACAATAGAAAGGCATATCTATACTAAGTATTATATATCAATTGGTTGCTAAACTAATTCAAAGACGTTAAAAGACATCGCTACATTCATCTAAATACTGCACTAAGAGGAGAAGGTCAAGCAACACGACGGGTGCCCAATGTGGAGCAGGATCTGATTACCCTTCCGGAGCACCTGCGATCACCCCTAGTTTTTTTGTTTTTTTTTTTGGGGGGGGGGGGGGTTCGTGTTGTTTATTCTTTAGTTTTATATGTTGTGTCATGTGTGCTATTGTTTTTCTGTTTGTCTTTTTCATTTTTAGCCATGGCGTTGTCATTTTGTTTTAGATTTATGAGTTTGACTGTCCCTTTGGTATCTTTCGTCCCTGTTTTTCAATTTAGAGTTTTTTTTGCTTGAAGCTTTTGAATCGTGTTACTAATAAGTTAAAATTCATTGAAAGGGGCATTCGATGTTAAGTCAAGAAGACACCCGTACATCTGCCTAATGGTTCAGAATTTGTTTTTTTAGATAAGTTAGGCATTTAATTTTTATATCTCAAATCAAATCTGTCAACAACACAACGAGCTTCCATCTTAGAAGAAGTATTGTGTCAGATCCTTCTACATCGGGAATAGATTACCTTAGCTGTATTTGGCAAAACTTTTGGGAATTTTTGGTCCTCAATGCTCTTCAACTTTGTACTTTATTTGACCTTCTAAACATTTTTGATTCGAGCGTCACTGATGAGTCTTTTGAAGACGAAACGCACGTCTGGCGTAAATATAAAATTTTACTCCTGTTATCTATGATGAGTTTATTTATAACAAACTAACAGGATTAATGCTATAAATGATCAGTATTTTTCGTTTTAACTGATTGATATCAACATAAATTTTAATGTAGACTAAAAGAGGCTTTTGATGTACTTGTGTCCAAAGTCATAAAGGTCATAATTTGGTCGTTGGTAAGTTCAACACATACGTTCAAACATCCTTTCTAACAAACAATTATATACACATGATCAGACAAAACTCCTTGACGTTTTGTGTCACTTATATATCGAAGATGTTTTAAAGAACAGAAAAATGTATAATTAAACAACCAAAAGAATAAAAGAAACGCATAGCTCAAAGGTAATTTATATCGTTCTGTGTTCTTGAATTTATGTATTAACGCACATGTTATCATCGTTATTCATATAATTTAGATACATAAAAAGTCTGAATAATAGTAAACGATTTTCCCAACGAAGAAGTATTGCATTCATTCTAGTTTTAAATCTTTCATTTATGTGATACAGTAAAGGAATACTTCTAATTTGTGCTATACGAATGTAACGCACAGGAAGATAGTGATGCTCATAGTTTGCACCATGTTTCGGTTAACATTTGAATCACATTTGATATTTCTAACAATTCATGTCATTATCTCCAGAGACACTTTCATGTGATTCTTAATTTAGTGCAGTTGTGGGAAGTCTTTGTTTGGTTTTGTAAAGTTCAATGTAGTTAACATTTCAAAACATAATTAAATGGAAGAGATCTGATATAAGTAAGCCAAAAGTTTAGTCCTGAAATTTAAAAGAAAAGGAACATTCTTAAATCAATGCAATATGATATAAGCAAAACAGATAAATGAATAGTATAAGATTATTTTCACGCTGCATTTAAGAAAGTCAGTTGTAATTTCCTTATGACGTCACGAACATTTAATTTTTCACGTGGATTTTTGTAAAACTAGTTATTAACCAAGATTTCACTAAAAAGATATTTTACTACCATTAACATATTTGAATAAGGCATCGTGTAGCTAAATGTCTCTTCTGTTAAACCATGGCTCATTGACTCATATAGCCTTTTATATACCTGTTATATATATGAAGGACTCAAATCTATGATGGGTTCTAAATCTATGGCAGATTCCTCATCTATGGCAAATATGACGTAACAAACGTTATGGCAGGTATTTTATTTACTCGAAAACTATGGCAGATCTAGAAATTGAGTAATTGTCCGGGAAAAGAACATGACGTCATAACTCAAAATAACGCCATATTACGACGTTGCCGCCGCAAACAATGGTGGAGGGCGCACTCAATTGCTAAAAATTCTATTTATATCCTCTTTTTTTAATGTAGCATGTATTTCAAAAACAGATGCTTAACATGGGTCTCACAGATTTTTTACAAACTTTACGATTTCCTTCTAGAATAATTTGCCGATAGTTTAAAGGAAGATTTGGACTTTTATCCATAGAAGGGACACTATTTTCTGTACTGTCCGAATCCTGCGATGAAAAAAGGCACCCTAGTTTTAGATAGTTGACATTTAGGAAAGGGTTTATATCAAATATGTAACCGTCCTCGGCTGGTAAAGTATAAAACTTGAGAGATGAAAGTACAGGATAACCCTTCGACAAAAAATATTATTATTTTATAAGTCAAACTGTATAATTTTTTTTAATAAAAACATTGCTTTCTTGTTTGTTTAGAAACTTCATTTTTACTAGTTGTTTTAATAAATGGATTAAACAGGTACCATGCCCTGATAAGGAAATGTTTATTTCTCCTGGGCACAGCATTTTAATCATAAAGTCTGTATTATGGTATACCACCTCTACACTTTGAAAGTTTCATGTTTAACATCACCCTTTGGTTTACCATTATTCCACACATGTTTAAAGAACATGCTCAAGATGTCGTCCCTTTCCACTTGTTTAAGACAAGTCATTAATCGTATATGCATTGCCTTGTTCTCAATTTGCACAAAAGTTGCCATAGATTTGGGAACAAAACAATCCGCCAAAGATTAGGAAATTACAAAACTTGCCATGAATGAGATTTAAAAAAATCTGCTATATATTTTAGAAGGCATGACATCATATTTATACCATATGTTTGGAATCTGCCATAGATCTGGAACCCATCATAGATTTGAATCTTACATATATATCAATCACACATATAAGAATTGATATCACACAGAATAACTGATTTCTTGTAAACATCTAAAGGCTATTGTATAAATCTATATTACAATCCCTTTGGATGTTTAATTTCAAGGTGCAATATACTCAATAGCGGTATTGATGTATAGAAAATAAGACCACCTGTGACCGAAGGCCGCTGCACACTCGTTTAATCAAATCAATGCGTCGTTCGGTCAAGCGGTGTTTTATTTTTGATATTCAAATACAACTATTAACGACATTACAAATCATTTTTGAACAACACGCACACCGAACGATAGAGTATCATCTTACTTACTTGAAACAAATAACATGTACGTCAGTGTCCGTTTCTGAGGTTATAATATTACACCATTCATTACTGTGATATGTAGAAGTTGCTTTCATACGGCGTTTGTTTATTCTGTCACCATCCATCATTGTAATGAGTTCTGCCAAGGTTCTGGGCATACGACTGTACCATCGTTTAGGTATACTATCCATATGAACTCCATTAGAATTTTCGACTAGGAAAAATTAAATATAAGATACAAAATTATAATTATGAACAGACTATATCAATCTTTCATTGGATAAAAAAGTTCAACAGTATTGATGGTGTGTTGTAATGGTTCCTTTAAATCTCAGTGTGAAGAGAATAGGTTTCTAAACCTTTGTCTTCGATTTGTCAAAAATGTATTGACATTAGATATATCTGAAAACAATGGAAATATTTTAGGAAAAAACTCCGCATTGTAAAATAAAGATCAGTCAGTTTGACCTACTGTGTGTTATACCGTATTCCCAAGAGGCCACGTTCGCACTACGATCTGCGTGGAAAATGGAAAGGTCTCAGAACGGTCGTGGTGAGGTCTTCATGATCGTGATGAGCGTGGTCAACTGTGAACATGTTCAAAACAATCGTGGTGCGGTCGTGACTAAATCAAGTCGTTGTAGAGAATAACAATCAAAACTGAGATGTAAACAAAGACTCATAAAACATTAACAGTTATAAATAATAAATAAGAAACAACACAAACTCCACTAAAACCCAGGAGTGAAATCAGGTGCTCCGGAAGGGTAAGCATTTCCGGCACCGTATACGGCACCCGTCGTGTTATTTCGTTGCTCAGTTCGTTAATGATGGAAGTTTATCATGAAATATTTCATCTGAATCATGCTTCGTTACTATCAGATCTCCCTCGGCCTCTACCTCTACCTTACCCTTACGTAGATTTTGGTGGTATGACTGCGTTGTTACCGAGAAACTCTACGTATCAATGAAAAATAGAAGGAATGATACAGTATTTATTTGGAACACGATGTTGACGTTATTGCTGGGAGCGTAGTAAGATAACGGTAAGAACATGGTATAATCATAGTATGGTCGTGGTGAGAGCGTGCTATAATCGCAGTAGAAACGTTTTTAAATCGTGATGCAATCGAATAAATCGTGCTATGGTCGTAGTGAGGATGTGATGAGCTTTATAAAGATCGTGATAATCGTAGTGAAGTTGCAGAATAAGCGTGGTGAGAACGTGGTATACTTGAAGCGGGATTGTTGTAAAAGCGTTATGAGGACGTATAGTAGCAACGTGATTGAAACAAATTTTTGTATTTCCATGCCGCTCATACTGCGAACTCACCACGACCTGAATTTATTTTAGATCGCGGTGAGCGTGGTGCGATCGTGGTCTAGTTAGACTTGGGCATTAAATATCAGGATATATTATCCATTAAGAAATAACTAATTGTCGACTTAGATTTCTAAAGTTTTACAAATTATACATTTGCGTTAGCACGGTAGGTATTTTTGCATGATTGAATCGGTCCGCTTTTCGAGTGTAGATTTTTTTTCGAGTCATAAAACAAGCGATCATGTCAGTGAACTGCCATTTCACAATTATATTAATTAATTTATGGCCTTCAATCTTATTAGAAAAAAACTGACGATGTCGTTGTATTTAACCTAAAATATCAGTTATTTTCATTGTCCGTGTTTTTCGAGAGCAACAGTTTTTTTGACAAATTGTATGGTTTTTTTTTCAGAAAGTGTGATTGAGAAAGGAGACATTCTATGTTTTGACAAATGATACGTTTTTTTTAAGAAAGTGTAAATGAGAAAGAAGACATATTTTTTTGCTTAGAACTGTACTTTTGTATCATTTAGCAATGGACAATATAATATATTCTGAATAAGTCACAAAACAGATTACTATATTGATAAAATTTATCCATTTTCAATTCAATGGTACATTTCTGTTCTGAAAACCTTTTACAATAATCTTGCAGTAATCAAGGGGTTCGTTTTTTAAACGGTAGTGTTTACCTGACCTTGATCTAATTTAACGGATGAATGATCAACGTAAGGTAGCAGTCCACAGTTAGGTGTGTAGTTTCGCATTTCAAGTACGAGAGCTAGTGTGCAATTTAATTCATTTTTGAATAGCTGATGATTCAAATAGACTTCATAGTGGGTTCATAGGAACATCAAGAATAGGGTATCTACACGTCGCAATCTTCAAAATCGCTAACATTTTTAACAATAATAATCGTGGTTACCCTTCTATCGATAAGTGTCATGCCAAAAAATGACTTACATGTCCCCGTCTTTCCACCAACAATACGATAAGGTCCAAGTTTAATGGTCGCACATTTTCTTTAAATTTTGAAACTGCTATGACTTGAAAAGCAAACAGTATTATTTATTTACTCACATGAAACGAACCGGGATGCGGTATTCAGTACGTAAGTGAAACTGGGCGATATTTATCTAAACGCACGCAAGAACACCTGTATCGTTTTAAAAGACCCAATAAATTTAAAAGTATCATTTATCAACATCCTATGAAGCACAATCATCCTATTAAATATTTAACAGTTCAACCTTTAGAAGTAGTAAATAAGCAGTCTGGTGAATCTCATTCAAAGTTTGTACGATCACGGAAAATAATTGAATTAAATTGGATTAAAAAATTACAGACAGTCTATCCTCTTGGTCTTAATGATAATATCATGGGAATTGGCAATTTTATCAATAACCGATTCTGTTATTATTTTGGATATAGTTTCTAAAACTGTTCGTAAAAATCGCAATCAATAAAAATTTCGGACCATCATACAAATATTTCGGACCTAATTTCTATTTCAAAAAACAACGGCAGACATCATCTGTTAACCAAGCTTTGTTCTTTACCTATAAAAAATTAAATAAATAAAGTTTTAGAGGATTGCAACACAATTTTATATTACAGTCCTAAGTATGAAATTGTTCAAATTATAATGGCATATTATTATTCTAAACTGTTTCCATAAATTGATCGTCCTGAAGATCATAAAAAACATTTTATTAAAAAAGTATATCAATAAAGGGTTTGATTTTGTAAATATTGCCTGTATTTTTAACGAATATTCTGTTAAAGACC
Source organism: Mytilus edulis (assembly GCA_019925275.1). NCBI lineage: Eukaryota > Metazoa > Mollusca > Bivalvia > Mytilida > Mytilidae > Mytilus > Mytilus edulis. Next base: position 56,790,579 of record CM034352.1, on the reverse strand, counting down.
AAATTCCTGGATATTTTGATAATACTGAACTCCCTCTCATTTGTTAAATTTACAAGAAATCTACCCGGAAATATGTGTTTAATTATAGCCAATTGTGTAAAGATGTAAATATCATTGAAAATACACCTATGTCGTGTAATTGCAGAAATTCCGAATACACCTATGGCCCCATTTCCCAAGTCATAACAGGAGACCTTAACATCGTTCGCGACCGATAGTTAAAATCTTTCCTCAGTAAAGGACCTAACTAAATATCGTCCCCCGTCAATTATTAATTGGAATGAGTGTCGTTATATCATCCACGACTCACTCCGTACCTACTGTTTGAAATGGGTAAAACGGGAAAAAGCTGACAAATAATCTTTGGACTCCTTTTTTTAATTCAGTAATGAAGATAGTTGATATTCGAATACAACATTTTAAAGAACATTTTACTCTTAACAACAACCATGAAAACCCTATTTCGCGTATCAAACATAAACTTAAAGAACTAGCCAAGGAATTTGTTTTTGTCCCGGCTGATAAAGCTGCTAATAATATCCTTATTGTTTGACGTAAATTTTAAATAACGGTTCTGCAAAAGGAAATCACGAATTCACCAACATTCCAACTGACTTCATTTTCAAAAACGACATCTGTAACAAACACAAACTTTTAGCTACTTCTTTACAAGCAGAACCAAATACAATGAAAGACCCAACTATGTACTAGCTTTCAAAGCTACACAAAAAACCTTAAAATATAGATTTATTTCATCTTCAAGCCATTGTTCCACTATTTAATTGTCTGTTTTACTTACTAGTACACTTGGTACAATAAAAAACCTGATAATAAACTATTCAAATGAGGCCTTTGAAAATAGTGGAATTAATTACTTTTGGAGTGTCAAAAACTCGTTGGAAAGTACTTGATAAATTGCATGCATATATTGATGATTTTGAATCTGTTCAAAGTTTTGATTTTTCTACCCTATATACCACTTTGCCTCATATTCTTATTAAAAAAATTCACATTCCGAATTAACTGGGCATTTAAAAAGTCAGAATGCGAGTACATATGTTCAAACTCTTTTAGGTCATTTTTTAGTAGCAATAAACAAAAGAACTATGTCAATTAGACATGCTTTGATACTATTTATGCGCTTGAATTTTTACTCGATAACATTTTTGTTCTTTTTTGGGAGATTCCGTATATCGTGAAGTTATTGGAATTCCAATTGGGAATAACTGTGCACCACTTATTGCGGACCTGTTTTTGTATTGTTATGAGTAACATTTATGATTAAAATTAGCAAAGACCCATCGAAACAACATTTGATACAAAAATTTAACAACACTTTTAGATATTTTTATGATATATTGGCTCTCAATAATGACGACTTCAGTATGTATACTAAAGAAATTTATCCTGTTGAACTTATTTTAAATAAAGCTAATACTAACAATGACCACTGTCCTTTCCTCGATCTTGATATCTATATCATTAACGGGAAGCGTCATACAAAAATTTATGATAAAAGAGATGATTTTTCATTTCCTATCGTTAATTATCCATTTTTAGATGGTGACGTTCCCTTGTCACCATCTTATGGGGTTTATATATTTCAACTTGTACGATTCGCTCGTGTATGTAACAACGTATAAGATTTTAGCGAGAGAAATTTGTGTATTACTGAAAAATTAGTACACCAGGATTTTCGATATCACTACTGGTCAAAACATTTACAAAATTTTATCACCGGTATAAGGAAATAATTCGTAAATATAAATCAACATGCAGACATCTTATACGTTCAGGTATTTCACATCCAATTTTTTATGGTAATATTCTTTACAAAGCACAAAAATGTCAGTATTCACCTCAAAAGCTTACAAAACCTTTAAACAGACTTATTAAGGAGGGAGTTACGATACTGTTGTCCGGTCATTAAAGATGGCATATGGCATATTTTGGCTTTGATATTGATTCACTTATAGGGTCTTTGCATCGGAACTAAACACATTTAAAAAAAAACCAGTTGTTGGCATGACACGGGTTATGTTCTTCTCACATATTTTATGATAGTATGATACTAAACCCCTAACGGGAAGGATTGTGCTTGATATTTATATGATGAAGACATAATATTTCAATCAGCTTAATTGAGGTCTGGAGCTGGCATGTCAGTTAACTGCTAGTAGTCTGTTGTTATTTATGTATTATTGTCATTTTATTTATTTTCTTTTGTTACATCTTTTGACATCGGACTCGGACTTCTCTTGAACTGAATTTTATTATGTGTATTGTTATACGTTTACTTTTCTACATTGGCTAGAGGTATAGGGGGAGGGTTGAGATCTCATAAACATGTTAACCCCGCCGCAATTTTGCGCCTGTCCCAAGTCAGGAGCCTCTGGCCTATGTGAGTCTTGTATGATTTTTAATTTTTAGTTTCTTGTGTATAATACGGAGTTTAATATGACGTCCATTATCACTGTACTAGTATACATATTTTAAGGGGCCAGCTGAAGGACACCTACAGTTGCGGGAATTCTCGCTACATTGAAGACCCATTGGTGGCCTTCGGCTGTTGTCTGCTCTATGGTCGGGTTGTTATCGATTTGACACATTCCCCAATTCCTTTCTCAATTTTATGATATAATATGGCCTGTTTATGTATGACAGTCCGTTTTGTTATATCCATACCAAGGATTGGTCCCGCAATTATTTTAATGTTTTTTTTTGTCGCATGAACTTTGTGTTAAATTTTACGACAAAATGAAACAAAAGACACCCAATTTTTTGATGTTGATAAATGTCGACAGTTTCAGAAAAGATATAACCCAAAAGCATTGAGGATCAAAATTCCTAAAAGTTTTGCCAAATACAGCTAAATAAATGTAATCTATGCCTGAGGTAGAAAAGCCTTAGTTTTTCAAAAAATTCTAAAATTTGTAAACAGTGAATTTATAAATATAACCATATCAATGACAATTCATTTCAACACAAAAAGTGCTGACTACTGGGCTTGTGATACCCTCGGTGAAATAAATCTCCACCAGCAGTGGCATCGACCCAGTGGTTGTAAATAAACTCATCATAGATACCAGGACTAAATTTAGTATATACGCCAGACGCGCGTTTTGTCTACAAAAGACTCATCAGTGACGCTCGAATCCAAAACAGTTAAAAAGGCCAAATAAAGTACGAAGTTGAAGAGCATTAAGGACCAAAATTCAAAAAAGTTTTGCCAAATACAGGTAAGGTAATCTATGCCTGAGGTAGAAAAGCCTTAGTTTTTCAAAAAAAAATCAAATATAACCATATCACAAAAAGTGCTGACTACTGGGCTTGTGATTCCCTCGGAGAAACCATTTCTAATGTTTACATGAGATATGTTTTAGCATTTTAAATATTTACACTTCAAATTTATTGCAACAAATGAATAGTGTTGATGTTGATTTGAGTCCAAAAAATGACATGTTAGATCTTCAGATTAGATCCATATGTTTCCATGGTAATCATTTTCAATGCCAGAGTTAAGTTGTACTTAAATTTTCGTCTGTTTAATGCCATTATAATTCTCAAATTGTTTTAATCTTGTTATTTTTCTAAATTTGCAGATTTTACAAATTTTTTGCAATTTTTGGCTAAAAATTGCAACTTTGAAAGCCCCGTTTCCATAGCAACAGACTTATTATCTGTCATTAAGTTTAATTTCTCCTGTAAATAATAAATAAACCGTTATGTTAGATTAAATAAGTTATTAGTTAACTTTTAAATTGCATTTTTTTATGAAAAAACTGATAAAAAATTTAACTTTTTTTGTTTCCATGGTTACCGCTCTTGGAAACAAGTCCAAGGAAAGAATAATGCCATATTCCAACATGGATGCGTAAGTTTGCTACAAATCCTCAAAAACTGTCTAAATTGGGTATTTTATATACCTGTTGAAGTCTTCCATGTATCCAAGGATCAAATCAGGGTAACATAAAATATTTTATATTTTAAAATTCAATCATTATATTAATTTGTAATGATATTCATATAAATTATAGTTATTTTTACCAATATATAGCTATTTAAGTGGATATTATTAATGCCAAAAGTAGACCTATTTCATAGTTGAAAAAGAGCAATTTTATAGGTAAAATTAGAAACCATGGTCCATAGCAACAATATCAATATTTTTTTCATTTATACATAAAACTGTATTAACTGACAAAGTTTGAAGCATTTCTGAGACTATGCGTGCCACGACCTATATGTGGCATGGTTGATATTTACTGAGAATCCATGTTAATTCTAGTATGAACCAACATTTTTGGGGAAATATATGACATTTTCATCCACCTTTTTGCAATTTTTATGGTAATTAAATGCAGAATGTGGCCATAGTTACACTAAAAAGGAATTATATTTCACTATTTAAACTTTTGAAAGTCAAAGCTATGGAAAATACAGATCAAATACATATGCACACGTATGACACAAACTGTTGGAATAATGTATAGGAAAGCCAGGAATAGAGGATGATTAAACACTTTTTGGTTCAATTTTAATTTTATTTTTTAATATCGCAATCCCATAAGGCAATATGATCTGTGAAAAAAAGACGATCGTGGTGCGATTGTGCAGACAAAATAAGGTTGTTGTACTGTCATGGTGAGGTGTTCATGATCGTGATGAGCGTGGCAAACCTTAAACATGTTCAAAACAGTCGTAGTTTGGTCTTGGCGACATCAGGACGTAGTAGAAACGTAATGAGAGCGCAGTAAGGTCTAGGTAAGATCGCAAAGGTCGCTGTATCATCGTAGCAACAGAATAGCGAAAGCGCGATTCTAGTCGTGGAGACTGCGCTACAATCTCAAGCTAGTTCACACTGCCGATCAGATCAACTCGATGAGTCCCGATTGTCGGAATTTCGCCGACCAAGCTTAACCAAATTCTTGATCGGGCCTGTTAACGACTTCTACCCGGCCACCATCCGACTGTACACGACCTTAACTCGACCATTCACGACTCCTTAATGACTCCAACACCACTCAATTCCCCACAACAAAATGAATACTTATTCGATAATTCCTATCAAATCACGATCTTTACTCGAATAGCTAGACCAAATCAACTATTCACGATCTCAGCCTGATCTCGACCAGACCAGATAGATTGGTCGGGTATGCAAAATTTTAGTATAAAAACGTCCGAAATTTTTATTACCCGCCGCTTTGGAGTAGGCATTAAGTGTTACCCTTGTCCGACCTTAGGTACATGCGTACGTCCCAACAATATTAGTTTCCGTTTTCTATTTTTTTTTTGCCTCAACCCAATTTGATGAAACGTCTTGTACACAATGCTTATTACAATAAAACACAGTTCAAATGCAAATTAGGGTGGCCGTTCTTGAGTAATGACCCTTTATAATGTTATATATTCTAGTTGGGGCATTATCAGTGTCCTATGGACACATTATCCGTTTATTTGGTTATATTCAGTAGAAGGTCCGAGTAAAATCGTGCATCTAAATATCTACATAGAAAAAAGCAATTGGATTTGTGAGTAAGATAGTAAGAGCTCAGAGAGACAGGTTAATAGCTGTGATGGAGCTTGAAGAGTACAAAGAAGACAAAAAAGATAGTGTAGACAGCAACGAGAAATCGAGTTGAGACAGTGGCTGACACGACGACGACTGTGTGGGCAGTATTAGAACTTGCACTAACTCAACAAAAGTAACTAATGCTTATAAAAACTTCCTCATAAGTGGACACTGAATATGTTTTTTATTGTCTTTATTGTAAATGACACCACAAAATGAGATTTTTTACTGGTTTAGTACTTATGATAGATAGCAATTTACATAAACTTTACCATTCCCTTTTTCTTGCTTTCTTACAAATAAAAGAGTAATGTTTGTGTCATATATGTGCATTAGTATGTAGTCAATATTTTCATAGATTTGATATCCAGTAGTTGAATGGTAAAAGATATTTTCGTTTTGCAGTATGGCAACAACCTGCATGTATTTACTAAATAATATTGCAAAAAGAGAGCAAAGATGTCACATATTTCCACAAAATTTGACCAAAATTAGAATTTCAATCCCCTGGAGTTATACTTTTTCTGTAATTGTTTACAACTTTACATCTATCTACTAAGAGATCAAGAGTGCATTTCTCTATCACCAAAGTCTGGTTAATATTGTTATAGTTTGTTAAAGGGTTGAAAAAGTAAAACAAATGCATCGTTTAATCAGAGTTTGCTGACCTTGTTTGAACTGCCAGAAACGCATGCCCATTTTGTTGTTATTTGAACTTAAAACCTCCGTAGAAAATGATATAGACACAGAGGAAATCGCTCCTCTATGCATATTTAATTTATTGATAGTTCTTCCTCTTAATCAGATGAATGTATGAAGATAGTGATGATA